>JAVANC010000007.1:7255000-8557500 GCA_033319125.1 Parnassius glacialis | reverse complement strand
ACTAAGATATAATTTAAATTTAATGATGCATAATTTGACATGTAATAATAACTTAAATTTGACATTTAATTGTAAAAATAATAATGATAAATTTCATTTAGTGGATATTAATAATTTAATTAAGAAGTTTTTGACAAGAGATAGGTATTACCTATCAAAGTTTAGTTTGAGACTGGTAGCAAATACGCTATCTCATTATTTATATTTTAACCCAGCCAAATTATTGGCTACCTTAACACCTGCTTTTATTGAGCAGAAAAATAATTTCACAAATGATTTGGAATTAGTTCCAAGTAATTTAAATTAGATAATAAGACAATAGAGGTAATCTCTAGCAAAGATAACTTAAATACCTTAGAATACAATTCAACTATACTTCATTGTGTAATTTCACAAAATAGCAATAATAAAAACTGTATTAACATGGTGCATCAAAATATACAAGGTATGTTAGGCAAAGAACTAGAAATTGAATTATTTTTAAATAGTAACCTTATTCATATTTTATGTATTACTGAACATTGGTTAAAAAGTTACAACTCCATATTTAATTTCAGTAATCACCAGGTGGTCAGTTCGTTCAATAGAGATACTAAATTACGTGGTGGCTCCTTAATATTAGCTAATAAATCCTTATCATGTAAAGAACGTAAAGACATTGTGAGCCTCTCTGTTGAGCGTACTGTAGAAATGGCATGTGTTGAGCTTGAGCACCTTATTGTTGTCAGTGTTTACAGACCCCCATGTTCAAATTATGATACCTTTGAAAAAATTATGGAAGAAGTTTTAGTTAAGCTTAATAAACAGAATAAATCTCTTGTAGTGTGTGGAGACTTCAATATCAATCTCCTAGAAACTTCTTCCATCAGTATTAAATTTTGCTCTTTGTTCAAATCCTATAATCTTGATAATTTATTCTTTGAAGCTACACGAATTGCAGGGTGTAGTGCAACTTGTATTGATAATATTTTTACAGGTGTTGTACCAATCAACAAATCAATAATTCAAAAACTTAGTTCAGATCACTGTGGACAACTGGTTTCATTACCTTATATGCACAAAAAACAGGAAATTGAGAAAATTGTGTTTGTTCCTATTAATGCAAAACGCCTGGAGAGATTTAGAAGTAATATGGTAAAAAACCTTCCATCGCTTTCTTATAAGAACAATGCAGACTTTTTATATGGAGAATTATTTACCCTTATAAGCAATGAATTTAAAAAAAACATTTACTTCTAAAACATTCTATGGAAACAGTCGCAAGGCATTTAATGAGTGGGCGACAGTGGGAATTCATAAAAGCAGACGAAGGTTATATGACCTTTACCATGAAAGATCATATAATCCTTCTGATGCTTTTAAAGAATATGTCAAAAATTATTCTAAAATGTTTAAAAAAGTTTGCTCCACAGCCAAATCGTTACATATTAGCAACAAAATTAAGACGGCTAAGAATAAAATTAAAATGACGTGGAGTATAATTAACAGCGAAACCGGTAATGAAAAACCTCGTAACTCAAACTATCAATTAAAAATTAACAATGAATTGACTAAATCAAATCAAGAAGTCGCAGCGGTGTTTGAGAAATATTTCACTGATATTCCTATTTTGACAACAGAGTCTTTGAATTCTTCTCCAACTGTCGCCGAGTCATTACTCAAACAGAATGTTAATATCTGTTTAAAAGAATTTAGATTTGAAAAAGTATTACCGCAAGATATTGTAAAATACTTCAAAACCATTGATGTAAAGAAAACCGCAGATTTGTGGGGGATTTCCGTGACAGTTATTGCGTCCATAATAGATTTAATTGCACCTCATCTTGCTATTATTTTTAATACTTGTATCGATTCTGGTGTGTTTCCTGATTTAATGAAGTATAGTAAAGTAATACCTTTATTTAAATCTGGTAGTACATTGGACCCCGCTAATTTTAGACCTATTTCTGTACTACCAACTATTAGTAAAATTTTTGAAAAAATTATTTTGGATCAATTGTTAATTTTTTTTAATACAAATAAATTACTTCATAAAAACCAATTTGGATTTACAAGGGGTCGCTCGACGTCTGATGCTGTCGTTGAGCTTATGAAATATATTTTTAATGCCTGGGAGAATTCACAGGATGCCTTAGGTGTTTTCTGTGATCTTTCCAAGGCTTTCGATTGTGTTCATCATGAAACATTAATCAGGAAACTACAACATTACGGTGTAAAAAATTTGGCGCTTAGACTAATTACTTCATATTTAAGTAACAGAACTCAAAAAGTCGTGATAAATGGTAAAGGTTCCTCCGGATCGGTAGTATCAATGGGCGTTCCTCAGGGCTCGATTCTTGGCCCATTCCTGTTTTTAATCTATATTAATGACTTACCTTATCTTGTAGGGGACAATCACGATATAGTATTATTTGCTGACGATACCTCTTTAATTTTCAAACTCAAACGGCAGTTAATTAATTATGACGATGTAAATAATGCTCTATCGAAATTAGTACATTGGTTTAACGCCAACAATATGCTCTTGAACGGCAATAAGACAAAGTGTATTAAATTTACAATACCTAATGTAAAACATTCGAATACCAATGTGCTATTAAATGGGGAGGAGTTGAGTCTTGTGGATACCACTGTTTTTCTCGGTATTACTATTGACGCGAAACTTCAATGGGGCCCCCATATATCTAAATTAGCAAGCAGACTTAGTTCTGCAGCATATGCTGTAAGAAAGATTAGAAGTCTCACAGATGTTGAGACAGCTAGATTAGTGTATTTTAGTTACTTTCATAGCGTAATGTCTTATGGAATTTTGCTATGGGGTAATGCAACTGATATTGAAGCTATATTTGTTTTGCAAAAGAGAGCCGTTCGGGCGATTTATAACCTAAATTGTAAAGAGTCCCTCAGACAAAAATTTAAAGAAATAAACATATTAACTTTGGCATCGCAATATATTTATGAAAATCTAATGTATGTACATAAAAACATAAATAGCTTTAATAAGAATAAGGATGTGCATTCTTTAAACACTAGGAACAACCATAAGCTTGTAATACCAGTTACTAGACTCCACAGAATCAGTAATTCATTTATGGGGCAATGTATACGCTTTTACAACAAAATCCCAGAACATATTCAAAGTTTATCAATAAACAAGTTTAAAAGTTTTATTAAAGAAAAACTGTACAAAAAGGGTTATTATAATATCAAGGAATACATGAATGAAAATAACCCCTGGGAATAAGGTGATCGCCACCATGCTGGTTCTATTAAAAATCATTTAAAAATTGTATAAATGAAATTATTGTTAAGTGAAATATGTTTGAAAAAAAAAAAGTCCCGCTGGGTTTCTTGCTGGTTCTTCCCAGGACAGAGGTATTTTCCGAACCAGTGGTAAATAAAAAATGACTTTCAATAAGAATTATGTAATAATCAATATTGAATAAAAAATTATTCTATTCTATTCTATTCTATTCAATAAAGAGTTCAAAAAATTAAATTAAATAAATGTGACATTTAAAATTTAATGCAAGTTCATATAACACATTTTAAATTTTACAAGTGCATAATATTCAAATCTTTCTAAGTCTATATTAACAAATCACAAAATTTTTACAAGTCCACAATGCCTCTGAAAATTTTCTACGTGCAGAGAATAAAATCACGAAATTTTTACAACTTTAAAGTAACACTAGATTTTTCTAAGTCCACAGAACGTACTCACGAAATTTTTACAAGTTCAAGTATTTTTCTAAGATTGTCTTCTAATTCACTGATATTTAACAAGTTTATTTACTCAAGGTTTTAAACTACAATTTCGTTAACTTTTGCACTATTCTCACCCCTTATTAGCACTTCACAGTTCACAGTTCACTTTGTTTCACGTAAACACAACTCGTATATTCACTAGAATTTAAAACTCAATCGACATACATAAGCAGCTAACTAAGTACAACGGCAGTAATAAATTTAATAGCGCGAATATATTTTTTTATAGGATAAGGGTGAAAATTGAGCACACAGTCCACCTGATGGTAAGTGGTTGCTGCGGCCCATAGACATCTACATCTATCCTCTGTTACAGATCAAAATGCAGATGCGTTTTCACCCGTGAGGACTAGGATGTAATGCCTCATTTCCAGTAAAAAGGGCCTCCGGCCACCTGCACTCACCAAGCGAAACGCAGAGGTAAAGCTCTACTTCACGCTGGTATTCTGTGAGGTCGTGGTACCACCCCGGTTCGAGCCGGCCTATCCATGCGACAGCAAAAGCTGCCTCCTGGCTCTACCACTGTTTAATAAATAAATAATGCCATCTGTCGATAAGCAGACTATACTATACACAATATATATAACTTTTTTACTCATTTATAAAGAGCCAATAACGGGAATATTTGCAAAAACGAAACCTATCCTACCTAATTTTTACATCGTTTCATCAGCATCATTCTTTGTTTTGGGTAAAACAAACCTTGTCAGTTTCAAAGAAACACGATTAAGTTCATATTAAAATAATTGCACGTCATTACTATATTTCTATGTAAAAGGAAGGCTGTTGATAAGACTTCCTAAAAAGTTAAATATTTTAATTTGTTAACGTAAATTCGAGACTAAAATAAATGTGGAAGGTCTTTTATCTGCAATAATAATTATGATAAAAAATAGCATATACTTATAAAATTCATACATACGGTCAATCATATTGAAGATGATAAATTAAATTATAAAATATTTAATAGACTATTTTCAGTATAATAACCCAAATATCATCATTAATGTATGATTTGCACATTTAAGTTTTCAGATGAAATCGCTAAATATTACTATCTAACTTTATGATAATGTCATGTTTTTCTATACAAATCTGCAAGAAATTTTAAATCACGAACATCTTTGTTTGTTTTACCATTCACTTTATTAACGAAAAATAAGATGGAGTTGTCTCAAAGTTTTCTTTCTTGTTTAAAAAGGTTTTAGAATTTAATATAATAAGATAATTAAAGTTTCTATGTAAATAGGTGTAACATAGCAGGTACTATATTAATAGGTAGCAGCCGTTCATATTTGGGACAGTTTTCTGCAGTACTACGCCTACAAATTATTTTAAATAAGAAATACCAGAGCCTAGCTAATAAAAGCAAAATGCTTTTATTAGCTAGATATGTATCTATGTAACGGAATTTTTGAATGTGATTTTCATCTCCGTTAATTAGTCACATTGATTTGAAACTTTGCACACTTATCGAGAACCAAGGACAATGCAATTATTTAAATAGTTTGTCCCATTATCCTTACCAGGATCTTCAGCATTTGAGAATAATTCATAAAACAACTAAGATTTCTGCCAGTTCAATCTACTGTACGCCGCGTAAAAGTTTTTCGGTCCAAAGAAAACACGCTTTTGTAGTTTGCCGCAATAAAAAATAGAAAATAAATAATAGTTTAAAAAAACAGGTAATAATTTTCAATAAGTTTAAAATAAAAAATAGTGATTAAAATGAAAATAACAATTTTTATTGTAAAAAAGCCTGGGGTGCTTGATGTCATTTGTTGTAAATATTTTTGTGGATATTTGTAAAATGAGCGTCATCATAAAAATATATGAAACAGCACCCCACGTGGTTATCTAAAAACGCGTGTTCTTTTATATTTTTTTAAACTATTATTTTCTGTACCAAACCCGGCAAAGTGATGTTCAAGGTATCAGGAATAACGTAGCTGATGAAAATGTTACACTCATAACTGTTAACAAAAATTGTTATTGTAAATGTAAAAAAAAATATAAAAAAAACAATTCCGCCATGTCAGGTAAAATTTTGTTATAGAGATTGTTTTACCTGCAATTGTGCATAAAAAAATATAACTTCAGTCAAAGAGCACAACTGGCATTATACTCAGGCGCATGAAATAGTATGGAAAAATAATTAATTTTACTAGGTTAGTAGTAAGTAGGAAAATCAAAAATAATAAAATCAAAAAATGTAGATTTGTATGTCTATACATGCATTTTTTTATACGATAAGGGTGAAAAACGAGCACACAGTCCACCTGATGGTAAGTGGTTGCTTGCGGCCCATAGACATCTACATCTATCCTCTGTTACAGATCAAAATGCAGATGCATTTTCACCCGTGAGGACTAGGATGTAATGCCCCATTTCCAGTAAAAAGGGCCTCCGGCCACCTGCACTCACCAAGCGAAACGCAAAGGTAAACCTCTACTTCACGCTGGTATTCTGTGAGGTCGTGGTACCACCCCGGTTCGAGCCGGCCCATCCATGCGACAGCAAAAGCTGCCGCCTGGCTCTACCACTGTTAATACATATACATTAGTCGCGCCGAACATGCGCTCGAATTAATCTATTCGTATTTATCATAGATGGCGGTGGTGTGAGTAAAAGTTGTCACTCCACTTCACCTTCAAAAGGAAAAGGGTAATTAGTTCAATATAAGGTAGTCTTCGCTAATCCGCGCTTGCCGCCCGCTGTTGCACCTTGTTGTGCTCCTACCGCATTATCAATTTAAATAGTTTTAAATTTTATAATCGCTAGTGTTTTCGGCTATACACTATCATACATACAGTAACACATACATTACACACCACAATATTTAGAACGAACGCCGATTAGTGATTGTGAGTACGAGCTTCTCGGTAAGTAAATTAAATTCCTCTAATTTAAGATACATACACATATTCTCCCGCGCAATCACGTATTTAACGGCCACGAGGTGATAGCTAGTGCCCGGCGTGATTATTTTTCTGGTGCCTCCTGTGAGGACTTCGATTTCTTACCGAAATTTAAATTGTCTCACATAGCGTCGGTTAATTTCTTCGCTTACCGACCGCCATTTTTATTTCCCGCAATTATTATTCATGTGTTCTGGATAACGTTGATCATTTTATAGTGTGAGTGACTTGTTAAAATATTGCATTTATTATTATTTGAACCGTTATTTGTGCGGATACTGGTATAAATACTTTGTATGTTTTGTAATTTTACATCATTAATTTGCACTCCATTTTCCTTAGTTCGAAAATATGGCAGCCACTCGCAAAACTCTGACTAAGGAACTACTTATTAAGGAAACATGCCGTGATGGTTATTTTACACGCATGCAACGTATTTTCGATCTTTCAAAAAGAATAAACGATGCCGCTATTCAGGATATGTTTATATCACAGTACGAAACCATCAATGATATCAGGAGTGAATATCACAAGTGCATTCATGACATCAATTCTATAAATATGGAACTAGATCCCGAATTTACTCCTGATTTCAACGCCTGGTGTAGCTTTGAAGACCTGTACTGCCATGTTAGACGTATTAAGAACAAAATATGCAAGCCGCAAACGATGAATGCTTCCAAGCCTAAGATCGCGTTACCTAAGTTGCCTCCCATAGAAATTTCAGATTTCCACGGAGACCCTTCCAAATAGAGCCTCTTTTATGAAACATTTAATTCGACGATTAATTCTAATACTGAGTTAACGAACTCGGAAAAAATCTATTATCTAGTTAGCAAACTTAAAGCCAAAGCGCAACATGTTTTTTCGGGTATTAACCCCACCGCTGATAATTACGATTCTATATGGGATGCTTTAATAAAAAATATCAGTACAAGCGTTACCTTGCGAGCACCTTTCTCGACTCAATATTAGAGATGAAAGCTTTACCTAATGCCGCAACTTCAACTCAATTGGAAGCATTCATTGATAAATATGCCGCATCTATCGATGCTCTTAAAGCATTAAATATACCAAATCTTTGTGATTACGTGTTTATTCATTTTGCGCTCAAGCGCTTAGATCGCGACACTTCAAAGGCATTTGAAATGTCTGTCCGAAAAGTGGACATACCTACTTATGATGGCTTTATTAATTTTGTAAAAGGTCAAGTCAAAATAATGCAACGCGTAAACGCACCCGCATACAAAGTGTCAACGAAAGAAAGTGATAAACCCAAGTTGCCTGCCATTCCAAAGATCGCATTCTTATATTACACCGAATTCTAATGACGTCACATCGACATGTAGACTTTGTAGTAAATCGCACGACCATATTTATAATTGTCGCGAATTCATGAATTTGTCACCCGAGCAACGCCATTAATTTGTGAAAGAAAACCGTTTATGCACAAATTGTCTCAGTTCTAAACATATTTGGAACGCTTGCAAAAGCACTAATGTTTGTCGTATATGTGGGTCACGCCATCATTCGTTAATTCATTTGCAAAAATTAAATTATATCAATAAGCGAGATAAGGATTCTCAAATTGTTACAAATCCCGACACGGTTGCAACGCGCCCGCGCTCTCCCGCTCCAACTCGACAGCCAGAGCTTAAGGATACTATTATATGCTGACAGCGCAGACAACAAACTATGTCTTATTTCAAAGCCACAAAATATTAACACATTATTAGGTACTGCGCTAGTTAATGTGCTAGACCGCCATAATAACATGGTTACTTGTAGGTGCATCACTGATCCAGGTTCGCAAAATAATTTTATCACGACCGCATGTTGCCGCAAATTAAGGCTGAATATTAAACAGTTAAATCGCAAAACTATCATAAAAGGATTAGGCGATCATTCGAGTCTTGCAAAAGGAAAGGTGAACATCAACTTATTTAGCCGAATAAATCCCTCCAAAACATACGCTATTGAAGGTTTGGTTTTAAATTTAATAACGGGTAATTTACCTACTGCGCCCATTAATACCACGTCGCTAGATTATCTTAAGTGCCTACCGCTGGCTGATGAAGAATTCTCTAAGCCGTCAGAAGTCGAGATACTTCTCGGGGCAAAATTATTTATTGAGCTGTTGCTGCCTGTTAAAGTAACTGGACCCCCGCAACAACCCTCTGCGTTTTTTACGACATTAGTCTACGTAGTCATGGGAGACGCGCAGGTTGAACTCAACGACTCCGTTGACGTATCTCACTCTTATCTGTCCAGCGTTTACTCCCCGCATTCAATTCATGACCAGTTAAACAAGTTTCTTGAAATAGAGGACCTCGGCGATGCCCCGATTCTCTCCGAACAAGACAGATATTGCGAGGAGTTTTATTCTGTCACTACACAACGTGAGGAGACCAGGCGCTTTGTTGTAGGTTTACCTTTCAAAGACGAAACTATCCTCTTAGAAGATTCGTTACAAACGGCTCGTAAATGTTTCCTTCATTTAGAACGCAAATTTCATAAAAATCTAGCATTTAAATCGCAATATAATGAAGTCATCCGTGAGTACCGATCTAAGGGTTATCTTAAACAAATTCTGGAACCGCAAAATTTTAGCAAGGGTTACGTTATACCGCACCATGGGGTGATCCGCGATGATAAGCTCACTTCCATCGTCCTTGGTGCAAGCACTCACACCGACTCTGGAGTATCGTTAAATGATATTTTACACGTCGGACCGGCCCTACAGTGTAATAATTTTAAAATCATAATAAACTTCCCCCTTTTATAAATCGACAAAAACTCTGAATTCGAAAAAACTTCAATTTTTGTACATTTGTTTTATCAGATCATTCAATTTACATATGACAAATTTTACTTGAGCGTACATCGATCTAGTCCAGTTTAATCCTCAGAAAACACAAGTTTGCGTGCTTACCGCTAAAAAGAACCCCCTTTGTCGTATCTCCTCAGTTTTAATGCACTCCCCTTCTTGCTTCAGCCAGTATCGGAATCTTTGGAGTCGACATATCGAGTAACGTGCAGTTTCGTGGTCACTTGGAAGAGAATGCCAAATTGGCCTCTAAAAAGCTTGGCGTGCTCAGCAGAGCGGGACATTATTTCATGCCGGCACACCGCCTGCAACTTTACAAGGCGCAAGTTCGGCCTCACATGGAATACTGTTCCTATCTCTGGGCAGGGTCTCCCGAGTGCCAGCTTCTTCCACTTGACCGCATCCAGCGCAAAGCGGCTCGAATCGTCGACGACCGAGTCCTTTCCGATCGGCTCGATTCATTGGCACTGCGAAGAGATGTTGCATCCCTTTGCATTTTCTTTCGCATCTACCACGGGGAGTGCTCTGAGGAATTGTTCGGATTAATCCCAGCCGCCAAATTTCACAAACGCACATTGCGGCAGAACTCCCGATACCATCCACACCATCTGGATGATTGGCGGTCCACCACTGTGCTATTTAGAAGATGTTTTCTTCCTCGCACGACTTCCTTGTGGAATTAATTACCATCAGCGATTTTTCCGGACCGATACGACTTAGGGACCTTCAAGAAAAGAGCGTACTCTTTTTTAAAAGGCCGGCAACGTTTCTGCGATTCCCTCCCTGGTATTGCAGCTGTTCATGGGCGGCGGTAGTCACTTTCCATCAGGTGAGCCGCATGCTCGTTTGCCCCCTCTCCTATAAAAATAAAGGCTAAACTGAAAACCGCGTGGTCATTACACTCACATGTGGCGTTTGATATATGATAATTCCAGTATGGTTTACAATGTTATGTAATGAAATGTAACAAAAGTAAAACGTAGCCAAATTCGGTCAAACGATGGATTTGACTGTATTTTAAAAATTTTCTCTTTTAATTAATGTTGTTTAAAAAAGTAAAAGCTGATGAAGTTAAAGTTTTAAATTCTGCGTCCTCAGATATTTCATTGTCGGTACCAAATCAAACACCAAAAAAATATTGAATCAAAAAATCACACTTTCAGTCCTTACCAAATTTATTAAGCCCTAGAACGGGGATTGCTAGTCTTTGCGCGCGTTTCTTACAAACTGCGTAAACGCAATTTCATAAGCAAGTATACATCAACAGAATGTTTTGTTTAAATATATTGTGTCCCAACTTGAAGGAAAAGCAAAATTAGCTTGTTGCTTAAAGAAATTTGGTAGTTGTCCCGAATTAAAACAATTTCTTAAATAGACTTTCGGAGAAAAACAACATTCGACGCATTTACTTGTAGACCTAAAAATTGTAAACAGTTGCCTACTGAAGATGTACCACAATATTAATTACCTCTTACTTCTTTGCTTAAAAAGTACACAATCTTTCACTGATCTCATGGGAAAAAATATGCTCTCAATAAACTTAAACAAAACTTGGTCACAGCTCGTTTACTTCAATACCCTGACTTCTCTTAAACTTTTATCGTAACTACTGATGCTTCTAATTACGCTGTTGGCGCAGTTTTGTCTAACAGAGAGATTGGAAAGGATAAACCTATCATCTATGTATCTCTTACCTTAAATAAATAAGAATAAAACTACTCGACTACAGAAGAGGAATTATTGGCGATACTCTTCGGTATTACCACTTTTAAGTATATCTTTACAGGTATAGAATTAAGATTGTACCGATAATCGTCCTCTTACATGGCTTATCAATGCCAAAGACTCTGACGTAGGTTTTCACAGATGACGATTAAAATTAGAAGAATACGATTATGAAATTGTTTACAAGCCAGGTAGAATTAATTCAAATGCTTATCTCGTAATACAGTAAATTCTTTTACGCATTCTAAATTAAATAAGTCTAATATAAATCAGTTTTGGAAAAAAAATCCTTAATCAATTTCTAATGATACACAAATTGAAGAACACAATCAAAGTTTATATTTTGCAAAACAAGAAATAATTGCGGGTCCAGTCTCTCTCGACTTTGATTATTCTATTTCGAAGTGTGAACAGCTATTGTCAACGGTAAATAATACTGCCGAGTTGTTATCAGTGTTACACTAAAGTTCATGATTATGATGAGACAAGTTATAAGGCAATTTACAATTTAATACGTAAGTTTGGAGACTAAATTATTTATAAAGATAAATATGATACTGACATAGAAATATCTGACTTTTCCGAACCATTTACAAAGTTAGTATACTTAAAGATTTACAATATTATATCTTATATTTTCCATGGTACAAATATTAAGTTTCACATTTACAAGAATCAAACACAATACCTTTTTTTTTAAAGAAAACCACGGGACTACAGTAGCTGTGGATCCAGGTATAAAACTCATGACTGATGATAACTTTTCCATCCAGGGCGTTAAGTTCAGTTCGAGTCCACCTAAGTATGCCCAATTTATACATGAAAACAGGCATGAACTAACCGTTATATGCGTGTGTCTTATACACACTAGACAAAAAGCAGTTAAGTACTTTGGTCAAGCGCGTATAAAACACATCGCAAAATGACTGTTTCATACCCGCCTCATCGATACCGATGTTCTATGGTATGGGTATGTTTCAGCCTTGGAAAGGGTCCTTAAGTTGATGAACATAAACAAGTATATGCCATCAGAGTTAGTAACCTTTCCCCTTTCAACGTGGAGGACTGCACACTTATCCGTTCTCAGCTTGATTCTAATAAAATTACCAAAAGCACAAGTGATGTTTACTAATTCCAGATGGGAGTGACTGGAGGCGAATAACTTGAGATCATCCATATAGAAAAGGTGGGTCACATTTGTATCTCTTTTACGAAACTGAAATCCCCTCCCGGAATCCTCCAGTAAGGTACTGAGAGGGTTTAGGGAGAGGCAGAACCAGATTGGACTCAAACTATCGCCCTGGAAGATACCCTTTCTAATCCTTATGCGGCTTTCCACATCCGTCATCCGCTCGCCTAGATGAAAAAGAATTGTACTTCACTGCCCTATACACTACCCAAGGAAGTCTCTAATTGTACAGTCAACCTTGTACAGCTCGAGCACCCTCTTTAGTCATGTATGGGGCACCACCCCTACATCCATTTTAAGCGTGCGACATCACCTGATTTGAGTTCAGGTGACGAGTGATTCTCGCGCTCAAAATGGATGTTACTTTCTTGTATATCATGAATAGACACGTGATGGGGAGGTATTTGCTCGGGTCTGTGATATTCCGGTCTTTAGGAACCAAATGAGTGATCCCAGTACTGTAGAGGCTTACGAGCGACATAAACCCGACGGTTGTAAGAGGCTCTCGACCATAAGGTCGAGAGCCTCTTACAACCGTCGGGCGAGCACAGCGTGACACTCCACGAACCCCTTCAGCCAGTGGTGATGCAGTCCATTGAGCCCCGGACTTTTCCAGTTTGGGGCTCTTCGGACCACCTCGACCATTCACGACACCATCCTCACCATCTGGATGCTTGGCGGTCCACGACTGTGCGTTTTACTGGGAGTTTTATTCCTCGTACAACTTTTCTGAAGAATTGTTTACCATTGGCGACTTTTTCGGACCGATACGACTTAGGGGCCTTCAAGAAAAGAGCTATCACTTTTCTAAAAGGCCGGCAACGCATTCCAATTCCCCAATTCCCCTGGTGTTGCGGTTGTTCATGGGCGGCGGTAGTCACTTACCATCAGGTGAGCCGCATGCTTGTTTGTCCTCTCTTCTATATAAAAAAGTAACAATATAAAATTGGTTTCTTGCATAGGTGCCCGTTCTTCGTTTTGCAAATGTGTTTATTTTGTCAAAATCTTATTAAAATAAAAACTTATTTATTATTAAAATATGCTTTGCCTAGTAATAAGTGTAGATTTCTTTTTTTAAATATCGATTTAAGGTCTCCCCCACACTTGGGTAATTTATCATTGTACCGGTGCCATCCAGCAGGCACAATTGCGCATTAGTACTTATTTTCTTACTTGACATATATTCTACAATTTTCGCATCTGATTCTAGGGACTTTGCTAGTCCTTTAATACTATTGTGTTTCGACTTTGCACACTACTTTTTCTAATAATTAAAGTTTAGGTTAAAGCTAAAACTAACCACTTATGTTCCGACTTAGTGCTATGACTTCTGCATCTGAAACTGATCTCAAAGTGAATTGCACTTATAAACTTTTTTGTTTCCGCCAGAGAGTGGTTCTCGTACATGTGAAAGAATGTAATTTAGGAACTATTCTCGAAAACTTTTATTGGACTCGTTCGATTCAAACTTTTACAAATACGGGCGTATTAATCTTGCTCGTGTTTTTTGCTTACTATCTATGTTACAATAATAATAATAATAATAATAATGTCCTCCAGACCGAATTTCGGCCACGGCGGCCAGTCTCAACGGAGACTAGCCATCGGCGCAAGACAGGATTATAGTGCTCAAGTGTATGCGCAAGCACAGGAGCACTCTCTATTCCTTCACTCTCATAGCCCGATGGGACGGTAAACCGACACGACCGGAGAGAGATCAGGCGTAGGACCAACGGCTTTACGTGTTTTCCGAGGCACGGGGGTGAAACACTGCCAACTTCCTGACTCCAGGCAGCTACTGAGAAGTTTTTGATGGAAAAACTCAATAACTGATTTTTTGGCCCGACCCGGGATTCGAACCCGGGACCTCATGATCAGCAGTTGCACCACTACAACCACTAGACCAACGGGGCAGTCTAATGTTATATATCAAGTCCAACATGCTATAATCGTTTCATATTATGTTCGATTAAATTTTATAAACAACGATAAGATGAGGAAAGTACATATTATTAATATATTATAAAAATAACATGAAATCACATTAGATATGAGATAATAGCAACTAAAACACTACAATATTGCTACATAGTTTCACTTGCATTGTTACAAAATTAGTGATTAAATTGATCAGTTCTAAATTAATAACTTAATTTTACACTAAAGTGTTACTAACATTTACCACAGAATATTAAAAAGTACAAGATACTTTTACTTGAATTTTAGTTTGAGATTTGACGTTATGTATGCGTATGTGTGTGAGTGTTTATTTAATCATCTGTAGAGTATCATATGTATGTGTACGTGCGTGCGTTCGTGTGTGCGTAGTTGGGCGCGTTCGTACGCACGCGTTCACACATCATGTATACACAAGTTGCAGAAATTGTTTGCAGAAGTATATGGTCTGCATTATCTATTTACCACATTGACATGCAATAGAATAATTTATAATAACTAACATATTAACCTTGCAGTAAAGTGTTTAAATTCTTCCTTAAAAATATTTAGAGTAATTATTTTAGTCAGACTTAATTAAACGGCCAACCCCTATCCATTATATAAAACATAATTGAAGAGTAAAACTGTCGTCACTTTCTTTATATTTTTTATTTAACTGAAAGTACATGAAGTATATTTTTATAGTATGTATTATTATATTAATGGATGACTATAGACAACAATATCCATCATCGATTAAGAATTACAATCGAAGGCTTCTTGTGCATAGAACCGGAACCGCACGCACCAGCACGGCACTGCCATAGCCCCGCTGCCGCACCACCGCCGCACCACCGCCGCACCACCGCCGCACCACCGTCGCACCACCGTCGCACCACCGCCGCACCATCGCCGTACCACTGACGTACCGCTGCTGCACCGTCGCCGCACTGTTGCCACACTACCGCCGCACCGCCGCCGCACTGCCGCCACGCCACCGCAGTACCAAACCGGCTATCGACCTAATCGGGACCAACGCGTGACAGGTGCCCATTGAGCCAAGTTGCAACTATTCTCTCGAAAAATTTGCCAATCTTGTTCAAGAGGCACATGGGACATGCAGAGAGACAATCGGTGGCCCTGTCTTCATTCATAAAATGGACCAAGCTCGCTGCCTCTTTCCATACTGTGGGGAACTTGGCACTCCGCAGACAGCCGGTTTTTTATATGTATTTGTGTTTCTGGTATAGTTGTAGCACGAATAGATTGGCTCGACCGAGGAAGGACCACTCTCTCACAGAATACCAACGTAAAATAGCAGCATAACGCTGCTGTGTTTTGTATAGTGAGTGCAGAGAACCGGAGACTCTTTTTTACTGGAAACAGGGCATTCCATCTTAGTCCTCACTGGTGACAACGATTCGTAATCGAGGATAGATGCAGATGTCTATGGGCCACAGCAACCACTTACTATCAGGTGGTCTGTATGCTCGTTTGTCATCCTAATACTATAAAAAAATCTCATCAATCATCAATCATCCCCTCTTCGAGCAATTTGCTCACATGGTCTTCGAAAGTTAGTCTCGGTCTACCTCGACACCTTTTAATATTAACTTTCGCGCTATATATTTTCTTCACCATTCGGTCTTCACTCATTCTCTCAACGTGCCCAAACCATCGAAGCACGCCCTTATCAATTTTTGTGATAAGGTCATCTTTCAAACCTGCCATATTGCGAATCACTTCGTTTCGCTTTCGGTCAGCCATGGTGACGCCGCACATTTTACGAAGAGATCGCATCTCCACTGCATTCAACTTGCTTTTATGCTTCTTCTGGCATACCCAGGTTTCGCTGCCATATAACAAAGTCGGTACCAACACTGCGTTATGTATTGCAAGGCGTGCACTCTTTGCTACGCCTTGCCTTTTGACTAACGCAGTCAGGGCACCATTGACTTTGTTCCCGGCAGCGACACGCCTGTCCACATCTAAATCACATCTTCCATCCCGGCTAAAAGCACTTCCCAAGTATACAATTTCATTTACCTGTTCTAGACATTCCTGATTTACCCATATTTCACACTTCGTTCTCTCTTCGTCCCTTTCAAATACCAGAACCTTAGTTTTATTAGCATTCAAGCGGAGACCTTTAATTTCACATTCCTCTTTCATACACGTGACTAATGCCTGCAGTTCTGCCTCTGATGGTGCAATAAGCACTGCATCATCAGCATACAATAGACAATTTACTTTAATGTCACCCAATTTCACACCCAAACAGCTATCTTTCAGCTTCTGTAAACAGCTGTCGAGATACAGTATGAACAGCCAGGAAGACATGACACAACCCTGTTTTACGCCCGTTTGGACGCTAAACATGGGTGACAGGTCATGCCCTACCCGCACACAGGCTTTACAGTCACAGTAAAGTGATTGCACAGCCCTTAGCAATCGACCATCCACACCATACCCCGGCAACAGTTCCCACATTTTCTTCCTTACAACCTTATCAAATGCTTTCTCAAGATCCACAAAAGCACAGAAAATCCTCTGGTTAGCAGCCAGAAGCTTTTCCGTGATCATGCGGAGAGAAAACATTTGATCCGTGCATCCTCTTCCAGGTCTAAATCCGCATTGTCCCTCCCATAGAAATCTTTCCGATTTCTCTTGCATCCTACGTGTCAAAACCTTCGAGTAAACTTTACTTGCTAAACTGTTCAAGCTGATCGCCCGATAGCACCCGCAGTCAAAATGTGAACCTTTACCTTTATATAAAGGCACAATGACTGCGGATCGCCAATCATCCGGGACATCCCCCGTCCGCCAGCACAAATTGCACAGCAGATGAAAGCTGTCCCAGACGCGAGGCCCACCATACTTGACCATTTCAGCAGTAACTCTGTCTAGTCCCGCAGCCTTACCACATTTCAAACTTCGAATCGCACGTTCAATCTCTTTCATACTGATGACCTCAGTGTCATCGAGGTCCGGGTCTGGCGTACCAGTCTCGGCGTCATCCCCGGATCCCTCACTAAGATCATCACACGCATACATTTCTCTATAAAATTCGCTCCATCGCTGCATGACGTCCGATTTTTCTGTGAGGACGTCATTAGTTCCCAAAAACACTTTGTTCATTCTTAAGGCCGTAGCACCACACGGGTCCTTCCAACCGCTTTCCAAAAGAATTTGGAGTTCTCCTTAAAGTTGTGCGACAACCTTTCGTCCGCTTTCAGTCTACAACTTTCACGCATTTCCTCAATCAATGCTTTCGTGTGAACTTTCTGCAGCTTATATCTTTCTTTCATCTTCTCTCTCATATCCTTATCATTACTAGAGGCCAAGTAGTCTAACCATGCTTTCTTCTTCTTCTCTACAGCTTCTTTTACTTCATCATTCCACCATGCAACTCTTCTTTTACTACTGCCTCTTTTTATTGTTCCACACACTTCTTCCGCTGCATTTACCATTCCATCCCTAAGGTTCTGCCATATTCTTTCCACACATTCATTTCTGCCATCGATGGTATCGAGCTTTTCGGCTACCCTCGCATGATATTTGTCCCTAGTATCCGCTTCCTGAAGCTTCCAGCTTCGGATGCGACAGACCGACTGTGGTTCTGTTACTGCCGTCCGGTAGCGCCAACCCGCGAACAGACCCCTAAATCTAGTAATCACTAGATAGTGATCCGTTCCCAGGTCAGCACCCCTGAACACTCGCGTATCCATCACCTGTTTTCGCAGTCGGTTATCCACCAGAAACAAATCGATCATACTTCTCTCATTCTTTCTTTCTCTAGTATACATATAAATTTTCTTGTGATTAAACATAGTGTTTGTCACAAGAAGACCCTTTTCCTTGCATACCGCCAGTATAAGCTTGCCAGCATCATTAACCCTTTTATCGCCAAACTTTCCAAGCACCGACTCGTACCCTGGTCGAGCGGTACCAACCCATCCATTCAAATCACCACATACAACAATTCTTTCGTTTCCCCTAGCCAAATCTAGAACTTCTCTTACATTCTCCCAAAACTCCTCCAGCTCAGCCCTGGACGACGAAGCTACCGGCGCATAAACAGCCAAAAGGAATAACTTCGTGAGTCCCAATTTAAAGCGAACCCAGAGAAGTCTTGAGTTCACAACCTTATATTCAGTCATAACATCGACCAACCGAGACGACAGCAGCACCCCCACTCCCTGGCGGGCGCTCTCGCTCTCCGGGACTCCGGACCATAGAGCTAACGCCCCGCCAGGGAGCTCTTCAGTACCACTGCCCTTCCGTTTGGCCTCCGACATACACACGACATCTAATTCTCTTTCTTTCATTATTTCGATCAACTCATTCGTCTTATCTCTCATGCCTCCTCTAACATTCCACGTGCCAACTCTGCACTCTGTCCTCCACCTTCCGCCGTGTCGGGCTGTGCGTGACGGGTGGCGGTCCCCATCGCCGCTTTGCGCGCTGCATTCCACACCAACGGGGACGAGCTGGTGTGCGTCGCCTTGGGGGGACGCCCTAACCCTCGTTGACATGGGTGCGCAGCTAAGTAGAATTGCAGCCCTGAAAAGGGCTGGCAGGGGTCGCGACGAGCACGCTTCTACAGTGATATTTGATAAATTTAATACCGACCAAATAGTTAGTTTTTGGCTAAGTACTAGGACTGCATAACTTTCGGGTGATACGCAGTAGTACGAGCAGGCGAACGGGTATGAAAGAGACACCCACATTGGAGACAAGCAGAACGATTCAGCTTCGCTTCAACGTCACTTCAACTACGTACGTATACGTCACAAGATTCGCTTGCCCTGACTCATAGATATAAGCGAATAAAATAAAAAGAAAAATGCCACTAAAGAGAACACCTCTGTCTTCTCCGAAACAGGAAGCATCCTTCCTGCAGGTCCTTGAATCTGATACAAATCAACGCTCTGCTTCACCTAGTGATACTAATAATGAAAGCTCCAATGTAAACAATCGGAACAGAAATCGACCCCGTAAACATCAGCATGATGACGAATTATTCTTTCATGGTGTAAATGAGGAAATCTATTGTAATTTTAACTAAGCAGCAAGAAACAATACATATAAAGCATTAAGGATATTAAGAAGCAAAACACTTACATCAAAGAATACGTGGACTTCATATCAAAGCAATATGAAGATATGAAATACAAATTGGCCAAAATTGAATTAGATAGGAAATCCCATTTAGCCTATATTCAGAGTCTAGAACAAAAGGTAGAAAATTTGGAGAGGTCGCAAAGGCAAGCTTGTATTGAGATAAGAAACATTCCTATACATAAAAACGAATCAAAGGAAGAACTGCTGCAACTAGTTAAA
This sequence comes from Parnassius glacialis, assembly GCA_033319125.1. Taxonomy (NCBI): domain Eukaryota; kingdom Metazoa; phylum Arthropoda; class Insecta; order Lepidoptera; family Papilionidae; genus Parnassius; species Parnassius glacialis. The sequence goes on along the minus strand of JAVANC010000007.1, from coordinate 8,537,792 downwards.
AATGTCAATCTCTGGCAATGTCTGTGTGGAAGAATTACAGATCCGCGACGCCTTAAAACGAAAAAAGAAAATAATCAGCCAATTATTGTGGACGTCGCAACAGTAACGTGCTTACGTACAGAGCGTGGGTGCTCAGGCTGCACCGCGTAATTTGAATTGGGGGGGGGGGGGGTCAAAATCCCGCTCTATACTAACACTGCACGGGGCAAACAGAGCAATAAAACCATGGAGACCCCTGCCACGCTATCCGTGAACTTCTGCAACTTCAGGGGATTTAACACTACCATCTAGAGACGCCGAAGCTGGCCTTGCTCTTTTTGACCGAGACGAAGGTGCCCTCTCCGGCTGATACTTCGTACTTGTCTTACTTACCCGGGATACAAATTAGAACAATTCTTTATGCACCGTACTGGAGTTTGCGTATACGTCAGAGAGGGTATCTGTTCTCGACGCCTCGGCATTCTTGAAGGTATGGACCTATCCATCCTTTGGCTGCGCGACGACCATCCTTGCGTCTACGGGTGCCTGTATAGGTCCCATAGCGGTAATGCCAATACAGACCGACTCTTCCCGACATCACTCATACAGTCATACACTCTGCACAGGGAGGACGACTCACTGGCCCACGCCGCAAAAGAGAAAGCCGACCTTTTAAGTTCCCTTTTTGCGTCCAACTCGACCCTAGAAATGTGATGTACCCCAAATATTCCCCTGAAACACAATCATTTACGGCCTAAATAAAAGCACTTTACTCAATAAATGAAATATTATCACATTATTATCCTGGATTTATTCCATATTGATAAAAATTGTATTTAGTCGTTATGCTTTGACAGATGACAACGACGCAGCAGAAACATTTTCCTTTTTATATGAGTATTATGTCTGGAATCAAAAAATAATTATTATAACAACTTTCCTATATATTTACTGTTCTTTTTGTTGAAATTTCTAAGCCAGAATTGGCCTCTAAGTAACAAAATAAAACAAGTTAAATATAATAATGTCCTCCAGACCGAATTTCGGCCACGGCGACCAGTCTCAACGGGGACTAGCCATCGGCGCAGGACAGGATTGTAGGGCCCAAATGTATGCGCATGCACAGGTGCACTCTCTATTCCCTCACTCTCATAGCCCGATGGGACGGTAAACCGACACGACTGGAGAGAGATCAGGCGCAGGACCAACGGCTTTACGTGCTTTCCGAGGCACAGGGGTAAACACCTGACTCCGGGCAGCTACTGAAAATTTCATGATGGAAAAACTGATTAACTGATTTTTTCGCCCGACCCGGGATTCGAACCCGGGACCTCATGATCAGCAGTTGCACTACTAGAACCACTAGACCAATGAGGCAGTCAAGTTAAATATACGTAGCTTTTGACAGTGAAAAATTAGTTTTTGAATGGAATCGGTTATAAGCTGTGATATTTCATCGTCGCTGTTATCACTCTCTAATAAAAATATTCAGCGGCATCTTCTCTTTGTAGGTTGATTTACGTTGTCGTATGAATAGTCTATTTAAAAGCTTTAATTCAGAAGATTTATCTCAATATTTTCTAATTGTGTTAAGTCCTTTTGTGATATTACAATCTCTTCAAAATTATCCATTTTGGGAGGTAAACGTAGACCACACTAGCCGACACAATGCGCGCTACTAAGTCGTAGACGCGTGCGGGGGCGACTGCAAGATGAGAGATGCGCGGTGAGCCGCCGCGTGACCTCGCGGCCCCTGCCAACCGAAATTGCGTAAACCTCCCTATGAGGCCACGGAGCCCACCGTTGAGCCTCTTGCTTTATTTGCCGATTTTTATTTTCTACACGTATTATTCCATTTACCAAACTTTGATATAAAAATCTGAAGTTATAAAAAATTACCGATTACGTAATTTTGACTTGGCCCCAATGAAATGTAATGATAGGCTCACCGGTGAGCCGTATGGCGTTCAACGTGTTAAATAACTTTTAAGACAACAATTTCGTCTTGCATTTAGCATCGACAACTACATATTGTATATTGTAGGACGGCCGGCCGACGCGTCGATCTAATTGACTCTCGGTATGTGCTAGGAAAAGGAGGTGGGAGAAGGAAGATTTGCCAGCCAAACATCAACTAATACGCTCTAAACAAACGAAATACAAACGTATGCGGTGACGCAACCTGCGTGTGAACTGCACACCTTTCTTTTTATTTCGTTTCCAATACCCACTTTCCAACATTTCTTTTTTGTTTTTTTTTAAGTCAAAGTCAAAGACAAAATATTGTAATGATTTACGAGGTAGAGCTATACTTTAGCTATATTAAGGCTGCAGTATGAATGGGTTGGCTCGACCGGAACCACGCTATCACAGAATGCACAGTAGAAACAGCAGAATAATGCTATGTTTCTTATATTGAGTGTACTCGTAGAGAACCGAAAAACCTTTTTAATATTAATCAGTCATTTCATCTTAGGCTTCATGGGTGACAACATGATTTTATCGAAGAAAGATGTAGATGTTAATTGGCCACAGCACCCATTTACTATCATTAATATTAAGTATGGCAAGCGAGCACAATAACATTGTGCTCGCTTGTCATACTTAATATTTTAGATTTTCTTTGAACAATGTTTGCGTTATTTTACTATTTAGTTTATTAAGTTTACAAAATATTTGACGTATTATGTCCCCGTCACAATTACAGGCTGATGCAACGTGAAGGTCTGTCCAAAAAGGCACGTATGGCAATTCACAATGCTGTGTTAGTGCCTACTTTAATGTATGGTAGTGAAAGTTGGGTGTGGCAGAAGAAGCACGAGAGTAGAATAAATGCTGTAGAAATGCGGTCATTAAGGAGTATGTTAGGGATGAATCTGAATGACAGAGTGAGAAATTGTTTAATAAGAGAAGAGTGTGGTTTGCAAGATGATGTTGTGACCAGGATTAAGAAAGGAATGCTTCGGTGGTTTGGTCATGTAGAAAGAATGAATGAGGAAAGAGTGACAAAGAAAATTTATGTTGCAGATGTGAACGGCAGAGTCAGGAAGGGTCGCCCTAGGCAAAAGTTTATCGACCAAATTAGCGATATATTGAAAATGGGCCAAATCAAGAGTACCTTTAACCGACGAGCGTGTATGCGTAGGTATATGGATGTGGAGGAAGCGAGAGAGGTTTGTCAGGATCGTGCCAAATGGAAGTCCATAGTCTCTGGCTACCCCTCTGGGTGACAGGCGTCAGTGTTTATTATTATGCAACGTGAAGGACATAATTACAACACGATAACATGATTTTATTACCTCTGCATTGTCTGGAGAGTAAGAGGATTGTCAAAAACCCCGCTTTCCTTAGCTTTAGCATCGACTAGTGTCAGTAAGAGGTAATAAAACAGGTAATAAAACAAAAAATAAGGTTTGAATGTTGATCATGATAACGTACTTAACGGGAACCACGGGGTTTTGGTTACATGTTGTATACTTTCTTGTATTAAATTTAGTGATTATTTGAACACATGGAGCTATTGGAGAAACATATTATGTTCAAGTTAGGTTGAAAATATTATAATCTATGTTAGCCCGTTAGCAGTTGGGAATGTGACTCTTCCTTTTCTTTAGTTGGGAGGATTTGCCATAATCGCCAAACTTGTTGGGCAATTGGTGATCACAGTACCCAGACATGCACTTTTGGCTCCGATCCTCGTAGTAGGTGTTTTTATAGAATATGGGTGACGAACAAGCACACGACCTCGACCATCATTGTAAATGAATGTCATGGTCCAAAGTCATCTACAATTCTTTCCTCGTTTAGAAATCAAAATAATCAAATAGCAAAGGTTACAATATAATCGATACCTACGTTTAATTAAACGTATACATTTTAATGTTAAACAAATGTTGGTATTTTAACACTACGTATTTCGCAAATAAACAGAATGTAATTAATGTACGAAATAAATTTGTAACCAAGAGATGTATTTAGACTAGCTCGTTTATAAAACAAAATTAATTGTTTCTTTTGAAAATTGGTTTGTTCAATTCATTTTCCATCAGTTAAATATTTTGTAAAGCATTCTTGTTACTATATTTTTATGGCCTATTGTTGCTTAATCTGTGTGATGTACATTTACTGTGGCTGGATTTAATAGTATTCTGTATAGCGTTTACACGCATTGACATGCGAGACTTCGGTCGATGTTTGTGCTTACGCACTACCAAGAGGTTAAGTCCTCTTTTACTGGTACGCCAGTTATTTTGCTGTGGACTCCGGTCCAGTTCTCCTTCGGGGGTGCGCATTGGTTGGTTGGCGCTCACCGCTCACGGCGTGTGTGCAGCCGTGTGACTCTCCCACATTTTTTTTATGTGGAAGAGCGAAGCCCTCGTATCTGGTCTTTGGCATAAATAGTGTGAGCATTTTCCAAGTGGGAAGGGATAAATTAATAAGGAATTGACTGTTTTGAACCTGATACAAGTGGAATAGGGAAGATTTAATGCTCTTAACCTTTATTTGGGCTCTGTCTTCGTGAACGGGGTTCTTTAGCTTATAAGATACTACCAACAGCTTTCTGCTGCTCTAGTGAATATTCACTCTTCCATGAGATACCTAAAAGAACGAAGTTACTTTACAAACACAACGTAAATAAGGGTCCTTACTAAGACGATGACGCCATAAATTTATTAAACAGCCCATAATGGGGTTGTAATAAATTAATTTGCTTAATTCCGCGTAAAGAAAGAAAATGATGTGTCCTGCCCAGCTTTAAGGGGGACCTCCCACCCTCTCTCAATCGCGCGCACTATACCCGTCGCCGTCAATCCCAGCACTACCATCTTCAGCACTACCACACTAGGCAGGACACACCACTCTCGAAAATACGACACGTGTTTCGCCTCTACACGAGGCATCCTCAGGTGAAGTAGACTCTGCGGAGGCTGACCGCTAAGTGAGCGGCGAGCCGAAACTACTGCTATTTATACTACTTGCTGACGCAACCGCGCTCCAATTACGTAGCGAGCGATTCCGTCATGCGATAAATCACCGCCTGACGTACGCCGATATTTGCTGTGAAATTAACAACAAACTACTGCGAAACGTCCGCCTACCCTACAACCACGCAACCAAATGCTGACCACTGCACCGTGAGGGTGACAAACGACCATGTTGCGAGGCTATATATCATCATGGAGCAGGCTTAAACATGTTTAAGAGAGGCGAGTTGGAAACATTTGTTTGTTCATTCAGCAGTGCAACATTAGCGTTATTATTTTTTAATATCTCTAACTGTTCCAACACACACAGTCGTAGCCCTATATTACAAGTATGTAAGACTTTAAAGGTGTGGTCATTGGCTAGGCTGTGTCCAGTATCTAAGAGATGTTTAGCAAAATGTGATTTATCGGGGTTGCAATTCCTGTACGCGGCTAAATGCTCTTTATAACGTGTTTCGAAGTTGCGACCAGTCTGACCCACGTAAAAGGCTTGGCATTCGTCACAAACAAGTTTATAAACACCAGACTTTAGACTTTTTTGGATGGAAATATAGACAAACTATTCACTTAGAAATATCTAATTATAAAGATAAGTTAGATATTCGTCTACAGTTGCGTCAGCGAGTAGTATAAACAGCAGTAGTTTCGGCTTCTCGCCCGCTTAGTGGGCAGCCTCCGCAGAGTCTACTTCACCTGAGGATGCCTCGTGTAGAGGCGAAACACATGTCGTATTTTCGAGAGTGGTGTGTCCTGCCTAGTTTGGTGGTGCTGAGGATGGTAGTGCTGGGATTGACGGCGACGGGTATAGTGCGCGCGATTGAGGGAGGGTGGGAGGTCCCCCTTAAAGCTGGTGGGAGGTCACCCTTAAAGCTGGGCAGGACACATCATCTTCTTTCTTTACGCGGAATTAAGCAAATTAATTTATAACAACCCCATTATAATGGATTTACGCAAAGTAACGCCTGATTCTATCAATTATCTTAAAAAGGCTAGGACGGCCGACCAGGCAAGACTCTATGTCAAATTAACAAAACTTCATCGTATTGCTGCCCAAAATATTTGGTTCAATCAGCAGTGCAAACAACTTCATGTTATTCCTAATTACATCCAAATACGTTCTGGCACAAATAGTCAATGTTGCTATTTCTAAAGCTCAAAACATTTGGCTAAATGAGGTGTGTCGTCATTGGTTTGCCAATAGAGATAATTTAAAAATCCACCTTAAAGTATTATATTCACAACTTTCTTATAAATTACATAATATTGAATTTGATATTTTGGACCGGAAAGCCAGAGAACTAGCTTCAATAATTGTTTACGAGAAATATCAAATTCAGTCCCGTAAATTACAACGACTTGTATCCTCTTCATCACGTAAGCGCATTAACAACATACATACTGAATATCATCAATTTTATCCCCGAGTTAAAAATCTTTCCGATGTTCAATTTCCAACGGATGAGTTGCCACTTTTACAAAAAGGCCTAAAGTATAATCTAACACCTTCGATCTCTCAAAAGTCGCTAGAGACTGTGGCTGTGGACGCAGAGATGGCCGTTGTGATCGGGAAGAAAGATAACATTGTTAAAAGTTTGGTAGCGAAAGAAATTCAGGTTGTACCCGCTTCTTACCATTGCAATCCGGAGTTCCCTGTTTTTAGGTCACTAAAGCAGAGAATAAGGGACAATGATCTTATTGTTACTAAAGCCGATAAGGGCAATACTGTTGTTATTATGGATAATAGCGGGTATAGCCAGAAGGTTTACGATGTTATCCAAGGTGATGACTTTGAGCTATTGGAGTCTGACCCCATCAAAAAGTTTACTTCGGATATTAAATTATGTATACAACAGTCATCATATATTTTTCCCGACAACAACGTGTCTCGCGGCAGTCTTGTTCCAATGAATCCTCAAGCACCCATTTTATATGGGTTACCTAAAATACATAAAGAACATGTTCCTATTCGTCCAGTTGTATCATATATAGGTGCACCAGCTTATTTCCTTGCTAAAAAGTTAAACTTCCTTCTGCGGGAGAAATCTGGATTCAAACCAACTTACAGCCTTAAAAATAGTTCAGATGTCATTTCCAAGATTAAAGATATCCGTATTCCACCTAAATCCATGTTGTTGTCTTTAGACGTTGATAGTCTTTTCACAAATGTCCCATCCCCAGACTGTTTGCGTATACTCGCAGATCTCTTTAATAAACGTCGTCTACATCCCGGGAAAACAAATGATCTTCTAAACTTAACCTCTCTCTGTATGAAACAAAACTATTTCCGGTTTAATAACCACTTCTATCTACAAAAAGAAGGGCTAGCCATGGGTTCCCCTCTATGTCCTCTTATGGCGGAGAATTTTATGGATAATTTTGAGAAACAACACAAAGTTGTCAATCAAAATATATTATACTATTATCGATATGTAGACGACATAATTATTTGCTGGACTGGCACAAAGAGGCAAGTGGATGTTTTCCTTAACAAAATTAATAAAATCCACGACAAAATTAAATTTAAGCTTGAATTGGTACAAGATTGTGTCCTTAATTTCCTCGATTTAACAATAACAAGGAAAGAGTCGTTTACCTCTGCGTTGCGCTTGGTGAGTGCAGGTGGCCGGAGGCCCAATCCCCCCCCCCATCAACATGGTAGTGGAATTAAATAAAAGAATACCCCAGGAGGGTACACGCACCCCTGGAGAATCCTTCACTGAGCATCCACGACCAAACTACTTCACTCCTGAGCGTGGGTGCTCAGGCTGCCCCGCGTATTCTGGGGGGTGGGCAAAATTCCGCTCGCGACTAATGCTGCTCGGGGCAAGAGGAGCAATACAACCAAGGTGACTCCTGTCACGCAATCCGTGAATTTTTGCAACATCAGGGGAATTCATTCCAACCTTAACGCTGTCCATTACCATCTAGAGACGGCGAAGCCGGCCTTGCTCTTTGTAACCGAGACTCAGGTGTCCTCTCCGCCTGATACTTCATATCTCTCCTACCCGAGGGTTTTTATTTTACAACAAAAAAAAAAACAAATTTTTGTTGTTGTAAAAAATTTTTTTTGGTACAAATTGGAAGACTTCTTTGTGCCACCGGCTGGAGTTTGCGTATACGTCAGAGAGGGTATCTGTTCTCGACGCCTAGGCAGTCTTGAAGGTATGGACCTGCCCATCCTATGGCTGCGCGTAGACAGCGACGACTATCCCCGCGTCTACGGGTGCCTCTATAGGTCCTATAGCGGTAATGCCGACACAGACCGACTCATCGACCACGTCCAAATGGCTGCAGATTCCGTGCTACAACAGGTTCCATCCGCAGAGATCGTGATACTTAGTGATTTCAACGCCCACCACGCTGAATGGCTTGGTTCTCGTTTAAACGATCATGCGGGTAGATCTGTCCATGTTTTTGCTTTTTTTTTTTATACGATAAGGGTGACAAACGAGCACACAGTCCACCTGATGGTAAGTGGTTGCTGCGGCCCATAGACATCTACATCTATCCTCAATTACAAGTCAAAATGTAGATGCGTTGTCACCCGTGAGGACTAAGATGGAATGCCTCATTTCCAGTAAAAAGTGCCTCCGGCCACCTGCACTCACCAAGCGAAACGCAGAGGTAAACCTCTACTTCACGCTGGTTTTCTGTGAGGTCGTGGTACCACCCCGGTTCGAGCCGGCCCATCCGTGTGACAGCAAGAGCTGCCGCGTGGCTCTACCACTGTTACCACAGTTGTGTTAGACCATATGCTTTGGCATATGGTCTAAAACAACTGGTTACTTCGCCTACGCGGATCCCAGATGTGGAAGACCATGTACCTTCCCTATTGGACCTTCTGATGACCTCTCATCTGGACGGATATCAGGTCTCCGTCGATGCCCCTCTGGGCTCTTCGGACCATTGTCTGATCCGGACTACGGTGCCACTCACGCTCCAATCGCAGTTGCGATCTGCAGCTTGCCGCCGTTTTTGGCACTATAGATCAGCTGATTGGGACGGGATGCGGTCTTTTTTTGCATCCTACCCTTGAGGGCGGGTTTACTTCTCGCCAGAAGATGTTGCCGATTCTGTTGCTGATGTAGTACTTCAGGGTAAGGAACTTTTTATTCCATCCTCTGTGGTGCCCATCGTAAGCAGATCCCAGCCATGGTTTGGTCGCTCCTGGAAAATAGCATCACGCTATAAGCAGAAGTGCTACCGGGCCTGGGCTGACGCATAAACGTCTCGGGATGTAAACACCAGCGCACTTAAAAAGAAGTATAATTCCGCCTCCAGGTCCTTCAAAAGCGTCATTGCCAAGGCAAGGTCTGAGCACATCGGCAGAATTGGCGAGAAGCTAGTTCGCCTTCCTTCGGGAACCCGTGCATTCTGGTCTCTCGCCAAGGCTGTCCAAGGGAACTTCTGTCAGCCATCTCTTCCATCTCTCCACAGAGAGGACGACTCACTGGCCCATGCCGCAAAGGAGATAGCCGATCTGTTGAGCTCTCTTTTTGCGTCCAACTCGACTCTAGATGACGGGGGGAACACACCGCCGACCATCCCGCGATGTGAGTGCTCCATGCCGGATGTGCGATTTACACAGCGCTCGGTTCGCTTCGAGTCGAGTCGAGTGGGCCCGATGGAGTCCCTCCCATTATGCTGAAGACGTGTGCTCCAGAGTTGGCACCGGTTTTAATGCGTCTTTTCCGGTACTCCTACTCCCAAGGCGTAGTCCCGAATTCATGGAAGACAGCTTTTGTCCACCCGATCCCAAAAAAAGGCGACCGCTCAGACCCGTCCAACTACAGGCCTATCGCCATCACCTCCTTGTTCTCCAAAATAATGGAAGCCATTATAAACTGCCAGCTCATAAGGTACCTTGAGAATCACCAGCTGATTAGTGACCGCCAGTACGGTTTTCGTCGGGGTCGATTAGCTGGTGATCTTCTAGTCTACTTAACTCATAGATGGGCGGAGGCAGTAGAGTCCAAGGAGGAGGCATTGGCCGTTTGTTTGGACATAGCGAAGGCATTCGATCGGGTCTGGCACAGAGCGCTTCATTTGAAGCTTCCTTCCTATGGGCTTTTCGGGAAATTGTGCCAATGGATAACCAGTTTCCTTGCTGATCGGATCATAAGGTCGTAGTAAACGGTGCATGCTCTGATTTCAAGCCTATCAACGCTGGTGTTCCACAAGGCTGCGTGCTATAACCAACGCTGTTTCTCCTGCATATCAATGATATGTTGCTAACTGGTAGCATTCATTGCTATGCAGACGACAGCACTGGTGATGCCTTATATACCGGCCGTGCCAATATTTCTCGGGAAAACGTCGCCGAATATCGGGACAAACTTGTGTCTGAAGTCGAGTCTATGCTGGACAAAGTCTCGGAATGGGGCCGACTAAATCTATTCCAGTTCAATCCCCAGAAGACAAAAGTTTGCGCGTTTACCGCTAAAAAGAACCCCTTTGTCGTATCTCCTCAGTTTCAAGGCACTCCCCTTGCTGCCTCAGCCAGTATCGGAATCCTTGGCGTCGACATATCGAATAGTGTGCAGTTTTGTGGTCACTTGGAAAGAAACGCCAAATTGGCCTCTAAAAAGCTTGGCGTGCTCAGCAGAGCGAGACAGTATTTCATGCCGGCACATCGCTTGCAACTTTACAAAACGCAAGTTCGGCCCCACATGGAATACTGTTCTCATCTCTGGGCCGGGGCACCCCAGTGCCAGCTCCTTCCACTTGACCGCATCCAGCGCAGAGCATTTCGAATCGTCGACGACCGAGTTCTTTCTGATCGGCTCGATACACTGGCACTGCGTAGAGATGTTGTATCTCTTTGCGTATTTTATCGCATCTATCACGGGAAGTGTTCTGAGGAATTGTTCGGACTAATTCCTGCCGCTCAATTTCACCATCGCACATCGCGACAAAACTCGCGTTACCATCCATACCATCTGGATGATTGGCGGTCCACCGCTATGCGATTTAGAAGAAGTTTTCTCCCTCGCACAACTTCCTTGTAGAATCAATTACCACCAGCGAATTTTCCGGACCGATAGGACTTAGAAACCTTCAAGAAAAGAGCTTACACCTTTCTAAAAGGCCGGCAACGCATCTGCAATTCCCTCCCAGGTGTTGCAGTTGTTCATGGGCGGTGGTAGTCACTTACCATCAGGTGAGCCGCATGCTCGTTTGCTCCCTCTCCTATAAAAAAAAATGCAGTTTACAGTTGTCCTCTAATAAAATAAAATTAAAAACCCTATGACAGTCATAGCGACACCATGGGTGTAGGTGCCATATGATTGTGCTTTGTAGCGATCTATTCTAGTTCTAGACAATACCCTCCAGACTGAATTTCAATAACGGCGACTAGTCTCAAAGAAGACTAGCCATCTGCGCAGGAAAGGATTTTAGTGCACGAATGTGTGCGCAAACACATTTGTACAGTCTCACATATTTCGAGAAAAAATAAAAGCCTCCATCGTATCGAAACCAGTTTCTTTCCACGTCTAATTTTTGAGATGTATACCTTATTTATTTTCGTTATGATCTGTTTCGTAAGTTTCTTACAAAAAGAAAATACTCGTACCAATTGAGCCACTCATATCATTTTTTTTTATTTTACATATAAAATCTTTTTTAGCGTTGCAGAATTGAGAAGGGAAAAGAACATTATCAATGACAGTAATACAGCGACATTGAACGCTTTATCACAGTGACTTATTATAAAACTATGAACGAAACTTTTTCCCTATTAGTTACAGCCATTCAATAAATTATGTGGTTGAAAGATATCGTCCGTCCGCTAAAAGAGGGAGCTAAATTTTCTACATAACTTTTTTTCGCTCAATTTCAGACACTGAGACAAATTAGTGCCTGATTATTTCTATTTATAAAAAAAATGTAAGCCTTACATTAAGAATAGAGAAGTATTTTTGCAGAATGTTTCCGCACCACCGCGTTATGAGTTTTGAAAATAGAGCGGCTAAAACTTCAAAGAGAAAGAATATCATGAATTATGAATGTGATATCTTTTAGCGTTGAAGTTGCACACTCACAATTCATATTTCGTTTCAATGTTACAATCGCTTTTTATTTAGGTATTGCGTTTAGAAAAATTAAGGTTTAAAATTAATCATCATGAAAACCCATCACAAGTGCACTGCTTAACCGAGATTTTCCCATAAATTGTCACAAAGCAGGGTTTTGTATCACAACTTCATACGTCTATTTATTGGATTGTGATAAAGGTATGCGTATGGGTGTCATTTTGTATCATATAAAAAGTCATCCATACTTACGTCTATGTTTTATAATAAGTTTTATAATTTTATACTTACATATACTAGCGACCCGCCCGGCTTATGTATTTATTAATATGGCGTTATTTAGAAATAAAAAAATGCAAACACAATTTATTTTAGCAATTTTTAGTTTTTTTCTGTAAACTTTAAGTTTTTCCGATAAATTATATGGCATTGATATCTATCTGTTTATGAAGTTCCATTACAATCAGTTCAGTCATTCCGAAGGTTAGCACAAAAAAAACAAACAAAAATTTAAAAAAAAGGCCAAGTGCGAGTATGACTCGAGAATGAAGGATTCCGTACCACCATACAAGATTTAAAGCTATGTATACAAATGCTTCTAGTAGAGGAGCCCCCTTTAATTTTTGATTTATTTTAATTTTATTATTTGTTGTTATAGCGGCAACAGAAATACACATTGTGTAAAATTTCAAATGTCTACCTATTACGGATCATGAGATACAGCCCGCTGGACAGCGGAGGCTTAGTAATAGGGTCCCGTAGATTACCATTCGGGTACAGAACTCTAAAAATGGTTTATCAAATATTAATAGCATTTACATGCTATTAATATTTGATAAACCATTTTCAATGCCCCTCAGCTACGGCAGTTATTTCGATATTAAAAAGGAAACTTCAATATAATTAAGGTAAATTAAAGGAATTAAAGGAAAAATTAAATATTGTAAATTGATAATATCCACCTCAATTTTGAGTTACAGTTGTTAAATACGACTTATTTGTATTTGTGAAATAAGTAAAACTCAGAAGTACCTACCTATTTTAATTACATTGTGTTTAGTGTTCCAAGTTCCAACCAAAAGTAAAAGCTGTAACGAACATCGTTTAAACTTACTGTAAGTGTAATTCTTGTTATCCCTTTAACATTTTAAGATTTACCTGTTAAGTAAGTATTGTACTGGATTTCATTTTGAATTATTTACATGATAATTTAATTTGAGATCTGTAAATAAGCCCAAACATCTAGTCATTTGCTTACTCTGCTTCTTTGGTTTTCTTTCTTTGTTTTCTTTTGCTATTTACACTTAATAGTAAAATGAATACACGCAACGCCAAAACGTGCCAATTGGAGAACCAACTTCAAATGGCGCTTCAAGAACTTAAGGCGTCAAAGGAGCAGTGTGAACTGTTATGTAAAGAAAGGGATGACAATGAAAAGGAAATAATAAATATAATAGCTTAAAAATACTGAGCTAAAAAGTGATATGGTTAAGTTGCATACAGAATATACATTTGTTTCAAAAGAAAGGGATCAACTTCAGAGAACAGTCGATGAGTTTGACGAATGAAGCAAGGAATATGAGGAATCCCTCAGATTAATTGCTGCATTGCAGTTACAGTTAAGTAAGGCTAATGAGCAGATTGTGCAATTAAAACATTACATAGACAACATGAAAGCGTCCCAAACTCAAAGTCTGTTCAACGAGCTCATAGAATGTGAATCTTCTAAAGCATTGAAACCCTCCACAACAATTGATTTGACTGATGATGATTATGTCACATCAAGAACAGCATCAAGGACTACCTGCAGTAGAAGAAAATGAAAGAAATATATAAAAATCAATAAATATATTAGAAAAATGCAAAAATTAATTAAAACTAAAATTAATGTTAAAAATTATATAAATGTATGCAAAGAAAAGCAACAATTAATTAATAAACTTAAAATATATTCAATTGAGGTGGAAAATATGAATCACTGTTATGAGACTGATATAGAGTGTCTAAATTCAACAATTTTATCCCTTAAAAACTCCCTACAAATTTTATCAAATAAATATGCATCGGCTCAAGATGAGATAAAAGAACACATATTGGCCATGAATGATCTGGTAAAATCATGTAAATATAATGAGGAGCGCTTTGACTCCTTAATAAAACATCAGAGTGAGTATCAGCGCTCCATACCAGGTTCATCGGGGACAATATGTGTAAATAACAAAGTAAACAGTAAAGACTCATTATTTTCACCTACACTCTATGATAGTGCCATGACAAAGGATATAAACCTAAAAAGCAATGTAAATATTAAAAAAAAATAAAGTTATTATGTATTGTGATGACATAGGCAAAAATTTGGGCATGATGTTAAATAACTGTTTAGAAGGACATATGATTAGTAATTATTGCATGCCAGGAGCATCCTTTAGTCATATAATGAATAAAGTTTTAGCTAGTAAACTTTGCCCTAATAGCACATTAATAATTCTTGTTGGGAGACGAGGCAATCTAAACAAAAATCAATTATTAAAATATATTGATAATCTTAATAATTTAAATGTACATAAAATTATCTTGTTTACATTGCCTTACATATAGGGTTGGCCGCAGGAAAATAAAATAAGATATGATTTAAATTTATTAATGAATAACTTTTCATGTAATAATAATATAAACTTGATATTTAATTGTTATAATTATAATAATAAATGTAATTTAATAGACATAAATAATTTAATTAGGAATTTTTGACTAATGATAGGTATTACCTATCTAAATATATTTTAAGACAGATAGCAAATGTGCTATCTTATTGTTTATATATTAACTCAGCCAAAGACTTGGCTACACAGACATCTGCTCCTTTTGAGCAGTGTAATGACTTAATATGTAATTTGGAATCAGTTCCAAGTAATTTAAATTAGAAAATGAGACAATAGAGGTAATCTCTAGCAGTTGTAATAATTTAAATAATTTAGAATGTAGCTTACAAATCTTTAATTGTATGACTCCATAGAGTGATAATGAAAATTGTATACACCTGGTGCATCAAAATATACAAGGCATGGTAGGCAAAGAGCTAGAAATTGAGTTGTTCTTAAATAGCAACAATATTCATATTTTATGTATTACTGAATATTGGTTAAAAGCTTATAACTTAATCTTTAACTTCAGTAATCACCAGGTGGTCAGTTCTTTCAATAGAGAAACGGTTTTAAGAGGTGGCTCCTTAATATTAGCTAGTAAATTATTGTCATGTAAAGAACGTAAAGATATTGTGAGCCTCTCTGTTGAGCGAACTGTAGAAATGGCATGTGTTGAGTTTGAGCACCTCATTGTTGTGAGCGTCTACAGAATCCCATGTTCTATATACGATACTTTTGAAAAAATTATGGAGGAAGTTTTTGCTAAGCTTAATAAACGGAATAAATCTGTTGTAATATGTGGAGACTTTAACATCAATCTCCTAGAAGCTTCCTCAATCAATATTAAATTTAGATCATTGTTTAAATCATATGGTCCTTTTAATTTATTTTTAGAGCCAACGCGTATTGCTCAATCTAGTGCAACATGTATAGATAACATTTTTACAAATGTGAAGCCGTTGCATAAATGTATAATTCAAAAATTAAGTTCTGATCACTGTGTACAAATAGTTTCATTACCATATGTTCACAAAAAGCAAGTAGATAAGAAAGTTGTATTTGTTCGAGTAAATGCACGTCGCTTGGAGAAATTCAGAAGTAACATAGTGAAAAAACTTCCATCACTTACATACCAAAATGATCCAAATTTTTTGTATTGAACATTATTTAAGCTTATTTGCAATGAATTTAATAATACTTTTACTTCTAAAACATTCTCAATGAACAGTCGGAAGTCATCTAATGAATGGGCGACAGTAGGTGTCCATAAGAGCAGACATAGGTTATATGATCTTTACCGTGAAAGGTCATATAATCATAGCGTCGAATTTAGGGAATATGTAAAAAAATATTCAAAAATATTTAAAAGAGTGTGCTCCACAGCCAAGTCTTTGCCTTTGAGCAACAAAATTAAGACGGCTTCTAATAAAATTAAAATGACATGGAGTATAATTAATAGCGAAACTGGTAAGATTAACTCTCGCAATTCAAACTACCAGTTAAGTGTTAATAACAAATTAACCGAATCAGATCAGGATGTTGCAATGGTTTTTGAGAAATATTTTAATGATATTCCGATATTAACCACTAAGTCACTGAATTCTTCTCCTGCGGTCGCCGAATCATTACTTAAACAAAATGTAAATGCGTGTACAAAGAATTTAATATTTCATAAAGTATCATCATAAGATATTGTAAAATATTTTAAAAGTATTGATGTTAAGAAAACTGCGGATCTGTGGGGGATTTCCGTTAAAGTTATTGCGTCTATAATAGATGCAATCGCGCCTCATTTAGCTACTATTTTTATTACTAGTATCGAATCTGGTGTGTTTCCTGATTTAATGAAGTATAGTAAAGTAATACCTTTATTTAAATCTGGTAGTACATTAGACCCCGCTTATTAGACCTATTTCTGTACTACCAACACTTAGTAAGATTTTTGAAAAAATTATTCTTGATCAAATATTAAATTTCTTTAATATAAATAATTTACTTCATAAAAATCAATTTGGTTTCACAAGGGGTCGCTCGACAACTGATGCCGATGTTGAGCTGATTAAATATATATTTAATGCAAGGGAGAATTCACAGGTTGCTTTGGGTATATTTTGTGACCTATCCAAAGCCTTCGATTGTGTTCACAATGAAACATTAATCAGGAAACTTCAACACTACGGTGTAAGAAGTGATGCTCTTAAATTAATTATTTCATATTTAAGTAAGAGAACGCAAAAAGTTGTCATTAACAGTATGAGTTCTCCCGGGTCGATGGTACAGATCGGCGTGCCTCAAGGCTCAATTCTAGGCCCCTTTCTGTTTCTTGTATACATTAATGACTTACCTTACATAGTAGGAGATAACCATGATATAGTATTATTTGCAGATGACACTTCTTTAATTTTCAAATTAAGTCGACAATTGCTAAAATATGATGAAGTAAATAATGCTATATCTAAATTAGTAAATTGGTTCAATGTTAATAATTTGCATTTAAATGGCTCTAAAACGAAATGTATGAAATTTGTGACTCCAAATGTCAAACATTTAAATACTAATGTAATTTTAAATGGGGAGAAACTGAGTCTTGTAGATACCACCATTTTTCTTGGAATCACACTAGACGCGAAGCTTCAATGGGACCCCCATATATCAAAACTAGCAAGCAGACTTAGTTCTGCAGCATATGCCGTAAAAAAGATTAGAAGTCTAACTAGTGTTGAAACAGCTAGACTAGTTTACTTTAGCTATTTCCATAGCATAATGTCGTTGGTATTTTGCTATGGGGACACGCAGCTGACACTGAAATTATATTTGTTTTACAGAAGAGGGCCATAAGAGCAATTTATGATTTAAAGCCTAAAGAGTCGCTGCGACAAAAATTTAAGGAAATTAATATATTAACTTTGGCCTCTCAATACATTTATGAAAATGTAATGTACGTACACAAAAATAAAAGTAGTTTTACAAAAATAAGTGATATTCATTCTGTAAATACTAGGAACAGACACAAGCTAGTAGTACCAGTTACTCGACTCCACCGAGTCAGTAATTCATTCTTGGGGCGATGTATACGCTTTTACAACAAAATTCCAGAAAATATACAAAATTTGACCGGCTCTAAGTTCAAAAACTTTATTAAACTAAGTTTGTATAAAAAGGGTTATTATAGTATTAAAGAATTTATAGATGATAATAACCCCTGGAAATGAGGTGATCGCTACCAAGCTATTTCTAATTTGTTGTGTTGTTAATTTGTGTAACATACATGATTGTAAGCTGTTATTTAAAAAAAAGTCCCGCTGGGTTTCTTGCTGGTTCTTCCCAGGACAGAGGTTTTTTTTTCGAACCAGTGGTAATTATACAAAAGAGTGACTTTCAATAAGCATTATTTATAATCTATATTGAATAAAAAAGTTTCTGTTTCTGTTTCTGTTTCTGTAGATATATATAACAAGTGGTAAAATAAAAATTTTGTACGAGTACAACAAACTTCAGTATAAATAAAATGAGAACATGTTGTCGACGTCAATTAAATACGCATTGTTAAGGATAACTAGAAAGAAAGAAAGAAAAAAGTTTATTTAGTAACACATTTTAGTTTTCATTCAAGTTAGATTCAAGTTTGCTAACCATAATACCATATTATGATAATTGGTTACTAAAAAGGTACCCAACTCAGCATAGTCTTGGTACTAACAAAGTACTTCGACACTGATCTTCCGTGGGTGCGATAAAATTTAACAAAAACAAAACTTAACATTATTCATTATTATACAATGTTAAGTCAATATGCACGTATAGTATATTTAAACCAAATACACGATTACCTTTCAATATAAGTAATAAAACATACATAAGTACTTCTAATAAATTAATATAATAAAAATAGCAATTACTTAAATAAAATTAAAAAGAAACGAATAAACGGAGTAAAAAAGTATGTAAGACACAGTAAATAATTTTCAATAACTTTACTTTTGAATACTGACTAAATATTTTTTGTAGTTATATTTACACAAACCGATTGAAGCTAGATTTCTAATTGTTGGTGGTTTGTTGTTCCAGCATTTCGTAGCAGAATAACGAAAACTACCTCGAAACGCCGATGTACTGTGTCTTGGACATACTAAACGAGTTGCTATTCTAACTTGTCGCCATGAAAAGTGTAATTTGTTATAAAGATACTGTGGCGTGAGTGTCATTATGATACCAAACAATAAACTGGCAAAATGAAGAGATTGTCGAGACTGCATATTCATTAAATTACTGTTGTTGAGATAAGGTGTTACATGACTAACTCAAAAACTACCGGCCAGATCTTGTTCAAATTTACATGGGACGACATGAGAAGCACCAGCTTTTAAAATCGGATTACCTAGAAAAAAGTTCTCAGGTACTGTGGCACCTCAGAACATAAAGCATACATTCGAATTGAGAACCTCCTCCTTTTTTTTGAAGTCGGTTGAACATATTCAATAGTAGTCATGCCCGAGAGAATTCTTTTTTTTTTAAACAATATTAAAAATATTTTTTCCAACGCTTAGCGAAGCTAAGTCACTTAGGTACTATACTTAAAATTTAGAATCCGACCCGAGGGACTTATTGCGATATATTTTAATTATTATAAGCCAGTTCTTGACTACAATCCTACCTGGTGGTAAGTGCTGATGAAGCCTTAGATGGTAAATCGCACTATCTTAGCGTAACAATAGCCCATTCAACTCTTACCTTGAAGGCTTACGATTTCCATCGGACTTGGTTTGAGATCGTAATCTAATGCAAAAACAGACGTCAACTGATTATTCCACTACTTTACTGTACCACATAACGAAAGACAAAGTAAATCATTTGGTTCGAATGCGTGGAATATCGACAACAAAGTGAGGATGACCCACCGACTGCATGGTTGTCCGACGGTAGAAAGGAGAGGAAAAGGCATGTAATTCCACTTCATCTTCCACTTCCACATACACTGAGATCAAATCTGCTAGGTAGCATTTTTCAGCACCAGCTCATTTCTGACAGCAGCACTTCACGCCCGATCGGACTAGCGTTTTGTATAGGGATATGTGCTGTCCTAACGTGAGTGCCGCCGCGCCCTAGCAAGTACATCTGGTTTTATTGCAGGTACTTTGGCCCCTGATTCAATGACCCGCCCGAAATTAAGGTTAGGAGAAATCGCAACCCCTAATAATTAAAGACAGTCAGTTTACTCAAAAGATCAATCCCGTAAAGTAGAAATCAACGTGAGTGGGCTCCTTTTACGGTTGAAGAGACAATCTTGCATTCTAGAGACGTTGAATCTTTCGCCACTGTCGACAGTGAAAGTTTCGCACGCTTCTTTGGCATTTTTTCTCACACAGACTGGACTTTATCCTGCCTAGCCCAAGCATTCTGCTATTCGCATCTCCTTGCTTCTTGAATAACTGTGATGTTTTCTGCATATCTATAGATACCGAACATAAGCATAACATTAAAGTGTTCTTAAATTTCGACCATCTTCAATATATCGCCTTAGAAATAGGGACAACTTACATAACAAATTGAAGAAGTCACCCGATAATGTGGTTCTTAAAGTCACCTACAGGTGCTACAGAAATTATTGCAATGCTTTGCTCGAGAGATTACGAAATAAGTAAATTTGCTGAGGCTGGAAAATACTCAAAACTTATTTGGGAAAAAATAAAAGGCGTTACCAATACTAGCTCTAAAACAACACCAGCTCACGAATTATTACAGTTGTGTCCATCCCTAAGTGAGTCGGCCGATAAAGTTAACTTCTATTTATTAGTGCTGACAAGTAACTTATTGAAACATTTGAATAGAGGACAGCTATCTCAATTCATGCCATTTCTGCGGTTTGAAGTCCTAATTTAGTAGATAACTTTTACGTTCTTTAAAATACAGACGAAAAATAGGTTGAAGGGATAATAATTGCTCTAAAATGAGATAAAGCTGTTGGGTGGAATGGCATCTCCACTGGTCTACTGAAAAAGTACAAAAGTATCCTTGTGCGTCCTGACCTTTATTATGAACTTGTTTTTGATAGCGGGAGTTTTCCCGCGGGTAATGGAAAGTGCTGTGGTATATCCAATTTATAAAAATGGTGACCGAAGCCTACCTTATAACTATCGCCCTATATCAACTCTGTCGTCGATATGTAAAGTTTTTTGAAAAAATCATAAATTCTAGACTGGTGAAATACTTAGAGCAAAAGAATTTGTTATCAAATTCCCAGTTTGGTTTTCGTGCAAAAAAATCAACATCACACGCATTACTTTCGGTTATCAACTTTATAACGATAAACTTAGATAGGGGTAGAAAGAGTTTAGGCATTTTTTCTAGATATAGAGAAAGGTTTTGACACCGTTTTAATTCCACTATTGCTACAAAAGCTTGAGAATATTGTCGTGGGAAGCCACCAACTTGCACTATTTTCCTGCTATCCAGTGGCCGATCTCAATGTGTCAAATCGCTTAATAATGTTATCAGCTCCAATTACCCTGTCTCTTTAGGTGTTCCTCAGGGCAGCATTCTTGACCCGACCCTGTTTCTCATTTTTATCAATGATTTATGTGACCTTAATCTTCACGATGGCATGATAATTACATTTGCTGACGACACAGCTCTCCTTTTCTATGGAAACACCTGGTAAGAAGTTTTCCGGAAATCTGAGGCAGGTTTTAATATTGCATTTGCTTGGCTTGGTGTCAACTTACTAACTCTAAATTGTAAGAAATCTCAGTATATGCCTTTTGCTATCCGTATCTCACTTTTACCTGGAACTATACCTTCACTTTTACAGTGGTAAAGCCACGCGGCAGCTTTTGCTGTCGCACGTATGGGCCGGCTCGAACCAGGGTGGTACCACGACCTCACAGAAGACCAGCGTGAAGGTTTACCTCTGCGTTTCGCTTGGTGAGTGCAAGTGGCCGGAGGCCCTTTTCACTGGAAATGAGACATTCCATCTTAGTCCTCACGGGTGACAACGCATCTGCATTTTGATTCGCAAACAAGGATAGATGTAGATGTTTAGGCCAAATCTTAACATTTATAACTTGCATTCAAAACGCTCGTCTCGATCGCCTGACTTGTGGACGAGCAACCGGTTTGACGGCTTGGGCCGGCGCCCGCGGTGGCCATGTCCGATAGTCTGGAAGTTACGCTCGAAACATTAGGTCTCGTTTAGAGCGCCTCTGATTGTGTTGTCTTTTTCGTGCATTTACGTGACAGCGAGGATTTTCTTGAGTTTTGAGTGATTAACTTAACTTCGATTGCCATTAATTTGCGTCTACGAGTTGCTTGTGTGGCATTTTAATATCGTACGAAGGCATTTTTCCTTTGTCGGGTAGAAAGCTAAAACTTTGTGACACGAGAGGAGATCGCGTTCCTCTTCGATTATAATTTTGTGCTAAGTGACGTTAGACTTGAGTCCAAAAAAAGGTGAACTCCTACTGGAGTGAACGCACATTGTGGAGCAGAGCAGCGCATGTGGATCTGCTGCCCGATTACATCGGTGACGTCAGGTTACATTTACACACTTTCTCACACCACTTACACCTACCAACTACTTACACCTGACGGTACCTTGTGGTCGAACCTACCTCCGGAACTCGGTAAGTGTGTGTTTACTTATCCAGCTATTACATAATAATTATCCATAGACCATTTGGGCCCAAACCCTCTGGTTGCCCGTCGGGTGTGCTACTCATGGGACCTAGCCCAGTCGACTTCTGTCGGGGCAACTGAGGGCCGTAACAGTAGATGTCTATGGGCCGCAGCAACTAATTACCATCAGGTGGACTGTGTGCTCGTTTGTCACCCTTATCCTATAAAAAAAAACTTTTACCTGGAAACATACACAAAATCATTGCTCACTGTTGTAGTATCCCTTACAATTTTCAATGTTCATGTCCCGTTTTGGAGAAGATTCGCAGTATCAAATATCTTGGTATATTATTTGACAACACCTTGAAATTCCACTTTCATATTAAAACACTTAATGTGGTAGAGTGCGTAAGTTAATTTTTATATTTAAAAAATTGAGACATATTGCTAATAGAGAAGTCCTAAAATTGGCTTATTATGTCTTGAGCCAATCTTTATTAACTTACGGAATTGAAGTCTGGGGCGGGGCCGCCAAAACGCATGTTATTGAACTAGGACGTGCGCAAAGGTCATTTTTAAAAGTTATAAATTTCAAACCTTACCTATATCCAACTATCGATCTGTATAAAATTAGCGAATTTCTTACAGTTCGGCAGTTATTCGTACTCCATATAGTTTTAAGACACCACACAATTACAAAAATAACTCAAAAAGAACCACCGTAATCATCTTGTTGTTCGATCAGTGCCTAGAAACACATCTTTTGTAAGGAAATTCTTCACGTTTTTGGGGCCGTATTTGTATAATAAATTACACCAAAAATTTTCTGTTTATGAAGTCAATAAATGGTCATGTAAAAATAAACTCGTGGCATATCTTCGGACTCTATCATACACAGACACTGAACAATTACTCCAAATAATATCATATATATACTATATATAATATTTAATTATATAATGTATAGATAAACATACGTTCATACTTACATGGTTTTTATTTTATTTATTTCTTAATAGCCAAACTGTTAATTCGCTCTATATAATATAATTTCTTATCATAACATAAGTTATCTCTGTATATTATACTAAGTGCCTAATAAATTCGAGGGGGGGGGGGGGGCTGGTGACCTGTAATACAGGTCTTTGAACCTACACGAGCACCAGTCTCCCAGGAATGACATAATATCGTTAAATAGAGATGTAACACTAATGTATCCAATGTCCACGCCATTTGTCGTGAGAAATAAATAATTTATTATTATTATCGCCCATTAGGTTCATAAATTTCTGCCTAGAACGACCCGTGCCGACTTTGCCACACACATCTGCAACATAAAATGCCTTGTTTTTATAATGCCTTGTTTTTTTATAATATTTTACATAACTATTAATAATTTTGCAACATTCCCATAATTTTGTGATCCAATTTCAGAACTTCGCTGATGAATGTTTCTAATGGTTTTGATTTAGCTGAATTAGGAGTATGGAATACTTGCACACCGATTATCATTAACGGAAGCATGTAGTGACTTCTATTAATAGATTGTGTGATACCACCTTGTAGTGGGTGTGTAAGAATTGCCACTAGCCCATATTTAATCCCGTGGGTGTCGTAAGATAGAGGGAAACAAATAGTGAGATGGGCAGCAGCAATTTTCTAATAATGACTAAAAATAATAACGGCAGTTGCCAACCCGCTGGCCAAGCGGCGGGGCCTAACTTTAGCAGTGGACTTTAATTGGCTGTAACGGTGATTTATATAAGTACAGTTGCTAAGCAGCGGTTTAAATATTTTCAGTAGAAATACGGTTACTAATTTGCGAAATGTTAGTTTCTTAGGAACCGTTAAAAATATTCATAGAAAATTCGAGTTTAGTAACTGTAGAAACGGAAAAGGAGAAGGAGACATCTCCATACATTTTTGGGCCCAATGTTAACAAGATGAAAGTCAGACCATTTGAAAGCTTATATATAAAAAATTCATACCTGAAAATCTGGCTAAATTTGTCAATCTAGGAGCTGAGTTATTGAAGAAAAATAAAAGTGATTTTTTGTATTACCTACACTGTAACAGGCGATTTTTCACTGTAATAACACCGTAACAGGTTATTTTTCACTATAATTACTTAAAGATATAAAAGGCGGATCAGTATAAAATCACCAAAGAAAAGCTGAGGTTATCTAGAAAATAAAATATTGAAACGCTTAACGAAAATTGAAATAACATTGAATTATTGTTGTTACTGTTATTTGTTGACATGTTGATACTTGGTATTTTTTATATTATTTTGTAGATATGTATTTAATCTGTCTTGTTAACACAGATAAATAATTAAAAATAGATATTAAAATGCTGGATTTAATCGAGAATCGATTATATTGCACTCGTTTCAAATCAAATCGAAAATTGGTCTTTATCTTTTTTTTAAATGAATAGTTTTGAAGTTTGAACTGTCAAACAAACTAATAAAAACAAGGAGGTTATAATATAATAAATAGAAATTACTAGTGGTAGGTAGTGTACAGAAAAGAGAATTTCACTAGTGTATTCTTTATGGTGATCGATTTATTTCCATAAAATTTTTATTTCTTTTTTCCTTATGCGAATAATAATATATTTTATTTCCAAATAAATATATCATATCAATATATCAAATTTATCATTTAATTTTTTTGGATCCGAATAAATATAAAATCGATTGCATCAATACAATCGATTTTCTAGCTTATTTATTATTTTATTGTTTTTCGAAATCTAGATTGTAAAATGAGCTAGTTTTTTGTATTTAACTTTAGAAAAATATAGCCAATTTTTTAAAGTATAAACCAATTAGTTAACTTCAGGCCCAAAAATCCCATTTTCCTTTGTCATTTTAAGTAAACCTAGTACTAGCGCTTGTCGGACCGTTGAATAGTCGGTGTCTGTGAAAACTTATCGTGTTATATTGCAGTTGCGCCAGAAGTTATTTCTCCCTAAAACTTTTTGCATTTTGTATCAGATTTAAACTTTCCTTTCAAATGATATCAGAAAACAAAATATAAAATCATTACTGTTTAATAAAATAGCTTATATTTATACATCTAAACATATATATATATATATATATATATATATATATATATATATAATTGAAATGTCTATCTGTAATGTAAGAAATAACTATCATATTGCTGAGGGCCAATGCCAAAGTTATAAGTTACTATTTTAAATTTTTTGTCTCATTATCAGTCTGTCTATCGGTCTGTCCGGGTTATCCTTCGGAATAGCTGACCCGGTTGTAATGAAACTTGACAAACAGATAGACAAAAAATCCAGGAGGAATCTAGGCTATATTTTATTCAAACGACTTGGAGAATTTATGAGAAATCGAAAAATTGATAAAATAAATGGGCTGTGACTATTATCTTGAATCTAAATAATGCCAAATTAATAAGTCCTACCCAAGTGAGACCAGGGCGAGTCACTAGTATTAAGTAAATAAGGAGTATTAGAAACATTATTTATTATAGATTATTAATAACACTATTATTAAAAGACATTTTTTTGATCAATGTACAACTACTTTGGAAAACATCTGTGTCCTGGTAAGACCAGCAAGAAACCCAGCGAGAGAATCATTACTAATGCGAGAGTTTCGACTCCGCGCTAATACATCTTTCCAGCGTGGTGAGGATGGGCAAATTTTCCGAGTGATGTCTATAAACACATTCTCATAAAGGCACATGTCCAAATGTACTCACTCACTGACAAAATGGTATGAATCCTTAGTGTATGCTCTTGTGTGTCCTCTGAGTGGTGATAGTACTTTTGTTAGGTGTTGAGCCAATCTGTAAGTTAGCGAATCAATCTGACTCACTATTGGACATAATGGAGCGTTCGGTTTGTGTATTTTTTGTAACCCATACAACTTCGTAGTTTGGCACACGCAGTTATTATCCAATTTACGTCCAGATTCAATTTCTCGGAGTATTTCTTCATTATATCGCTAGTTATTTTAAGCGTATTAGTTATAGGGCCTGTTTTTACCTTTACGTACGTACTTTCATCCAATAAAAGTTGTTGTATTTTAAAATTGTAATCCGACTATTCCATATAACCGTACCATTATTACCTTTATCTGCGCGGAGAATCGTAAGATATGGTCTGTTGCGTAAGTTTTTCGATGCAGTAAATTCATAATTGGGAAAATTTAATTTAACGTGGTCACGGTTGCTAGAAAGCAACCGAAACGTCGAAAATATAAAATTACTTAATTAAACGCGATAAAATGCGTAAAAGTAGTTTTATTCAATAATCAATTTTGTTAAAAAAAGTCCATTACCTGGTCTTATCGGAGCGCCTTCATAACATCGCCTTCTGCGCCATCTAGCGGGATACTGATCACGCTGATATGATTATTTTTATAGGAGAGGGGGCAAACGAGAATGCGGCTCACCTGATGGTAAGTGACTACCGCCACCCATGAACAGCTGCAACACCAGGGAGGGTGTTGCAGATGCGTTGCTGGCCTTTTAAAAAGGAGTAAGCTCTTTTCTTGAAGGTCCCTAAGTCGTATTGGTTCGAAAAAATCGCTGATGGTAATCGATTCCAGAAGGAAGTCGTGCGAGGAAGAAAACATCTTCTAAATCGCACAGTGGTGGACCGCCAATCATCCAGATGGTGTGGATGGTATCAGGAGTTCTGCCGCGATGTGCGTTCGTGAAATTCGGCGGCTGGGATTAATCCGAACAATTCCTCAGAGCACTCCCCGTGGTAGATGCGAAAGAATATGCAAAGGGATGCAACATCTCTTCGCAGTGCCAATGAATCAAGCCGATCGGAAAGGGTTCGGTCGTCGACGATTCGAGCCGCTCTGCGCTGGATGCGGTCAAGTGGAAGGAGCTGGCACAGGGGAGCCCCTGCCCAGAGATGGGAACAGTATTCCATGTGAGGCCGAACCTGCGCCTTGTAAAGTTGCAGGCGGTGTGCCTGCATGAAATACTGTTCCGCTCTGCTGAGCACGCCAAGCTTTTTAGAGGCCAATTTGGCCTTCTCTTCCAAGTGACCACGAAACTGCATGTCACTCAATATGTCGACTCCGAGGATTCCGATACTGGCTAAGGCAAGAAGGGTAGTGCCTTGAAACTGAGGAGATACGACAAAGGGGTTCTTTTTAGCGGTAAATACGCAAACTTTTGTCTTCTGGCATTAACTGGACTAGATTTAGTCGCCCCCAATCCGAAACTTTGTTCAGCAAAGACTCGACTTCAGACACAAGTTTGTTCCGGTACTCGGCGACGTTTTCCCGAGAAATATTGGCTTGGCCGGTGTATAGAGCATCACCAGTGCTGTCATCCGCATAGCAATGAATGTTACCAGTTAGCAACATATCATTGATATGCAGAAGAAACAGCGTTGGTGACAGCACACAGCCTTGTGGAACACCAGCGTTAATAGGCTTGTAGTCAGAGCATGCACCGTCTACAACGACCTTGATGCTCCGATCTGCAAGGAAGCTGGTGATCCAATTGCACAATTTCTCGGGAAGCCCATAAAAAACGAGCTTCAAAAGAAGCGCTTTGTGCCAAACCCGATCGAAGACCTTCGCAATGCCCAAACTAACGGCCATCGCCTCCCCCTTGGACTCTTATGCCTCTGCTAATTTATGGGTCAGGTAGACCAGAAGATCACCAGCTGATCGACCCCGAGGTAAACCGCATTGGCGGTCACTAATCAGCTGGTGATCCTCAGGTACCGCATGAGCTGGCAGTTAATAATTGATTTTATTCAACTCATATGATGGAATGGGAGTTAAATAATAGGTTATGTTGAAAATCAAATGAATATTTTTCCTATTTTCTAGGTGAAAAATGCTTGTTACAAGTTGCCCCTGTTGCAACTATCCCTCCGCTCCCCTAATAAGGTTAATTGTATAATTTGGCTCTTTGAAGTCTACATTTGGACATGTGCCTTTATGAGAATGTGTTTATAGACATCACTCGGAAAATTTGCCCATCCTCACCACGCTGGAAAGATGTATTAGCGCGGAGTCGAAACTCTCGCATTAGTAATGATTCTCTCGCTGGGTTTCTTGCTGGTCTTACCAGGACACAGATGTTTTCCAAAGTAGTTGTACATTGATCAAAAAAATGTCTTTTAATAATAGTGTTATTAATAATCTATGATAAATAATGTTTCTAATACTCCTTATTTATTTAATACTAGTGACTCGCCCTGGTCTCAATTGGGTAGGACCTATTAATGTGGCATTATTTAGATTCAAGATAATAGTCACAGCCCATTTATTTTATCAATTTTTCGATTTCTCATAAATTCTCCAAGTCATTTGAATAAAATATGAAAAATTGATAAAATAAATGGGCTGTGACTATTATCTTGAATCTAAATAATGCCACATTAATAGGTCCTACCCAAGTGAGACCAGGGCGAGTCACTAGTATTAAATAAATAAGGAGTATTAGAAACATTATTTATTATAGATTATTAATAACACTATTATTAAAAGACATTTTTTTGATCAATGTACAACTACTTTGGAAAACATCTGTGTCCTGGTAAGACCAGCAAGAAACCCAGCGAGAGAATCATTACTAATGCGAGAGTTTCGACTCCGCGCTAATACATCTTTCCAGCGTGGTGAGGATGGGCAAATTTTCCGAGTGATGTCTATAAACACATTCTCATAAAGGCACATGTCCAAATGTAGACTTCAAAGAGCCAAATTATACAATTAACCTTATTAGGGGAGCGGAGGGATAGTTGTAACAGGGGCAACTTGTAACAAGCATTTTTCACCTAGAAAATAGGAAAAATATTCATTTGATTTTCAACATAACCTATTATTTAACTCCCATTCCATCATATGAGTTGAATAAAATCAATTATTAACTGCCAGCTCATGCGGTACCTGAGGATCACCAGCTGATTAGTGACCGCCAATGCGGTTTACGTCGGGGTCGATCAGCTGGTGATCTTCTGGTCTACCTGACCCATAAATTAGCAGAGGCATTAGAGTCCAAGGGGGAGGCGTTGGCCGTTAGTTTGGGCATTGCGAAGGTCTTCGATCGAGTTTGGCACAAAGCGCTTCTTTTGAAGCTCGTTTTTTATGGGCTTCCCGAGAAATTGTGCAATTGGATCACCAGCTTCCTTGCAGATCGGAGCATCAAGGTCGTTGTAGACGGTGCATGCTCTGACTACAAGCCTATTAACGCTGGTGTTCCACAAGGCTGTGTGCTGTCACCAACGCTGTTTCTTCTGCATATCAATGATATGTTGCTAACTGGTAACATTCATTGCTATGCGGATGACAGCACTGGTGATGCTCTATACACCGGCCAAGCCAATATTTCTCGGGAAAACGTCGCCGAGTACCGGAACAAACTTGTGTCTGAAGTCGAGTCTTTGCTGAACAAAGTTTCGGATTGGGGGCGACTAAATCTAGTCCAGTTTAATCGCCAGAAGACAAAAGTTTGCGTATTTACCGCTAAAAAGAACCCCTTTGTCGTATCTCCTCAGTTTCAAGGCACTACCCTTTTTGCCTTAGCCAGTATCGGAATCCTCGGAGTCGACATATCGAGTGACATGCAGTTTCGTGGTCACTTGGAAGAGAAGGCCAAATTGGCCTCTAAAAAGCTTGGCGTGCTCAGCAGAGCGGAACAGTATTTCATGCAGGCACACCGCCTGCAACTTTACAAGGCGCAGGTTCGGCCTCACATGGAATACTGTTCCCATCTCTGGGCAGGGGCTCCCCTGTGCCAGCTCCTTCCACTTGACCGCATCCAGCGCAGAGCGGCTCGAATCGTCGACGACCGAACCCTTTCCGATCGGCTTGATTCATTGGCACTGCGAAGAGATGTTGCATCCCTTTGCATTTTCTTTCGCATCTACCACGGGGAGTGCTCTGAGGAATTGTTCGGATTAATCCCAGCCGCCGAATTTCACGAACGCACATCGCGGCAGAACTCCTGATACCATCCACACCATCTGGATGATTGGCGGTCCACCACTGTGCGATTTAGAAGATGTTTTCTTCCTCGCACGACTTCCTTCTGGAATCGATTACCATCAGCGATTTTTTCGAACCGATACGACTTAGGGACCTTCAAGAAAAGAGCTTACTCCTTTTTAAAAGGCCAGCAACGCATCTGCAATACCCTCCCTGGTGTTGCAGCTGTTCATGGGTGGCGGTAGTCACTTACCATCAGGTGAGCCGCATGCTCGTTTGCCCCCTCTCCTATAAAAATAATCATATCAGCGTGATCAGTATCCCGCTAGATGGCGCAGAAGGCGATGTTATGAAGGCGCTCCGATAAGACCAGGTAATGGACTTTTTTTAACAAAATTGATTATTGAATAAAACTACTTTTACGGATTTTATCGCGTTTAATTAAGTAATTTTATATTTTCGACGTTTCGGTTGCTTTCTAGCAACCGTGACCACGTTAAATTAAATTTTCCCAATTATGAATTTACTGCATCGAAAAACTTACGCAACAGACCATATCTTACGATTCTCCGCGCAGATAAAGGTAATAATGGTACGGTTATATGGAATAGTCGGATTACAATTTTAAAATACAACAACTTTTATCGGATGAAAGTACGTACGTAAAGGTAAAAACAGACCCTATAACTAATACGCTTAAAATAACTAGCGATATAATGAAGAAATACTCCGAGAAATTGAATCTGGACGTAAATTGGATAATAACTGCGTGTGCCAAACTACGAAGTTGTATGGGTTACAAAAAATACACAAACCGAACGCTCCATTATGTCCAATAGTGAGTCAGATTGATTCGCTAACTTACAGATTGGCTCAACAACTAACAAAAGTACTATCACCACTCAGAGGACACACAAGAGCATACACTAAGGATTCATACCATTTTGTCAGTGAGATAAAAGACCTATGTCTTACTGACAATTACACTATGGTCATTTTGATGTTCAGTCTCTATTTACATGCCTACCTGTTGAAGACTGCATCTCAATTGTATCTAGGAAACTAGAGGAAAACAACATGCCAGCAGAATATTATGCAGTATACTCAGACATTGCCTTACATCTGGCCATCTATTGTGGAAGGAAAAGTTTTACAAGCAAGTAGATGGTGTTGCGATGGACTCACCGGTATCTCCCATTGTCGCCGATATTTTCATGGAGGACTTTGAGGAGAAAGCCCTGCTTACTACAACATTAACTTTAAGATTCTAAAAGCGGTATGTAGACGATACTTTCACAATTTTACCATCAGACAAAGTAACTGCATTTTTAGAAGGTTTTAATTCCATAAACTCTAAAATTCAATTTACTATAGAATTAGAGGCAAATAATTCTTTAGCTTTTCTAGATGTGTTAGTCATTCGAAATCCTAATAACACCGTAGGTCACACTGTGTATAGAAAAGACCCATACAAACCGATATTTAAACGGTGAATCCCACCACCACCCTTCACAGTTAGCTACCGTGGGCAAATCTTTGTTGCAGAGAGACCGAGGGATCTGTGACAGCAAACACCTGGCTACCGAGTTTTAGCACGTCAAGCAGGTTCTGCACGACAACAAGCTTCGGGTTCCGCGCCTACGTCACAGTGACCGAGTGAAGCCAGGAGCACAATCGAGCGTGTGCCTGCTGCACTAACATATGTCAGAGGTGTCAGGGACAAAATTGGCTACATCTTGTAGAACATTCTTCAAGCCGCTGAAGAATATTAGTCAGTTCTTACCATCCGTCAAGTGCAATATTCCTCTACAAGATGCAGGAGTGTACAAGCTTGCGGTCTCTCATATATAGGGCAAACAAAACGATCGATAAATACCCGCGTAATATAACACATAGCTGACGTGAAGCACCAACGTTCCGGGAAGTCTGCAGTTTGTGATCATATCCTAGACGGCCCCCGCCATTACATTAGATTTGATAAACCACAAGTTCTCGCGAAAGAACATCGATTCCTGCCAAGGATGATACGTGGGGCTATTGAAATTAAAAAACATCCTAATTTCAATAGCTGACCGCTGAGTGGCCGTGAAGTTCCTCTCAACACGCTGAGGGGGGGGGGGGGCAACGAAGGGCCCCCTTCAAAACCAGGGGCACGATGGCCGGCAGGCAAGCGCCGAGCGTCGCCCGACAGAGGGCGTGTCTGAGCGCCCCCGCCCGTGCGAGTTAAGGGCCCGGCAGAGCCCCGAGAGGAAGCGTTGTTCGCACCCAGGCACAAAACGGCATGGTGGATGCCCTGGCAGTGCGGACAGGGCCGCTGGTGTAGGCAGTCTCGTTGGAGGTGCCTTTCCAAGCACGAGTAGCACCAACAGCGCTCCTTGGCGATGGTTCGCCTCGCCGGGACCGGCTTACCCAACAACTTCGGGCACGACGTCACCCGGTGATCGGATGCTCGACAATAGGAGCAGGGGGGCGCCTCCCTGGCCGCTAGGCCATTATAAGATGGTAGGGGGTGGCACCCTCCCAAGGGAACTCCGCTCGGCCTTAGGGGGGTTGGCGATGATTTGCCCAGCGGATTCCGCCTCTCCCTGGGCATGGCTCGGTTGGCAACCCGTAGGTCGTCGACGGTGCCCGCTGCGTTCTCAATTTGCTGGCACTGCTCCTCCAAGAACCGCAGCAGGTCCCTGAAGGGCGGAATATAGGAGACGCCGTCCCCGCCGTACCTCTCCTCAAAATGGATCCGAAGATCAAGAGGCAGGCGGGACAGCACGATGTGGAGCAACAAGAAGGACCATTCGTCCACCGGTAAATCCAGCCGCCTCAACGTATTACAGGCCACCATGACTGGATTTACGATATCCGGACGTAGTCTGGGCCGGTCTCTAAGCAGCGGGAGGTTTAGGAGCTGCCTAACGTTTTCGTCCGCAATTCGACGGACGTTAGCGTACCTTCCGGCGAGGAGGTCCCGGGCAGTCTGGTAGGCGCCGTCTGACAATTTCAAATGGCCGACGACGCCCAGGGCTTCCCCCTTCAGTGAGGCCAGGAGGTACGCCATCTTCTGGCTTGGTGTTAAGTCCCTCCGGGCGTCCACTAGCCTATCAAAAAGACCAACAAAGGTCAGCCAGTCGGAGAGGACCCCGGACAACCTTGGCAGCTCTAGAGTTGGGAGTCGTCCCAACAGCTCCGGCTGAGTAGGCTGCTTCCGAGTGGACTCGGGCAGGCCACTCAGCCAAGTTTCACACGTTTCATTAGCATACTTGGCCGCCGCCTCGATCAAGTCGTCCGTGAGCGAAAAGAATTGCTCGTATTCCGCGAGGCAGGAGTCTAGGACTCCATTTTCCGCATCCGAGGCCACGAGCTCAGTGTAAGCCTCCTCCACTACGGCCCGTCGGGCCGCGACCTGCTCGAGCCGCTTCTCTAAACTATGGACCCGATCGGATCGCCCTAAGTATGGGCAATCGCGGCTCAGCGCAGCTCCGCCTGCACGCGAAGCGCCGATGGCTTATGCGATGGCATCACTACTACATAAGAATTATTATTAAATTGAATTGAATACAAATTACACTACACGGCAAGTACACACTACAGTCGGTCAGCAAAGATGCCTCGCTCAGGCGACCGAACCTTCGGCAATTTAACCTACCTACCCAAAATACCTGACGCGCAGGTACCTAACCCTAAACTACACTCCTGCTTGCGCAGCTCAACGGGCGTGGTTCTAACTACCGATCCGCTAACAAAACAAAAAGAATTTTTTTTTCTATATTACGGCCGGGAGTGATTGGAGAAACACTCAACCACGCTCTGCTACCAGAAATTGTTACGGCCCTCAGTTGCCCCGACAGAAGTCGACTGGGCTAGGACCCATTAGTAGCCCACTCGACGGGCAACCAGAGGGTTCGGGCCCAAATGGCATATGGATAATTATTATGTAATGGCTGGATAAGAAAACACAAACTTACCGAGTTCCGGAGGTAGGGTCGACCACAAGGTACCGTCAAGGGCAAGTAGACGGGTGTAAGTACTGTGAAGTGTGTTAATGTAACCTGACGTCACCGATGTAATCGGCCGAACGCGATCTTCTCTCGGGTCACAAATTTTTTGCGTTCTACCCGACAAAGAAAAAATGCCTTCGTACGACATTAAAATGCCACACAAGCAACCCGTCGACGCAAATTAATGGCAATCGAAGTTAAGTTAATCACTCAAAACTCAAGGAAAGCCTCGTTGTCACGTAAACGCACGAAAAATACAACGCAATAAGTGGCAGTCGTCACGCGACCTAACGATTCGAGCTTAACTTGAATACACTTCCGGAAACAGCCGTCCGCCAAGCCGTCAAAACCGGTTGATCGCCCACACGTCAGGCGACCGAGACGAGCGCCCCGAGTGCAAGTTTAAAATGTTAAGATTTGGCCCAAACAGGTTATTATAATATTATTAATTTTAAAATTAATTTTATTTAATTAATAAAAAAATTAATTAATAAAAACGGCAAAAAGCAGAGGAGATAGGACTCCACCTTGAGGTACACCCGCAGTTACATTATACCATTGGGAGTATATTTCACCTGAACGAACACACTGAGAACGAACTCGAAGATAGGAGTCAAACCATAGAATAACAGATCTAGACACATTAATCGACTTAAGGATACTTATAAGGATATCAAAATCGACAGAATTAAACGCACTGCTGAAATCTAGTAGAACAAGAACTGTTAAAAATCCATAGTCCATATTCCAACGAATATCATCAGTAACTTTAAGAAGGGCAGTTGTTGTACTGTGACCAGGTCGGAAACCAGATTGATATGGACATAAAATATTGTTACTGTTGAGAAAGGCCGAAAATTGCTTGTGGACAATGTGTTCAAGAACTTTAGAAAGAAATGGCAAGATTGAAATAGGACGAAAGTGAGAGGGAGATGAAGGATTAGATATCTTAGGGATAGGAATAATGTGAGCTAATTTCCATGACGACGGAAAACAACAAGAAGATAAAAAAAAATTAAAATGTGAGTAAAAACAGGTCGAAGAAAAGAGAGGATAGGCGTTATCACATTAGAGCATATGCAGTCATTTCCAGCAGCCGTAGATGATATAGCTAACATTGATCGGTTAGTATCGTCTTCGGTGACTAAAGAAAAACCAAAAGTGGCACACTGCAGAGCTGGGTGCATAGCCAATTCTAACATCGACCTAGCTTTATCACGTGCAGAGATTGAAATAGGAGGGCAAGAAAAATGTTGGTTAAGAATATTTAAGTCTATGTCTCCACTTAGAAGTGTTTAAGACTTTCCAACGCCAACAGTTTTAAGAAATCTTCATGCTTTTGCAGGATCACATTTAGTTAGGAAGTCATAAAAATAACTCCTTTTGCATCCCTGCACAAACGATTGCACCGATTACGTAGGATCTTATAATTTGTTAAATTACTCTCCAGTGGAAATCGCTTGTATCTTCTTTTAGTGTTTTTCCCTACTTGCCATGAGCTCCTTTAAAGCTGGAGTTATCCAAGGGGCAGCATTATGTTTTATTTTAACGCGTTTAACCGGGGCATGAATATAATAAGTAAGGCGCGAAATTCATATCAGTCCGTATTAAATCTTTTAAAAAATAAAAAATTGAACATAAATCGTCGGAAAATGAAACAAAAGTAAAGTAAAAACTGTGAAGTTAAAGTGACATTGTTTACAAATACAGCAAAATCGTAATAATCAGTTTTTTTTCTTTTTTTCCTAAAACATTTTATAAAATATATAATATATACTCGTATTAATTTTTGAAGTGTTAAAAGAAACATTAAATGCCAAATTTTAAACTTGGTAATAAACAGAAACCTAGAGAAGTGAACTTTATCGAATTATCTAAATAATAACAGTGTGAGAAATAGTGAACTGTATTATATTAAGGTGTACTCAAAACGTTATGTGACTATTGGTTTTAACACTAGAAGATTATTAATATATTATTTACAACAAAGTAATTATTATAAACCTGGAAAAGCGGCCTTTACTGAAATTATCAAAATAGTGTAAGTTTATTTTTCGTTTTCAACGGTAGTGTGAAATGTTTATGAATCTGGACTTTAAACTATTGACATGTTATGCAAAACAATAGCCCTTAATAATAAAGTTAAACTTTTGCTGTATTACGTAAGCGCCACCGCAGCTCCGTGGCTATAATAAGTTATACGTCAAATTTTTTTAGCGAATAGCAGTTTCGTACGTTCAAATCCCGTCGACTGCTTCACAATTGTTACTATAACTTTTTTTTACAATTCTTAAAATTCAATTTCGAATTCTAAAAAATATTTATGGAGAATAAAATTAATAATTAAATGTCAAAAAAGTTTATAAATTGGGCGCAGTGTAAATGTCTCATTTCTTAACCTTCATAACAGAGGGCGTTGCATCATAAACCTACTTGCTTGATTACAATACGCAATTCATAGGTGCCAACAAAAGGAACTAATGTGACTAATTTAGTATAACATATAAATCTCGAATTCGTTTCAAGACATTTGTTAATAACATATATTAGTATTCTATATCCACAAAAGATGGAAGAGGAGTATGAAAACATTACTTTAAGACCTAAAAAATTATTTCAATCCAAATCTTGTGAATCATTAGATAACGACGGAATTAACGTATCTTCATGTTCCGCGGATTCAGAAATGGTACAAAGAAGCTTTGACCTGTCTACACATTTACATAAGGATACTCTTATAGATGAATTAAAACAGAAAATAAACGATTTAACTTCACAATTGCACAGCACACAAAATGAGTTAGAAAATGTAATTATAGAAAATTGCCAGTTGAAAAAAGAAATAAACAAGTTAAGCACCCAAAATAATACACTAAGAACTATATGCAAAAGTCCAGTACAGCACTTAAAGAGAACAGTACTGTCAACCAATAAAAAGAAACGATATATTACAAGAAATAACATAAATCAAACAATTGCTTGTTCATCAAACATAACATTTGATAAAGAGCGTGAGTTGGAAATCGGGCTAAAATCATCTTTAGATAACAAAAATAATATGCAGAATCAACAACTTACCAACATTTCCGGAAATAACAGTTCCCACGAAATACAACAAAGCAATGAAAAATTCACCCAAATACAACCAAACTATAAAACATCGTCGAAATTATCTTCCGATCTTCATAAAAAAAACAATATATATAACTGGAGGACAACAATGTATAGGACTGGCAAATTTGTTAAGAACATCAAGAATGAATACACCTTACGAACATTATCAAATTGAGTCATTTATCAAACCAAAAGCAGACACTGAAGAAATCTTGAAAACATGCCAATTATTTAATGTCATATCAAAGGACTGTATTGTTTTAAGTGTTGGAGAACATGATAAAAACCCTTATAAAGTAATGATAGAGTTAAGTAGCTTTTTAAAAGCAATAGATAAAGAGTGTCTTGTATTAGTTTTAGGGATTCGCACAAATATGTACTTAAATGAATGGAAACTTAATAATATACTGAAAATAACATGTAATCAATACCAAAATTGCCACTTTATCGAATATACTAAGATTTTGAAAAGATATGATTTATGTAAAAAAAATAATTAAATTATTAATCAAAATTACTATAATTTAAAGTTTCTAAGTTTTATGCAACGTTCCAGAGTAATAGAAGGAAATATACGCAGGGAAGTATGCCGTTATAACATTGGAAAAAAAATCGTACTTCGTAATACGCCAATAAAAACACAGACAAAAATTACATCCTACTTTTTACCTATTCAAAACATAATTCATAAAACGCCAACAAAAAACAGCAAAAATAACAACATACTTTACAGTACTACCACCTAAATCTAAAACTAAGCCACACACGTTTTTTCGTACCCAACACTAGTAAGTATGTACTAAAACTGATGCATCAAAATATAGCTAGCATTTACAGTAAAAAAAAACTGCTCGAGGAGGCTCTTATCCAAATTCTCCCCGACGTAGTTTGTCTGTCAGAAACCTTCATTCCAAAGGAGTGTGAATCAAACGTAAGTATTAATAACTATAAAGTAGCATCAATGTACTGCAGGCATAAGAAACATAATAGAGGAGGTGTATGTATATTAGTAAGACTGAACTTGCAATATAAAAATCTAGAAATACCTAAAAAATATGCTACTGACGAATCTTTTGAATGTTGCGGGATTGAAATAATAAACCACAAAGTCGTCGTCATATGTTTATATAGAACACCCAGCTCTAACATTCAATTATTTTTACATAAGTTTAACACGTTTTTGCATCACTTAACCGAACAGAATAAAAAGAAAATAATTATAGCAGGAGACCTTAATATCGATACTCTCAAACATAATAGCACAAATAATATTTTTTTGAATATTTTATTGAACTATAGCTTAATAACTCACATTGACAAACCTACAAGACGTAATGCATGTATAGATCATATAATTAGTAACATCTACAATGCTCACGGGGAACTATTGGAATTAGCATTGTCAGACCACAATACAGCGCAAATGCTACATGTACCTGTAGAACAACAAATCTGTAGCCCTTTAAAACATTACTTTATCTTCAAAAGGGACTACTGTGAAGATAATATTACAAAATTTCATGAATGTTTGTGTAGTATAAATTGGTCACATGTTTATAGTGAAAGTGACATAAATATTGCATTTGATAAATTTCATGAACTATTCCTGCTAATGTATGAATTGTGCTTTTCTCAGACGCGCATTAAAATTCTGAACAAACCATCTAAACCTAGGTGGTTGACTAAAGGCTTAAAGGTTAGTTGTAAAACGAAAAGAAAACTACAGTTACAATATTACAAACACAGTAGTAATGAAAACAAAATTAAATACATAAAATACACAAAGCTCCTTAAAAAATGTTTTCGCCTTTCTGAAAAAATTAATAACCATAAGTTTGTGAAAAATTCAAAAAATAAGTGTAAAGCTGCGTGGAAAGTCATTAAACAGGGATCTTATAAAAGTAATAAAGACTTATTTATAAATGGAATAGAGGTTGACAATAAATTAATTACAGATCCTACTAAAATCGCCGAGTCATTTAATGAATATTTCATTAGTCTTACTAATAGATCTCCCACTAATAAATATATTAACACAAATAAAACTACTATATCTAGCAGTATTTTTTGAAGCAATATGGTTATGCCGATGTGATGAATATAATAAGGTCATTGAATGACACAAACGCAGTAGGATATGATTCAGTTTCCACGAAAATAATTAAAAAAATGTTGCAGTAAAGAATTAGTACACATTTTAACCTACCTATCTTTCTTTTACTAATGGCAAATTTCCAGAGAGTTTAAAAAATCTATAGTAAAACCACTCCATAAAAAAGATGATAAACGTCATATGTGTAACTATAGCCCCATAACTTTAGTGCCTATTTTTTCCAAAATATTTGAAAAAGCAATGTACAAGCGTATAATAGAATTCACCTCAAAATTTAATATAATAATAAATGAACAATTTGGATTCCAAAGCAATAAATCAACTACCCATGCATGTTTTCATCTTGTAAAAAATGTTGTTAATAATTTAGATGACAAAAATCACACTTCAGTAATATTCATAGATATGAGTAAAGCCTTTGATTTCGTTTCACACAAACTTCTACTAAACAAACTCAACAACTTAGGCATTCGCGGACCGGCATTAAATTGGATAGAATCATATCTTAAAGATAAAAAACAAAGTGTTGAAATTTCAAGGTTAAATTATAATAAAGAACTTGAGCAGTATAAATCACCGTACCTAATTAATGGATATGGCGTGCCACAGTGCAGTGTACTTGGTCCACTTTTGTTTTTATTGCATACCTTAAGCGAAAGCGCAAGGTAATGTTCTACTATCGCCTAAAAATTAAAATACCAACATTTTATCGAATAAAATTGTATCTAGCAATCATATTATACATATAAATGATATAAAAAGCACATTGTTAGAAAGATAAATGATTGTTGAACTTATTAATAATTTTTTTAAATCGATTAATTGCTATTTTTAAATAAAAAAACAGGGTTTTAGTGGCTTATGGTGTGGATTTATCATGTCCCTGTGGCTTGTAAACACTATAACTTTTGAAAATATCAATTGTTTAACTCAATCTATTTTTTAATCTCTTCATCAATCATGTGGGAAGCCACTGAATGTAAATGGCAGTGTAATTTTGTTTTGTTTAGCTATAATTAATTTTTTTCGGTTCCAAAATGGCGAAATTTTCGTTGATTTGCTTGCCTCGTATATAAAGTGTTTCTGTAAATGGGGATCTACAGCCACAGAGTAGTTTAGTTCACAGAGTACCTTTGTATTAAGTTTAGTTCGGCTCACAGAACACATTCGGCATCAGTCGCCGTCGTGAG
The DNA here is from genome assembly GCA_033319125.1 of Parnassius glacialis. NCBI lineage: Eukaryota > Metazoa > Arthropoda > Insecta > Lepidoptera > Papilionidae > Parnassius > Parnassius glacialis. Next base: position 8,497,181 of record JAVANC010000007.1, on the reverse strand, counting down.
TGGACATTGTTTCGGTTGTTTTCAGCGGCTCAAAAAGATCGCTGTACAAATACACAATATTCGAATAACCAAATTTCTTAAATACTTGATTATAATAATAATAAGAGATTTTTTTATTACAATATTTAAAAGCACAGAATAAATAATAGTAGTACGTACTAAAAGTAAGTAGTATAATTTTTTTTGTCATGGGTGACATTTTAATGCTTTTCGAGGGTGTCGAAACCGATAGGGTTGTCGAAATGTAAATCCAAGATGGCGGCCGCAATAGGTATCAATTTTTTCATCATGGGTGTCATTTTCATGGTTTTCGAGGGTGCTGAAGCCGATAGTGCTGTCGAAATGTAAATCCAAGGAGGAGGCTGCAATAGGTATAAAATTTTTCATCATAGGTTTCATTTTCATGGTTTTCGAGGGTGTTGAACCTGATAGTGCTGTCGAAATGTAAATCCAAGATGGCGGCTGCAAAATATATCAATTTTTTCATCTTGGGTGTCATTTTCATGGTTTTCGAGGGTGTTGAAACCGATAGTGCTGTCGAAATGTAAATCCAAGATGGCGGCTGAAGTAGGTACCAATTTTTTCATCATGGGTGTCATTTTTATGGTTTTCGAGGGTGTTGAAGCCGATAGTGCTGTCAAAATGTAAATCCAAGATGGCGGCTGCAAAATATATCAATTTTTTCATCTTGGGTGTCATTTTCATGGTTTTCGAGGGTGTTGAAACCGATAGTGCTGTCGAAATGTAAATCCAAGATGGCGGCTGAATGAGGTACCAATTTATTCATCATGGGTGTCATTTTCATGGTTTTCGAGGGTGTTGAAGCCGATAGTGCTGTCAAAATGTAAATCCAAGATGGCGGCTGCAAAATATATCAATTTTTTCATCTTGGGTGTCATTTTCATGGTTTTCGAGGGTGTTGAAACCGATAGTGCTGTCGAAATGTAAATCCAAGATAGCGGCTGCAATAGGTATCAATGTTTTCATCATGGGTGTCATTTTTATGGTTTTCGAGAGAGTTGAAGCCGATAGGGTTGTCGAAATGTAAATCCAAGGTGGCGGCTGCAATAGATATCAATTTTTTCATCTTGGGTGTCATTTTCATGGTTTTCGAGGGTGTTGAATCCGATAGTGCAGTCGAAATGTAAATCCAAGATGGCGGCTGAAGTTGGTACCAACTTTTTCATCTCGGGTGTCATTTTCATGGTTTTCAAGAGTGTTGAAGCCGATAGTGCTGTCGAAATGTAAATCCAAGATGGCGGCTGCAATAGGTATCAATTTTTTCATCATGGGTGTCATTTTCATGGTTTTCGAGGGTGTTGAAGCCGATAGTGCTGTCGAAATGTATTTAAACTACTTTAATAATTCCGTATAATCATGTTATACGTAATTTTTTTTAATGCGCTTAAGGTATGCCCAATTGGATTTACCAATATTTAATATATTTTATATTAATGATATCTCTTATGTAACGAATAATTTATTGACTTTATTTGCAGATGATATTGCTACGCTAATGACATGTAACAAAAAATCTGACATTGGTAAATTTGTAAATGACATTAATAATTCTTTAAAATTTATAATTGAATGGTTAGAACATAATAATTTACACATAAATATAAGCAAAACCAAGTAAATACAATTTTTTAATAAAAAAAAAATAATGAAATAACGCTAAATATTGTACACAATGGCGACCAAATAAAACAAGTACAAGAAATTTCCTTTCTCGGTATAATTATAGATACATTTTGTAACTGGAAAACTCACATAGAAAAAATATGTAATAAACTTAACCGCTTTGTTTACTTATTACGGATTCTTACAAAGACGGCATCGCAGTCAACAGCTCTTATGGCGTATTACGGATACGTTTATTGTATACTTAGCTACGGTATAATAATATGGGGATATTCTATAGACATCAATAAAGTTTTCATTGTGCAAAAAAAAATGTCTACGTGCAATATGTAATATGGCCCCTCATGAATCGTGCAAACCAATATTTATTAATTTAAAAGTGTTAACACTTCCTTGCATTTACATCCTTGAAACAGCAAAATTTGTGAAAAATAATTCTGAGCTATTTACAACTGCTGGAGATATTATCAAGTCCAAACCTTTAAGGAATCCAGATAAATTAGTCATTGATAAAATACCAAAAACAGTAAATTATCATAGAAATTGCTATGCAATGTGCATAAAAGTGTTTAACGCAATACCCCAAAAACAGTAAATTATCATAGAAATTGCTATGCAATGTGCATAAAAGTGTTTAACGCAATACCCAATAATATAAAATTACTACCAAGGAAGCGTTTCGGGAATGAGTTGAAAAAGTGGCTAGTTAATAAATCTTTTTATTCGGTTAGCGACTTGTTGGAAAATAATAATTATCTTTATTTTTTTTAAATAATAATATTTGGTAATTATAATATATTATAATGTGACATGAAATTATAAATATTAATGATATGATAATGCAAATACTAGTAAATGTTTTCTCTTTTAATTAGGTCACTTAATTTTTTTTTTTGTTTTTACTATTTATTATGCAATGTATGTATTTTTTTTGGTAATTTTAATTCATAATGTCACACTTAATGTTTATAAAATTCAATAATTTTGTACACCAGAAATTGTTAATGTGTTGTACTATATTTTCTATAACAACTGTAAAACACACACATTATGCAAAATAAATAAATAAATATAAATTAAGTATGATATTGTTGAAACTGTTCACTTTGTCCTCTACTGTTTGGCTGGCGAAAACCGGCGCCCAATCTATCAACCTAGCATCACGTCTTAAGGCCTCCAAATTAATGCCCCTGTAACTTCAAAGGAATCGAAAGTTTGACTTACGCTTAGGAGGTCGAACACGGTAAGACAGATAGATAAGGTCATGGTATGAGAAAGAAGCAGTTAGTTGTCCATGGCTGGCAACATTATTTGGAGAAGATACTATAATTAGGTCAAGGAGAGATGGAGTACAGTTTGGGAAGTGGTGAGTGGCTGAAAGAGGTACGATCTGAAGATTAAAAGAGGACTAAAGTGATTGCAACTTATTCGTACGGTGGTCATTTTTAATAAAGCACGTATTAAAATCATCCATCAAGATAACATGATTTTATAAGAGATTGAACTCACCAAGTAGTTTGTCAAATGCGTCAAAATAATTAACATAAAGGTTTTGGACTATAAAGAACTCCTAGTAATATTTGTGTGTGATTAAGGGTGATTTCCAAAAAGAGGTGTAATTAATAGAATCAGGCGTTACTTTGTGGAAATCCATTATATAAAAGCTTTTATTTGCGAAGTAAATTTTTCTAAAGCTTTTATAAAAAGAGGTGTTCTGCAGAATTAGAATATGTTTGCGGAGATGTACTGATCACCTTAAAAGGTATTTCGGCACGTAAATATATAGAAACACCTCCACCACCCTTTCCTACTCTGTCATTGCGTATTAACATATAACCAGGAAGTGAGTATAGAGTGGAAGGAAGAGTAGGTTTGAGAAAAGTTTTAGAAATCAAAAGAGCATCGAGATGAGTACTGCTAATGGATGATAAAAGGTCAGAGTAGTGGCCAGGAACACTTTGAGCAATAATGTGGGCGATATTTAAATTTTCAAGGTATTGAGAAAATACCGAAGAAATATGATCGAGAAGAGTAATTGGTTCAGACGACGATTCGGTGTCTACGCTTACAAAACTGTTAGTAGACGACGAGCATGAGAAAAAACTTACATTAAGGTCTGATAGATTAATCATAGTTTATGATGATAATAATGAATATAATAAAATGAAATAACAAATATACCTTTATATATATATATATATATATATATATATATATATATATATATATATATATATATATATATATATATATATATATATATATATATATATATATGTATATAAGTATACTAATACTAGTGTAACAAGCTTATTAGTAATATTTTCACATTTTTTCTCGTTCACTGACCTACAAAATATATACGAATTTATTTTAAACTGAATTGCTAAATTAATTTCCACGAAGTGATCTACCTTAAAAGCCCTGAATTAATCCTCTTACCTACTGACGGATAACGTTCGACTTGTGAATGTTCAATTCGAATTATATTTTATAAATATTCGCGTATTATTTCAGACAATTTATATCTCTGACGACTTCAAAAAAATGAGGAAATGTTAAACTCGATATCTTCATCAATCTTAAACGGATTCTAATTATTCGATTATAATTTTAATTCTAATCTTCGTCGAATTTCCTAACTACATCACAGCGCTTAAAATATTTTAAAGTTATTTATAATAGATTAAACTTTTAAATTGAGAGAATTATCAGCAACCATTGACATCCGAAGAAATGAAAACATAACCATTATTTTAGTCGTATAAAAAGTACATTTTAATATGTTAAAAATTCTGAAAATTGCTAATTATGTAAGATCCTTGTTTATCCAGAAAGTATAGAAAATACAGACACCATTGTCAATAGATTTATTATTTAGAGTATGTATTGATATCGTTTTTTAGTGTTTTTTAATAATTTTTATTTCACAGCACGATGCATAAATATTTAAGAAAAACATAATTTGTCACAGAAAAGCGGTATTTATAATGACAATGGGTAGCCATGTAGCTCGAAAATCCTATCACTTTGGTTGAAATATTCTTTAAAGGCAGCTTCAACAAGTAAACGAAGTGAAGGCCAGCCCTCTACTAATGGATTGACGACTGGTGCTTGTGTACTCTGTGTCATTCTTGGAGGAGGCATATGTTCAGCAGAAAACTTGTCAATGGCCTTAATAATGATGATACTGAGTTGTTTTTCTTTCTTTTTCTACTAAAGCGAAGAAAAATGATGAAGTTTTTTTATAGAAGTGGAACCAACCGAGCATGCGGCCGACCTGATGGAAAATGTCGACCGCCGCCCAATTTCATCACCAGGGAATTACAGCAGAGTAAAATTGTTTCTTGAAGGACCCTAAGATTTATCGGTCCGGAAAAATCGGTTAAAGAAATAAACTCCTACCCAATAACTTCAACGATATTTTCTCGATCTTTATGTTTACGTTTATTTACATCGACATTCTTGATTCAAGTTGCGGCGTTCCTAGCTAAGCATATATTTTTACTCTAATTATTATTTATTTTTCACAAGGTATCTGTTTTCTGTTTCTATTTTCACATACTTTCAAGCGTGAAAGAGAATTGCAATAATTTTCCTGCGACGTGGCTGTTTTAGTAAAATAATTTTTTGATGCTTACCGAATAAAACTCCATTTATAGTTTGGCTTATCCGTAAAATTAGATCAAAAGAAATTTTCTAAAAATATTCATAAACAGACGGCAGCGTTTTCCTAATAACACTGCGGTTCACAACCTGCCTGCAAAGCGTGGTAGCTATGGCAAATATCCCTCGTATAAAGCATTATTTGGGGAGGTCTTTCTTCTTAAGTGGACTTTAATGAGCTATAGTGAGTGATAGTGATAAGAAAGATAAGAAATTTAATAGCTAATATTCACCTACAAACATAAATTAGTGAATTTAACTCAGTTTAAGGAGTACCGCCCTTCCTCACACAGTCGCGTGAACTATCACTATCGCCACGAAACCCAACACCCATATACCAAACACCGATTTATTCTCTACACTAGGAAGTACACACTACCGTTAATAATATGAAATTGCGCCACTAAACGAGACAGGAGAAATAGACGCTCAGAGATGGCTAGAAGCTATATCTAGCCTTGGAGTTTTATATTTACAGGTGTACTCAAGTATACATGTTCGCGACATGCGCTAATGTCAATAATTGCCGTCAGAGGGCGCGCGCGCCTCTACGATACCGGTTTTGATGTCCCGTCGTGTCAAGGACACGCAAGGACAAGCGAGTCCAAATTCATCGCTGCGATAGATAGCACGCGGTCCATTTTTGTCGGGAACTCGTAATGGTAGGCGCGTATAGTAAATATACTGACTGGGAATTGTAGCGCGTATTCCTTGCTGAGAGCTTCACCCGGGACTTTTGGGTTTAACGCTGAGTCCGTATAAGTGGATTCGACTGTATTAGCTACTAGTGCGGTATTTGATATTCTAGAAATAACTGTGGCCACGCGAAACGGTAGTGACCTTTGATCCGTACGTTCTGTGTTCGTTTCGCGAGTTAGGCGTTATAACAAACGAGAGTTAGTGGCTTCTGTAAGGTAGTTAATCGTACGACAGAGTTACTGGACCGTCATCGTGACTAACGAAGAAAGTGACGTGAGGTGAAGAGGTGCTGAGGTCCGAACTGCTGCAGAGGGTTACGGTCTAATATGGTCAATAACACTACCAGCCACACCCAGATACACATCACTGACCCTTACTTTCCTAGAACTATAAAACCACATGCGACCTGACCGAATCCTGAGGGACCAGTTGCCATTGGATAGAGGTAAGTAAGCTCCGTTTATTAGAATAGAACGCTCCCCCCAGATTGTTTATTGTAATTAGAAACTTTTCACCCTTGGCGTTAGGACGCCCGACCTGCACCTGCTGGTAGGTTCTTCGTCTATGGGCCGCAGAGGACCCTACTCCTGGGATAGGTAGTTGCAGGCCGTAACAATACACTTAATGAAAGTGGAAGCTATGGCCCATCCATCCGAAGGAATCCCTTAGAGAAAAATTTAAAGAAATAAATATATATTATACATGGTAGAGCCAGGCTGCAGCTATATTTCTGGTATAATTGTAACACGAATGGGTCGGCTCGACTAGAGAAGGATCACGCTATCACAAAATATCAGCGTAAAATAGTAGCTTAATGCTGCTGTGTTTCGTATGGTGAGTGTAGAGAACCGGGGACCCTTTTTACTGGAAACGAGGCAATATATCTTAGTCCTCACGGGTGAAAACGCATCTGCATTCTGATTCGTAATCGAGGATAAATGTAGATGTCTATGGGCCACAGTAACCACTTACCATCAGGTGGACTATTACAGGAACGCAACCGTATTATATGTTAAAACATAACGTGGACTTTAATATTTCCTTAAGGAAATGTGTCTTACTCACATTGATAAAGCAACACAGATCTGAAAATGTTTATAAAATTGACGAAGTGTTAAACAATGTGGGCCACGAAGTCTTACGAGTTCCGTTAAACTACCCAGATCTTAACCCGATTAAGTTGTTATGGGAAGATAACAAGGGACATCTCGCAAAAAATGAACTTAATGAATGAACCGTATATATATATATATATATATATATATATACCTAGTCAGGTCATAAATTCTGTCACATGTTTCATCATCATCATCATCATTACAGCCCTTCACAAGTCCACTGCTGAACATAGGCCTCCCCCAAAGAATGCCACAAAGCACGGTCCTGAGCCACCTGCATCCATCGACTTCCTGCATGTCTTACGTGTAGGGGGGCGCCCTACACTTCGCTAACCGGTACGAGGCTGCCACTCGAGAACCTTTCTTCCCCATCGGTTGTCGGTTCTTCGAGCTATATGGCCGGCCCACTGCCACTTCAGCTTACTAATCCGTTGGGCTATGTCGGTTACTCTGGTTCTACTGCGGATATCCTCATTCCTAAGTTTATCACGCAGTGAAACTCCGAGCATAGCCCTCTCCATAGCTCGCTGAGCGACCTTGAGCTTCCTCATACGGCCAGCAGTGAAGGACCACGTCTCAGTTCCGTAAGTCATCACTGGCAACACGCACTGGTTGTACAATTTTGTTTTAAGGTTTTGAGGTATTTCTGACGAGAAGATGTGTCGTAGCTTCCCGAACGCTGCCCAGCCGAGTTGAATCCGTCGATTGACCTCTCGGTCGAAGTTGGACTTACCTAGTCGGACTATTTGTGCTCCCAACAACTACCGGCATAGGTGTGACATGGACATTAAACATAATCTTTGTTTTGTCCATGTTCATCTTAAGAACTATCCGTTGGGAGACACTATTGAGGTCATTGAGCATAGTGCTTAGCCCCTCCAGCGATTCTGCCATAAGGACTATATCGTCGGCAAATCGAAGGTGAGTGATGTACTCGCCATTGATGTTAATTCCGTATCCTTTCCAGTCCAGAAGCTTGAAAACGTCTTCCAATGCAGCGGTGAAGAGTTTCGGGGATATAACGTCACCCTGTCTTACACCTCTCTGCAATTGGATAGGTTTCGTACTCTGGTTCTGTACTCGGATAGCCATCGTAGCTCTACTGTACAAACACTTCAGCACTTCGATATACCGACAGTCAACTTGGCACCGCTGAAGGGACTGCAGCACCGCCCAAATTTCGACGGAATCAAAGGCTTTCTCATAGTCTACATACGCCAGACATAGTGGCAAATTGTACTCTTCGGACTTCTGTACAATTTGCCGTAGGGTATGTATGTTGTCTATGGTGCTAAAGCCCTTTTGGAAACCGGCTTGTTCGGGAGGCTGGAAGTCGTCAAGTCCGCGCGCGAGACGATTCGTAATGACTCTCGAAAACAGCACATAGACGCGGCTCAGAAGAAAAATCGGTCTGTAGTTCTTCAAGAGAGCGTTGTCACCTTTCTTGAAGAACAAGAACACCGCACTTCTGCTCCACGCCTCCGGTGTAATTCCACTATGGAGGACGGAATTAAAGAGCCTCTGAAGGACTTCAAGTATCGGTCTTCCACCCGCTTTCAGAAGCTCCGCTGTAATTCCATCCTCGCCTGGGGCCTTGCCGTTTTTAAGGTCCTGGAGAGCCATTCTAATCTTGCTCAGACTGACGTCCGGGATATCTTCGGAATAGTGTCGAATAATACTCGCTCTTGGATCGTTACTCACACTTGCGTGTGGCTCCAACGATGACGTGTACAGCTGCCCATAGAACCTCTTAATCTCACTCAAAATCTCAGGTGCCCCGAAAACGATGCTGCCACATTCGGTCTTCAGCTTTGACAGTTGGCTCTTTCTGGCAGACAGATCTCTGGCAAAGACTTTGGAGCCTTGGTTCCGCTCGATCGCTTCTTCAATACGAGCTGTATTGAAGTTGCGTAAGTCTCGCCGCATGCATTTAGAGATCTGTCTGTTCAGTTGCCTGTATGCTGTCAAATCTGTTGAAGAATGTAGCCTCATATCCCGTCTAACAGCCATGAGATTAAGAGTGTGATCGGAGAGTTTTTGTGTTCTTCTGCGGCGGGTCTTGCAGAACTTAGCTCCGACCGCATGGACAGTTTCCACGAGCTTGTCATTCATATCGTCCACTTCATTGCAGTCTACTAGGCACTGAAAACGGTTTTGTAACTCGAGCTGAAAGGTTTCGGGACTTTGGATTAGAGCACGAGGGGGACGGGGCGTTGACTTCATCAGACGAGACCTCTCCAACTTAACATTTAGGTTTAGTGTGCCTCTAACCATTCGGTGATTGCTGCCGGTTTTCACCCTCGCGATCACTGAGACATCACTGAACAGTTGTCGTCTGGTCGTCATAATGAAGTCAATCTCATTTTTTGTCGAACCGTCGGGGCTCGACCAGGTCCACTTCCTGTGGGGCCGCTTCTTGAAGAAAGAGTTCATCATAAAGAGTCCCTCTTACTCCATGAAGTCGGCCAGCTGCTGGCCCCTTGGGTTCCGTTGCCCTATTCCAAATTTCCCTACTTTCAGCTCACCGTTCTCTCTTGTGCCTAGTTTTGCATTGAAGTCTCCCATTAACACCGTATATTGGGTTTTGGAGGAATGCATGGCTCTAGAGATATCCTCATACATTTCCTCCACCTCCTCATCGGGGTGTGCCGAGGTTGGTGCGTAAACCTGTATGACCTTCAGCGAATACCGTTTGGTGATTCTGAGTATAAGGTACGCAACCCTCGTCGACACACTCCCGATCTTTACAACGTTGTTAACGAGAGACTTGTGGACGATAAATCCGACACCTCCTTGGAACAGATGGTCGCCTTCCCGGTGATAGAGCAAATTGCCGGATTCGAGGATTATCGTGTCCTCCCCCTCTCTTCGGACTTCGGATAATCCTATAATATGCCAGCGCAACTTGTCTATCTCTTCTTCCAGCTCCACGATCTTCTCGTCAGTCCTCAGGGTGCGTGCGTTGTACGTTGCCAGGTAGAGTCACATGTCACATGTTTAATATAGAATAATTGAAACAAGTTTATTCATTATGTAACCATTCATATACCAAAATGAACTTTACAAAACATAGATTCTTATGACACTAAAGTTTATTCAAAATGACCTCGGTGATTTTGAATACAGGCCCTTAATCTGCGCGACCAGTCGTCTATCGCAGCACGAACGAGGTCCATGTCAATATCGGCAGCTGCCTTAATCAAGGATGTCTTGAGTGACTCCAAATTGGGATAAGGCTTTAAGCACGCCTTTTTTTCCAAGTGTTGCCATATCTTGTAATCCAACGGATTCAAATCTGGACTGGAGGAGGGCCAGTCCTCGTGCCGGATGACGTCGATTTCACGCGCCGCCAGCCAGTCTTGTGTGCTCTTCGCTCTATGAGCTGGCACCGAATTTTGTTGGAATACCTAGTGCCTGTTATTGAACGTGGTATGAGAAACAGGTTCCACAAGGTTCGTCAGGACTGTATTTTGATACACAACTGCATTCGTTTTTACACCTTTCTCACAAAAATGTACCTCTGTTAAGCTCCAATAAGAAACTCCCAACCATACCATGAGCGAGGATGGAAAATGACCTCGTTGGATACGCGGAATACGGTTGCTCGCTTCTTCACTACTGTGTGCGTAAACCTTATCATTTTGTTTGTTGTAGCCCTCTTCTACGGTAAAAATTTTTGAATTTCCCGATATTTTTTTCCCGCGTACCGCTTGATACTGTCACAGATTCCTCGTGCTCCCTGGAGCAAAGATTTATCCACGGTAGCTAATTGTGAAGGATGGTGGTAGAATCACCGTTTAAATATCTGTATGTATTTTGGCCTCTTTTCTACATACAGTGTTTGGCTTAATGTGTAATCAGAATTCCGAATTACTAACACACCTAGAAAAGCTAAACAATTGTTTGTCTCTAAGTCTATTGTGAATTAAATTTTAGAATTTATGGAATTAAGATTGTCTAAAAATGCAGTTACTTTATCTAAAGGTAGAATTGTGAAAATCTCGTCTACGTATCGCTTGTAGAACTATTGATTTACAGGAGAAGTAAGCAGCGTTTTTTTCCTCAAAGTCTTCCATGAACATATCGGCGACAATGGGAAATATAGTTGAGCCCATCGCCACACCATCTACTTGCTTGTAAACGTCGGGAATATAAAATAAGTTAATATACTCAATTAAATCCATAAAAACTAGTTTTATTTAAAAAAAAACACTTAATTGATAGATGGCCCGCGCAATGTTAAGTTTGGCGGGAGCGGGAATTAGCGCACACTTAGTTAAGTAACTCAAGATAGATCCCGCGATGATGTTTGGTGGACGCATTATGAAACAAATGCAAATTTATCTTTATCTTGCTTTGTATTTTTTTTTACTTTAAACAACTGTAGGCTGTTTAAACGTTACTGTTAAAACGTTTTATATTAATAACAATAATATAAAATTATTATTCTTCCTCGCCACTGTTATTCTCACCTGAATTATTTTCACTTTCAGAGCAGCTTGACGAGTCAGAATCGTCTTGTGAATTTGATATCATTTGATCCATTACACCAGCGAGTATTTGATCGTGATTAATATTCGTTTTCAATTTTCTGGATATGGCTAACACAGCTTTCCCATTTTTCTAGAGAGAATTCGGAGAATAATTGCTCCAGTGCATTTATTATGTATGTATGTATATCCCTTGTTATCTCACCATAACAACTCAATCGGATTCAGTTCTGGGTAGTTTAATGGAAGTCATAAGACTTCGTGACCCACATTGTCATCGATTGAAATCGACAACTGTGGATTACACATCGAATTTGCATATCTGGGTTCTAGTCTAGACTTACTGATGTGCTCATTATCCGATTGACACTTCAAAAAATTATGGAGTGTCTTTTAGTAAAATTCAACAATAATTGGTTTCTATTAGAGCTAGTTGACCCTGATACGCGAGATGTATAAATCTAAGAGACCATAGCTTACGGGCCAGTGAAAACATATTGACTGTAAGAAGTAACTTGTAAAAGCATAAATTTACTTTAATTAATTAATTTGTTTTAATTTTAATTTTTCTAAACTTTGTTCAGTAAAATACTACACATTAACATTTTTGATTAGTGACCTCATTAGTTTAGTTATACTTAATATATTATAAATATAAACCAGAACCTTTACCCAGGTAATTCTTAATGAAAATCGAAAAAAGATTTCTCATTCACACACGCATGTCACATTCGGTAAGTGTACGGTAATAAAGCGGCAAGCCCAAACGTACATTGCCACGTGCCGGCGTCGGCTACAAAATTATTTTGTAAAAAACCTCGCTCTCAAATTCACAAATAATAAGAACATTATTATTATGCCAGACACCCAACGCGATTGTGAAGTTTCGCCAACTAACTTTATTCAATACTTGTAAAATTAATAATACTTCAAGTATCCTCATACCAACAAATCGCGTGTGTCGCCTATTTAAGGCCTTAACAGTGGTTGAAATGCCTAAATCTTGGATATTTAAGTAAAAAAATCTCAATAACTGTTCATTTAATCCACAAAGAAAAAATACAGGTTAACAGAAGAGGATTTGGTAAATGTTTTTAATTGAACAAAATTGTATTTTTGTCAACCCCTTATTAGAAAAAAAATCCCCAAAGAGTACCTATCTTTGTCATATTTTGCAAAATTTCTCCAAAACGGCACAAGCTTTTTAAATAGTTCTTACACTAAAAAAAAGGTCTTAAAAATATTAATATTTTTAATTGAGAGTTTTATTTTTATTCCCCGTTTTATAAGAGAATATATCATTTTTCCCTGAAATTGAATATATTTACGCGAGCGCGCATGCTCCGTCGCCCTGTCAGCCTGTCACAGTCCGTTTTCGGACATTGTCGAGGGTGGACCGTGCGTCGGTGTTGGGGCGATTTCCTTCAATTTTATATTACTTTTTTAAAAGTTTATACTCAATTATAAATATTTTTATGACTAGAAATACTTAATTTAGTTAATATCTGTACACTGGTAACTGTAAATATTATTTTCTAAATAAATTAATTTTTAAAGTGCCCAAAGAAGAAGAAATTTTCGCGGTGACGTTGATTAGTGAAATTGAAAAATGCATTTTTATATAATTTAGATATGGAACGACCAACATGTTCTCGTTACTTAGATTTCGATAGTTTTTAATACCTATGTAATTTTATTGTTGCATATTTTTATTAATTAGTTGATACTGAATTTTATAATTATGTATTACAATAAAACGCTGTTTTAATGAGTATGACTTTATAAAATATTATTGGGGAGGGAAATATAGATACAGATACTTACATTTTTTAGTTACACTGTTATCAAATTAAATGAAACAATTTAAAAAATAAAAAATGGTGCTTCCCTAAGTATAAGTAACCATATAAAGACATTCTTGGGTTTTGGTTTTTTTTTATGTTAAACAAACTATCATCATAATATGTAAAAATTTTAAATTGGAGAGGGGTTTCTCTACGAGATAAAGTTGGAAATGAAGATATTCGCAGTAGAACCAGAGTAACTGACATAGCCCAACGGAATGTTACAGTGAAATGGCAATGGGCTGGCTATATAACTTGGAAAACAGATAAAAAATAGGAAGAAAGGTTTTCGAGTGGCAACCTCGTACAGGTAAGCGAGGTAGTACTCAACCTTTATTCCTCTTCACGTATTCTCATACGCTTTTCTTCACACACACACACACACACAGCACACACACGCAGCACACACACACAACACACACACACAGCACACACACACACACACACACACACAAATAGGTCGCAAATAATACTTACCTAGTACTATTAGGCAAGAGTGAATAGGTTTTTGTTAAGATAGTGTAATTCACCATCTTAGGCTACATAACCATTTACTGATGGGATTGTAGTTGCTTTACTACTTGCTGGGTAAATATAGTAAAAAAAAATTTACCCTGTGAAAGTTTGCATTTAGATATAATTTTTCTAACCAACCATAAAAATATGATGAGAATATGTATATAAGTATAAAGGTTGCCTCACACGGGACAGTAATAATATAATATTATATCTTCCATTATCTACGCATGAAAACTTTTAAAATCTCTGAATCCCGAAGTATGTTCATATTAAGAGGCTGAATAGAGCCATATTGATATGCATGGGGATCGTTTTGTAATATCACATCGTTATCGAAAAAACATTGTACGTATTTCAGGTGGCGGTTTGCAAAACACGATTCCAGAAAAATTCACTCAATAGAAAATAATTGCAAAGTTGCCTCTAAAAATACTTAAATTTTCAACGTCAATTTTTTCTTACGTGGTAGAGCCATGCTGCAGCTATATTAGTAGGTTATAAAGCAAGTATTTACAAATATTTTCATTACTTTGTTATTCTATTGTTTACAGTTATTATCACGTCTTAGCTTTACACCAAAAATTTCATAAGAAATTCTTGATGGGATGCAATGTAACGCGCATACTTTATTTTCATCAAGAACTATAATATATATATATATATATATATATATATATATATATATATATATATATATATATATATATATTTGTTTTTTTTTACCAGAAGAGTTTCAACACAATCTTGAAAAAGTTCAATGCATTAAAAAATGCCGATAATTATATAAATTCAAGTCAGTATTTTACATTTCAAGATCAGTTATAAAGAGCCAAAATTCTTATTTTCATTTTGATTAATTTAATTCGAGAATACAATAAATGTGAAAAGGCTTTTATCTGCAATAATAATTTTCATCAAAAATAACATAGACTTATAAAAGTCATATACACGGTCAATCATACTGAAGATTATCAATTGTACTATAAAATATTTAAAAGACTATTTCCAGTATAATGACCCGAATATCATCATTAATGTTTGACTGGCACACTTAAAAGTTTTATCAGACGGCTAAATGATTGACTATTATATTATGATAAGGTCATGCTTTTCTATAAAAAGTTGCAAGAAATTTTAAATCACGGACCTATTGGTTTGTTTTACTTTTCACTTAATTAGTGAAAAACAAGATGGACTGATCTAAAAGTTCACTTTCTTGCGTAAAAAGTGCTATTTAGAATTTTATAAAAATGATAATTAAAGTTTTTATGTAAATAAGTGTAACATAGCGGGTATTATATTCAATGGTAGCGGCCATCCATATCTGCAAAGCCAGCATCATTTTCTGTACAGAAACCGGCAAAGTGTTGCTCAAAGCACTATAAACAAAGCAGATGATAAAAATGTTACACTCATAACTGTTAACAAAAACTGTTTCTGCAAATGATCTTATAGATAATAATAACTATTCCGCCGTGTTAGGTGCAGGAGCTATTATTAGAAGGAGAAGAGGAAAAATTTTGTTTTAGAGATGCGCAATCAATATTGTTTTGTCTGCAATTGAGCATAAAATAAAAAAATAACTTCAGCCAAAGAGCATAACTGACATTATACTCAGGCCCATGAATTGGTATGGAAAAAATAATTTTACCAGGTTTCAAAAAATCAATCAAAATTCAAAAAAACATAAACATTAAAATCAAAAAATCTATATATGTATGTCTATACATATATATATATATATATATATATATATATATATATATATATATATATATATATATATATATAATAGATTTATGGCCGCTTAGTAACTGACGGTGATTCAGTATAACATCCTACAGTCACGCCGAAACGAAGAGCAGAGAATCACTGTAGAAAAGGTAATAATTTATTGCGGAAAATTTGTGATATAATTAAAAAATTACAAACTTATCCAAGTTAATCTAACTTAGTCTAACTGATCCTTATGCGTTACAAAAAACAAAACAAATAATGAAATAGATGGCGTCAGTTTTTAAGAAGATATAACAAAAATAAACAAAAAAAAATAAATTTCAAAAAAGTTCAGTATTTAATTGATTAGATAACGCTGACACTTAATCACGCTTTTCGAAACCACGTCAG
This sequence comes from Parnassius glacialis, assembly GCA_033319125.1. Taxonomy (NCBI): domain Eukaryota; kingdom Metazoa; phylum Arthropoda; class Insecta; order Lepidoptera; family Papilionidae; genus Parnassius; species Parnassius glacialis. Next base: position 8,481,074 of record JAVANC010000007.1, on the reverse strand, counting down.
TTGTAAACAATACTTGTGTGAAAAGACAAAATCTTCTTTTCAAATTTCCGCCGAGTTGTAAGTAGAAAGCCAAATAGGTCATGTGTCAATTTTAATTAAATATATTTTATATGAAGTGATCATGACTACGTTTCATCAATTAACCCATTGGTAAAAATTAACAGAAATTTTACAATTGTGGTTACAAGAAACATTATTAGTTGAACCTTGCAGCTTGTTCATTATTTTTATTAAAAATTAACAGAAATTTTACAATTGTGTTTATAAGAAACATTATTAGTTGAACCTTGCAGCTTGTTCATTATTTTTATTATAAATACCTATAAATGTATATATTATTAATAAATAGTTCCCATAATATTTTGGATTATTTTTTATTTTGCCCTATCTGCAATGTTCTACGCTCTATAGAAAATGTGGCGTATGACATGACTGACAATCTTTCGAACGTTTTATCTAGGTACAAAGATGTTTTACGTTTTCGTCGCCTCCACATGATATTTTTGTCAACATAAGGTTCCCTTCTGTATCTGAAACGAATATAAATATTGCTACAAAGTAAAGTAAAAGGCTATACAAGTCCCTCTACTGGGCACAGAACTCTTTTTTTATTTCTGAGAGGGTTTTAGGGCAAGGAAATGCCCGCCGAACTGCCCCAATGCGTGTTGACGAAAATTGCAATTACAAATTGCATTCGTGCTGTGGGGGTCAAACCCGGGAATAATATACAGCGAACGCTTTGACCCAGGTCTACTAATACGATACAAATAAATATGATTTAACATATATAATAAAAGACTCTTACGTACTTGAAACTTGAACACTTGATAGCTCGTGACGCCTACCGTACAAAGCTACAGCACAATGTAATTGAAGATGCGTAACCACGACATAATTCTCAGTGATGCGCAAGCATAACAGGCAGTACGTCACTTTTATAATTGTCATATCTGCAGTCTATTAATCTTTGCACTTTTATAAGTAATACAGAACGTAGTTGCAAGACGGTGTATACGTTTGCTAAAATCTCTGCGATAGCAGTTTCGTCAAGGTCATTCAGGCTAGTTAAAGCCTTAATATCGAAGCTCGATAAAAATAGCGAGTTGAAAAAAGAACATGAGAAGCAAATTGAAAGTCTCATCGTTAACGGTTACGCAGAGAAAGCGAACCATATTTCCATTTCCCCACGCACGTGGTATCTTCCTCACTTCGCAGTGACTCACCCACAAAAAAGGAAAATAAGAATAGTTTTCGACGCCGCCACAAGGACGGGCGGACGTTGTCTCAACGATGCATTGTTAACCGGACTGGACTTATTGAAGTCGTTATTTGGCGTTCTGCTACGATTCAGAGAAAGAAGCGTGGCAGTGATGGCAGACATTAAAGAAATGTTCCTGCAAGTGAAAATTTGCGAAGAAGACAGGGACAGCCTTCGATTCTTATGGCGGCACAATCGTGACGCGCCACCGGAAGAGTACAGAATGACGTCACTCATAATTAGGAGCGGCATCATCACCATGCATCGCTATATATGTGAAGAATAGAAATGCGCAGGATAACGCACATCTCTATCCAGAAGCAGCTTTCGCGACGGAAAGCAATTTCTACATGGATGACTATCTACAGGCATTTCCCGACGTGTCGACGGCCGAAAGGATAGTAAAGATATGTATGAATTACATAAACGTGCTTCTTTCCAACTGAGGGGATGGGCTAGCAACCGACCCGAGGTTTTATGTATAAGAGCGACAGTGCTTCGCTGGGAGACAAGGAATACACAGAACGCACTTTAGGTTTGATCTGGAATATCAAACGAGATATAATGAGTTTCTCCATAAGTCTTCGTAACACACCGGAAGAGGTGATGGAAGGTTTACGACCGCCTACGAAGAGGGAGATAACTAGTGCTGTGATGTCAGTCTTCGATCCTTTAGGACTCGCATCACCCATAACGATTCAAGGGAAGTCGCTAATCCAGCAAGCATGGAGGACAGGCATCTCTTGGGATGAAGAAGTTCCACACGAATTACACGTGTTATTTTGTAAATGGATATTGGAAGTGAAGAAATTAGATCATTTAGAAGTACCTAGACCCGTTGCTGAAGGCGTGGGCAAGGGAGAGTTACACACTTTCACGGATGCTAGTGAGAAAGCATACGCCGCCGCGGTGTATCACGTTACCACGGACATATGAGATATCCGAACGAATATTTTGGACGGACTCACGTACAGTGTTAGCGTGGATTAAGTCAGATCCTCGCGCTTTTAAACCATTAGTTGCTCATCGATTGGCTGAAATCGAAGATCACAGTAAACCATGTGAATGGTGATGGGTACCGACGTCACAAAAAGTGGCAGACGACGCCACTAGAAGTCTTCCTTCCACCTTCGATGAAAGTCATCGCTGGTTTCAACGACCTGAATTCCTCAGGACAAGTCCTGATTTATGGCCCAAATAAGTGGACACCATAAATAGCTTAGAAACGGGTGAAGAAAAGTCGCCGAAAGGCGTGAATACGCTAAGCAAGCAAGAGCCGTTAAGTCTACCCGACTACGGACGATTTAGCAGCTTTAAGAAATTCCTTGGGGCAACTACACGCACCTTACAAGCGGTAGAAAAATTCAAAAGTTCAAGACAATCGGTTAAAGGACCCGACAATACAGCCGAAAAGTGGGTTATGAGTCCCAACGAAATTTTAGCAAAGTTGGTTAAAAGACCCGACGGCGCGTTGGACATAACGCTCTTAAAAAGAGCTGAATTATTAATTTGGAAGTTCGTTCAAGACAAGTGTTTCCATTCGGAAATAAAATGCTTGAAAGCAGTCAAAACCGTTGAAAGAAGTTCACGCTTTAGGAAATTATATATGGAAATAGGAGAAGATAACTGACTCCGTTTAAATGGGCGTTTACCTTTCAAGTCTAATTTGACTGAGGAATTATTATAAATATTATATATATTAGACGGTAAACACGAAATCGTTAAAATGATGATTAGCGAAGTTCATCATCATTTTGGACATGCCAATCACCAGACGGTGATGAATGAGTTGAACCAAAAATTTTAAGTCTTGAACTTACGTAACGTAGTACGAAGTGTGTCACATCACTGTCAGTGGTGCAGGACATACAGGTCAAAGCCGCAGAACGTGCCACAAGAAAACCTTCCTCTAGAGAGAATAGGTCATCATAAACCACCTTTTACATGCTCAGCCGTAGATTATTTCGGACCTATGAGTGTGACTATAGGAAGGCGACACGAAAAACGTTGGGGTCTTTTATTCACGTGTCTGACCACCAGAGCAGTACATCTGGAGTTAGCAGCCTCATTGACACCAGCGTCAATGATAATGGCGTTAAGGCGATTTATCGCCAGAAGAGGAAAACAGCCGTTATATACAGCGATAACGTGACGAATTTCAAAGCTGCAAATAAAGAATTATTGCAAGCATGCGAAGAGTGCTATGAAGGCATGAAAAACGAGTCATTTAGAAAATATATTAAATGGAAAATTATACCTCCCGGATCACCGCACATGGGTGGCGCTTGGAAGAGGTTAGTAAGACCGATTAAAATTGTGTTGACCGCTACGCTCAAAGAAAGGAGCCCGCGAGAGGAGTTTCTGCATATTATGTTGCTTTTAGAAGCAGAGCATACTGTAAATTCCAGACCTCTGGTAACATTCGGTATGGATAGTCCTGAAGAGGGTTTGACACCCAATCATTTTCTTCTCGGATGCTCATGTGGTGATCGGCCACCTGGATTATTTTTAGAGCGACATCTGACGGGTCAACTCAATTGGAGAGCCGCCCAGAGGTTAGCCGACCATTTTTGGACGAGATGGCTGAAAGAGTACATGCCTACTTTTATACCTGGAATGGGTGATAACGGAAAGTACATGGAACCTAAAGAAGGTGATATTGTCTTGATAATAGATCATTCGTTGCCACGACATACGTGGCCGAAAGGCAAGATCAATAGGACGCTACCGGGACCAGACGGTCACACTAGAGTGGTTGACGTCATTACTAACACAGGTATCTTGAGGAGACCTACATCTAGAATAATAGTCCTGGTACCCGCGATGCCTCCCAAATGATGGTGCTGATGCACGGGGGGAAGATTGTTGGCGACGCGCCTATAAAAACATTTCAATTTATTAGATAACCGATTACGAACAACTTCTAAAATCAAATTGTCAAGCAATAATATTCTTATAAGAAAGCGCTTAGTTGAATCTTAAAGAAATATCGAATTATTAATTTGAAGGTCTTGGGTTCGATTCCCAGGCCGGACTAGTTCTTCGTTTTCTTAGTAATATTTTCTTAATAAATTCATAAAGGGAATTTTTAAGATATAAATTGTGTTTCCGGGTTCAGTTCCCCGGTTGAAATTATCTTTCTAATAATATTGTTAGATATTTAAGAATTCTAACTTAGTACATATGTTGTAAAATAGGCATATTTTGTTGAATAAATAAAAGGTTTTTGTGATATAAAAATGTAATGTATATCATAGTATAGATATTTTTTGTGCTATCATTATAAATAAAATGTATAAATGTATGTCTTACACAAATAAAGATATTGGGCAAACCGTGAGGGAGTGATAGTACAAATAGACGTAATTGAGTTGCGAAATCGCGCAGAGGGCGCGGTTCTCTTTCAAGTATAGCTTTTTTGATACCCCATTAGACTGGTTTTCATACAAATCGTTAGTTCGTCACGGGCCGTGCTACAGTGCGGAAGTGTTTAGTCGCGCTCCTGATATTGTGTACGTGTTGTGTCAGTGATCGACTCCGCCGACGTCGAGTTCGCTCCGTCAGGCGTCGAGGCGTCGCTGGCGCATTTCCTGCGTCGAGCTACGATTAAGGTAAGCGAAAAGGTCACTACCTACGCTGTGCCCTACTTTGCGTTTTATCTTACTCCACTGTACCCTCTTTTTATTTTAAAAAAGTGATTACAAGTGTACCGCACTCTGTGCTGAGCTAACACCCATTCCATCTGCGCCTCACACGCCCCTCCCCACTCGCGGGCGCCTCGCTGGGCCTCCCTCAACGGTCTCACCCGGTGTGGTTGCACGCACCGAGGGGAATAAAGTGCGTGAAAGCTAAGGGCTGAGCACAAATTAACACCACAAATTAACACCAAAGAGATGGCGGACAAGGGGGAACCTCCCCCACCACGCTGTAAGCCACCAGATAGGCGTCCAGGAGTTCTTGATAGGCCCCTCATGGAGCGAGAACTCTTCGCTCCTGAGAGGTCAAGAGTGCTCCCACCGTACAGCCAACTCCCGAGGCGGATAGGTAGTTCATCGGCCACTGGAGCCGCGCTCGGCGCTGGTGAAGCTGTGTCTCCACCTAGAGCCAAACCGGCTCCACTACCACGCCGGAACCTAGCCTCGCGGAGAAGTACCCCACCTGAAATAAATGAAGACGAGCTCCAAGAGGAGAAAAGGCTGAAAGCAGGATCAGACTCACTGTCTGATTCGGCATCGCTCACTGTCGGCGCCGTTACGACAGCACCGACGGTGTTTGCGGGGAGTATGTGAAGTGCGTGGGGGTTTCTCACCACCGCGCCTAAGACCGGCACTCGCCGCTAGCTCGCGACCCGATCGCCACCAAATATTTTGTATTTTGTATTCCTTTTAAATATACAATTTGCCTATCGTGTGAGTCGCCTATTTTATTCATGTTCCCTAATTGAACATAGTGGCGACCGTGATAAATTAAAACAAAATTCCGATTCCGCCGCGTAACACGGTCCAAAGTTCGTAGCACTTACCCCGCGTTTACAACGTCGCGAACGCAAGTACTACGGGCTACGAGTACAAAGGAAGCCACATCCCGATTGCTAAGAACAACGAAGCAGTCAAGAAGGATTCATTTGGAGCGGAGAGAAGACAAGAGGGCAGCTATCGAGAACCGGCCAAGCTGAGGTCCAGCGGAGTCTACGCGCCACAGCAGCGGTTTTGCCAGCTAAAAGTGAGCCCGTTCCTATTATTTTACCTCTTCGTGTCCCACTATTCCTAAAAATTCTATTTGTGTGAACAGGGAAACAAGGAATCTAGTCCTATTTTTTGTTGCCTTACCCTACCTACCTATTCTTAAGCAACATCCTTTATATTCCTTGTCTATCTTATACCCTTTCGTATATAAAACTGCTAATCTAAATAAACTATTCCTACTCAATATTCCTACCAAATAAAATACCTATTATAACAATCCTAAAAGAATTACCTAGATAAACCTACCGACAATTTACATACCTAACGAGTTAAAATCACCTATTTACACCTATTTGCTTACCTATCAGCTAATTGTCTATTATTTCTTACTATTATTTAGCCGTATCATTTGCTAGGCAATCAGTGCTATTTTTCAAGCCGCCTATAATTTGCATTCATTGCGTCTATTTTACGACTTGAAAGTCTTCACTAGCATTTAATTAGTTAGTAGCCACTGTTAAATAGTTAGAATTTAAATAGCTGAACCTATTTCTTTAAACGTAAGTATATATATGTACATAGCTACGCAAAAATTTGAGCTTAACTTCTCAATGCAAGTAAATTCACTTCTCGCTATTCACTGTTAGCTGTTTATGCACGCAAATAAATTAGTTATCACTATAGCATAATCATTCGCTAAGCCCTATATTACGCTAATTAAACCATTATTTGCACAAATCAATTAAATTTACGATCAACCTTGCTTCCCGTTATTATGTTATGTACGTAGATATCTGCAAAGCATTCCAACAATCAATTTCAGCTACGGTGCAGCGGTCGCTCGAAACTATCATCGCATCCCGTGTCACTGCCAGCACTGCGGGCTCACGTCGTGGTACTGGACCGCGGGCGTCGCGCGTCATCAATCCCACCTTTCACCGCGCTTCTGCTGATTTTGAACCGGTTTCCGTCACAGCGGCTACGAAGCGAGGAGCGTATTGTATACAATTCTTATTTTTTTGATTAGTACAGCGCATAACTAGTTGTTTTGATTGTCTGCGCGTTCACTTTGCTAGTATGGAGGCAAAGTACAAAACTCTTAATTTAAAACGCGCTTTAATTAGAGGCCGTGTTACGAAATTTAATAACCATTTAGAAGAATTAAAAGGTAAAAAGCTTACTCCTACGGAAGTTGGCGTGCTATCGCAGCGATTAGTTAAACTTGAGACTTTATTTGGCGAATTCGATAACGTGCAAAATCAGATTGAAGCATTGGAGGAAAATAATTTAAGCTTAGAATTGGATACCAGAGAAGTTATCGAACAAGCTTTCCACAATTCGATCGCATTGGCTCAGGAAATTATTTCCGTAAGCAGTACGACAAAAAAGTCGTCGCTTCAGCATAGCAGTATTTACACAGCTGATGAAGATGATCACGAAGTTATTGGCTTTCGTTTACCAGTCATTAAAATTAATAAGTTTGATGGTACGTTCAACAAATGGTTGGAATTTCGTGATACGTTCAGTTCTCTGATACATAATAATACAAAAATAAAAAATATACACAAATTTCATTATTTAAATTCCTATCTAGAAGGTGAAGCTGCTCGTGTAATATGTAATTTAGAAGTTTGCGACAATAATTATCCTGAGGCATGGAGTCTTCTTTGTGAGCGTTTTAATAATATTCGTCAATTAATAAATAATCATTTGAAATCTTTGTTTAACATTGAGCCGTTGCGTGAGTCTGACAAGTCATTAAGATTTCTAGAAGACCACGTCACAAAAAACCTACGTGCTTTAAATACTTTAAAACAGCCAACTGATCATTGGCATACCCTGATGAATATGTCATAGTCTCAGCGAAATTAGACAGCAACACGCGTGTTAAATGGGAGGAGTACATTCAAGCTAATGTTAATGCTTCGGATATGCCTAGCCTAGATGATTTCATGACTTTTATTAAGGGCCGCGCTGAAGTTTTAGAGTCTGTTTATCGCAGTAAACAAGACAAAAATATAAAGTCAAGCCCGAATCACAATCAAGGCGTCAAACAAAATCCCGTTTCTCATACTAAGTCATTCGTCAGCGCTGAGCAGGGCGACTCATCATCAACTGCCTCTCACAAGTGTATTTTCTGTGGTCAAGGTCATCGTAATTATGAGTGCTCACAATTTCAATCGAAATCTATTGATGATAGACTTTCATTAGTGTCCGAGCTAAAGTTGTGTCCCAACTGTTTGCGCAAAGGGCATAATACGCGCGCATGCAAGCTTCCAGGTACGTGCAAAATATGCAAAAAACGTCACAATACCTTTTTACACAAACCTACGGATTCTGATACCAATGTGGCAGTCACTAATGTTGCAGTCTCTGAGCCAGTTTCAATGTCAGCTGTTTCTGCTTCTGAGACACTACTATGTACGGCTTTGGTTGATATTTTTAATCCCAAAACAATCAATTACATTACCACTAAAGCTCTCTTAGACAACGATAGTCAGTCTAGCTTTATTACAGAAGCACTTAAATCAAAGTTAAATTTAACTTCTTCCACGTCTGATGTTAGGAATGTGGTCGGCATATGTAACACTATTGTCAAGCTTTATGCTGAACGTTGCAATGTTCGAATTCATTCAAAGGTAGGTTCTTTCAGCGTTATGACGTCATGTTTAGTCATACCCCAAATATCAGGTAAGATACCTAAGTCTCTTGTGTCTATTACACACCTTAACCTGAAGTCCTTTGCATTAGCAGACCCCAGCTTTTATGAGCCGTCTGACATAGGACTGCTCATCGGTGCTGACCTATTTTGGTCCATTATTGGAACCAAACAGCACTCTTTAGGCAAAGGAAATCCTATTCTACATGAGTCTAAATTAGGATGGCTTATCGCAGGTCCCATGCACCATATTCAAAATGACAATCTCAATTTAAATTCCCCAGTGAAATGTAATTTTGTAAGTATTGAAAGCAACAATACTTTAGTTGAGCTTCACAATGATTTGAAGAGGTTTTGGGAGCTTGATAGCTTGCCACAAAAGCCCCTTCTTACAGACCAAGAGAAAGCTTGCGAACAACATTTTTTACAGCACACAAAACGCACTGAAGAAGGTCGTTTTTGTGTCAAGCTGCCATTGATCGACAAACCAGACTGCCTAGGCACTTCCTATTTCATGGCCAGGCGGCGATTTATAAACCTGGAACGTCGCTTTCGCAAGTAACCGGAACTTAAGTCCGCCTATGTTGATTTCATTGAGGAGTATCGCAAACTAGGACATCTAGCAATATCTGAGGTAGACCGACCTGAGCTTGCCTATTTTGTTCCGCATCATCCTGTCATTCGCGAAGACAGTGAGTCAACACGTCTACGCGTCGTTTTTGACGCATCAGCTCGCACTTCATCTGGTTTGTCTATAAACGACATTCAAATGATAGGCCCTACAGTTCAAGACTCTCCTTTCAATATCATCATCCGGTTCCGGCAATATCGTTATGTGTTGTCAGCGGATATTGAAAAAATGTACCGGCAGGTTTTAATAGATGAGTCTGACCGAAACCTACAGCTGATTTTATGGCGTGATGCGGAGGACAAACCATTACAGACACTCAGGCTTAACACGGTCACCTACGGATTTGCTAGCGCTAGTTTCCTTGCCACCAGGTGTCTCTGGCAAGTGGGCGAGGAGTGTGACGATGACGTTATTAAGGCAGTCATACAGGAGGACATATATGTTGATGACTTACTAACTTCTAGCGATGATGAAGATCAATTACGGTCTATACAGAAATCAACACACGTGGCTCTTTCTATGGCTGGTTTTGATTTACGTAAGTACCGATCCAACTTACCTTCTTTACTGCCTTCAGACGTTGTCCAGTCATCCGGCAACCTGACATTGAGTCAGTCTACAAATACGCTGGGCCTAGATTGGAGTCTTTCGACCGACAGTATTAATTTTCCCATTGCAGTGGATCAGTCTGAGGTCGTCACTAAGTGCACTATACTTTCTTCAACTTTCAAGATCTTCGATCCCTTGGGCCTCCTATCCTTGTCCACTATCGTTCCCAAAATTTTAATTCAGACCTTATGGTCTCTCAAATTGGACTGGGATGAGCCCGCTCCAAAGGATATTGTCGATGTCTGGAGACCTTTTGTTGATGGACTTAAATGCCTTTTTTCACTAAATATACCTAGATGGGTATCAATAGAATATCCAGTCTCTGCTGAAATCCACTGGTTTTGCGATGCATCGCAACGCGCCTATGGTGCATGTTTGTACCTTCGCTCTACAAATAAAGAAGGACAAATACATGTCCATTTTTTATGTGCAAAATCTCGCGTTGCCCCAGCATCCAGCCCTATTACAATTCCTCGTTTGGAGCTTTCAGGTGCTCTTCTGGCAGCTGAAATGAGCTCATCTGTGACCAAAGCCTTGCGACGTAAAATATCGCGTCATGTCTATTGGACTGACTCGAGCGTAGTTCTTAGTTGGTTGCGCTGCGGTTCTTCTAACTTGAAGGCATTCGTTGCCAACAGAGTCGCCGCCATTAGAGAGTTGACTGACGCAAATTCATGGCACCACGTTCCTACAGAACACAACCCAGCTGACCTGCTATCCCGTGGCGTGAACCCACAACAGATCGCTGCATGTGATATGTGGTGGTATGGACCTAAGTTTTTATCGTTGCCAGAGTCCGAGTGGCCTTCTATGCAGTCGCAGACTATTATTGAGATGAAGAATTTGCCGGAAGTTAAAGCACATCCAGTTGCTATTTGTGATAATTATCAATCAATTATTAACTTTAACAAATATTCTAAATTAAAACAATTACAACACATTTTAGCCTATGTACATAGATTTATTAATAACTGTAAAAATTCTAAAACTAAAATTACAGGTTCCTTAACTACCGCCGAGCTCAATAAAACTCTTAATTCATTAGTGTATATTTCCCAATTAGAGGCATTCCCTAAAGAATACGATTTATTATTAAAAGGAAATTCCCTAAGTCCTAAGTCGCACATTTAGGCACTTAATCCATTTTTACATAAAGGAGTGATAAGAGTAGGTGGTCGAATTCAGGCTTCTGAATATAGTTTCGATATGAAGCATCCCATGTTGTTAAGCTCTAAACACCATTTTACTCAACTTTTATTCCAACAAGAACACGTACGGCTTCTACATCTAGGGCCCCAAGCCTTACTGGCTTCTATTAGAACACGTTTTTGGCCCATTAGTGGAAGAAGTCTGGCTAGACGTACTGTGCATAATTGCACCGTATGTAGGCGTTTTAAGGGTCAGTCTATGAAAAACATAATGGGCAACCTACCTGCTCAAAGACTAATGCCTGACTTTCCTTTTATTACAGTAGGGACTGATTTCGCTGGGCCATTTATGGTCACGGATCGCAAAGGTCGTGGTTGTAAAATTACAAAATGTTATTTGTGTATTTTCATATGTTTTAGGTATAAGTGCATCCATTTGGAGGCTGTTAGTGAGCTGTCCAAGGATGCTTTTATATTAAATTTGAGACGCTTTGTTTCACGGAGAGGGCTACCAAAGCAGATATTCTGCGACAATGGTGGAAACTTTGTAGCTGCTTCAAAGGAACTTAAAGAGTTTTTTGAAATTAATGCCAAAACTATCGCTAATTTTGCCGCTAACGAAGGCGTTGAATTTTGTTTTTCGCCTGCATACGCTCCTCACTTCAATGGTTTGATGGAGGCCGGTGTAAAGTCAGCCAAATTCCACCTGGCTAGGATATTAGGGACTACACACCTAACCTATGAGGAATTGTCATCTTTGTTCACACAAATAGAATGTATCCTAAATAGCCGCCCCCTATGTCCATGAAGTTCCTCTCCCACTGACTATTATCCCTTAACTCCGGGCCACTTTTTAATTGGTAGACCACTAAGCTCGCTGCCATCTCCGTGTCTACAATCCGCTAATGCCAATCGTCTCGACAGATTCCAGCGCATCGAGCAGTTTAAGCAACACTTTTGGCGACGCTGGAGCCACGAGTACATTGCGGAGCTGCAGTTGAGGACGAAGTGGCGCACGAAGTCCAAAGAGAGCCTACAAATTGACGACCTAGTCCTCTTGAAAGAGGAAAACGCTCCACCGCTCTATTGGCGTCTCGGACGTGTAAGAAAACTCTTCACGGGATCTGACGGATTGATACGCGTCGCAGATATAGACACTGCAAGAGGAATTGTGCGGCGCGCCCTAAACAGAATCGTCCTACTACCGAAGCCCGATGAGTTGGAAGATCTTGAAAGCCGTTAAGCTTTCCAGCGCCGGGAGTATGTCGGCGCCGTTACGACAGCACCGACGGTGTTTGCGGGGAGTATGTGAAGTGCGTGGGGGTTTCTCACCACCGCGCCTAAGACCGGCACTCGCCGCTAGCTCGCGACCCGATCGCCACCAAATATTTTGTATTTTTTATTCCTTTTAAATATACAATTTGCCTATCGTGTGAGTCGCCTATTTTATTCATGTTCCCTAATTGAACACTCACTACCTCGCCAACCCCACCTGAAAGGCAAGCCCCACAACCCTTGGTGAGGTACAACATCCCACCACAAATCACCGTCACCAACCACCTCTCCGGCCTGCACAAATGATATGGAGGAATTCGGTCCTCCATAAAAATAATAAATAAAAATAGATATCCATAAAAAAGTAAATCCAGAATGCCACCCCCCAGGTGGCATTCTGGATTTAAACCTTCTTTTTAGCAAGTCCCAGACATGCTCTATCGGATTCATATCGGGGGAATTTGCTGGCCACTGCATCACCGGTATACCTACGTGGCTCAGATATGCCTGTACCGATTGTACACTATGAGCACGAGCATTATCTTGCATTAGAATAAAGTCGTCACCAATAAATGGGGCAAATGGTACAACATGTTCTTCTAAAATGTCTCTGATGTATCGATCTGCTGTCACAGTCCCTCCTGTGACTGTCACTAACTCCGTGCGAGCTCCCAAACATATCCCTCCCCAAACCATAATCGAGCCGCCACCATAAGCCACTGTGTGTTCTAAATTAGACTGTATGTGCCGTTCTCCTTTGCGTCTCTATATTCGCTGTCTCCCATCGATCTGTTTCAAAAGAACTCTGCACTCATCAGTAAAGAGAACCTGCTGCCATTCGTTCAAATCCCAATGACGATGTTCTCGCGCATAGCTTAATCGGTTTACGCGGTGACGTCTCTCAAGTTTTGGGCCTTTGGCAGCTATATACGACCCTAAACTAACTTCTTAAAATCTCCTGCGAACTGTACGCTCACTTACTCTTACTCCTCGAACGTCTTCCAGTTCATTTCGAGCTTGTACAGCCGTTAATCGAGTATTCCTACGAACTCCAAGTTGTAAAAAACTGTCATCTTGCCTCGATGTACATCTTTTTCTACCTTGACTCCTCCTCCTCACAAGATAATTAGACAATCTGTACCGCTGGATGCTGCGATGAATCGTTGATACTGGTCGACGAAGCCTTGAGGCAATTGATCTGTAGGTATGGGCATTTCTTCTCATTTCATCAGCCCTAATGATTTCCAGTGATGCTAAGTCAGGCATAATAAAGAGCTTTTAATAAACAAAATTGCCTATAGAATAACAAATTTATAAAAAGCCATTAAGTGCAATTTTTCAAAAAAATTACAATTACGTAGTTATTACTCGAACAAGTTGACAAAACTTATTTTTCGGGAAAATAAAACAAATGAATGAAAAAAGTGTATGTCATGTAATTTTCTATTTTCAAATTTGACAATAAATTAAAAAAATATCATAACTGGCCAGTTCCTCAAGTAAAAGATTTTAAAATCCTGCTTTTTTGTGTTCCGCTAATTGTGCCGGTGTCTCTATATATATATATATATATATATATATATATATATATATATATATATATATATATATATATATATATGTATATGTACATATACATATTAAACGTATAAATATATAAACATAATACAAATAATTAATTATAATATATATTGATTAAAATAACTTAAGTACTTATATTTATATTAGTAGCTTCAAAAAATACATATAGAAAAAATAGACGAGAGAATATATGATTGTTTGTGATTTTAACTTCAACTGCTCTATTTCTTAATAGTTTTCTTGATGTAATCTTTAAACGTAAGTTAAGATTTCGCAAAGAGGTCAATGTGTCCAAATTGTTCATTATATGTACGAGCAAGCCGCAAAAGAATAGTGTTTCGACAGTAGTTTGAATGATGCCAGGGAGTCTGTAACAATGTAGTATTGCGGGTGCGGAATTTTGGAGTACGAAAGGTGATTCTTGAGACAAGATGGACAGTCAATATTACTGCTTATTATATCATATAACAAAGCCATGTCAAGCAAAACACGCCTGTGTTCCAAAGATAAGAGATCGTGCTCAGTGCAACTGTCTGCGTAAATATCGATTTTATTCCGACAGCGAAAGTTAAGGTGATTAACAAATATAAAAAAATGTATTTATAAATGCTATTAGAGTTTACAATAAACTGCCTAACACTTTTAAAGAACTCCCTATCGTAATTTTTAAAAGGAAACTCACAGAATGGCTGGCAACAAAATGTTTTTATAGGTTAGACGAATATATGAAATATAAAGAAATGTAAAATAATGGTGAAATATAGAAAAACTTATTAATTTTATTTTATTATATTTTTTGAATTTTTTTTAGATACTATATATTTATATATAATCAACTACCTAATTAATTCCATTTTTGACATATATTTATTGTAATTTAAATACTTGACGCTAAAATATTTTTAGTAACTACATAATTATTTTCTTAAATAATTTACCTCGTTAAATTCTAATAATAATATTTTTGTATATTGTAGATATTGCACGCCATTATCTTGGTAGAATGTAAGGTCTCATTAATAAATAACAACATCATAATATTATGTACTACATTCTGGCAATAAATAAATTTAAATTTGAATTTGAATTTGTTTGAATACGCTCAAGACGGCTTTTGTAGACATTGTACTGTGGAGACCATATCGAACTAGTATATTCCAAAACACTTCTGACATACGCAAAATGAACCATTTTAATTGCATTCATATTCGAGAATGGTTTACAGATGCGAAGAACAAAACCAAGATTTTTATAGGCTTTACTGATAACGTAATCAATGTGTTCAGATAGTATCATTTTATGATCAAAATTTACTCCTAAATCCCTAACACTTACTTTTCCGCTGATTTCTAATCTGTCAAAGTGATATTTATTTAGAATTTGCTTAGATTTCCGTGTAAAACTGATACATTCGCACTTGCTTACATTAACAGTTATATTATTTATTTTGTAGTGTTCAAATAAACGGTCCAGGTCCTTTTGTATCAATAGGCAGTCATGTATGGTGTTAATTTTACAAAAAATCTTCTTATCATCTGCATACATGAGATAGTTTGTGTGTACAATGCACGATCCAATGTCATATAGGTAGGCATTGTAAAAAAGTGGACCTAATTGAGAACCCTGAGGAACACCTGTAGGATGTTTATGTAGCTCGAACGGAAACCACCTATCACGACTGTTTGTGAGCGGTTTGTGAGATATGATTCAGTCCACCGGAGCAAGTCACCGTGAATCCCTAATATTTGTAATTTGTTGAGCAGGATCATGTGATCCTCACAATCGAAAGCTTCTTCAAAATCAGTGTAGATCACATCAACCTGCCTACCTTGATCCATATTTTCAAGGACAAAAGAAGAAAAACTTGCCAGGTTCGTAGTGGTGGATCGCCTTTGTAAAAAACCATGTTGCTGCTCAGGGAAGGCACGTGAAAGCGTGGAGTAAATTACGTTATATACTACTCGTTCAAGGATTTTAGCTGCGGTGTTCAAAATAGAAATGCCTCTATAATTATTTATCTCTGTACGTGATCCCTTCTTGTGTACAGGGACTATGTGTGCACACTTCCATTGATGCGGAAATATCCCTTCACGCAGAGAGTGATTAAATATAATAGTCAAGGGGAGAGCAAGTGATTTAGCGCATCGTGACCAAAAAAAAGAAGGTAACCCATGACTACCGGCACCTTTGTTCGTGTCCAAAGTTTTCAACATTTTTTCAATTATTGCAGCGTTTGTCTGTACATTAGAAACAGTGTCAGTACACAACGATTCCGTATGTGGATATATGTAGTTATTACTAGGTACACCAAATACACTCTTGAAGAATGAGTTGAAAGCTTTGCATATGTCTATACCTTCGGTGTACTCTGTATCTTTCAAAGACATTTTCTTAGGGTTTCCTGACCCGCCCCGAATGGCTTTGACGAAAGTCCAGAATGTTTTAGGATGTGTTAGGATGCTATTTTCACAACTTGACGTAAATTTATTAAAGCATTCTCTCTGAACACGGCGTCTCTTGCTCGGAGTAACGAAAACTCATCGTAATCTAATCTATTCCTGAATTTTTTCTAACGTGTATGAGCTATAGTTTTATCCTTAATTATTTTTATTAAAGCAGGTGTGTACCATTTAGGATATGATCGCTTCCCTGTGTTATAACTAAAAGGCACATGTAAACGAACACAACTATCCAGTATGTTATAAAAGGTATCTGTAGCTTCGTCTACAGTGCCTGTACATAAAAAGAAACCACCAGTACTGTTCTAAAAGATATGTATTAATTTTTTCATAATCAGCCCTCCTGAAATTTCGCCTCGGCGCAGCTGTTGTCCGTAGAGGAGTAATGTTTAAATCCAAAACTATGAAGCAAAAAGAAGGATGTGCGTGGTCCTTCTTGAGTAGCGGCGCAGCCGCAGGGATGATATTCAGAGGTAGATTAGAGAATGCAAGATCTAATGTGTTACCAGCATGATTTTTTAAAGTATTAAATTGTCTTAACCCATGAAATGTTAGTGTTTCCATCAGCTGGATACTCGCTTCTTGTACCTCAGTAGGCCCTTTTTTTCAAAGCTGTTTATCCGTTTGGGTTCCAAGAAATGAACGACAAGTTGAAATCTCCTAATACTATAAAATTATCATTTGGAGAAAGCTCGATAATACTATTAATTTTTTGTTTAATAAAAACGAGATCCAATGGCATTTGATGAGGGTCAGTGGCAATATATGCCACACAAATATGTAAGTTGGAATTTGAAGCGCACGCGCGTGAAGGAATAGTAATCCACAATAGCTCAGTAAGACCGCATACGCCGAGGTCACGATACATGGTAAATTTAATTGAAAGAAGCAAAAGTAATTTAGCTGGTACATTTCAGTTTCTTTGGCGTCGCTTATTACTGCACAATGGAAAACATGAAATATCGGTATATTTACGAGTACGAGTTCTACCGTCGCACCACTGCTGCAGAAACAGATTGAATGATTAATGATATGTACGGCGATGGTGTCGCAAAAGAAAGCACGGTACGTTTTTGGTTTCAACGTTTTCGTTCTGGAAATTTCGACCTTCAGAACCAACACCGTGGACGGTCGGAGACGAAAGTGGAAAATGAAGAATTAAAGACTGTTATGAAAGCGGATCCATCACAAAGCACTTCATAGATAGCTGCAGGCTTTGAGGTAAGTGATAAAACTGTATTAATTCACTGAAGCAAATCGGGAAAGTAAAAAAAACTTGAACGATTGCTGTCTCATGAATTGAGTGAATTGAACTTGCAAACACGCGTCCACTGATGTGTTACTTTGCTCAACCGACACAATAATGAAGGAATTTTAAATCGAATCATTACTTGTGATGAAAAGTGGACACTGTGTGATAATCAGAAGCGCTCGTCTCAATGGCTGAACTCTGGAGACCCAGCCAAATCCTGCCCTAAACGAAAATAGACTCAAAAAAAGTTACTTGTGAGTGTTTGGTGGACTAGCACCGGTGTCGTTCACTACAGCTTTCTAAAATCTGGCAAAACGATTACGGCAGATATCTATTGTTAGCAACTGCAAACCATGAAGGAAGAACTAGCTGCTACACAACCGAGATTGGTCAATCGCTCTAGGCAACTACTGCGTCACGACAACGCAAGACCACACACTGCACAACAAACAACCACTAAGTTAGACGAGTTACAATTGGAATGTGTGCGATATCCACCGTACTCCTCGGACCTTGCTCAACATATTACCATTTTTCCGGAATTTGGAAAACTTCTTACAAGGAAAGAAATTCAACTCCGATGCGGCATTCCAAACCGCCTTCAAAGAGTTTATTGATTCTCGCCCCCATGGTTTTTTAGTAAAGGAACAATGAACTACCTATGAGATGGCAAAAGTGCATAGATAACAACGGTGCATACATTGATTAATTAAATATATTTTACAAAAAAATTGACTTTATATTCCTCCCGTACAAAACGCCAATTTCATATTTAAGGACCTAATAATGTCCTCCGGACCGAATTTCGATTACGGCGGCCGATTTCAACGGAGACTAGTGTCCAAGAGTATGCGCGCAAGCACATGTGCACTCTCTATTCCCTCACGCTCATAGTCCGATGGGACGGTAAACCGACACGACCGGAGACAGATCATGCGCAAGACCAATGACTTTACGTGCTTTCCGAGGCACAGGGGTGAGACACCGCCAACTTCCTGACTTCGGACAGCTACTGAGATTTTCTTGAATTTCTTGAAAACTACCATAACTGGGACCTAATGATCAGCTAGAGTGATTAATTCTTCCAATGATTCACAACTTTTACAAGATGATGTTGATGGTCTAGTAAATTGGTGTAGCATTAATAATGTGCAGCTGAATTCCAATAAATGTTCTCAAATCTCTTTCACACGTAAATTATCTCCATTTAAAATTAAATATAAAATAAATAATTAAGAATAACAGATTGTGGATCTTGTTAAGGATTTGGGCATTTTTTTTTTATATTCTAAACTGACTTTTATTCCACAAATGGATCGCATGATAGAGCAAGCCTCAAGGACTTTAGGCTTCATATTAAGAAACAGTAAAACCTTTAAGAACATCACAACCAAAAAAATATTATTTATTACCTATGTCCGCAGTATAATAGAATATGGGAGCGTAAAATGGTCACCACAATACAAAGTCCATCAACTACGTATATATAGAAAGGATACAAAAACGGATGATATGATATGAGGAATCTAGCTTATTGTAGTAACATAAATGACAAAAAACTTGCCGGATATAATGAGAGGTTAAAATTCTTCGTCGTGACAGCTTGTCAAACCGAAGAAAGTATCTGAACATGGTAATGTTCTATAACATAGTGCGCGGAACTACGGACAGCGCTGAGCTATTGCGAGAAATAAAATTTAAAGTTCCAAGGCGTTATCCGCGTAAATCTGTACCTTTATTCTATCCACTTCCTTCTAAATCTAATCTAGGTCATAACAATAGTTTAGCTAGAATGTCACGTTTGCTGAATTTGATGTCGGATTCTGTGGACATTTTTAGCCATTCTCTGTACTCTTTTTAAAAAACTTAAACTTTCTCTTAAAAAGAACTTAAGAGATAATATTTAAGAGTTCGATATGTATTAATTTAGTTCTTTGGTTTAATTGACTATTGTGATTTCCCTCCTGTATTGTTTTATGGTGTTTCAGTTTATTTGATTATATATATTTTTTTATATCTTTGGTATTTCTCGGATTTTGATTTATTTTTAGGTTATGTTTCTGATATTTTGTAATTTATGTTATAAAGTCTCAACTCTTCTTGTGAAGCATGTTGTGGCTGCCTTTAATAGGTTTTACATTCAAAAATTAAGCTTATATATTATGTTATGTGAACATGTATTATTGTAATTACCTCTGGCTGTCCTTAAATAAATAAATAAATCAGCAGTCGCATTACTCCAACCACTAGACCAACGAGACAGTCAAAAATATAACTACGTTCCAAGGGCCAAATCCCAAGGAGTTATTTTGAAAATATTTATTATCATTTATATATTTCTTATCATATTAATTCCCGAAAGAGGTATGTAAGGATCGTGACACTTGGCGATCTGTTCTCTCTGGCTACCCCGTCAGATATTGTGCGTGAAGATAAGTAAGTAAGTAAGTATATTAATTCCCTGAATTCTACAAAGCTTTTAAAGAAAGGTAATAAAATAATTGATAACATACAATCAACTACTTTTTTAAACCTTTCTATAAATATATTACGAAAATTCCAAAGAAGATTGTAAAGTTCATAACTCCACAACAATTCGTTTAAACTTTTTCTCTTTCAATGGGTTTGACTATTATCAAAGGAATACATTTGAAATTTTTATTCACCTTTGAATTCGTTACGTATTCTTCTTTTTATTTGGTTGTTTCCCTATCGGATATTTAAATCGGCTTTTTGAAATGCCTGTAGCTACAATATAATCAATGAGCTTGGTTAGATTATTATTTGTTACGTTACTTTATAAAAAAAATATATATATATTAAGTCGGGGAAAATTTTTATTGTAATTTATATACGAATTCAAACATATATTTCAAAGTTTATTTACATTTAATAATAATATATATGTGCTAATTTGTTCGATTACTTGTTGCCATCTCGAAGGTGGTAACTTAATCCCGTTGCTATAGAAATTTTAGGATTTTTGTCAAAAAAATGCGACGAGTAGTTTCGACAGTCCGCTCTTGATGTTATCTTAACACTACTCAAAAAATTCTAAAGAGACCTAAACAGGTAAAAATCTAAGGGTGCAAAGTCAGGAATATATGGTATATGCATTACCACTTTCCCAAACAAGCTCTGTCAATTTTTGCTAAGTGGTCAAAGATGTGTGTGGTTTGGCTTTTGGCAAAGACCACTCCTTTTCTGTTGTTTGATTCCAGCCGTTTTTTTTTTGCAATTTCTTGCTTGAGATCCAAATCACTGGTTTTCCACGGGCGTAAAAGATCATAATAACAGACCCTTCTAATCTCACCATATACATAGCAACACCTTATTTCGCTACAGTCTATGGAGCTTGACTAACCTTTGATCATTATTTTCTCGCACGTTGTTGTCGTTCATGTCGTGATCCACTTTTCATAACCAGTGGTCAATCTTTTCAAAAATGGTTCGGTTTCATGTTTCAATCTTTTTCAATATACAATACTAAAAACTATAATAATAATTAAAAAAAAAACTAAAACTAGAAACTTAAATATCATATAGTCCTACTCCCCGCGGTATCGTGCTAAGAACGCTGTAGATAAAAATATTGTATTGTAGATAAAAATAAGTATTATGTTAATAAAGACATTTCATAATAAAAAAAATAATATATATATATATATATCGGAACATCTATATGTATATATAAATAATGAATATATATGTAATAAAAATAAATATAAACTAACCAGGTCATTAATCAAAAAATGTTAATGCATAGTATTTTACTGACCAAAGTTTAATAAAAAATCAAAAAGAAAACAGGTAGACGTGCTTTTATGAGTTATTTCTTTCAGTCAATATTTTTTCACTGGCGCCTTAGCTACGGTCTATTGGACTTATACATCTCGCGTATCGAGGGCCACCTAGGTAACTAGCTCGGAATGTAAGCTGTTATTATAGAATTTTACTAAAGTCTACTCCATATTTTTCTTCCAAAACTGGTTGTCACTTTAATACATGGCACATACACACATATTTTAACCATTAATTGGCCCTGAACTTGGAACTACAATCTGCTTTTTGTTTGGGCTGTGTGATTTATATACCCCTAAGTCAATTTTATTTTGCTTGATTAATTCTACGGGTTCCATATTATAATCGGATGATGGGCACTTTACTTCCACAATATAGGTGCATATTTGGTGCCTGGAGTCGCACTCAGAAATAAAAATTCGTGGTCTATGTATCATCCACAGTCTTGTATATTAATATTTAAAGCAATTTGCAATTCAAAGAATATATTATGCCCGTTGTTCTTGGTATGTTTGAAGATGGCACATTGCTTAAACCGTGGTCATACAATACTTACGTAACAAAATTTGCGTAACTGTGATCCCTACAGTTAAAATTTTCCCTTTTCTTATAGGATAGGGTGACAAACGAGCACATAGTCCACCTGATGGTAAGTGGCTGCTGTGGCCCATAGACATCTACATTTATCCTCGTTTGCGAATCAAAATGCAGATGCGTTGTCACCCGTGAGGACTAAGATGGAATGCCTCTTTTCCAGTAAAAAGGGTCTCCAGTTCTCTACACTCACCATACGAAACACAGCAGTGTTAAGCTGCTATTTGAAGCTGGTATTCTGTGAGAGCGTGGTCTTTCCCCGGTCGAGCCGACCCATTGGTGCTACAACTATACTACTAATATAGCTGCAGCTTGGCTCTACCACGTATAAATTCACTCACTTCGCTTTCAAACTCTGGCAAATCATGAAACACTGTCAACTTTATTCTTCTAATTTCATGACAAAGCGACATTCACTCTATAAAATAGTGCTCCATTTAATTTAAAAAAATCCTCTAATGATTTTACCAAAAGTTATATTTTTACCATAAGGTCGGCTATTTCTAATACAAGCATAAGTACTGATATCCCCATCAGCAATCAAATATAAATAATTGAGTCCGTAGTTCAATAAAAACCGTTTACCTGTTGATCCGACAAAATTTCTTGAAACACCTGTTAAGGTGGCTCAAAGCCGTTGTTTGCTGACCAGGAACATGTGACACAATATTTATTTTTCGCCCCAAAGTAGAGGATTACTTTACTAAGCTGGCCACCCATTTTGACGAAGTATAATCATTAGTAATTAATAATTGTGTAAGATAAGCGGTTGATGGATATTAACAGGTTTGAAAATTACGGTTTTGGATTAATCAGCGCTTGGAACGTGAAGAATATCGCGAGTCGCTATGTTCTCGATGTGTTAGGTCCTAACAACATAAGAAGGGATTAAAACCTAAAAAATATTTAAATCTATCCTGACAAAGAAAACTAAACAGTTCATCGTCATCATCATTGTCATCATAATCATCATCATTACAGCCCATCAAAAGTCCACTGCTGAACAAAGGCTCACCCAAGAAAATTCACAAAGCGCGGTCCTAAACCACCTACATTCATACATTTCCTGCACCTTTTACCAGGTCGCCACTTCATCTAATTTTTTTAAATAATTAAATAATTCTTATTAGTGCTAATGACAACACACGAATAGGATTAGGCGAAACGTGTACTGTTTAAATTAACAAAGGCTGATAAGGCACGAAGTTCACTCATTTAATTAACAAGATCCATGTACAAAGTAAACGAGAAGAAAACTTTCGGATAATAGGATGTCGCAGTCATCAAGAAATATTTTAATAGCTCATAACAAACACTTACATAAGAATGTTTTTTATTGGATTGACAAAAGAATTTACAGTTGACTTGATAGTAACTTGCTATTGCTGCCTATGAACATCTGCACTAAATTTTAAATGAAGATGGCTGCGGATGCATGGTCACCTCCCAGTATTACAGGAAAACCTCACAGCTTATAATTAAACTGGCTCTCTATACACTTCAGACCGAACCACAGTAGTACACGTACTGCTGCTTTCCGCCAGAAATAGTTTGGAGTGTGGTACCAACCCACAAGGATTCATAAACAGAAGACACACAGGTTTTCTCACGATGGTTTTCCGTTGCTACCTTCGGTTTAACTTGAGCACGAAGTAAATCAGCTCTTAAAATTGCAATTAAAAATTTCATTAGTGGCCACGGGGATCGAATCCAGGCTGCTCTCTCTGCGACTGAAAGTTACGGCAAGCACTTTGCCCCTGCGTTACCATGAATCTGTAAGAGGAAGGACATTGCGAGAGATTACATTATTAAAGTCCTCTCTTTACATTATTTCCACCATTGGACAACTCGGAGGGTACCAAACCATCACTCTACTAATGCGTACAGCAAAGAAGTAGAACAATTTTTTCTCGTGCCAAAAGGAAGTCCGTAGTCTCCACCTACACCGCTTCGTGACAGGCATGAGTGTTTGTGCTTATGTATATGTTATAAAGAGTATCAAAAAATTATGTACAATAAATCATGAAAACTCAGGTTTTGTTGTTAATGGGAAATTATAATCCTCTCATCATTATCATTTCATCATTACAGCCCTTCACAAGTCCACTGCTGAATATAGGGCTCCCCCAAAGAATGCCACATAGCACGGTCCTGAGCCACCTGCATCCATCGACTTCCTGCATATCTTACCAGGTCGTCACTCCATCTAGTGGGGGGACGCCCTACACTTTGCCTGCCGGTATGAGGCTGCCACTCGAGAACCTTTCTTCCCCATCGGTTGCCGGTTCTTAGAGCTATATGGCCGGCCCATTGCCACTTCAGCTTACTAATCCGTTGGGCTATGTCGGTTACTCTGGTTCTACTGTGGATATCCTCATTTCTGAGTTTATCACGCAGAGAAGCTCCAAGGATAGCCCTCTCCATAGCTCGCTGAGCGACCTTGAGCTTCCTCATCTGGCCAGCAGTGAAGGACCACGTCTCAGTTCCGTATGTCATCACTGGAAACACGAACTGGGTGTACAGTCTCGTTTTCAAGTTTTGAGGTATACCTGACGAGAAGATGTGCCGTAATTTGCCGAACGCTGCCCAACCGAGTTGAATCCGTCGATTGACCTCTCGGTCGAAGTTGGACTTACCTAGTCGGACTATTTGTCCCAGGTAAACATACTCGTCAACAACTTCAAGCTTAGTGTTGCTAAGAACTACCGGCATAGGTGTGACATGGACATTAAACATGATCTTTGTTTTGTCCATGTTCATCTTAAGACCTATCCGTTGGGAAACACTATTGAGGTCATTTAGCATAGTGCTTAGGTCCTCCAGCGATTCTGCCATAAGGACTATATCGTCGGCAAATCGAAGGTGAGTGATGTACTCGCCATTGATGTTGATACCGTATCCTTTCCAGTCCAGAAGCTTAAAAACGTCTCCCAATGCAGCGGTGAAGAGTTTCGGGGATATGACGTCACCCTGTCTTACACCTCTCTGCAATTGGATAGGTTTCGCACTCTGGTTCTGTACTCGGATAGCCATCGTAGCCCTACTGTACAAGCACTTCAACACTTCGCAATACCGACAGTCAACTTGGCTCCGCTGAAGGGACTGCAGCACCGCCCAAATTTCGACGGAATCAAAGGCTTTCTCATAGTCCACATACGCCAGGCATAGTGGCAAATTGTACTCCTCGGACTTCTGTACAATTTGCCGAAGGGTACGTATGTGGTCTATGGTGCTAAATCCTTTTCGGAAACCGGCTTGTTCGGGGAGCTGGAAGTCGTCAAGTCTGCGCGCGAGACGATTCGTAATGACTCTCGAAAACAGCACGTAGACGCGGCTCAGATGGGAAATCGGTCTGTAGTTCTATAAGAGAGCTTTGCCAACTTTCTTGAAGAACAAGACCACCGCACTTCTGCTCCAAGTCTCCGGTGTAATGTCACCATGGAGGACGGAATTAAAGAGCTTCTGAAGGACTTCAAGTATCGGTTTTCCACCCGCTTTCAGAAGCTCCGCTGTAATTCCAACCTCGCCCGGGGACTTGCCGTTTTACGGTGCTGGAGAGCCATTCTAATCTCGCTCAGACAGATGTCCGGGATATCATCGGAATAATGTCGGATAACACTCGCTCTTGGATCGTTACTCACACTTGCATGCGGGTCCAACGATGACGTGTACAGCTGCCCATAGAACTTCTCAATCTCACTCAAAATCTCACGTGCCCCGGAAACGATGCTGCCACACTCGGTCTTCAGCTTTGACAGTTGGCACTTTCTGGCAGACAGATCTCTGGCAGAGACTTTCGAGCCTTGGTTCCGCTCGATCGCTTCTTCAATACGAGCTGTATTGAAGTTGCGTAAGTCCCGCCGCATGCATTTGGAGATCTGTCTGTTCAGTTGCCTGTATGCTGTCAAATCTGTTGAAGAGTGCAGCCTCATCTCCCGTCTAACAGCCATGAGATTAAGAGTGTGATCGTAGAGTTTTTGTGTTCTTCTGCGGCGGGTCTTGCAGAACTTAGTTCCGACAACATGGACAGTTTCCACGAGTTTGTCATTCAAATCGTCCACTTCATTGCAGTCTTCTAGGCACTGAAAGCGGTTTGGTAACTCAAGATGAAAGGTTTCGGGACTTTGGATTAGAGCACGAGGGGGACGGAGTATTGACTTCATTAGACGAGACCTCTCCAACTTAACGTTTAGGTTCAGTGCGCCTCTAACCATTCGGTGATCGCTGCCGGTTTTCACCCTGGCGATCACTGAGACATCACTGAACAGTTGTCGTCTGGTCGTCATAATGAAGTGAATTTCATTTTTTGTCGGACCGTTGGGGCTCGACCAGGTCCACTTCCTGTGGGGCCGCTTCTGGAAGAAAGAGTTTATCATAAAGAGTCCCTCTTTCTACATGAAGTTGGGTTCCGTTGCACTATTCCAAATTTCCCCACTTTGAGCTCACCGTTCTCTCTTGTGCCTAGTTTTGCATTGAAGTCTCCTATTAACACCGTATATTGAGTTTTGGAGGAATGCATGGCTCTAGAGATATCCTCATACATTTTCTCCACCTCCTCATCGGGGTGTGCCGAGTTTGGTGCGTAAACCTGTATGACCTTCAGCGAATACCGTTTGGTGATTCTGAGTATAAGATACGCAACCCTCGTCGACACACTCTCAATCTTTACAACGTTGTTAACGAGAAACTTGTGGATGATAAATCCGACACCTCCTTGGGACAGATGGTCGCCCTCCCGGTGAATGAGCAAGTTGCCGGATTTGAGGATTACCGTGTCCACCCCCTCTCTTCGGACTTCGGATAATCCTATAATATGCCAGTGTAACTTGGCTATCTCTTCTTCCAGCTCCACAATCTCTTAATAATAATCATCTTCTTAATATTAAATATAAAATTAAGCATATAAACTTTAACAAAATAATCTTAATAAATTTTCATTAAAGCAAAAAGTTCTGAATAGAACAATATAAATGGGTTCGTTTTTTGTTATTTAGCTTGATGTAAGTGCTACGAAAAAGGGAGCATCAATCTTCCTTTTATTTAAGTACATTAAATAAGACATGCGAGTTGTAAATTGTTGAATGGAAAGTGGAAAGAAAAAATCATAGTACAATTTAGAGAAAAAGTTTTCAGTAAGTGTTAAATATTGATATACTTAGAAACTGACAAGGGCGATACGTCAATTAGACAAGCTAGTTAATAATTACACACTGGAAAGCGACTGTTCGGTGCGGAACGCAGCCTGCATACCCTTATATTCAGACATAAACAACATCCCTCCACCTTGTAGCTAACATATATTTAAAGGCCGGAAACTCATCTGCAATTCCCCTGGTTCCCCTGGTGTTGCAGTTGTTCATGGGCGGCGGTAGTCACTTACCATCAGATGAGCCGCATGCTCGTTTGCCCCCTCTCCTATAAAAAAAAAATACAAAATTAATAAGAACATATCAAAAAAATATGGAAACATTTTCCTAGCTATAACTACATAAAACACGTTGGGAAACTAAGCCTCCGTCTAGATATCCTCCTGTGCCGATGTCGGTGTAGAGAATATCGGACTTATAGCTTGTCTTCTTCGCGTTGCGACGCTAGCACGGAACGGACTCGCTACTATGTGCCCTTGCCAGGTCTGTTTCCATTATGTCCCATCATTCCCCTCCTACAAGAGCTGTGGTTCCAGGCCGGACTTCGTCGCTTACAGCAGTAGCGGTCAGCTCGTCGGGCAACACATCCGCGTCCCATCGTCGATCATCTCTAGCCGGTGAGTATAACTGTGCTCTCAACTGATCGATATGTCTCATTAATTCGCAATTATATTGAGGTACGTATTTTCTATACATTAAGTTTCCAATATTTCTTTTCACTATGCATTCGATTCAACAGATTTTTTTAGTGTCTATATTTTTTGTTAGCCACAGTTTAGCATTAATTCTTGATTCTGGTCCTTGTGTCTCTTTGTAATTATGGAACTATAAGAACTGATTATGTTCCATTGTTTTAACGAGGTCTGTGTACGCGGGAAACGACGCGAATGGGTTTAAATTTATGAAAGCCGTGAACGTAATGTGCGCCCGTAGATGAGTTCTGCTGGTGACTTGTTCGTGGTACTGTTTTAAGAGTCAAATAAAAATTTTAATATTTTTTCATGAGTTATTTTGTTACTTACGCTTTGTAAAATAATACCTTTAAGGCCCCTTTTAATAATTTTAACAAAACTTTCTGCTTAACGCTGCTGTGTTTCGTATGGTGAGTGTGGAAAACCGGAGACCCTTTTTACTGGAAACGAGGCATTCAATCTTAGTTCTCACGGGTCACTACGCATCTGCATTTTGATTCGTAATCGAAGATAGATGTAGATGTCTATGGGCCACAGCAATCACTTACCATCAGGTGGAACGTAACGGAAACTTTCTGCTTGTCCGTTACTGCTTGGTAGATACACCGGGGATAACATGTGTTTTGTACCGTTTTGTACACAAAAACTCCTAAACTCCTGAGACGTGAAAGAGGTCCCATTGTCACTCACCAACGTATGAGGTACTTCGAAACGAGACATAAAATCGTAACAGCTTTGGAATTATAAGAAGAATTCATAGTATAACATTCAACCCATTTACTGTAAGCGTCTACAATAATCAAATACATAAAATTGTTGAATGGACCTAGAAAGTCAAGATAGACCCGATGAAATGGATGCGGTGGCAAGGGCCAGGGAGCGAGGGGTACGTGCGGCGGCGCGGGCCGCAGCGCTGCGCAGACGCTACAAGGGCCTGCCAGCTGTTCCAGCGCCGCACCCCGGAGAACCATAAACGTTTACGTACCTCCGCCTTCATTTTAACCACCCAGAAATGATAACTATGCATTTCCTTACATATCAACTCTTGAAGTGATGCGGGAATCAATACTTTATGGCCTCGCATTAAGACACCGTTTTCATAAGATATTTGATATCTAAAATTGTAAAATAATTTTAACTCTAAATCATTATTTTTTCTTGGGCACCCTTGTAAAACGTAGTGCTTAACGCGACACAGAACCGCGTCGTTGCTCGTCTCGCGCTGTAAATCTCTCAGCGTCACCGGCAGACCACCTTCGACTTCGAAATTAACACACGCAGCGCGATCTTCGCACGCTGCGAGCTCGCTTAACTTACTAGCCGACGTCATCGTCAATTCGAGGCGTGATATGGGCGCAGGGGACACGCTCTGGACAAGTAATCCACGCTGTTATATTTGCTATTGATGTATTCGATTTTGTAATTATAGGCCGCCAGACACATCGCATAACACTGTAGTCGGTTGGCGAACACTTCCGGAATGCCTTTATGAGGCCCGAATATAGTCAATAAAGGCACATGGTCTGTTCGTAGCGTAAAAGGCGTGGATCGACCATACAAATACTGATGAAAACGTCTTACCCTATAAATAATGGCTGTCGCCTCTTTCTGGACTTGTGCGTAATTCTTTTCAGCAGCTGTAAGCGTTCGGAAAGGCGTAAGATATGGGTCTCTCTAATTTGTCGTCATCTATCTGAGACAATACAACCCCTAACCCTGTTAGAGACGCGTCAACTGTTAATATTAACTTGGTATTCGGGTAAAAGTGAGTTAAAATTTTGTCACTAGCGAGATACTTTTTTTATTTTCTTGAACGCATCGTCATGTACAGAAGTTCACTTCCATTTATATTTCTTTATTTAATAAGTTGTAGAAGGGAAGTATAGATGATGCGTTCGGCACGAAGTTACGATAATAATTTGCTAAAACCAAGGTAAGACTGCAATTATAACACATTATTCGGCTTAGGCGCTTCGAGAATGGCTTTTACTTTTACTGGCGATTTCCTAACCCAAGTTTTGTCTATCACGTGATCCAGATAAGATATCTCGTCTTTGAATAACTCTCACTTATTCATTTGAACATTCAATTCTGCGTCGTGTAAACTCTTTAAAACAGCCAGAAGCCATTCATTGTTCACGTTGAACTTTGCTGTTCAACATGAACAAATATTGAACAAAGTAAAATCTATTCCTAATCTATTTCGAACTCTAAAGAAAGACCATTTATCATAACGCGTTCCGTAATCGGTTTCCCTTTTAACCACCGAATATTGTAAGAACACTCACCGTCGTGCTCTTCTTCGATCTCAGTACCTTCCTCGACATATAATCCAGCAACTTGTTCTATCATCAGTAGGGCCACCTTCTCTCCCAAGGAGGTATCAGATTTATCGTCCACAAGTCTCTCGTTAACAATTTTTGTAATGATTGGGAGTGTGTCGACGAAGGTTAGGTACCTTATACTCAGAATCACCAAACGGTATTTGCTGAAGGTCAAACAAGCTTACGCATCCACCTCGACACACCCCGATGAGAAGGTGGAGGAAATGTATGAGAATATCTCTAGAGCCATGCATTCCTCCAAAACCCACTTTACGGTGTTAATAGGAGACTTCAATGCAAAACTAGGCAAAAGAGAGAACGGTGAGCTGAATGTAGAGAAATTCGGAATAGGGCAACGGAACCCAAGGGGTCAGCAGCTGGCCGACTTCATGGGGAAAGAGGGACTCTTTATGATGAACTCTTTCTTCCAGAAGCGGCCCGACAGAAAGTGGACCTGGTCGAGCCCCGACGGTTCGACAAAAAATGAGATTCACTGCATTATGATGGATGACAAGACCACAACTTTTTAGTGCTGTATCCTCAGTGATCGCGAGGGTTAAAACTGGTAGCGATTACCAAATGGTTAAAGGCACACTGAACCTAAAGGTTAAGTCGGAGAGGTCTCGTCTAATGAGGTTGACGCTCCGGCTCCCCGTGTTCTAGTCTAAAGTCCCAAAACCTTTCAGCTCAAGTCATAAAATCGTATTCAGTGCCTGAAAAACTGCAATGGAGTGAACGATATGAATGATAAGCTCATGGAAACTGTCCATGCGGTCGGAGCTAATTTCTGCAAGACCTGCCGCAAAAGAATACAAAAACTCTCCGATCACAATCTTAATCTCATGGCTGTTAGACGGGAAATGAACCTGCAGTCTTCAATAGATTTGACAGTATACATGCAACTAAACAGACATATCTCAAAATGCAGCGGGACTTACGCAACTTCAACACAGCTTGTATTGAGGAAGCGATCAAGCGGAATCAAGGCACTAAAGTCTTTTCCAGAGATCTGTCTGCCAGAAAGAGCCAACTGCAAAAGCTGAAGACCGAGTGTAGCAACATCGTTTTCGGGACACCTGAGATTTTGAGTGAGATAGATAGGTTCTATGGGTACATGTCATCGATGGAGGCACACGCAAGTGTGAGTAACGATCCAAAAGCGAGTCTTATCCGAAATTACGAAGATATTTCGGACGTCAGTCTGAGCGAGATTAGAATGGCTCTCCAGCACCGTAAAACGGCAAGTCCCCGGGCGAGGATGGAATTACAGCGGAGCTTCTGAAAGTGGGTGGAAAACCGGTACTTGCAGTCCTTCAGAAATTCTTTAATTCTGTCCTCCATGGTGGTACTACTCCGGAAGCGTAGAGTAGAAGGGCGGTGGTTTTGTTCTTCAAGAAAGGCGATAACGCTCTCTTGAATAACTACAGACCGATTGTTCTTCTGAGCCGCGTCTACGTGCTGTTTTCTAGAGTCTATACGAATCGTCTCGCACGCAGACTCGACGACTTCCAGCCTCCCGAACAAGTCGGATTCCGAAAAGTCTTTAGTACCATAGACCACAAACACACCCTTTGGCAAATTGTACAGATGTCCGAGGAGTACAATTTGCCACTAAGTCTGGCGTATGTGGACTATGAGAAAGCCTCTGATTCCGTCGAAATTTGGGTGTTGCTACAGTCCCGTCAGCGGTGCCAAGTTGACTGTCGGTATATCGAAGTGCTGAAGTGTTTGCACAGTAGGGCTACGTTGGCTATACGAGTACAGAACCAGAGTACGAAACCTATCCAACTGCAGAAAGGTGTAATACAGGGCGACGTTATATCCCCGAAACTCTTCACCGCTGCATTGGAAGACGTTTTCAAGCTCCTGATCTGGGAAGGATACGGTATCAACATCAATGGCGAGTACATCACTCACTTTCGATTTGCCGACGATATAGTCCTTATGGCAGAATCGCTGGAGGACCTAAGGACTATCCTCAATGACCTCAACAGTGTCTCCCAACGGATAGGTCTTAAGATGAACAAGTTTGAAGTTGGACAAAACAAAAATCATGTATAATGTCCATGTCACACCTATGCCGGTAGTTGTTGGGAGCACTAAGCTCGAAGGTGTTGACGAGTATGTTTACCTGGGACAAATAGTCCGTCTAGGTAAGTCCAACTTCGACCGAGAGGTCAATCGAAGGATTCAACTTGGTTGGGTAGCGTTCGGGAAATTATGGCACATCTTCTCGTCAGGTATACCTCAAAACTTGAAAATAAGTCTGTACAACCAGTGTGTGTTGCCAGTGATGACCTATGGAACAGAGACGTGGTCCATCACTGCTGGCCGGATGAGGAAGCTCAAGGTTGCTCAGCGAGCTATGGAGAGGGCTTTGCTCGGAGTTTCTCTGCTTGTTAAACTAAGAAATAAGGATATCCGCAATAAAATCAGAGTGACCGACATAGCCCAACAGATTAGTAAGCTGAAGTGGCAATGGGTCGGCCATATATCTCGAAGAACCGACAACCGATGGGGACAAAAGTTTCTCGAGTGGCGGCCTCGTACCAGCGGACAAAGTGTAGGGCGTCCTTCCACTAGATGGAATGGAAACCTCGTAAGACATGCAGGAAGTCGATGGATGCATTTGGCTCAGGACCGTGTTTTGTGGCATTCCTTGGGGGAGGCCTATGTTAAGCAGTGGACTTGTATAGGGCTGTTATGATATGATGATAACCACACACATTGCACTTTTCCTTCTTGGAGATATTGAATACGCCACCATCCGCGAATCCACTTGCACCGACGTTACTCGCGTACGACTCTGCGCCAATTTGATGCCCTTGGCCGGGGTCAACTCCCGCTGATCTTGTTCGAAGAGTTTGTCCCGCTCGTGTTCTGCCGCAATGCCCATGATGAATCTGTCCGACACAGCTTCCTCCAAGTTCTTAATTTCACAATGTGACGCCAATCCCCTAATTCTGGCCACCCACTGAGTGTGACCTGAAACTGGTCGCTGAATGGCCGCAAAGAAAATAGATTTTTCTGCAAACCCCAACCTTTTCGATGTGAAGTGATCATCGAGGAGCTAACTATTGCTCCGTAGCTCAACTCTTCCACCTTGCTGGGTAACGCCAGGACATGAACTAACTTGAACGTCGATTTACTTAGCGCACTCAACAATATCTCTCGCCGCTTACTGTTGCTTTGTCAGTTTTATTGGTTATTTCGTTCGCGAGAAATCCTGATTCAATCGCGATTTATAACTGTTCCATTTGTGCGAAAGATGATAGATTGTTGATATAATGCCAAAAGTTACTTCCGTCGACATTTTTAATGTAAATACGCGAGTTCGCTCGTCGCCACGTGTTGAATATTGCTTTACTTAGGGAGTGACAAGGGCGACACGTCAATTAGACGAGCTAGTTAATTGCACACTGGTTTAATGAGACAGCGACCGTACGGTGCGGGGCGCAGCCAGCACACCCGTAAGGATGTGTGTTGTGTATGGCTGTGTGTGAACACATTGACATACACAACAGTAAGCCTCTTTTGTAAATACTTCCTTGGTAAATTGACGTCACGTAGGATACATTTATTTATAACATAATAATTTTAATGTAAGCCAAAATTTTATGTCGGGTAGCTTAGAGGCTAAACGCTAAGCGTAAATGCAAGCTGGATTCGATATCCGACGCCAATTAAACTACATTTTTGATGGTAAATAAAAAAAACGTGATAAAAACTGTATTTATGGGAAATTCAAATAACTAGTTTGAAGACATGTGAAGTCTGCTCACACGGATGGGAGAGCACGGCGCACACCCATTGTACTTAGACTTTATTACAAATTAGAGGCGGCCTGTGTCCAGCAGTGGGATGTATATAGCCAGGATTTCATACATGATAGCTGGGAAAAAAGAAAGGTTTACGTAGTTGAGCCCCGCCGCAGAGTATCATACTGTAATGTAGGCAGAATGATAATTTGTAATATTTCGTCGTTGTGAATTGCAACGGTCAGCGCATTCTCGCATTAAAGTACGTAGTGTTTGCTTTTTTATCTTGAACTTAAACTTGTGGTGACGAGAATAAGAATAGTTTACGTGCATTTAATTATATACATAAAAGAAAAAAGTAAAAAAGATGTCAATTGGAAAGTTATCGTAGTTCGGCATTGACAAGGACGATTGATTGTTATACATGGACCGTCTGGAGTAATATTTCTTAGTTAATAACGTAGCTGATAAACTTCGAGTGCCAACGTTGATAACCGTTATGGGTGCAGAAAGTATCCATAACTTTATTTTAGTTAATTTGTGTACCCCAGAAAAACCTAGCACTAAAAGTTCTCAACAAACTACGGAAATTATGGAAAAAGGCTTACAGCACAACCAACCCAGTAACTGGCAGAATGATATAAGTTCAGGCATAGGAAATTACTTCACTTATAGTACTTATAGAAATTTACTTGTAGGAAATATCGTAGTGACAAAAAAGTTTCTGAATATGTGGCACTTGTAAAGAAAATTTCAAAAACATGCAATTTTGGTAGTTGGATAGCAGAAAGCTTGCGAGATAAATTCGTATGCGGAATGAATAGTGAGGTAATCTGTCAGCGTCTGTTTGCAGAAAAGGGGCTTGACTTCATAAAAGCATATAATATGGCAGTAAGCATGGAGACGGCCGAGAAGGATGCAGCGGTAATACAAGTGCACGGCCGGTCATTCCCATCATCCTGCAGTGTGAGTGCTCAATGCCTGATATGCGATTTACATAGTGCTTAGTGTGCAAAGCACTCCTCTCCCTGGACATACACAAGCCGAGTGGACCTGACTGAAAAATATTTACTTTTAACGTAGATTACCTTATTATTCGGAATGCATTATATAATTTATTAACAATAATTTAAATAATTCATATTTTATGATATGACAAATGACAAACTAATTTTTAAGCGCGTCGCCAACAGTTACTGTATGAATTTAATTTACGTTAAATTAATCAAACGTATGGTCTCTTCGACATATATATTGTATGCATTTTTAATTAAGGAACAAAAACATGTAAAATTTGCATACCGAAATCGTAAACAGAATAAAAGATTTAATAAATTTGTTAAGATATTTCTGTACCTTATTCATTCCAATAAACATCTTTATTAAAAATAATCTTATTAAAAAAAAACTGCGGTTGCTGACCCACTTGTCAGGCTTCGCAACTATGGCTAATATCCCCTATGAGTCGGGAGGCCTATTCATAGCAGTGAACTTTTCATAGGCTGTGACAATGATGATAATGACACTTGGCACACATGTATAGTTCAGATGACAGATATTATGGGGGCTCGGATCCCATTTGTTACTTGAAATACAGCGCGCTTGGTACTACTAATATAAAAACCTGATTCAAAAACCATAACATAATATTGATAAACAAATACTTATTTTTTTTTAAGTATTTGTCAAAAAACCTTACTGGGGCGTATTTAAGTAAGCAACTCATATTCATTGTATTCCAAATTGACAGTTGCTTTCTTCCCCGATTCTAAAAAAAATAACTTACTGTTACAAACACATTTAAATCTTTCGAGTATTTGTTTCATGCAAATAGGTAAACTATTAAATTATAATATCGACTAGTCACAATGGCGCTACATAAATTGCTTTATCAAAAAATGAAGGTGCAGTACACAAATTCGTGAGGTTAACATCAAATCAGTCATGCAATAATATTATGTCACAATTGTGTAAAAATATGAATGCTAGTCTAGCTAGGCTAGTAGACAATTAACTTTATTTAATTTTAACAATTAAAATAAAAGTAAACAATTATATTAGAATACCGACCAGTCACGATGGCGCCACATGAATTGATGTATCAAAATGAGGGTTCAGTACGCATATTCGTGCGTTTAACAACAAATTAATCATGCAATAATATGTCATAACTCTGTAAAAATATGAATGCTTGTCTACAATTAACTAATGAAATAAAAATTTGTTTAAAAGCTTCCTAAAAATCAACATTCGTCATTGTTCACTCTCTCAGTTGCCCCAACAGAAGTTGACTGGACTAGGGCCCATGAGTAGCCCACTCGACGGGCAACCAGAGGGTTCGAGCCCAAATGTCCTATGGATAATTATTATGTAATGGCTGGATAACCAAACACAAACTTACCGAGTTCCGGAGGGAGGGTCGACCACAAGGTACCGTCAGGTGTAAGTAGGTGGGTGTAAGTGGTGTGAGAAAGTGTGTAAATGTGACCTGACGTCACCGATGTAATCGGGCAGTAGACGCACATGCGCTGCTCTGCCCCACAATGTGCGATTACTCCAGTGGGCGTTCTTCACCTTTATGTGAACTCAAACCTAACGTCACTTAGCACAAAATTATAATCGAAAACGAACGCGATCTCCTCTCGGATCACAAATTTTAGCGCTCTAACCGACAAAGGAAAAATGTCTTCGTACGATATTAAAATGCCACACAAGCAAATCGTCGACGCAAATTAACGGCAATCGAAGTTAAGTTAATCACTCAAAACTCAAGAAAAGCCTCGTTGTCACGTAAACGCACAAAAAAGACAACGCAATTACAGGCGGTCTTCACGCGACCTAACGATTCGAGCGTAACTTGAAGACTCTTTAGGACACGGCCGCCACGGGCAAACCGAGTGTCCACCAGCCCAAGCCGTCAAACCAGTTGATCGCCCACACGTCAGGCGACCGAGGGTGAGCGGAGAGACGCGCGCGGGAAAGGGGCCAGGCGGTGCCCCAATACCATCTTATGAACGCGCCGAGACGAGAGCCCCAAATGCAAGTTTCAAATGTTAAGATTTGACCCAAACAGTCATCATTACGGCCTTTCAAAGTTAATTGTTGAACATAGGTCACCAATTTCACAATTATAACAGTGGTAGAGCCACGCGGCAGCTTTTGCTCTCGCACGGATGGGCCGGCTCGAACCGGGGTGGTACCACGACCTCACAGAAAACCATCGTGTAGTAGAGGTTTACCTCTGCGTTTCGCTTGGTGAGTGCAGGTGGCCGGAGGCCCTTTTTACTGGAAATGAGGCATTCCATCTTAGTCTTCACGGGTGACAACGGATCTACATTTTGATTTGTAATAGAGAATAGATGTAGGTGTTTATAGGCCGCAGCAACTTTACCATCAGGTGGACTGTGTGCTCGTTTGTCACCCTTATCCTATAAAAAAAAAATAGAATTGAAAAAAAAGGATAATTTTGGAAAATTATTTTATGGACGAATTTTATATATTATTGGACATAAGAAGTGAAACAAGATAAAAAAACAATATATTATTACTTAAAATTACATATGAAAATATCAAAAAACACTGAAAATATGTATCAACTAGCAATTACATCACCAAAACGAACAAATCGGTACATAACAAAAAAAAACTACTCAAAAAGTAAGCACACGATAATGGTCGAATCATCGTACGTTCGTTTTGTGCGGCGCGTCATTTAAACAAAACGTGATTCGCCACCCAGTTTCTGTGATATTAGTGCTTGTTTTATTGTTTTTTGTCTTTTTGGCTTTTACAGCTGTAAAAGCCAAACAGGGTTCGTGGCCGCCCAGGCCTCAGCAGGAGGGTAGCTTATTATTTCCAACATTGCTTTCGGCATAAATCTACATGTAAGTTATCTAACCGCCGTCCAAACACGGGCGACGGGCCCCGGCCCTGACAGCTACACGTGTAGTTTGAGGTTCTGGGCGGTGAGACCGCCCTGACACGCGGGTGTACGGTGTGTACGCAGTGTGGAAGCGCAAACCTGTCTGCGGGGACGCTGCGTCCCATGCTTGTCCTAACTGTGTTTGTGACGGTATGTGTGTATCTGTGTAGTGCTTGTGTGTGACGGGTCGGCAATATTTGGGTCGTCAGAGTCCAGGAGAACTAGGGGTTCTATTAAAAACTTACGGGTCTACGGAGAATGGTTATTATTGGATTCGGAGCGAGTTTGGAGTAGAAGTGCTGCTGCTGGGCGCCCCAATTTATGTCGGCACTACTTTATGAGGTAAGTTATTTAAGTCGCTACATTGCTTTCTATAACCAACGGTATTGATTCTATTACTGAACGAGTAAGAGAAGACAAATTTATGCAGGCAACTCTTAAAACTACTATGAATAAGACAGTAATAGATATTTAGATCAGCTAATTACGTTTTTGGAACAGCTATGGAGCTCGGTGCCCGTTCAAATCTCAACTTTTTTTACGGCGACGTCAACAGCTTTGAAAGTCGCTTATATCAAACATTTCACATTTCATATCGAGATAATTTTATTTATGTATTTGTGAACACCAGGTTACTAAGCTGATCCTGAAAAACCCATTCATTATAGCCTGAATACTATATACTCATGTACACCAAATAGCCCACTATGAGCTTGGCAGACGGATTGGCAGTCGCATTTTTTTATAATTTTGAGTTGTTATGAGGAGATGCAGCTCCCCATCTTCAGTTTTATTTTCTCTCTGTCACCTCTCACGACACCCACTAGATGATATAGAGGAGTCGCTATTCTTACACCGCCACCACGCTTTTATATCCTGAGAAATATTATCTCATTATTTTATAATCGAATATTTCAAATCGCGAAGACTTATTAAAAAATGGATTCCTTTATCTGAGCTCCATTCATATGTTTTCGACAGAACATTTTTTTTATAGAAGAGGGGGCAAACGAGCTTGCGGCTCACCTTAATGGTAAATGACTACCGCCGCCCATGAACAACTGCAACACCAGGGAGGGAAATGTAGATGCGTTG
Source organism: Parnassius glacialis (assembly GCA_033319125.1). Taxonomy (NCBI): domain Eukaryota; kingdom Metazoa; phylum Arthropoda; class Insecta; order Lepidoptera; family Papilionidae; genus Parnassius; species Parnassius glacialis. The sequence continues at coordinate 8,442,184 of JAVANC010000007.1, read as the reverse complement.
CCGGCCTTTTAAAAAGGAGTACGCTCTTTTCTTGAAGGTCCCTAAGTCGTATCGGTCCGGAAAAATCGCTGATGGTAAATGATTCCACAAGGAAATCGTGCGAGGAAGAAAACATCTTCTAAATCTCACAGTGGTGGACCGCCAATCATCCAGATGGTGTGGATGGTATCGGGAGTTCTGCCGCGATGTGCGTTCGTGAAATTTGGCGGCTGGGATTAATCCGAACAATTCCTCAGAGCACTCCCCATCATCATCATCATTACAGCCCTTCACAAGTCCACTGCTGAACATAGGCCTCCCCCAAAGAAAGCCACAAAGCACGGTCCTGAGCCACCTGCATCCATCGACTTCCTGCGTGTCTTACCAGGTCGTCACTCCATCTTGTGGGGGGACGCCCTACACTTCGCCTACCGGTACGAGGCTGCCACTCGAGAACCTTTCTTCCCCATCGGTTGTCGGTTCTTCGAGCTATATGGCCGGCCCACTGCCACTTCAGCTTACTAATCCGTTGGGCTATGTCGGTTACTCAGGTTCTACTGCGGATATGCTCATTTCTGAGTTTATCACGCAGAGAAACTCCAAGGATAGCCCTCTCCATAGCTCGCTGAGCGACCTTGAGCTTCCTCATCTGGCCAGCAGTGAAGTACCACGTCTCAGTTCCGTATGTCATCACTGGCAACACGCACTGGGTGTACAGTCTCGTTTTCAAGTTTTGAGGTATACCTGACGAGAAGATGTGCCGTAATTTGCCGAACGCTGCCCAACCGAGTTGAATCCGTCGATTGACCTCTCGGTCGAAGTTGGACTTACCTAGTCGGACTATTTGTCCCAGGTAAACATACTCGTCAACAACTTCGAGCTTAGTGCTCCCAACAACTACCGGCATAGGTGTGACATGGACATTAAACATAATCTTTGTTTTGTCCATGTTCATCTTAAGACCTATCCGTTGGGAGACACTATTGAGGTCATTGAGCATAGTGTTTAGTTCCTCCAGCGATTCTGCCATGAGGACTATATCGTCGGTAAATCGAAGGTGAGTGATATACTCGCCATTGATGTTTATTCCGTATCCTTTCCAGTCCAGAAACTTGAAAACGTCTTCCAATGCAGCGGTGAAGAGTTTCGGGGATATAACGTCACCCTGTCTTACACCTCTCTGCAATTGGATAGGTTTCGTACTCTGGTTCTGTACTCGGATAGCCATCGTAGCCCTACTGTACAAACATTTCAGTACCTCGATATACCGACAGTCAACTTGGCACCGCTGAAGGGACTGCAGCACCGCCCAAATTTCGACGGAATCAAAGGCTTTCTCATAGTCCACATACGCCAGACATAGTGGCAAATTGTACTCTTCGGACTTCTGTACAATTTGCCGTAGGGCATGTATGTGGTCTGTGGTGCTAAATCCCTTTCGGAAACCGGCTTGTTCGGGAGGCTGGAAGTTGTCAAGTATGCGCGCGAGACGATTTGTAATGACTCTCGAAAACAGCACGTAGACGCGGCTCAGAAGGGAAATCGGTCTGTAGTTCTTCAAGAGAGCGTTGTCACCTCTCTTAAAGAATAAGACCACCGCACCGCTGCTCCACGCCTCCAGTGTAATGCCACCATGGAGGACGGAATTAAAGAGCTTCTGAAGGACTTCAAGTACCGGTCTTCCACCCGCTTTCAGAAGCTCCGCTTTAATTCCATCCTCGCCTGGGGCCTTGCCGTTTTTAAGGTGCTGGAGAGCCATTCTAGTCTCGCTCAGACTGACGTCCGGGATATCTTCGGAATAGTGTCGAATAAGACTCGCTCTTGGATCGTTACTCACACTTGCGTGTGGCTCCAACGATGACGTGTACAGCTGCCCATAGAACCTCTCAATCTCACTCAAAATCTCAGGTGCCCCGGAAACGATGCTGCCACATTCGGTCTTCAGCTTTGACAGTTGTCTCGTTCTGGCAGACAGATCTCTGGCAAAGACTTTGGAGCCTTGGTTCCGCTCGATCGCTTCTTCAATACGAGCTGTATTGAAGTTGCGTAAGTCTCGCCGCATGCATTTGGAGATCTGTCTGATCAGTTGCCTGTATGCTGTCAAATCTGTTGAAGAATGTAGCCTTATCTCCCGTCTAACAGCCATGAGATTAAGAGTGTGATCGGAGAGTTTTTGTGTTCTTCTGCGGCGGGTCTTGCAGAACATAGCTCCAACCGCATGTACAGTTTCCACGAGCTTGTCATACATATCGTCCACTTCATTGCAGTCTTCTAGGCACTGAAAACGGTTTTGTTACTCGAGCTGAAAGTTTTCGGGACTTTGGATTAGAGCACGAGGGGGACGGAGCGTTGACTTCATCAGACGATACCTCTCTAACTTAACATTTAGGTTCAGTGTGCCTCTAACCATTCGGTGATCGCTGCCGGTTTTCACCCTCGTGATCACTGAGACATCACTGAACAGTTGTCGTCTGGTCGTCATAATGAAGTCAATCTCATTTTTTGTCGAACCTTCGGGGCTCGACCAGGTCCACTTCCTGTGGGGCCGCTTCTTGAAGAAAGAGTTCATCATAAAGAGTCCCTCTTTCTCCATGAAGTCGGCCAGCTGCTGGCCCCTTGGGTTCTGTTGCCCTATTCCAAATTTCCCTACTTTCAGCTCACCGTTCTCTCTTGTGCCTAGTTTTGCATTTAAGTCTCCTATTAACACCGTATATTGGGTTTTGGAGGAATGCATGGCATCGGGGTGTGCCGAGGTTGGTGCGTAAACCTGTATGACCTTCAGTGAATACCGTTTGGTGATTCTGAGTATAAGGTACGCAACCTCCGTCGACACACTCCCGATCTTTACCACGTCGTTAACGAGAGACTTGTGGACGATAAATCCGACACCTCCTTGGGACAGATGCCCTCCCGGTGATAGAGCAAGTTGCCGGATTCGAGGATTACCGTGTCCTCCCCCTCTCTTTGGACTTCGGATAATCCTATAATATGCCAGCGCAACTTGTCTATCTCTTCTTCCAGCTCCACGATCTTCTCGTCAGTCCTCAGGGTGCGTGCGTTTTACGTTGCCAGGTCGAGTCGTTGTAGGTGGCAACCGAACCTCCACCGGAGATTCTTAGCACCCCCTGCCCCGCCGTTACCATGGTCGCCACCGTAGCCAGGAATAGCGGGGCCGCCGGGGACTGGGGCCGTCTCTTTGTTACTCTCGTCATTTTTTTTTTATAGAATAAGGGTGACAAACGGGCACACAGTCCACCTGATGGTAAGTGGTTGCTGCGGCCCATAGACATCTACATCTATCCTCTATTCCAAATCAAAATGTAGATGCGTTGTAACCCGTGAGGACTAAGATGGAATGCCTCATTTCCAGTAAAAAGGGCCTCCGGCCACCTGCACTCACCAAGCGAAACGCAGAGGTAAATCTCTACTTCACGCTGGTTTTCTGTGAGGTCGTGGTACCACCCCGGTTCGAGCCGGCCCATCCGTGCGACAGCAAAAGCTGCCGCGTGGCTCTACCACTGTTACATTCAGTCATTGGGGGGTATTTGCCATAGTTGCCACGCTTGGCGAGCGGGTTGGCAACCGCAGTTTTTGTATTGTAATTTTGGCTATTATCAGGAAGATGCTGCTGCCCATCTCCTGCCTGTTTCCCTTTGTCGCCTTTTACGACACCCACGGGAGGATATGGGGTAGTGGATATTCTTGACCGCCACTATACTCCCCATGGTAGATGCGAAAGAAAATGCAAAGGGATGCAACATCTCTTCGCAGTGCCAATGAGTCGAGCCGATCGGAAAGGACTCGGTCGTCGACGATTCGAGCCGCTCTGCGCTGGATGCGGTCAAGTGGAAGGAGCTGGCACTAGGGAGCCTGGACATATTACCTAATATATTAAGATAGGTTCAGAAAATGTTATTAAAGTTTTAGTTACTATTCCGTTTTAATTTCTCACGGGCATACTTTTAAAAACTTCTCGAAAACTAAAATAAAAGTGAATATTAACAACCAAATATAAGACAAATTTATTATTTAAGTTAAGTAAATGAAAGTGGTACTCAGAAATAACAAGCTTTGGATATTAAATGCTACGCTCTTGAGAAGGGCTAGTATTTCTTATCATGGTATTTTTATTGATAATTTATGTGGTAGAACTCCATTTTTGCCTAGGATACCGCCTGGGTATACACCATCCTCTTATTTCTGCCACTGCTATCTCGGTCCCAAAATAGTAGTTATTTTATTTGGCTTGCGGTGCTATGTTCTGTTTTGAACCGCATTTCATCTTAGTCCTCAGAGTTGCCAATGCATCTGTAGCTTCCTTTGTTTGAAATTGGCAAAAATTCGTTATTTGAAATATAGAACTGGAAATGTAATTATTGGAAAAAAATGGTTCGTATATTAGTACAAGTAGACGTGAAATCGAGTCCACTTTATCTCATGAAGTGCGGAATTAGTCTAAAGGACGACAGCTTTCAGCCGTAAATGGAAGTGAGACTAATGCCCGTTTTCAGCGAAGGAATAGTTCCGTATCCGGATTGCAAATAAATCACCATGGAGTGACTAAGTATTATTACGTTCTGTCACTGGTAATATGAAAGAATATTTTTCTAGTGATTAATTAAGTACAATAGAATCAAGTCTGTTACATGAGAATGCACACAATAAGACTTATTTAATTTATTAACTGTCATGAAAAATAAAAATGAAATATAAATTTACGTATTCACAAGATGATTGAAAATATGTTAAAAACTGTATCTTCGTGTAGTAGAAATTCATCTAGGTAACCCTCATACCTATTTCAGTCACCAAGCAACAGATAATGCATTTTTTTGTTCAGAACTGAAAGCTATAAAATACTAATATAACTGACGATTTAATAGTGTAATTATGGGTTGTGAGGTTTTACAACTAAGGCTTCAAGTAAGCGATCTAGTTTTCAGCTGCGGCTGCACTTGAGCGATACCGCAATGTTTTTATATTCACACCTACACCACACCGGAACCGTGTCGCCGAGAATTTTGCGTTAAATAAGGAGGCGCTCATAACTCAGTACATAACTGTAACAAATTTTATCGTCAAATAAATCTAGAAAATCGCCGCCTTGGTGATCTTGAGCTTCAATATGTACGGCCCAATACGTCAAAATATGACCTAGAAATTACCTTAAAATAATTGTAACTTTGTAAATGAATACAATTCCTTTTCCTGACAAATTTATTAAGTCGTTAAGTAGACCATTAAAATGGTTTACAATTTCTACAATAGTTCTAAATGAAATAAATTCATATTTATGTAGCGGATAGTGTTTAAATATTGCTATTTAAAATAACAAATATTTTAAGGCATACCATAACATTTTTTTCATTGTCTTTATAAGATTCATCGATCTTATCCCACAAGCCCACAACACAGAGAGAGGAACACTCTTTTGTTCAATAATTTCGAATCGATTCTCTTCTATCCATCCATCCGTTCCAGCACAAGTTCATTGCAGAGCATAGAACTTAGATAAAATTGGAATTTTGACATATAAAAAAATTGAACCAAAAGCATAGTTTGCTTCATAGAGAGGATATTTCCATTTTTGCCATCCCTGGGGTTATTAACCATATTTTTTATTATTTTATGTTACCTCTTACGACACCCACGACACCCGCAATGTCCTTCATTATATAGTTGTTATACATAAAAATTAATGTTTGATTGTTTGTATTTTATGCGTTGCATACCATTCGTAATATTGCCGTAAAAGTTTGCCAACTAAATCTTTGCACTTGCTTAAGGTTATAGGCATAGTACTACTAGGTGTTGGCCGTTTAATTAACTCTGACTGAAATAATTACACTAAATATCTTTAAGGGAGAATAAAAACACCCTAAAAGAAGGTTAATAAGTTAAAGTAAAGTTAAGGCGACACCGCGAGAACATGCCCCTCCTTTCATAGAATATTATAGGATTGTGTGACACGACTAAAGAAACTGTAATTTTGATATAGGTAAATTCATGTCTTTATCGCGAATTTGCTTGTCAAAAACAACCGATAGTACTGTCGAAATATAAATCCAAGATGACGGCTGCAATAGGTATCAATTTTTTCGTCATGGGTGTCATTTTCATAGTTTTTGAGTATGTTGAAGCCGATAGTGCTGTTGAAATGTAAATCCAAGATGGCGGCTACAATAGATATCAATTTTTTGGTCATGACTGTCATTTTCATAGTTTTTGAGAATGTTGAAGCCGATAGTGCTGTCGAAATGTAAATCCAAGATGGTGGCTGCAATAGATATCATTTTTTTCCGGCTAATCTCCGAAACGGCTGGACCGATTTTGACGGCAATTTTACTGGCAGATAGCTGATGTCATAAGGAGTAACTTAAGCTACTTTTATTTTAGAAAAAGAATTAGGGTTCCGCGCTAAAAAATAAAAATCCTAACACGCGAGCGAATTCGCAGGGAACAACTAGTGAAGAATAAAGTTACGTTTTCGTCCCGTACGTTCCCGCCGAAACTTTCAAAAGGCTGTAATGACAAAGTTAAAGATATATAGTTCTACAAGTTGTTGTGTGTTAATATTAAATTGTTTTTCGTGTTAAAACTATGGTTTTTTTTTGCTGAGATTGCCTTTTTAAATTGTAAGATAGTTATTTAAATTCGATTGATTGATAAAAAAAAGCAATATCAAAACATTTAAAGTTACAACCCTATTGCTTCAATGGAGCGTAGGTAATTATATCCTCAACTAGGCTTAGTTTCCATACTGTTCATATTTATACTGTGGCAGTAGTCTGCCACACGCTGATGACGATGATGAAAGTGGCAATCGGCACCTATGGATGATCAAAAATTTACTAAAAATGCTACCTTAACTTTTATTTATTAATTTGTCGGCTTCGTGGCCCAGTGGCTTAGCAATGAGCTGTTGCGCTGGGGGCCGCGGGTTCGAATCCCGCACGGAACAAGTATTTATATGGCCTACAAAATAATTGTTCCGGGTCTGGATGTTTGTCCTCGTGCAATTTATGTTTGTAAACTGCCTCCACGACACAGGAGAAAATCCAAGTGTGGGTGTAACGGTTTCAAAAAAATATTCTATAGGAGAGGGGGCAAACGAGCGTATGGCTCACTTGATGGCAAGTAACAACCGCTGCCCATGAACAACTGCAACACCAAGGGAAAGGCAGGTGCATTGCCGGCCTTTTAAAAAGGAGTAAGTTCTTTATTTGAAGGTCCGTAAGTCGTATCTGTCCGGAAAAATCGCCGATGGTAAGCTATTCCACTGAGAGGTCGTACGCGGAAGAAAATTCTTAATGAAACGTACAGTGGTGGACCGCCAAGCATTCAGATTGTATCGTGGAGTTTTACAACAATGTGTGTTCATGAAATTTGGCGACTGGGATTAATCCAAACAATTCCTTAGCGTACTCACCGTGAGAAACTCGAAATAAAATGCAAACGGACACAACATTTCTTCGCAGTGCCAGTGAATCGAGCCGATCGGAAAGGACTCGGTCGCCGAAAATTCGAGCCGCTCTGTGCTGGATGCAGTCAAGTGGAAGGAGCTGGCACTGGGGAGCCCAAGCTTAGAGATGGGAACAGTATTCCACCTGAGGCGGAACCTGCGCCTTGTAGAGTTGCAGGCGGTGTGCCGGCATGAAATAGTGTCCCACTCTGCGAGCACACCAAGCTTTTTAGAGTCCAATTTGGCCTTCTTTTTCAAGTGACCACGAAACATCACGTCACTCGATATGTCGAAGCCGAGGATTCCGATATTGGCTGAGGCAACAAGGGGAGTTCCTTTAAACTAAAGATATACATCAAAGGGGTTCTTTTTGTGTCTTCTGAAGATTTAATTGGACTAGATTTAATCGCCCCAATCCGAGACTTTGTTCAGCAAAGACTGGACTTCAGAATTAAGTTTATTCCGGTTCCCGAGAAATACCGGCACGGCCTGTGTATAATGCATCACCAGTGCTGTCCTCTGCATAGCAGTGTATGTTAACAGCGTTGGTGATAGCACGCAGCCTTATGAAACACCAGCGTTAATGGGCTTGTAAGCGGAACGTGCACTGTCTATTATAACCTTGATGCTTCGATCTGCAAGAAAACTGGTGATCCAATTGCGCAATTTCTCGGGAAACCCATAGGAAGGAAGCTTCGAAAGAAGCGCTTTATGCCAAACCCGATCAAAGGCCTTCGCTATGTACAAACTCTCAGCCAACGCCTACCCCTTGAAATCCACTAACTACGGACATCTATGAGTAACATAGGAGGTCACCAGCTGAGCGAACTCGACGGGAACCGTACAGGCGGTCACTAATCAGCTGGTGATCCTCAAGGTACCGCATGAGCTGGCAGTTAATAATAGTTTCCATTACTTTGGAGAACACGGAGGTGATAGCGATAGGCCTGTAATTGGACGGATCTGAGCGCTCGCTAAACAATCAATATGGTAAATCGATACTGCAGACCATAGACTACTGCAACTTACTTCACAAGGCTACAGTTTTTTTCTTTATAGATTATATATAATATTTATTGAAATTTACTCTTTTGCTAATTAACCATTGATTCAGAAAATACCTATGTCCTGGAAAGAACCAGCAAGAGCCACAGCTGTTTTTTTTTAATTTATATTTGTTACACAATTAACAACACAAAATAAATTAGGAATAGCTTAGCAACGATCACCTAATGAGGGCTAATAATATTCCACTGACCAGATTTTTTTATTTTTTTTATAGGATAAGGGTGACAAACGAGCACACAGTCCACCTGATGGTAAGTGGTTGCTGCGGCCCATAGACATCTACATCTATCCTCGTTTGCGAATCAAAATGCAGATGCGTTTTCACCCGTGAGGACTAAGATGGAATGCCTCATTTCCAGTAAAAAGGGCCTCCGGCCACCTGCACTCACCAAGCGAAACGCAGAGGTAAACCTCTATTTCACGCTGGTATTCTGTGAGGTCGGGATACCACTCCGGTTCGAGCCGGCCCATATGTGCGACAGCAAAAGCTGCCGCGTGGCTCTACCACAAATAATTGATTTAAAGCAAAAGCAAAAAATAATAAAATATTCCCTCAAAATTTATTAACTTCTGTGGACGCTGCTAGCACAGTATATCGAAAAACTAATAATAATTTTAAAGGGCATCCAACAATGTGAAAATGATTTTATTCCTTTAAGTTTGTGAATATTTCTTTAATTTTTTAAACTATTATTACATAGTATTTTATATTAAAAAATAATTCTTACGTGCCAGAAACTAGTCTTTAAAATGTGGAATACGTTATCTAATCTCTTTTCTATTTTAGTCTAGAGCTAGCAATCGACAAAGTACTAGCATTAATATATATGTGTATATAGTATTGCTAGTAACAATATTACTAGTAAGGGAAATATCCTTGTGGAGTTGATTGTATTTATCATTGAAACAACCTTTCTTTTATAGGATAGGATGACAAACGAGCACACAGTCGACCTGATGGTAAGTGGCTGCTGTGGCCCATAGACATCTACATTTATTCTCGTTTGCGAATCATAATGTAGATGCGTTGTCACCCGTGAGGACTAAGATGGAATGCCTCTTTTCCAGTAAAAAGGGTCTCCAGTTCTCTACACTCACTATACGAAACACAACAGTATTAAGCTGCTATTTTACGCTGGTATTCTGTGAGAGTGTGGTCCTTCCCCGGTCGAGCCGACCCATTCGTGCTACAACTATACTACTAATATAGCTGCAGCATAGCTCTACCACGTATAAAACCTAATTTTATCATTCGAGATCTCTGATCTCTCTCTGATCCAGTCAGATTGCCGATCCATTGGAATATGAGACAGAGAGAATAATGACGGGAATTCGGTCTTACGTTCATTTTTTCGGTTTCATAAATGTGTTAGTAGTTAGGCAGCATTTATGTGTGGTATTTTTTGTATAAACAATATTATAACAATGATTTTGATATCTATAAATAATGGGCGCTTTAATGGCTCCGTGGCGCAGTGGCAAAAATGAGCAATGATTTGCAGCGGTAAGGATCGCGGGTTCAAATCCCGAATGGAAAAAATATTAGTATGTTTGTCCTTGTGAAATATATGTATACTGCCCTCACGATACAGGAGAAAATCCTAGTATGGAGGTAACTTTTTTTTTAAATATGTTTTTTACATAAAGAATAGTTTGGTGCCCTGATTTTATAATCAAAACTGACAGCCATATGGCATAGAGTAGCTGGTATGATTGACACAGGTTGCAAAACCGTCTACAAATGGTGGCAACTATGGCAAATCTTCTGTATATGACATCTATGGAGGAGAACTATGTTCAGCAGTGGATTTTATAGGTCGTAATGAATGAATGGATAGGTGAATATATATCTCAGAATCCACTTAGCATCAGGTGAGCTTCGTGTGACATTAAGTCACCTTAACTTTTCGTTGCTTTCTAAACCAATTAGATTCGAACGAGTCTAAAATTATTTTACAAATAACAAATTGAGTGAATTAAAAAAAAATTGAAATAAATTGAACAAAGTTGTTTATATCAAATGGAAAAACCTTAGCTAAACTATATATAATCTAGTAAAGTCGGTATCTAAAAAAAGATAATAAAGAATTAAAATCGGGTTATTTTATTAAATATTCGTTCATTTTTGTATATTATTAAAAATGTCAACAAGTCGAGAAGAATTTCTAATAATAAAATAAAACACGCACAAATTGCTTTCGTCCCTCCAGTAGATTTCCTACATTGGCAAATTTGAACTATTTTAGTATTAGATTAGATAAGTTATACTAGTACTCTGATTAAAAATGAAACTTCACAGGTAAGTTTATGCAAAGATATAATTATTTATTTATTTATTCTTAATTGCATTCGTTAATCTTAACGAATACAAAGGGCGGACTTAATGCCTTGAGGCATTCTCTACCAGTCAACCCATGGAGTGGTGAGAATTTGAAGTAGGTGTAGCAATATAGAATGAAAAATAAATATAAATGATAATTAAAATCGTTAAATAAACATTTTACTAATATATACAATAAATAAACTATAAAAATATCTCCTATTTATACATGTATACAAATATATACATAAGCATACATATTTATTTTTTATTTTATTTATTTATTTGTTTAATAACAACCTTTTTACATAAGTTCATCGATTCCCTGATCCCTGAGCTAGTGTAACTGTGTTTCAGGAACCAGTTCCTCCCCTTCAAGTTAGCCATGTCAAAATGTCAATTTCTATATAATAATAATTTAGTTATTTAGTAAATTAAACAGATACAGAAATATAAATAAGAAATTAAAAAAATGTTATTTTAAGCGCTTGTTGTGCTTGTTGTATGTGTGTGAGTATTGCGTGTGGTAAACCTACGGCATAAGTGCTGTCATAATCAAGATTCTCTAACCAAACTCTGAAAATCTGCCTTTATTTGGTGGTTACTGTAATTATTTAAGTTTAATTTAAAGTCCCTGTATAACTTATTGTACAAATGTGGGGCAATGTAACTATAGTGTCTTTTCGCAAAAATGCTTATTGTTCTAGGGGTCGGGTATTTGAATGTCCTTTTCTTTGGAATTTTGATACATGGTGCAGTTATAAGACGGTACCTTCGTATGCATTGATAGATAAAAAGTTTTCTTACGCTTAGTACTATATTATATTATGTCATATCATCATACATATACAAATAGTACATATAAATAACTATGAATATATACGTCTAAAAATATAAATGACATTGATGATTCATGTAAGAAGCGTTGTCTTTAATAGATGATTACGCCCCAACTTTTTAAAACCAAACTTATTGGGAGCTTTTCTGATGTCATCGGCCAAGGAGTTCCAAAGGCGTGTAGCCTGAACTGTAAAGGAGTTACGATAGAACTCGGTGATGGAACTGGAATAATTGCTCACTTAACTGTTTCCTACCATAATAAGTTAGTATATGCTAAGCAGAAAATACAGTATAATATAATCTAGCATGTATTATGAATTAGTTAAATTAATTATAATAATATTAATATAAATATAATATAATATAATTATTATATAATATAATTGTCTAAAATATAGAGTGAATATTGATAATTTTTGATTAAGAGTGATTTTTCAATGACGATGAAAGGGAAGGAGAAATTTTCACTGATAATTCCTATAAAAAGTTGTGTATATTATGTATATCAAGTTTAATGATTGTTGACATAATTACTTTCCCTGTACGCCATGTAACTGGAAGTACTTAAAGCGTCACAACGCTGATTAAATTTATGTCTTAATGTCTGCGGACCCTTGTCAAATTAAGTAGTTTGCTTTTGATGTAGCTCGATTGTTTCGTTAAGAGAGTGGAGAGCGCAAAGTTCTCACTTAGTAGTGGATGTGTTCTATTGTGTAGGCTCACAAGAAGTGACACCAATTAAGTTTGACTCTTGTGGAATACTAAATTACAGGTGGTCGAAACACAAAAGTAAGCGAATTACTGTTTTGATATACCTTTTTTAAAACAAAAGAGGAAGACGAATTTACCGTCCACTTGGTGGGAAGTGCCACTCGCAGAAATCTGCAGTCAACTTCAGATAAAGAAGGGTACAGATGCATTGTCACGCTTGAGGACTGTGATGGAATACCTTCACAGCCTGTTGTTATACCGGCTCTCTTTAGCCATAAGATTGGAACATAGCAGTGCAGGCACTGCTATTTGCTGGTAGAAATAAGTAAGAAGATGGTAACCTAGACGCACACCTAGTTAGAAAAGGGTACATACCACCTAGAAAAAGTACTTATTGAAAATAATGTATGCTTTTAACACTAGTTCGGAAAATACGTCTGCCTTGAGAATAGCAAGCAAAAAACCAAGCAAGACTTTTATTTTACCACTTTTAGTTTTCAGAGTAATTTCTGCTTATACATATATGTAAAAAAATTGTTGAGAAATTTGTTAGCAGCGATCACTTTTTCTCAGCAGTTATTATTTTATTATTATTTTGTAAATCGTAACGTAAACGTAGGTATACCGTAGTATAAGAAATGCCAGAAAACTTCTTTTTTCTTTAAGAAACTTCATGAATTCAGAAAAGATGATGGTTTAACCACCAAATATTGACAATATTATTATATTTTTACGCTGGACGTAAAATATCTATTTATCAAAGAAACTGAACCCCTTGTACCGTGATTTTCAATCCATCTCGCAAACGTGCTGATTCTAGTAAATCCTTCCTTCGACGAGAGAGGCCCGTGTACAGCAGTGGAATTTCGCGGAATAAATTAAAAATTTATAGAAATCATTTTTACTTAAACCTTGAATTTATGCATCCGATTAGAATGACAAATAGATGTGTTCTTCCTCGCAAGCAAGTGTGCAATCACGTCGTTCAAAATTGCTTTACTTCTTTGGAGAGGCGCTTTACTTCTTTGGAGAGGCCCTTAATACTCGCAGAAGTGGGCAGATTGCTCGTAGTCGAGAGAGTTCATTATCGCGTAAATAAAATAATTTATTTTTTGATCGCTGACGCACGCTTCTTCACCCAGATAAATTCTAAGTTTATCTGGAAGAATCCGGCTAGAACAATCCAAAGTAATTAACAATAAATCCAAAGGAGAAAAGACTTTTAGCATCAGTAAGGTTGAGTACTGTCTATTCTTAGGCCCATACGTTTCACGTTTGTCAGAAACTATATATTTATTATTCAGACGTAAAGACGGATTATAAATCTTTGCAATTTTCTTTGGAACACCAAGCTTTAGAAATACTCTCGCGCAAACGTGATACAACACGCAACTGGATGTCGTTACTATATTGTAAGTTTTGTTAACGTATAATATAATTACAACAAAAGCTCAAAAAACTTATTATTAATTAGGAAAAATGCGAAAAATAACATCAAGGTTTAGTTTTTTTTACTGTCCTTACTATATCAAAAACAATCAAACCAATTACGAAACTAACTTAGTGACTGTTTGGCTTGTACCTAAATAGTAACTGATACTCGTATGTTCTAAATAAAATTATCTTATATGATCGCTTATACTGAGGTCTACTCCTGCAACGCGTAAAATTTAACCTTTTTACGATCGAATTTACGATCATCGCATAACACACTCTGAGTGGGGTGGGATGTGCGAAGATCATCGATGTTAAAAACTAAAACATCGATGTTTAACATCGATGTTGACACATGTCAAACATCGAAACATCGATGTCAATGAACCCATAATTGATAATTGGGGACTTGCAAACAATGCGAACCCGCGAAATCAATATCAACTAAATCTTGAATCTGCTCTTAAGATTAAAAATTTTGATAATTCAGAATTCCTGAACGCATCGTTAACTTAAAAATATGTCATTATAGTGTGTCAAACTTAATTGTCAAGTGTCACAATGGTCACTGCTTTCGCTTTATTTTGTAGCGTAGTTGTCCGTTGTTGCATGATAACTATTCTACGTAAATTGATATTCAAGTTAATTGTTACTTTTTCCTTGCTGTGTATACTCACATAATTTTTAAATAATGTGTAAGTATCTACACATATCCAAAAAAAAACATCGATAATGGTCAACATAGGTGTTTTGAGTAGGCTAAACATTGAACATCTATGTTGAGCTATCGATGCCAACATCGATGTCATCATCGATCATCACTATTTTAAAACTGAAAGTTATTTGGTATTAGAGAGATTCTGGGTATAAAACAATATCAAGACATTTTATTGCAGTTTTGCTACTTTTAGTCGAGTTTTGTTGCATAACTTGGGCGTACGTCTCTTTTTTCTGGTTTTTGCTTCTGATGGTGTTTGTGATATTACACGGCTCTTTCAGCTTTATCGGACTCATGGAAATAAATTTCTTCAGTGAGTCTCAATACGCTTCACTGGCGAAAAATCTTAACACCGCAATTCAGAAAATGTTGTAATTTGTAAAACGCCATCTATTACGTTCTTTGTGAGAAAAAATCCTTTTTTAGTTTAAGGAAACATATTTTTTACTGTGTTTTATTACTATTTCTTAGATTTTATGGCGCCATTAAACATATTCGAACCTACATTTATAAATAATTACTTACTTACTTTCGATAGAATTAACCAATTTTAATTAAACAAAGATTAAATGAACTCGATGATACGCTTTATGATATTCTTAAGTCTTAAGGATTTCATTGAAAAAAGATGTTAATTCTAAACGTCATGCGTTCATAAACAAACAGACAGACCGTCAGACAGTACAATTCTAAAAATTATAAAAATGTACCTATTTAATGATTTTCAGCCCCTATAATGATTTTAGTCACAAATTGATATACTATACAATGTTCAGAAATAGACACATGTTATCAACATTTTTATTATATATGTATAGATTTAAAGATAGATGGCGCTGTTAACATCAATTCTAAAAATAAGAGATTAATTGACGCGTTTGATACAATAAAACATAAAAGGACTTATAAATCAGTGCCTAAAAGTAAGCAAAAAAGGAAGATTGATCCTCGCCGAAAAACGAAATTGTTAATAGCTCTTTTAAAATTTCATTTACCACATAGAATACTCGGCGGTAAAAAATAAATGAGATTGTAAACACGCAGTAGGGCAGCGTATAATATGAAGATTACAAGCAAATATGAAATTCATCTACAGGGAAAAACCTTAACCTGCAGCATGGCTCTACCACGATGTACGTGGTGAGCAGTGCTGCAGCTGTATTTGTAGTATGGTTGTAGCACGAATGGGTCGGCTCGACCGGGGAAGAACCACGCTCTCACAGAATACCAGCGTAAAATAGCAGCTTAACACTGCTGTGTTTCGTATGGTGAGTGTAGAGAACCGGCGACCCCTTTTACTGGAAACGAGGCATTCCACCTTAGTCCTCACGGGTGGCAACGCATCTGCATTTTGATTCGCAAACGAGGATAAATGTAGATGTCTATGGGTAACAGCAACCACTTACCATCAGGTGGACTGTGTGCTCGTTTGTCACCCTATACTATAAAATAAATAAATAAAATACCTGCCTTCTTGTATCACATTTGTGCAACAACACCATCTATCGATGAAATTGGTTAACTATTGTATTTTAGATTTAGCTTATAAGGTTAATATATTTTTGTATATATTTATTACGTTCTTTATGTATTACTTTTGTTTACTGCGTTTTAGATATAATTATATCATTATAGAACCTTATTTTACATTATATTAAATTATGATTTATATGATATTAATTTAAAATGTACTTGATGACTCATCCAACGCCACTATTAAACAAATTCTTACCTACGCTTCGTAACCATACTTCAGAATATTTGTCATAACTTTTGATGGAATGAACTGATTTGAATGAAATAAAGACTTAATATGACCCGAAGATATACTTAATAATTTACTTAACGATTCTTATGATATAAATTAGTACTTTATACGTGATACGTTAACAAACAAACAGACAGACAGACAGAAAAATCTAAAAATGGTAGAAATGTATTTAATTACTCATTTTTAGTACCTCTCAATCACTTTTATTACAAAAATATAAAATGTACAGACATCTTCTATTCACATTTTTATTATATGTATAGATTGTAAATTTATAAGAAAATAATTGTAAATACAATATGTTTTCTTAAATATGTTTTCAATAAAAAAATTGTCATTTTTTAAATTCTTTTAGAATATTACCGATTAAGATATCAAACCGTAGAAAATATAAAAATGTTAAACTTTTTTGTTTCTTCAAACATTTCCAATTAAGGTAACGATTTGTCCTGGATTAGAGATCGTAAGTACAGGCGGTCTCACTACTTTGACGCTGTATTCGCCGATCTAATTTTGTTGGACATACTCCTAGCATACGAACCATCGAAACCTTGCTTCATCTTTTGTGATGCGACACGATGGACTTCTATGACAAATTTAATGAGAATTTTTCCAACTATTTAAGTGTGACTGAAGAATATACATCTAAACAAACATACTTACACATAAATAACATTAAAGTAATGAGTACATTAGTAAAATATTTTACACTACTCTAGAATTTTATTCTTAGAAGGGCTATCCAGCATATACCATTTAGCAATGGAAATTGACATACAATCAATCAGTCTATATTTACTTTCGATTAAAAATCAAAATGTAGATGCGCCCTCAACCTTTTGACAGTGGTAGAGACACGCGGCAGCTTTTGCTGTCGCACGGATGGGCCGGCTCGAACCGGGGTGGTACCACGACCTCACAGAAAACCAACGTGAAGTAGAGGTTTACCTCTGCATTTCGCTTGGTGAGTGCAGGTGGCCGGAGGCCGTTTTTACTGGAAATGAGGCATTCCATCTTAGTCCTCACGGGTGACAACGCATCTACATTTTGATTTGTAATAGAGGATAGATGTAGATGTCTATGGGCCGCAGCAACCACTTACCATCAGGTGGTCTGTGTGCTCGTTTGTCACCCTTATCATATAAAAAAAAACCTCAGGAATACGACAGAATGCCTTATTGCCAATAAAAGGGTCTTCGATTCTGATCACTCACCTTACAAAACACTGTAGTAATATGCTGCTTTTTACGATGGAATTCTATAGGAGCGTTCATCAACGGCCGAATCAACCCATTCGTACTGCATCCATTAACACTAGCATGATGGAAATAATAGCTAACTTACAACGAAGGTCAAGGGTTATTTGACTCTATCATTGTTACCTAGTCTCTAATTATGTATATATGTTTAGGGTAATAGTAGAAATAGAAGACAATATTGATTGTTACAAAAGCAAATGAAAAAGTTTTGGTATCCAGTGTAAATATATGTTTAATAAAAAAGTTATTTACAGTTATGACATATGAATATTTTTGATGGATTATAGTGGTTTTTTGCACAATTCACACACTCCATTATTTTAATTTTTACAATGAAATGATAGCAATTACACCTCTTCCTAAATTCAGCTGTTGACATTTCTGAAGCGATAGAACGTTTCAGTGAGAGTTCACGTGTGTATTCTTCTAAAATGTTACTCAGTTCAACCGCCAATTGCAGAATAAATTCTCTTCTTCGTATTTTCTTGTTGTTTATTTTTTGGTACAACACTCAGGAATTTATTGCATATAAGTCTAAAATATTATAAAATACTTATACCGGCCATCTTCTTGAAGGTGATTTTCTGCTGTTTCTTCTCGCCATTTTGTTGACCACGTCTACACCATATTTATTTGAATTATATAATTATATAACACTAGCTGTTACCCGCGGCTTCGCCCGCATTTTAATTAGGAAATGACCTCTCAATTGCTTTTTGAATTGAAAGAAAACTGAGTTTTATAGATTTTTCAGAGATGCAGCCATTATAAAAGGATACTGAGCAAAATTGATTCGTCAGCCTATTTAAATGTTTTGAAACACAGCGTATAGGAAAGCATAAAAATAGCCTGTTTATTCCAAATGAAAATAAGATTTTTTTTAATTAAAGGAAACTGAGCATATGATTGACTCTACGGGATATGAAGTGCTCTGTCCTGTGTCTATCTGTCTATGTGTGTAACTGTGTCTATCGCCCATCGCCAATTTTTAATAGTGTGTCAGCATAGTTTCCAGCATTGATATCATTATACAAATGCACTCTCATATTCGTAGTTAAACTGAATTTTGTCACCTTGTTCCATAAAATAGACGACTTGAGGAATGCTTTAATTTCATCTGCAGGTGTGCCCTTTTGAATGACAGGTAAAATTTCGCGAAAGTCACCAGCCAGTAAAACCACCATTCCTCCCATTACATCGGTATTGCTGCGCAAATCCTGGAGCGTGCGATTTAGTGCTTCTACAGCTTTTTATGCGACATTGTACTTTCGTCCCACACTAAAAGTTTGCATTGTCGTAGCATTATACCTCGTGCACTATTTTTGCTAAAGTTGCAGATCGGCGATTCTTCCTGGGCTAGATTTAGAGGGAGTTTTAAAACAGAATGTGCAGTGCGGCCCCCGCTTAGCAGCGTGGCGGCTATACCGGAGGAAGCAACGGCCACAGCAATGTAATTGTAATCTTTCCGTACTTGCTCTAATAATAAATTTAATAAAAATGTCTTCCCAGTTCCTCCAGGAGCATCTAAAAAGAAAAGTGCACCATTTCCAGATTCAATTTGTCCTAATACTTTGTCAAAAACTCATTTTTGTTCGGGAAGCAAGCGGGGTACAAATTCGGCTACTTGCTGCTGCAAAGCTTGTATATCGTAGTTTGTTTCACGTATAATTTCATCACTTAGTTCATTTTCAGTTGTTCGCTGAGAGTTTATCATTCCAAAGTCGCTTAATTTTTTACCTACCATCGCCATTACTTTATCTTCAATTTTTCAAAGTGCTTCATTATAAATGTGTTCATTGTATGTCATGTTCGCGTGTGTCTGCTGTAACCTTCGAAAATATCTTCCGCCATGTACTCTTTATATTTGTCCCACAATTCATGTGCATTAGATAGCTCGCAAGATGATATGAGAGTTGCATAGAGATCCCTAATTTTGGCTGGTGACTGGTACTGCACAGCTTCCTCCATGGTTTCATCCCAGTAATTATCGTTTTCTAAAAGATGCAGAGCTTCACATGCTTCTCTATAAGTTGCGCATTCCTGACCGTTGACAGTTTTAAGGTCTTTATATCCCTTGGGACACAGAACATGGTACAGCTCAATCGTAAACAGAAACATTCAAACTTCACTAAGTTAGTAAGTAAGTGTCACTATATGGACGGTATACACACGACCAAGGGCATCTGATGACTTTACACCGGGCCAATTTGCAACAGGCACGCCTTGAATACAGCGTTTCCGCTCCTTCCTAGATGTGTTTCAAGTATAATAGCGGGGGACTTCAGAATATAACAACGTTTTTGCAAAGGGGTCGGTTTGACAGAGTTTAAAGAAGGCTTTTCTTGAAAATTTCTTTTGGTGAAATATACACGCTCTCCATTTTATAAGTGCTCAGCAAGGTGGGTAACTGTTAGGTGCCTTTCGTGTAAAGGGAAGCCAAGGAGACGCCACGCTGCCTCGTTACTGCTGACATAACGCCCTGCTTGAAAGGTCTGTACTTCGTTAACGGGATTTGCCTCACCTTCACTCCTGAGATTAAATATTGCTTGGTCGCTTCCTTTATTTATGTACTTACAGATATACTTGATTGCGCGGACAGAGCTACATGCTTTTCATTAATGTGGGCATTAAACATTTTACATAGAATGGGCGAATACGGGACAATCCAGCTGTTATCTAAGGTTTCAAACGCTTCAGAGAGAGATTTGATTGCAACTTTCCTGCCACCATCTTCGGGAGATCTGCGTCTGTATAAAGGGTAGCCATTGTCATTGTGCACTGTTTCTTTTAATAGCTGTTTAGGGAATTTCTTTGTACATTTTCCTTCTTTCATACATGGCGATATTGAATTTAGTGCTCCACATGGACCATGAATCATATTTCGGACGATGGTATCATACAATTCTTTATCTTGCTCAGGATCCGGAATCTCGGCGTTTATTATGTCGTCTATTTGGCTGGGCCGCAACTTCTCTTTAAGCCATATTAGAATGTGGGCATGCGGTAATCCTCTTTTTTGCCATTCCATTGAATACATGAAGCACTGCACCTCTCCGAAAATTTTCCCTTTGTTAATTACATACATTATTTTTTGTACCTTTAATCTAAATACTCTAGCAACTAAATCGTGTCTGTCAGTACTTTTTTGGCCCGGCATTAGCTCCTCGGTTATTTCTTTCCATGTGGGATTGCAAGTAAAAGTAACAAAAAGATCAGGTCTTCCGTAAGTTCCTACATAGGCGAATGCGTGTTGTGTGTACTCATGTAGGTAGCGGGAACTGTTAAAGAATGATGAGGGCAGAATTACCATTTTACCTAAATCTCTGGGGTTTACATTGCCGTCGCTAGAAACTGCATCTTGTAAATGTATATAATTCTTAACGCGCAGCTTTTTTGATTTAAAGATATGTATCGGAGACGTTCACTTTCTACCTTCACATACATGTCTACCAAAAATTGATGAAATAATTGTCTACACCGAGCTAAGAGGTTAAAATCATTTTCTCGCAACATAATATGATACGCATAAAAATCCATACATGATACTTTTTTGTTCGGAGTAGGCTCCTTTGTGACCGGGTTAATGAGTGGAATTTGAAAATGATAACTCTCTTGTCCTTTGCATTAAATCAATGGGTATTGCAGAGCGTCATAAAACTTGTGTGTATCGGCTACCCGTTGCAACGTATCATCACGTGCTCGCAAGACAATGTCTCGTGAAGAAAATAGATCACCACTAATTACGGCTGCTATTTCGTTTACCAAAAGTGCATTGTAGCGCCTTTCATGCTCTCCTCGAGGGGTCCGATCTGCGTGAATGACGACTTTATAATCCTCTTCAGGTAGGTTTTCTAAAGCAGTTTTAAATATTTTGACTAAAATGTTACGTTCATGCAAGAATCTTTGAATTTTGAACACTGTGTCTCTCAACTCCCTGGATAAATTGGCAGCGACGGTCTACCTCAATTTCTTCGTCACCCATAAAATATGCTTGTAAACATTTATACTGTTAGTTTTCAGCTGGAGAAAGTGAACCTATTCTATGATAAATTTGCCCTTGCACCGTAAATGTAGGCAAAAATCCCGGCATTATTATTTCCCGGTCAATCCCGAAGGAAGTCATTTGAAAGCATGAGTTATATTTCCGGATCCTGTTTAA
The DNA here is from genome assembly GCA_033319125.1 of Parnassius glacialis. Classification (NCBI taxonomy): domain Eukaryota; kingdom Metazoa; phylum Arthropoda; class Insecta; order Lepidoptera; family Papilionidae; genus Parnassius; species Parnassius glacialis. The sequence goes on along the minus strand of JAVANC010000007.1, from coordinate 8,420,463 downwards.
AAAGCGCCGTGACTCATTAGCATCATATAAAAACAGAGCTTTCAAAGGTTCTTCTGGTTCCCCAAGTAACGGAAGAGATACTTTGCCATTGGAACAGCACATGCCTGCGGTCTCATCTTTCCATTTTAAAGCGCTGTAAAATCGACACGCCTTGTCCATCAGTCCGATAACAACTAACCTGTGATTTTAAAAAAACCGACCAATTGTTACACTGAAAATTTTTTCGACATTCAGCTTGGAGCGCTGCATTTGCATCTCATCGCGCCTATGTCTGTTCTGGTGTTTCAGATGCCCTTATAGTAGATTGACGTTCAGCTTGCTCAATGAGTCTGTGTTGAGTTTCATCAGGTGATTCCGAGGCTATTAATGCGGCCTGACGTTCGCTTGTTCGAATAGCCTTTGCTGACTTTTTGCAGGTGTTTCAGTAGCTCTTAAAGTAGATTGACGCTTTGCCTGTTCAAGATGCCTTTGCTGACTTTGATCAGGTGTTTCAGTAGCTCTTAAAGTAGCTTGACGCTCTGCCTGTTCAAGACGCCTTTGCTGACTTTGAGCAGGTGATTCAGTAGCTCTTAAAGTAGCTTGACGCTCTGCCTGTTCAAGACGCCTTCGCTGAATTTGAGCAGGTGTTTCAGTAGCTCTTAAAGTAGCTTGACGCTCTGTCTGTTCAAGACGCCTTCGCTGACTTTGAGAAGGTGTTTCAGAAGCTCTTAAGTAGCTTGACGCTCTGCCTGTTCAAGACGCCTTTCCTGACTTTGAGAAGGTGTTTCGGAAGCTCTTAAAGCAGCCTGACGCTCTGTCTGTTCAAGGCGCCTTTGCTGACGTTGAGAAGGTGTCTCAGATGCTCTAATAGTAGCCTGACGCTCTGCTTGTTCTTGCCTTCTCAGTTCAGCATCTTCTAAAGATTCTAGCGATCGAGCTAATCTTTTCGCTTGTCTTTCAGAAGATACTCTTGAAAGGCTGGACGTACGTTTGCGAGGCATTATGAAGTAACAAAAACCTATTTATAAAAAAACGTTAAAATACCTAAAAGGAATTAAATTTCCTTTTAAATATTTTTTTAAAAGCAAATCTAAAATATCGAAAAAGAATAAATATTCCTTTTAAATATTTTTTAAAATCATAACAACAAAACCAATTCAAGACACAACACGAATCCGAAAACGATAAAGATAAAGATAAAGATAAAGATCATTTTATTTGTTCAAACATGAGTATACATACATATGCATGCAAGATGTTAAAAGAAAAATATCTCGACAGTCATGTTTAGCCTCTACGGCGTACAAATGTTAAAAAAATAAATTAAAAAAAATTACAATTCCAATTGGCCTTCGCCTTATTTAGTATTAATAAATTATACAATAAACATTAAAACAGAAAACAAACATCATTCAAGAAGAGAATCTATATATTTAAATATACTTGTACTTAAAAACATACCTTTATTTACCTAAATGATTGTACAAATTCTTAGTGTTACATACATATTACACATTAGTCAATTTCGTATATTATTACTTTCGATTATTTTATGAATTCTACTTTATTATGTTTAATTAGCAGTAAGATAATGTGCAATAATTTATATAAATGTAGTTATTATATGTCATAGCAGTTAGTGGTCAATGTTGTCTTGCAGAAAGTCATTAATATTGTAGTAGGCTTTATTTGCAAGCAAATTATTTAATTTATTTTTAAGTATGTTACTATTATGTTCTTTCCAGCGTTTAGGAATTTTATTATATATTTTTGGGCCCATGCAAAATATGCTGTTATTCATTAACGTAGTTTTTGATTTATGTAGACGAAGTTTACTGTTATCACGTCTATTACGAACGACCGCATCAGACATGCGTGGGAATAGCTTAGGATTGCTCTTAACGAACATTGCGCTTTCCAAAATATAAAGTGAGGGTAATGTCAATAATTTATATTGTATGAAAAATGGTTTACAGCTCTCCGTGACCTTTAGTTTGAAAATGGTCCTTATGCATTGCTTCTGGGCTTTAAATACTAATTCTTTATTCGTAGAGTTACCCCAAAAGATAATGCCGTATCTAAGAATGGAGGAAACTAAACCATGGTACGCTGTGAGAAGGGCATCGATATTGAGCATTGGTACTAATTTGTAGAATGCGTAAGAGGATTTACTGATTTTTTTTATTAAGGCTTCTGTGTGTGTTTTCCAATTGAGTTTTTTGTCAATAATTACACCAAGAAACTTCGCATTATCTACCTCATTAATAATTTTATTATTGTAGCGTGTATGTAGGTTTGACATAGTAGATCCTCTTTGTGTAAAGTGCATAATATTAGTTTTTTCCAAATTGATTTTTAAATTATTATTTTCTAGCCATTTTATCATTGATATTAGGGAATTATTAATGTCATTATTATAGGTATCATTATTTTTATAAGGTATAGTTATGGTACTGTCATCGGCAAATAGTGTCACGTATTGGTTAATGCTTTTAGGTAGGTCATTGATATATATAATAAACAATAGAGGTCCCAAGACACTGCCTTGAGGCACACCATATTTAACTACTCGACCTGATGATTGATAAGTTTCTTCATGTTTGGTGTGTGTGTTTATTGATGTTATTTCTGTATATTGCTTTCTATTCGTAATATATGATTCTATCAGACGCGAAACGTTACCTCGGATACCATAAGCTTCTAACTTCCTAATCAAAATGTTATGAGAGACGTAGTCAAACGCCTGCGTCATATCACAAAATATGGTGCTAACAGGAATGTTTTTGTCTACATTTATCATGACTTTATACAAGAAGTCATAAATAGCCATATTTATTGTTTTATTATTACGAAAGCCTTTCTGTTCTTGAGTTAGTATATTATTCTTCTCAAGATAAGTGTATAATTGTTTATATATATGTTTCTCAAATATTTTAGAGATAATACTTATGAGAGAGATAGGTCGGTAGTATTGCATAAGTTGCTTATCTTCTTTTTTAAATAACGGCTTTACAGTCGATATTTTTAGTGCCTCTGGAAAAATACCAGTATCAATGCTTAGATTTAAAATATAACTTAAATGTGTACAGATTTCTCCAGCAACAGCTTTGACGACTTTCGTTGAAAGACCATCATAACCCACACTATTTGTATTTCTTAATGAGTTTATTATTTTATATATTTCCGCAGGGTTACACGGGGCTAAAAAGAAGGAGTTGAGTCTGTTTTCTATTAAAGATGTAACATTTTTAAAAGAATTATTTATGGGGATTATTTTTTCAATAAAGTATGTATTAAATTCATTAGCTATGTCTATAGGTTTAGTGATTATATTATTGTTGATTTTAATTTTTCTAATAATGTCTCTGGGTAAATTTCGTTTTGAACTATTAATTATCTGCCAAGTTGCTTTAGATTTACACGCAGAGGTCTTTATTGTATAGTTATTTTGTGCTTTCCGAGTAAGCTTAATAATAAGTTTTAGTCTTTTAGAATAATTAGTAAAAATATTTTTGTTTATTTCATTTGGTTTATGCCTATATTGCCATAATAATTGGCGCTTCTTTTTGCTACATATTTTTATGCCGCGAGATATCCATTTGGGTTTTTTGATAATATTAATAATTTTACTTACCTCGGGAAAACATAACTTATAGTAAAGAGTAAATGTATCTAAAAAAATATTGTAGGCATCATTAGGATCAGAAGTTTCGTATACATTCGAAAACGATAAGCTTTTTAAACAACTTTTGAATTTACTTATGTTTTCCTTACAATAGTCTCTTTTAGTGACTCGCCAGTATTTATTATTAAAAATTGTTTGAACAGGAAATTTTAATATTTGTGCTGTGTGATCAGATAATCCTAGTTCACGCACTTTAACAACACATTTCTTAGTAAAATTATGAGCGATGTTGTCAATACATGTTTGACTTTTTAGGCGAGTAGGTTGATTTACTGCCAATTTCAAACCAAAATTCATAAATACACATTCAAAATGTAAAGTTTGTACATTTAGCTTCAATAAATCTACGTTAAAATCACCCGCTATTACAATATTAGCATTACAATTCTTACTTAGCGTTTGCAATATTATTTGTATTTTCTCTATACATAAATTAAAATTACTAAGTTTAGGAACCCTGTATACACATGCTAAAACTATCTTATAGTCAATCAGTTCAATTGCGCAGCATTCAAACACGCCAGTCACAGATATTTTTGCAATTTGATTTAATTCCTTAAAACGATGGCCGTTTTTGACGAGTATGCATGATCCTCCTCTCTTACTTTCCTTTCGAGCAAAACATGCTGCTAGTTGATAATTTGGAATACTTAGGAGGGATTCATAACCTGCCATGATAAAATGTTCAGTAAAACATAAGATGTCCACATTTAAATTTTCATCTAATAGTTCATCAAGGCTCACCGAGATTGCTTCAGATTTGTTCATTAATCCTGCAATATTCTGATGTAGAACATGCAGGTGTTTAGTGGTCACGAAAAAAGGTTTCTTCATCTGTTTCCTGCGGCGTGCATTCATTGATTCTACTTGGTTGATTCAAAATGATAATTACTTGATCGTCATGAGCAGAAAATAATTCGTAATCTATTATTATATTTGACATAATGTTCTCGTAGATGTTCTTCCATCCGGTTTTATTTATTCTTCCAGTCTTATAGGAGAACATTTCATGTGTCAGAGAGAAATTACTGTCGAAAAAATAGGCATATTTTTGATTCTTTACGTCTAAGCACAGGAGATTATTGAATAGCTCGACTCTGTAATTGTGTATGAGTGCACCTTTTTTGTAGGTTGGTGTACATACGATGCTATTGGTATGAGTTGCATTTTTCAATGACTTTTTTAGGTCCTCCAATATATTTAAGTACTCGTTGTTTTTTATATCATTTTCACCTATAAAAATCAAGCAGTAATCTTTCATTGTAAAGTCTTGTAGCTTATTTTCAATATTATTTAACCAATCGTTTGTGGCAGTATTTGGTAGTAGATAATGGCAGTAGTCAAAATCATCCAAGAATATTTTTTCAATTAATGGCAGAGTTCCCTTTGTGCAGCCGCTGCTTATTATGCACAGTTTATTTTTTTGTTTACATGTGGCTTTAGTGCCTGTTAAGTTTTTGTTAGCAATGTTACACTGTTTTGATGATGTTTTTAGATTTTGTTCTTTTTGTGTCTGTGCATCCATATTGAGATAGGTAGTCTGTGTTTCTTTATTTAATATATTAGAGTTACTCTTTTCATTATTATTCTCTATAGTTTCTAACTCAATGTCTTGTGTAACAGGCAATTTCTGCTGTTTATACTTTTTTTTACGAGTTGATGACGATGTATTATTTTTTCTATCAGGGGTTACGCAGATATTTTTATTAGTTTCAACAGTTTTTAACGAATTTTGTATATCTGATTTCAATCGAAAGTTTTCACAATTCAAATTTTCTATTTCTTGATGCGCACTCATTAGTTGCATCTTAAGTATTTTTATTTCTTCATTTAAGCTATTAATTATGTCATTATTGCTATTGTTATCTAGGCTATCTGGCAAGCTCATCATAGTGGTGTCGAGTATTGGTTTCTCACGCTCATCAGTCGAAATAGATAAGCCTACTATCGAGTCTAACGAACCAGTCGTTTGTCGTTTCCTATATGTGACATTATCGAATGAATCTGAATCCATATTTTTATTTTTCTAAATTATTTCGTTTGCTTATGGAAATGGCGCCCTCTCTTATTAAATGCTTAACATGTAAACTCAGAGTTTAACTTTTTTCGTAAAATCTTCAAAAATACATGCTATGCTCCGTGGGTTCGAAAACACGACCACACGATTCCGCAGCTACATACACGTAGCTGTCTTATGCATTGGGCCATCAAGACCCAATGGATATTGTTGAAAATGTCTATGATAAGTCAATATATGAGAGATTTGAATTTTTGCAAAGCCGTTGATATGACTAATCATTTAGGAATTTTTTTCACTTGATGTGCACTTTGTGTCGAAGTTTTTTATTCACTTTTTATGTTTTAAAGTCACGTTACATATTGTTTAGCGAGTAGGTTATTTGTTTATATGTATTATTACTGCAATTAACACTTTTAAGCTATTGTTCCAGTTTGTGTACAATTTAGTATTGATTTATTTACACTGTTTTTTTTTAACACTATTGTACTGAGGTCTTTGATAACGTCACAACCGATTTTTTGGATCACTATTCACAGTTTTACAATAAATTTAATTCGGAAATACGATACTAAATATTTTTAAATTAATTATAAACACGGAGCTTTTTTACGTAGATGTTAGGTGGTTTGACGCCGGCTAATTGCTGGTAGCCAAAAAAAATCGAATCAACTTAAACCAAATCCCAAAACAAATCGCAGAAAACCGAAATTGAAAGCAGTAGTCAATATAAATATAACTAACGAAAAAAGAAGTAAGTGTATAGGTACCGTTTACACTATCTATACTATTAATATTCCTTTGAAATATTGTTAAACAACCAAAAACAACGAAAACCAATTCACGATTCTAAATGATCAAAATCTAAAATCAAAGCCAGAGTCTAAATATGTATAAAGCAATACCAACCAAATCTATAAAACTGATCTAAGAAAATACACAAATCCGAAAATTATAGCCAATATAAATCCATTTAACCTTAACCAAATCACAAAGCAAATAACAAACAACCGAAATCGAAAGCAGGTAGTCAAATAAGCTACGAAATAGAAACAATTTAAGCGTATAGGTACCGTATGCACTATAAGATGACGCACGGCTCAACGGCGGGAGTTAAGTACATGTCAGGAAACATTTCGTTACCGCGTTTTAAAAACCTAGTAACGACATCTAGCGGAATCAATTTATACTATGTATACGTTAGTTAATAAGAACTCTCAAAAATATTTCTCTTTTAATTTTGCACAATTTTTCTTATTGTAATACCGATTCATTCATAACCACATATAAGAACTGTATTCATTTCCGTTCAATAAATATTACTAAGGCTTATTAATAAGTCTTACTAAGAACTGTTTCTACCACAGTTAAGTGATAGTTAAGGGTGAAAGCGTGACAGGTAGTGATAGTATTTCTGATCCGTACTTATAATCACGCCTGTAACCCTTGCGGGGTAGGCAGAGCATCAACTGATTACTTAATATCGTATTCGAGGTTATCGCCTATTTTGTGAATTACAATGCACCAAAACGTTTGAAGAAAATCAGCTGGTGAATTTTATGTTTTTTATCGCTCTTTTCCCTGTCCTGCGTGGAAAAATAAAAATCCATACATTTTTTATCTTAATTTTGGTAAAAAGACAATAATCTAGATATTCTGACCTTCTGTGTTCGTCCATCGTACCGTCGTCCATCTTGTAGAATCACGGTGGCGCCACCTAGCTGAATTTAATTTTGCAACATATTGGATTTTCCCATAGGAATGATATGTTTTTCCGTGGAAAAAAGTAGCCTATGTCACTCTACAGCCACCGAACTATCCTCATACCAAAATTCATGCCATGCCGACGCTCTGTTGCGACGTGAAAGAAGGACAAACTTTTGCATTCTATTTTCACGGGAATGAGGTTGTAGAGTGACATAGGCTACTTTTTTCTGCGGAAAAATATCTCATTCCCGTGGGAAAATTTAATATTTCTCACGGGTTTGTCGGCGTTAGAATAACGCGCACGCGCCGGATTGCATCACTTTTATAGCCCCGTTCAGCAACGCAGCTACAAGAAACGATCCACGAGTCTAACGCCGGCAAACGGAGCGCGACATACATATTATAATAGTTGTACATAATATTTTATTGATTAATCTATATTGATCAAAATATATGTATTGTAATTGGCTACGTTAATAAAATATTTTACTATTGGTAAACTAAGGACGTAGCCGGGCATATAAATATAGGCAGAGTTAGCTGAACAAAATATACACCATATACACCATTCGCTTGTACATCAAAAAAATAGTTTTATTTCTACGCTCCTAGACCACTTGGAGTCTGTTAATAGTGGACACTATATACCACTATTACATTGGGGACCCGTTACGAACACCGAGAAGGAAGATCCCTGCAAGAATAGTAGGAAAAATATCAAATAAATATCAAGGAAGACTTCAGAATATAAAATCAGTGTAATCAAGACGTCATTATGGAGCGAGAAGCGAAGAAATCCGACGCATATACATAAAACCCGACCAAGAAACAAGTAACAAATACCCAGTTTCTTCTCAAAGAAATTTGGAAGCTTTCTTTCGAAGTCGCCGCGCTAAAAGCTTCCCAGCATCAAACCTATTACCAGCAGCGCAATCAGCAACACCGAAGATCACCTTTTCGTCGCAACCACTCTGCAAGTAGAAGTCAAACAAGCTCAAGAACAAGATCCCCTTACTGCTACTATTATCGACGTTTCGGGTTCGAGGCAAGGAAATGCACAACACCGTGTACATTCAAAAATGAAAATATGAAGTCGGAAAACTAACTAATACGCTTGATACGACGGGATCCAGCGTAACAGAAAAGTCCTACCGTCTTTTCGTCACTGATAAAAAAAAGCAACCTTACCTTCCTTATCGACACCGGAGCGAATATCTCAGTTTTACCGCCGAGACAAAAACAGAAAATTAAGCCACTGCATTTTCAACTCTACGCAGCAAACAAAACAGTGATTCCTACATATGAAGAAAAAAAAATGGAGCTTGATTTAGACCTACGCCGACCATTCAAATGGAGATTTATCGTCGCTAAAGTCAGCAAACCAATCATCGGTGCTGATTTTTCCCAACATCACCAGTTGATCGTCGACATTAAAAATAGAAGAATCATCGACGGGAAAACCAATCTTCCATCTCAGTCTTTCGTCCAAGCAACCAATTTGCCGACAACAAGAAGCATAAATGTTCAACAATCGTATCACAAGATCTTTGAAAAATATATTGGAATCACAAGAATAACTTCAATGAAATTAACACCGAAGCACGACGTTGAACACTTCATCGAAACCAATGGACCACCATTTCATTGCCGTACACGTCCAATCGCACCACACCGATACGAGTAAGTTCAAAAGGAATTCGAAAACATGATCGAGCAAGGAATATGCCGTCCAATCAAAAGCCCTTGGTCATCACCACTCCACGTTGTACCGAAGAAGAATGGAGAATTACGAGTTTGTGGAGATTACAGAAGACTGAATTCTATTACCACTCCTGACAGCTACTCAATACCGCGAGTCAAGGAATTCACTCAACATCTGTCAGATAAGACTATACTCTCCACCATCGATCTCAACCGAACTTGCCAACAATTAAAAGTACGCGATGAAGACATAGAGAAGACAGCAATAATTATCCCGATGGGATTATGCGAATTTCCGAGAATGACCCCAAGACTGAAGAACGCTGGTTAAACATTTCAAAGGTTAAACCTTGGTTTCACCGTCAGCAAGGAAGGAATCAAACCGCATACTGAAAAAGTCAGAGCAATCATTGATTATGCGAAACCTGAGACAATTGAAAAACTAAGGCGTTTTCTTGGGATGGTGAATTTTTACAGAGAACACATACCTAAAGCCGCTGAAATCCAAGCCCCACTTCACGCTTACCTTCACAACACGAAGAAAAAAGATAAAACGTTAATCGGATGGAACGATGAAGCCACGAAGGCATTTGAAGCTTGTAAAGTTGCGATCCAAAATGCAGCTTTGCTTACTCACCCATCACACGAAGCAACCCTTGCTATCTTCAGCGACGCGTCCGATCTCTCAGCGGGAGCTGTACTCCAATAATGCATCAATGGTAAATGGCAACCACTTGACTATTTTTCGAAGAAGTTCTCCGATACTCAACGTTACTACAGTACATTCGACTGAGAGTAACTCGCTATCTACATGGCTATGAAGCACTTCAAAAAAACGTTCGAGGGTCGAAACCTGATCGTTTTTACCGACCACAAGCCATTAAAATATGTACTTCAAAAGAAACCATCACCATCGGAAACACCACGACTAGCAAGACAACTCATTTTCATAAGTGAATTCACGACCGACATACGTCACATCAGTGGGAAGGACAACATAGTCACCGACGCACTCAGTCGCATACCAATCGACAGTGTAACGTGCCCTATATCAATCGACTATCACAAGATCGCCGAAGCACAAGACAGAGATAGCGACAATATCAAACATATATCGAAGCAAAGTAACTTGTCCATCAAGCAAGTTACAATGCCAATGACGCATCTACCTATCTACTGTGAAGCCTCAACATCAACCATGCGACCATACCTAACAGAAAAATGTCGTCGCGAAGTCTTCAATGCACTGCACAACATCAGTCACCCAGGTGTTAGAGCAACCAGAAAACTCATCAGTAGAAAATTCTTTTGGCCTTCAATACAAGTGGATGTTGGCAACTGGGCGAAGAAATGTGAATGCATGTCAAAAATGCAAAGTACAAAGACATACATCAAGCAGCCTAGATTCATTTCTACCTACGGAGAGATTCGAACACATGCACGTTGACATCGTTGGACCATTACCTACTTCACCGCAAGGACATCGTCACCTCGTAACAATGATCGACAGAACAACAAGATGGCCAGAAGCAATACCCACCGATGATACTTCAGCTGAATCCGTCGCGAAGATAATCTATGAAAATTGGAATACTCGTTTCGGATCACCTAAAACTATTACGTTGTAATGGTCAAGGAAGAAACTTCGAAAGCAATCTATTCTTTAAACTTCTTCAAACTATGGGAATACAGAAGATACGTACAATGGCATACCATCCTCAATAAAACGGAATAGTCGAACGATGGCATCGTACATTGAAGACCGCACTTAAAACTCGTTTATCTCAACACACAAAGTGGATTGCTGAGCTACCTACAGTGCTACTTGGACTACGAGCAACACCGCGTGCAGACACTAGTCTTATCGCTGCTCAGTTAACCTACGGCTGCAGCATACGACTACCGTGTGACTTCTTTATTTCAACATCGTTAAATAATCAAGAAATGAATTACGATTTTGTAATTCAACTTCGAGAATCAATCAACAGTCTTATCGTCGAAACGCACATCATCACACGGAAATAATAAATCAGTATTCATTCATCAAAATTTGAAAACATGCAAGCAAGTTTTTGTAAGAAACGACGCAGTGAAAAAACAATTTCAACCTACCTACGATGGACCGTATAAAGTATTAGAGCGAAATAGCAAGACTTTTAAATTACAAATACCCGGAAGGAAATCTACAATTATATCGATCGACCGACTAAAGCCTGCTTATTATTATTAACGAGGATACTTCAGAGGATCAATCATCACCATCATCATCATCATCATTATCATCATCTCCACCAACAGCGAGGAAGCTTGAAAACCTATCATCTACAACAACCCAGATGAAAGCTATTTTAAAAACTACGAGACATGGGCGAGTCGTCAAGCCTCCGATACGCTTTCGCTAGGGGGAGAGTGATGTAGCAGCTAGGCTAATCAACCCTAAACCATTATAAATAATGTTACCCTGCTGCTACCATAACGCAAAAGTGAAGGTCTGAAAAAAACATTTCTTTCCTAATTACCCCCGGCTACTGAGATACTGCGGGCTGCATATCGATGTGAGATAATTTGACGTATATATATTTAACGTTCTAATATAGAAACAAGAAACAGCCGCAAATATCATCAGTACCGCATCTTCTGCATACGCCGGCTATCTTCACGCATCCGTCGACCATTTTCGAGCCGTTTCTTCAACGCCGCAGCTTCGCTTTTTCTTGCTGTTCCGGAGATGTGTCCCACGCCGCCGCCGCTCGCCGATTACGCGCGCGCGCCGGTCTGCATCACTTTTATAGCCCCGTCCAGTAATGCAACTACGAGAAGCGATCCACGAGTCTTACGCCGGCAAATGGAGTGCGACACATAATAGTTGTACATAATATTTTGATTAATCTTTATTGGTGAAAATGTATGAATTGTAATTGGCAAAGTAAATAAATAATATTACTATTATATATAGTAAACTAAGGATGTAGCCAGGCATATAAATATAGGCAGGGTTCATTGAAATAATCATTATACTCCATTCGCCTGCACATAGTAAGGCATATCAGAAAGATAGTTTTATGTCTCCGCTCCTACACCACTCGGAGTCTGTTAATAGTGGATACCATACACCACTATTACACAAGTTATGTTTTTGATGGCATCTCATTTCTTTTTGTAGATAGTTATATCTAGGTACCTATCTACACCAATTACTCCATTACATTATACATATTTTGGTACACTGATTCATTTACTGCAAATGTAACTTTGTAATCCTATATATTTATATGGGATTACAAAGTTATTTATGCAGTTGGTGTATCTCGAAAGCTGGACCGAATATGCAAAATATTTTAATTTTTCCTTGATTTATATACAAAACAATAATTGTATTCTATGTTTGAAGCTTCTATGTCTGCTAGAAGTGCCTTAGAATTTTGATGATCGGTCAGTCAGTGAGTGACAAAATTAAGAAACTTTGACTAGTTATAACTCTTAAACTACTGGTTCAAATTTAATGAAATTTAAAATATACCGAGTTTATACAATGCCTACTTGGTTACTGAATTCAGGCTTCTAGTTTTATCCCCAACGAAGTTATATGGTTACGAAAATGGCCTGAACTGTTTCGAGAAAAGTATGGTACGGCCGTGCCGCTTTTTTTGTTCGACTTGCCGGGGGCACTGCCGTGCCCCCAGATGAAACACAGGTTTGTATTACAGGACTACGTAAAATATGAGTCCTTTGACAATACCTGTATTTCGTCCTCAAAGTTCTATCTACATCTCCCGTATTCAATAGTAGAAACGAGACACAAACTGTAAAGCTCCGTAACATAATATCTTGTTTGTAAAGGATCAAAGGTACGTTGGAATATTTTGAATGATAAATTGTGCTTTCCTTTTGCTTGTATACTAATAACCCAAATTCAGTAGTTCAGCGAGACATATTAATCTCAGGTTCTAAAAAGCCTTTTTTATCTTCCTTATCCGTACAGAAGGTACTAAAGTTGTTAAACACTAGCAAGAGGCAAGGGTCTTTTGACCCGTATTTGAACTTGTAGCGCTGATGATTATGTCACCGTTTGTTTATACAGTTTTGTACTTCGTGACCTTTAATAAACTACTATTGTTTTATAAACAAAAGTATTTACATTGTAATATGTTTATACTAATACGAATAAAAACACAATGACGGCTGGGGTCATTTGACCTATTCAATAAATGAATGCATTGCTGTTGTGAGTATGATAATTATATTTATTTCAATTTTATTGCCTGATCTTGTTTCACATGATTTTTTTACAGTGGTAGAGCTACGCAGCAGCTTTTGCTGTCGCATGGATGGGCCGGCTCGAACCGGGGTGGTACCACGACCTCACAGAATACCAGCGTGAAGTAGAGTTTTACCTAAAAATTGTTTTTATTATAAGTACCGTTATATACAAATGCATTTAACAAAAAAATGTTACTTTGACATAAGAAACAGATTACCTCAATTTTATTTATTTGTATAGATTTTAACTTGTGACATAATCGTTCCTTAAAATCTTGAAGAAATTGCCATTAATGTCACACTTTTTCCATGCAAGTACGTAAGTACCTATATATATATATAAATATATATATATATATATATATATATATATATATATATATATATATATATATATATATATATATATATATGTGTGTGTGTATTTAAGAAGGAATTTTACATGAAACATGTTAGTAAATCATCATCATCATTACAGCTACAAGTTCACTGCTCAACATAGGTCTCCCCCAAAGAATGCCACAAAGCACGGTCCTGAGCCACCTGCATTCATTGACTTCCTGCATGTCTTGCCAGGTCGTCACTCCATCTCGTGGGGGGTCGCCTTACACTTCGCCTACTGGTACAAGGTTGCCACACAACTGTTGTAAAAAAAGGTTAGTAAATAGTAACTTTTAAATCTAACTGCAACCCTATTCTCATAGATTAATGATAAATCAACGAGCGCGCGATGACTTATCATTAATCTATGCCTATTCTGCTGTTGAAATAAATCTATTTTCAAATAGATCTACCCTCTTTATAAATTAAAGCCGACAAGTGGTCGTGAAAAGTCTGACATTTTTATTTTTCAAAGATTTTGTACAAATACATGTATGAAGGCTTGAAATGTTAGTAATTTATATTATATCCTACATAATCCCCGTTTAAAAAAAATAAACAACAACCCGGAAAGATGGTTTATTTTTTTTATATTACCTATAATTTGTACAAAAATTGGTTACCTTCATATTTAAGCCAATTTATTACTTTGATTTTAGCACTATTGATAATGATTTATGAAATATAAAATTAGGGGAGAAAAATCTTCATAATAAAAAGGTTTTTCTTGTATATATCAACAATAAATATTTTATTGCATAAACCATGTCATTATTTCCATATAATAAAAGAAAACACGAGTGAAAACATTGCACCGCCGAAAACCAGTGCTGTCAAATTCCTGCAAAGGGAGCAACAGCTGACATTCGCCATTTTGACAGATTAGAATCTTTAAGGGAATTCGAATGTAATTTTCGGACATAAGTTTCTTTATAGATGCTTAACAATCTCAAATAAAATTTAAGTAAAGTTTAAAATCTATGTAGACAACATCATCTTCATCTCATGACTTAGGCCTAATCCATTGTAGGGAAGATTTATCTTATTATTCACACTTTGCAGGCGAACAATAAATTTTAACAGTGGTAACAGTGGTCGCATGGATGGGCCGGCTCGAACCGGGGTGGTACCACGACCTCACAGAAAACCAGCGTGAAGTAGAGGTTTACCTCTGCGTTTCGCTTGGTGAGTGCAGGTGGCCGGAGGCCCTTTTTACTGGAAATGAGGCATTCCATCTTAGTCCTCACGGGTGACAACGCATCTGCATTTTTATTCGCAAACGAAGATAGATGTAGATGTCTATGGGCCGCAGCAACCACTTACCATCAGGTGGACTGTGTGCTCATTTGTCACCCTTATCCTATAAAAAAAAACATACCTAAATATTTTAGTTTATGCGTTCATTCTACGCGTTCTCATCAATCAAAAAAGTCAATTTAATTATTTTGGTTTATATTTCGTGAAAATGTCTCAGCGTATCAGTGATGCAGAAATATTGACATTATTGCAATCGTTGCCAGAAGATCAGTCGGATAGTAGAGGTGAAGGTGTCTCATTGCCACCAGAAATTGAAAATAGCTATGTAATAGACTGACCTAGTGCCTTGAAGAGGGAAATTACCACCGGGGACGCCGCGGGAGAATACCGCCTCCGGGGAAGCATCGTGCTATCTGGGTCAGGCCACCTACACACAGACACTCACACACCACTCACATGTACTACACCTTCAGCGAGACAGATCCAGGTGACCCGTCTCCGCTCCCGAAGCAGGTAAGTACCGTCTTAGTTAAATACTCACTATTCCACTAGCCTTCCCTTTAACGCTTAATAGGATAGAATATTCCACTAGGCCACTCGGCCCGTCCTTAATTGTTCATCGAGCCTACAGTTGGGCCCCTGTATGATCGTACTTTGTCGGACAGTTAGAGGCGTGTACACTACTAATTAGAGGAATTCCATCTTAGTATTCATATGACAACGCATCTATAGCGTTCATTACTTAAAGTTTTTTGCAGGTGTTCATGGGCTACACCCACTTACTACCAAGTGGACTGTAAGTTCATTAAAAAAATAGAATTTTGGTGCAGAGATTTAGTAACTGTTTTATGGAACGCTCGTTCTTCCGAATTCCGAAATCAGGAGGGCCGAAAACCAGTTTTGTTCAAACCCAAAGTTCGAATTTACGAATCGATTTAAGAATCATATTTACAAGAATTTCTCGTTAATAAAATCGCAGAATCAACTGTAACATGCTGGTCCGGAAGTTTACACGTTGTACGAGAGAATTTTATACGTAGTAGAGCCATGCTGAAGCTATATTGTAGCACGAATGGGTCAGCTCGACTGGAGTAGGACTACGCTCTCACAGAATGGTAGCGTAAAATAACAGCTTAACACTGCTGTTTTTCGTATGGTGAGTGTAGAGAACCGGAGACCCTTTTTAATAGAAAAGAGGCATTCCATCTTAGTCCTCACGGGTGACAACGCATCTGCATTTTGATTCGCAAACGAGGATAGAAGCAGATGTCCATGGGCCACAGCAATTACTTACCATCAGGTGGATTGTGTGCTCGTTTGTTACCGTATCCTATAAAAAAGAAGTAAAAATTACTCTTTTCAAGGCGTTTTTCCAGTTATTCTACACGTGCAGCATGTGGGTTAGACATATGCAACGAGCCTACAATGTTCTTCGTGTGCAATATAATAATGTTTTTAGGATACTGTTAGGGCTTCAACGAGTCTGTAGTGCGTCAGACATGTTTGCTTAAGTGATAACGGACTGCTTTCAAGCTATTCTGCGAAAAGGAACAGCATCCCTGACGTGCAGGCTTCGGGGGAGCACCAACAGCATCCTTAGAATTATTGTGGAGAAACCAGACTACCCGTTCCTGCAGCACTGGACACGTACATATGTACTGCTGCGGGTCTGGTGCAGTGGGAAGTGGGCAAAGGATATGCATTAACTTAGTTATAATTAGTTAATGTTGTTACTAACATATTATTTTAGTTTATAAACTACTTACTAAACATATGGATCATGGTCCGAAATAAATGATTATTATTATTATTATTAGTATTTATTAGTATTTAAATAGTTTTCTTATCTGTTTGGACTGTAAAAATATAATATAATTGTAAATTAAAATGATAAATATACAAAAATATCAATAACTAAAATAAATTTATAAAAAATACATAAATAAATAATAACTCAATCAGATGGAAGCCCTCGGCAGGGGAGAGCAAAGGGCCCAGGGTTATGAGGAAAGGGAAAAAAACCGGTAGACGATGCGGGCGGTGTCGAGGAGCACCACTTTCTGCATTTGAGCTTGAAGCGGTCCGTCACAGAGTTCCAGTCGGCTCATATGACCCGAGAGGCTGACTGGGATTAAGCTGTTCTCAGAAACGACTACAGGTATAATTTTGGTTGGCAGTCCACCCCACATGTCGGTCACCTCGTGAGCCAGGTCGAGATATTGTGTCCGCTTATCTATTTCGGCTTTCACGAGGTTCTCGTTATATGGAATGGTAATATCGACCAAAAATATCCTTGAATGTGCCCGGTCTAACATAATTTCAGGTTTATTAGGCAAGTACTTGTAATACGGCAATTTCCGGTCCAGCAGACCGTATTTAGAGTGAGCTCCTGGTGTAGAATTCTGACTACTCAGTTGTGTCTGTGCACGTTATCAGGGTAAGAAAGAGATGACATGCCTAAGTAGCTCACCGGGATGGCGACGAGCTGCTCGACAGATGTAGACAGTGCCATCCTTTAGAATGTATATCTGATAGTTGTTGGTTTTAATAACTTGATCGGTTTCCCGAGGGTTTTGTCTGTGCGACACAGAACTTATTATTATTACTACAAATTATTTATTTTATATTGACTAAAACAATTATAATAATATATTATTTTTTGTTTATTAATATATACAATATTAAACAACTATACTAAAAAAACTTAAGCTAATAACTCAATTATCATACAGTCATATAACCGTATTGTTGTGCCAAGAACGCTGGCTGCTTTTCCTCGCTTAACGGCTATACTTAGCCCTTGAGCGAGAAATGATCTTCTTATCACCAGCAGCGACGACCAATCACGGATAGAGTTCCTTTAGAAACTTTACCGCACACGTGGACCCCACGGACCGGTAGTCTCTACAGCAAATGACACAAATATGCAGTCATCTCTCAGAGATTCATTTTTGCGCCACTTACTCAGTTCAGCTGCCTCTGATCCCTGAGGTGAGAGAGACCGCCAGTGTCTACGCAAGTCATCACGCATCCCACACTAGGGCTTTAGCTCTCTGTCAAGGGCCAAATTTCATACCGTAGGGTCTCCTGCCATCGTATCTAAATATTCCAGAATGCTCTAAAATCGA
The DNA here is from genome assembly GCA_033319125.1 of Parnassius glacialis. Lineage (NCBI taxonomy): Eukaryota > Metazoa > Arthropoda > Insecta > Lepidoptera > Papilionidae > Parnassius > Parnassius glacialis. The sequence goes on along the minus strand of JAVANC010000007.1, from coordinate 8,402,348 downwards.
GGAAACATTTTTAGAGACAAGAGCCCTTAGGATGACATCGTTCAAAAAACCGTGCCGTGAAAACCTACCAGAACTTTTCTTACATGAAAATCCATGGAGCCCAATCTCGTCGACGCTGCTACCACAGGGGATCACATTTAATTAATTGTTATTACATTCTTTATTTTTATTTCTATATATTACATATTATATCTATACTACATTTTGGTAGGAAACAGTTAATTGAGCAATTATATCGTTGCATAAACTTACCTGTGAGGTTTCGTTATAAATCAGAATACTAATATAACTTATCCAATATAACACTAAACTAGTTCAAATTTGCCAATGTAGGACGTCTACCGGAGGGACGGCAGCATTTTGTGCTTGTATATTATTAGAAATTCCGCCTTCATATTTCGGTCTCGACTTGTTGACCTTTTTTATAATATACGAAAATGGTTTAGAAAATGCAAAAGTGCACGCCTGATGAGCGTTTTAATTAAATGTGACGAAAAAATAAATTCCTGCTATAAGTATTATACTTTCATACGTGTTTTAAACTAAGCGCTCTATTATTTTAACAGGTAGTGTCACATACAGGGAAAAATTTATAATTTTTACCAAAATAAATCGATTAAACAAAGTATAAAATCGATATAGGCTGTTCTTTGTCTATCAAGGGCTAAAAATATGAAAGCACCTTTAAATTTTTAATAGCTATAAAACTTATAAAAGTTGAAATTTATTTTATTAACAAAATACGCGTACTAGGCTATTGAAATTATTATTATTATTGTCACTCACCCAAATGGTCTTATATCTTCTTTTTCATTGTCGTGTATATAACAGGTTTTGGGCACATCGAATCGCAATCAATAACACGATATTGTTGAGTTCGAATTGCCATTTGCCTGTCCATGACGATAAAAAGCAAGTGTACTGGATTGTTTTCTAGAAGCATTGTTACGGCCAACAGCTGCCTATCCCAGGAGTAGAATCCTTCGCGGCCCATAGACGAAGAAGCTACAGGCAGATGCTGGTCGGGCGTCCTCACGCCACGGGTTAAAAGTCTAATTACACTAAACAATCCGGGGGGAGCGTTACAATTATTGAACAGAGCTTACTTACCTCTATTCAAGGCGACTGGTCCCTCAGGATTCGGTCAGGTCTCGTGTGGATATATTGCGCTAGAAAGTAAAGGTCAGTGATGTGTATTTGGGTGTGGCTGGTAGTGTTATTGACCTTATTTGACCGTTCCCCCTGCAGCAGTTCGGCCCTCAGCTCCTCTCCAAGCTAAGGTCGCCTTCCGCAGTCACTTTCTTCCTTTGTTACGATTGACTCGCGAAAATGAACACAGAACGTACGGGTCAAAGGTCACCGTTATTTCTAGAATATTAACTACCGCACTAGTAACTAATACAGTCGAATCCACTTATACAGATTCTGCGTTAAACCTAAAGTCCCGGGTAAACTCTCAACACGCGCTACCATTCCCAGTGGTATATTTACTATACGCGCCTAACATAAAATTAGATCTAAGAGCTCCCAAACAAAACGGACTGCCTTCTCTTTCGACGCGAAGAAGACTTCTAATTTTTCGCTCTCGACTCCCACCTTTCAGCAAGCTCGGACGTTCAACACGCACGAACGTCATCCCGTATCGGCCGAGCCGAGTGCCATCTAACGTCGATGCCTGACACTAACGCTTTTGCGTGAACAAACCCCCGTCCCGGACATAAGGATTTAGGTCCGCGAGCAAACCGGTCAGCGGGACAGGGTCGCGACGGCAAGTTGCAAGATCGAATCTACAACCAAACTAGGCCACCTTACGCACCCAATCAGATCTTGCAACACTAACCAACGCCCCAAAATTGCAGCCCCAACGTGGGCTAGCCGGAGAGTTGAACTGGATGCCCTTCCTGGACATCGCAGCACATAAATAAGTCCTATTCCTAGACAGAAGTCAGACGACCTCCTTCAAACACCTATCTGCGCTCCTATGATTAGTTCCGCAATTCGACCGGATCAGGTCTGCAAACAGCGACGCGACACGAAGCAGCCCAGAGGGACCTTCAAGCTTCAGTGCAGAGAGCACCCCCAAATTCCCCATGAACGTCGTCTGTGGAGAGCTGAACGAAACGCACAGATGGTCCCTAGCAGGTGATCCTATGTTCATATTTCAACTAATTTTTCAAAAGCATCAATGTTCAATTACAGAATTAATTAAAACAAGTAATCACCGATGCACATAGGTCAACTTGGCAAAGTAAACAAAACAATAAACGTAAGGGACAGCCCTATTTCTTATTTCAAATAAATATCTTAGACAGTGCCAACAAAATCTAAACCAAAAGAGAATTGACTTCTATTTCCTTCGGCAACCACAGGGTTATCTAATTTCAACCTTCCTTATCACAAAGCAAAATGATTAAACACTATCACAAGCATATACATAATTTTCAAAATAGCGCGCCATTCAAATTTCAAATGAATTCAAACTTCCTTTCATCACAGACGCGACAATCAAATACAATTACAAAGCATACGCACAAGCATTAAATAAGGGCACACAATTTAATCTCAATTTTCCGTGCAACAACAAACGCAGTAATCAAATGTATTTACAAAACATATGCAGCAGCATTTAAAGGAGTATTTTAAATTCAATTCTTTTAATCATAACCGCTACAATATGAATTTCGCGGAAAACCCAAAAGCATTTTAATTTAAATTTAAAGAATTCTTAACTAAGTGCTCGACCAAACCAAATCCTATACCCCTTGAGAGCGTGATTCAACGCTCCAGGGGGCCCTAATCTTCCCACCACCAAGTGGAGGCCAAACCGCGTGAACCCGATACTAACAGAGCGCAACCGCTAACGGTCGCCACTCGGGTTGTACGCCCTCACTGAGGCCGTCGGCAACAGAACAGCTTGACAAGTGGACTGTTGACGGCTTAAGGCTCAGTAGAGGCAGCCATGGTGGGAGCTAAGGCGGCAGCTAGCTAGGGCCGCCTCCATCAAATGGGGTACAGTGGTACACCATTCGCGGCCACTCAGCTAACGGGAGTGATAAGGGTCCAGCGGACTGATGAGTGGCCGTGAAGTTCCTCTCTGCACGCTGAGGGGGTGTGATGACACCCCCGCCCCTGGGGGAATTAGCCCCCGACTGGTCGGGGGAGGGACCCCTTTCAAACCTAGGGGCCTGGTGGCTAGCCGGCGGGAGCCGAGCGTCGCCCGTCAAAGGACATGGCGGAGCGCCCCCGCCCGTGGGGGTCGAGGGCCTGGCAGCGCCCCGAGAGGAGACGCCGTTCGCACCCAGGCACAGTACGGCATGGTGATTGCCCTGGCAATGCAGACAGGGCCGCCGGTGCGGACAGTCTCGCTGGAGGTGCCCTTCCAAACAGGAGTACCACCAGCGGCGCTCCTTGTCGATAGTTCGCCTCGCCGGACTCGGCTTACCTAATAATTTTGGGCAAGACGTTACCCGGTGATCAGAAGCTCGACAATAGGAGCAGGGTTGACGACGACTTGCCCGGCGGATTTCGCCTCTCACTGGGCACGGCTCGTAAGTCGTCAACGGTGCCCGCCGCGTGCTCGATCTGTCGGCACTGCTCCTCCAAAAACCGCAGCAGGTCATAGAAGGGCGGAATATAGGAGGCCTCGTCCCCGCCGTACCTCTCCTCAAAATGCATTTGAAGGTCGAGAGGTAGACGAGACAGCACGATGCGGAGCAACAAGAAGGCCCATTCGCCCACTGGTAAATCCAGCCGCCTCAACGTATTACAGGCCAGCAAGGCTGGATCCAACAGGTCCGGACGTAGTCGGGCCCGGTCACTAAGCAGCGGGAGGCTCAGAAGCTGCTTAACATGTTCGTCCGCAATTCGCCGGACGTTGGAGTATCTTCTGGCTAGGAGGTCCCGAGCAGTCTGGTAGGCGTCGTCCGACAAGCTCAAATGGCTGACAACGCCCAGGGCCTCCCCCTCCAGTGAGGCCAGGAGGTACACCATCTTCTGGCTCGGGGTCAAGTCACTCCGGGCGTGCACTAGGCCCTCGAAAAGACCAACGAAGGTCAGCCACTCGGAAAGGACCCCGGAGAACTTTGGCAAGTCCAGAGTTGGGAGTCGTCCCAACAGCTCCGGCTGAGGCTGCTTCCGAAAGGACTCGGGCAGGCCACTCGTCCGAGCTTCACGCGCCTCCTCGGCATACCTGCCTTCAGCCTTGATTAACTCGTCCGTGAGCCACAAAAACTGCTCGTAGTCTGCGAAGCAGGAGTCCAGGACTCCCTTTTCCACATCCGAATCCTCGAGCTCCTCCACTGCAGCCCTTCGAGCATCGACCTGCTCGAACCGCTTCATCAAATTATGGACCCTATCCGGTCGACCTATCAAAGCATGGGCGCTGGTGGCCCAGCGCAACTCAGTCCGCAGACAACGGATTAGCATCTTGGGCGAGGACATCACTACTAAATACAAATTACGACGCTGCTCGAGCACAATTACAAAAATAACAAATAAAAAATACAAAAAAAATTAACAGCTAACCAATGCAGTCCCTATCAAATCGAGTTGAATAGAAATTACACAAATAAGAACCGCTATTTATTAAATCAAACACAAGTTAGTACAAAAGAAAAGGCAAATCAAATTAACAATAACAAATACTAGTGCGATCAAATCAAGTTAAATTCAAATTACGTAAATACAAATTACCACTCTTTAGTTCAAATACAAATTACAATACGAAAGATACATAACGAAGATACACATCAACAAAAAATGCCTTGCTCGGAAAGCGACCCTTCGATAAGTAATACACCACAACTATCCGCAACGATAATTAACCGATTACGCAAAAATAACCATCTACCTACATGACGCAATCTCCCGCTTGCGCGCTAAACGGGCGCGGTTTTTTAAATTTACCCGCAAACAACAAAGCAAGCTAACAAAGAAAGGAATTTTATTATTACGTATATAATAAAAAAAAATATTTTTACGTATTACGGACGGGCGTGATTGTAGACACAAAATTAAACCAATCAACCCAACGCTCCCTGCCACCAAAATTATTTAATTTTTATCAAATACTATGGTCGGTGGATCGACCGGGAATCGATCCCAGCACCGCGTTCTGCTACCAAATGTTACGGCCAACAGCTGCCTATCCCAGGAGTAGAATCCTTCGCGGCCCATAGACGAAGAAGCTACAGACAGATGCTGGTCGGGCGTCCTCACGCCACGGGTTAAAAGTCTAATTACACTAAACAATCCGGGGGGAGCGTTACAATTATTGAACAGAGCTTACTTACCTCTATTCAAGGCGACTGGTCCCTCAGGATTCGGTCAGGTCTCGTGTGGATATATTGCGCTAGAAAGTAAAGGTCAGTGATGTGTATTTGGGTGTGGCTGGTAGTGTTATTGACCTTATTTGACCGTTCCCCCTGCAGCAGTTCGGCCCTCAGCTCCTCTCCAAGCTAAGGTCGCCTTCCGCAGTCACTTTCTTCCTTTGTTACGATTGACTCGCGAAAATGAACACAGAACGTACGGGTCAAAGGTCACCGTTATTTCTAGAATATTAACTACCGCACTAGTAACTAATACAGTCGAATCCACTTATACAGATTCTGCGTTAAACCTAAAGTCCCGGGTAAACTCTCAACACGCGCTACCATTCCCAGTGGCATATTTACTATACGCGCCTAACATAAAATTAGATCTAAGAGCTCCCAAACAAAACGGACTGCCTTCTCTTTCGACGCGAAGAAGACTTCTAATTTTTCGCTCTCGACTCCCACCTTTCAGCAAGCTCGGACGTTCAACACGCACGAACGTCATCCCGTATCGGCCGAGCCGAGTGCCATCTAACGTCGATGCCTGACACTAACGCTTTTGCGTGAACAAGCATGCTTATTAAGGAGTATGCTTAAAATTAGCGTGCCCTTTGCAAGCAAATGTAAACAGTTCAAAAGTATGCTCATTTTAAGCATACTCATATGCCATGCTCACCAGCGTGCTACTAATGAGCATGTCAATCCGTAGCTTTAAGCACTTATGAGGAGTGCAATAAAAGAATATGTATGTATATTAATGAATACTGATACGTTTATTTTTTGTTTAATTTTTATTGGCACCCACGGAAGAACAGCATCTAAGTACTTACTTTGTCAGTACCAAGACTATGCAGGTTGGTTGACTTTTTAGTAACCATTTACTATATAGATAGTAAGCAGCGTTAGTAACCGAGAAGTGTTCTTTTCTTTAAATACTTTGAGGATAATTTTGTAACATCAGAAGTGGGTTAGTTTCTTACATCAGAATTGGGATTATTGTGTGAGGGTTGTTATGTTTGTGAATGACTACGATGTGACACGCATATCATATTATCGACTTTGTATTTTTAAATGTTACAATTGCTGTTCTCATTACGAAATTCACGAATGATTAAAGTGTAAAGTAAAAGTATAAAGTGATATGTTTTAAGACAAAAGTCAAATCTTTTTGTTCGTACCCGCGAGTACTTTCATAGTTTTTTAACGTAATCAAGTATGTTAACAAATATCGAAAGAAATGCTGGAGGTACAGACGAGTTATAATTTTGCATTCAGTGGAAATTTACTTGCTCGTGTTTTGTTATAATTTGACAGTATAGTAATGTACCTATAAATAAATGTTTAATTGAAAAAAATAAGTAACCGTTTTGTACGGGATGATAATTAACTAGCCTAATAAGAAAACACTTAAGTTTCCTTGACAAAATTAATTTTATTTTTCGACTTAGTCTCCGTGAACCTCTACGCACTTATTCCATCTTCGTTCTAAAGCAGTAATGCCTTCCATAAAATGATTTCTTTCGAGGCCCGCAAAATATTGCTCTACAGCGGTTATGACTTCATCATTTGTGGCAAATTTCTGTCCGCCCAAAATAGTTTTGAGCTAAGGGAATAAGTGGAAGTCTGATGGCGCTAGATCAGACGAATAAGGTGGCAAAAATCAACATGTGTGAACCCTAGCGTTGTCTTGGGGGAAGATGATTTTTTTCTCGCTAAACCTGGTCCTTTTTGCTGAATGGATTGATGAAGCTTATCTAGAAGATTAGCGAAGTATTCTCCATTAATTGTTTGACCTTTAGGAAGGTAACTTATCATCAAGATCCCATCTGCATCCCAAAAGACGGAAGCCATCACTTTTCCAGCCGATTTTACAGCCATGGCTTTTTTTGAAGCCGGGCATCCCGATTGAGTCCACTGTTTTGATTGAATTTTTGATTCTGGCGTGTAATGATGTAAAATATCGGCCTTTTTTGATCGTGCGCAAGCAATCGCGGTAACTAACGGGCCGATAACTTTTTCATATTTAATTCCTCACTTAGGATATGATGTACCAGTTATTTTGGGATACCTGTAGTGTCAGCTATTTCAGATAACTTCAATAGTCGATCTGCTAAAACCATATCATGTACTTTCAAGACCATTTCCGGAGTGGTGACCCTTTTTGGACGTCCGGAGCGGGTTTCATCTTGGACACATGGACGACCGCGTTTAAACTCAGCCACCCAGTTTTTTAACTGTGTCATAAGAAGAAGCACATTCACCTAAAACATTCTTTAACTCGTCATCGAAATCTTTCCCCTTTATGCCCTTCATATGAAGAAACTTTATCATCGCTCTTTGTTCAATTTTATCCATTTCGAAAACTGTTCAAAAGACAAAAAATAAAAAAAAATTCATGCCACCAAACTCAAATTTAAAACACGGGTGGCCAGAGATACGAATTTAAAAATGACATATATATTTTTTAATTTTAACTTTTTAAATAGCAGTCACTAGTTACTTATCATCCCGCCTACGTAATATGTTGATAAGTGTTACAGCTTACTCCAAATATTATGTAGTCGACAAAATTGGGGTTTGATGTCGAGAGGTTCGTAGAAGTCACTACAACAATGATCAATGAGGAAGATGTCGTGACTCGTGAATGGACATGGTCAGGTGCGGTCGAGCTCTGGTAAGTTTGAGGCTACACTGCTACAGCCTGCAACTTATCGGCAAATCTTACAGCAAGACAACTCAAGCGGCCGCCAAGCACATAGTGTTTTGGTGCGTCAAATGGACGTTTGACGCTTGCTCAGTTTTCGTTTCAAGTGGTGAGCCATGTCACGCGGATATTTATCCGGCCGAGACGATTAAATGACCGTTGCAAATTGTGTGATGCCGTTTTTGTAATGTGTGATATTTTCATACAGTTGCTCTTTATATTTGCAAAGTGTGAAGTGGCCTACGCCTCTGCATGCAGTTGCATTTTGTAATGCGTAGATCTTGAGCAGTTGCCTCCACCTAGACTACACCCGATACTCTGGATCTAATACAAATATATACGTTAAGGATCTAACCTCGGAAAAAGCGAGAAAAATTTTCTACCGACTTCAAAAACAAGACGATACTCAATTCGACTGTATGTTTTTTTATGTGTGTTATCTCATATCTTTTACTAAGTGAATCGATTTGAATGATTCTTTTTTTATTTGAAAGCTGGTGCTTCACATGTAGTCTCATATAAATTTCATCGAGGTTTGACCAATAGTAATAGTTTTTGAGTTATTCTAAATAACTTATATTGAAGTCGGTTCTACAAAATTTTTAATTTTAATTATTAATTTTGCAAAGAAGATTATTTATTTGCTTCACGCACCTGAAACGTTTTACATCTGTTGAAATCCTAAATTACTTTGGATACCTATTTTGCGAGACCTGTGTTGGATGTACTTAAGTGCACGCTTGTGCACCTGATGTAATTTTTATTATGTCTTTTGCTTTTTACATTAAAAATCCAATATGAAAAAGGTTTCAGGTACTAATTAACGCTAACTTTGTGCCTTTGTCAACAGCCACTGTGAGGTATGGAAACTGTGGTGCCTATGCCTATACAGTGTTGAAGTATGAACAGCTCACTTGCGCTGGTGCAGCGTAGCGGCTTGCTGAAGCTTGTGCGCGACGCGACAGCTCGCTGGCGCGAATGCAGTGAGACAGCTCGCTGACGCAAACGCAGCGGAACCCCTCGCTGGAGCGCGTTTAGCTGAGGGGCCTATGTCTTTCATAAAAAAATTGTGTTATATAAGACGTGCGTTAAAATCTAGTGGTAAACGGTGTATACTAAAATCTGATTTGGACGATGTTTTCAATTCTGTAAATGTTTAGTCTGTATGAAATGTATTCAAGAGCTCACTCATTGTGTGCTGTTGAATAACAATTGGTGAAGATTTGAAAAAAAGGGTTTATCATTTCATGGTCAGAAAGGCCCGAGACGGAAAACTACATTAAACCAGTAACGTTACTTTAGCCTTCACACGAGGTGTGTGCTCGCCCCATACTTAATTTGAGGGTGCTTAATTTGACATGTGTAACTATGTGTCAGAAATAGCTAATCTAGTGCTTCCTTTCTGTAAAAGTAATATTGAGATACGCTAACGTTGTGCCTCTTTCTCAAAAGTAGAAGGTGGACAAGATAACGTGATGCCTCTTTCACGTCTAGCTTAAGTTATGCTAACGTCGTGCCTATGACTTAAGTAGGTGTTAAGTTATGATAACGTAGTGCCTGTGACTTTATCGGTAATTATTTTATTATGTTATGCTAACGTCGTGCCTATGACTTAATGAGTTATTATTTTGTTAAATTACCTTTGCTAACGTCGCGTCGTACATGTGATTTAATGAGTTATTTGGTTAGGTTATGCGAACGCAATGCCAATGACTTAGTCAGTTATTTTAACCGACTTCAAAGAGGAGGAGTTTCTAAAATCGACTGCGTTTTTTTATGTGTGTTCCTCAGAATTTTTTTCTAGGTGACTGATTTTGATGATTCTAGTTTTTTTTTGTAAACCTAGATCTCATCATGTAGTCTCATATAAATTTAATCAAGATCTGACCAGTAGTTTATGAGTTATTCTTAATAATGCGTATTTATTAATAATTGACTTTTAACAAAATTTTTAAGTTTACCACTTGTGATTTCTTACGCGAATACTACACATTAAAATAAAACTAGTTTTACGGATTTTATCGCGTATATGAACTTATTTTATTTTCCCGACATTTTGAATACTTTACAGCAGCCATTGTCACGGCGGGGGGCGGGGGGGGGTCATTATAAGAGTGTTCTGCAGGAGGTAAATTTTGTAATCGTTTAATAGAAGAAGATATATTTAAAGAAAAGGCGAACTGTTTTGGCAAGTACATTTCCTGTGTATTTTTGTAGTGTGTATGTTGAGGCCTTTCAAATATTTGAATGATTTATTGCATTGTGTACATGTATAGTTCGCGTTCGACGTGCCATCACAAGATTGGGTCACGGACTGCATTCACCACAGTTAAATACATTCACAAAAAGAAAAACCTAAAACAAATAAAAAAAAATAAAGTAACTAAAATGTACACTGAAAATATAAAAAGTCAAAGTTTAGAATATGACGGCTGCTTGTTTTGGTAACAAGACGCTTGTGTCGTTATGTAGGTGCGTCACAGGATGGTTTTGCATTTGGACGCTGCAGTGGAAGCGACCTAGCGACGCATGTCGTCGCTAGGAAACCCGATCGGCCTTAGCAACCGTGTCTTGAAATAATCACACGCGGATTAGAAGTTTTAAAGACTGAACGGGTACTGTAATGGGAAAAACAACAAAAAATATCCATGCGTACATATGAAAAATATGTTGATAAATTTTTTTATGCAGGTTTGAGACGTCAGGAAATTAAACTGGTTTAAAAATAAATATTTTAAGTGACCTGACCCTGCTTGTCACTTTTGTTATTACGGTGCAATTTGTCTTATCAATACTGATTGATTTTCACACAATATATACACTGGTTTTTACTGAGGTAACATTTCCGCCGCTCTATCGTTATTATTTGAGAATCAATTGTTATTCAACGTTTAATTTTATTTTCTTTAAATATATTCTTCTTCTATTGAACGATTACAAAATTTACCTCCTGCAGAACACTCTTATAATGGTTTAATGTAATTTTCCGTCTCGGGCCTTTCCGACCATGAAATGATAAACCCTTGTTTTCAAATCTTCACCAATTGTTATTCTACAGCACACAATGAGTGAGCTCTTGAATACATTTCATACAGACTAAACTTTACAGAATTGAAAACATCGTCCAAATCAGATTTTAGTATACACCGCTTACCACTAGATTTTAACGCATATTATATATATATATATATATATATATATAACACAATTTTTTTACGAGGAACACTGCGCATACACCTCAGATCTTAGGCGGGCTCCAGACTCCTGTGTGATTCACGGCGTGGATTCACGCCGTAATTTTGCCGCGAAATCGTCGCGAAAAACATGTCCCTCCACATTCGCTATCGTTCACAGTTTAGTTCGCGCGCTCGTCAAGAATGGACGCCGAAATATGCACTGCTATCTCCGTGACGCTATGCGCTTTGGCTCACTACAATTACGTGTATATAAAAGATAAAAAAGAAATAGAGAAGCCGAAGATGGTGGATGACAAAGATACATTTTATCAGTCACTTCAATACTCATTATTTCCTTTATTGGCATCCATGCGTCATGTACTTTCATTTTATTTTATGATCTTTGTGTTTAGCATCCCATAAAATGGGTTTGGCATGATAACACTCGATTAACATGAGTTCTTGCTCGTTCGTCCAACTGACGCTCATTTTGACCAACCGTCCTCCGTAAACAAGTCTTATACGTGTTAGAGCCATGCTGCAGCTATATTAGTAATATATTTGTAGCACCAATGGGTTAGCTCGACGGGGGAAGGACCACGCTCTCACAGAATACCAACGTAAAATAGCAGCTTAACACTGCTGTGTTTCGTATGGTGAGTGTAGAGTACCGGAGACCCTTTTTACTGGAAATGAGGCATTCCATCTTAGTCCTCACGGGTGACAACGCATCTGCATTTTGATTCGCAAACGAGAATAGATATAGATGTCTATGGGCCACAGCAGCCACTTGCCATCAGGTGGACTGTGTGCTCGTTTGTCATCCCATCATATAAAAAAATACAAATAAGCACAACCTCCCGGCACCGAGTCTCGTGCGTTACTGATTTCACGCGCGAGTGTGGATGCGCTTGCGTTCGCAGGAGGTTCGCGCCTCGTAAACCCTTTGAAGCGGGCGTAAAATACCGACACTGAACGGGGAACAAGGCGTGAACAGGCGCGAAGCCCATGAACGGGCGCGAAAGCCATCCACATTCGCGGTTCGCGGCTTTCACGGGTGTTCACGGCGCGAATGTGGAGGGCGCTTTACTAAACACTAAAGACATAGGCCCCTCAGCTAAACGCGCTCCAGCGAGGGGTTCCGCTGCGTTTGCGTCAGCGAGCTGTCTTACTGCATTCGCGCCAGCGAGCTGTCGCATCGCGCACAAGCTTCAGCAAGCCGCTACGCTGCACCAGCGCAAGTTAGCTGTTCATACTTCAACATTGTATAGGCATAAACACCACAGTTTCCATACCTCACAGTGGCTGTTGACAAATGCACAAAGTTAGCGTTAATTAGTACCTGAAACTTTTTTCATATTGGATTTTTAATGTAAAAAGCAAAACACATAATAACAATTACATAAGATGCACAAGCGTGCACTTACGTACATACAACACAGGTCTCGAAAAATAGGTACCCAAAGTAATTTAGGATTTCAACAGATGTAAAACGTTTCAGGTCATAATCATCATTACAGCCCTTCACAAGTCCACTGCGGAACATAGGCCTTTTTCGAAGAATGGCACATAGCACGGTCCTGAGCCACCTGCATCCATCGACTTCCTGCATATCTTACCAGGTCGTCACTCCATCTAGTGGGGGGACGCCCTACACTTCGCCTGCCGGTACGAGGCTGCCACTCGAGAAACTTTCTTCCCCATCGGTGGTCGGTTCTTCGAGCTATATGGCCAGCCTATTGCCACTTCAGCTTACTAATCCGTTGGGCTATGTCGGTCACTCTGGTTCTACTGCGGATAACCTCATTTCTGAGTTTATCACGCAGAGAAACTCCGAGCATAGCCCTCTCCATAGCTCGCTGAGCGACCTTGAGATTCCTCATCCGGCCAGCAGTGAAGGACCACGTCTCAGTTCCGTATGTCATCACTGGCAACACGCACTGGGTGTGCAGTCTCGTTTTCAAGGTTTGAGGTATACCTGACGAGAAGATGTGCCGTAATTTCCCGAACGCTACCCAACCGAGTTGAATCCGTCGATTGACCTCTCGGTCGAAGTTGGACTTACCTAGTCGGACTATTTGTCCCAGGTAAACATACTCGTCAACAACTTCGAGCTTAGTGTTCCCAACAACTATCGGCATAGGTGTGAGTTTCAGGTGCATGAAGCAAATAAATAATCTTCTTTGCAAAACTAATAATTTAAAATTAAAAATTTTGTAGAACCGACTTCAATATAAGTTATTTAGAATAACTCAAAAACTATTACTATTGGTCAAACCTCGATGAAATTTATATGAGACTACATGTGAAGCACCAGCTTTCAAATAAAAAAAGAATCATTCAAATCGATTCACTTAGTAAAAGATATGAGATAACACACATAAAAAAACATACAGTCGAATTGAGTATCGTCTTGTTTTTGAAGTCGGTAGAAAATTTTTCTCGCTTTTTCCGTGGTTAGATCCTTAACGTATATATTTGTATTAGATCCAGAGTATCGGGTGTAGTCTAGGTGGAGGCAACTGCTCAAGATCTACGCATTACAAAATGCAACTGCATGCAGAGGCGTAGGCCACTTCACACTTTGCAAATATAAAGAGCAACTGTATGAAAATATCACACATTACGAAAACGGCATCACACAATTTGCAACGGTCATTTAATCGTCTCGGCCGGATTAATATTCGCGTGACATGCTCATCACTTGAAACGAAAACTGAGCAAGCGTCAGACGTCCATTTGCCGCACCAAAGCACTATGTGCTTGGCGGCCGCTTGAGTTGTCTTGCCGTAAGATCCGCCGATAAGTTGCAGGCTGTAGCGGTGTAGCCTCAAACTTTACAGAGCTCGACCGCACCTGACCATGTCCAATCACGAGTCACGACATTTTCCTCATTGGTCATTGCTGTAGTGACTTCCACGAACCTCTCGACATCAAACCCCAATTTTGTCGACTACATAATATTTGGAGTAAGCTGTAACACTTATATTATGTTACGTAGGCGGGATGATAAGTAACTAGCCACTGCTATTTAAAAGGTTAAAATTAAAAAAATATATATGTGTCATTTTTAAATTCGTATCTTTGGCCACCTGTGTTTTAAATTTGAATTTGGTGGCGTGAATTTATTTTTTATTTTTTGTCGTTTGAAAATATATTTTGTCAACTGTTTTCAAAATGGATAAAATTGAACAAAGAGCGGTGATAAAGTTTCTTCATATTGTAACGAACCCCCCGCTCCCTTCCCGCTTGGAAAAGGCTCACAATATTTATATAAAATACCAGATACAAGGGCTTCGCTCTCCCACATTTAAATAAATGTGGAGGAAGTACACGGCTCCGCACACGCCGCGCACGGTGAGCGCCAACCATTTTAATGCGCTCCCCCGAAGGGTACGCTAAGTTGGGAACTGAACCGTAGTTCACAGCAAAATAACTGGCGAACCAGTAAAAGAGGATTTGGCCCCTTGATAGTGCGTAAGCACATACATCGACCGAAGTCGCGCATGTCAATGCGTGTAAACGCCATACAGAATTCTATCAAATTCAGCCACAGTGAATGTACGTCACACGGGTTAGGCAACAATAGACACAGTGGCCATAAAAAGCCCTCCTTGAGCGCCACCACCTGCCAGACCGCCGTTCCTGCAAACGTGATGTAAGTGTAAGGCATCATCACCAATTGCTTGGTCAGCACGGCCAATTGGCTGCAGAGCGTGTCATGACTCTACCGCTCACCTCAGGGGAATGGGGTCCCACGTTGCGCGGATTTCGGCCGCAGCCTTGAGAGCCTCCTCAGATTCTCCCTCCAGCTACCACCCGCATGAGGTCGACACATATGCTCTACCAACCAAAACAATGGCAGATATAGCCAATAGGCAGTTATAAAATATAAGTAATAATTCGCCATCAGAAAGGGTTTGTGTCACTGACGTTGATTATATGCATTTTTTGGTCATGTTTGTCTCACCCACCAACAAGTTGCCTTCAATCTTTCAAAGGTGGGAACTTTATAGAGATATAATTATTATGTGGTTACATAAAACATCTTGGAGGACAGACAGTCTGCAGCCCCGTAATGAAGGGACCCGACTTGGGCAAAGCTACTTAGGTTGTGAGTCAAACCAAGACGCAGAGAGTGCCATTGAGAATAGCGAACAGCCAAACAACCATCGCAGAGACTATCGTCGGGCTTACACCATCCCAAGGTCCCCCATAGAGTCCCAGCAGACATCAGCACCCGCATACCTCCATCGACCAGAACCACAAGATGCGTCAAATCAGGTGCAGCACACCTGCAGATCCATCACAAGTCGCAATACTGCAAGTAGCAGTAAGCATCAATGCAACTATCATACGGATGGCGCCCCCTCACAACACACCCACATGATCCCTATCGACTTTGGTAACAAAATTGATAATGTTGTTAACTAAAAATACTACCAACGTGGAAAGCGATGGAGGCGCGTCCGATTGCTCGTCCATTTCACTTAAATCGGCCCCATCGGAAGGGGGAAGAAAGCGTAAGCCGAAGCCCCCAAGTGCTGCGGTTGTGGCCGCTAAATTTGCGGCAGTGTCAGCCACAGCCTCTGAAGAAGAGGCCGCCACAGGCATCGAAACAGAGGAGGATCTCTTCGACCCCTCCGTAACGCTCACAAACACCAGGGCGAAGAAAAGCCTGCCCGACCTAGAGGAGTTGGCCCGCGAAATGTCGACGCATAGTGACCGTGAGCTTGGCCAAGAAATTGAAATAAATCTCCAGGCCGTTGAAAAGGTAGCAGATAGATCTCGCAACCTAAAAGGCAATTTCGTGAGGGGTATAAGGCTAGCTGTGCGTAATATAAAGGCGGCGACCGAAGAACTTGCGCGAAGGACCACGACAAGCGAAAACATTAAAAGGCTTGAAAAGGAGAACGAGGAATTGCGATCACAGCTGGCGAGTCTTGCAGCTAAAACAGAAAATTAACGAAGGAGATTTATCTCCTCCGCAAGCAGGAAACGCATAAGGTCCATCCTCTGAACATCGCAGCTACGAGCAATCGACCGGTGCTAGCATACCACAAGGCCAAGCACGGAGAGGGGGACCTCATGGAGCGCATTGGGTCGCTGATCGAAGAGAAGCTGGCAATATTTGAGGCCAAGATGTTTCCCGATAGGGTGACCCGACCTCCATTGGCAAGTGCGAGCCGAGGTGATTTATCGCTACCTCAAAGGCCATCACCACCTTTGCAATCGGCTCCATCGTCGCAGCCACAGAAGACGAAAAGGCAAAGGTCGAAGAGGAAAAAGAAGCCTGCCTACCCACCACTGGTAGATCTTCCCCCTGTGGCTGCAACGGTATCGTATAACCCGGTACCGCCCAATGCCACCTCGTGGGTTGAAGTGGCTAAAAAGCCCAAAAAATCAAGGCCCACCAAAAAGCAGATCGCCGCGGCGGCATCACCTTCCGGTACCCCGAAAGGGAGACGGAAAAACAAAAAAGTATTGCGTGCCCCAACATCTGCGGCCGTAACTGTTACGGTGTCAGAAAGCTCCACTGTTACTTATGCCAAAGTAATGGAGGAGGCAAAGGCCAAAATACACTTGGCAGATTTTGGCATCGAAACAGTCCGCCAGAAGCGGGCGGTAACCGGTGGACTCCTGCTGGAAATTAAGGGTCCAGATTGCGGCGCGAAGGCGGACAAGCTGGCGGCCAAAATGCGTGAGGTTCTCTCAGACCTAAACGTGCGAATCAATCGGCCTGTTAAAACAAGCGACGTTCGACTGAGGGATCTCGACGATGCCGTCAGCACTTCGGAGGTTGCGGCGGCTATGGCTGAGGCAGGAGATTGTTCGGTGGATGACATAAAAGTCGGGGAAATCCGCCGAAATCCCACTAGCATGGGGACATGCTGGGTGCGGTGTCCAGTCACGGCAGTCCGCAAGATTGCGGCTGTTGGGCGAGTGCGCGTGGGGTGGGGGTCTGCTCGGGTAGAATTACTGGAGCCCAGGCCCATGCACTGTTTTCGATGCCTAGAAAGGGGGCACGTTGCCAGCAGGTGCTCCAGTGAAACAAACAGGGGCGCACGTTGTTATGCTTGCGGAGAGCAAGGACACAGGGCGAAACAGTGTACTGCGTCGGCACTAAAATGTCCCCTGTGTTCCGATCTTGGGCATTCTGCTGGCCACAGACTAGGAAAGAAGTGCATCCCACCTCCCAAAAAAAAGGGAAGGAAGAATGATGAGGTATCTGCACCCATCAGCAAGGCGGCTACAACGACTTCTGTCGCTGCGCCGAGTACTAGCTCGGCTATGGAGGTGGCTGAATTAAATATTCGCGCCCCTTAAAGTCCTCCAGGGCAACCTGAACCACTGCCGCAATGCGCAGCATCTGCTCATGCAAACCATTGCGGAGTGGCGGGTTGCCCTTGCAGTAGTAGCGGAGCCCTATGCCGTCCCCGACCATCCTCGCTGGTTCGGTGATGAATCGGGCTCCGACGCCATCTACTGGGGGGGTGGAGAGCGTGCCCCACCCTGTGCTCTATTGAGAAGAGGGCAGGGCTTTGTTGCAGTGCAATGGGGCCCCCTGGCCATAGTGGGCTGCTACGTCTCTCCTAATAGGTCCCTTGCCGACTACGAGGCGTACCTAGACGAGGTGGCGAATTGTGTTCGCGAATGTCAACCTCGTCCGTTGATCGCTCTTGGAGATTTTAACGCCCACACAAGGGCTTGGGGTAACTCCAGAGACGATCCCAAGGGAGAGACAGTGATGGTATGGGCGGCTGGGCTGGACCTCCGATTAATGAATCAGGGGTCCGTAAGCACATGTGTACGGTGGCAGGGGGAGTCCATCGTGGATCTTACGTGGGCAACTCCTCCTGCAATGCAAATGCTGTCGGGCTGGCGAGTGGCGGAGGAGGTGGTCACTTTGTCTGACCACCGCCACATCGTATTCGATGTTGCACTTCGACAGCCCGACAGTAACCCCAGTCGCCGAGATAGCAGCCCACCGCGGCGTTGGTGTCTCAAGCGGCTCGATCGAGATAAGCTCGAAGCCGCTGCCACCGTCGCGTCCTGGCCAGAAAACGCCGAAGAGGTTCAGTCCGATCCCGAAGTGGAAGCGAACTGGTTTCGGGGTACGATGGCGCAAATTTGCGACCTGTCGATGCCCAGAACCAGTCGCCCCAAGCGTAAAGCAGTGTACTGGTGGTCAGCAGAAATCGCACGGCTCCGTGCAATCTGCTTGCGGTGTCGGCGCCAGTACACTAGAGCCCGAAGAAGAAGACGGCGAGCTGCGCCTGAGGAGATAGCCAGACTCTACGGGGCATACCGAGCGGCTACAAAGGCGTTGCAAATCACCATTACCAACGCCAGGTCTCGGTCCTGGAAAGAGCTTCTGGAGGGACTCAATAAAGATCCCTGGGGGCGCCCATACAGGATAGTGCTGGGTAAGCTCCGGCCCTGGTCGCCCCCTTTGACGGAGACTCTCGATCCGGATCTTCTGGAAAGGGTAATCGGCACGCTCTTTCCAGAGGACCGGTCAAGTCCCGAAGGTCACCCGCCGTCTTCATGGGAGTGGCAAGACCAGATGGGGGTGACGGTCGAGGAGCTGGACCGAGCCGTCAGCCGCTTAAAAGTCCGGAACACAGCACCGGGGCCCGACGGATTCCCGGGCCGGGCGCTAGTGCTGAGTCTGGCTGCCCTGGGAAACAGGCTGAGGCAGCTGTTTACCAGCTGTCCGCGGTATGCCAAGTTCCCCACAGCCTGGAAAGAGGCAAGGCTGGTCCTCTTGAAGAAGGAAGGCAGAGCCGCAGATTCTCCCTCTGCGTACCGCCCCATATGCCTGCTGGACGAGATTGGCAAATTGTTCGAGAGGATAGTTGCTACTCGGCTCAGCGGGCATCTGTTGCGCGTCGGTCCCGATTTGTCTGACAGCCAGTTTGGGTTCCGACGGGAGCGTTCCACAGTAGATGCGATTATGCGCGTCCGCTCCCTGTCGGAACAAACAGTATCACAGGGTGGCGTGGCGTTGGCGATAAGTCTTGATATCGTCAACGCCTTTAACTCTCTACCCTGGGATGCAATCAGGAGGGCACTGGCACATCATCAAGTGCCCCCCTGCCTGCAAGGTATTATTGGGGACTACCTGCGCGACAGGTACATTCTGTACATGGGGAAAGATGGTAGAAAAATTCGGAGGGAGATCAGACGTGGGGTTCCACAGGGCTCGGTGCTGGGTCCATTACTGTGGAACCTCGCGTACGATGCGGTTCTGCGAGTCGACCTTCCCGCTGGTGTAAATATCGTGTGCTATGCCGACGACACCTTGGTGATCGCCAGCGGGATAACTTTCGAGAGGGCCAAGGAGCTCGCCGAACTTGGGGTGGAAGTCGTCGTCGCCAAAATCCACGAGTTGGGTTTAGAAATAGCGCCTCACAAGACCGAGGCACTATGGTTCCATAAATTACCACGGGGCAGGGAACCACCCGACTCGTGCGTCCGCGTGGGTGGGTCCGAAGTCAGAGTGGGGAGGTACATGAAGTACCTAGGCCTCCTCCTTGACAGTCGCTGGGGCTTCGAAGAACATTTCGAGCGCCTAGTCCCCCGGATCGAAAGGGTGGCGGGTGCAATGCGTAGACTGCTGCCCAATCTAGGGAGACCGACGGAGGAAGTACGTCGCCTCTATGCGGGAGTTATACGGTCCGTAGCTCTGTATGGAGCGCCTGTATGGGCAAAAAGGCTGGCCATCCGACGCTGTAGAACTAAAATTTACAGTGTCCAGCGGAGGATGGCCATACGGATCGTACGAGGATACCGCACTATATCCTTTGAGGCGGCGACAATCCTGGCTCACTTTCCACCACTAGATATACTGGCGGAGATGGATGCGAGGGTGTATGACCGAATCCGTGCCCTCCGCCAGAGCGGTGGTAGTGAGCCAGAAGAGGCGCTCGAATCAATTAAACGGCAGGAACGACAAAACGCCCTGGCGACATGGCGCACTCGACTCGAGGAGCGCTATGAACACAAACGCGTCATCGGAGCAATCCTGCCGGTCTTCGAAGCCTGGATGCAGCGACGAACAGGAAGACTCACCTACAAACTTACACAGATAATTACCGGGCATGGGTGCTTCGGTGATTATCTGTGTAAGATCGGACGCGAGGCGACGGCGAACTGCTTCCACTGTGGTGGACGGGACCAGGACTCCGCTTCCCATACGGTCGGAGTATGCCCAGCGTGGGAACGGGAGCGGACAATTCTGGTGAACCGCATTGGACGGAACCTCTCCCTGCCAGCAATCGTGTCGGCGATGCTGAGCGGGGACTCGGCGTGGAGGGCCGTAGCCACCTTCTGTGAATCCGTTATGATTCAGAAGGAGGCTTCTGAGCGGGATCGGGAGAGGGCGGATCCCGCGCGGAGACGACGTCGCCAAGGCGTTCGTCACGGCCCTCCTCTTGAAAACGGTGTTCCCCTACCAGAAACGGGGCCTCCGGGGTTACAGACGCTCGGGGCGGGGGCCTCGAACGTCTAGTAATGTAACCCCCGAGGAGGACGATGACTCGGAAGTGGTCTCGAGACATCGTGATAGCACTGCGAGGGTGCTGGGGGCAGCAATTACTGTCCCCGGGACGTGCTATAAGCGTAGCAAAGCGATGGAGGGGCCCCGGTTGCGTTCCGAACGGAGATCCCGGGACCCCTCGTATACGCTGATGGTGACCACCGTGGGGTTTTAGCCGGTATGAGTCCGGCATAACCTTTTCGTTGCCCCCGCAGCGGAAGGTATCCATGAGGATTTCCCCACGTAAAAAAAAAAAAAAGACGTCAGTAGCCAAAACTCCACGTATCATAGCGCTATTGCACTAAGACATGAAGTTGAGTATGCTTGCTGCACTTAAAAGTACTACCAAACACACTCACCCTAATCCGAAAGATAGTCGACGTATCATAACGCTATGCGCTAAGACGTCGCCCACAAACGGTAGGGGTGTGCGATGTCCACGGGCAAGTCGTATTGCTACAACAAACCTGCTTACTACTGACACAAAGATGATATGTCTAGGACACATCGGTTAGCGAGTCCAAGTTTACCTCGGTCTCGGAGGCTGCGAAGCAACCTACACGCCACTATAATAATCCTTTTCAAGTCCCATTTCTTTCAATATAATGCTTTTACATATTTGAGACCTTCCACATATTTGCTTTATTTCAAAGACCATACTATTGTATCTCTTATTCATATGGGACTTCAAGTCATAACTCTGCTATCATAATGCTTATGCATCATAGAGACCTTCTATATTAATGCTTTGGTTCGTTAGACCTTACTATCATAATTCCTTAATATAGGACTAGTCATTGTGCAACCTTAGTACTAGCAGTCGATCGGCCGACCACCCCATATATAAGTACAACCTTGGGTATGTGTCTCCGGCAACGCTATAATATAAGGGAACATTACAAGAACACCTTCATCAACTTAGAAAATTTTGATCCATTTTTTCTATTATATTACAAATGTTAATTATCTTTATTATTGCAATATATCGTCACATGGCGTCACAATATGATGGGCATGAAGAAGAAAGATATAGATGACGAGTAAAATAATGTTTTGGATGAATGTGCTTCTTCTTATGACACAGTAAAAAACTGGCTGGCTGAGTTAAAACGCGGTCGTCCATGTGTCCAAGATGAAGCCCGCCCCGGACTTCCAAAAAGGGTCACGACTCCGGAAATGGTCGTGAAAATACATGATATGGTTTTAGCAGATCGACGATTGAAGTTATCTGAAATAGCTGACACTAAAGGTATCTCAAAAGAACTGGTACATCATATCCTAAGTTAGGAATTAAATATGAAAAAGTTATCGGCACGTCGGGTGCCACGATTGCTTAAGCACGATCAAAAAAGGATTTGGGTGCAAAATTCGAAAGAATTTCTGGACTGTTTTTAGAGTAAAAAGGGCGATTTTCACATCGATTTGTAACAACAGATGAAACATGGGTTCATTGTTACACGCCAGAATCAAAAATTCATTCAAAACCGGGGACTCAATTGGGATGCCCGGCTCCAAAAAAAGCCATGGCTGTAAAGTCGGCTGAAAAAGTGATGGCTTTCGTCTTTTGGGATGCAGATGGGATCTTGATGATAGGTAACCTTCCTAAAGGTCAAATAATTAATGGAGAATACTTCGCTAATCTTCTAGATAAGCTTCATCAATCCATTCAGAAAAAAAGACCAGGTTTAGCGAAACAAAAATCATTTTCCCCCAAGACAACGCTAGGGTTCACACATGTTGATTTTTGCCATAGCTTTACTATGGCAAAAATCAACGAATTGAAGAATGATTTGCTGCCCGACCCACCTTATTCGTCTGACCTAGGGCCATCAGACTTCCACTTATTCCGTTAGCTCAAAACTTTTTTGGGTGGACAGAAATTTGCCACAAATGATGAAGTCATAATAGCCGCTGTAGAGGAATATTTTGCAGGCCTCGAAAGAAATCATTTTATGGAAGGCATTACTGCTTTAGAACGAAGATGGAATAAGTGCGTAGAGGTTCACGGAGACTAAGTCGAAAAATAAAATTAATTTTGTCAAGGAAAGTTAAGTGTTTTCTTATTAGGCTAGTTACTTATCATCCCGTACAAAAAGGCCATTTATTTTTTTCAATTAAACATTTATTTATAGGTACATCACTATACTGTCAAATTATAACAACGTTTATATAAACGTTTTCTCGGGAAAACGTCGCCGAGTACCGGGACAAACTTGTGTCTGAAGTCGAGTCTTTGCTTAACAAAGTCTCGGATTGGGGGCGACTAAATCTAGTCCAGTTCAATCCCCAGAAGACACAAGTTTGCGCGTTTACCGCTAAAAAGAACCCCTTTGTCGTATCTCCTCAGTTTCAAGGCACTCCCCTTACTGCCTCAGCCAGTATCGGAATCCTTGGCGTCGACATATCGAATAGTGTGCAGTTTCGTGGTCACTTGGAAGGGAAGGCCAAATTGGCCTCTAAAAAGCTTGGCGTGCTCAGCAGAGCGAGACAGCATTTCATGCCGGCACATCGCTTGCAACTTTACAAAGCGCAAGTTCGGCCCCACATGGAATACTGTTCTAATCTCTGGGCCGGGGCACCCCAGTGCCACTTGACCGCATCCAGCGCAGAGCGGTTCGAATTGTCGACGACCGAGTTATTTCTGATCGGCTCGATACACTGGCACTGCGTAGAGATGTTGCATCTCTTTGCGTATTTTATCGCATCTATCACGGGGAGTGCTCTGAGGAATTGTTCGGACTAATTCCAGCCGCTCAATTTCACCATCGCTCATCGCGACAAAACTCGCGTTACCATCCATACCATCTGGATGATTGGCGGTCCACGACTGTGCGATTTAGAAGAAGTTTTCTCCCTCGCACGACTTCCTTGTGGAATCAATTACCACCAGCGAATTTTCCGAACCGATACGACTTAGGAACCTTCAAGAAAAGAGCTTACACCTTTCTAAAAGGTCGGCAACGCATCTGCAATTCCCCTGGTGTTGCGGTTGTTCATGGGCGGCGGTAGTCACTTACCATCAGGTGAGCCGCATGCTCGTTTGCCCCCTATTCTATAAAAAAAAAATAACGAAACACGAGCAAATAAATTTCCTCTGAATGCAAAATTATAACTCGTCTGTACCTCCAGCATTTCTTTCGATATTTGTTAACATACAAAGTTGATAATATGATACGCGAGTCACATCGTAGTCCTTCACAAACGTAACAACCCTCACACAATTATCCCAATTCTGATGTAAGAAACTAACTCACTTCTGATGTTACAAAATTATCCTCAAAGTATTTAAATAAAAGAACACTACTCGGTAACTAACACTGCTTACTATCTATATAGTAAATGGTTACTAAAAAGTCAACCAACCTGCATAGTCTTGGTACTGACAAAGTAAGTACTTAGACGCTGTTCTTTCGTGGGTGCCAATAAAAATTAAACAAAAAATAAACGTATCAGTATTTATTAATATACATACATATTCGTTTATTGCACTCCTCATAAGTGTTTAAAGCTACGGATAGACATGCTCATTAGTAGCACGCTGGTGAGCATGGCATATGAGTATGCTTAAAATGAGCATACTTTTGAACTCTTTACATTTGCTTGCAAAAGTCACGCTAATTTTAAGCATACTTCTGAATAAGCATGCTTCAAGAAAACAATCCAGTACACTTGCTTTTTACCAACAAAGACAGGCAAATGGCAAACCGAACTCAACAATATCGTGTTATTGATTGCGATTCGATGTGCCCAAAACCCGTTGTATACACGACAAAGAAAAAGAAGATATAAGACCATTTGGGTGAGTGACAAGAAGAGAAAACCTTGGAGCAAGTAATTCTTTGTTCGTAAAAATGCGAAAAGAAGATATCGAGGGCTACAAAAATCATTTACGCATCTTACCGCATCAATTTGATACCCACTCTCAAAAATCGAAAATTATATACAAAGCCATGATACACGTCCACGAAATGCTATTCTGGCTAAAATAAAATTAGAAATCACTCTGCGAAATCTAGCTGTTGGAGATTATTTGTACACATTAGAAACATTGTACAGAGTTTCCAGATCTGCTATATCTCAGTTTGAATGCAATTCTTCAAACTAACAAATGGTAGGCTTGTATATTTCTAAAGCACCAGAACCGGTCCTCTTTAAATTTTTAATTTTTTCAATTCTGTTTGATACTCTGATCTTAAGTTTTTAATTTTGGTTTTAAGCATTTTCAATGTCAATGTTGTTTCATTCATTACTCTTAATAAATCATCGTAAGCGTTGTTACGTGCTATGTTATTTTTATACATCGGTGAATGAGGATTCCAAACACATTCATGGTTTCGGTAGTGAGTAATAAAATTTAATGTTTTTTCGACTCGACTTTCAGCGCGCCATTTTTCACAACAAAACTCAGTTTACTCAAGAAATTATTCGAATAAAAACATTGCAAAACATACGTACTTGTCATCAGCATCACCAGTAACATGCGATCCGAACAGTAAAAATACGGGAGGAAGATTAAAAGTAGCGTGCTAGTAAGCAAACACGTTTAGACATGCTCAAAGCATGCCCCCCTCCACCCCCGCCTTAAGCAGCAAGCTCTAAAATCGAACGACTGTTGATTTTTGAGCATACTCATAACGAGCATGCTCATTACTAGCAATGTTTTAATACACTTGCTACTAAGTAGCTTTTGCTCATTGATAGCAAGATTTCGTGCTACTATTGAGCATGTATCCGTAGCTTTATTCTCTCGAAACGTCAAGGTCAAGCAATTTTTTTGTTCTTAAAATGCCTCTATCATACCCATATTTCACTTATATGATAATATGTTAAGAAAATACTCTAATTAATCCATTTTAAATTTTCTTAAAAATTATTTTACGTTGCTAATTTAAAAAAGAACGGTTTGAAAAAAATACTGGGACGTCCAGATGTTTATTCTGTATGTGGTCACGATAACTCTCGAAAAAATTAACGTATTGAGACCGGGTTTTTTAATTGGCTTTTGAATTACATAAACTGGTTCCCTATTTTATATCAATAGCCTAGTACGCGTACTTTGTTAATAAAATGAATTTCAATTTTTATAAGTTTTATAGCTATTAAAAATTTAAAGGTGCTTTCATATTTTTAGCCCTTGATAGACAAAGAACAGCCTATATCGATTTTATACTTTGTGTAATCGATTTATTTTGGTAAAAATTATTAATTTTTTCCCTGTATGTGACACTACCTGTTAAAATAATAGAGCGCTTAGTTTAAAACACGTATGTAAGTATTATATTTATAGCAGGAATTTATTTTATCGTCACAATTAATTAAAAAGCTCATCAGGCGTGCACTTTTGCATTTTCCAAACTATTTTCATATATTATAGAAAAGGTCAACAAGTCGAGATCGAAATATGAAGGCGGAATTTCTAATAATATACAAGCACGAAATGCTGCCGTCCCTCCGGTAGACGTCCTACATTGGCAAATTTGAACTAGTTTAGTGTTATATTGGATAAGTTATATTAGTATTCTGATTTATAACGAAACCTCACAGGTTAGTTTATGCAACGATATAATTGCTCACTTAACTGTTTCCTACCAAAATAAGTTAGTATATTATGCTAAGCAGAAACAATATAATATAATCTAGCATGTAATATGAATTAGTTAAAACAATTATAATAATATTAATAAAAGCTAAGCAGAGAATACAGATTAATATATAGAATGT
This sequence comes from Parnassius glacialis, assembly GCA_033319125.1. Lineage (NCBI taxonomy): Eukaryota > Metazoa > Arthropoda > Insecta > Lepidoptera > Papilionidae > Parnassius > Parnassius glacialis. The sequence continues at coordinate 8,375,894 of JAVANC010000007.1, read as the reverse complement.
AATAACAATTAATTAAATGTGATCCCCTGTGGTAGCAGCGTCGATGAGATTGGGCTCCATGGATTTTCATGTAAGAAAAGTTCTGGTAGGTTTTCACGGCATGGTTTTTTGAACGATGTCATCCTAAGGGCTCTTGTCTCTATCAATGTTTCCTCGATTTTAGAGCATTCTGGAATATTTAGATACGATCGCAGGAGACCCTACGGTATGACATTTGGCCCTTGACAGAGAGGTAAAGCCCTAGTGTGGGATGCCTGATCACTTGCGTAAACACTGGCGGTCTCTCTCACCTCAGGGATCAGAGGCAGCTGAACTGAGTAAGTGGCGCAAAAATTAATCTCTGAGAGATGACTGCATTTTTGTGTCATTTGCTGTAGAGACTATCGGTCCGTAGGGTCCACGTGTGCAGTGAAGTTTCTAAAGGAACTCTATCCGTGATTGGTCGTCGCTGCTGGTGATAAGAAGATCTTTTCTCGCTCAAGGGCTAAGTATAGCCGTTAAGCGAGGAAAAGCAGCCAGCGTTCTTGGCACAACAATACGGTTATATGACTGTATGATAATTGAGTTATTAGCTTAAGTTTTTTTTATTATAGTTGTTTAGTATTGCATATATTAATAAATAAAAAATAATATATTATTATAATTGTTTTAGTCAATATAAAATGCCGTAGAAAGTGCCGTGTAGTGGCGGTAAAGAATATCCACTACCCCATATCCTCCCGTGGGTGTCGTAAAAGGCGACAAAAGGAAACAGGTGCGAGATGGGCAGCAGCATCTTCCTGATAATACCAAAGTTACAATAAAAAAACTGCGGTTGCCAACCCGCTCGCTAAGCGTGGCAACTATGGCAAATACCCCCCAATGACGAGAGTAACAAAGAGACGGCCCCCAGTCCCCGGCGGCCCCGCTATTTCTGGCTACGGTGGCAACCATGGTAACGGTGGGGCAGGGGATGCTAAGAATCTCCGGTGGTGGTTCGGTTGCCACCTACAACGACTCGACCTGGCAACGTACAACGCACGCACCCTGAGGACTGACGAGAAGATCGTGGAGCTGAAAGAAGAGATAGAAAAGTTGCGCTGGCATATTATAGGATTATCCGAAGTCCGAAGAGAGTGGGAGGACACGGTAATCCTCGAATCCGGTAAATTGCTCTATCACCGGGAGGGTGACCATCTGTCCCAAGGAGGTGTCGGATTTATCGTCCACAAGTCTCTCGTTAACAACGTTGTAAAGATCGGGAGTGTGTCGACGAGGGTACCGTACCTTATACTCAGAATCACCAAACGGTATTCGCTGAAGGTCATACAGGTTTACGCACCAACCTCGGCACACCCCGATGAGGAGGTGGAGGAAATGTATGAGGATATCTCTAGAGACATGCATTCCTCCAAAACCTAATATACAATGTTAATGAGAGACTTCAATGCAAAACTAGGCACAAGAGAGAATGGTGAGCTGAAAGTAGGGAAATTTGGAACAGGGCAACGAAACCCAAGGGGCCAGCAGCTGGCCGACTTCATGAAGAAAGAGGGACTCTTTATGATGAACTCTTTCTTCAAGAAGCGGCCCCACAGGAAGTGGACCTGGTCGAGCACCGACGGTTCGACAAAAAATGAGATTGACTTCATTATGACGACCAGACGACAACTGTTCAGTGATGTCTCAGTGATCGCGAGGGTGAAAACAGGCAGCGATCGCCGAATGATTAGAGGCACATTGAACCTAAATGTTAAGTTGGAGAGGTTTTAACAGTGGTAGAGCCACGCGGCTTTTGCTGTCGCACGGATGGGCCGGCTCGAACCGGGGTGGTACCACGACCTCACAGAAAACCAGCGTGAAGTAGAGGTTTACCTCTGCGTTTCGCTTGGTGAGTGCAGGTGGCCGGAGGCCCTTTTTACTGGGAATGAGGCATTCCATCTTAGTCCTCACGGTTGACAACTCATCTGCATTTTGATTCGTAATCGAGGATAGATGTAGATGTCTATGGGCCGCAGCAACCACTTACCATCAGGTGGACTGTGTGCTCGTTTGTCACCCTTATCCTATAAAAAAAAGGTGTCGTCTGATGAAGTCAACGCTCCGTCCCCCTCGTGCTCTAATCCAAAGCCCCGAAACCTTTCAGCTCGAGTTACAAAACCGTTTTCAGTGCCTAAAAGACTGCAATGAAGTGGACGATATGAATTACAAGCTTGTGGAAACTGTCCATGCGGTCGGAGCTAAGCTCTGCAAGACCCGCCGCAGAAGAACACAAAAACTCTCTGATCACACTCTTAATCTCATGGCTGTTAGACGGGAGATGAGGCTACATTCTTCAACAGATTTGACAGCATACAGGCAACTGAACAGACAGATCTCCAAATGCATGCGGCGGGACTTACGCAACTTCAATACAGCTCGTATTGAAGAAGCGATCGAGCGGAACCAAGGCTCCAAAGTCTTTGCCAGAGATTTGTCTGCCAGAAAGAGCCAACTGTCAAAGCTGAAGACAGAATGTGGCAGCATCGTTTCCGGGGCACCTGAGATTTTGAGTGAGATTGAGAGGTTCTGTGGGCAGCTGTACACGTCATCGTTAGAGCCACACGCAAGTGTGAGTAACGATCCAAGAGCGAGTCTTATCCGACACTATTCCGAAGATATCCCGGACGTCAGTCTGAGCGAGATTAGAATGGCTCTCCAGCACCTTAAAAACGGTAAGGCCCCAGGCGAGGATGGAATTACAGCGGAGCTCCTGAAAGCGGGTGGGAAACCAGTACTTTAAGTCCTTCAGAAGCTCTTTAATTCCGTCCTCCATGGTGGCATTACACCGGAGGCGTGGAGCAGAAGTGCGGTGGTCTTGTTCTTCAAGAAAGGTGACAACGCTCTCTTGAAGAACTACAGACCGATTTCCCTTCTGAGCCGCGTCTACGTGCTGTTTTCGAGAGTCATTACGAATCGTCTCGCGCGCAGACTTGATGACTTCCAGCCTCCCGAACAAGTCGGTTTCCGAAAGGGCTTTAGCACCATAGACCACATACATACCCTACGGCAAATTGTAGAGAAGTCCGAAGAGTACAATTTGCCACTATGTCTGGAGTATGTGGACAATGAGAAAACCTTTGATTTCGTCGAAATTTGGGCGGTGCTGCAGTCCCTTCAGCGGTGCCAAGTTGACTGTCGGTATATCGAAGTGCTGAAGTGTTTGTACAGTAGAGCTACGATGGCTTTCTGAGTACAGAACCAGAGTACGAAACCTATCCAATTGCAGAGAGGTGTGAGACAGGGTGATGTTATGTCCCCGAAACTCTTCACCGCTGCATTGGAAGACGTTTTCAAGCTTCTGGACTGGAAAGGATACGGTATTAACATCAATGGCGAGTTTATCACTCACCTTCGATTTGTCGACGATATAGTTCTTATGGCAGAATCGCTGGAGGACCTAAGCACTATGCTCATGACCTCAATAGTGTCTCCCAACGGATAGGTCTTAAGATGAACATGGACAAAACAAAGATTATGTTTAATGTCCATGTCACACCTATGCCGGTAGTTGTTGGGAGCACTAAGCTCGAAGTTGTTGACGAGTATGTTTACCTGGGACAAATAGTCCGACTAGGTAAGTCCAACTTCGACCGAGAGGTCAATCGACGGATTCAACTCGGCTGGGCAGCGTTCGGGAAGCTGCGACACATCTTCTCGTCAGACATACCTCAAAACCTTAAAACGAAATTGTACAACCAGTGCGTGTTACCAGTGATGACTTACGGAACTGAGACGTGGTCCTTCACTGCTGGCCGGATGAGGAAGCTCAAGGTCGCTCAGCGAGCAATGGAGAGGGCTATGCTCGGAGTATCTCTGAGTGATAAACTTAGGAATAAGGATATCCGCAGTAGAACCAGAGTTACTGACATAGCCCAAGGGATTAGTAAGCTGAAGTAGCAGTGGGCCGGCCATATAGCTCGAAGAACCGACAACCGATGGGGAAGAAAGGTTCTCGAGTGGCAGCCTCGTACCGACAGGCGAAGTGTAGGGCGTCCCCCCACGAGATGGAGTGACGACCTGGTAAGACATGCAGGAAGTCGATGGATGCAGGTGGCTCAGGACCGTGGACTTGTGAAGGGCTGTAATGATGATGATGATGAATATAAAATAAATAATTTGTAGTAATAATAATATGTTCTGTGTCGCACAGACAAAACCCTCGAGAAAAAGATGAAGTTTTTAAAACCAACAACTATCAGAGATACATTCTAAAGGATGGCACCGTCTACATCTGTCGAGCAGCTCGTCGCCATCCCGGTGAGCTATTTAGGCATGTCATCTCTTTCTTACCCTGATAACGTGCACAGACACAACTGAGTAGTCAGAATTCTACACCAGGAGCTCACTCTAAATACGGTCTGCTGGACCGGAAATTGCCGTATTACAAGTACTTGCCTAATAAGCCTGATATTATGCTGGACCGGGCACATTCAAGGATATTTTTGGTCGACATTACCATTCCGTATGACGAGAACCTCGTGAAAGCCTAAACAGATAAGCGGACACAATATCTCGACCTGGCTCACGAGGTGAACGACATGTAGGGTGGACTGCCGTCCGAAATTATACCTGTAGTCGTTTCTGAAAACAGCTTAATCCCAGTCAGATTCTCGGGTCACCTAAGAAGATTGGAACTCTGTGACGGACCGCTTCAAGCTCAAATGCAGAAACTGGTGCTCCTTGACACCGCCCGCATCGTCTGCCGGTTTCTTTCCCCTTTCTCCCTAACCCTGGGCCCTTTGGTCTCCCCTGCCGTGGGCTTCCATCTGATTGAGTTATTATTTATTTATGTATTTTTTATATATTTATTTTAGTTATTGATATTTTTGTATATTTATCATTTTAATTTACAATTATATTATATTTTTATAGTCCAACTAGACAAGAAAACTATTTAAATACTAATAATTATTATTATTATTTATTTCGGACCATGATCCATATGTTTAGTAAGTAGTTTATAAACTATAATATGTTAGTAACAACATTAACTAATTATAACTAAGTTAATGCATATACTTCTGCCCACTTCCCACTGCACCAGAACCGCAGCAGTACATATGTACGTGTCCAGTGCTGCAGGAACGGGTAGTCTGGTTTCTCCACAATAACTCTCAGGATGCTGTTGGTGCTGCCCTGAAGCCTGCACGTCAGGGATGCTGTTCATTTTCGCAGAATAGCTTGAAAGCTGTCCGTTATCACTTGAGCAAACATGTCTGACGCACTACAGACTCGTTGAAGCCCTAACAGTATCCTAAAAACATTATTATATTGCACACGAAGAACATTGTAGGCCCGTTGCGTATATCTAACCCACATGCTACACGTGTAGAATAACTGGAAAAACGCCTTAAAAAGAGTAATTTTTACTTTTTTTTTATAGGATACGGTAACAAACGAGCACTTAGTCCACTTGATGGTAAGTGGTTGCTGTGGCCCATAGACATCTACTTCTATCCTCGTTTGCGAATCAAAATGCAGATGCGTTGTCACCCGTGAGGACTAAGATGGAATACCTCTTTTCTATTAAAAAGGGTCTCCGGTTCTCTACACTCACCATACGAAAAACAGCAGTGTTAAGCTGTTATTTTACGCTGGTATTCTGTGAGAGCGTAGTCCTACTCCAGTCGAGCTGACCCATTCGTGCTACAATATAGCTTCAACATGGCTCTACTACGTATAAAATTCTCTCGTACAACGTGCAAACTTCCGGACCAGCATGTTACAGTTGATTCTGCTATTTTATTAACGAGAAATTCTTGTAAATACGATTCTTATATCGATTCGTAAATTCGAACTTTGGGTTTGAACAAAACTGGTTTTCGGCCCTCCTGATTTCGGAATTCGGAAGAACGAGCGTTCCATAAAACAGTTACTAAATCTCTGCACCAAAATTCTATTTTTTTAATGAACCAGTCCACTTGGTAGTAAGTGGGTGTAGCCCATGAACACCTGCAAAAAACTTTAAGTAATGAACGCTATAGATGCGTTGTCATATAAATACTAAGATGGAATTCCTGTAATTATTAGTGTACACGCCCCTAACTGTCCGACAAAGTACGATCATACAGGGGCCCAACTGTAGGCTCGATGAACAATTAAGGACGGGCCGAGTGGCCTAGTGGAATATTCTATCCTATTAAGCGTTAAAGGGAAGGCTAGTGGAATAGTGAGTATTTAACTAAGACGGTACTTACCTGCTTCGGGAGCGGAGACGGGTCACCTGGATCTGTCTCGCTGAAGGTAATGTATGTAAATAATGTATTCCAGTTCACTTCACCGAGTTCTATGGTAACTCCTTTACAGTTCAGGCTGCACGCCTTTGGAACTCCTTGCCTGACGACATCAGAAAAGCACCCAATAAGATTGCTTTTAAAAAGTTGGTGCGTAATCATCTATTAAAGACAACGCTTCTTAGATGAATCATCCATGTCATTTATATTTTGGACGTATATATTTATAGTTATTTATATGTACTATTTGTATATGTATGTCGGTATGAATATATGTATGCTTATGTATGTTCGTATATATTTGTATACTTGTATATATTTTTATAGTTTATTTATTGTATATATTAGTAAAATTTATATATAACGTAATTAATTATAAATTTCTATTTTGTTTTTATTCTATATTGCTACACCTACTTCAAATTCTCACCACTCCATGGGTTGACTGGTAGAGAATGCCGCAAGGCATTAAGTCCGCCCTTTGTATTCTTTTAGTTTAAGGAATGCAATAAAGAATAAATAAAAATAAATAAATAAAATACATGTGAGCGTGTGTGTCTGTGTGTAGGTGGCCTGACCCAGATGGCACGATGCTTCCCCGGAGGCGGTATTCTCCCGCGGCGTCCCCGGTGGTAATTTCCCTCTTCAAGGCACTAGGTCAGTCTATTACATTCAACTAGCTTCAAAAAAAAGGAACTAAATCCGTTGATCACCGTTAAAAACCAACACGTGGCGCGTCCGACGACAGTGGGCAAAGTTCACCTCCGTTCGCGATGCGGCAAATTTTACAGAAAAAACATCAAAAAACGTCCGCTACGATCGACCGATATTTGTAATGAAACGTCCCGTCGACATCGCTCGAAAAGGAATGTCCGCGCGGGGGGGGGGGGGGGGGGGGAGGAGGATGTGATCTCGATACGATGCTAGACTATTAGCGTGCGTTAATAATACAATTTCAAAATCTTTAATATTTTGCCTAAACAAACCCCTGCCCAATAAGGACATAATATGGACATAAGGAATTATGTCCGCGAGTAGATTGGCAAACGGGACAATGTCGCGACGGCACGTTGCAAGACCAAATCTCCGGCCCCCTCGGCCACCCTAGGCACCCCATCCGATCCATAAGACAACTTAACGATGCGCCCACTGTGCCAATACAAAGGTAGAGCGTTGGGTTCTTTAACCAACACGAGGTCTCCAACCCGAGGAGGATCGTCTTGTCAGACCACTTAATGCGCTGTTGTAAAAGATGTAGGTACTCCAGAGACCATAGGTGCTTAAAACTCTGAGTCATCTGTTGCAGCAGGTCAAACCTGCTCAACCGCCAAGAGTTCGTTTTCCTGAAGAGGTACTCGGGCAGAGCGTTAAGCGGCTGGCCAATCAGGAAGTGTCCCGGGGTTAGAACCTCCAAATCATTCCGATCGGATGAGAGGGGACAGAGGGGCCGAGAGTTGAGTACCGCCTCAATTTTACAGAATACAGTGACAAGCTCCTCAAATGTCAAAATAGTTTCGCCAATAACGCGACGGAGATTGCGGTTTTTGCAACCTTAACCACCGCCTCAAAAATACCGCCCCAGTGAGGACAAGCCGGAGGGTAGAATTTCCACTGGATGCCCCTTTTTGACATCGCATTACTTAAATAAGTCCGGTTGCTGGCCAGAAATTCGACGACCTCTTTCAAATATCTATCCGTGCCCTTATAATTCGTTCCGCAATCAGATTAGGTCCGGCAAACCACGCCGCTATACGAAACGGCCCAGCGTAGCCAAGAAGGCTTCCGTGCTGAGGGCACTTACAAGTTCTAAGTGAACGGCCTTAGTGGAGAGGCACACGAAGACGCAAAGATAGGCTTTTTGTGAACGCGCGTTACGAAGGTTAGAGGACTTGACGAGAAAGGGGCCAGCAAAGTCTGTTCCGACTCCAGCGAATGGTCGGAGGGCCCTGACGCGATCGGGTGGCAAGTCACCCATCGTAGGCTGCGATATGGTGGCCTTCAGTTTATAACAAGATATGCACTTAAAGATGACGCTCAGAATGGTGCGTCGGCCAGCCAAAATCCAAAACTCCCGCTGCAGAATAGCCGAAAGAGCGTTACACCCAGCGTGGGCATTCTTAATATGATAGTAGGTTACCAGCAACCGGACAAAGGCGCCGTCCTTGGAGAGCAATAACGGGTGTCGAGACCCGTACGGTAGTTAGGAATTTCTCAAACGTCCATCAACGCGCAGCATCCCAGCGTCGTCCAGAAAGAGGTTCAGACGGGCCAGAGCGCCTTTGACAACCGAGCCACGTTTCAAGTTTTCAATCACGGGCTCAAAATGCTCCGCTTGGACCATACGGGTCCAATGCATCAAAGCTTCACGACGCTCGCTAGGGGACAAAACGAAATCAGAGATTCGGTTGGACGGGTCTCTCAAATTACGGACAAATCGGTGCAACCAAGCTGTCACTCCTAAGAGCTTATCGAGAGAGCTGTACCGTTCCAGAAGAGAGAGATCCCGAGTGGGCTTATCCTTGCCCACTCCTACTCAGGGCAGGGCCAGGCAATTCAATCGGTTCGGAATAATTACCCTGGGGCCAGAATGACTGAGACTCAGATAACCAACCGGGACTCCACCACAGCGGGTGGTTAACCAACGAGGGGGCCTCACAGCCGCGAAAAGCGCAGTCTGCGGGATTCAACTCCCCTGGGACATGTCTACAGTTGAGAGAAGTCTCAGAACTCTGGATTTGAGACACGTGGTTCGCCACAAAGACCTCAAGATTGTGAGGCTCAGCTCTGAGCCAACAAAGTACTATCTCACTGTCCGACCACGCGTAGACGTCCGTAATGTCGATTACAGGCTTCAAGGACGAGTGAACGTGGTTGAGGAGTCGCGTGAGAAAAGCGGCTCCGGACAGTTCCAATTTAGGGATAGTTAAGCGGGACCTAATGGGAGCAACCTTGCCTTTAGCAAGTACGAGATGGACTGCAGTATGACCAGAAGAACTCACAGTCCGCAAATATACGACAGCCGCATAGCTTTTCTCAGAGGCGTCGCAAAACCCAAGTAGGGCAGCCCTGCATTTCCCTGGAGGGAGGAAGCACCTTGGCATGGAGACCCGGTTGATGTCCGGAAGGGAAGAGACCATGGAGAGCCACTCTCGCAAGAGGGCTCCGCTAATAGGCTCGTCCCAACCCAACCCGGACATCCAGAGCTTTTGAAGAAAGCACTTAGCCAAAAAGATGACCGGGGTGATCCATCCATTAGGGTCAAAGGTGCGGGCTACTGTAGACAGCACGGAGCGCTTGGTCCATGCTTTGGGAGAGGGATCAAGTTATACTCGATACGTGAAGGTGTCCTGAACAGACTGATATTGAATGCCCAGCACAGTCAACAAATTAGAATTTTCAGGGTGTTCGAATAGATGAGGATCTTGTTGATGCACTCCTTTACAATATGAGGGGAGTTCGACAACTATTTGCGCAACTCATAACCTCCGGACTTCAGGATGGCAATTAATTCGTCTCGCAAGACAAGAGGCTCCTCGAAGGTGGAGGTGCCCCTACAAATGTCGTCCATGTGGACCGAAGTCTCCAAAATAAAAGCTCCCCGAACGTATCTTAGGCGCTCTCTCTCAGCGAGTTCAAGGAGGTTCAAGGAGTTCGCATGGCGATATTCGGGCTGGACCGGAGTCCATAGGTGGTGGTGTTCAACTCAAAAACCTGTATCGGATCGCTGGGCTTCTCGCGCCACAATATCAGCTGATATCGACGGTCATCAAGATGGACTACTGATTGTCGAAACATCATCCGAATGTCGGCTATAAAAACCACTTGGTGTCGACGGAATTGGGTCAAAATGTCGGATATGTCCTTGATTAGTTTAGGACCAGAGTGAAGACACTGGTTCAAGCACACACCATTTGACGTGGGGGCGGAGCCGTCAAAAACTACCCGAATCTTACTCTCAGGGGTCCTCAAGATCGCATGGTGAGGGAGGAAGTAGTGCTCCTGTGAACGCGATTCGAAGTTGGACGGTGACATGTGACCCAGCTCTCGATATTCATGCATGAACTCGACATATTTTTCGCAAAAGGCTGGGTCGCGCCGCATGCGGCGCTCCATGGAAAGCAACCTCTACTCGGCTAGTGCCCGAGATTGACCCAAAGGAGGATGTGAGTCCAGAAAGGGTAAGCGAGTGACGAAACGACCGTCGACACGACGGCCGGTATTGTTCTGGTAGAAGAACTCGCACTCACGGTCCAGAGGGTTGACTCGAGCCGCATGTGGTGGCTCCTCAATTTCCCAGAACCGCTGGACGGCGTCCGAATGGGACACGCCCACAACAGAGAGCGGGTCGGCCGTCGGAGGGAGAGGAGACCACATAACCGGTCCAAAAAAACTGTGCCCAAATACAGTGGACACGGCCGACAAGCCATCAGACTGCAGGGCTCGTATCTCGCCTAACAAGATGAACCTTTTCTTTTTATGCCTACATAATAATAATATATATACATAATTCATTATCTTTTTAATCCTATTGCCAGCTCTACGCAGTGTCGCTGAAAGTGGCAATCCGGTCTCGACGCGATCATTTTTAAAATTCTGTTGTTACTGTTTCGCAGACGCTGTAACATTGAGGCTGATTTCTTTCGCATAACAGCATGAAATCCATTAGTTCTAGCATCCGCGAACAATTTCGAAGCACTACAGCGCCATGGCAGTCCCAACAGCATTCTAAAAGCGTTATTGTATTGAATGAGAAGGGCGCTGTAAGCTCGTCGCCTGTATGATACCCACAGGCTACTCGAGTAAAAAGATTGGAAAAATGCTTTGAAAAGAGTGACTTTTACGTCATCTGTACATCGAGCAAACCTGTGGGCAAGCATATTACTCCTTACTGCCAGCGCCCTACGCTCCCTCTTTATATCACAATCATTACTTAAAACGCTCGTTATAATGTGACCAAGATACTTAAGAGTATTAACAATATTTAGGACTATACCATTGAGGTATACGGGAGGAACACGACGCGGTGGCTGTTTCGGTGCTCTAAAAACAAGAATTTCACTCTTTTTCGAGTTGTACTTCAAGCCGTGATCCTCCGCATATTTCTCGCAAATAGACAATAGTTTCTTTAACCCACCCACAGATGGACTGTGCAGCACCATGTCGTCTGCATAGCTTATATTATTAACACATGTCTCGTCAATATGACAGCCGACATGTGTGCTAACCAGTTCCACGATAAGCTTGTTAATATATAAATTAAATAACAACGGTGAGCTTAAACCGCCTTGTCTGACACCAGATTTTAATCTATATTCATCTGATAGCGTACCCGCCCATCTCACCTGGTTTTTTGATTACAGTACCAGTACTTGATCAGAGAAGTATAATCTGCCGGCACACCCGCGTTTCTCAACTTGCTCTATAGTATTTCATAATTGACCAAGTCAAAAGCCTTGGATAAGTCGAGGAAACACGCGTATACCGGCGTCCTCCTAGCAGTGTAACACACGACAGTATGCTTCAATGTAAGAATTGCACTTTCCGTTGCCAATCCCACCCTGAATCCGAACTGCGCGTCATGCACATCTACATATTTTATGAGGCAACCATTTAACAAACTGTCAAGTACTTTCGCCGCGGTGGTAGCAAGTGAGATAGGCCGGTAGATGCTAATATCAGAAGCATCACCTGTCTTGTTTTTAATAATTGGCACCACTATTTTTCGCATCAGCCCCTCGGGCAAATAAGAGTGAACTAGACACTGGGTAAAAAACATGGCAAGAACTCGTGGTAAATGGATCCCTGCGTATTTAAAATGTTCAATACTGAGACCATCGTGACCCGGGGACTTCCCACGTTGCATTCTCTCAATAATCTGAGCCACCATTTTAGCGGGTCTCTTAACATTACGTTCCTTCACGATGGTCTCACTATCGCTCATCTCCTCACACATGGGAGTTAAGAGTGACTGCATGGTGAACTGTTTCCTAAAAGCATCCGCAATGTCTTTATGGTCACAAGCACCACCGACGTCCACAGGGAGGCACGGCCTTATATTCATTTTATTTGTGCTTTTCCAGAAATTTTTAAACTTTTTCGAGGAGTGGTCGGAAGCAAGGCGGTCCATTTTAAGTTGCTCCTGCCTGTCCTGGCACCATTTAAGTTTCGCTTTAAAGTGCCTCCTTGCCTCCGACATATCATTAAAAATTCGATCACTAGCTGGCCGCCCAGCTAAATTCCACAATTTAAATTTCAGCCTTGCCTCCCGGTGGGAGCCCGCGACATGCTTATTCCATCCAATAACATAGCCTCCTCCCTTCTTTCGACACTTAACTTTGTGTGTTTGGATAGCAGCCTCAGACAATATATTTATTATATCTAAATACAACTTATCTAAGGTTGAGTGATGATTCTTGTTATTACATAACTCATCACAACATGCACTTAGTTCCTGTGGAAATTTTATTAGTTTTAACTTAGCGTGATATTATATGTAAACATGATATTATTGGTCATGATACTAGTCAATTTGCTACTGTTGTCTCTCTTCCCATATAACACGGTTTATAGGTCGTTCTATATCCAATTTGGCTACTTTTGGCTTAAGTTTACCTAGATTACATACGAATACTAGTGGGTAGTGGTCAGACCAATACACGTCATATTTTACCGTTACGTTAACGATTGTATTCCGCGCTGACTCTGTGACAATGCAGTGATACAACCATCTATTACAACCGTGAGCCTCACTACAATAGATATATGTATTATTGGCACACATATTTAAATCTACACAAATCCAATTAAGATCCATACAGAAGTTCAACATTACATTATAAAATAATTCACTAGGTTGTGCATCAAAGTCACCTAAGATATAAAAAGCCGATACTCCATTGTTCTCCTCTATTTCTATTATAGAGCGAATGGCTCCAAGACACGCAGTAAACTCGGAAAGGTTATCATATGAGTTTGTAGGCATATACACACTGAACATAACTACTGATCTATTACTCACGTTTAGCTTTATTGCGCAGATCCTCTCGTTATCACACTCAATAAGATTCACTGACTCGAAGGCACACTTACGCCGTAACAGCGCCACCCCGCCATACGGCCTCCCGCTGAGTAAGCCTGCCGCAGTATCGACTGCAGACGTACCGGTAGACCCAAAGTTGCTGTCAATCGTGCTGAGTATATGCAGATCATGTGGCAACAACCACGTCTCCTGGAGAGCTACCACATCAGCTGTCTGACATAAGGTCCTCACTCCTTCTATTGACCTTTTGATAGATTTACAATTAAAACTAATTATTATTTTACTGTATTTTTCCATTAACTTTCTTTAGTTATATTTATATAATATCTCACAAAATACTTAGCTATAATATTGTATTTATATATATAAATATTATATATAAATTTAAATATAATGTATTTATATTTAAATTTATGTATCTTTGTTCTCTGTTATTTCAGTATTTTCCTTACTTTCTCGCCTTCCATAAAAGTTTACAAACCGTCTAAACGATATCCCAGATGGCCACAGCTTATCGTCCAGGAATGTATCAATCTTGTAATTAGCTACGAACAATTTATAAGCACTGTAGTCTCTTTGTCGCTTCATTTGAATTTTTACAAGAGACACCTTTTCCCGCGTTTTTTCATGTAAAGAAAATGTATTTCTTTAATATTTTGTCTGTGTGTTTTATTTGTGGTTTTATCTGTATTTGTGTAGTGTAGATAGAATCTGTGAAATAACATATTGACTGTATTGACTGTTGACTATGAGCTGCCTGTAGAAAATTATAATTTAAGTTTATTAAAAACAGAATTATTACAAAGGGAATTGAGATATTAAGGAATAAACTTTAAATGTCGTTTCTTTGTTTACAGGTTTGTTTTTAGTTATTATTGTAATAGTGCAGTTTCGTAATGGAACGTAAAATTAATGAAATATAAAACTTTGCTTACAAAGCAACACAACATAGTTTATTTTAGTCAACCCTAAAAAACAATATACCTTATATCTTATATATAGTTAACAATGTCCTGTTCATCCACATCCTTATGTACATTAGATATAAAAAGTGGCACCTGCGTGTCCGCTGCCTTAAACTTTAAACTTTTTCCCTCTAAATCAACCGCCGTTCCTTTTTGACTTAAATAAAAAAATAATATCTAAGAAAAATAAATCGGTTTCTTAGTTTCCGTTTTTGGACTACAATCCATTCTTCGCTTCTTTTTGGTTCCTTCCATTCTCCATCTCTCTGAACCACCTCAGAAAAAATCTTTCGACTCGCTATTAATGTATCATTTATTTGTTTATCCTTATCAATTAACGCGTCGAACGGCTTGCTAACGTGCCCATCAGCTGTTTCATTCACTACAGGTATAAACGATCGCGTTGCATCATGAATCATTTTGCACTCATCTCCTATCGCATTCGCACATCGTGAGCTTTGTAATACACTCGCTGGAGGTTGCGACTTCTCATTCACACTTGATATAATTATTGGCGATGAGTGATGGGAATGCATAGATTCTTGGTGTGATTTATTAGACAGAGACTTACACTTTTCTGGTTCATTAGCCTCAGCAATGTATGACGCATTATTGCAAAGTGTTGAGAGCGCCATCGGTCCGCTATCGTACATAAAATTGTCACAATCACCTCTTTTGTATATAATATTTTGTTCGCGGTTTGCAAATGAATTTAATCTAAAATACTCATTTATTTCATCATAAAGTTGGTTTTTCGTAACGTACTGATGTTGAATACCATGTATAGTTTTCTCTAATAGTACTATCTTTTTAAGCAACACTGTCCCATCAACATGATTGAACGTTACGGGTGGAAGTTTTTCTAATCGTCTTGCTACAAAAATTGGTACCTGTTCGTGGTCTGTTTCTTTAAGCAAGCAGATGATATCCTCAATATTCCTTAGAGTTTTGCCCTGTCTTTTTCAAATTTTTGGTCGCTTGCTCATTGATTCAAATAATAACGACTTCGCTAATTCAATTTCTTCAGCACTAAATGAACTTTCACAAATCTGTATCAGACTTTGTTCATCCATCACATCTAGTTTATTTTGCACAAAGGCCAATACTTCACAGATTACAATATTACAATTTCAACACTTCAATCGCTTCGATATGCTATCCATTGCAGCGGCATAGATCAATGACAGCGTGCGCTGGCGTTCACGGTCTAGACCCGACTGTATTAAGCGGTCGCCGCTCGGGTTGTGCACCTTCACTGAGGCCGTCGGCAATAGAACAGTTTGACAGGTGGACTGCTGACGGCTCAAAGGCTCAGTGGAGGCGGCCGTGGTGGGGGCTAGGGCGGCAGCCTCCTATCTGGAGCTGCCTCTATCGGACCGGCACCCGAACCAGGGGCCCTGAGAGCGGCACTCCGACGGCATCTCGATGACCCGCGGCTGGAATTCCCCGAACGTGCTGACCTGGGAAAATTCGGGGAGCCTCGGCCCCGAGGCCCGGGACCGATACGTGGTCTCAGGAACCTGGTAATACAAGCACCGACCAAAGGGGGGAGGGCGGCGTTCCTCAGCCAACGGGGGTGAGAACGGTCTAGCTGACCGCTGTGTGGCCGCGAAGCCCCACTCAACACGCTGATGGGGGGTGACGACCCCTCCGCCCCTTGGGAAATGACTCCCAGACCGGTCGGGGGAGAGACTCCCCTCAGAACGAGGGGCGCGGTGGTCGGCAGGCGACCGCCGAGTGTTACCCGACAGGGAGCGTGGCTGAGCGCCCCCGCCCGTGGGAGTCGGGGGGCCGGCAGTGCCCCGAGAGGACGCGTCGTTTGCACCCAGGCACAACACGGTATGGTGGTTGCCCTGGCAGTGCGGACAGGGCCGCTGGTGCGGGCAGTCTCGTTGGAGATGCCTTTCCAAGCACGAGTAGCACCAGCGGCGCTCCCTGGCGATGGTTCGCCTCGCCGGGACCGGCTTACCCAGGAACTTAGGGCACGACATCGCCCGGTGGTCGGATGCTCGACAATAGGAGCAGGGGGGCGCTTCCCTGGCCACTAGGCCACTATAAGAGGGCAGGGGGTGGCGCCCACCCGCGAGAGCTCCGCTCGACCTCAAGGGGGTTGGCGACGCCTTGGCCATAAATTCCGCCTCTCCCTGGGCACCGCTCGGGTGACAACCTGGGATTCCTCGACGGCGCCTGCTGCGTTCGCCATCTGTCTGCACTGCTCCTCCAAGAATTGCAGCAGGTCCCTGAAGTGAGGAATATAGGAGGCGCCGTCCCCGCCGTACCTCTCTTCGAAGTGGAGCCGAAGGTGGAGAGGCAGGCGAGACAGCACAATGTGGAGCAATAGAAAAGACGATTCGTCCACCGGTAAATCCAGCCGCCTCAATGAGTTGCAAGCTACCATGACTGGATTCACGATGTCCGTGCGTAGTCTGGTCCGATCCTTCAGCAGCGGGAGGTTTAGCAACTTCCGCACGTAGTCGTCCGCTATCCGGCGGACGTTGGTCTACCTTCCGGCGAGGAGGTCCCGAGCATTCTGGTAGGCGTCGTCCGACAATTTCAGGTGACCGACGACGCCCAGGGCTTCCCCCTCCAATGAGGCTAGGAGATACCCCATTTTCTGGCTGGGTGTCAAGTCCCTCCGGGCGTCCACCAGGCTGTCAAACAGACCGACGAACGTCAGCCACTCGGAGAGGACCCTAGAGAACCTTGGCAGGTCCATAGTCGGGAGTCGTCCTAATAGCTCCGGCTGAGTAGGCTGCTTCCGAGGAAACTCGAACAGGCACCTCAGTCTAGTTTCACGCGCTTCCTCCGCATCCTTGGCTCCCGCCTCGATCAAATCGTCCGTGAGCGCAAAAAATTTCTCGTAGTCCGTGAGGTAGGAGTCTATGACTTCCTGTTCCGCATCCGAGGCCAAAATCTCTGTGCAAGCCTCCTCCACTACAGCCCTTTGGGCATCGACCTGCTCGAGCCGCTTCCCTAAACTATGAACCCGATCAGGTTGACCTATCAAAATATGGGCGTTTGCGGCCCAACGCAGCTCCGACTGCAGGCGGAGCGCCGGTTTCTTGTGCGACGGCATCACTAACAAATACAAACTAATGCACAAAACACAAATCAAAATAACAAATAGTAAATACAATTACTATGAATTCGAGTTAAATTCAAATTACCACAAATACGACTTACTATTTATTAAATTAAATACAAGTTACCCTACAATTAATCAGCAAAATGCCTCGCTCAAACAGCCGACCCTTCAACAACTAATCTACTATAATTATACGCCAACGATAATTATCCGATTACGTGTGATAGCCTTATCTACCTAGTCAAGTACCTAGCCTTAACAAACTACGGTAAGTACCTAGCCTTAACAAACCCCCCAAGAACAAAAACAATAAAAATATTTATGTGTATATTAATATTACGGCCGTGGCGTGATTGGAATTCAATCAGCCACGCTCCTGCTACCAGCTTGTACACGCCCCTAACTGTGCGACAAAGTACGATCATACAGGGGCCCAGCTGTAGGCTCGATGATTAATTAAGGACGGGCCGAGTGGCCTAGTGGAATATTCTATCCTATTAAGCGTTAAAGGGAAGGCTAGTGGAATAGAGAGTATTTAACTAAGACGGTACTTACCTGCTTCGGGAGCGGAGACGGGTCACCTGGATCTGTCTCGCTGAAGGTGTAGTACATGTGAATGGTGTGTGAGTGTCTGTGTGTAGGTGGCCTGACCCAGATGGCACGATGCTTCCCCGGAGGCGGTATTCTCCCGCGGCGTCCCCGGTGGTAATTTCCCTCTTCAAGGCACTAGGTCAGTCTATTACATGCAACTAGCTTCACAAAAAAGGAACTAAATCCGTTGATCACCGTTAAGAAACAACACGTGGCGCATCCGACGACAGTGGGCAAAGTTCACCTCCGTTCGCGACGCGGCAAATTTTACAGAAAAAAAAAACAAAAAACGTCCGCTACGATCGACCGATATTTGTAATGAAACGTCCCGTCGACACCGCTCGAAAAGGAATGTCCGCGCGGGGGGGGGGGGGGGGGGGGGGATGTGATATCGATACTATGCTAGACTATTAGCTTGCGTTAATAATACAATTTCAAAATCGTTAATATTTTGCGTAAACAAGTAGCCTCACTGTACTTTTCAGACCGGAAAACAGTGCACGCATTGCTGCTTGGCGGGTGAAATAGGTAAGAAGATGGTACCTAATCTGACGGAATTTTAGGTGTAAAAGGACGGAATTTTCGGTAAATCAATTGAAACATTCTTGGAAGGCTTGTTCTCAGTAGTGGGTTTATAAGGCTTAAAAAGAATTTGCCTTTTTCTTACTTCTCTTTCTAACAATCAATTTACCGTTTTTCTTTCAATTAAATTATATCGATTAACGGTTCTGGCGATTGAAAAATGGTTGGCAATCTGCCCAAAAACGCTGAGGCCAGGTCTTTCAGACTGTAAATATTATTTTCTAAATAAATTAATTTTTAAAGTGCCCAAAGAAGAAGAAATTTTCGCGGTGACATTGATTAGTGAAATTGAAAAATGTATTTTTATATAATTTAGATGTGGAACGACCGGCATTCTCTCGTTACTTAGATTTCGATAGCTTTAAATACCTATGTAATTTTATTGCTGCATATTTTATTAATTAGTTGATACTGAATTTTATAATTATGTATTACAATAAAACGCTGTTTTTATGAGTAGGACTTTATAAAATATTATTGGGGAAGGAAATATAGATACAGATACTTACATTTAAGTACGCTGTTATCAAATTAAATCAAACAATTTAAACAAATAAAAAAATGGTGCTTCCGTAAGTATAAATAACTATATAAAGACATTCTTGGGTTTATGGTTTTTTTTTGATGTTAGACAATCTATCATATAAAAAATGTAAAAATTTTAAATTGGAGAGGGGTTTATCTACGTGATAAAGTTAGAAATGAAGATATTCGCAGTAGAACCAGAGTAACTGCCATAGGCCAACGGAATATTAAAGTGAAATGGCAATGGGCTGGCTATATAACTTTGAAAACCGATAAAAAATAGGAAGAAAGGTTCTCGAGTGGCAACCTTGTACTTACTCTACAAGGCGAAGTAGTACTCAACCTTTATTCCTCTTCACGTATTCACACATCACACACACACGGTTTTTGTTAAGTCAGTGCAATTCACCATCTTGTCGTGAAGCGACAATAAAAAAAAAAGAACCTAACCTAACAACAACGAAATAACAAAAATAGAACAAGAAAATAATATATTTAAAATTTTAAAAAGATATTTACAATTTTATATAAAAAAAAACGAAGTATGATGATGGTGATGGGTGACGTGAATTACAATTAAATAGAAAATAAAGATAAGATGAATACTGAAGCGGAGCCTGAAGATCAAAGTGGCACACCGCGCTTGGCGGTGGTGGTCTAGGCACACGCAGCGCCTGGAGTAGGCACACGCTGCGCTTGGAGTAGGCACACGCAGCGCCCAGAGTAGGTTTACGCTGCGCCTTGATTAGGCGCTCTCAGCGCCTGGAGTAAACGCTCGCAGCGCCTGGAGCAAGCACGCACAGCGGCTAAAGATAGCACGAGCACTAGTAGGTGGAGGCGTAGGCGACGATTTCAGGTGAAGGCAAAGGTCTGCAGGATCCCGGAGCATTGCGGCCCCGCGCTTGGAGTAGGCTACGCGACGACTTCAGGTGAAGACAGAGGCTTGCAAGATCCCGGAGCAGTGCGGCCCCGCGCTTGGAGTAGGCTATGCGACGACTTCAGGTGAAGACAGAGGCTTGCAGGATCCCGGAGCAGTGCGGCCCCGCGCTTGGAGTAGGCTAGGCGACGACTTCAGGTGAAAACAGAGGCTTGCAGGATCCCGGAGCAGTGCGGCCCCGCGCTTGGAGTAGGCTAGGCGACGGCTTCAGGTGAAGACAGAGGCTTGCAGGATCCCGGAGCAGTGCGGCCCCGCGCTTGGAGTAAGCTAGGCGACGGCTTCAGGTGAAGGCAGAGGCTTGCAGGATCCCGGGGCAGTGCGGCCCCGGGATAAGGCCTTTAGGAGATGCTTCAAGTTTGGAAGCTGAAGCGAGACTGCCTGTATTGACCGATCGTTCGGCTTTTATATCTTTTTAGAGAGAATGGGAAATTATTTAAATTAAAAGTAAATTTTTGTAAATGGCCCAGAGGAAAAGAGTATTTATGTGGAAATATTGAAATAAAAACATCAGACCGATAACGAATTCGAATAAAAATTGCCATGACAACCAGATAAACAACGATGTCAAAACATGTCAAATTTTGGTTTTAGGCTCGTAATAAAGAAACGGCAAGATTTAAGTAAAAAAAGAGATATTATTGATATAAGAAAAAAGGAAGCGCAACAGCGCGCACGAAACCCGAAATTGCAAAGTTACGCAGAACTAAATAAAAGATCAAAAAAGGTAGACTCTATTGACGCCGATTTAAAAACGTGAAAATACGAAGTGAAAATGACCTGTTATTGTGCTATTATGGTCCAAAAACGTTACAGGATCCTATGGAAATAAAGGTGATGCAAGATATGAATGCAGAAAATCAAAAACAGAATGGAAAAATAAATTTAAAATAGTGTAAAATGATATAAAATACCATAACACTACAATCTTAGGCTACATAATCACTTACCGATGGGATTGTAGTTGCTATACTACTTGCACTAACTATATTTTCAGCTTAATTAACTTTATTTTCAGCAAGAACTATAATATATATTAATATATATTATAGTTCTTGCTGAAAATAAAGTATGCGCGTTACATCGCATCCCATCAAGAATTTCTAATGTAATACTTGGTGTAAAGCTAAGACGTGATAATAACTGTAAACAATAGAATAACAAAATAATGAAAACCTAATAAATATTATTTGACCCTAATAAAATAAATCAAGTTAGTCTTCGGCATGAAAGTAAAAATAAATTTTCGATTATTTTTGCAATATCTAACAGCTGGATCAGCGCGCGATTCTGATCCATCTAAAGATGCTAAATTTTAGCAAGCACTGTCAAATTCAATAGGAGTGACAGAAAAAAACGGTTCTGATATAGAAGGGTAAATAAATTATTTAACCTATAAAGTAAAATCACTTTATTAAAAATCAAAATAGCCCAATAGCTTTATTAACATGAGACACATAATTATTGTACGAGTGCTTACAATACTTAACATTATTTTACTGAAATCTCAGAAAGTTTTTTTTTAATAGAATAAGGGTGACAAACGAGCATACAGTCCACCTGATGGTAAGTGGTTGCTACGGCCCATAGACATCTACATCTATTCTCGATTACGTATCAAAATGTAGATGCGTTGTCACCCGTGAGGACTAAGATGTTTCGTTTCCAGTAAAAAGGTTCTCCGGTTCTCTACACTCACCATACGAAACACAGCAGGGTTAAACTGCTATTTTACATGGTATTCTGTGACAGCGTGGCCCTTCCCCGGTCGAGCCGACCCATTTTTGCTACAACTATACCTACTACTAATTTAGCTGCAGTATGACTCTACCACGTAAAAAAAATTGACGGTGAAAATTTAAGTATTTTCAGAAGCAAATTTGCAATTACTTTCTATTAAGTGAATTTTTGTGGAATCGTGTTTTGCAAACTGCCACCTGAAATACGTACAATTTTTTTTCGATAACGACATGAAATTACAAATCGATCCCCATGCATATCAATGTGGCTCTATTCAGCCTCTTAATATGGACATACCTCGGTATTCAGAGATATTAAAAGTTTTAATGCGTAGATAATGGAATATATAATATTATATTATTTCTGTCCCACGTGAGGAAACCTTTATACTTATATACATATTCTCATCATATTTTAATGGTTGGTTAGAAAAATTATATCTGATTGCAAACTTTCACAGGGTCATTTTTTTTTACTATTTTTACCCAGCAAGTAGTATAGCAACTACAATCCCATCGGTAAGTGATTATGTAGCCTAAGATTGTAGTGTTATGGTACTTTTATATCATTTTACACTATTTTAAATTTATTTTTCCATTCTGTTTTTGATTTTCTGTTTTCATTATTTTGTTATTCTATTGTTTACAGTTATTATCACGTCTTAGCTTTACACCAAGTATTACATTAGAAATTCTTGATGGGATGCAATGTAACGCGCATACTTTATTTTCAGCAAGAACTATAATATATATTAATATATATATATATATATATATATATATATATATATATATATATATATATATATATATATATATATATATATATATATATATTTGTTTTTTTTACCAGTAGAGTTTCAACACAATCTTTAAAAAGTTCAATTAATTAAAAAAATGCCGATAATTATATAATTTCAAGTCAGTGTTTTACGTTTAAAGATCAGTTTATAAAGAGCCAAAGTTCTTATTTTCATTTTGATTAATTTAATTCGAGACTAAAATAATGTGAGAGGGCTTTTATCTGCATTAATATTTTCATCAAAAATAACATAGACTTATAAACGTCATATACACAGTCAATTATACTGAAGATTATCAATTGTACTCGAAATATTTAAAAGACTATTTCCAGTATAATGACCCGAATATCATCATAAATGCTTGACTGGCACACTTAAAAAATTTATCACATGGCGAAATGATTGACTATTATATTATGATAAGGTCATGCTTTTCTATAAAAATTTGCAAGAAATTTTAAATCACGGACCTATTGGTTAGTTTTACTTTTTTTTTCCTATAAAAAAAAAGTTTTACTTTTCACTCAATTAGTGAAAACAAGATAAACTGATCTAAAAGTTTATTTTCTTGCATAAAAAGTGCTATTTAGAATTTTATGCAAATGATAATTAAATTTTCTATATAAATAAGTGTAACATAGCGGGTATTATATTCAATGGTAGCGGCCACCCATATTTGCAAAGCCAGCATCATTTTCTGTACAGAAACCGGCAAAGTGTTGCTCAAGGCACTATAAACAAAGCAGCTGATTAAAATGTTACACTCATAACTGTTAACAAAAACTGTTTCTGCAAATGGTCTTATAGATAATAATAACTATTCCGCCGTGTTAGGTGCAGGAGCTATTATTAGAAGGAGAAGAGGTAAAATTTTGTTTTAGAGATGCCCAATCAATATTGTTTTGTCTGCAATTGAGCATAAAATAAAAAATAACTTCAGCCAAAGAGCATAACTGACATTATACTCAGGCCCATGAATTGGTATAGAAAAAAATAATTTTACCAGGTTTCAAAAAATCAATCAAACTTAAAAAAAAAACATGAAAATTAAAATCAAAAAATGTATATATGTATGTCTATACATACATATAATGATTTCTGGCCGCTTAGTAACTGACAGTGACTCAGTAGAACATCCTACAGTCACGCCGAAACTAACAAGAGAGAAGATATAACAAAAAGAAACAAAAAAATAAATTTCAAAAAAGTTCAGTATTTAATTGATTATAAATCGCTGACAAAGATGTTTTACGTTTTCGTCGCCACCACATGATATTTTTGCCAGCATAAGGTCCCCTTTTGTATCTGAAACGAATATGAATATTGCTACAAAGTAAAGTAATAGACTATACAATTCCCTCTACTGGGCACAGGACTCTTTTTATTTCTGAGAGGGTTTTAGAGCAATGAAATGCCCGCCGCACTGGCTCAATGCGTGTTTACGAAAATTGCAATTACAAATTTCATTTGTGCTAAGCCCGGGAAAATTTACAGCGAACGCTTTGACCCAGATCTACCAATACGACACAAATAAATACGATTTAACATATATAATAAAAACTCTTACGTACTTGAAACTTGAACACTTGATAGCTCGTGATGCATACCGAACAAAGCTACAGCACCACACCGTGCAAGCTCAACAAGTCACTAAAGGTGTATAATCGAAGTTATAAGAATTGTAATATAACTGTAAGGGAATTTCTAAATAAATTAAATTCCGAAGACACGGAGAAGTTGTTAGAAATGCAAAAAAATTTTTTATATTAATTGTAGGTAACATTTAATTGTTATTTAGTTATTTTATTTATTATATAATATAGTTCAATTTTTTAAATTCTTTTGTAGATTCTACATTATTAAGCTACTCATAGTTTTATTGCATGCCGAGCGCAAAGCGCATAGGTGTGTTCTACTAGCGCCTAAAAATCAAGATTCCAACGTTTTGTCGCATGAAATCGTATATAATCATATTATACATATAAATGATATAAAAAGCACATTGTCAGAAAGATAAATGATTGTTGGGCTTATTAATTTTTTTAAAACGATTAATTGCTATTTTTATAACGATTAATTACATAAAAACGGGGTTTTAGTGGCTTATGGTGTGGATTTATTAAGTCATCAAAGCTTGTAAACACGATAACTTTTGAAAATATCAATTGTTTAACTCAATCTATTTTTTAATCTCTTCATCTATCACGTGGGAATCCAAGGAATGTAAATAGCGGTGTAATTTTGTTTTGTTTAGCTATAATTAATTTTTTCGGCTCCAAAATGGCGAAATTTTCGATGATTTTGCAGCTTTGTGCTTGTTAGAATTTATTTCAGTAAACAGAGACTGTCTGTGCCTCGCTTACTCGCTCGCTTAGTTCGGCGTTAACCGCCGTTGTTAGTGGATATTGTATTGTTTGTTAGCAGCGGCTCAAAAAGATCGCTGTACAAATAAATACAAAATAATTTTCCGGATTAAAAGACATAAGTAATAAATGTATAACTGTTGCATTGTCATAATTTTTGTTTCACTATAGATTTTTGAGGTGGATGTTCGAAAAGGAAATTGGAAGAGTATTTTTATGACTTTATTTTGAGCGATTTGTAGGTTAGCTAGTCTAGTTTTAGTAGCACTTCCCCCAAGTTCTGTAAAGTATATAAGGTGTGGTTTGACAAGAGTGTTGTAAATGGTGTAACATAAATGTCGCGGAATACTATATTTCTAATAGAACCCGAGACAGACATTAGTTTGCTTCTTATGTGTTCAATTTGATTGCTCCAAGTCAACTTATTGTCAATTCTTAATCCTAAATATTTTTCATTACTTTTTTGTTGTATAGGTATGTTATTGACTGTAAGAGATTCATGTGGTGGTATAAATTTATTTTTAGGTCTAAAAATAATGTATGATATCTTAGATGCATTTATAGTAAGTTAATTTTGTTGAAACCAAATGGATAGAGTATTTAAATCTTTGTGAGCCTGATTAATAAGTGTATGTATGGATGAGCCGAAATAAAATAAACATGTGTCGTCAGCGTACAAGGTGATATGCCCGTGTAAGTCACGTTCCTGGATGTTGTTTATGTATACAAGGAAGAGTAATGGTCCCAAAATGGACTCTTGTGGAACTCCACATATAACAGGTAGTGCCTCACTTTGATTTTCACCTACTTTGACTACTTGAAATCTATTGTATAGATAAAATTGGAACATTTTTAAGGCACTGCCATTGACCCCTATACTAGAAAGTTTTTGGAGAAGAAGTTTTGGACTTACGGTGTCCAAAGCTTTTTTAAATCAATGCATATACCTAGGGCTATATTTCTACAGTCAATATTGTGCTTGATTTTAGTAACTAGATCAATTGTTGCAGATAATGTACTGCTCTTTGGTCTGAATCCATATTATCGATCAGAAATAAAATTAATTGTTACTAAATCATTGGATAGTCTATTGTATAAAACTCTTTCCAGAACCTTAGATAGAACGGGCAGTACTAAAATGGGACGGTAGTTGCTAGGGTCTGTTTTGGGCCCTGACTTGTAAAGAGGTGCGACTTTGCAACTTTTAATGTGTCCGGGAATATCCAACTTATAATAATTTATTGAAGCATTGTGTTAGATGAGTAATTATTTGATTGGTTGCACATTTGATTATTTTGGTGCTTACGCCATCTATTCCTATCCTGCAGTTATTGTTTAGATTTGCTATTATTTTTGTTATTTTATTAGTTGTACATGGTTTTTAAACATAACAATATTGACATCTTATCGTAAATATCTTATAATAAAAACTAAGAATTGACAATTGTGTTGTTTCTACGTCACTACCGGTAAGACGTGTTAATGTTCCTAAATGTTATGATGCAACAAGTTTTGTACCATGTCTTTGATAAAAATAAATAAATTTGTATAATAAATATCTACATAATTAAAAATTAAAAAATTTGTACCACCGACTTAAATAAAAATATTGAGAATAACTCAAAAACAATTGGTCAGACCTTGATCAAATTTCTATGGATCCACATGTGAAACACCAGCTTTCAAATAAAAAAAGGAACTTTGAAATCAGTTCACCCAGTAAAAGTTTATAAGGTAACACACATAAAAAACATACAGTCGATTTTATTACCGGCTTCCTTATGAAGTCGGTTGAAAATCTTTCTCGCTTTTTCCGTGGTTGGATCCTTAACGTATATATTTGTATTAGATCCAGAGTATTTGGTGTAGGCCAGTAGGCCAGTAGGCACTTTATACCTGGAGTAATCGATGATCAATAAGTACTCATGTACCGAGTGCAGCCACGTTCTGGCATGAGCTACTTGATGACGTATCATCCTGGTAAGACAGGTTTTCAGGTAAGCTGCAGCGTTGAGCGAGGAACTTTTTTCAACAATGGATTTATGTGATGATGATGATATCTCATAATTAGTTAATCTAAAATTTTCTATTACAATAAATGTTAAAAAAGTTTACTTATGTTTGACGTAATCATTTCGTGAATTCTCCTCGTGTAGGTGCTTCAAATTACTTAAAACGATAGTTCGTTTCTTTCTTTATGCAGTGTTCATGAAAATCTACGAAATCATTATTAGAAGAACAGTTCATGCGGGGGAGATAAATAACAGGCGTCAATACTGAAGCTAGCTAATCAAAGTTCTGGAAGAATAAGCTGGATAGGCGACAGAGAAAAGGAATTTAATAATTCTATCTTAGATTTATACCTTCATAAATTTGTTACAATATCCCCGGAATTATTTATTCCGGGGATATTGATATTAATAAATCTGCAATTTAATATGGGAATAATTTTTTTTAGATAAAATTGTAGTGACAAACAAATTACAGTCCGCCAGATGGTAAGGAGCTACTGTAGTTCACCTGCAACCAATTTTAAACAAACAAGGTTAATTAAGCGTTATCACCACCGAGGATTTCTCATCATCATTACAGCCCACCTCACTAGTCCAATGCTGAACATAGGCCTTCCCCAAGGAATGCAACAAAGCACTGTCAGGAGCCCTCTGTATCCATTGACTTCCTGCATGTTTTACCAGGTCACCATTCCATCTAGTGGGGAGACCCACTACACATCGCCTGTTGATACGAGGCTGCCACTCGAGAACCTTTTTTCTTCATCGGTTGTCGGTTCTTTTAGCTATATGGCCAGCCTATTGCCACTTCAGCTTACTAATCCTTCGGGCTATGTCGGTTACTCTGGTTCTACTGCGGGTATCCTCGGTTTTAAGTCTATCACGCAGAGAAACTCCGAGCATAGCATTCTCCATAGCTAGCTGAGTGACCTTAAGTGTCCTCATATAAATTAAATTTAATAAATTTATTAATGAATAACTTTTCATGTAATAATAATTTAAACTTGACATTTAATTGTTACAATTATAATGATAGAATTAATTTAATAGATATAAATAATTTAATTAAGAAATTTTTGACTAAAGATAGGTATTACCTATCAAAATATAATTTAAGACAGATAGCAAATGTGCTATCTTATTATTTATATATTAACTCAGCCAAGGACTTGGCTACACAGACATCTGCTTCTTTTGAGCAGTGTAATAATGACTTAATATGCTATTTGGAATCAGTTCCAAGTAATTTAAATTAGAAAATGAGACAATAGAGGTAATCTCTAGCAGTTATAATAACTTAGATAATTTAGAATGTGGCTTACAAATCTTTAATTGTATGACTCCACAGAAAGATAATGAAAATTGTTTACACCTGGTGCATCAAAATATACAAGGCATGATAGGCAAAGAGCTAGAAATTGAGTTGTTCTTAAATAGCAACAATATTCACATTTTATGTATTACTGAACATTGGTTAAAAGCTTATAATTTATTGTTTAACTTCAGTAATCACCAGGTGGTCAGTTCTTTCAATAGAGATACGGTTTTAAGAGGTGGCTCCTTAATATTAGTTAGTAAATTATTATCATTTAAAGAACGTAAATATATTGTGAGCCTCTCTGTTGAGCAAACTGTAGAGATGGCATGTGTTGAGTTTGAGCACCTCATTGTTGTGAGCGTCTACAGACCCCCATGTTGTACATATGATACTTTTGAAAACATTATGAAGGAAGTTTTTGCTAAGCTTAATAAACAGAATAAAACTGTTGTAATATGTGGAGACTTTAATATCAATCTCCTAGAAGCTTCCTCCATCAATATTAAATTTAGATCATTGTTTAAATCATATGGTCTTTTTAATTTATTTATAGAGCCAACGCGTATTTCTCAATCTAGTGCAACATGTATAGATAACATTTTTACAAATGTGAAGCCGTTGCATAAATGTATTATTCAAAAATTAAGTTCTGATCACTGTGGACAAGTAGTTTCGTTACCTTATGTTCAAAAAAGCAAGTAGATGAGAAAGTTGTGTCTGTTCCAGTAAATGCACGTCGCTTGGAGAAATTTAGAAGTAACATAGTGAAAAAACTTCCATCACTTTCATACCAAAATGACCCAAATTTTTTGTATGGAACATTATTTAAGCTTATTTGCAATGAATTTAATAATACTTTTACTTCTAAAACATTCTCCTTGAACAGTCGGAAGTCATTCAATGAATGGGCGACAGTAGGAGTCCATAAGAGCAGGCATAGGTTATATGATCTTTACCATGAAAGGTCATATAATCATAGCGTCGAATTTAGGGAATATGTAAAAAAATATTCAAAAATATTTAAAAGAGTGTGCTCCATAGCCAAATCTTTGCATTTGAGTAACAAAATTAAAACGGCTTCCAATAAAATTAAAATGACATGGAGTATAATTAATAGCGAAACTGGTAAGATCAACTCTCGCAATTCAAATTACCAGTTAAGTGTTAACAACAAATTAACTGTATCAGTTCAGGACGTAGCAATGGTTTTTGAGAAATATTTTACTGATATTCCGATCTTGACCACTAAGTCACTGAATTCTTCTCCTGCCGTCGCCGAATCATTACTTAAACAAAATGTAAATGCGTGTACAAAGAATTTTACATTTCATAAAGTGTCATCAAAAGATATTGTAAAATATTTTAAAACTATTGATGTTAAGAAAACTGCGGATCTGTGGGGGATTTCCGTTAAAGTTATTGCGTCTATAATATATACAATCGCGCCTCATTTAGCTATTATTCTTAATACATGTATCGAATCTGGTGTGTTTCCTGATTTAATGAAGCATAGTAAAGTAATACCTTTATTTAAATCTGGTAGTACATTAGACCCCGCCAATTTTAGACCTATTTCTGTACTACCAACACTTAGTAAGATTTTTGAAAAAATTGTTCTTGATCAAATGTAAAATTTTTTTAATATAAATAATTTACTTCATAAAAATCAATTTGGTTTCACAAGGGGTCGCTCGGCAACTGATGCCGGTGTTGAGCTGATTAAATATATCTTTAATGCATGGGAGAATTCACAGGATGCTTTGGGTATATTTTGTGACCTATCCAAGGCCTTCGATTGTGTTCACCATGAAATATTAACCAGGAAACTTCAACACTACGGTGTAAGAAGTGATGCTCTTAAATTATTTATTTCATATTTAAGTAAGAGAACGCAAAAAGTTATCATTAACAATATGAGCTCTTCCGGATCGATGGTACAAATGGGCGTGCCTCAAGGCTCAATTCTCGGCCCCTTTCTGTTTCTTGTATACATTAATGACTTACCTTACATAGTAGGGGTAACCATGATATAGTATTATTTGCAGATGACACTTCTTTAATTTTCAAATTAAGTCGACAATTACTAAAATATGACGAAGTAAATAATGCTATATCTAAATTAGTAAATTGGTTCAATGTTAATAATTTGCATTTAAATGGTACTAAAACGAAATGTATGAAATTCATGACTCCAAATGTCAAACAATTAAATACTAATGTAATTTCAAATGGGGAGAAACTGAGTCTTGTAGATACCACCATTTTTCTTAGAATCACACTAGACGCGAAGCTTCAATGGAGCCCCCATATATCAAAACTAGCAAGTAGACTTAGTTCTGCAGCATATGCCGTGAAAAAGATTAGAAGTCTAACTAGTGTTGAAACAGCTAGACTAGTTTACTTTAGCTATTTCCATAGCATAATGTCGTATGGTATTTTGCTATGGGGACACGCAGCTGACACTGAAATTATATTTGTTTTACAGAAGAGGGCCATAAGAGCAATTTATGATTTAAAGCCTAAAGAGTCGCTGCGACAAAAATTTAAGGAAATTAATATATTAACTTTGGCATCTCAATACATTTATGAAAATGTAATGTACGTACACAAAAATAAAAGTAGTTTTACAAAAATAAGTGATATTCATTCTGTAAATACTAGGAACAGACACAAGCTAGTAGTACCAGTTACTCGACTCCATCGAGTCAGTAATTCATTCTTGGGGCGATGTATACGCTTTTACAACAAAATTCCAGAAAATATACAAAATTTGACCTGCTCAAAGTTCAAAAACTTTATTAAACTAAGTTTGTATAAAAAGGGTTATTATAATATTAAGGAATTTATGGATGATAATAACCCCTGGAAATGAGGTGATCGCTACCAAGCTATTTCTAATTTGTTGTGTTGTTAATTTGTGTAACATCATGATTGTGAGCTGTTATTTATAAAAAAAAGTCCAGCTGGGTTTCTTGCTGGTTCTTCCCAGGACAGAGGTTTTTTCCGAACCAGTGGTAATCAAACAAAAGAGTGACTTTCAATAAGTATTATTTATAATCTATATTGAATAAAAAAGTTTCTGTTTCTGTTTCTGTTATGGTCAGCGATGAAAGACCACGTCTCAGATCTATAGGTCATCACTGGCAATACGCACTGTTTGAACAATCTTGTGTTGAGGTTTTGAGTAATGCTTAACGAGAAGATCGTAATCTCCCGAACGCTGCCCAGCCGACTTGAATCCGTCGATTGACCTCTCGGTCAAAGTTGGGCTTACCTAGTCGGACTATTTGTCTAAGGTAAACTCGTCAACAACTTCGAGCTTAGTGCTCCTAACAACTACCGGCATAGGATGCACGGCATATGAACATGGAGAAAGCAAAGATCATATTAAACATGATCTTTGTTTTGTCCATGTTCATCTTAAGACATATCATGTCATTGATCATAGTGCTTACGTCCTACAGCGATTCTACCACAAGGACTACATCATCGGCAAATCGAAAGTGAGTGATGTTCTCACCGTTGGTGTTAATACCGTATTCTTTCCAGTTCAGAAGCTTGAAAACGGCTTCCAATGCAGCGGTGATGAGTTTCGAGGATATAACATCAAGGGTGATGTCTCACACCTCTCTGCAGTTGGATAAGTTGATAGGAGGACTGCTCACCATCCTCTAATTATGAAATAGAATAAGAAACGTTTTATTTAATATAGATTATAAATAATACATATTGAAAGTCACTCTTTTGTTTAATTGGCATTGGTTTGGAAAAATCTCTGTCCCAGGAAGAACCAGCAAGAAACCCAGACTTGAAAAATTAGCAGCTTTTAATCATGTATTAAATTTTTTGATGCGTTATCACTTCTGAGAACTTCAGTCCAGCAAAATTGGATAACAGTAAGAGGCTGCGCTTACAAAACTGGGATGAAATATAATAAAGGCAATTATTCTCACTATAGTAGCTATAAAAATATGTTTGTTTTGATTTCTTCTTTTTAAACTATTTTTTATAACTTACCTTCTCACTACTAAAGTCTAAAATTTCCGCTGAAGTTATTATGCGTTTAATAAGATCACTAACGAACGACGGGCGAAGTGTAGGGCTTGTAAAAGCTAGTGAAGGAATATTTTCCGCAAGCTATGTTATGAATGTATAGACTATTTTTGGGCTATACTTTGTTCTTAACTTAGGATCACCTATTATTGCAAAAAAATTACGCTAATTTCAAAGAACTAAAAAAAAATTAAAAAAAAGTTGGGCGCAAAGAGAGAACTCAACAGATCGGCTTTCTCCTTTGCAGCATGGGCCAGTGAGTCGTCCTCGCTGTGCAGAGATGGAAGAGATGGCTGACAGAAGTTCCCTTTGACAGCCTTGACGAGAGACCAGAATACATGTATTCTCGAAGGGAGACGAACTAGTTTCTCGCCAATTATACCGATGTAATCTGACTTTGCCTTGGCGATGACACTTTTGAAGGACATGGAGGCGGAATTATACTTCTTTTTAAGAGCGCTGGTGTTTACATCCACGAACTTTATGCGTCAGCCCAGGCCCGGTAGCTCCTGCTTATAGCTTGATGCAATTTTACAGGATAGGCATCACAGGAGAATATTTCAGTGACTTAGTGTTTAAGATCGGAAAATCAGTAAAATATTTCTTAAAAACCATTGCAACGTCCTGATCTGATTCAGTTAATTTGTTGTTAAGACTTAACTGGTAGTTTAAATTGTAAGAGTTGATCTTTCCAGTTTCAAATTCAAAGACTTGGCTGTGGAGCACACTATTTTAAATATTTTTGAATATTTTTTTTACATCTTCCCTAAATTCGACGCTAGGATTATATTAACTTTCATGGGAAAGATCAAATAACCTTTGTCTGCTCTTATGGACTTCTACTGTCGCTCATTCATTGAATGCCTTCCGCCTGTTCAAGGAGAATGTTTTAGAAGTAAAATGTTATTAAATTCATTGCAAATAAGCTTAATCAATGTTCCATACAAAATTTTGGATCATTCTGGTATGAAAATGATGGAAGTTTTTTTCACTTTGTTGTTTTAAACATAAACCCAATACCTTAACCCACCATAATACATAAAGTGCAACAAAATGAACAGCACTTTTTGTTAAATAATAGTAAATGCATACTGGCCTTACGAGGATTCATCATTATCATCATCATTACAGCCCTTCACAAGTCCACTGCTGAACATAGGCCTCCCCCAAAGAATGCCACAAAGCACGGTCCTGAGCCACCTGCATCCATCGACTTCCTGCATGTCTTACCAGGTCGTCACTCCATCTTGTGGGGGGACGCCCTACACTTCGCCTACCGGTACGAGGCTGCCACTCGAGAACCTTTCTTCCCCATCGGTTGTCGGTTCTTCGAGCTATATGGCCGGCCCACTGCCACTTCAGCTTACTAATCCGTTGGGCTATGTCGGTTACTCTGGTTCTACTGCGGATATCCTCATTCCTAAGTTTATCACGCAGTGAAACTCCGAGCATAGCCCTCTCCATAGCTCGCTGAGCGACCTTGAGCTTCCTCATACGGCCAACAGTGAAGGACCACGTCTCAGTTCCGTAAGTCATCACTGGCAACACGCACTGGTTGTACAATTTTGTTTTAAGGTTTTGAGGTATTTCTGACGAGAAGATGTGTCGTAGCTTCCCGAACGCTGCCCAGCCGAGTTGAATCCGTCGATTGACCTCTCGGTCGAAGTTGGACTTACCTAGTCGGACTATTTGTCCCAGGTAAACATACTCGTCAACAACTTCGAGCTTAGTGCTCCCAACAACTACCGGCATAGGTGTGACATGGACATTAAACATAACATTACGAGGATTACCTTACCTTATTTAGATAATCAATATATTTTAATAATTGATTTTTGTTTACATTGCTTCTTCTCCCAACAAGAATTATTAATGTGCTATTAGGGCAAAATTTACTAGCTAAAACTTTATTCATTATATGACTAAAGGATGCTCCAGGCATGTAATAATTACTGATCAGATGTCCTTTTAAACAGTTATTTAACATAATGGCCAAATGTTTGCCTATGTCATAACAATACATAATAACTTTTTTTTAATAAATTCCTTTCGTCATGTTCTAATATTGATCAAAAGCTGTGATCGGTCATTTTAAAATATTTCTGCTATTATTTGCCTTTTCAATCAAAATTAAATACCACAAGAGAATTCTTCTCGAACTTCATTGTTTATAAATTTTATATCAGTGGTTTCTTAAATTACTTGTATGGGAAGTACCTAACATAAAAATGTTTTTTAAGATTTAATTTCAAAGTTTTGTAGGCCTGATTAGTATCTATAACTATGCAAATATAAAAAAATACAGACTTGTAGCACCTTGGGTCTCTGAGCAAAACCGCAGACGGACGGACGGACGGGCATGGCGAAACTATAAGGGTTCCTTGTTGTGTAACTGCGGAACCCTGAAAAAGACCACCAATAATTTAAAATTAAAAATTTTGTACAGCCGACTTTAAAATAAGCGATTTCAATATAGGTTATTTAAGAATAACTCAATAACCATTGGTCTGACCTTGATCAAATTCATATGGGACCACACGAGAACTAATAGCTTTCATATAAAATAAGAATTATCCAAATCGGTTCGTCCAGTACAAAGTAATGAGGTAACACACATAAAAAAAAAAACAAAAAAAAAACATACACTCGAATTGAGTACCGTATCCTTTTTGGAAGTCGGCAGAAAAATGGCTATTGCAGTTAATGAAAACCTGCAGCTTAATCCAAACAATAGAGATAACAAATGGTTGGTGCCACCCCTGAGAATAAAAAAATATATCTTAGTCCTACATACTTACCCGTAATAATGCGTGATTTGTTCATCGACTCGTACTCCAACAGTAGGTGCAATATTGCCTTTCTGAAAAAATGTACAATAACTTTATATTTCTGCTAAAATAACAGCGTGTGGGGTATTCTTTCATAGTCCTTATAGGTAACAACGCACCTGTAGCCTTTCTTGTTTAATGTTAAGTTCATCAAGTAAAAAGTTCATTTTAGTTTAGTAAAAACAAAGTAATATCTACCTAGGTAAACCTCGAAGCATAGAAGCAGTCTAACTTTTAGTTTTTACAATATTATCTTCTCTTTTGTATGCATTTTTACCCAGATTTATTTAAAAAATTAAGTGGTACTGATAAGTACCATTTATAATACAGTTTTATTTCCTGCAATATTGTAATTGTAATATAAGTTGACAGCTGGAATGATTTTTCGTTAGTGATATCTTTCAACTTATAATTAATTGTGCCAACTTTAGAACCGCTAAATTAAAACTGATATAAGCGTCATGAAATATTGATACTGAAGTGTATTGTTGTTTTTAAACGCTGTTCAAACATTAATTTTAACAGTGGTAGAGCCACGCGGCAGCTTTTGCTGTCGCACCGATGGGCCGGCTCGAACCGGGGTGGTATCACGACCTCACAGAATACCAGCGTGAAGTAGAGGTTTACCTCTGTGTTGCGCTTGGTGAGTGCAGGTGGCCGGAGGCCCTTTTTACTGGAAATGAGGCATTCCATCTTAGTCCTCACGGCTGACAACGCATCTGCACTTTGATTTGTAATAGGGGATAGATGTAGATGTCTATGGGCCGCAGCAACCACTTACCATCAAGTGGACTGTGAGCTCGTTTGTCATACTTATCCTATAAAAAATGAATGCTTACTGTATTAAGGCTGGCATGTCTTTTAGCGCTGAAAAAATTAAGAGAATTCAGTTTGCGCATATTTATTTTATTATTATTTTACGTGGTAGAGCCACACTGCAGCTACATTATGGTAGTAAGTACGTATGGGTCGGCTCGATTAGGGAAGGACCATGCTCAGAATACCAGCGTACAATAGGTAATTGCTTAGTGCTCCTGTGTTTCGTATGGTGAGTGTAGATAACCAGAAACCCCTTCCACAGGAGAAAAAGCATTCCAGCTTAGTCCTCAGGGACGACAATGCATCTGAATTTTGAAACTTAATCGAGGATAAATATAGATGTCTATGGGCTCCAGTATCCACTTATCATCAGATGGACTGTGTACTCGTTTATCACCATTATACTATAAAAAATAACTAATTACATAAGTGATTACTTACTTATAACCAAGTACACTAGCCACAGGCCACAAAACAAAAACGGACTAATCGGGCCCGTAGCGTGGCGAGGGACAACGGGGGCCATGGCTCTGAGCAGGTCTGCAAAATCCAAAAATAGCTCTTACTTACTACTCTTAATTCTAATATAACGAACACTGTACCTTGAAAGTTTTGGAGAAATAAATTATTTGCACAGATTTTTTTTCGTTAGCAGTGGTTTAATTGTTTATTTAATTAAGAAGATTTAATTAATTTCTGCGGTTAAACACACACAGACAAAGCGTTACATATCTTGTCCCCTAAAAAATTGACAATGTTTTCTTTACTTTACTCTGTTATAAGCTTAGTTGTTATTATTGTGTAGTTTTTGTATATTGTGACACTAAAAGAGTTAAAAACTTTGTATGGTGTGCAAATAAATATATATTATTTTTATGGGGTACCTATATACTTTTGTCATCTGGTTAGGCTGTGTAAATAGATTACTGAAAATAATAAATATAAATAAATAACTATAACATAAAAAAAATAAATAAAAAATACATGCATAAATAAAAACCCTACCAAATAGAAGCCCTCGGCAGGGGAGACTAAACGGCCGAGGGTTAGGAAGAAAGGGAAAGAAACCAGCGGATAATGCGAGTGGTATCGAGGAGCACCTCCTTCTGCATCTGAGTCCTGAGAGGCTGATTGGGATTTACCCGTTCGCAGAAGCGACCACAGTAATAATTTCTGTCGTCAGACCACCCCACATATCGGTCACCTCGTGAGCCATGTCTTGACATTTTGTTCGCTTCGCTGTCTCGGTTTTCACGAGTTTCTCGTCATACGGAATGGTAATGTCGACCAAAGTTTTTTTTTTATAGAAGAAGGGTGATAAACGAGCACACAGTCCACCTGATGGTAAGTGGTTGCTGCGGCCCATAGAAATCTACATCTATTCTCGATTACGAATTAAAATGCAGATGCATTGTCACCCGTGAGGACTAAGATGGAATGCCTCGTTTTCAGTAAAAAGGGTCTCCGGTTCTCTACACTCACCATACGAAACACAGCAGCGTAAAGGTGCTATTTTACGCTGGTATTCCGTGAGAGCGTGGTCCTTCCCCGGTCGAGCTGACCCGTTCGTGCTACAACCACAATATAGCTGCAGCATGGCTCTACCACGTAGAAAATATATCCGTGATATATCCTTGACTGTACCCGGTTCATCCGAACAATATTAGCCTTATTCGCAAGAATAGTGCTGTCTGTGATAATGGCCCTGTCCCAGTAGAGCCTGGCATGGTCATTTTTGAGCACAGATTCCGGCAAGTACTTATAATAAGGCAGTTTCCGATCCACGAGACCGTATTTAGCTAAGCTAGGGAGCTCTAGAGTGAGCTCCAGGCGTAGAATCTTGGCTACTAGGTTGTGCCTGTGCAAGTACCCAGAGTTAGAAAGCGCTGAAAAACCAGAAATAACATGCCTAAGTGATTCACCGGGATGGCAACAAGCTCGACAGATGCCGACGGTGCCATCTTTTAGAATGTATATCTGATAGTTGTTAGTCTTAATAACTTGATCTTCTCTTGAACAGACGAAACCCTCGGTTTCCCCGAAGAGGTCACCAGAACGTAGCTACTGGAAGGAGGCAACTGTGTCTGCGAAAGGCTCGTGAAGAGCCTTGTAGAACCTCCTTTGGAGTTTTTTATTCTTCCATACGGTCTCCTGGTCAGAAATGCACTGTACTGCTGGGTTTTAACATTGCTCGCTGGCGAAGGATAGAGCGATTAGCCCTTTATCACACGAAATGACGTCCCTGTAGAGTGGATTATCTGATTTCGTCAGTAAGTTATTACGGAGGCTGCACACTGCGCGATTATGCATGGTAAGAGCGCTTAAATAGCCACGCCCACCATATTTCCGCGGCAAGTACAGCCTTATTACTGACAATTTCGGATGATGCATCCTGTGGGACGAGTTAACTTTTCTATTCACAGCGTTCATTTCGGTCTGAGTCCACCTGAGTATTCCGAAGGTATACATGAGAACAGGCATGATCTAACCGTTATATTCGTGTGTCTCATTAACGCCAGATATAAGACTGTTGAGCACTTCAGTCAAGCGTGCATAAAACACATCGCAAACTGACTGTTTCATGTCCGCCTCATTGATACCTATGTTCTGTGACATACCCAGGTATTCCGCCTGGGATAGGGTCAGATAAGTCTATACCCTCAGAGTTAGCAACCCTACCGCTTTCGACATGAAGGACCGCACACTTATCCGTCTCCAGTTCCATTCTAATGGAATTGCTAAAATCACAAGTGATGTTTAGCAATTCCATAAGATGGGCGTGACTGGAGGCGAACAACTTGATATCATCCATAAAGAAAAGGTGGGTCACTTTTGTACCTCCTTTTCAATGCTAAAATCCCCTCCCGAAGCTCGCCAGTAAGATATTAAGAGAGTTCAGAGAGAGGCAGAACCAGATTGGATTCAAGCAATCGCCCTGGAAGATATCCCTTCTTATCCTTATATGGTTCTCCGCAGCCGTCATCCGCTCGCCTCTGAAAAAAAGATAATCATAGAAATAAATTTAATATTCTTATGTTGAAGAAATAAACATATTTCATTTGTTAGGACGCAGCCTTACAAAGAAAGCCGAGAAAGTTTGAACATTAAAAACAGCTGATGGAATTCGACCTCACTACTTAAATGCGGTGTTAATGTCTTCATTATTTGAAATCAGTTGACTTCTTTAGAGGTCTTTGCAGTTGGCCTTTCTCAGATAAATATATGCCATCAAAAACATAACTTTAAAAAAAAAAACAAGTCTCGCAACTCATTTCTTCTACTGTAAAAAGTTGTGAGATCCATGTAATACCAAGTCGGTTAATATATTCAGTCCCTACTTAAGGGTCCTTCTGTCTCAGGTTATTACGTAATTAGCTAACCTAACAACATCTTATTGTGACCATATCAATATTAAAAATATTTTATGTTTTAAATAAATAAATTGATTTGGCAATCGCACTAAAAGTTCAAACTTGAACTTTTACGGGCTCGACGGACTATTGTGTTGATGACGATCATTAATATTTTGAAACGTAAACTTCTAACAGATCATTAAAATATTACTTTATTTATTTGAACGAAATAAATGAAACTTCACAGGCGTGATGTTTTATGTTATCTTTACTAACCAAAACGAATAAGAGGCTATAAGGAAATTATATTTTTCCTTATTGCGTTTATTTATCACTAGGCCACCGGGAATAGGCAGTGACATATCATTGCAGATGAAAAAAAACTCTGGTCTGTTTTGGCATTAAACTGAGGACTTTTATTTTCCTTTTTAATTTTTTATTGATTCTTTTTTAAGAGCTACTTACAATTTATTGCATATAAGTGGTTGCTAAACTGAAGTACTTTAATAGGAAGAAGAGTTCAAGTAAATCTATACCATACTAATAAAGACCTTAATTCACTCTAAGATTATTGTGAGGTTTGCCTACTGATACAAGATCTCTACGGAGTGAGGACATCTCTAATTTGGTAAATAATTTATATTCGTTTTGTTATTTTATAAACCTTATAGTGGCGGTGAATATGTGTGTATATCCACTATCCTCTATCGTTCCAAGGCTGTTGTAAGAGGTGATAGAGGAAAACTGAAACAACAGATGGGCAGAAGCATCTTCTTCAAAAAACTGCGATTGCTAATCCGCAAGCCAAGCGTGGCAACTATGGCAAAATTCTCCTTATAAGGCAATCTGTGGGGATGATCTAAGTCCATGGCCCTTTCATTATCATCATTACAGCTCTTCCCAAGTCTAGTGCTGAACATAGGAATCTAGGAACCTCCTTCAAGGAATACCACAAAGCATAGTCCTGAGCCACCTGCATCCTTAGACTTCCTGCATGTCTTACCAGGTTGTCACTACATTTAGACCGCTTTACACTTCGCCTTCCTGTATAACAGTACCAATCGAGAGTCGTTCTTCTCTATACAATAATTAGTAATTAATCACATGTTTTGAGTGGAAAATGAAACCAAGGCAAGTGTCAAACTTGTGGTATTGTCTATCTGCGCTGTTGTTTCCAACAATAGTTGGTAGTTGTAAGCGAGGTCAATATCGATAACAAGAGTATTGTGCACTAATAAAAACATTAAGAAGATGGACAAAAGAGAGGAGTGCTCGCGCCTTAAGGTTTCCGAATAAACTTAACTTTGTATGCAGATAGTTCATTTACCCTGGGAATCGAGTCTCGACGAAATTAGCCTATTTTAGATAGCGACATCGTAAATTAACAAAGTTAAAATAATTTTTCACAATAGTAAGTGCTACTTATTCTTACCTATTTCTTCCGCAAATAGCAGAACTTGTGATATTCTGTTCTGGTCGAAAGGGTATCGAAAACAAGATAATTAATAACATCATTTCAGTTTCGGAAATGAGGTACAAAAGTGACCCACCTTTTCTGTATGGATGATCTTAAGTTATTTGCCTCCAGAATTGCTAAATATCACTCGTGATTTTAGAAATTCTGCAAAGCGTTCAAAGTCGACAGTGTTTAAATATTTGCGTAACCTGCCACACTTGCGCAAAGTTCAGTCGCGCGAACGATGGTTGAGCGAGACGGTCGTGCGCAGTACGTTTCAAAAATAGGTCCAAGCATAAAGAAAGTAAAAATCAATCGAATGAATGTTATTTGTATGGTAAGCTGTTATCTGAAAAGATAAAGCCCTTGGATAAAGATGACAGACTAGTACTTATGAGTGAAATAGATAATCTTGTATTTAAATATTTTATTGTATTATTTTTGCACATGTTATACAATACAATACAATACAATAACTTTATTTCAGGCATCAAGGACTTAAAAATTAAGAACATTGGCCCATAGCAATATATACCTTAACCTAAAAATATATATAAAATATAGACATAACACTATTTAGGGAACTTTTTACTTTGGCGCGTCCCTGTATCGGCGAAACACTACCCCAGAGGGCCAGAAATCGGGAGCGAGGAATGTCTCTTTGTGTTTTGCAGGAACCTGGACTACGTAGGATTTGAAGTTCGTAGACCTATTAGACTCTAGACGCTGCAAATGTAAAGAGATCGGATCTTCAATGCGGCATCGGCTTCGTTCTTCCACGAAACGCAGGACGTCTTCTCCCGACGTACTTTTGTCCAAACGGGAGATGTAGAGCTGTATAGTTGGCTCCACAGCACACAGAGTTGTACTCGCGTTTATTTTGGCCGTCCCACGCTGGTTAGTTACGGGTCTCGACCGACGTCTCTTCTCAACAAGAGTAAACCCGTCCTTATCAATTTTGTCTTGGGTCACCACTGGAACTGATTTTATTTCCACCTTCTTTCGCTTTCGACCACAAGAGGGTGCCGGTTGTAAAGATTTTTAGGCAACATCCGCAAAAGTCTTTCCTTGTTTTGAGGTTGGCTTCGGCGGAGGAGTAGTAATGGGTTCAGTCAAGGGTTGAGGTGGTGATGCAATGACGACCGAGGTCGCCCTAGTTTCACGGTCATCAACCCGCTGACAGGCGGTATCGTATGACGGAGTCGCAATCATCGGTGAAATATGACTACCGCGTGTCGTATTAACATTCTGCGATGGCGGTGAATTCGCAGATGTTGCAATTATGTTGCGCAACATATTGACTTCGCTCCTCAGCTCTGTTGCGGCGCGTTCCGATTCTTCAAATTTGGAACGGATGTCGGTAACATCGGCTTTCAACGTGGTGATGTCTTTCAACAATCTGGTCACGTCTACTTGATGGAACGTCACGGGAGGCAGCTTGTTGATATCACGCGCGACGAAAGTTGGGATGTCATCAGGGTCGGTCTCATTGAACAGCCTGAAGATGTCTTGCAGGTCTTTCTTACCGCGTCCATCCCTTTGACGTGTGATGAGACGGATTTGGCTCATGGCTGAATCTACTAACACCTTCTTCTCTTGGACGATCTCGTCCTCGGTGAAGCTGGTCAACAGTATCTGCTCCAGAGACGCCTGGTCCATGACGTCCAATTTTTGTTGAACAAAGGCCAGGAACTCGTGAATTACGACGGTTTCGGAGCGTTTAGTTTGACACGCCATTTCGAATTATTTTCGCGCAGTAGGTATGCTTACGCTACGAAAATATTGTAGGCTCGGCATTAGAGCTGTCACGTCATTACTAAGCGACTGCATTGACCCGTAGTAAAACTGCGACTGATAAGTAATGGCGATAAATAATGACATGCACTAAAATAATACAGGCACATTACATCTACAAATTCGTCGTCCATCTTGTTTGTCGTTTATCAACGTACTGAGAAGAGATGTGTTTACATAGCATGTCTGGCAGGTTGCGCCAATAAGTGTTCAAACAAATGTGCAAAGTCCTTCAAATTATTGTTCAAATGTTGTTGCTATATCTGGCGCCGGCCTTAGAGAACACGCGTGAAAAAAGTTCAGTACCGTCTCAAATTTCAAGATGACTGCACGTCCGTTCGCAGCCATATTTGACGAGTTGAGACGATAAATCTATTGTTTGCCATGACATTATGGTGGGTTGCGAGTGTCTGACACGACTGCTAAAATTATATGTATTCTTCGAGTAAGTAGAGTAAAAGTAGGAGTACTAGGAGGAGTCGAGACTTTGTTGAACAAAATCTCGACTTCACACACAAGTTTTTTCTGGTACTCGGCGACGATTTCCCGCGAAATATTGGCACGGCCGATGTATAAAGCATCACCAGCGCTGTCGTCTGCATAGCAATAAGTGTTACCAGTTTGCAACATATCATTAATATGCAGAAGAAACAGCATTAGTGATAGCACGAAGCACAAAAGTT
Source organism: Parnassius glacialis (assembly GCA_033319125.1). Taxonomy (NCBI): domain Eukaryota; kingdom Metazoa; phylum Arthropoda; class Insecta; order Lepidoptera; family Papilionidae; genus Parnassius; species Parnassius glacialis. The sequence goes on along the minus strand of JAVANC010000007.1, from coordinate 8,332,698 downwards.
CTCTTTGAAAAAATGCTGTATAGGCCGTGTCAGAGACCTCACAGTGACCGTAGGGTATGTCGGCATATGTAGTTTAGTTCAGATGCAAATATTATTTTTAAATATTAAATTTAGTAAGTTACTTGATTAGAAACGCTAAAATCACATTAATAATACGCCTATACGTCCCTGAAACGACTAATAGGTTGTTTGTTACATACTGTCTAAATAATTTAAGCCAATGCGGTTTTATAAATCATTTATGAAACCCTAATTTCCTATATTCCTATATAATATTATTCATAAATAAAAAAATATAGTTAACATTAATACCTAGAAAGTGTACACTCTGACCCCACCCTTTGGCGTCAGCTTTGCATTTCAGGCTTGTGGACTTCGCTATACGACAAGCAAATGACACAGAAGAAATTGCAACTGGTTACATACAAATACGTGTTTTTGTGACAGTCATGACCATCTTACGAAGATGAACGCGTGATGAATATGTAACTTGTGCAAAGCACTTAAAGTAATTTTTCACGTCCAGGTTGCGTGGAATAACATTGCGCGATGCGTCTCTGTGATAAGAAAATATCAATGCAGGTATTCTTTTAGAAATTTCCACATTCAAGGGCTACAGTCTTAAAAAAAATAAGGAATACAATAAAACAAAGAGAGAAAAAAATAAACGACAATTAAATAAGTCGAACATATTTATTTATAAACGGAGTGCAAAAGAATATTGGAGTTGGAATATTGGAATATTGAATAGCTTACATATGAAATTAGCGTTTTGTCGTACTGACCACTTTGATCTGAAATATCTCCTCTTTGGTTAAGAATTCCAAATTTAGATTTATAAGATCATTTAGCTGGTACATTTGAGTTTTGAAAACAGTGTGTTAACGCTCAGCACTGCAGTTCGTTGCTATTAAAAATTCCACAGGAGCTTATTATTTTTTGTTTGTAAATAATTGTGTCACTACCGTCATATTGTTGTACAATATTCTCTTTGTTCTTGTGAAAGACAACATCTCTCTAAATAGTGTGTTATATAAGAATCGCAATAAACTATTCAACTATAATAAAGACTTTTTCATATGTCCATCTGAGACATAATTTGGTGATCCCGGCGTGATCACGGAAATTAAAGTTCAGCGGAACTATAAACTATCACCATTTCATGTAAGAAGTTGGAACTAATTATAATTGCAAGACGACTCAAAGGATAACCTACGGAAGTTGATAATACAAATTCGCCGTGTAAGAATTGGAGTTTGAGATACGTGAAATTGAGATAAGTGTCCTTCTTTTCCATTAACAGTATTTAATCCCAATAAGTATTGGCCTTAACTTTGCAATAACGACATCTCAAAAATAAAACAATAAATAATTAACGATATTTTAATACGCTACAACAATTTCGACGATATTAAAACTACTTTAGTAGATTTCAGTTCTATTTTAAACTAATAAATACAATTTTCATCGAAAACAATATATTTATATTATGTTAAATAGTTTTGCCGAACGGTTTTAGGGTCGAGCATATCCAGTTTTCAAGTTCATTTGGAGGTCAGCCTCTTCACCCATCACCTGCTTCCAGTTCGGCCAGTGCCTTCGCGGCGAGGAGCGTGAGATATATTTTGTTAACTTTCAACTTTAATATTTATACTCTTTAATACTATCTGTAAGGATATTTATCGTTAAGAATTATGAGTGAGTCAAAGCAATTTAGAGAATTGATAGCTAAACGTAGTTCAATTAAGGGACAAATAACCAAGTTTAAAAACTATTTAGATAAGATTACAAGATCATTTAAAATAACAAATATTGAAGTTGCTGAATTAACTATAAAAATAAATAAATTTGAAGCATTGTCAGGCAAATTTGATGAGTTGCAAGATCAAATTGAGGTGTTAGCAGGTGATTCTTTGGATGAGGAAATGAATGAAAGGGAGATTATTGAACAAGATATGATACTTTGCTTGGCTACTGCCAAGGAATTTCTTGATCAACAAATTCCCTCAATAGAAAAGGATTAACGACAGTCCGTTGGTCATTGTTCTCAGTACGCTTTTGATCATTCTGATTTACCGATTAATTTACCACAATTAAATATTGCAAAATTTGACGTCTCATTCTTCCGCTGGCTTGAATTCCGTGATTCATTTAACAATTTTATTCATAACAATAATCGATTATCACCAATTCGTAAATTTCAATATCTATTATCTTACTTAGAAGGCAACGCAGCGCGAATCATATCCAACCTTGAAATATGTTCAGCCATTTATGAAGATGCCTGGAAGTTAGTATGCAATTGTTACAATAACAACCATCATCTAAAGTCATTATTTAATATCAACACTATTACCCGAGTGTCTGAGCATGCTTTAAGGTTCATGGTTGATCACGTATCGAAAAATTTACGTGCGTTGTCCAATTTAGGACAACCCACACATAATTGGGATAGTCTTATAATATACATGTTGACGACGAAGTTGGATAACCGTACACTTACTAAATGGGAGGAACAACGTAGCAACATTGACAATGACAAAATTCCAACTTTGCAACAATTCAACAAATTTTTAATCGATCGCGCTGACGTACTTAAATCAATCTATCAGTATTTCGTAACAAATCAGACAAAAGCAATAAGACAACACAAAATCCATCAAACTCGTACAATAAACAAAATACAAATACAATAATTAAGGCATTTACATATTCTAGTGAAGAAAGGGCCCCAACGCACAGTAACTTTTTTTTCTATGTATCTTTTTTTTATTTTTTTTTAAAAAACTTTACCCCCACACTAGGATTTTCTCCTGTATCGTGGAGGCAGTTTACAAACACAAATTGCACAAGGACAAACATCCAGACCCGGAACAATTATTTGTAGGTCATACAAATACTTGCTCCGTGCGGGATTCGAACCCACGCCCCCCAGCGCAGCAACTCATTGCTAAGCCACTGCGCCACGGAGCCGTCAACGACGTAACGAACAACATAGAATTTATGATTTCAATGTATTTAAGGCAAATAGTGTTCAGGAAAGAATTTCGGATGCTGCGAAACATAACTTATGTGCAAATTGTTTAAGGAAAGGAATTCAAACGAGTGTAGGATGGGTCCCTGCCGCCTATGTAAGAAGAAACATAATACTCTTCAACTTGCTCCAAAATCAATAAATAACCACTATGCTTCAACAAGCAATAACAATACCAACAACACTTCTATCAATAATACACAGAACGACGATAATGACAATACACGTAATGAATCTATGGTCTATGTTTGCAATCCTAACACTAATCATATACTTTTGTCAACAGCGTTGATCAAGGTAATTAATCCATTGACGAATCCTAACACTAATCATATACTTTTGTCAACAGCGTTGATCAAGGTAATTAATCCATTGACGAATAAATTTGAGACGATTCGTGCTCTGTTAGACTGTGGCAGTCAGTCATCCTTTATTACAAAGCAATTACAAAATAAGCTATCATTACACTCTAATTCTATTCAGTTAAATGTCGTTGGTATTGGAAACAGCTCTATAAGTACTGTTAAGGAATCATGTGTTGCAAAAATACAATCAATGCATAATAACTATAATATTCAACTTTCATGTTATGTTATTAATGAAATAACAGGTGATCTACCAAGGTATCCTATTGATAGAAAACAATTAAACCTGCCAACACATATTTAATTGGCAGACCCGTCCTTTGATCAGCCATCTTCTATTCACATGCTGATCGGAGCTGACATCTTTTGGGACATTTTAAAGAGTGAGCAAAGATTCTTAGGTCTTAATAGGCCTAAGTTAATAAGTTCTCACCTTGGCTGGCTGATTGCTGGTCCTATACCATTAAATTCTATTAAGCAGAGGCAACAAATCAATAACGCAAAAGAAAAGTACCTAAGGATGATTTTTCGTTCCAATTTTATGAATTTAAAAAGGCAATTATGGGATTGTTAAAGGAATTTGGTAAAACCCAGACAGAAAACATCAATTCCATAAAACAGATATCAAATCTATCAATGAACAACTTATTGATATGAAAACTAAAACGGACTTGCTGCTTGTAGAACATAATAACTTCAAGTGTAAAATACAAAAACTTACAAATACTGTCACTAATAACAAAGAAAAAATTAAATGTATAGAAAAAGTTGTACAGGCTCTCCAGAGTACTGTACATGCCCCTTTACAATCAGAACGTCCTACACCGATAGCGAATAATTACGCAGATATAATGACCGAAGTTCAAGAGCGCTTAGAGCGTACCAAGAACATAATAATCGCTGGCATTTTCGAACCACATTCAGAAAATATGGAAGAAAAGAGAGAAACCGATAGATGTGAAGTGATGAAAGTACTATCAGGCATATATCCACTTACCCCCCAACCAGAAAGAATAATGCGTCTCGACAAGTATGATGGGAAGAAAACGCGCCCAATAAAAGTTTGCTTTTCAACATTAGATATAACAAAAACCATATTAAAAAATAAATCTAACTGCAAAGTAAGCAATATAAAAATCTTCTCCGATCAAACATCTAACCAAAAACAAGAAATGGCGAACCTTCGAGAAGAGTTACGTTATCGCAATCAAAAAGGGGAAAATGACTTAACTATAAAATATATAAAAGGAGCACCGAAAATAATAAAACAGGAGACAAAAAACGGGACACCAGAGAAAATACAATAACTAAAAATAAGAATAAATTTATAACTCATAACTTTCATAATAATTATGCAGATATAACTATTATAAACAAAGCACCAAAATTTTTATACGCCAATATTCGCAGTTTAGTGAAGCCAGGTAAACTAGATGAAATACGTTGTGTTATAGAATCACTCAAAACAAAGATTCATGTTTTAATTATACGGAAACCTGGATAAAAAACGAAGACGAAGCATAGAGATTAAAATTACCAAACCATGTTCACTGCTATAACTATAGGAGAGATTCTAGAGGCGGTGGAGTGTCTTTGTTCATTCATAAGGGTTTGAAACATGAATTATTGGAGGAGCAATGTGAAGACGGGAACCACTTTTTATGGGTACATCTTGACACTTTTTCCCTAGACATAGGTGCCATATACAAACGGCCAGCAGCAAGTACTGACAAGTTCCTTGAAAATTATAGCCAACACCTTGCAAGAAGAAAGCGAGTTATTGTCTTCGGCGACTTTAATCTAAACCTACTTACTAACGACAAACACGTAAAAGAATACAAGGAACTACTGCGAGAGAATAATATAAGAATAATGAATAAAATCAGCATCGAATATTGCACTCGTGAAACCACATCGTCAAAAACCATCATAGATCATGTATGTACTAACTTACAAAATAATACTTTCCAAATGTCTTTTATTGAATCCTCCATAGCTGACCACAAGCAAATATATCTCGAGTTAAATAGACCTAAAACCGAACGCATAAAAAGAAATCAATATAAAGCGATTAACTATAGCAACTTGCAGAAAGATATTGAAGAAATTTTTCAACATAACTTATTTCAAATATATGAGGAGCTAGAATGGCAACTACTACAAACTATTGCAAAAAACAAAATAAGAAAAACAAAAGTTACCAATCCACATTGCAAAGAATGGATAAACAGGGATCTCATTGCTTCAATAAATAAAAGGAATCAACTATGGTACAGCTTAAAACAAACATCTGAAGATGAAAATTTGAAAACAGAATTCATAAACCAAAGAAACCACACTTTTGTAAATATCCAATTAGCTAAAAAACAATTTTATCAAAAGGCTTTTACAGATTGTAAGAAATGTCCTTTAAAAATGTGGCAACTAATTAATAGACTGTCAAATAATAAATCAGATTTGACAGACCTAAGGTCTTTAAAAATCAATACCCCCAGTGGTCAAATCTCAAACACTAAAGAAATTTGTGAGTATTTTAATAGATTTTTCGCCACAATAGGCACTGAACTTGCAGATAAAATACCGCATAAATACCACAAAAATTTAACACAAACACTGTCATACAAAAAACCTAAAAACAACAATACCGAATTATCAAAACTAAACCCAACGACCGCAGACGAGGTACTGAAAATAATAAAAGGCCTAGATTCTAACGCTAGTTCCGGTTTAGATGGCATGAACACAAAATCCTTAAAGTGTGTTAAAGACAATGTAGCAGAAAACCTCGCAATTTGTTTTAATACATGTTTAAGTGACGGCTATTTCCCAAACACCTTAAAAATTGCAAAGATTAGTCCTATATTTAAAGCGGGAAGTAAAGAAGATCCAAACAATTATCGGCCTATATCGGTTCTTCCGGTAATGTCGAAAGTACTTGAGAAAATACTACATAAGCAAGTATATGACTACCTGACTTTTATTGATTACCTCTATAAAAAGCAATATGGCTTCCGCCCAAAGTCTAACACTGTATCAGCAACTGTTGATTTAGTAACCAATATAAGACTTAATATTGATCAGAAAAAAATTACATTAGGTATTTTTATTGACCTCAAAAAGGCTTTTGACACAGTCAGCCATGACATCTTGTTATTAAAATTGAAAGACATAGGTATCACAGGAAAGGCAAATGATATTTTGAAATCGTATCTTTCTGATAGATTTCAAGTTGTTAAAATTAATAATCAGCAAAGTAACCCCCAACCGGTTACTTGTGGCATTCCACAGGGATCAATATTGGGACCCTTGTTGTTCCTTATTTATGTAAACAACATATATGAAATCGGACGAAAGGGAGATATCACTTTATATGCTGATGACACTAGTCTCTTCTACTTTGGCCACTCATTAGAATCAGTACAAAGTGAAGCTCAGCATGACCTAAACATATTACACACCTGGTTACAGTCAAACTTACTAACAATCAATGCCTCAAAAACAAAATACATAATATTCTCTGCAAAAAATAAAAAAATTAAAAGTCACAAGCCTCTCACCATTGATGGTGAAATACTAACTAAAGTTCATAACGAGAAATATTTAGGCCTTGTTTTTGACAGTTAGCTTACCTGGAAACAGCATATTGAAAAGATCCATAGTAAAATCTACTCATTAACAGGGGCTTTAAAAACAATAGTTCGATGCCTCCCGAGACATGTCAAATATACCATATATAACTCTTTGGTCAAGCCTCATTTAGATTATTTGATTGAGGTGTGGGGCTCAGCCACTAAATCAACCCTGCGAAAACTACAAGTAACACAAAATAAAATCATAAAAATATTATTCCAATATAACTATTTAACACCAACCATTCAAATATATAAAGAAACAAAGTTATTTAACCTAGCCCAAACGTACAAATATAAAATATGCATTTTTATTAGAAAAATACTTACTAAAGATACTCACTCTCAAATAACATTTACAAAAAAGATCGATTACTATAAACGTATAACAAGGCAGGCTAATAACCTATGTTTGAGAATACATAGAACAAACTATGGAAGAAGGAGTATCCTCTACGAGAGAGATCAACACTATAACAAATTACCTAAAAACATTAAAGAAGCAAAATCCCTGCCCACTTTTAAGAAATTACTAAAAAGCCACATTTTAAAGGATTTTTCATAATAACTTAATATTCACAAACCACAAATCTAAATATATGAAGTACACATACAACGTAAATAATAATATTTCCCAAAACAATTGTGTAGAAATAATACATTATATTTACTATTATACAATATGATTATACATGTGCGACAATATATATATACACATATGTATGTATGTCTGTATGTATGTAATAATGTGTGTGTGTGTGTGTGTGTGTGTGTGTGTGTGTGTGTGTGTGTGTGTGTGTGTGTGTGTGTGTGTGTGTGTGTGTGTACATATTATCACAATAAATTAATGACTAGAAAATATTACAAGCAAATTAGCGCCTAAATATAATATATTATACTAAATAAATAAACACTAACTAATGTTATATATATATATAATAAATGTTAACATAACACATAATATACCTCTCCACATTCGTCGTGCTCAATCTCTTCATTCTTTCAAAAGTCTTGTTAAATCTTATTACTTAGAACGCTATTAGATAAATCACTTTTCCTTTTTTTGTACTCTTTTCATTTAATCTATTATATAATATCATACATAATCTTCACTTGCCTTTATTTGTATGTATTTATATTTTTTATTTTTATTTTTTTTTTTGTACGCCCCCCTCTATTTTTAACTATTGTTTACATCAGTTCTCTACACTAAGGTTGTCTGGAAGAAATCACTTTCAGAGTGATAAGACCGCCTTTTGTACATTTTTCTAATTTAGATTTAATTGTATTCGTTTTTGTTTTGTTTTCTGGTGTACAATAAAGAGTAAATAAATAAATAAATAAATAAATAATAATACAGTAATAATTTTAAAAGATGAACGCAATGAAACATTTAATGTGTCATGGGCCTTAACAAACAACTCGCCACATTCATTCATATCATACTACACTGTTCCTGGTAATTATTACTAATCATATTATTAAGCACTCAATCAGTAATTAAGTTTCAGCGACCTATTATAATACTAACTCACTACGCCAATCGGCTTAATGTTTTTAATTAATAAGTATTTTCTCTGTAAGTGATTTGTAAATCTTTTGAGAAAATAAATGTCTTAAACCATAAGTCTCACTACAATTATATACTTACAAATCAAAATAAAGACTTAACTCTTTTGCAAGAAATCAACGATGAACTACTTAGAAAATTCTGGGAACTTGAAGAGCTGCCTCAAGTGCCTAACTGTAGTAAATCAGAATTTGAATGTGAACAAAACTCTAAAAAAATACAACAAGACTCTCTGACGGTAGGTTTTGTGTTAAATTGCCTCTTATTGACTCGGCAGATTGTCTTGGAAACTCGTACAATTTAGCCAAAAAACGATTGTATAACTAAGAGAAACGATTTAGAAAAGATACAAATTTCAAACTACAATATTCACAATTTATACAAGAGTATGCAGATTTAAATCATCTTGCCATATCGACAGCCTCAAGGCCTATTATTAACTACTTTCTTTGTCATCATGCAGTTTTTTAAGCAGGTAGCGAATCGACAAAAATAAGAATAGTGTTTGATGGATCAGCTCCGACTTCCTCAGGCTTCTCATTAAACAACATTCTTAGGGTAGGTCCTAACGTTCAGGACTCTTTTTTTTCCATTCTTGTAAGAGCTCGTCAATACAAATATCTCCTGACAGCTGATATCGAAAAAATGTATCATCAGATATATGTTGCTGAGAAAGATCGCGACCTTCAACTTATTTTATGGAGGGAAGATGAGTCTCAACCAATAAAAACATTGCGCTTAAATACCATTACTAACGCTTCTGCAAGTGCAAGTTATTTAAGCACTCGATGTGTTTGGCAGGTGGGTGAAGAATGCAAAGACGAAGCTATAAAGAATACAGAAGGATTTTTACATTGATGACTTAATAACTGGTTCCAACAGTGAAAAACAATTAAAATATATACAACAATCAGTCTCAAGCGAGCTCAATAAAGCATGTTTTCATTTGAGAAAATACATAACAAATTTGCCTTATATATTCAACAATTCTGTACTTAAAAGCAATGAAAATTTAACTTTTAGTGAATCTTCAAGCAGACTAGGATTAAGGTGGAATCCCGATAATGATATATTACACTTTCCTATAACCCTCCCCCCAAGAAACTTACACGCAACTAAAAGGTCTATCATGTCCAATGCATTTAAGATCTTTGACCCCTTGGATCTTCTAAGTCCATGTGTCATTGTACCTAAAATTCTATTACAAAAAATTTGGCAGCTTAAACTAGACTGGGATGAGCCAGTTCCATCAAACATCAATTCGAGTTGGCAAGGCTTTGTAGATTCGCTACCCATCTTACCACGATTGAAGATTCCAAGAACAGTTGTTTGTGATGCACCAACTTCCGTTGAAATTCATGAATTCAGTGATGCATCACAGGCAGCTTATGGATCTTGTGTATATGTTAAGTCCACAAACGCCAATAACAAGGTTTTTGTCAAACTTCTATGTGCTAAATCGAAGGTGGCTCCGCTGAAGCCAACAACAATACCGCGACAAGAACTGTGCGCTGCGTTGCTTTCAGCGCGATTATGCAATAGTGTCGTCAATTCAATAAGATATAAACTAGACCGTATAATATACTGGTAAAACCAAAAAATTTAACAAAACCCAATCAGTCCTAAATCAAAAATTTAAGCATTATCTGTGTACACCATACAGGAATATACAAATATGCACTATATTTATGGGGAATGCAGAGGCATTGCTAGTGCTGCGGCTAGACTGTATCGCGACAGATACAAAAATGCTTATCGCTATCTAGATCATCGAATTTTTACAAATGTGCACCGTCTACTGTTTACTGAGGGCAGACTTCCAAACCAAGTACATGGTGAAGGAAGAAGTTTGTTACCTTACGAGGACATAGTACTACAAGCAGTTTAAGAAGACCCAAGTACTTCGGTACGAGCGATTCAGGAAAGCACAGGAATGCCCACAAGTACAGCTCACCGAATTTTACAAAAAAATGAGTTACACCCGTACCATGTACAGATAGTACAAACCCTGCTACCTCAATTCAATCGGAAATAGACTGTACTGCTGGGTTATTATATTATTATAATTATTATTATATTATTGCATATATGATCACAAAACTTTAATATTATATATATAAATACAATCTTTATAAATCACCACGGTGAGGAATACTAAGCCATCGGTAAAGTTAGGCATCCAAAGATAGGAACCTTCTTACTATTCGAGCCGTATTTAATAAGGATTTTTGAATTGATTCCTTCAGCCATTAGCCCAAACCTAACTTGGATATATAATCGTCCATATTTTTACCAATAAGCCCATTGACTGATGCAACTATTGGTACAATAATAGTAGAATCAACGTCCCACATAGCGACAATCTCCTGAGCCAAATCGATATATTTTTTTTTTATCATTCTCTGCTTTCACGAGATTCTCGTCGTTAGGAACACTAATATCCACTATTATTGCCTTGCGTGTAGTTCGATCTATCACCATAATGTCAGGTTTATTTGCCACTATAAACCTGTCTGTGATAATTGACTGATCCCAGTACAGCGTGACACTTCTATTTTCAAGGACTGGCTTTGGTTCATACTCATAATATGGAACGTCCTGTTGAGTAAAACAAATTTTATGGCAAGCTGCTGGTGTTATTATTCTAGCTACTTGGTTATGTATGTGCAAACAGTCGCCATTTGATTATTGCTAATAACTGGAAATAACATGTATGAGGGACTCTCCAGGGTGGTGACATGCGCGATATACGTCAACTGTGCCGTCTCTCAGAATGTACTTCCGGTAGTTGTTCGTTTTAAATACTTCATCTTGTATTGCTCAGATAAAACCTCCAGTTTCTGTAAAAAGATCACCAAACTGTAACCAACGTACTGATGCAACCATGTCTACATTAGGATTAGTCAGTGTTTTAAAAAATCGACCATGCAGTTGCTTGTCATTCCAAACCTTTTTGCGTTCATCTATAGTCATAGTATGACGCCTCTGCCAGTCTTTTTATCATCATCATTACAGCCTTTTACAAGTCCACTACTGAACATAGCCCTCCCCCAAGGAATGCCACAAAGCACTTAATTCGAGCGTTAATTCTTCATGAAACCAATAGTTTTTAAGATAGCTTATACAAAAAAATCGTTTGTGAAATATTTGTTTTAGAACCATAGAGAATAAATGCAAACATTTGATTTTGAAAAGAAAAAAAATACTAGATTTTTTATTTAAATTTTTATAAATTTAAGCCCCTGTTTGATGTAAAGGTACAAAAGACCCTCTGTTTATCTTGTTTGAAAAAAAAATCACAGTCGCAGACCTGACAGTTTGGCTGCAATTGCGAAGTATAGGCTAAAATTGGATTTTCAAAAAATTTTTACTAAAGTCCAAATAACTTTTGAAGTACTGAATATTGAATTACCTATATGGGGGTTAAATCGATAGGCATTGAGGTCCTCCACCCCCTAGCCACCGATGATCCATCCCTCATGTTACACCGTGTATATTGTAACAAATTTTACAAAATGTAAAATATAGGTTATTTTAAGGCGTTTGATGTAAAAACGGTTTTTGCTAATTTGTGAGTTGCTAAGTTTACGTAGGACCGGTGGTATTTGCTTAAATTATTTTGACATTTATTTATGCTACTCTTCCGGTTCCATATATAAAAGTTGAGTTTTGATGTCAAAATAGGCATCCTGGAATGTTAAATTACCATTATCATCGTAGATTTATTTTCTGTTAATACCGCTAATAACAGGGACCCATTTTCGGGTTTCTGTTAGATTCGGTTCCGACTTTCTGACTTTTGCACTAAATGAGTAACTGCGAAGTCATGTAATTACAAACTTTCAAGGTTTCTTAACAGGCTAATTTTTTCACATCTTTTTAATTTGGTTACATTGAGCACATAGTTAGAAGTCATGTCTTTGTAGTCACACACACTGCAAACGTTAACAATTGTAAATATAACTGTCCTCGTAAAATAAATACACTGACTAATTACTATTAAAATAGAACTAACTAGATTGGAAACAACGTTTTACGTGGAAGAACCATGCTGCAGCTATATAAGTAGTATAGTTGTAGTACCAATGGGTTGGCTCGACCGGGGAAGGACCACGCTCTCACAGAATACCAGAGTAAAATAGCAGCTTAATGCTGCTGTGTTTCGTATGGTGAGTGTAAAGAACCGGAGACCCTTTTTACTGGAAAAGAAGCATTCCCTCTTACTAGTTACGGGTGACAACGCATTTGCATTTTAATTCGTAATCGAGGATCGATGTACATGTCTATGGGTCATAGCAACCACTTACCGACAGGTGGACTGTGTGCTCGTTTATCACCCTTATCCTATAAAAGAAATGATCTGGACCTATAACCTATAGTTTTAATTAAATAAAACAACGCATTGTACTTAATTTCTCTTACTGCTTAATTAAATATTTATTCAGAACAGGAAATGTTTCGTGCAATACATAAATAAAATGCAGACAATAAAATGAAACAGATATAAATAAGTTATACTGATAAAACTGCGGAGGGCGTTACTAAATATATATTGATTATAATTGCAATAGCATTCATATAAAATTATTAAACATGAAAATTTGTTATCAATAAAAATTATCAACATAATAAAGGGGGCGTTGACGTATCATACTAATTCAGAACTTCATGCAGATTTTCACTATTATGTTAGTAAACATGATTGTGTTTTCAAGTGGTCTGTTATTTTTTCTCTTATGTTTTGTAAAATGTGATGAAAGTGTGATGGACAATCGCTCTCCTTACACAGCATGGGAACATGTGTTACGTAAAGATTTATTGTCTCATTATAATTCACGTCTACCGCCTGATGAAATCAATACACAAGTTGCTTTAAAGTTTATATTGAAGTCATTCTACTTTGATGACAATGAAGAAATCTTAACCATATACACCTGGGTGTTTCTCCTCTGGAATGATCCAAGACTTGCGTGGAATCCAGATAGTTATGATGGTATTATGGAAGTACTCATTTCAAGTTTTACAATTTGGACTCCACGTCTGGAAATTTATAGTATAACCGATGAAGATGGTATCAATTTTCTCTCAATTGATATAAGATCATTGTTATGTCGAGTAATGAGCAATGGACAAGTAACATGTATTCCAAGATTTCTTCACCGCACGGCTTGCAGTTCAAAATTAAGAGATTGGCCCTACGATACTATGAATTGCACGTTTAAATTTGGTTCAAGATCTAAACATAACCAAGTTACATTTACTTTCAATTCATCACGTGTTATGAGCATGCTAGGTGCTGAATATGGTCCAGGTTGGAATATAATTAAGTTTTCAAGTGGCGAAGACTCGAAATCTGCAGTAAAATTTTGTCTCAATTTTATCTTGGAGCGACAAGGCGCTGGACTTGCTGCAGTTATCTTAGTACCTTCACTTGTGTTATCAATTTTGACGCTTTTGTGTATGGTAATTAATGTTAATGATAAAACTCGTTTAGGTCTCCTATGTTTTAGTTTACTAAACCAGTTTTCCTTTTTACGAAAAATTTCCAGTGATATACCTAAAAAAATGTCAGAAATACCAACAGTTTTGCTTTACTTACGTACTTCAATAATTTTGACACTATTAGCCATCGGAATTACTTATTATTTGTGTTACATTCGTAGAAAAACAAGCCCAGCTCCAAATTTTATTGAAATATTTAATCGAAAGATAACTGGATGGTATGGAAATTATTTAATTTGGCCTAGATGGAATGCCGGCGGTAACGACTGTGATAATGAAGATGTCGATATTAAAAACGATTGGACAGATTTTGCTAGCATTACAAATTTCATTTTTATGATAATTATTACAGTAGTTTACATTTCATCTTTTTTTGCTTTAATACCTCAACAGCAACCTGAATTATAATGTTAAATAAGCTTCTGTCTGGTTTTGCTTATTTTTGTTTTTTTTTCTATTTATTATATTTTAAATATTTAGTAAAAACGAATGTATTTTTCCTTTCCTTATTATGTAATTACCGTCACAATTCACCTACAACCTCTCTTAATGAAGAGAAATTAGCAACAATATTATACAGCTACTACGCAGTTTGTAGAAGGTTAGAATATTTTTCTGTACTGAAGACTTTAGGATAACATAGGAATGAAATAGATGTCGATGATCTTTCACCACCAACACTTATAAGCTGCTTACTTACTTCTTTTTTTTATCAATCGTGATAATTATTGTATCATTACTTAGATTTCCTTTGTCTTTAAAATTTGCCATTATACGTTAAATTAGTTAATAAAGATTGTATAATCTTCACACATATTTTGATTATAATTCTTGTATAATTAAAGCAGACTAAATTGGTTTTTCCTCCGTCGGATTTTTTTTTAATTTTAAGATCAATTTAAACATAACAAAAGTCGCCAATTCACTAAATTTCAATCGTGACGGTTGAAGCAAATCTTCTCTACAAGCCGATTGACTTAAGAAAAGTCTAATCTAATGTCAATCAAACAGAATGTCGGTCACGGTGGCCAGTCTTAGTGGAAACTATCCATCTTCAGGATTATATTTCCCGAGTATGTGATCAAGAACAGGTGCACTCTCTATTCACTCACTCTCATAGTCCGATGGGACTTTAATTCAACATGATCGGAGAGAGATCAAGCGTTTACTATAACCATTGTGTATTAACAAAATACAAAGAGCGAGTAAAAAAGGTGTTGCTAATTACTGTAACTTATAAACAGATACAGAAACAGAAATTTTTTGTTCAATATAGATTATAAATAATACTTATTGAAAGTCACTCTTTTGTATAATTACCACTGGTTCGAAAAAAAACCTCTGTCCTGGGAAGAACCAGCAAGAAACCCAGCGGGACTTTTTTAAATAACAGCTTACAATCATGTATGTTTCACAAATTAACAACCCAATATATTAGAAATAGCATGGTAGCGATCACCTCATTTCCAGGGGTTATTATCATCTATAAATTCTTTAATACTATAATAACCCTTTTTATACAAACTTGGTTTAATAAAGTTTTGAACTTTGAGCAGGTCAAATTTTGTATATTTTCTGGAATTTTGTTGTAAAAGCGTATACATCGCCCCAAGAATGAATTACTGACTCGATGGAGTCGAGTAACTGGTACTACTAGCTTGTGTCTGTTCCTAGTATTTACAAAATGAATATCACCTATTTTTGTAAAACTACTTTTATTTTTCTGTACGTACATTACATTTTCATAAATGTATTTAGAGGCCAAAGTTAATATATTAATTTCCTTCAATTTTTGTCGCAGCGACTCTTTAGGCTTTAAATCATAAATTGCTCTAATGGCCCTCTTCTGTAAAACAAATATAATTTCAGTGTCAACTGCATGTCCCCATAGCAAAATACCATACAACATTATGCTATGGAAATAGCTAAAGTAAACTAGTCTAGCTGTTTCAAAACTAGTTAGACTTCTAATCTGTTTTACGGCATATGCTGCAGAACTAAGTCTGCTTGCTAGTTTTGATATATGGGGGCTCCATTGAAGTTTCGCGTCTAGTGTGATTCCAAGAAAAATGGTGGTATCTACAAGACTCAGTTTCTCCTCATTTAAAATTACATTAGTATTTAATTGTTTGACATTTGGAGTCATACATTTCATACATTTTGTTTTACTACCATTTAAATGCAAATTATTAACTTTGAACCAATTTACTAATTTAGATATAGCGTTATTTACTTCGTCATATTTTATCAATTGTCAACTTAAAATGAAAATTAAAGAAGTGTCATCTTCAAAAAATACTATATCATGGCTATCTCCTACTATGTAAGGTAAGTCATTAATGTATACAAGAAACAGAAAGGGGACGAGAATTGAGTCTTGAGACACGCCCATCTGTACCATCGACCCGGAAGAACTCATACTGTTAATGACAAGTTTTTGCGTTCTCTTACTTAAATATGAAATAATTAATTTAAGAGCATCACTTCTTACACCGTAGTGTTGAAGTTTCCTGATTAATGTTTCATGGTGAACACAATCGAAGGCTTTGGATAGGTCACAAAATATACCCAAAGCATCCTGTGAATTCTCCCATGCATTAAATATATATTTAATCTGCTTAACACCGGCATCAGTTGTCGAGAGACCCCTTGTGAAACCAAATTGATTTTTATGAAGTCAATTATAAGAAATTTAACATTAATAAATGTTTTAGATTTTTATTTCAATTTTAACTGAAAGCAACAACACGTAGATAAGTAACCATTCACTGCACTATCTCTTGAAGAGAAAAAACAAATTGGCTGGATTGAAAAGCAGAGAGGGTATCGATGGAGTTAGAGCTTTGTTGATTATAGAGAGTTTCACAGAATTATAAAGACATATTTGAAAGATAAAAATATTTTTTTAAAGGATGTGAAAAAATTAAATAGGTGCAAGATATTTGTGATGAAAATAATACTATCATAGATATAAGTTGCTTAGGAGCTCCCAATTTAAATACTCTTTGTGAACTTTATTGTAAAGATACTTTACTGTATAACTGTTTTACTTGTAAGAAAATATGTGCGTTAAAAATGTTTTATGCATTAAGAAATGGTGTTTTCAAAACAAAATGATTGTTTGATTTCCAATAAAATATATCTATGTGTTGTTGCTTTCAGTTAAAATCGAAATAAAAACTAAAACATTTAAATTCAAATTGAGATAAAATCGAAAATCGAAATATTTCGTTTTAATTAATACATTCGTTGTAACAATAAATGTCTTTTCTTTTTTCCTCTACACAATTGAATAATAATGATACATAATAAAACAACAATGAAATTCAATGTATAGCTTTTATTATATTTTACAAGCTACATTACTTAAATTACTCGTTCTCACATAAGTTTTCACCTATTTTTTTATAAGACAATTTGTAGCATCTAACACTTCATCATACATCGAATACACAACATATTGAACACTAATATTAGCACTAAGATCGTGGATGACATTTTCTTCTTACTCGTTAAGTTCGCAAATGCTGATTTTAATGAGACGATGACCTCGTTTATCTTTATATCGGTGGGTAAATTATGATGATGATGATGCTGATTCTTGAGAAAGTTTTCTCATCCTGTAACATTTCTTGGATTTCGATTGCCGCTCTTCATTAATAGCTATTCTATTTGGTGGTAAATCGTGAAGCTGCTCCTTTCGGTTGTAATAATTTAGTGTAAATTTATCCACATCCAGTGCATAGTAATACGGATTAGTGATAGGATTAGAATCATTGTGTTCCTCAGTGTTGCCCATGATCTGCAATTAACAAAAAAAACAAGTATGAAGTCAAAAAAATTGTAATGGCGGCTGAATTTCTAAATGATAAAAAAAAATATTAAACTCACCAATATAGATGATATTTGACGAGCGTTGTAATCAACGTGCACTCGCTATGAGAATAAAACAATAATGAAACAATTGAGGGAGGGTGGGAGCCGCTCTTCAATCCAGGTAAGACACATCATTTTATTTAGTTAGCGGATGGATGCAAATTAATTAATATCTTTATTGTAATGGATTTACGATGTTAGGTTTCCGGGTCTTAAGTTTTTTGTTTTCGTTCCGGAATTTCTTGATTCGGTCGCCGCGCTCAAAACCCTTGATAAAAGCTATGCAATAGCTTAAAACGTTTATTAGCACAAACCACAATGAAATTAGGCTAAATAAGTTGTATTATTAGAAATTAATCATATAGATGCGGAAATACCATCAGTATCTTGCAAACGCTCTAGATATAATGCTCAATAGTTCAACTGGAAGTGGAAGTACACTTGTTCCGCCGGATAGAACAGTGAGTATGTAGACGTTAATTTGGGTAAACTAAAAATTTTGCACCTCTACTGGAGATAATTTTTTTTTATAGGATAAGGGTGACAAACGAGCACACAGTCCACCTGATGGTAAGTGGTTGCTGCGGCCCACAGACGTCTACATCTATCCTCGTTTGCGAATCAAAATGCAGATGCGTTGTCACCCGTGAGGACTAAGATGGAATGCCTCATTTCCAGTAAAAAGGGTCTCCAGCCACCTGCACTCACCAAGCGAAACGCAGAGGTAAACCTCTACTTCACGCTGGTTTTCTGTGAGGTCGTGGTAACACCCCGATTCGAACCGGCCCATCCGTACGACAGCAAAAGCTGCCGAGTGGCTCTACCACTGTTAAAAATTGGGGTCTTTTTTACTTTTTTTTTATTTTTTCTTTTTTTTTTAAAATGTTACCCCCACACTAGGATTTTCTCCTGTATCGTGGAGGCAGTTTACAAACACAAATTGCACAAGGACAAACATCCAGACCTGGAACAATTATTTGTAGGCCATACAAATACTTGTTCCGTGCGGGATTCGAACCCGCGCCCCCCAGCGCAGGAACTCATTGCTAAGCCACTGCGCCACGGAGCTGCGGCATGTAGCTCGAGCAATGCGAGAGCAAGTGACGCAGAAGCCCCAATTCACACTTACTAACACGGCTAGGTGCTACCATCTGCTTGGGATCCCATAATTAATAAAATTAAATCCCAACCCAAGCATACAACTGTAAGACTTCAAGATACTGTAAGATCATACTGCGTAGATTGAAAATCCGTGATATTAGTTTTATTTAAATGTGTGGTTTTCGCGTAAATATAAGAAATTATTATTGGATCAAAAGTATCCGAATTTGGGATTTTTCAAAGTTTTAAAATTCATAACCTGGAAAATATTAACTTAATTGTAAAAAGTCATACGACCTTATTTATTTGTATTTCATTAAAAAAATATATAAAAGTCCCGTTACACAATTACTTGCAGTAAAAAAATCGGTTTAAACAATATGGCACGAAGTATCCCCATAGCAAAAAATTTAGGTGTAATAGTTTTTGGTACTCATGCGCTGATTACTCCTAGACTCTGATCATAAGTATGCAAAATATTTTTCTATTACAGTTTTTGAAAGGGCTTTACAGAATACTTGATGGAAAATGAGTACGTTGAAGTAACCAGTTAAGACATTCAAGAAACCACGGAAGACATAGAAGAAGTAAGTTTATGATACCTTCCACGTGTTTTAAACTTGAAACGTTAGAAAGGGTAGACTTCCCTTTTTCTACTGACTTCGAAAAGGAGGAGGTACTCAATTCAAACATATGTTTTTTTATGTGTGTTATCTCATAACTGATATAGATGATTCTTTTTTTATTTGAAAGGTGGTGCTTCGCATGTGGTCCCATATAAACAAGACCAAGACCATAGACCAAGCCGTGACCAATAGTTTTTGACTTTATACTTAAGTCGGCTGTACAAAATTTTTTTATTTTTAATTATTTGTATTTGAAAATGGATAACAACTTCAGAAGAAATAATTAAGTCAGGTCGTGGATTATTCCACATGAGTATGAATGTTTTAAGGGTACATATCAAAAGTCACTATATTTTATTTCAGATTGAAACTTCGTATGAAAATGGAGCAGAAACTAATAAAAAAAATAATAAACAGAAGAATTAGTAACGTTAGCCACTTCCTTTCCGAATTGAAACATGACAAATTTTTGCATTTTGTTACTTAAATATGAAATAGTTAGTTTAAGAGCATCACTTCTTACACCGTAGTGTTGAAGTATCCTGATAAATGTTTCATGGTGACCACAATAGAAGGCCTTGTATAGGTCACAAAATACACCCAAAGCATCCTGTGAATTCTCCCATGCATTAAAGATATATTTAATCAGCTGAACACAGTTATGAACCTCTTATGAAACTAAATTGATTTTTTTTATAGGTGAGTGGGCAAAGGAGCGTGCGGCTCACCCGATGGTAAGTGACTACTGCCGCCCATGAATAACTGCAACACTAGGGGAATAGCAGATGCGTTTCCGACCTTTTAAAAAGGAGTAGGCTCTTCTCTTGAAGGTCCCTAAGTCGTTTTGATCAGGAAAAATCGCTCGTGGTAATCGATTTCACAAGGAAGTTGTGCGAGCAAGAAAATTTCTTCTAAATCACACAGTGGTAGACAGTTTGGCTAAAAACTTTTCAATTGTAAACTTTCACTCTACAGTTTAATAATTCGTCAATGTCGTAAAGACGACAGCAAACTTCATTTAAGAAATTGAACATAAAACCAAATGCGAGGCGTGTCAAAATCATTCACCAAGTTATACGTGGATAGTAACAGGGACTTTGTCCCACTTCTGATTTGAGAAACTATTTCACGTCTGATGTTAGAAATTATTCTCAAAATTAATTAAATAAAAGAATGTTACTCATATTAGAATTAACTCTGAAGGTAAATTGTTAAAAATAATAAATGTGTGAGAGCGGATGTTCAACTTGTTCTCTTGCTTAAGCGCGGCGCCCACCTACGTAACATAACACGCTGACGCGTGATTTGACGCGTAACTTGTCACTCGCCTCAACATTCAAAGGGATTGTATGTAGTAGCGCCCATTTGCGTGGCGTGACGCCGCATGACCTGACGTGCCATTCAGCTTGCTACTAGTGACGCATTGAAGTGGCACGTAACACGTAACTTGTAGTGACTTGTATATGCAAAATAAAAGGCGACCTAGCTTTTATTATTAAATTCACTGATTTACTTCATGAAAGACCATGTTTATATGATTATATGAGACCCGATTACAGTAACAGGAACTCGCAAGATGCTTCTTGCAATTTGTAGTGCAAATCTATGCGAAATGTAATTCTAATTCCTTCATAAAATTGAAAGTACCACCACTTTTCAAATTTTTTCCCTTAGGACTCAATCAATCAATCAAAAGAATGTACTCAAAATCTTCTGCTGGCACTTTGAATGTTTAAAATATGTAGCAAAGCAAGGGCATATTTATCTTCTTCAGGCGACATTGTGGCTCAAAATAAATTCTGCGACATGCTATTGTTGCACAGGTTGGTGCAAGCAGTGTCACTCGTGGTCACGTCAGAGCATCGTCAGAATCATGCTACAAGCCATGTCGAAATCATGTAGCTTAGGTGGGCGCCACGGCTTACACGTAATTAATCATTATCAGCAATATGACAGCGAACAGCACTACACATTCAGTATAGAGCAAATACAGTTCGACCAACCATAATATATACCAGTCACAATCACACAATGGTTTAACGTGAAGGACATAATTACATGATAACACCATAGTATGCAAAGTAACAGCAACAATAGTCATCTCAATATAACGCAGGGCAGCTTCTCAACAACACAATCTTCCTTGCTTACACTAGAATACCTCCTTCACGAATTGAACCACATTACTTATCTTACTCAGGCAGAATCTCAATGTGGAGGTAATGTTTTAGCCCAACGGGCATAATAGCGACATAGACACGTAGAATTACAGACTGATCCCTCTTATAGTAATATGATTTTATCCGTACGGTTGGGGTCATAAATTATAGATCGGCCTCAGCCCGGATAGAGCAGCATGTTGACCGGTGTTAACCGGTGAGCATGTTGTGTGGGCGCAACGCCATTATCGATAACAACAAATATGATTTTAGATATAAGTTATTATCTTTATATTTATATTTGTTTTTAATATAACTTGTTACATTCCAAACATTTGTACTAATAGTTTTTTTTTAAATACATAGATACCTAGTTAATAATTTATTTTAAATCATTATTATTTTTATTTTTATAAATACGTTGTTTTATCTATCTTTTTTATTTAATCACTAACCCACATTATGACAAAACTAAATACACTATCGATAACGCTTATCGACAACAATAATGCACATCACTATGCTCGCCCCTAAGGCCCGTGAAAGGGAGAGAGAGCGAAATACTCCGATGATTTATGACCCAAACTGCACGCGCAAAATAATCCTAGTATAGTCGACTTCGCGATACTTTATACTGCTAGAACAAGTGGGAGATTACACTTCCACCCTCAATTCTTCTATTTTGCTTTATCATTTTACCCTCATTCCTAATAATAACAATTAAATGTCAAGTATAATTAATTGTAAACAAGATAATTTTATGTAAATTTAAAGTATTTAGATATTAATCAGTATATTTTAATTATTGATTTTTGTTTACATTGCATCTTCTCCCAACAAAAATTATTAAAGTGCTATTAGGGCAAAATTAACTAGCTAAAACTTTATTCATAATATCACTAAAGGATGCTCCAGGCATACAATAATTACTGATTAGATGTATTTTAAACAGTTATTTAACACCTTTGCCAAATGTTTGCCTATAGGTCATCACAATACATAATAACTTTTTAACTTTTTAACTAATTTTTTTTAATAATTTGCTGTCTCCTCCGTTTTGTTCATATATTGTTCAAAAGCTGTGATCGGTAATCTTAAGATAGTTCTGTGGGTTGCATAGGTCAAATAAAAGTTACTCACAGTCTTTTGGTATTTACTTCGAATTACAAAGCAACACTAAATACCTACAAAAATGTCAGATACCATGTACGTGCGCCTAAAACGCTTCCATTTCGAAGGCACCTATACTGGTGTATTCGTTCGATCGTTTCGTCATTGCGCCAGCGACATCCACTGCGAACGTACGTCACGCACCAGTGTTTTTAATTTCGCAAAATGACTGTTTGTGCTGTGAAATCATGTTGTAAAAATTACTCTTGGAAAAAAGATAAGGATAAAAAAATCACTTTTCATAAGTAACTAAACAATTTTATAGTGTATTTCTTTGTAAAAGAATATGAAAGCTAAATGTATATACAAGTAATAATACTGCGCAATAATATTCGAGTGTTGCCTAGTCTATGAAATGTTTTTAACATTTTTAATGTCATAATCAACCGAAAAGGTTATCTGTATAGGGGTTTTAAACGTCTAATTTTACAGATTTTACCCAACTTATAGAGTTAAACTGTTTTAAGGCTTAGGTTTGAACTACATATGGCAGACGGGAATCGCACTTTCCTGTGCTTCTATCCTTTTTGGTCACTCAGAACCGTTATTTACTAGAGCGAGAAAGAGAGCGCTAGTGTATAGTTCCACCCTCAAAAAGCCGATTGGAAACCGGTTTCTAAAGTTTATCTATCATTCTTGACAATCCATACTAGTATAATATTAGAAATATGAAAGTGTGATTTTTTGTTTATTTGTTTTGTCCTTCCTTCACGCAGCAACGGAATGGACCAATTTAAAAAAAATTAACCATTTGCTATCTCTTGGACGAAGTTTACGCTTCAGCAAACTTACTTTTTTTCGTCATTTTACTTAGGATAGTAAAATAATTAATGTCTCCGTAAAAAGCGGCAATATTTTGTGTTCTGCAGTACAAAAATGTATACTCTGTATATATTTAATAATAATAGATTATAAATATAATTTACGTACATAAACATCTACTGTGCTTTTTTATTTATTTTTAACTTACATTAATTATAGGTTTTATTAAATATCTTCAATATTTTAGTACAATGTTTGTACCTACATAAAAAAACATAACCAACCATATCCCCATACACACACGCACACAAATGCACACGCCTGGCACACACATTTTATACTCGTAGAATCAATAGGTACGTCAATATGAATGAAATATAAAATTTCCCACATTTTTGGGTAATTGATTTGCACTGTTTTTACCGAAGTCACGCACATTAATGCAGCCATGGTACGTAAGATATGCGCGTCACGTGGTACTCACGCACACATGAAGCAAAGAGTGGCGTCACTATGAACGGTGCGGTGTATTAGCAACATGGTATCTAGACCTATAAAACATCTTTGACTATATACATACAGAAGGAGGATAGCACAAACACAGACAGTTTGCAGGAAAATATACAGTACAGAGAAGAAGCAGAGAAAGTCCACAATAATAAATAAACAGTAAAAACAATGGCACGTAACCGGGTAATTTTATAACGGCTAGCATCGAGCGACATGCACTTCACGTCAGGAGTAGGTTCCGACTGGCGGGAGGTCCGTAAAACTCGGACGATGCGCATGAGCCAAACGAGGTGGCGAGGTGGCGAAAACAAAGGAATCGGTCTCGGTATGTTCGTTTCCATTACGATATACGTCACGATGGCGCGACGCCCTGGCTGAGTGTAATAACGTATTGTATGTGTTAATATAAAATTAATGTATAAATACATATACATAATATTTTACATAAATATTATAGACATAAAATGAATATTGTTTAATATTAAAAAATAAATATATTAGTAATTTGCTAACTAATAAATGTTATTTAAATATATAATGTTATAAATGTAGGAGAATAGCCTACAGTTATGCTATTATTTGCCTTTTCAATCAAAATTAAAAACCGCAAGATAATTCAAAAAACTTTATTGTTTATAAATTTTATAGCAATAATAATAATAATAATTCATTTATTTCGGACAAAAAATATATCCAGAGTTGTTAGTAAATGTTTTCTTATATCTAGTGTTAGTAACATATAAGTTGACGACACAAGTATGAAACTGCACCAATGGTGGCAATAAACCAGTCTACACGGCAGCATGTAATCGTATCCAGCGAGCCAACATCGGCGAGTCCCACCGGTCAGCCAGCGTACGCAGGATGCTGTTGGGGCTGCCGCGCACGCGCCGATGTAGCGATGCACAGCGCTTGGGTATGATTGCAGCGAATCCGTTCGTGTGAGCTTCCGCGAACATGGCGGAGGCGCTGCAGCAGCACGGCAGTCCCTTCAGCACCGTTATTATATTGTATGTGCAGGTCGCTGTATGCCCTCTGTGTATAGTCTACCCATAGACTGCACGTGTAAAAGGACTGGCAATAAGCGTTAAAAAGCGTAACTTTAACTTGACTAGAATATCGCGCAAGTCTACGAGCCCACATGTTGCAGCGGACAGACAGCGCCCTTCTCTCTCTTTCAATATCTAAGTTGTCTTTTTGATCCTCCGTGACCCAGTGGCCTAAATACTTAAAACACTCCACCTTCTTTAAAGGAGTACCACCTAACGTAAAATTCGGTACATTAGTGTAACGCTTATTATCCGGTCTAAATATCATAAATTCACTCTTTATGGCGTTGTATTTAAGCCCCTGGGCCGCTATATAGAATTCACATATATTAATATTTTTTTTAGAGCACCACTCGATGGGCTTAGCAACACCATATCATCTGCGTAGCTGATATTGTTGACACAGACTCCATCTATATGACAACTAATACCGGTGCTGCTGAGCTCATCAATCAACCCGTTCATGAAAAGGTTGAAAAGCATTGGAGAGCTTAGTCCCCCCTGCCTCACACCGCAATCCAACCTATACTCCTCGGAAAGCGAGCCTGCCCATCGTACATTGTTTTTTTGATTATTATACCAATACTTAAAAAGCTATATATTTTCTCGAGGCAAGTCAGTCTCAAAATTCATTTTATTCCACAGGATCTCATAGGATACAAGGTCAAAAGCCTTCGACAAATCTAAATAGCAAGCATATACTGGTATCTTTCTTGCAGTGTAGTACTGGATAGTCTGTTGAGGCACAAAATAGCACTCTCGGTTGAAAGACCAGGTCTGAAGCCGAACTGTGCGTCATTGAGCGAGACGTACTTATTTAGGCGCCGACTAAGCAAACTGTCCAGTACTTTCGCAATCACCGTAGCCAGGGATATTGGCCTATAATTAGACACATCTGATGAGTTACCGGTCTTGTTTTTAATAACAGGTACAACTATAGTACGTATTAGGCTTTCAGGCAGATAAGAACGTGCTACACAAAGATTAAAAAACAGAGATAGTACTCTTGGCAAGTGTACTCCTGCGTACTGTAGATGCTCGATGCTGAGGCTGTCATATCTAGGGGATTTGCCCCGCACCAAGCCTTTAATTATTTCCTCTACTTCTTGCGCACTAAATTTCGCACTAAGATATGTGCTGCACGCCTCAGGATCAAGCTCCCGCCGCATCGGCTCCAGTGGAGAGTCTACCTTAAAGTGTCGCCGGAATATATTGGGGATATCACGTGGCTCATCCGTTTATTAAATTACTTGTATGGGAAGTATCTAAAATCAAAATATTTCTTAAGATTTTATTCACAGTTTTGTAGGCGTGATTAGTATCTATGCCAAATTACAGATTTGCAGCACCTAGGGTCTCTGAGCAAAATTGCTGACGGGCGGACAGACGAGCATGGCGAAACTATAAGAGTTCCTTGTTGTGTAACTGCGGAACCCTAAAAAATACCACCGAAAATGGCTATTGCAGTTAATGAAAACTTGCAGCTGAATCCCAATAATAGAGGTAACAAATTGTTGGTGACACCCCTGAGAATAAAGAAAAAATATCTCTTAGTCTTACATACTTACCTGTAACTATGCGTGCTTTGTTCATTGACTCGTTCGCCAACAGATGGTGCCTTGAAAATATAAAATAACTTTATATTTCTGCTAAAATAACAACAGCATGTGGAACATTCTTTCTTAGTTCTCAGTGGTGACAACGTACCTGTAGCCTTTCTTCTTTAATGTTAAGTTCATCAAGTGGACTGTAAGTTCATTTAACAGTTCAGCTTAGTAAAAAAAAAGGTAATACCTACCTAGGTAAGGTTCGAAATATAGAAGCAGTCTTACTTTTAGTTTTTACAATATTATCTTCTTTTTTCTGCCGACTTCAAAAATTAGACGGTACTCAATTTGACTGTATGTGTGTTACCTCATAACTTTTTACTGGGTGAACCGATTTCGATGATTCTTTTTTTTTTTGAAAGTCGGTACTTCACATATGGTCTCACATGAATTTGATCAAGGTGAGGCCAATAATTTTTGAGTTATTCCTAATAATTTATATTGAAGTCGGCTGTACAAAATTTTAAATTTTAAATTATGTATACATGTGTACCCAGATTTGTTATAAAAATTAAGTGGTACTGAAATAAATAATTACCATTTTATAATACAGTTTTCTTTCCTGCAATTTTATAATTGTATGTATAAGTGGACAGCAGAAATGATTATTCATTGGATACATCTTTCAAATGAAATATAAATTATAAGTAATTGTGCCAGCTTTAAAACCGCTAAAGTAAAACGGATTGAAGAATAACAATGTGTATTGGTGGTGAAAAAAATTAATTACTCCAAATCATCCCGTGAGTTTAGTTAAAGTCGGCAGATGGAAACTAGGAGATGGGTCACGGCGTCTCCCTAACAACAACTAGATCCAAAGTAAAAAACTGCGGTTGCCAACCCGCCTGGCAAATGTGAAAGCTATGAAATATACCCCGTTATGAGGTTATAGTTAGATAGGCTTATGTTAAGTCGTTGACTTTGATAGATCGTAATGAACGAATGAACAATGTATATTTGATCTCAACATAATTAAGAAATTGTACAACTCGCCAAAACATCTTCATCTATGTAGCGGAACTAAGAATTTTTCTCGTTAAGTGACTTCGTCAAATTATTTTTGTGAGATAATTTATAATATAAAATAAATTTGAACATATGAAATATTATTAGGTATTCAAGAAGGGATATGGAATCTTGCCAAAAAAAAAATTATTTCTATTATTTTTAAATTTAAACTTTCTGAGAATTGCTGTATCTAGAAAAAAAAATAGAAATATCTATTATACTCTGCTTTTAGCAATAATATTATAATAATTTATAAATTTTGATGAAAAACATTTTATTATACCTACTTTATTGTATAAATAATAACATTATACCCATATATTTATAGAAAAGACGAATAAAGTGAATTATTTCTCCTTGATATTAAAATATAGCCGCAATGGTTGCAACATATAAGATTTCTTTATAGGAGAGGGTGCAAACGAGCATGCGGCTCACCTGATGGTAAGTGACTACCGCCGCCCATAAACAACTGTAACACCAAGAGAATTGCAGATGCGTTGCCAGCCTTTTAAAAAGAAGCAGACTCTTTTCTTGATAGGTAGATCATGGGATTTTGCTCACCAAATGCGAAAAATATGGCATTAGAGGTGTAGCTTTAGAATAGATAAAAAGTTTTCTAATCAATCGTAAACAATATGTTGCAATCACTTCTTTAAATGACAGTCATAAATGCAGTGTGCACAGATCTCCATCCAGATTCAATAAACATGGAGTTCCACAAGGGAGCGTATTAGGCCCCTTATAATTCTTACTGTACATTAATGAATTACCAGATTCAATAAATTGTCAAGGTGTTCTATTCGCAGACGACATATCTATAATAGTGCCTTATAAGGATCAAGATATATCTCACGAAATTAAAATAAGTAAAGAGTTACAATCTGTATTAAGATGGCTAAAAGCAATCAAATTAAATGTAAATCTGACAAAAACAAAATTCATAATATTTGGTACGAATAAAAGTAAACGCCCTGATAATAACATTATCATAAAAATAGAAAATGACAGTATAGAAGAAGCTGAAAGCATAAAATTTTTGGGTATAACTTTTGACAGATTTTGTAATTGGAAACAACATGTAAATGATGCTTGTCTCAAACTAAACAGATTTTCCTGTGCCCTTAGAAAGCTTCGGACCATATCAGATGAAAAGACTGTAGGTATAGCGTATAAAGGCTATGTAGAATCAATCCTTAGATATGGGTTAATAATATGGGGGAATTCGACTGATGTTGGTCAAGCATTCATTGCACAAAAGAAATGTTTAAGAGCTATTTGTGGAGCTTGAGTGGAGTTCACTTCACTCCTCTAAACCTTTATTTAAAAAACTTACTTTACTGACATTAACTTGCATGTATGTTCTTGAGGTATCAGTCTTTGTAAGAAAGTATAACGATTTTTTTAAATTCAAGGGGGATCATTTTAGTAAATACAGACCTAGAGATCCAACTAAAATAATGATTCCATCTTCTAGAACAGCTTTAAATAAACGGAATGTATATCATATGTGTATATCAGTTTTTAATAAACTGCCTAAGAGTCTACGGGAACTTCCATTAAAATATTTTAAAATTAAGTTAAGAAAATGGCTAGTGGATAAGTGTTTTTATACGATACAAGAGTTCATGCAACATAAAACTAATGTATATGATTATTTGTAAATAAATTGTAATATAATAATAGTAATATTTAATAATAATAAAATGTAATATAATAAAAAATGTAATATAATAATAATAATATTTTGTATATAATTTATGATAAATAATAACATAACTTGACATTTTTGTAAGTAAAATAATAGTATTTTAATTGTTTTATGTAATTATAAATATTTGCATGCCTATTAAAGGCAGAATATAACTTGAACTATGCCCCACTGTTAAATCTGGTACCACCTGTATTCTGTGCAAATAAATGTTTCTTTCTTTCTTTCTTTCTTGATGATCCCTAAGTCGTATTGGTCAGGAAAAATCGCTGGTGATAATTGCTTCCACAAGGAAGTTGTGCGAGGAAGAAAACTTCTTTTAAATTGCACAGTGGTTGACCGCCAATGATCTATGTGCGATGTTGAAACTGAGCCGCTGGAATTAGTCCGAACAATTCCTCAGAGCACTCCTCGTGGTAGATGCCATATAATACGCAAAAAAAGCGGTAAGCGCGTAAACTTGTGTCTTCAGAGGATTGAACTGGACTAGATTTAGTCGCCCTCAAAGTCGTATCTGAAGTCGAGACGTTTGTTGAACAAAGTTTTCTCTCAAAGTCGACTTCAGACACAAGTTTGTTCCGGTAATCGATGACGTTTTCCAGAGAAATATTTGCACGGCCAGTGTATAAAGCATCACCAGTGCTGGCGTCTGCATAGCAATGAGTGTTACCAGTTTGCAACATATCATTGATATGCAGAAGAAAAAGTATTAGTGATTGCACGAAGCACAAAAGCTCATTTTGAAAATGCTGTATCGGCCGTGTCAGAGACCTCACAGTGACTGTAGGGTATGTCGGAACGTGTAGTTTAGTTCAGATGCGAATAACATTTTTAGAAATATTAACTTTGGTAAGTTACTTGATTAGAAACGCTAAAATCCCTTTAATAATACACCTATACGTCCCTGAAACGACCTACGGGTTGTTTGTTACATACTGTTTATATAGTTTAAACCAATGTGATTGTATAAATCATTTATGAAACCCTGATTTTCTATATTACACAAAACTTTATTAATACTTTAAAATTATTTATAAATAAAAAAATATAGTTAACAAAATACCTAGAAAGTGTACTCCGGGACTCCTAGACTTCGCTTTGAGACAAGGAAATGACACAGAAGAAATTGCAAATCGCTACATACAATGCGTGTTTTTGTGACAGTTATGAAAAGCCTATGATAAATGAACCTCTTGATGAATATGTATCTTGTGCGAAGCACCAAAGGTAATTTACTTAGGTCTAGGGTGCATATAAAAACATTGCGCGATGCATCTGTGTTATTAAAAAATATCAATTTATGTGTTCTATTAGAAGTTCCCATGTTCAAGGATTACAGTATTATAAAATTTAAGACATACAATAAAACAAAGAACGAAAAAAATGAACAGCAATTAAATACGTCGAACATATTTTTATAAACGGAGTGCAATATATTTATGTAACGGAATTTTTGACATCTAAAGCCAGGCGTTTACACTACTTGGCAAGAGAGTTACATAGGCCAAAAGAAATTGTTGGTTGTTGGACGACATTTGGAAAGGTGTACGCACGAAAAAAAGAAGCAAAACCTGCTGTAAGAATCGAAAAAGAGAAAGACTTACATAAATTAATTAAATCATCATCATCATCATTACAGCCTTTCATAAGTCCACTGCAGAACATAGGCCTCCCCCAAGAAATGCCACAAAGCATGGTCCTGAGCCACCACACTTAGTGGGGGGTCGCCCTACACTTCGCCTACCGGTACGAGGCTTCCATTCGAGAACCTTTCTTCCCCATCGGTTGTCGGTTCTTCGAGCTATATGGCCGGCCCACTGCCACTTCAGCTTACTAACCACTTAAACTGCGGTTGCCAACCCGCTTGCCAAGCGTGGTTACTATGGTAATATACCCCCCCCCCATTCACAATTAATTAAATGACTAACATTTATATTTTTCAACTAATTTCTTTATTTATTTAACACATTTAAGTACACTTACGATATTTAATACAAACACAAAGTCATAATATCCTCATACCACGTCACAATCATACTGTATCACACAAATACCTTCTCATTTGTTTGTTAAGCAGAAAGCACACTGATAAAAATACATTTGTGTGCTACTTTTATTAGTGTTCATAGTGTATTATTACGTACAAAAAACAAAGGAATACTTTTACGTATTATTAATGTCACGGCCGTGGCGTGATTGAAAGTCAATCAACCACGCTCTGCTACCAAACGTTACAGCTTGCAACTGCCTTGAGAAGAGTAGATTCCTCCCGGGCCCTGAAGGACGAACCTACAAGCAGGTGCAAGTCGGGCCTCACAAAGCCAAGTGGAAAGTCCTAAATTGCAATGAACTATAAGGGGCGACAGCCCGTTAATGGGAAGGACGGTTCACCAGGATCTGCCCGGCTGATGGAAGTGTAGTGAATGTATGTGTTAATTTTATGAAGCTGTGTGTAAGTGGCCTGGGCTAGATGACACAATACTGTCCTGGAGAAGGTATCCTCTGGTCGCTCCGGAACTATTCCCTTCTTGAGGCACCCTTTCAGTCTAGTCACGTAACGGTACAGCCAAAGAAGTAGTTCAGAGGAAAATCACTATCAAAGTTGCACAATTAATTTAACCGAAGTTAATAAGTATTTTAAGGACACACGGGTTCTCGTGGACACAACGATTTTCGCGGGTTTTTACGTTCGTAACAAAATAGGCGCTAAAAAACTAAAAACGTCCGTCAACTCGAAGTCCGTCCGTGGAATGTGACCGAGGAGGGGGGCCGGGCGACCTTGTGACCGGTGCTATACCCTGCGCGTACGTTGAACAAATTCACGTTTCAAAAATTTAATATTTTTTGCCTAAACACTTACTGTTAGGCAAATGTTTATTTAACAAACTGTTATAAAAAAATATTAGTAGTGCGTCTTCTCCAATATCTGAAAGGGATAGGATAATTTGTAAAAGTCAAATTTGTAATTGTGTTTGTAAGTGTGTTACATTAAGGTACTAGAGGCTGATAATTAGTCATACAGATATTTCCTAGTACGAACACCAGGCTCTCACAAATTAAAATGGTTATACTTCTAATATTATTATAACGAGTCCATGTAACTTAGGAGAGCAAATAAAGTAAATATCTTTTTACCTGGGGGCACGGCAGTGCCCCCGCCAAGTCGAGCAAAAAAGCGTCACGGCCGTACCATCCTTTTCTCGAAGCAGTTCAGGCCATGTTCGTAACCCTATAACTTTGTTGGGGATAAAACTAGAAGTCTGAAATAACCTAGTAGACATTGTATAAACTCGGTATATTTCAAATTTCATTAAATATTTACTAGTAGTTTAAGAGTTATAACTAGTCAAACTTTCTTAATTTTTTCACTCACTGACTAACCGATTATCAAAGCTCTAAGGCAATTTTAGCAAACATAGAAGCTTCAAATTTGGAATACAATTATTGTTTAGTATATAAATCAAGGAAAAATTAAAATATTTTGCAATTTCGGTCCAGCTTTCGAGATACACAAACTGCATTAATAACTTCTTTGTAATCCCATATAAATATATGGGATTATAAAGTTACATTTGCATCGAATGAATCAGTGTGTATAAAATAATAGAATAATAGGTGTAGATAGGTACCTAGATATAACTATCTACAAAAAGAAATGAGATGCCATCAAAAACATAACTTATAAAAAAACCAAGTCTCGCAACTCAGTTCTACATACATACATACATATAATCACGCCTCTTTCCCGTAGGGGTAGGCAGACACCACTTCTTTCCACTTGCTACGATCCTTACATACTTGTTTCGCTTCGTCCACTTTCATTATTCCCTTCATACATGCTCTACGGTTTAGGGTACTCTTGACCTGGCCTATTTTCAAGACGTCCCTGATTTGGTCTAGAAATGTCCGCCTAGGTCTACCCCTTCCAACACTTTCATTCACACTCGCCTTATACACTTTTTTCGTCAATCGTTTTTCATTCATTCTCTAGACATGGCCAAACCATCTCAGCATACCTTTCTCAATTTTTGTCACTACATCTTCTTTAAGACCACAACGTTCCTTATCTCACTATATCTTATCCTGTCACTCAGTTTAACTCATATCATACGTCTTAATGCTCTCATCTCAACTGCATTCATTCTGCTTTCATATTTCTTCTGCCATACCCAACTTTCACTTCCGTACATAAGTGTCGGGACCAACACGCCCCCATGCACAGCCAAACGAGCCTTGTTAGACACCTTCCGACTGCTCATAAAGGAGTGCAAAGCTCCATTCACCATGTTTCCTGCATTCACTCTTCTTTTGATATCACTCTCACACTTTCCATCTCTTGTAAACTTTAAACCCAAATACACAAACTCTTTCACCTGTTCAATTTGTTCATCTTCAATCACGATATTGCAGTCTGTCACTGCCTCATCTTTTTCAAACACCATCACTTTCGTCTTCCTTACATTCATCTTCATTCCCTTTCTAACAAAAGCTCCACTCATAGCAGTTACCATCTCCTGCAACTCCTCGACCGAAGACGCAAGTAATACTTGGTCATCAGCATAGAGAAAACATTTGACGAGTAACTCATTCCTTCTCAACCCACTTTCATTCTCTTTTAAATCTGTCAAACAATTGTCCATAAACAGATTAAACAGCCACGGTGACGCTACACATCCCTGTCTAACACCTTTTTCGATATTAAACCATTCAGTGTATGCCCCGTTTATCCTTACACAAGCACTAGAATCCCTATAAAGAGATTGCAATGCTCGTATGAGGATACTGCTCATACCGTTCACGGACAGTGCTGACCACAATTTATTCCTCACCACTCTATCATAGGTCTTTTCTAGATCTACGAACGCGCAGTAGAATTTCTTGTTTTAAGTCAAACACTTTTCGGCAATGCACCGCAAGGAAAAGACCTGATCCGTACATCCCATTCCCTTTCTAAATCCCGCTTGTGCATCCCATACTTTCTCGTCTGTTTCATTCACAACCCTTTCAATCAACACTTTCGCATACAATTTGCCGACGACGCTGGGAAGGCTTACACCACGGTAATTTATGCAGTCCTGCCGTGACCCTTTTCCCTTATACAATGGCACAATTACGGCTTTGCACCAGTCTCCCGGTACTTGCCCATTTCGCCAGCACAGATTGAAAAGGTGGTACAGCTGACTAGCCACCAGGCCTTGTCCAGCCCTCAGCATCTCGACAGTAATCCTGTCATAACCTGCAGCCTTACCTAATCTCATACTTTTCAACGCTTTCACTATTTCATCCATGCTTATCTCATTGTCATCAACATTTATATTAGTTCCCGTGGAAGGTGGCAGATGCTGTACCTGCACTTGCTCTCTTTCAAACAAACTTTCAAAATACTCTTTCTATCTTTTTAACAAACATTCTTCTCCTTTTATAATGCTCCCATCTTGACTCCTGATTGTATTCAGCTCCGAGGTAGAAGTTTTTCCTCTGGCTGTTTTGATGGTTTTCCAGAAAAACTTAATGTTTGACTGGAAATCTTCAGTGAGCCTCCTATCGAAATCATCCTTTCGTTCTTCTTTCTTTCTAGACACTATTTCTTTCGCTGCTGTTTTCAATCTTTTATACTTTGTTCTTGCTTCCTTTATCTCGTCGTCCGTTGCCTTTTGAACTTTTTGGTTAGTTTTTGTTGCTAACCAATCCAACCACGCTTTCTTCTTTTCTTGCACAACCCTTTGTACATCTTTATCCATCCACACGTTATCATTCTTTCTTCCTTTCCTTCTTTTAGCTACTCCGCATACCTCAATAGCAACATTTACGACCCCTTTCTTAAATGTCTCCCACAAATCTTCAATCACTCCTATCTCTTCTATCCCTTTAAAACTTTCTTTCAGTTTCTCTACATACTCGTCTTTCTTTTCTTTTTCTTGTAGATTTTCCACTTTTACTCTGTCCAAAACACTCATAGGCTCGGCCCCTCGGTGTCGCCACCGTTTAAAGAGGCCACGCATTCGGGCTATGACCAGGAAGTGGTCTGTGTCGAGGCCTACACCGCGGTATGCCCGAGTGTCTAGCACTTTCTTCCTCAGTTTTTCATCCACAATTACAAAATCAATCATACTTCTAGACTCACCCTCATTTCTTGTAAACAAATGGATCTTTTTTTGGTCAAACTTTGTATTGGCTACGCACAGATTCCATTCCAAGCATACTTCAAGCAGGCTTCTCCCATTGTCATTCACTCTCTCGTCCCCAACCGTACCCAGAACTCCTTCATACCCATCACGCTTTACTCCAAACCATCCATTAAAGTCCCCTAACATCACGATCCGTTCATTTTCTCCGCATTTATTCAAGACCTCTCTCATGCTATCCTAAAATTCCTCTCTCTCTTGTTGTGATTTTACTGACCCACCTCCACGCAGATCCGTCGGTGCTCAGTTCTTCTATCGTAAAAAGTTGTGAGATCCATGTAATACCAAGTCGGTTAATTTATTCAGTCCCTACTTAAGAGTCCTTCTGTCTTAAGTTATTACGTAATTAGCTAACCTAACAACATCTTATAGTGACCATATCAATATTAAAAATCTTTTATGTTTGATGGCCAAATAAATATATTTATTTAATATATTTACTTGGCCATCGCATGAAAACGCAATGTATCTCTCAAGTAATACATACTATATTAAATTAGATTGTTTAGTGCGATTGCCAAGTCAATTTATTTATTTAATTTAGGCTTCTAATTTTATCCACAACGAAGTCATAGGGTTTCGAAAATGGCCTGAACTGCTTCGAGAAAAGGATGGTACGGCCGTGCCGCTTTTTTGCTCGACTTGGCGAGGCCACTGCCGTGCCCCCAGATAACAGGGACTCATTTTTCGGGTTTCTGTTAGATCCGGTTTCGACTTTCTGACTTTTTGCACTAAATGTATAACATGCGAAGTCATCGAATTACAACTTTCAAGGTTTCTTAATAAGCTTATTTTTTGGTAAATCTTGAATTCATCGAATCAATTTCTTCGTTTGTTTCATACCTTTTCTATAGTTCTAACATCATGTGAATTTAATTAAATGAAAGAACCTATTGTTAACACATACTTCGCCTTGTTTTTTCGTCTTCTGCACCTTTAATAGTGGTTGATCTAGATCAAACTTAACACGTCGTTTAACACCAAAAAAAAATTCTCCCGCAAAGCACCACTCGCTATAATTTTCACATCCTTTGAATTTGGTTACATTGAGCACATAGTTAGACGTCATGTCTTTGTAGTCACACACTGCAATCGTTAACAATTATTATTATAACTGTTCTCGTAAAATAAGTATACTGACTAATTACTATTAAACTAGAACTAACTGGATGGAAACAAAGTTTTTTACTTGGTAGAGTCATGTTGCAGCTAAAATAGCTGTATAGTAGTAGTAGCACGAATGGATCGACTCGACCGGGAAACGACCACGCTCTTACAGAAAATAAAAGCCAGCGTTGGATTGACGTCACGGACGGTATACGAACAACAGAGGTTGCTTAGAATTTTACTTACTTACTTATCTTCACGCACAATCCCTGACGGGGTAGCCAGAGAGAACAGATCGCCAAGTGTCACGATCCTTACATACCTCTTGCGCTTCTTTCAGATTCATTATCTTTTTCATACATGCACGTCTAGGTATCCGAGTACTCTTGACCCTCCCCTCTTCGAGCAGTTTGCTCACATGGTCTTCGAAAGTTAGTCTCGGTCTACCTCGACACCTTTTAATATTAACTTTCGCGCTATATATTTTCTTCACCATTCGGTCTTCACTCATTCGCTCAAAGTGCCCAAACCATCGAAGCACGCCCCTATTAATTTTTGTGATAAGGTCATCTTTCAAACCTGCCATATTGCGAATCTCTTCGTTTCACTTTCAGTCTGCAACGGTAACGCCGCACATATTACGAAGAGATCGCATCTCCACTGCATTCAACTTGCTTTAATGCTTCTTCTGGCGAACCCAGGTTTCGCTGCCATATAACAAAGTCGGTACCAACACTGCGTTATGTATTGCAAGGCGTACACTCTTTGCTACGCCTTGCCTTTTGACTAACGCAGTCAGGGCACCATTGAATTTGTTCCCGGCAGCGACATGCCTGTCCACATCTAAATCACATCTTCCATCCCGGCTAAAAGCACTCCCCAAGTATACAATTTCATTTACCTTTTCTAGACATTCCTGATTTACCCATATTTCACACTTCGTTCTCTCTTCGTCCCTTTCAAATACCAGAACCTTAGTTTTATTAGCATTCAAGCGGAGACCTTTAATTTCACATTCCTCTTTCATACACGTGACTAATGCCTGCAGTTCTGCCTCTGATGGTGCAATAAGCACTGCATCATTTGCATACAGCAGACAATTTACTTTAATGTCATCCAATTTCACACCCAAACAGCTATCTTTCAGCTTCTGTAAACAGCCGTCGAGATACAGTATGAACAGCCAGGAAGACATGACACAACCCTGTTTTACGCCCGTTTGGACGCTAAACATGGGGTGACAGGTCATGCCCTACCCGCACACAGGCTTTACAGTCACAGTAAAGTGACTGCACAGCCCTTACCATTCGACCATCCACACCGTACCCCGGCAACAGTTCTCACATTTTCTTCCTTACAACCTTATCAAATGCTTTCTCAAGATCCACAAAGGCAAAGGAAATCCTCTGGTTAGCAGCCAGAAGCTTTTCCGTGATCATGCGTAGAGACAACATTTGATCCGTGCATCCTCTTCCAGGTCTAAACCCGCATTGTGCCTCCCATAGAAATCTTTACGATTTCTCTTGCATCCTACGTGTCAAAACCTTCGAGTAAACTTTACTCGCTAAACTGGTCAAGCTGATCGCCCGATAGCACCCGTAGTCAAAATGTGAACCTTTACCTTTATATAAAGGCACAATGACTGCGGATCGCCAATCATCCGGGACATCCCCCGTCCGCCAGCACAAATTGCACAGCAGATGAAAGCTGTCCCAGACGCGAGGCCCACCATACTTTACCATTTCAGCAGTAACTCTGTCTAGTTTCGCAACCTTACCACATTTCAAACTTCGAATCGCACGTTCAGTCTCTTTCATACTGATGACCTCAGTGTCATCGAGGTTCAAGTCTGGCGTACCAGTCACGACGTCACCCCAGGATCCCTAACTAAAATCATCACATGCATACATTTCTCTATAAAATTCGCGCCATCGCTGCATGACGTCCGATTTTTCTGAGAAGACGTCATTAATTCTCGAAAGCACTTTGTTCATTCTTAAGGCCGTCGCACCACTTCGGGTCCTTCCAACCTCTTTCCAGAAGAATTTGGAGTTCTCCTTAAAGTTGTGTGACAATCTTTCGTCCGCTTCCATTCTACACCTTTCACGCACTTCAATGCTTTCGTGTGAATTTTCTGCAGTTTATATCTTTTTTTCATCTTCT
The DNA here is from genome assembly GCA_033319125.1 of Parnassius glacialis. Classification (NCBI taxonomy): domain Eukaryota; kingdom Metazoa; phylum Arthropoda; class Insecta; order Lepidoptera; family Papilionidae; genus Parnassius; species Parnassius glacialis. The sequence goes on along the minus strand of JAVANC010000007.1, from coordinate 8,293,564 downwards.
CTCTCATATCCTTATCACTACTAGAGGCCAAGTAGTCTAACCATGCTTTCTTCCTCTACTTTACAGATTCTTTTACTCCATCATTCCATCATGCAGCTCTTCTTTTACTACTACCTCTTTTTATTGTTCCACACACTTCTTCCGCTGCACATACTTTTCCATCCCTAAGGTTCTGCCATGTTCTTTACACACATTATTTTCTGCTATTGATGGTGTCAAGCTATTTAGCTAGCCTAGCATGATATTTGTCCCTAATAGCCGCTTCCTGAAGCTTCCAGCTTCGGATGCGACAGACCGACTGTGGTTCTGTTACTGCCGTCCGGTAACGCCAACCCGCAAACAAACCCCTAAATCTAGTCATCACTAGATAGTAATCCGTTCCCAGGTCAGCACCCCTGAACACTCGCTTATCCATCACCTGATTTCGCAGTCGGTCATCCACCAGGAACAAATCGATCATAGTTCTCTCATTCTTTCTTTCTCTAGTATACATATGGATTTTGTTGTGATTAAACATAGTGCTTGTCACAAGAAGACCCTTTTCCTTGCATAAAACCAGTACAAACTTGCCAGCATCATTAACCCTTTTATCGCCAAACTTTTCAAGCACTGACTCGTACCCTGGTCGAGCGGTACCAACCCATCCATTCAAATCACCACATACAACAATTCTTTCGTTTCCCCTAACCAAATCTAGAACTTCTCTTACATTCTCCCAAAACTCCTCCAGCTCAGCCCTGGAAGACGAAGCTACCGGTGCATAAACAGCCAAAAGGAATATCTTCGTCAGTCCCAATTTAAAGCGAACCCAGAGAAGTCTTGAGTTCACAACCTTATATTCAGTCATAACATCGACCAACCGAGACGACAGCAGCACTTACACTCCCTGGCAGGCGCTCTCGCTCTCCGGGACTCCGGACCATAGAGCTAACGCCCCGCCAGAAAGCTATTCATTACCACTGCCCTTCCGTTTGGTCTCCGACATACACACGACATTTAATTCTCTTTCTTTCATCATTTCGATCAACTCATTTGTCTTATCTCTCATGCCTCCTCTAAAATTACACGTGCCAACTCTGCACTCTATCCTTCACCTTCCGCCGTTTCGGGCTGTGCGTGATGGGTGGCGGTCCCCATCACCGCTTTGCGCGCTGCCGCTTAGAATTTTTATTCGAAAAAATAGAAATAAATTATGTTTCGGCCTATTAATATTATATACAAGTGAAATAGCACATAACTTTGCCATGTGAGTATTATGGTGTTGTTATCTATAAAATTGTGAGTTTTTTTAACCTTATCTAAACTAGAAGATCTATGATATTTTAAGCCCAGAAGAGGATTCACGTATAAGGATCTCTGAAAACATAGTAGCATTGTTAGCGACTAGTTGCCAAGTTTCATTAGCGCCATTTTCTATACAATAGTCTTAACAACCACTTAACTCAATATGCCAAAGTGTGGAGCATGAGGTAAATTTCTAACGTCGACTGGTGCCGTTGCTTATACCGCTTGTCCCATTATGTTTCATCGTGGATGTCTATTAGTATCTGAAACAACAAATATAAGCAAAGATTGGGCTTGCCCAGAATGCAAAAAGAACTCACGAAAAGGAGACAATAGTTCTACTCCTGTAAGAGGTATATCTGGTGACATATCACAAGATAATATGCCGCCCCGGGAGGTCACCATTAACCCACCCTGCAGCAATTTGTCTCAGATATTAGACATGAAATCGGGTGAGGAATCTATTGCACAAGAGCTAAATTAACAGTGGTAGAGCTAAGCGGTGGCTTTTGCTGTCGCACGGATGGGCCAGCTCAAACCGGGGTGGTACCACGACCTCACAGAATACCAGCGTGAAGTAGAGGTTTACCTCTGCGTTGCGCTTGGTGAGTGCAGGTGGCCGGTGGCCCAATTCCCCCCCCCCCCCCCATCAACATGGTAGTGGAATTAAATAAAAGACTACCCCAGGAGGGTACCAGCACCCCTGGAGAATCCCTCGCTGAGCATCCACGACCAAACTACTCCACTCCTGGGCGTGGGTGCTCAGGCTGCCCCGCGTATTCTGGGGGGGGCGAAATTCCGCTCAAGACGAAACCTGCTCGGGGCAAGCGGAGCAAGAAGACAAAGGCAACCCCTGCCACGCTTACCGTGGATTTCTGCAATATCAGGGGACTTCATTCAAACCTTAACGCCGTCCACTACCATCTGGAGATAGCTAAGCCGGCCTTGCTCTTTCTTACCGAGACACAGGTGTCCTCTCCGGCTGATACTTCGTATTCGTACAAATTAGAACACTCGTTTGTGCCCCGGGCTGGAGTTTGCGTGTATGTCAGAGAGGATATCTGTTTTCGACGCCTCGGCAGCCTTGAAGGTACGGACCTGTCCATCCTATGGCTGCGCGTAGACAGCGACGACCATCCCCGCGTCTACGGGTGCCTCTATAGGTCCCATAGCGGTAATGCCGACACAGACCGACTCATAGACCACGTCCAAATGGCTGCAGACTCCGTGCTACAACAGGTCCCATCCGCAGAGATCGTGATACTCGGTGATTTCAACGCCCACCACGCTGAATGGCTTGGTTCTCGTTTAACCGATCATGCGGGTAGATCTGTCTATGACTTTGCTTTGGCATATGGTCTAACACAACTGGTTACTTCGCCTACGCGGATCCCAGATGTGGAAGACCACGTACCTTCCCTGTTGGACCTTCTGCTGACCTCTCATCCGGACGGATATCAGGTCTCCGTCGATGCCCCTCTGGGCTCTTCGGACCATTGTCTGATCCGGAGTACGGTGCCACTCACGCTCCAATCGCAGTTGCGATCTACAGCTTGCCGCCGTGTTTGGCACTATAGGTCAGCTGATTGGGACGGGATGCGGTCTTTTTTTGCATCCTACCCTTGGGGGCGGGTTTGCTTCTCGCCGGAAGATCCCAGCGTTGTTGCCGATTCTGTTGCTGATGTGGTACTTCAGGGTATGGAACTTTTTATTCCATCGTCTGTGGTGCCCATCGGAGGCAGATCCCAGCCATGGTTTGGTCGCTCCTGTAAAATAGCATCACGCTATAAGCAGGAGTGCTACCAGGCCTGGGCTGACGCATCAACGTCTCGGGATGTAAACACCAGCGCATTAAAAAAGAAGTATAATTCCGCCTCCAGGTCCTTCAAAAGCGTCATTGCCAAGGCAAGGTCTGAGCACATCGGCAGAATTGGCGAGAAGCTAGTTCGCCTTCCTTCGGGAACCCGTGCATTCTTGTCTCTTGCCAAGGCTGTCCAAGGGAACTTCTGTCAGCCATCTCTTCCATCTCTGCACAGAGAGGACGACTCACTGGCCCATGCCGCAAAGGAGAAAGCCGATCTGTTGAGCTCTCTTTTTGCGTCCAACTCGACTCTAGATGACGGGGGGAACACACCGCCGACCATCCCGCGATGTGAGTGCTCCATGCCGGATGTGCGATTTACACAGCGCTCGGTCCGCAAAGCACTCTTCTCCCTGGACGTTAACAAGTCGAGTGGGCCCGATGGAGTCCCTCCCATTGTGCTGAAGACGTGTGCTCCGGAGTTGGCACCGGTTTTAACGCGTCTTTTCCGGTACTCCTACTCCCAAGGCGTAGTCCCGAACTCATGGAAGACAGCTTTGGTGCACCCGATCCCTAAAAAAGGCGACCGCTCAGACCCGTCCAACTACAGGCCTATCGCCATCACCTCCTTGTTCTCCAAAATAATGGAAGCCATTTTAAACTGCCAGCTCATGAGGTACCTTGAGGATCACCAGCTGATTAGTGACCGCCAGTACGGTTTTCGTCGGGGTCGATCAGCTGGTGATCTTCTAGTCTACTTAACTCATAGATGGGCGGAGGCAGTAGAGTCCAAGGGGGAGGCATTAGCCGTTAGTTTGGACGTAGCGAAGGCCTTTGATCGGGTCTGGCACAAAGCGCTTCTTTCGAAGCTTCCTTCCTATGAGCTTCCCGAGAAATTGTGCAAATGGATCACCAGTTTCCTTGCTGATCGGAGCATCAAGGTCGTTGTAGACGGTGAATGCTCTGATTTCAAGCCTATCAACGCTGGTGTTCCACAAGGCTGCGTGCTATCACCAACGCTGTTTCTCCTGCATATCAATGATCTTCGCGGACGACAGCACTGGTGATGCCTTATATACCGGCCGTGCCAATATTTCCCGGGAAAACGTCGCCGAGTACCGGGACAAACTTGTGTCTGAAGTCGAGTCTTTGCTTAACAAAGTCTCGGATTGAGGGCGACTAAATCTAGTCCAGTTCAATCCCCAGAAGACACAAGTTTGCGCGTTTACCGCTAAAAAGAACCCCTTTGTCGTGTCTCCTCAATTTCAAGGCACTCTCCTTGCTGCCTCAGCCAGTATCGGAATCCTTGGCGTCGACATATCGAATAGTGTGCAGTTTCGTGGTCACTTGGAAGGGAAGGCCAAATTGGCCTCTAAAAAGCTTGGCGTGCTCAGCAGAGCGAGACAGTATTTCATGCCGGCACATCGCTTGCAACTTTACAAAGCGCAAGTTCGGCCCCACATGGAATACTGTTCTCATCTCTGGGCCGGGGCACCCCAGTGCCAGCTCCTTCCACTTGACCGCATCCAGCGCAGAGCGGTTCGAATCGTCGACGACCGAGTTCTTTCTGATCGGCTCGATACACTGGCACTGTGTAGAGATGTTGCATCTCTTTGCGTATTTTATCGCATTTATCACGGGGAGTGCTCTGAGGAATTGTTCGGACTAATTCCAGCCGCTCCATTTCACCATCGCACATCGCGACAAAACTCGCGTTACCATCCATACCATCTGGATGATTGGCGGTCCACGACTGTGCGATTTAGAAGAAGTTTTTTCCCTCGCACGACTTCCTTGTGGAATCAATTACCACCGGCGAATTTTCCGGACCGATACGACTTAGGAACCTTCAAGAAAAGAGCTTACACCTTTCTAAAAGGTCGGCAACGCATCTGCAATTCCCCTGGTGTTGCGGTTGTTCATGGGCGGCGGTAGTCACTTACCATCAGGTGAGCCGCATGCTCGTTTGCCCCCTATTCTATTAAAAAAAAAAATCGCCAGCTCGTGACCTGCACAGCTGATATGCGAGAACTCCGAAAGGAGATTGGTGAACTTCGTGCGTCCGTATTAGGGTTTATTGAGCGTGTGAATGGCATCGAGCGTAGGCTTGAGATAATTGAGCAAAGGCAGAAACCATCTGGAGTTGAGGTTGCCATACTGGAGCAAACGGTGAACTTATAGAAGCTGGAGCTTAACCATCAGGACCAAGAGGCGCTGCTCACAGATCTGGAGATCGGGAATCTACCGGAAGAAAAGAATGAAAATATCGTTCACGCCGTGTCTGTGCTTGCAGCTAAGCTAGGAGCGAGACATAGTGTTTGCGGAGCGCATGGGCGTGGTGCGAGCTGTGGTGAGTGGCGGGTCGCCGGGAAGCGCAGCGCCGCGCGGCCGTCGCGTCGTGTTGCGGCTGGCGTGCCGAGCTGCTGCGCGCCGCGCGTGTGCGTTGTTCTGTCACCACCACTGAACTAGGCGCGGCCGCCCCACCACACCGACTTTACGTTAACGAACGGCTAACCCGATACAATAAGATAAGAAGCTTTGGTGAAGGGAAGCCGGCCTGCTACATTCGTACGGAGGATGAATTTGTTCGTATTTTTTGTTCCGATAAGGTTTGAAGTAATGTCTCATCATAATTTAGAAATAAAATTAAATGTATATTTTATACAAAATTATAGAATTAGGAAGATAGTGTACTATATACTTCTTTATCTCAAATATGTGGGGATACTTTATTTGGAACAATATATACAACCATTATATTATAAATATTATTTTAATTCATTGTATCATATTATATATATTCTTTTAATCACTATTAACTTTATAAAACATCCATTATTTGATTTATATTATTAATTTATTTTTAATTATTGCTACAATATACTACTGTACGGTAGAATGTATACATCATTAATATGTTTGTTACCGAACTTACCATCCTTTTCTATTTATAACGCACATACTGATTAGTTACAAGTTTTTACCATAAAGAATAAACTGCTCATATACTATTTGCAACGGGTAATTTAAAATACTTAAAAATCAGTTTATTAAATGCAGGCTCCTTAGGTTCTAAGCATGAGCAATTTATAATAGCCACTAAAGAGCTTAAGCCGGCGAAGAGGGGAAAGCGCCAATACTGGATAAATGTCGTTTTGCGACATAATTTATTTATTTAAAAACTTTATTACGTCCCTTTAGAAAAAAAAAGGATACAATGGGCGGACATAATGCCTAAAGGTATTCTCTACCAGTCAACCCATGGAGTGGTGAGTGTTTGTCGTAGGTGTAGCAAATAAAAGAAACAAAAATTAAAACTAAAATTAATACACATTATATGTAACAAAATAGATTACCATATAATGTGCGATTAAATATATATATATATATATATATATATATATATATATATATATTCGCACATTTACATATATTAACACATATTCATAATATAATAATTTTAACAGTGGTAGAGCCACGCGGCAGCTCTTGCTGTCGCACGGATGGGCCGGCTCGAACCGGGGTGGTACCACGACCTCACAGAATACCAGCGTGAAGTAGAGGTTTACCTCTGCGTTTCGCTTGGTGAGTGCAGGTGGCCGGAGGCCCTTTTTACTGGAAATGAGGCATTCCATCTTAGTCCTCACGGGTGACAACGCATCTGCATTTGGATTTGTAATAGAGGATAGATGTAGATGTCTATGGGCCGCAGTAACCACTTACCATCAGGTGGACTGTGTGCTCGTTTGTCACCCTTATCATAGGAAAAAAAATATAAATATATTTATATGGCAACAAACAAATATAAACGTACATAAATACATATATATGGATATAAATATACATAAATACAAAGTAAAATACATACATATAAATATGATTAATTAACAATTTTGTAATTCTAATGATAATTTAGTAAATGCTCGCGTACCTTCTTTTTAAAGGAGTATTTGTTGGGTGCTTTTCTGATATCATCAGGCAAGGAATTCTAAAGACGTGTAGGAAGGAATTACAATAGAACCCGGTGAGATGAGTAGGAATATAAATCTTGTTATTAGAAGATATCGAAGAACCCTGTCATAAGAAGAAGAGATATTGAAATCGTTCTTTGAGGTAAGAAGGTGAATATGGATCATTAAGAATTGAGAAAAGAACAAGTAATATTCTGGAGTTGCGCCTTTGCCTTATGGTAAGCCACTTAAGCTGAGATCTATAATTAGAAATATGGTCATACTTACGCATACTAAAAATAAATCTAATACAGTTGTTAAGCAGGCGCTTCAGCTTGTTAAGAAGATCTTGGAACAGGTCTGGGTAGTCACACCTGCATAATCAAAGTTAGGTAAAATAAGAATTTGGACAAGCATGAGCTTAGACTTAATAGGAAAAAAATATTTGAGACGATAAAGGGAACGTAAGAAGGCAATGACTTTCCGCCTTAAATCGGTAACCTGCACTTGCCAGTTCAGAGAGCTATCAATATTTTCCAAGGTCAAGGTTTTCAACAGACTCACTAAATGGAATAATAATATTATCGTAGCTTGCATGAAGTAAGCCTGCTTGATTAACCCTAGCCAGCATCTTTTTACTTCCCACTAAAATCGCTTGACATTTTACTGACACACATACTCCATATCGTGAGGACCAATCTTTAATTGTATTTAAATTCTGGTTTAATTTCTGAATTCTATTATGTAGTTCTTCAACGCCACAATGCACATATAGCTGCAGATCATCGGCGTACAGATGATACGAGCAATCAAGTTTATGAGTAATCAAGTTTATGAAAACTGAAAAGATGATAGGAGATAGTATACTGCCTTGCGGTACGCCACATTCAACTTCAGCCCAGGCTGAGGTCATATGACCTACGTGAACTGACTACTGTCGCCCGCGAAGATAGGATGCAAACCAATCTAAGACAGTGGGCTTAAAATTAAGAAGGGATTTGATGGAAAGAAGGATATCATGATCAACTGTGTTGAAAGCGTTAGAAAAGTCAACTAGAACTAGCACTGCTATCTTTTTTTCATCCATACCTTTTCTAATGTCTTCAGTGACTTTTATTAAAGCAGTGGTAGTGCTGTGACCTGAACGAAACCCGGACTGAAATGGACTTTGTAGGTCATAGGCTGGGAAGGATAGGAGCAGATACCTTAGGAAGGGGCTTAACATAAGCCTTTTTCCAATGACTAGGATATTGCCCCGAGTCAAGTGAAAAATTTATAATGTGAGTTATTGCCGGGAGAAGAGGATCAAATATAGTGACGACCATTTGTCTGCTTATTTCATCGCAGCCCAGAGCCTTAGACTTGATTGCTAAAATAAACTTCTTGATTTTATCCTGATCGACAGGAGAGAACATGAATGCTGGAATGTGAGGAGATTGCATTGATGCAATAGCATTTAAAGTGTCAGTTCGGACTAAAGCATCTATTGTTTTGAAGAAAGCGAAATGTTGATTAATCTCATCGAGAGATATCGAAGAACCACAGTCCAGCGTGAATGGCCTGCCAATACCCACAGTTCTGAGGAATTTCCACATTTCGGTAGGAGATGAATCATTTATACAGTTATGAAAATATCGGCGTTTAGCAGCACGTACCATGTGATTAAACCTATTCCTGACAGATTAAAAGATTTACCAATTTTCTTCAGATCGTTCCCTCTTGAATTAAAGAAAGGCTCGATTCCGTCTAACCATTGCCATTCTTATGCCCTCAGTCATCCAGGGAGCGTCCATAATAATAATATAATAAATCATCATCATGTCATCAAAACATAACTTGTAAAAAAAAGCCAAGTCTCGCAACTCAGTTTGTCTACCGTAAAAAGTTGTGAGATCCATGTAATATCAAGTCAGTTAATTTATTCAGTCCTTAGATTGATACATAGATTGATTTGGCAATCGCATGAAAACACAATATATCTCACAAGTAATACATATTATATTAAATTAAATTGTTTAGTGCGATTGCCAAGTCAATCTTTGTATCAATCTATGGCTTGGTATTACATGGATCTCACAACTTTTTACGGTAGAAGAACTGAGTTGCAAGACTTGGCTTTTTTTTACAAGTTATGTTTTGATGACATCTCATTTCTTTTTGTAGAAAGTTATATCTAGGTAGCTATTTACACCTATTATTCCATTATACATATATCGGTACACTGATTCATTCACTGCAAATGTAAATTTGTAATACTATATGTTTATATGGGATTACAAAGTTATCTATGCAGTTGGTGTATCTCAAAAACTAGACCAAAATTGTAAAATATTTTAATTTTTTCTTAATTTATATATTAAACAATAATTGTATTCTAAATTTGAAGTTTCTATGTCTGCTAGAAGTGCCTCAGAGTTTTGATGATCGGTCAGTCAGTGAGTGACAAAATTAAGAAATTTTGACTAATTATAATTCTTAAACTACTGTATGTGTATACTTCAAATTTAATGAAATTGGAAATAACCGAGTCTATACAATATCTACTTGGTTAGTAAAAATTCAGGCTTCTAACTTTATCCTTAACGAAGTTATAGGGTTTCAGAAATGGCCTGAACTGCTTCGAGAAAAGGATAGTACGGCCGTGCCGCTTTTTTGCTCGACTTGGCGGGGGCACTGCCGTGCCTCCAGATTCTAATAATCTTACTTTGTCTACAGTATCAGAACAATTAATAACAAATGCTATTAAAGAACTTAAATCCAATTTCGTTGGTATAGACAATATCTCACTACAGATGCTTGACTCTACCTCAATCATTAATGACAATTACCACTATTATTAATACTCGTATATCCGATCCAGATTGCGGTTTTTCTATATTTATGGAAACTCGCAATTGTCAAGCCTTTACCAAAGAAGACCAACCCTCTTTCGATTAAAGACCTGCGACCTTTTAGTATGTTGCCCTGTATTTCCAAAATACTAGAAAAGGAAGTTTGCATGCAGATGACAGAATACCTGGAATTCAATGGCGTACTGCCTGTTATGCAATCTGAATTTTGCAAGGGCCACAGCACTACCACAGCTTTGCTTGAGGTAATTGATAATCTACTTGCAGCTCAAGATTTATTATTTAATTATATATTTAAGTATTTGCTCAATTTTGGTGCTCTTAGACTTCTCCTGAGCGTTTGATTCAATCGAGCAGTCATTACTCTTTGCTGAGTTGCCATTCTACGGATTTGATGCTAATGCAGTCAAATGGTTTGACAGTTATCTCACTGGAAGGCAACAACGTGTGGAAATCATTAAAAGTGACGGTACTAGGATTCAATCAGTCCCTCAGAATGTTACACGAGGTGTCCCACAGGGCTCGATACTTGGGCGTGTTCTTTTCACGCTATATTCTGCTGATATCGTTAAGAAAATCAAACACTGTCATTACCACCTATATGCTGATGACCTGCAAAGGTACCTTTACTTCATACTATCGCCATCGGGTCTTCTTCAAGCTATTAATAAAATAAATTACGTATTAGAGGCTATTTCTGCTTGGTCAAAGTTAAATTCATTGGTTCTAAACCATGACAAATCAAAGTTTAAGTTAATAGGGTCAAAAAATATGATTGCTAAACTTGTTAATGTCCCAATAGATTTAAAAATTGGGAACAGTCCTATTGATCAAACCTCTGATACTAGAAGCCTTAAGCTTAAGCTTGACAACCACTTGCGTTTCGAAACACATGTCAGAAAAAGTGTACGAAACTGTTTTTATAAATTAAAAATCTTATATAAAATCAGACTATTCCTAACAGAGCAAACGAGGATAAGATTTGCGAGTCTTTGATTTTGTCCAAATTAAATTACTGTGATGTGGTATTTGGACCTTGTCTATTAAGTAGGACTCAGAGGCCTATACAGCGGCGATAAGACTCCTCTTTGAGGAGTGGCTTGAGAGACGCCACGGCGTCCTCACCTTCCGCCTGACGCAGGTCCTCACCGGTCACGGTGTGTTCGGGAGGTTCCTGCACCGAATCTGGCGGGAGGAAACGCCCGGGTGCTCCCACTGCGAGGATCGACCGGAGGACACGGTGGAGCACACCGTGGAGGTGTGCCCTGCTTGGGCAGATCACCGCCGTGTCCTCGTAGCGGCGATAGGCGGCAGCGACCTCTCGCGTCCGGCCCTGGTCGAAGCCATGGTCCAGAGCGAGATGGAATGGGATGCCGTCACCACCTTCTGCGAAGCAGTGATGCTAGCGAAGGAGGTGGCGGAGCGGGATAAGGAGTGAGCAGCAGCTTTCCTTCCCGGCCGCCGCGGGAGACGCCTCGGGCGTCGGGGGCTACGTCGTGGCCCCCGGCCACCGTAGGCGCGGGCCTGTGGACGGCGAGCAATGGGTAGCTCGCCGTCCGTCCGTCTAACGACGACAGGCCGTGTCGACGGCGCGTTTTGTTCCACGCGCGCCTCAAAGAGCTGTCAGCAGCGTGAAGGGGCCCGCAAGGGCCGACGCCTGCCGGGGCTGCGGGCTGTTCGAAAGAGATACCGCGGCTCCGGAACGTAAGGGCACTGAAGGAACACGGATGGTTTTTAGTCAGTCAAAGTCTGACACTCCCTTCCGCTTCACCCAGAGCGAAAGGCGTCATTTGATGATTTTCCATCCGCAGAAAAAAAAAAGAGGCCCATACAGCGTGTGCAGAATGCATGTGCGAGGTTCTGCTTTCACACAACACCTCGTACGCATGTTACTCCTTTTCTAAATAATGCAGACCTATTAAAAATATCTTTGCGTCGAAAATAACACCTTGCAACCCTATTATTTTTAAATAATTGAATCAAAACTCCTCGTTACTTATATGACAAGTTAGTGTGGGTTAGTGAATAATCAAAATATACTAAACGTAAATGTACTAAAGTCTTTGGTATTCCGAAACTTAGAACAATGGCATTTAGAGGGTCCTTCAGGTATGCAGCTTCTCGCTGCTGGAACAATCTGCCGCCACCAATGCGTGCTCTAAAACTATAGGAATATTAAAAAAAAACTGATATTAATTTTAAAACAAGATCAAAATCCCTCGTAATTTTAAAAATTTACTTTTATTAGGTGCACAATTTAAAGGGCCTCCATTTAATGATAAAAAGATATAACGACTGTAATGCTCACTGTTTTTTTGTTTTTTTTTTTATCTCCACGCTAATTTTTGGTTCACTTAATATTTCGTTTCTTTTGTTTGATGGTGTGGTTAAATCTCTTGTAGTCTTTAATTAAATTCAAATGCTTAGTTTATTTTATTAAGATTAGGCGATATACTTCATGTTGTTGAGCTGTTGAGCACTTTATTATGTAAGTGTACATGTAAGTGTGAACGGATGTATAGATATATATGGGTTTATAATATGTTAGTGTATGTATATGATTGCTTAAACAATGTATTATTATTTCCAAATAATAAATCTTGTTATGCTGATTTTGTCCACACACTGAATGTTTTTCTTTAAGATTTAGCTTTATATTTTTAGCTTTAAATTAATATTGGCTTCACGGACGGTAATACATTACGTATTACCGTCCATGAAACCAATATTAAGATCTTTTTGAAAATCAGCGCTGCTGTCATTTAGTTCAGCAGCTGTTAGCTGAAAAAGGGACCTCATTTGACTTTACACAAATCTCAAAAAAATTTATATCTCGTGTTATTTTATTTTTTTCTTTGTGACGTTAAATAAATGATTCTTTCTTCATTTCTTTCTTTCTTTAAAATAGCAGCTTAATGCTGCTGTGTTTCATATGGTGAGTGTAGAGAACGGAGACCCTTTTTACAGGAAACGAGGCATTCCATCTTAGTCCTCACGGGTCACAACGCATATACATTTTAATTCGTTATCGAGGATCGATGTAGATGTCTATGGGCCATAGTAACCACTTACCATCAGGAGGACTATGTGCTCATTTATCACACTTATCCTATAAAAGATGATCTGGGCCCATAACCTATGGTTTATAATTTAATATTATAAACCATAAAAAAGCATATAAAAAGATAAATCATGAAAATATGTTATCAATCAAAATTATCAACATAATAAAGGGGGCGTTGACGTATCATACTAATTCAGAACATCATGCAGATTTTAACTATTATGTTAGTAAACATGATTGTGTTTTCAAGTGGTCTGTTATTTTTTCTCTTATGTTTTGTAAAATGTGATGAAAGTGTGATGGACAATCGCTCTCCATACATAGCATGGGAACATGAGTTACGTAAGGATTTATTATCTCATTATAATCCAGGTCTACCGCCTAATGCCATCAATACACAAGTTGATTTAAAGTTTATATTGAAGTCATTCTACTTTGATGACAATGAAGAAATCATAAGCATCTACACCCGGGTGTTTTTCCTCTGGAATGATTCAAGGCTTGCGTGGAATCCAGATAGTTATGATGGTATTATGGAAGTATTCATTTCAAGTTTTACAATTTGGACTCCAGGTCTGGAAATGTATAGTATAACTGATGAATATGGTATCAATTTTTACTCAATTGATAAAAGATCATTGTTATGCCGAATAATGAGCAATGGACAAGTATTTATTTATTTATTTATTTATTTAACTTTTTGAACCTTATAAAATATATAAGTACAAAAGGCGGACATAATGCTTAAAGCATTCTCTGCCTGTCAACCTTGAGGAGTGGAAAAACATCGAAGGCGGTTATTATAATACATAACAGTAAAGAATAAGAAATATAATGAATTTAGAAATTATAGCATATAAACATAAAGGTAAAAAAATACATATACCATACATACATATATATATATATATATATACATACCACATACACACATATATATATATATACACATATACACATATAAATACATATATACACACAAATATACATATATACGTAAAAAACATATGATGATGAAATTAGCTACTAACACAGATTAACTAAGATGATGACGCCAACTTAGGAATTCTTTACGACTTTCAAAAAATGTTCTTTAACATACTTTTTAAATGTTACTTTAAGTATCATGTATTCCAAGATTTATTCACCGAACGGCTTGCAGTTCAAAATCAAAAGATTGGCCCTACGATACTATGAATTGTACGTTTAAATTTGGTTCAAGATCTAAACTTAACCATGTTACTTTAACTTTCAATTCATCACATGTTATGAGCATGCTAGGTGCTGAACATCGTTCAGATTGGAATATAACTCATTTTTCAAGTGGCGAAGACTCGAAATCTGCACTTAAATTTTACCTCAATTTTATCTTGGAGCGACAAGGCGTTGGACTTGCTGCAGTTATCTTAGTACCTTCACTTGTGTTATCAATTTTGACGCTTTTGTGTATGGTAATTAATGTCAATGATAAAACTCGTTTAGGTCTCCTATGTTTTAGTTTACTAAACCAGTTTTCATTTTTGCGAAAAATTTCCAGTGATATACCTAAAAAAATGTCAGAAATACCAACAGTTTTGCTTTACTTACGTACTTCAATAATTTTGACACTATTAGCCATCGGAGTTACTTATTATTTGTGTTACATTCGTAGAAAAACAAGCCCAGCTCCTAATTTTATTGAAATATTTAATCGAAAGATGACTGGATGGTACAGAAATTACTTAATTTGGCCTAGATGGAATGCCAACGATAACGACTGTGATAATGAAGATGTCGATACTAAAGACGTTTGGACAGATTTTGCCAGCATTACAAATTTTATTTTTATGATAATTATTACAGCAGCTTACATTTCTTCTTTTTTTGCTTTAATACCTCAACAGCAAGCCGAGTTATAATGTTAAATAAGCTTTTGTATATTTTTGCTTATTGTTTTTTTTTAATTAATTATATTTTAAATATTTAGGAAAAAAGGATGTATTTTTCCTTTCCTTATGATTATCGTCACAATTTGCCTACAACATTTCTTAATAAAGAGAAATTAGCAACAATATTATACAGCTATTAGCTATATTAGCTATATTATAGACTGTGTGGTACTATAGAAAATTATGATATTTTCCTGTGCTGGAAACTTTAGGATAATATAGGAATGAAATAGATATCATGATCTTTTACCACCAATACTTGTTAGCTGCTTACTTAGTTTTTCTTTTTATCAATTGTGATAATTATTGTATCATTACTTAGATTTCCTTTGTTTTCAACATTTGCCATTATACTTTAAATTAAAAAATAAAGGATTGTATATTCTTCACACACATTTTGGTTATCAATCTTGTATAAGTAAAGCAGACTAAATTGTTATTTTCCTCCGTCGGAATTTTTGTAATTTTAGGATCAATTTGTGATGTTTTAAAAGTGTTTAATGTGAGAGAGACGTGTTGTTGGTACTAAATCTTTAATTATACTGATCTCTATTCTTAACTTAACTCTAATATATATATATATATATATATATATATATATATATATATATATATATATATATAGTCATGGGCTCGTGGGGGCTATATCACACTACACCTCTCACAGACAAAAAATAAAAAATAAATGAATACATTTGTTTCTTTTAACTACTAAAAATATATATAAAACATGTTTATTATTAATATTAATTCCAAAAATAAAATATAGGTATATTATTATATATTAGTATATATATGGAACATTATTTAACATTACACTATTAACCCCTTTTTATATTTTTTTTGGGGCAATGTATACGTTTTTACAAAAAAAATCCCAGAACATGTTCAAATTTTGTCGATAAACAAGTATAAAAGTATAAAAGTTTTAACGGTGATAGAGCCACGCAGCAGTTTATGCTGTTGCACGTATGGGCCGGCTCGAGCCGGGTTAGTACCACGACCTCACAGAATACCAGCGTGAAGTAGATGCTCTGCTTCTGCGTTTCGTCTGGTGAGTGCAGGTGGCCGAAAGCCCAATTTCCCTCCCCCCCCCCCATCAACATGGTAGCGCAATTACACAATAGACTACTCCAGGAGGGTACCAGTAACCCTGGAGAATCCCTCGCTGAGCATCCACGACCATGTTATTCCAATCCTGAGCGTGGGTGCTCAGGCTGCCCCGCGTATTCTAGGGGGAGGGGGCCAAATTCCGCTCAAAAACATAAGTGCTCGGAGCAAACTGCGCAACAATACTAAGGCGACCCCTGTGAATTTCTGCACCATCAGATGAGTTCACTCTAACATAAACGCCGTCCACTACCATCTCGAGACGGCGAAGCCGGCCTTGTTCTTCCTGACCGAGACGCAGGTTAATATATCCGGCTGATATTTCGTATCTCTCCTACTCGGGGTACAAATTGGAGCACTCCTTTGTACCTCTGGCTGGAGTTTGCGTGTATGTCAGAGAAGACATCTGTTCTCGATGCCTCGGCAGTCTTGAAGGTTCGGACCTGTCCATCCTTTGGCTACGCGTAGACAGCGACGACCATCCGCGCGTCTACGGGTGCCTCTATAGGTCCCATAGCGGTAATGCCGAAACAGACCGACTCAATGACCATGTCCAAATGGCTACAGACTCCTTGCTACAACAGGTCCTATCCGCAGAGATCGTGATCCTTGGCGATTTTAACGCCCACCATGCCGAATGGCTCGGTTCACGTTTAACCGATCATGCGAGGAGATCTGTTTATGACTTTGCCTTGGCATATGGTCTGACACAACTGGTTACTTCGCCTACGCGGATTCCAGATGTGGAGGATCATACACCTTCCCTGTTGGACCTTCTGCTGACCTCTCATCCGGACGGATATCAGGTTTCCGTCGATGCCCCTCTCGGCTCTTCAGACCATTGTCTGATCCAGAGTATGGTGCCACTCACGCTCCCTTCGCGGTTGCGTTCTGCAGGTTGCCGCCGTGTTTGTCATTACAGGTCGGCGGATTGGGTCGGAATGCGGTCTTTCTTTGCATCCTACCCATGGGGGCGGGTTTGCTTCTCGCCGGATGATCCCAGCGCTGTTGCTGACTCTGTCACTAATGTGGTGCTACAGGGAATGGAACTATTTATTCCATCATCCGTGGTACCCATCGGAGGCAGATCTCAGCCTTGGTTTGGTCGCTCCTGTAAGACTGCATTACGTAGTAAGCAGGAGTGTTATCAAGCCTGGACTGCGGCTTCAGCGTCTCGGGATGTAAAGACCAGCACACTTAAAAAGAAGTATATTTTCGCCTCCAGGCCCTTCAAAAGAGTTATTGCCAATGCAAAGTTAGAGCACATAGGCAGAATTGTCGAGAAACTAGTTCGCCTTCCTTCGGGAACCCGTGCGTTCTGGTCTCTCGCCAAAGCTGTCCAAGGGAATTTCTGTAAGCCATCACTACCATATCTGCACAGGGAGGACGACTTACTAGCCCAAGACGCAAAAGACAAATCCGACCTTTTGGGCTCCCTTTTTGCGTCCAACTCGACTCTTGATGACGGAGGGAAAACACCGCCGACCATCCCGCGGTATGAGTGCTTCATGCCGGATGTGCTGTTCTTACAGCGCTGGGTTCGCAATAAACTTCTCTCCCTAGACATCCAGAAGTCGAGTGGGCCTGACGGAATCCCCCCAATTGTGCTCAGGACGTATGCTCCGGAGTAG
Organism: Parnassius glacialis; assembly: GCA_033319125.1. Classification (NCBI taxonomy): domain Eukaryota; kingdom Metazoa; phylum Arthropoda; class Insecta; order Lepidoptera; family Papilionidae; genus Parnassius; species Parnassius glacialis. The sequence goes on along the minus strand of JAVANC010000007.1, from coordinate 8,275,947 downwards.
GCACCGGTCCTAACGCGTCTTTTCCGGTTTTTAAAAGGCCGTAAGTAAGAGTACGCTCTTCTTTTGAGTCCCTAAGTCGTATCGGTCCGGAAAAATCGCTGATGGTAATCGATTCCACAAGGGAGTCGTGCGAGGAAGAAAACATCTTCTAAATCGCACAGTGGTGGACCGCCAATCATCCAGATAGTGTGGATGGTATCGGGAGTTCTGCCGCGATGTGCGTTCGTGAAATTTGGCGGCTGGGATTAATCCGAACAATTCCTAAGAGCACTCCCCATGGTAGATGCGAAATAAAATGCAAAGGGATGCAACATCTCTTCACAGTGCCAATGAATCGAGCCGATCGGAAAGGGCTCGGTCGTCGACGATTCGAGCCGCTCTGCGCTGGATCCGGTCAAGTGGAAAGAGCTGGCACTGGGGAGCCCCTGCCCAGAGATGGGAGCAGTATTCTACGTGAGGCCGAACCTGCGCATTGTAAAGTTGCAGGCGGTGTGCCGGAATGAAATACTGTCCCGCTCTGCTGAGCACGCCAAGCTTTTAAGAGGCCAATTTGGCCTTCTCTTCCAAGTGATCACGAAACTGCACGTCACTCGATATGTCGACTCCGAGGATACCGATACTGGCTGCAGCATGAAGGGGAGTGCCTTGAAACTGAGGAGATACGAAAAAGGAGTTCTTTTTAGCGGTAAAAGCGCAAACTTGTGTCTCCTGAGGATTAAACTGGACTAGATTTAGTCGCCCCCAATCCGAGACTATGTCCGGCAAAGACTCGACTTCAGACACAAGTTTGTTTCGGTATTCGGCGACGTTTTCCCGAGAAATATTGGCACGGCCGGTGTAAAGAGCATCTCCAGTGCTGTCATCCGCATAGCAATGAATGCTACCAGTTAGCAACATATTATCATTGATATGCAGAAGAAACAGCGTTGGTGATAGAACACAGCCTTGTGGAACCCAGCGTTAATAGGCTTGTAGTCAGAACATGCACTGTCTACAACGATCTTGATGCTCCGATCTGCAAGGAAGCTGGTGATTCAATTGCACAATTTCTCGGGAAGCCCATAGGAAGGGAGCTTCAAAAGAAGCCAAGCAAACCCGATCAAAGGCCTTCGCAATGTCCAGACTAACGGCCAACGCCTTTACTGCCTCCGCCCATCTATGGGTCAGTTAGACCAGAAGATCACCAGCAGATCAACCCCGACGAAAACCGTATTGGCGATCACTAATCAGCTGGTGATCCTCAAGGTACCTCATGAGCTGGCAGTTAATGATGGATTCCATTATTTTGGAGAACGAGGAGGTGATCGCGATAGGCCTATAGTTGGACGGGTCTGAGCGGTCGCCTTTTTTAGGGATCGGGTGGACAAAAACTGTCTTTTATGAATTCGGGACTACGCCTTGGGAGTAGGAGTACCGGAAAAAACGCGTTAGGACCGGTGCCTACTCCGGAGCATACGTCCTGAGCACAATTAGGGGGATTCCGTCAGGCCCACTCGACTTCTGGATGTCTAGGGAGAGAAGTTTTTTGCGGACCGAGCGCTGTGAGAACAGCACATCCGGCATGAAGCACTCATACCGCGGGATAGTCGGCGGTGTTTTCCCCCCGTCATCAAGAGTCGAGTTGGATGCAAAAAGGAAGCCCAAAAGGTCGGATTTGACTTTTGCGTCTTGGGCTAGTGAGTCGTCCTCCCTGTGCAGATACGGTAGTGATGGCTTACAGAAATTCCCTTGGACAGCCTTGGCGAGAGACCAGAACGCACGGGTTCCCGAAGGAAGGCGAACTAGTTTCTCGACAATTCTGCCTATGTGCTCTAACTTTGCCTGATGGTAAGTGACTACCGCCGCCCATTAACAACCGCAACACCAGGGAGGGAATTGCAGATCATGAGCTGCATGCTCGTTTGCCCCCTTTTCTATATAAAAAAAAAGTTTTATTAAAGAAAAACTGTACAAAAAGGGTTATTAAAATATCAAGTAATACATGAATAAAAATAACCACTGGGAATAAGGTGATCGCCATCATGCTGGTTTTATGAAAATTCATTTAAAAATTGTATAAATAAAATTATTGTTAAGTGAAATATGTTAAAAAAAAGTCCCGCTGCGTTTCTTGCTGGTTCTTCCCAGGACAGGGGTATTTTCCGAACCAGTGGTAACTAAAAAATGACTTTCAAGAAGTATTATGTTATAATCAATATTGAATAAAAAATCATTCCATTCTATTCTGTTCTATTCTATTCATAGATAAGTAATTTTTAATCACATTTTTACAACAAGTACTTATTTGCTTACTTTTAAATTCGAAATTACAATAATAACGTCGTGTTGTTTTGAATTTGCTTACAAGCACTGGCCTCTCGCTCTTATACAATATGCGGATTTGTCGAGAGACTGAGTCTGTATCCGAGTTATCGCTGTCAGCGAGCGATAGTGTTATAATGTATCAATGTGCGCGTGAAATTGTAAGTGTATTGTTTTAATTATTATGTATGTGTTTCGTAGTGAGAGAGGAATGTTTTTCTTTAGAACCGTAACCTCCACACTAGGATTTTCTCTTGTATCGTGGGGGCAGTTTACAAACATGAATTGCATAAGGACAAACATCCAGACAGGAACAATTATTTGTATTATATCATTATTCATAACTGCCTATAAATATAATAAACGCTTGGGCGGATTGGGATTATTTTATTAGATATAGTGGACTGTATTGAGATTCTAAATCCCCTGAAACGTTCAGTTACCGCAGTCACAAAACTACACGAAAAACAGCAACAAACTACTCACGGCCTTACTTGCCAGTCTCCTAAGTTCAGCAAACGTTGTCAGCTCTTGGTAGCTTCTTCTACACGGTAGAATACACTAGCAATTAGATTGTACACGGTACACTCTGGAGTAGTCCCTTTTTAATGTTTTTGGAGAGATATTCACATCACGATAACACAAAGAGAATGTATGTATATGGCTTGTCTCGCCTCCTACTCTCTTCTCCGTTTTTTAGCTCCACAGATTATTACAACGCATATTACGTCGCAATGTTGCCACTAGGTCTAACCGGATCTCAGATTACCGCAGATCATTGTGCCTCGGCATACATTTTGTGAATTGCGGTTTATTACTGTACCAACGCTCTCACACTTAAACGTGAAATTAAATAAAGATTTGGCTAAATATTAATCCTATAGTAACTGTGATTTTTTGGGTAGAATATATTTATAATGTTTATTCAAAACCTAGAAAATCTCTCTATCAAATTTTATCAAAATCCGTTAGCCGGTTTTTTTATTCTCTTGCTACGTATACCAGCAAAGACACTGTCACTTGTATAATACTAATAATTTGCTTGTTATCTACGATAGTTAATTTTATAACAAAGGGGCGTAAACGTATTAAATAAATCCAGAACAAAGCAAAGTTAACCATTATATTAGTAAACTTGATTGTGTTTTCAAGTGTACTTCTATTTTTTTTTATATATTAATTAAAATGCGTAAGCTGTGTGATGGACAATCGCTTTCCTAGCTTAGCGTGGGATCAGGAGTTACGTAAAGATTTACTTTCTCAATATAATCGCCGTATATCGCCTGATGCCAACAATACACAAGTTGTTTTGACATTCATGCTCAAGTCATTCTACTTTGATGACAAAGAAGAAATTATTACTACAGACTCTTGGCTCTTTCTTCTCTGGAATGATTCGAGGCTAACATGGAACCCAGAAAGTTATGATGGTATTACAGAAGTGATAATTTCTAGTTTTAACATTTGGACTCCACATCTAAATATTTATAGCATGGCTGGTATTCATGCTGCTAATTATTTTGTAAAGGACATAACATCATCTCTATGTCGAGTAATAAATAATGGACAAGTGGTATGTATTCCAAGACTAATTTACCGAATGGCTTGTAGTTCAAAAGTAAAAGACTGGCCCTACGACACCATGAATTGCACATTGAAATTTGGTTCCACATCAAAACTTACTCGGACCACATTTTTATTCAAGTCATCAAATTCTATTAGTATGCTAGGTGCCAAATATGGTCCAGGTTGGAATGTAATAAATATAACAAGTGGCGAAATTTCGAAATCTGCAGGAAACTTTTACGTGAATTTAATCTTCGAGCGAAATGGCGTTGAATTTGCTGCAGTTATCTTAGTACCCTTACTTGTGTTATCAATTTTGACACTTTTGTGTATGATTCTTGATGTCAATAACAAAATTCGTTTAGGTCTCCTGTGTTTTAGTTTACTAAACCAGTTTTCCTTTTTGCGAAAAATTTGCAGTGACATACCTAGGAAAATGTCAGACATACCAACGGTGCTGATTTACTTACGAACTTCAATAATTTTGACATTATTAGCCATCGGTATTACTTACCTTTTATGCTATCTTCGTAGAAAAACCAGCCCGGCTCCTAATTTTATTGCAATATTTAATGAAAAGATTACTGACAGGTACGGGAAATATTTAATCGCTCCTAGATGGAATACTGGTGGATACGACTGTGAGAATGAAATTGTAGAAATTAAAGACGTTTGGACTAATTTTGCTAGCATTATAAATTTTATTTTCATGATCATTATAACAGTAGTTTATACTTCTTCATTTTTTGCTTTAATACATCAACAGCAACCTGATTTTAATGTTAAATAAGGTTTGTGTTTCACTTGAAATAAAATAAAATTTGAATGTTTGGGAAAAATCTTTTTTTTAAATAAAACTTCACACACACACTTCAATTTTTTTCATGTATCGTGGATGTTTACAAACATAAATTGCACAAGGACAAACATCCAGACCTGGAACAATTATTTGTAGGCCATACAAATACTTGTTCCGTGCGGGATTGTATTATACATATATATATATATATATATATATATATATATATATATATATATATATATATATATATATGTATACAGGGTAATTTTTAATTTACTGAAGACCTTTTGGGAATATATTATTTACATCATAACAACAACATCTGTAAGAAAAAAAATATATTTCTTCAAATTTTATTTTTATACAAAAATAAAAATATTTTAATTGGACCTTCTAAACGGCAATAGTCCTAAATAGCAAAATAAAGCGCGTGGCGGGGTAGGGGTGGAGGGTTGGAGGGGTGTAGGAGGCAGCGCTTGCTCATTTGAACTTGACCTAATTACCTGTGTCGTCAGTCACCTTTGGTGATTTGGTGCGCGCGCGACGTTTCTCCTTCCGTTGTGAGATTAATATCGCGAACGTTATGCGTTGTTACACGATGGCTTACCGATACTCAAATGTTGAGTATACCGAAATGGTGCGAAATTTAGCAATTTGCAATGATAACGTAAGTGAAGCCTGTCGCGAATATTCAAGGCGATTTCCCAACTCACTTACACCGAGCTATGCTACGATGTTAGGTACTACACAGCGATTGCGAGATTACGGGCAATTCCAGCCTGTATCAATCGATCGTGGTCGTCCACCGCGGCGCACAGTACGTGAGGAGGAAGACATACTGCAGTTTTTGGAACAAAATCCTGCAGCGAGCACTTATGAGGCAGCCCGACAGTTCAATGTGTCACAGTATTACGCATGGAGTGTCATACAAAATGAAGGGAAGTACCCTTTCCACTTGCATCGTGTTCATGAACTCAGCGAAGCTGACAAACCAGCGCGAGTTACATTTTGTAACTGGTTACTAGCTGCTGAACGAGCTAACATTTTATGGGTTGATGAAGCAACATTTGGCAGAATAGGACTATTTAATTCGCACAATGAACACATGTGGTGCTATGAAAATCCACATGAACCAAGACCGCATAGCTTTCAACACCGGTTTAGTGTCAATGTGTGGGCAGGCATTATTAATACAACGTTACTGGGCCCGGTCTTCATAGAAAGATTAAACGGTGAAAGCTATCATAGTTTTCTCACCGACACGCTGCCAGAGTTGTTAGAGGACATACCGCTAGCATCTCTACGCAATATGTATTACCAACATGACGGGGCGCCGGCGCACTATGCTCGCCAAGTAAAGGAATATTTAAACAGGGAATACCCTGGTCGCTGGGTTGGTCGTGACGGGCCTTGTGCATGGCCTCCCAGATCGCCAGATATCACACCAATGGATTTTTATTTGTGGGGGCATGTAAAGACATTAGTGTATACTGGTCGCGCGTTCGAAACCCGCGACATGTTGAAAGAAAAAATAATTTGGGCATTCGATCAAATCAAAATGAATCATCAAATATTATCTCGTGTCGGTGAGCAGTTAAGTTTTAGTTGTCACCTATGCATAGAATGTGGAGGTGATTATTTTGAACGCTATGCGCGCGATACTCACCGCCATCCGCGGACAAGTACCTAGGTAATATTTTTATTGAACCATTATACTTTAATATCTTTATTCAATTACTGTTAATTTGTATTTAATCATTATAAATATTTTATTGTAATATTTGTAATTATTTTATCCTGCATCCATTTTTTAAATACAACTTATATTAAATTAAAAAAATAGTTAATAATACTTATTTAATTTGCACGTGCTACAAACATCGATCACCAAATCGATGGCTGCAAACCGAAAAGGGCAGGCGGCGCCTTTGATGACGATGACACCTGTGTCGACGTCATAATATACCTTTGGCTTTGCCTTGGGCCGCTGCATGTGCGACGTTGCTACTAGCTGAATGCGACGTTGCCTCTTGGATACAGGCAGCGTTGCTAGCAAACAGTATTCGTAAAAAAACTACCTAAATGTCTATTAATTCTTAAAGAAATTAAAAAAAAGAATCAAGTAGTTCATCAAATGATTTTATGCAAAATAAAGAAGTATATGAAAAGTTAATGTAAAGTCATTTAAAGTGGCGCCCTGGTGCAATAGGCACAGTGATGAATGGTTTAATAGGCACTCGCAACGCAATCAGATGATCGCGGGCGTCGACCGGCCCGGCCGGCGGTCATACTTACTTATTATAAATTTTAATATTTGTGATTTTTTTTAATGTCATTTGCTCATTTAATTACGTTTGATGATTTCAACACAGTGTTTGCTACTGATATCAAGTGTTATATAAATAAGGCATTTTCTTTGACGATTTATTCTGACATTGTTTAGGTACTACAAAATACAGACTTAAAAGGAGTCAGACATGACAACAAAACCTTTAAAGTAGTTTTTTCGTAAATGTATTATATTCTGTGAAGAGTGATCTCACTAAAATTGTTTGTAATGATGTAACAAGTTAACAATTATAAATACCTAGGCCTGATTGTGGACGAAAGATTCCATTGGAGTAAACATGTTGATTATGTATGTAACAAGCTACGGGTTATGCTAGCAAAGTTTTCCTTGCCGGATAGCCGCCATGGGATCTGCAGGCGATAGTCCTCGCGCGCCTGCATGAATGGCGCGCGGAGGCACTATGCCGGGGGGAAACCCCGCTGCCGCGGCAAGTTGTCGCGCAGCGGACAGACTTCCGGCATGATCTTATGGCGACATGGAGAGAGCGACTGTCGCAACCCCGTGCTGGGTACGCCACTATAGCGGCGATAAGACCCCTCTTTGAGGAGTGGCTTGAGAGACGCCACGGCGTCCTCACCTTCCGCCTGACGCAGGTCCTCACCGGACACGGTGTGTTCGGGAGGTTCCTGCACCGAATCGGGCGGGAGGAAACGCCCGGGTGCTCCCACTGCGAGGATCGACCGGAGGACACGGTGGAGCACACCGTGGAGGTGTGCCCTGCTTGGGCGGAGCACCGCCGTGTCCTCGTAGCGGCGATAGGCGGCGGCGACCTCTCGCGTTCGGCCCTGGTCGAAGCCATGGTCCGGAGCGAGACGGAATGGGATGCCGTCACCACCTTCTGCGAAGCAGTGATGCTAGCGAAGGAGGTGGCGGAGCGGGAGAAGGAAAGAGCAGCAGCTTTCCTTCCCGGCCGCCGCGGGAGACGCCCCGTGCGTCGGGGGCTACGTCGTGGCCCCCGGCCACCGTAGGCGCGGGCCTGTGGACGGCGAGCAATGGGTAGCTCGCCGTCCGTCCGTCTAACGAGGACAGGCCGTGTCGACGGCGCGTTTTGTTCCACGCGCGCCTCAAAGAGCTGTCAGCAGCGTAAAGAGGCCCGCAAGGGCCGACGCCTGCCGGGGCTGCGGGCTGTTCGAAAGAGATACCGCGGCTCCGGAACGTAAGGGCACTGAAGGAACACGGATGGTTTTTAGTCAGTAAAAGTCTGACACTCCCTTTCGCTCCACCCACAGCGAAAGGCGTCATTAGATGATTTTCCATCCGCAAAAAAAAAATGCTAGCAAAGTTTGCAATACTAAAATATAAAATGCCATTTCCCATCCTTATGAATCTATATAACGCTCTTGGGGAGTCTATTATTTCATATGGCATTACGAGCTATGGAAAAACATTTAAAACTTACCTAAATAAAATACATAACCTACAAATGAGAATATTGAAAATAATTATACCTAAGAAAGTAAAAATAAAATTATACCGTGAAAACAATATTCAAGGAATATTTAAATGTTGTAAAGTCTTACCTATACATACGAAATTTCAGATGCTAATACTAATAGAACAATTTCACAATAAAAAAGTGCAAGTTAAAACTAACCATAAAATTATTACAAGAAAAATTACACAAAATAAACTCGTAACATCCAAAATACATAACTACTATGGAAAACGTACAAATAGATATTTAATTCCTACTTTAATGAACCAAATCCCCCCTGAAATACTCTCAAATTTCAATGAGGATAACTACAAAAACAAATTAAAAAAATATTTCTATGAACTGCTACAACGGGAATAGATTACATAAATGAAATATTATACATATAATTTACATATTACATATACCATATAATAGGCACATAAGTACATATGTACAGGTGTATATGCACATATCTTTCTTATATATTTAAATAATAAAGATGTTTATTTGTTTATATTTTGGTGAGTGAATTGTATATCTATGTAAATGCTAAAATATGAATAAATAAGCAATGAAAAGTTTAAATAATAGTAAATTTAAAAAAAAATCATAATATCAACTCACACTTTTTGCAGCAACCTGTATACAGCTTCTGCTAAATAATCCGAGCGCAGAACGATCTAATTGTCTCGCCCACACTCGTGGACTCGTCGAAACCGGTTCTCAGGTAATACGGCCCGGTCACCGCGGTGATTTGCAATTAACGTTGGGTCGTAATTCATGGGTTAAAACATGTATACCTACCAATTACTATATATACCAATTACAAGTACCTATTTAATATTATTGTCAATGTTTGTAAGCAGCCATAGATTAGATGTATGGCTATGATTGTATTATTTATTACCTTGTATTATATGTGAGACAGTAACTTGCGGACAAACCTCACAGTTTTTGCAAGTTAAATAGATGTAACCCTTGTACCTATTAAAATGTTATAAATAAATGAAAAAAAAAAACAATATATTCCCAAAAGGTCTTTAGTAAATTAAAAATGACCCTGTATATATATATATATATATATATATATATATATTTCTTTGTATATTTCTTGTCCTTTTTACCGCACTCCATTGCTTTAAAGAAGTTTTTCCCGCAGTCCCTAGGGTGAAACAGTGAAGGGAACCCATAATATGTAGCCTTCTTTTTTTGATATTGGTTGCACCGGTTGCAGTAGCCACGTACCATCAGGTGGACTGTAGGTTTAATTTTAATAATAAGTTTTACCGTATATTTATATTTATCCTGACAGATAATAGTTTTCTTATCAACGTTTTAAAAAAGAATAAAACAAAAAGAATAAAAAAAGACACGCCATTTTGCCGATGTTTAGTTACTTTTTTATTTTATCATTTCATTTTTTTAACATTGCTTGGATACAACTATTTTACTTTCACATCATAATATTCATTGGAAATACGATAAACTTGTGATACCTCAATATTAAATGATTATATTATAAATCGAAATAAAATCACACTCGTAATAAACTTCTGACAAATATTTGTAAATACTACCACGTTTTTATTTACTCGCTTTTGTGTGTGTCTGTTCGGCTTCAATTAATTCGGGTTGCGGTGATATAAAGTAATTGATTTAAAAGTAAATTTCAAAGAGCTAGGGATGAATATAGCTCAGATAAAAATGAATATGTAATAATATGAAAAACTTGGTATATTCAAAAAATTGTAATGTTTCTATTTGTATTTTATCAAAAAAATATACCCATACTTTCTATTTATAATTGATGCTCTATAATAGGAGAAATAAAACGAAAATTCTTAATTTTTTTTTATCACAAGAAACTAATAATTCCTGTTATTAAAAAGATTTTTATCGCATTCATTATGTAATGATTTCTTATATTTACGCGAACACTACACATTTAAATAAAACTAATTTTACGGATTTTATCGCGTATATTAACTTATTATATGGGTTAGTTTTGATAAACACTACGCAACGACACTGAAACGCCTTTTATACGATATAAAATTAAGACGCAGGTTGAGCAAAATGTCGCGCTAGTCGTTATTTGTGCATTTTGTTATTTGTTTTTAGGAGCTATCTACTTTTTATTTAAAAGATATATCAACTAATAAAAAACACGTTATATTTCTACATAATCTTGATTACATAAGAGTCATATCCAATTTTTTTTTAAAGGAATATATATTAAAATAATCTCTTTACAACGTAACCACATAAATATGAAATAATTATTGATAACATGCATCTCCTCGTAAAGTAAGTATTATTTTATTTTGCGATTTGCACCAATGGATGGGCAATTTATTAATGAACATTTCTATCATAATTTTTTTTTACAAAAGACTAAAATTTGATTGTATTAATAAATTATTCTAAAAACTGGGCGTAATCACTGCACACGGGCTTGCTGGAGTTAGTGAGCACTAAGCTCTTGAAGGTGAAACCCGTGTCGTTTGTCACGGCGTCAGCCAGCGCACATGCTTGCTGACGTCATCTTATCAATGTCGCCGAGTCATTACTCAAACAGAATGTTCATACCTGTTTAAAAGAATTTAGATTTGAAAAAGTATTACTGCAAGATATTGTAAAATACTTCAAGAGCATTGATGTAAAGAAAACTGCAGATTTGTGTGGGATTACCTTTACAGTTACAGTGTTCATAATAGATTTAAATGCACCTCATCTTGCTATTACTTTTAATACTTGTATCGATTCTGGTGTGTTTCCTGATTTTATGAAGTATAGTAAAGTAATACCTTTATTTAAATCTGGCAGTTCATTGGACCCCGCTAATTTTAGACCTATTTGGGTACTAGCAACTGTCAGTAAAATTTTTGAAAAAATAATTTTGCATTAATTGTTACTTTTTTAAATACAAATAAATTTCTTCATTAAAACTAATTTGGTTTTACAAGCGGTAGCTCGACAGCTGACACTCGTGTTTAGCTTATGAAATATATTTTTAACGCCTGGGAGAATTCATAAGATGCCTAAGGTATTTACTGTGATCTTCCCATGGCTTTCAATTGTGTCCATCATGAGACATTTATCAGTAAACTACAACATTACGGTTTAGAAATTTGGCGCTTAGACTTATTACTTCATATTTAAGTAACAGAACTCAAAAAGTCGTTATCAATGGTAAAGTTTCCTCCAGATCGGTAGTATCAATAGGCGTTCCTCAGGGCTCGATTCTGGGCCCATTGCTGCTTTAATCTATAATAATGACTTATCTTATCTTGTAGGGGACAATCCCTTTATAGTATTATTTGTTGATGATACCTCTTTAATTTTCAAACTCAAACGGCAGTCAATTAATTAAGACGATGTAAATAATGCTCTATCCAAATTTGTACATTGGTTAAACGCCAACAACTTGCTTCGTATCTTTATCATGTAATGTTTAATCCTTAGTTTCTTGCAAAATGAAGTATAAAATAGCTAAATAAAATAATACTAGGAAATCGTACACAGCAGAAGTACCCGCATAATCGATAAATTATAACATCATTGGTTTTAAATTTTATGTGAAGACATAGAAAACTATATATGCTAATTCTCTAATACAAGAACATAGACTTCTATATTTCAAAGGAAAAACTTCTGCTCGTATTGCAAAAGCTACTTGTACTAAATCAATACGAGCTATAAAAGTATGTAACAAACGGGATTAGCCATGACTTGAGACAATATATCATATTCGGATTTCAGAAATACATAATAGCTTAACTAAATACTAGCGTACGTCTTTTAAATATCCGTATAACGAAACATAACTCATACCTAAAGCGAAAACCAACAAGAGATCAGATACTATGGAACAGTACATTGGTATTGATGTATTAAGTTTAGCTCTGATGTATTAGTATTTTTTAAATAGTATAATCTTGTAAATTTATTCTTAGAACCAACACGTATTGCTGGGCCTAGTGCGACCTGTAACGATAACATTTTACAGATGTTAAGCCCTTGGATAAATCAATTATTCAAAATTTAAGTTCAGATCACTGTGGACAGTTGGTATCACTACCTTACGTACACAAAAAACAGAAAAATAAGAAAGTTGTGTTTGTTCCAATAAGTGAACATCGCGTGGAGAGGTTTAGAAGTAATATAATAAAAAGACTTCCATCACTTTCGTTTGAAAATAGTGCTAATTATTTGTATGCTACATTATTTAAAATTATAAGTTGTGAATTTAGTAGAATATTTACTTCTAAAACTTTCTCTTTTAACAGTCGCAAATCATTTAATGAATGGGCGACGGTAGGAATTCATAAAAGTAGGCGAAGGTAATACGAGCTTTATGATGAAAGGTCATATAATAGTAGTGTTATATTTAGAGATTATGTAAAAACAAGTGTGCTCCACTGCTTAGGCTTAACATTTAAGCAACAAAATTAAAATTGCATCCGACAAAATTAAAATGACCTGGAGAATAATAAATAGAGAAACGGGCAACTTGGATTTTCAATCGAATATTAACAATAATTTAACGCGATCTGATCAAAATGTTGCTATGGCTTTTGAGAAACATTTTACTGATGTTCCTTTTATGACAACAAAATCATTTAATTCTTCTCCTACTGTCACCGAATCATTGCTCAAACAAAAGTCTTGTTCAAATACTTTTAAATTCCATAGAGTACTGCCAAAAGATATCGTTAAATATTTTAAAACTATTGATGTTAAGAAAACGGCAGACTTATGGGGGATTTCCGTGAAAGTTATCTTATCTATAATAGATAAATTAGCACCTTATCTAGCCACTATATTTAATATAAGCGTCGAATCTGGTGTGTTTCCTGAGTTAATGAAACATAGTGAAGTCATACCTATATTTAAATCTGGTAGTACATTAGACCTCGCCAATTTTAGACCAATTTCTGTAATACCAACATTAACCTTCCTATACTAGCACCAGTTTTTGTAACACCTATACTCGCGCACGGTCCCACAGACCGGTCGTTCGTACCCCTATTAAATATTTTTTTTACTATGAAGCCCAAAAATATTATTATCATTTCAAAGTTTAGGATATAGTGAAACAAAGTTGTATGAATAAGACTTCATATATTAATTATTTTACTGACTTTCAGTCTATCACAAATCAGTTTTAGAATTTGTGATTTTTTTCTTAAGTATTATGTAAACAAAAATAAAATCGGTACTTCATTTTAAAACAAAATAAACTTCTAAATAATAATAAACAACATATTAAAGTACACATTTATCTATATTTGGCTTAGTTTTGATCCTCACCATAACAATCAGGTCATACGGTTACAGCATGTTTCAAACAAAAGTATTTTTGCAGGTGGCACAGTTGTAACGTATCTTGCAGTTTTTTTTGATGAGCAGTATCCCCAGTGACCAATTTTATTATTGTTAGGTATTGCTGCAGACTCGAGTCTATCTAATTTACATATTTCGGCGAGCCTAAGCTTTACGGCGCTCGGCAAGGTAGTGAGAGTCCAACGTCTAAGTTGCGGATTGATCAGATCGTATGCTAAGGCTTCAAGAAAGATCCTACGGCTAATATTCTTGGTAGGGTTGTTGTTCAGGTATATTATAAACTTGTTTATACCCGCTACATTCATAAGGCTATAAAATACCACCATTGGCCATATATTTGTACCACGTGCAACGTTGTAAGTCTCACAAATTTTGTCCACGGTATCGACTCCACCTTTGGTTCAATTGTAGTCCATTATCATTTCCGGTTTATCTGTATCTTCATTGATCTGTGCATCATCGTGCATGCACAGATTCCTCCAGCAGCAACCCGATTCAATCATCGTCCATTTTGATATGAAGTATAATATAAAAAGAATAAAAAAATGATGAAAACATAATATAGAGCAACATATGATATGACGTATGTAAAGTAATATGTATATATATTACATACATTTTAATATAAATACGTCAAAAAGTATTTAAAGTTTCTAAAATATATATAAATGCACTAAATATAATACATTAATACTTACACAAAAAGTAGCACCTATACTCGCGACGGTCTCACGCACCGATTGGCGCCAAATATTACAACACATGTGTTTCGCACGAACGCACGGCGTGCACTAAAATGAAGTCAGCAAAAAATCCGGCAGCTAACAAGGAAATCAACTTCTAAGTGTTTTTGTGTATAAAAATAATTACAAAGATGTGTTTTTTCGGTCTCACAGACCAACGCGGGAGTATAGGAAGGTTAAGTATAATTTTTGGAAAAAATATTTTAGATCAGATGTTAAGTTTCTTTAATATTAATAAATTGCTACATAAAAATCAATTCGGTTTTACAAGGGGTCGCTCGACAACTGACGCTGGAGTTGAGCTTATTAAACATATTTTTTGTGCAAGGGAGAATTCAAAGGATGCTTTGGGTATATTTTGTGACCTTTCCAAGGCCTTTGACTGTGTTCACCATGAGACATTATTCAGGAAGCTACAGTACTATGGTGTCAAGAACACAGCGCTTAAACTTATTATTTCATATTTAAGTAATAGAAAGCAGAAGGTTATTATCAATGCTACAGAAGGAAAACTTAACTCGGATCAAAAAATGCGCATCAGCTCGCTTTGTCGTAAAGTAAGCCAAGGTACATCGCAGTTGGTAGTCCAGTACATGTCCCTCAAAATGGATGCCACTAAAGCCCAGACCTCCATCGTATCCCTGCAGAACCAACTTGACCTGTCCCAAAAGCTGCACGAACTTAAGAATAGTATCGAAGAGTCATCAAAACCGGACTCTGGAACCACTTTTGCAGACATGGTCAAAAAAGGTGGCCAAACCCTCATTCGCCCAAACAATCTAAGTACCCTAGCAATTTATCCGAGGGACAAGTCCAAATCCAGTGATGACACGAAGTGCCTCTTACAAAAAATAATATCCCCAGAAGAACTCAAACTACATGTCCGGGGCATGAGGAAGGTCAAAAATGGGGGAGTTATAATTAGCACTGAGACAAAAGGAGATATCGACAAATTAAAGAACTCTGAGAAGCTCGTATCTTCTGACCTTACCATGGAAGAGCCGACTAAACGACGTCCGAGGATTGCAATTGTTGGTGTCCCTGTAGCCCTCACGGATAAAGAAGTGTTTGAGTGCATCTTCGAACAAAATATTGCCGATAAATTTCCCAATGCCACGCGTGAGTCCTTCCTGGCAACAGTCAACCTGAGCCATAAATCAGGTAAGAAAAACCTTCCTACCTGTAATTACATTGTCGAAGTGCCACCTAGCATCAGGAAGGCCCTTATCAATCAGGGACGAATATATATTAATTGGACCTCATGCCCAGTCAGAGACTTTACAATAGTAACAAGATGCTTCAACTGCCAGCAGTTTGGTCATTCAGCTAAATTTTGTCGGGAAAGTAGCCCTACATGTAACTACTGTGGAGAGCTCGGGCATTCCTTTAAGGAATGTAATAACAAAACGCATGCCCCCGTTTGCGCGACGTGTAAACGTTTTAAAAGAAAATGCGACCACAAAACTGGCGATGAAAGCTGTCCAGCACGTAAATTCGCAGAGGACAAATATATCAACTCCATAGACTATGTGGGCGCCTAAGAGCGCCGCGTATTATATTATTTACTTAGCTCTTAAACACTAGTTTTAGTTTATTTTTAAGATTAAGTATGGCGAATCAATTACTCAATGACCTAGACAACTTTTCTGTGTCTGACGCTAAAACATGTAATGTTGATGACTGTAAACACTTCCTTCCACGTCCTGAAAATAAGTTAATCTTACTTACACAAAATATTTGAAGCATAAATCGGAATATAACCGGGTTTGAAGTCTTGTTGCATAGACTTGATATAAAATGTGATATTATTGTCCTTACAGAATGTTGGCTGTCAAACCTAACACCCCACCTACCGATTCTAAATGGCTATTCTTTACACAAAACCGAGAAAAACATTAATCAAAATGACGGTTTAGTAATCTATGTTAGTAATAATTTAAAAGTAACTGTCACAGAACCTACATTCCAGGATAGTAATTGCTTAATCATTCGAATAAATTCCGAGACGATTGTTATCGCAATTTACAGACCTCCTTCACAAAATATTGATAGATTTCTAGAGTCCCTTGATATTACCCTAAACAAACTTAGCACGTATAAAAATATAATCCTAACCGGTGACATAAATATTAACCTTACCCCTGGGAAAACAGATAACCATGCACATAACTACCTAAATATTTGCTCTTTTCATGGACTCTTACCAACACATTACCACCCTACACATCAAAGTGGCTCTTGCTTAGACCATTTTGTGATTAAATCAAATAAACCTTCTTTAACATTAGTTACTAATTCCTCGCTTACTGATCATCAAACAATTTTACTAACATTACAATTAACCTTACCTAGAAAAAACTGCATACGCAACTACACTAAAGTCCATATGACGAACCTTGAAAATGACATTCGTAGCATTAATTTTGACTTTGTTTATTGCTCTGACGATGCAAATACGACCTTGAGTTACTTTATAAATTCTTTGCAATACGCAATAATAAATAATACATCAACAATAAAACTGTCACGTAAGTATTATAATATTAAACCTTGGATAACACCTGGTCTCGTCCGCTGTATAAGAAATAGAGACAAACTTCATTTAAAATCTAAACTTTCTCCTGATAATTTAATACTTTCTGCTACTTATAAAAGATATAGGAATTTTTGCAATAAGCTATTAAAAAACCTCAAAATACAATATGATAAAAATGTTTTACAAAAGGCCGGTAAAAACAGTAAACTTGTATGGAAGTTCATTAAAAACAATACCTTCAGTTCAAAAAATCTTGGACCCCCACTTGATCTACTGTCACTAGACAAAAGCCCAAACGAAGCAACCAATAAAGTAAATAATTATTTTATTAATGTTGGCAAAAATATAGCAGAGACAACTTTAAAATTAAGCAGCACTCGTAATTCAATTTTTATGCCCACATCCTTTTCTAAGTTAAAATCTTTTGTATTGTTAAATACCGATATTGATGAGGTTTTAAGTATAATATCTGGCTTGAAAGAAGATTGTGCAGTTGGATGGGACAATATACCTGATCGCATACTCAAAAGATTTAAACATTTACTGGCCGCCCCGTTAACACATATCTTTCAATTATGCCTATCAAATGGAATTTTCCCGAAAGTGCTTAAAAAAGCAGTGGTTTCTCCTATTTACAAAGCTGGTGATAAAAACTTAGTTAATAACTATAGGCCGATTTCAGTTATATCTGGTTTATCTAAAATTTTAGAAAAGATCATAAATACCAGGTTAATACAATACCTGGAAACTAATAACTTGCTGTCAGACAAACAATTTGGTTTTAGGTCTAAGAGGTCATGTAATGATGCCTTGCACCAATTGACTGATTATGTCACAAGTAATCTTGACAATGGTATGCACTCAATTGGGATCTTTTTAGACCTTGCTAAAGCATTTGATACTATATCTTGCCCTATACTATTGCAGAAGCTTGAAACACTTGGCATAAGGGGAACTCAACTACAAATTTTTTCCGATTACCTCAGTGATCGCTTTCAGTGTGTAAAAATCGGTGAGTATACAAGTACTGAATTACAAAACAGCTCTTTTGGTATCCCACAGGGCAGTATCCTGGGGCCTACATTGTTCCTAATTTATATAAATGATTTATGCAATCTTCAACTTCAAAATGGTGTCATAATGTCGTATGCGGATTATACAGCCCTGTTATTCTCAGCTAAATCACGAGATGAGGTTTATAAATACGCTCAGCAAGGCTTTAATATAGTATCTAATTGGCTTCTTAAAAATCTCCTACGTTTAAACGCTGATAAAACACAATATATGTTATTTTTAATGAGAAATAATAACATACCTACTCACCTAAATATTTACGCTCATCATTGTAACTCGTATGATGACACTGCATGTGCATGTCCCGCATTAACAAAAACAGACAATATAAAATATCTAGGTATCACGCTTGACACAAATTTAAATTTCCGCAAGCACATTGATTTACTTTGTGCTAGAGTTCGTAAATTAATATATATTTTTAAATATCTTCGTAATATCGCTGACTTCAAATTGATAAGGCAGGTCTATTTGGCTTTGTGTCAATCCATACTTACTTATGGCATTACTTCCTGGGGTGGTGCTTCTAAAACAATATTGCTCCCACTACAACGTGCTCAGAGAGCAGTTCTGAAGGTAGCCACTTTCCGTCCATTCATGTTTCCTACACATCAACTGTACTTGTCATGTAGTGTACTAACTGTCCGTCAGTTGTTTATCCTCAACATCATATTAAAACAGCATACCGAACTTCCATTTAAATCCATAGACAGGAGAAGAATGGACTTAGTTTGTGTAAACCCTCAAACCAAACACGCATTTGTGAACAAATTTTACGTATTTTTAGGACCCTTTCTATATAACAAGCTCAACAAGTCACTAAAGGTATATAGTCTAAGTTATAAGAACTGTAATATAAGTGTAAGGGAATATCTAAATAAATTAAATTACGAAGACACGGAGAAGTTGTTAGAAATTCTAAAATAGTTTGCATTAATTGTACGTAACAATAATTGTTATTTAGTTATTTTATTTATTATATAATATAGTTTAATTATTTAAATATCTAGTGTCCTACATTATTAAACCGATTGTATAAGTGATGTCTGAAACACAGGTACTCAACCTAGTTCAGGCAGGTAGCTAATATTATAAACTTGACTTTTTTATTTTTCTTTTGTATATTCTACATTATTAAGCTACACATAGTTTTAATTTTATCATAACATTTTATTTTTGTTAGACTTATTGTTACTTTATTTAATTGTAATTATATTTGCTCCTCTATGTAAACATGTGTAATTGGAAATGAAATAAATATTTATTATTATTATTATTATAATGGTAAAAATTCTTCCGGGTCATCTGTACTAATGGGTGTTCCTCAGGGCTCGATTATCGGCCCATTCCTGTTTCTGGTGTATATTAAAGATTTACCTTACCCATTAAGGGATAGTCATGATAAATAATTATTTGCTGATGATACTTCCTTGATTTTTAAACTTAAACGTCAATCATTTAAATGTGACGAAGTGAATAATGCTACATAGGCTGCACTAAAGTATCGGGAATGGAATATTTCCACTGTTCCTGTCATATTAAAATCTTTTAATTGAAAATTCCTTGGTTTTAAAAATCGAATACTATTTATTAATTTAGAAAAAGAATCTCGGTCTTGTCACAAGTTTTAGTCAAACTTGTTTAGTAGTTGAGAAAATGGAATTGACTCGAGAAAATTCAAGAGCGATGATTTATTATGACTTTCGAAGTGGTTTAACACAAAAACAGTGTATTTACAGGGTGATTTCTGCATTTGGTGATGAAGCCCTATCCAAAACCACAATTTATCGCTTGTTTGCTGAATTTCAACGTAAACGTGTCAAGCTCAGTGATGATCCCCGTCAAGGTCGTCCAAAAACTGCAGTCACCCAAGAAAACGTTGATGCTGTGCGTAAGCTGATTGAGGAAGATCGACATGTGACATACCGCGAAATTCAGGCAACTTTGGACATTGGCATGAGTCAAATACAAATAATCTTGTATGAAAAATTAGGTGCAAAAAAGTTGTTTTCCCGATGGATACCGCATTCGCTCTGTGAAGAGCAAAAAGCGGCTCACGTTACTTGGTGAGTCAGAACTCTCGAAAGATTTATTTATTTATATAATTTATTTAGCTTCGTTAAGAATTTCGAACACGCTTTACTATTTCAAAAAGATTTAAACAATTTTTATGAATATTGTTCGGCAAATAATCTAAAATTAAATATTGATAAATGTTATACTATACTTATTCCCGAAAAAAACGACCGATTGTTTACAATTTTAAATTAAATAACATTTTGATTAAAAGAGTGACCGAAGTGAGGGACCTGGGGGTATATCTCGAAAGTAAACTAGACTTTGCGTCTCACATTGACAAGGCTACTGCCAAGGCTTATAGAATGTTAGGTTTGTCTTCCGACATTGCAAAGACTTCAAAAACGTAAACACGTATGTTATGCTGTATAATTCTTTAGTAAGAAGTCATCTTGAATACGCATCTACGGTGTGGAACCCTATTTACGCTACTTATGTGGAACAAGTAGAAAGGATTCAAAATAAGTTTCTGAAAAGGCTTAGTTACAAATTTGAGGATCATTCTGCGTTACATCATTCATTAGAATTACGGCGTGAACATAGAGATCAGATGTTTCTGTTTGAACTTTTACATAACAATACAGATTCCCCCTTCCTTCTAAGCCGTATTTCATTTAGGTGCCCCAGGTTGAGTGCTCACTCCAACGCAGTTTTCTCTACTCCCTTTTGCAGAACTTAGTATTCGAAAAACCAGTTTCTGGTTCGTGCTTGCAACACACATAAGGAGCGTTTTAACCACATTGACATATTTAACTGCAAACTAAACTGTTATATGACATCTATTAAGCAAGTTGATCATGCTTAGGTGGTGTGTGTACTTCTTGTACTCTATCTGATTATAAAATTACCTTTACTAACATTGCTATTAGGTATGCAGTAAATATATCTTTCAAAAATCTTAAAACTCAAATATGTACTTTAAAGTTTTCGCAATGTAATTTTCATCGTTGGAAACTGTTTTGGCTAAAGTATTGTTAACATTCATCTTACATTCAAATGTGATATAAAAGTTGTAAGTTTCTTTGAATAAATAAATAAAAAAAATAAGATTCCACGCACGATCCTCAAATGCTGTATACAACACCGTATCAGGTGATGAATCCTGGATATACGCGTTCGTACGCGAACCCGAAACAAAAACCAGTCACGAGTTTGGGTGTTCGAAAATGAGTTAAAGCCAACAAAAATTGTTCGTTCACGGAGTGTTGCAAAAAAAATGGTGGCCACGTTTGTCTCCAAAACCGGCCATGTTACGACTATTCCTCTTGAGAGACAAAGAACGGTTAATGCAGAATGGTATGCTAGCATTTGTTTGCCACAGGTCGTTTCTGAACTCCGTAAAGAGAACTGCAACCGCCGCATCATCCTTCATCACGACAATGCGAGTTCTCTCACCGCACACAGAACCAAAGAGTTATTAGAGCAAGAAAACATAGAATTATTAGACCATCCGCCGTACAGCCCCGACCTAAGCCCTAATGATTTCTATACTTTCCCTTAAATAAAGAATAAATTGCCTGGACAGAGATTTTCATCACCTGAAGAAGCTGTCGACGCCTACAAAACGGCCATTTTGGAGACCCCAACTTCCGAATGGAATGGTTGCTTCAACGATTGGTTCCATCGTATGGAAAAATGTGTCAAATTTCGCGGAGAATACTTCGAAAAACAATAAATACATTTTTAAATAGTAATGTTGTGTCACTTCCTTGATTCCCGAAATTTTCAGTACCGCCCTCGTATATCAAGTGTGTATTAGTGCATTGGTTTAACGTTAATAATCTGAATTTGAACGGAAATAAAACTAATTGTGTTAAATTTACAACAACGAATGTAAAAAATCTGAATACCAATGTGTTTTTAAATGGGGAGGAATTGAGCCCTGTTGTATCCACTGTTTTTCTTGGCATCACTCTTGACGCAAAGCTTCAGTGGGGCCCCCATATATCCAAATTAGTAAGCAGACTAAGTTCTGCAGCCTATGCTGTAAAATAGATTAGAGGTCTCACTAGTGTTGAGACAGCTAGATTAGTTTATTTTAGTTATTTCCATAGCATAATGTCTTATGGGATTTTGCTATGAGGAAATACGGCTGATTCAGAAAATATTTTTGTTTTACAGAAGAGGGCCATTAGAGCTATTTACAATCTAAAACCGAGAGTCTCTTAGAGATAAATTTAAAGAAATTATTATATTAAATTTGGCTTCTCAGTATGCTCGTATATACTATAATTTAATGTATGTTCACAAAATCCAAGATGGTTTTATTAAAAAAAGTGATATACATTCTGTAAACACTAGGAACAAACACAAGCTAGTGATGCCAGTTTCTCGACTCCACAGAGTCAGTAATTCATTCATGGGGCAATGTATACGCTATTACAACAAGGTCCCGGAAAGTGTACAGGTTCGTTATTACCAAGTTTAAATGCTGCAAAAGGAAAACTGAAACTGTATAAAAAGGTTTATTATAGTATAAATGAATACATGGTTGATAATAACCCCTGGGAATGAGGTGGTCGCTTCCAGGCAGTTTCTAAAATTAATTTTGTAAATAGTTCGTAATCATTTATATAGTAAATTTTTTTTTAAAAAAGTCCCGCTGGGTTTCTTGCTGGTTCTTCCCAGGACAGAGGGTTTTTTTTCGAATCAGTGATAAAGTAAAAAAAATAATTTCAATAAGAATTACACATGTAATGTATATTGAATAAAAATTATTCTATTTTATTCTATTCTATTTACTGCCGGTAATCTCTACAGATATTTGATTGCTTTATGAAAATATCTGCTACAAGCATTAATTCAACCAATTTGCATTGATGCTTGTACAAGCGACAAGTGCAACTATTAAACAAGCTTTCTGCATTTCTTTATTTTTAAATGTTTTATAAAAATATTTACTATAATTTTTTTCAGATTTCATTGTCACTTCTTGTAGCTCCATCTATGCTTTTGTTAATTCCTTAAGCTCTTACAGGGTGTCAATTTAACCAAGTGAAGGCTTTTTCCAAGTCGTCGAAATTACTCTTCATGGCTAAAAAAGCTGGGCTCTCAGGCCAGAAAAATACAAATATTATACCTACTGCTGATAGAATAACACAAAATGCAGCTATTTGTCTTCACGTTCACATTATTGCATAAGCAAATATTTGAACGTGGATACAATGACAGGCCTATGAACCTACACCTCATGATATTTTCGTTATAGTCATGAAATATCTTCTTCTGTATCGATTTGCGTATTCGGATACAATAATGGCACCGATAAATATTCCACCTATACTTAAACTTGGAAAAGCCCTGGCAAAAAATAAAACCGTAATACTTTTAGCAAAAGACAGCGTAAGCCAGCCGCCGAACATTGTGACATTCAATGCGGTACCGACCACCTTCCGACAGAAGCTTTGAAATATAGACGACAAAATAAAGAAACCTATGATGTGGGAAATCCCGTTAATTGATGCTGCAAATACAAAAAACATTCATATTAATGTAAAATAGTCAATCAATTATACATACATACATATATATATATATATATATATATATATATATATATATATATATATATATATATACTAGCTCGCCAGGCAGACGTTGTTCTGCTCTTTCCAAATACCCTTCTTATAAAAATCCTTAAATTCGCAATAAAAAAATTTGAGGGTCATTTAGCGGGATAAAAACTATCCTATCTCTCAAGTTGGACCAAAATGCACACAGTGTGCAAAATTTCATTGAAATCAGTTCAGTAGTTTAGAAGTCCATCGCGGACAAACAACGTGACACGCAATTTTTATATATAAAGGTATACACAGTCAGGTCATAAGTATTGTCACACAGTAAAAACTTTTCTTTTAGAATGCTGGCCACAAAAAAGTTTATTGAATTCGAATTTGGAATTGTTCATGAAAATAAAACTGTATACTTTTTAGAATTTTACTCATTTTTAAATATCGGGTGGACGCTTAAAGAAGACCGTGATGCAGTTATTGCGTTGCATCGTTGCGGTTACGCGCCAATTCTAATTTATGACATACTGAAAAATTTGAATATAACCAAAAGATTCGTTTACCGTACCATCAAACGATACAATGAAGACTCTCGTGTAGATGACAGGTCAATAAGTGGTCGCCCTCGGTTTGTTAGGACTCCAGCAGTGATAAAAGCTGTGAAGGCGCGAATTCAAAGAAATCCCAAACGTAAGCAGAAACTGTTGGCCCTTTAGATGGGGTTAAGCAGAACCACGGTGAAAAGGGTGTTAAATGAATACTTAGGGCTTCAGGCATATCGAAGAAAAACAGGACATCGTTTGAATGCTCGTCTAATGGACCTGAGACTGAAGAGATGCCGCGGTTTGTTGAAGTGGTACGCGGGAAAAAAATATCAGGAAATTCTTTTTTCGGATGAAAAATTTTTTACCGTAGAAGAGAGCTACAACAAACAAAATGATAAGATGTACGCACACAGTAGTGAAGAAGCGAGCAACCGTATTTCGCGTGTCCAACGAGGTCATTTTCCATCCTCGCTCATGGTATGGTTGGGAGTTTCTTATTGGGGCTTAACAGAGGTATATTTTTGTTAGAAAGGTGTAAAAACGAATGCAGTTGTGTATCAAAATACAGTCCTGACGAACCTTGTGGAACCTGTTTCTCATACCATGTTCAATAACAGGCACTGGGTATTCCAACAAGATTCAGCGCCAGCTCATAGGGCGAAGAGCACACAAGACTGGCTGGCGGTGCGCCAGATTTGAATCCGTTAGATAACAAGATATGGCAACGTGGAGGAAAAGGCGTGCTCAAAGCCGCATCTCAATTTGGAGCCACTCAAGACATCCTTGATTAAGGCAGCCACCGATATTGACATGTACCTCGTTCGTGCAGCGATAGACGACTGGCCGCGCAGATTGAAGGCCTGTATTCAAAATCACGGAGGTCATTTTGAATAAACTTTAGTGTCATAAGAATCTATGTTTTATTAAGTTCATTTTGGTATATAAATGGTTACATAATGAATAAACTTGTTTCAATTATTTTATATTAAACATGTGACAGAATTTATGACCTGACTAGGTATATATACAACACGTAACATAATTAACGCACTTTGAGAAAGTAGTTTGTTCAGAATCGTTTACTGAATCGATTGCTATCATTTTTAATATAGGTAATTTTTTTATCCCAAAAATAATTAAAACTACGTAATTTACAGTCACACTAAACCTGTACAGTCAAAGCAAACTGAAATGGACCGTAACTCAAGGCAATAAGACTTTTAAAAGTGCAGTTTTATTTGTATTAATACAAATTTAGTCATTCAATACAAAATAAAGAAAATTGAACCTTATTGCAAGTATTTTAAAGTCTTTACAAATACAGAGTTTGGAGTGGCTTATAAAGGTCGCGGCGGCCAGGCCATTGACCTCCCAGATCAGCTGACTTGACGCCAGTTACGATATGGCGGCGATCAAAAGACTTTTTAAAAAGAATAAAATTAATTTAATTCACAAAAGTTACAAAAGTAATAAATTCAATTAAAATGTAAAGTTACGAAGAAGTTAAGTTAAGCGTGGATGGGGTCAGACTGTGAGACAGTTCCATTGTCTCCACGGCAATCCTTTCCGCAGTGCAAGCATTCCTCATTTGCCCATTGTTACGTGTAACTGCTATGTCAGCCTGATTCCAGGTTTACGACACGTTAACTCTTCCCTCCTTAAGTTGGAAGCTGGTTCTGCAGCTTCCAGGAGGGTCCTCACGACTTGCTTTACTCGAACGCTTATTCCAATTGTATATCTTCCAGATTGCAATAGATGCTGCTATTATGTAGAGGAGCA
Source organism: Parnassius glacialis (assembly GCA_033319125.1). Lineage (NCBI taxonomy): Eukaryota > Metazoa > Arthropoda > Insecta > Lepidoptera > Papilionidae > Parnassius > Parnassius glacialis. The sequence continues at coordinate 8,249,903 of JAVANC010000007.1, read as the reverse complement.
CTGTAGACCAGCTGGGGATTGCCATCATATAAGACCAGTTCCAGTTTTCTATTTCTTGAATATCTTCAACCTTGTTCATAAGTTCATGGACACTATCTAGTGAGATGTCTTCCAGGTGTATCTCGTACTGGACTTCTTCCTGGTGTATTAAGTTCTCGTTGGGTAGGGGGATGACTTCGATCATCGAGATGCTACTGGTGTGTGTTCTTATTGTTGTATTCATGATATTAACTTGACAGTCCTGTATTAGGTTGATGAAAAATGTTCCTGATAGTTTCCTATATTCTGTTTTATGTCCGCATTGGGTTTTTATAATTTCTGGTTCCGTTGATACTACCAACCACTTATTTTCTTTAATCTTCTGCAATTTCCCTCGCTTCAGATTCATGCGTGCACGAGTGCAGTTACCATCTTTATGCTTGATGAGTGAGATGATGCAATCTTCAGATTTCTCTATGGCTCTAGTATCCAGTGATTTGCAGAGCCAGGTGTCTTCTGACAGCTTCTTGCAATCTTCTTCCAGGTAGGCGTACTCATCGTTTCCAAGTGCGAGGAATTTGGATTTGGGTATAATGGTTAGGTTTAGGTTGTTTGGCAGGGAATATATGTGTATATAATCATATAATATAGGTTGGATGGATGGGATTTCTAAAATAAATGTTAAAGAATGTTCTGTAGTATAGGCTTTAACGCTAATTGACTTTTCTATCTTATGAATATTTTCAGTACTGATCTCCTCGACTGCATGAAGTGAAAGGTAATTCTGCAAATTACTAAGTTCCAGAAATAAATTTCGTGGGCTTATAATACTAGGAAGCATTATACCTAATTGCGAGAATGCCATAGCATCTTCTAGCAGCATTAACTTATCTAAAATAATCTGTAAACCAAAACTTATTTGAACATAAATCTCTAAAAAGTGCAACTGGTTTTTTATTGTATCGGAAGTAATCGTTATGTTTTTCAGTATAGATGTTAATCTCTTTTGGTTATCATCTATTCTGCTTAGTTGTTTCGAAAATTTCTTTGTAGTACTTTCGGCCAAAGATAGGGTTCACTTTTGTGAGCTCTGGGTTTTAAAGACCGAATTACGAATTTTATTATTTTTGTTTTCAAATCGAATTGCACCTTCGTGTCTAAATTACCAGTTATTGCCTTCACTACGGACCCTAGTCCATTTATAATAACACGTCTAAATCTAATCCTAGGTGCAATAAAAATTATTTTCTTATTAATTAAATCTAACTTACGTTCTATCTGATCCCTATATGTTTTATGTAATTCTTCTGAAGTGCTGTTACTTTCAGTTGTCTTAGCACTTGCGTATAATGCCATTAATTTTATCGATATTAGATTCAAGTGCGTAACATTATAGACACAGGCAAGGTTGAAGGATTCAGTCTGCTTCAGAATATGACCTTGTCTAAGTAATAGAACTCCGTTCGTATTGTCTACGGGTTGAAATGTTATGTCGGATCTTGTCTGGAACACGAAGGCTCCGAAGATGGTTGTCCTGGAACAAGATGGGGTCTTCGTAGAAGCTTGAAATGTACCCGAATAGACTAAGAATTAGGACGATTCCCTACTATTTCTGCTAAAATATTAGGATGTAAATGAATTATACGGTCCTTTAAATACCGGTTTAGTTTTGTCGTTTCTCGCTGTTTTGGCAACCTGCTTATAAACTGTTTCACCTACCTTGAATGTTATCTCCTCTGCTGCCTGGTTTCGCTTCGCTATTACCTGTTCCTTGTTTTTGGCCATGCGCGCTGACACACAAATGACAAACAAATAGTAACTCGTGTGGGGTATATTCTATTGCCGAATGGATTGAGTTATTGTAAGCAATTACTGAAAATTTCATGATTAATTGTATGGGATCATCTTTGTTTGTCATTCGTTGGATTCTGATAATCTCTCCTATAGTCGAATGAAAGCGTTCTATGGGTGAGTTCGAATTTGGATTGTATGGAGTCGTGAAGTGAATGTTAATGCCATGTAAAGCGCACTTTTCCTTTATAACTTCATTGTCAAATTTACTGTCTGAATCCGTTGTAATTTTATGAGGAATTCCTAAAACTGAGAACACCTGAAATAAAGCTTCAGCTATATGTACACTACTAGTGGCATTTAGCGGTATTGCTTGTGCAAACTTTGAGAAATTGTCTATTATAGTGAGGACGGTGGCACCGCCTGTCGGATACAGATCCATAAATATATGTTGCATGGGTTTTGTTGGCGTTTCCGTTAAGGCTAGTGAGGGTCTGAGAGGGTTTCTTTCATATTTAGCTAGTAAGCAGATACTACATTGATTTATGAATGCCTGGATTGTGAGTAGCATGTGAGCCCAATGGTAGTTTCTATGGATTTGCTTGTAGGTCTCCTGGATACCACGATGCACAGTTTTGCCTTCATGATATTTCTTAATTATTTCTTGTTGTTCTGTATTGTTTTCAACAAGGGTAACGCGTGAAATACATCTAAAAAGCTTAGGGCCTCTGTCATTAAATACCGTCGTGTAAACTCTGGAGAATGCTAGGTATAGTTCTTCGTTATAGAAGTAGCAGTAGAATACACGATCAGAAATAGTGTGTTCTTTTAAGAATTGGATAATTTCCTTCTCTGTGTTATTCACTGGAATAAATACATCTTTAATTACTGTTCTAGAATTAGTAGACCTATTTTCTACTCTGTATGTTGATCCTGGGGTTTACCTGATATGGAATTGTTTTAGTTGTCTGTCGATAGCGTTTGATAAGATTGGTATCCCGTTATTTTCATTGTCGGGTTGCGTATGGTTTGTCGATACTAAGCGATCAGGATCGAGTGTAACGATACTCATACTATCGGATTCTGTGTCTGTTAGAGGGGGTTTTACGTTGGGCCTAATGCTGTTATGATAAATTTTAACTCGGGAGAGAGCATCTGCGTTGGTGTTTTGCCGTCCTTTTTTATAAACGACCGTGTAGTCATTTTCAGCGAGTTTAAGTCGCCATCTAGTCAATTTCGAATTAGGGTCTTTTAGTGAAATTAGCCATGTCAGGGGTCTATGGTCGGTATATATAACAAATTTTCGTCCATAAAGATAAGGTCGAAAGTATTTCACTGCCCAAACGATGTCTAAGAGCTCCTTTTCTATTGTCGAGTATTTCGCTTCTGCATCCGAAAGTGTCCTCGATGCGTATGCGACCGCTTTATCTGAACCTATTTTATCTTGAGACAGTACTGCACCAAGGGCTACGTCCGATGCGTCTGTTGTCAGTATGAATAGTTCGTCAAAGTTTGGGTACTATAGGATAGGTGCATTGGTTAAAATCTGTTTGCAATTATTGAAGGATTCCGAAAATTCCGGGGAGTGTATAACTTTACTATATTTTTTAAGACATAAGGTCATTGGTTTTGTGAGCTTGGCAAAGTCTTTTATGAACTTTCTATAGTAGCCTACTAGTCCTAGAAAGCTTTTAATGTCTTTCTATGTTTTTGGTAGTGGGAAGTTTAAAACCGCTTTAATTTTGTCCTGATAAGGTTTTAGTCCCTAATCAGTTAGTTCATGGCCCAGAAATGTGATGTGTTTTTGAAGGAACTCTGACTTGTCTAACTGAATTTTAAGATTATGTGTTTTAAACCTTTTAATTACTTGTTTCAGTTTTTCTATATGCTCCTGCAATGACGTTGATAATATTATGATGTCATCTAGATAGGTGAAAACGTTGTTAATACCTCTAAGGATGTGGTTCATCGGCCGTTGGAAAGTACTGTGTGCATTTTTTAGCCCAAATGGCATTCAAAGGAATTCGTAATGTCCTCTCTCTGTTGTGAATGCGATTTTTTTTATGTCATCAGGGTGCATCTCCACCTGATGATAGCCGCTAGCCAGATCTAAGGTCGTAAAATATTGAGCGCGTCCAAGTCTGTTTAAAATGTCATCTATGTTGGGAAGTGGGTACTTATCTTCTACTATTCTATCATTAAGTATCCTATAGTCTATGTCTAACCTCCATTTTACCTTACCTAGTGCGTCCGATTTTTTAGGGACAATATGAACAAGGCATGACCATGGGGATATACTTTCGCGAATAATACCTTGTTTTAAAGGATTGTCTACTTGGTTCTGTATTTCTTTGCGTTGTTGTGGGGCTTGTCTATAACTTTTTACAAATATCGGAGTCTGGTCGGTCAGTCTTAACTGATGTTTAACTGCATGCGTAAAAGAAAGTGGGATATTTTCAGAGTAGAAGATGTCTTTATTCTGATTGCAAATTTTAGTGATTTCGCGTTCCTCCTCTTCATTCATATGGTCTGTACGTATTTTATTTAAGTTGTTGCGTAATTCTTTCTCTATGTCCGAGTTAACCTCTATGGAATTTAAACTGCATCTAGCTCTATCAGAGTTCTCGCGGTATGGTTCTAGGTATATCTTTTCAGTTTTAGAAACTATTCGTTTTTCTGAATTCAAATTTATAATAGATGTCCTAAATTTTCCCTCTTTAACCTTGACCATAGCTGCGGGAGATTTTTAGCCGTTAGACCATATGAAATCATCGTGAATGTACTGACCATCAGAATAATTAGTTTTCACTACTATAATTTTTTCGCATTTTGGATCAATCGTGAGTTTTTTACTGGGATAGTCAAATGAAATTGGTATCTGCGAGTTAGCGGTATGTAAAAGTCTATTTTTTATATCTATGTTACACGATAGCGTCCTCAATAAATCCAATCCTATTAAGCGTTTATATTTGGGGTCGAAATCGAATATAAGGAACTTATGAATTATATCGCTGTTAAACGCGGGTGGCAGTGGTAGATAGGCCACTTGATCGTGCTGTGTAATGGCATGTGCTGTTTTTACCTCGAATGGTTCGTACTCTACAAGGTGTTCGAAAATTGTGTTTTGTATTACACTAGGTGATATCATAGAGCGCGAGGCTCCGGTGTCTATAAGGAACTTACCTTGAAATTCTGGCAGCTCAATGTATGGCAGGTGGTCTTTGTCATGGTTATTTAGTTTCACTAACTTTGGTCTGAGGGCTCCGGACCTTGGTAAAAATCCTGCTGAACCTCACCGTCGTCCATTGGGGGTTCGTATACCTGTTGGTTGTGGTTGTCACTACAGTATGCGTACTGACCTTGTTGATACACGTAGTCCGCGTCGTCCTCAGCATATTGTTGTTCATATGGTTGTCCAAGTGAGCCTGTGTAGAATAGCTCCTCAGCTGCAAACTGTGGTTTTTGAAGCTTAGAGACGGATCTCATTGTGACGTCTGAAACCTTCTGTGCAGGATTTGCTTGTTGCTGGGGAATATTATTCCTAAAATTTCCTAGAGATGCCCTAAAGTTACCTGATGATGAGCGGTTCTTCCATGGCAACATGGATTGCGCCAACTGCTGCCTCTGTTCTGGAGTCAAATTATTTTGTCGCAGAACTGGAGCTTTATTACTAGTCGGGTTTTGCATGGGGCCTGAGTTATTAAACCTAAGCGGTTGAAAATTTTGAGGCTGATTTACAGCCCGTATTTGGTTCTCTAAACTTTGCCTGAGCCAATGTTGATGGTGCACTATAATTATCATTATTGAATGTCTTATTAAAGGAAAGTTTAGCTTCCTCTTGTCTCGCTATTACTATGGCTGATTCTAATGTGGTGGGTTGTGCTATTCGCACCGCTATAGAAACTTGGAAATCTAAATTGCACGTGTATTGTTCTATTACCATGTTTTCGTAGTACGACTTATTGGTATGTGTGCCTACAGAAAATAGAGTATCTAGTATTTCTCGAAGCCGCCTACCAAGTGTCTCGGCGTCCTCGTTTCTGTTGCGCCGCACCCTACTAAGCTCTTGCATAATCTGGATTTCATTTCTAGGTTCCCTTAATCTACGTACGAGCGCATCCTTAATAGTTTCCCAAGAATTAAGAGTTTCTTGGTATGCATCAATCGCGATACCGCTAAATCTACTCTTTATGAGACATACGATTATAATTGCCGGATGTACCCTGGCAGTATCGTCCAAAAGATCAAGAATATTTTCAATTTCTCTGATATAATGGTTTAATATCTTTGTATTGCCATCGTACCTTGGTATCAATTTCGCGATAATCTTAAAGTTGGCTGCCTCAACGTTAGGAAAAGCCATTTTTAAATTAATAATAAAAAAAACGTTATAAGTTAAAAAAAAAGTTGGGTAATTTATCGAACCTCAACTCAGAGTCTGCAGCGATTTTAGCTGTTAGACTTATATCCTATGATAGCTAATAGGAATCTATAAAGATTTGAGCTATAAGATGAATACCTTATCTCTTAACTAAATGTCTATAGCGATTAAGCTTCTAGACAGAATCACAAATACTACTTAAACTAAATACGGAAGGAAATAGAGCAAAGGGAACTTGAAATAGCGAGAAAACTCACCAAAGCACCTTCTGCATCTCCTTATGGGTCTGAGTCAGCTCCACCTTAAGTTTTCGTCCATGCCGCCGTCGTAGATTCGAAGTCGCGATTTATACGATCGAAACCGTTCAATTGGTCGAAGATTCAACCAATTGTCGCGAAAGACGGACTGCGCCAGTTACGATATGGCGGCGATCAAAAGACTTTTTAAAAAGAATAAAATTAATTTAATTCACAAAAAATACAAAGTAATAAATTCAATTAAAATGTAAAGTTACGAAGAAGTTAAGTTAAGCGTGGATGGTGTCAAACTGTGAGACAGTTCTATTGTCTCCACGGCGATCTTTTCCGCAGTGCAAGCATTCCTCATTTGCCCATTGTTCGGTGTAACTGCTATGTCAGCCCGATTACAGGTTTACGACACGTTAACTCGTCTCTTGACTTTTTATGGGGATGTATTAAATCATTCGTTTATTTTACATAATTCTATGAGTGAACGATTTTAAAATAGTGAAAAATTACACAGAAATGCTTTCTAAATTATTTCCTTTCTTTTTCTTTCTTTTTTAAAGAGTAACCTCCACACTAGGATTTTCTCTTGAATAGTGGGGGCAGTGTACAAGCATAAATTGCACAAGGACAAACATCCAGACCCGGAACAATTATAGACCTATACCTAGCGTTCGTGTTTTTGTACGGTGACCACAACATTCTTCCGGAACTTGTATAACTAATTTGATAAATAATCAATGCATAAATATTTTTAACTTAGAATTCAGTGTATGTATTATGATTATAACATAATATACTAACTGGGGTGTCTGAGGATGTGCGTTTATTACGTTAAATGTACATATATATATATATATATATATATATATATATATATATATATATATATATATATATATATATATACATACAGGGTATTTTTGGAACGCTCCCGAAAACTAAGACAGGAGACAGCACCAAGTATGCCTTTGATCATGGATCACAAATAAATTCGATCCTGATGAAAAAAAATTCATATTTTTACAACGTTTTATTAGATTAATTCACGCGCCATCATGTTAGTACAGCTAAATGAAACGATAATTTCATAAAAAAGTCATGAAAATACTGAAACATAAAACCAGCAGTGGAATAACTGAATTCATATCAGCTGATTAAAGGTCAATGTACGCGCGAACGCAAATTCGCGCGGCCCGCAACTAGCGGGCCATACCACAATACCTAATAATTTACAACACTTGTCTAAATACCTAAATCTACTTAACCTACTATTTTGCCACTGTGCTTGTCTCCACGTAGCCACTTTAACCCGAATTTACAGGTTAAATAACCCAAATAACTGGTTCGATTCCCCGCTAATAAAAAAATACTTGAATGAAATGTAACCAAGGTTGGAGTCATGCGTTTTTATTCATCGTGTAGGTATGTTTATTATTCTCATGTATTCAGTTATGTACCTATTCAGATTAGTCCACTACTAAGTTATATAAAAAAAATAGTTATGAAACAGCTTACCGCTCTAAATCCTCCGTGGTGTTATGAGATGCGGCTCAAATTGTGCTCCATTCATTTCAAGGCAGATTTGGGCTCGGTGTTTCATCTCCTCATGCAGACGGGGCATCATCGTGTGGTCTTCGACACAGTCCGTACGTAGTTTGTCAAAAACATCCACGATCCTTTGGCGCATTTCATCAGCACTATCACACTCGCGATTAAAAACCCTTTCTTTCACATACCCCCACAGAAAGAAGTCCAACGGGGTCAGATCTGGTGAGCGAGGTGGCCAACCGTGTGGTCCTAGTCTGCCGATCCAACGATCATCAAATAAATCATTGAAGCGCTCACGGACGAACCTCACGACATGTGGAGGAGCACCATCATGCTGGAATCATGTGCGGCGATATTCAGCCAACGATAGGTCGTCTAAAATGTCCACCAACTGTTCATTTATGAATTTCAGGTATCGCTGTCCGTTAAGTCGCTGTGGAAGAAACACTGGTCCTTATATGCGATTCTTAAATAAACCTGCCCATACGTTAACCGACCATCGAGTGTAGTGCCCGGTTTGTCGAACAGCGCGCGGGTTAACCTCGGAATACACGTGTGTATTTCTTCGGTTCCACAGGCCTTTTCTGGTAAATGTCGACTCGTCCGTCCAGATGACGTGCTCAATGAAACCAGGCACACATTGTTGTTGGTCTAATAACCAACGGCAGAAGATTCGCCGGCGGTCGTGATCGCCGGTAACTAACGCTTGCACTTTGTACACTTTATATGGGCGCATTCGGTTACGCTTTAACACTTTGTGAACTGTACAGTATGATACACTAGTTCCATCCCGATGCCTTAACAATTTAGCGATACTTCGTGTACCTAGGTTTGGATTCCGGCGAACGACATCTAAAATGCGCTCCTCTGAGTGAACAGCCACTTGACTTCCACCTCCTGCCGCTACCAGAGCAATGGGCCAATTTTCCAACACTCGCTGAAAAGCTGCTGTTATCAGACGAGAGTCAGCTGGATGTCGAGCGGTCGGGAATTTCTCTTGATAAATTCGCAATGCATGCGAAGCATTCCCGTGAGCTTCACCAAGACACATTATCATGTTTCCATATTCACGAGAACTATAAACGTATGCGTTAGGCATTATAAAAACAAAAGAAGAAACTTAAACTATTTAACTTAAATAATTTATTAAACAAAAAAATTGTACTGTCCCTAGCCACAGTCAACACGGAACTGTAACAAAAACTAAAATTATTAATTTATTCCGCTAAAACAAATTCGACAATGTCCTTGAAGCACTGGAACTTTCCAGACACCGTTAAAGCGTTATGTATGTTAAGACTTCGCCAACGTTTATTTATTTATCACTACGACTAGTCTTCATATGGAATTTAAAAGTAATGGTTGTAATTTTTAATACAATTACACAATCAATTGTACCCTGGCGCAACAAGCAGTTCTTTACTACAAAAATTATTGCAATTAATTAACGTACCTAATTGGGTACTCAGTACTCACACAATTATAAACACTATTTCATCGTTATCTTTGTTTTTGTATAAGAAAATAGAAATGAAATGGTACTGAATAATTTAATAGTTAAAATCAATTGCAATTATGATCGACAGTTGATTATTATCAGAATTAATGTAAAAAATTATACTTACACTTTATTTTGATTGACTTTTCTTATTTGATCCGGCCAATACTTTGAATTTAAAAAGAGGTTCGTAAATTATTAAAAATGACTTGCAAGTTTTATAGTGATTGGCGCCTCTAATTCTATTGTCGCTGGCAAATTAAATTTCTGTGGAGGGAGTGTCTGCGCATGGGTACAGTCGCGTTCTAAAGTACTACGGCTAAGTAAAGCTAAAATTATTTATATCTATTGTTTTATGACTGAACTAGTGAACTGAAGGTAAATATGATAGAGGAAGGTGAATGGGGAAAATTGTTCAGTAAAGTTAAAAGTGTTGAGGAAGAATACCGAAAAACTTACCATGTGATCGACCTGATGACGGAAGCTCAAGCGAAGATGAAAGTGATGATGAAGTAGCATCCAGTAACACCAACACACCTTCAACATCTGGCTTCCATGTGACCCAAGACGACATAATGGACGGCGTGCCACTTACTACTTTATATTTTACGATAGAAATAACAAATAATGCTCAAGTAAACATTATCCATTTTTAATTCCAACCTTTTCCAAAGTTCTAAGTAGCTAGTAAGACACCTATTATGATTCTACAATAAAGCAATTACTTACTTACTATAATATTATAAAACAATATCCCAATACCATGTAGTACTTTAGAACGCGACTGTAACCTCCCTCCAGTCGACCTGTATCTAGCTCGGTGCGAAAAAATGTGAAACCCGGCCGGCTCGTATCGCATCACGCTGTGACGCAGTAGGTTTCAGTTTTGGCGGGAAATGTTATTAATCGTAATTTTTGAAACAGTTCCGTGTTGATTTTGTACACGCGTGGGCGAGCGACAGCTCAATCGTTTTGTTTATTAAATTGTAATTACTTGTGATTACGTGTTGGTATTATTCGTGTTGTTACGTTTTTTGTTTTAATAATGCTTAACGCGTACGTTTATAGTGATTGTAAATACCGCAAATGTTAGGTATCCGAACCTAGGTACACGAAGTATCGCTAAATAAATTGTTAAAACGTCGGGATGGAACAAGTGTGTCATACTGTGCAGTGCACAAAGTGTTGAAGCGTAATCGAATGCGCCCATACAAATTGCACAAAGTGCAAGCTTTAGTTCCAGCGATCACGACCACCGACGAGTTTTCTGCCGTTGGTTATTATACCAGCAACAACGTGTGCCTGGTTCCATTGAGCACATTATCTGGACGGATGAGTAACATTTACCAGAAATGGCCTGTGGAACCGAAGAAATACACACGTGTATTCAGAGGTTAACCCGCACGCTGTTCGACAAACCGGGCACCAAATCCGATGGTCGGTTAACGTATGGGCAGGTTTATTTAAGGATCGCATACTGGGACCAGTGTTTCTGCCACAGCGACTGAACGGACAGCGATACCTAAACTTTATAAAAGAACAGTTGACAGACATTTTAGACGACCTTTCGTTGGCTGAATATCGCCGCACATGGTTCCAGTATAATGGTGAGCGCCTCAATGCTATTTGATGATCGCTGGATTTGGCGGACTAGGACCACACGCTTGGCCACCTCGCGCACCAGATCTGACCCCGTTAGACTTCTTTCTGTGGGGTATGTGAAAGAAAGGGTTTTTAATCGTGAGTGTGATAGTGCTGACGAAACTACAAAAGCATCGTGGATATTTTCGACAAACTACGTACGGACTGTGTCGAAGATCACACGATGATGCCCCGCCTCCATGAGGAGACGCAACACCGAGCCCAAATCTGCCTTGAAATGAATGGAGCAAATTTGAGCCGCATCTCATAAGACCACGGAGGATTTAGAGCGGTAAGCTGTTTCATAACTATTTTTTTTTAAATAACTTAGTACTGAACTAATCTGAATACATACATAACTGAATACATGAGAATAATAAACATACCTACACGATGAATAAAAACGCATGACTCTAACCTTGGTTACATTTCATTTATGTATTTTGTTATTAGCGGGAAATCGAACCAGTTATTTGGGTTATTTAACCTGTAAATTCGGATTAAAATGGCTACGTGGAGACAAGTACAGTGGCAAAATAGTATGTTAAGTAGATAAGTTAGGTATTTAGACAAGTGTTTTAAGTTGTGTTTTTAGTTGCGGACCGCGCGAATTTGCGTTCGCGCGTACATTGACCTTTAATCAGCTGATATGAATTCAGTTATTCCACTGCTGGTTTTAGTTTTCAGTATTTTCATGATTTTTTTTTGAAATTATCGTTTCATTTAGCTGTACTAACATGATGGCGCGTGAATAAATCTAATAAAACGTTGTAAAAATATGTTTTTTTTTTCATCAGGATCAAATTTATTTGTGGCCCATGATCAAAGGTATACTTGGTGCTGTCGCCTGTCTAAGTTTTCGGGAGCGTTCCAAAAATACCCTGTATATATATATACAACGTGTCCCAAAATTCAACGATAAGCCAACACCGGAGGATAGACCTGCCCCGGACTAATCGGGGAAAAAAAGAAAAAAAAATATATCCCAATTATATTTTAAGTTATATAAAAAAAATTAAATTCTTCAGAAATTGAGACCGTTTATGATATTTTTCACTACCATGATCACAATGTTTTAAATATTTTTTTCTTTTTTTTATAGGCAACCTGAATAGTACTGCTATCTACAACTATTCTTAAAAACTCCAGAATAACTCTTGTTTTATCACGAAAATTAATGAAACTTATTTTATTCCCTAAATTTTTTGAAGACTTTTACTTTTAACCAAATTTAACATATCGTGGTGTAAAAAAAAGTATGAACACTAGTATGGCAAGTTTTTTTTTAAAATTGACGCAACTAACCAACATTCCAAAATGGTATAGTACTCTAGGAAAACAAGTTATAAAAAAATATGGGCCTATTATTTCTAAACAGGGGCCAAATTCCTTAAATTGTAATTGTCAGTAATCACTTTTACTACATGCCCAAAATGGGTTCCTGTTACAATTTCTAGGAATTCGAATGGGGCATTAATACCTTAGATGTTAGAGAGAGATAGATAGATAGAGATATTTACGTTAAAAAGAGACAACAACAGTGCAGGTAGAGAAGCTGTTATTATTCTCAGCAAGTCGGTTCAGTACGCTCTGCTCCTTTGCTTACTGTGCACTGTTCCCAATTCAACTTACGTGGCCCTCGTACATACTATCGAGGCTTGGTTTTTGGACTGGAATCGACCTGCAAACTTAACTGACCTGGCATTATCTTGGACTACGATTGTGTGTTTTGTGAGTTCTGGCGCATTTTGAACTGTTTGGCGTTTAACATGCCGCAACCGTACACACCACAGGAATACGCTAATATGCATTTAATCTATGGAGAATGCCGATGTAATGCTAACGCTGCTAGCAGACTGTATCGAGAAAGATACCCAAATGCTCAAAAATATCCTGATTATCGAGTGTTTATTAATGTGCATCAAGAGTTTTCGGAGGGTCGTATGCTATCCAATAGGAGAAGCGCTGGAAGACCTAGATTGGATCGTGATGAAGAAGTTCTCAATGAGATAGAAAATGATTCAACAACTTCGGTACGTGCCATAGAAGAAGCTACAGGAATCCCGAAAAGTTCTGCACATCGAATATTAAAACGTCACAAGCTTCACCCATATCACTACAGGCGTGTGCAGACGTTATTACTGCGGGACTATCCGCTACGGGTCACATTTTGCCGTGTAATGCTGCAAAGGCACAGTGAAGATCCCCACTTCCTAGACAAAATTCTATGGTCGGATGAAACAACGTGCAAGAAAGATGGGTATTTAAATCTTCACAACCTACATACCGGCATATTAAATGGAAAAGTAATTGGGCCCTTTGAGTTACAAGGAAACTTAGATGGCAATAGTTATTTAAACTTTTTACAAAATGACTTGCGAGAATTGTTAAACGACGTGCGCCTAAGTGATCTTCAAAACATGTTGTTCCAAAATGATGGTTGCCCAGCACATTATGCCCGTCCTGTGCGAGAATATTTAAATCAAGAGTATCTAGGGCGTTGGATCGGGCTACTTGGTCCTATCTTATGGCCACCCCGTTCACCCGATTTGAACCCCCTGGACTTCTTCTATTGGGGTTGTCTTAAAAACAGGGTCTACTCAAAACCCATTGTGACATTGGACGAGCTTCGTCAAAATATCGCTCAGGCTGCTGATTACATTAATAGCAGAAGATATGCAAGACAAATAAAACGATCATTTTTAAGGCGATTTCGTGCATGTATTAATGCTGGTCGCAAACAGTTCGGACATTTGCTATAATGTTAATAACTTAATAAATTACACGTGAAACTGTTTGTACCATTTGTTTTGAAATATTAAACATTTTTTAAAGAACTAATACTTTTATTACACCCGACCGTCATTTGGCCCCTGTTAAGAAATAATAGGCCCATATTTTTTTATAACTTGTTTTCCTAGAGTATTATACCATTTCGAAATGTTGGTTAGCTGCGTCAATTTTTAAAAAAACTTGCCATACTAGTGTTCATACTTTTTTTTACACCACGATAAGTTAAATTTGGTTAAAAGTATAAGTCTTCAAAAAATTTAGGGAATAAAATAAGTTTCATTAATTTTCGTAATAAAACAAGAGTTATTCTGGAGTTTTTAAGAATTGTGGTAGATAGCAGTACTATTCAGGTTCCCTATAAAAAAAAAAGAAAAAAATATTTAAAAAATTGTGGTCATGGTAGTGAAAAATATCATAAACGGTCTCAATTTCTGAAGAATTTAATTTTTTTAAATAACTTAAAATATAATTGGGATATATTTTTTTCTTTTTTTCCCCAATTAGTCCGGGGCAGATCTATCCTCCGGTGTTGGCTTATCGTTGAATTTTGGGACACGTTGTATATATATATATATATATATATATATATATATATATATATAACATGGGTAGAAACAATAGATAAGGTACAATTAATTCAAACAATGTCCTAATTTAAAATAGTCTACAATAACAGGTATGTGAACTAGGGTTAACCTGTATCTCAGGTATATGTGCTAAAAGATACACTAACAAATATTTTCTATTTCTTATATAAAATGAAAAACATACGAACTAATTAATGTTTATTTCGGTAAAACTTATTATCATTAATTTACTTATGATATTCATTAACTTAAAACAATCTGCAACTTTTTCGATCAACTATGATCAATTTTGTAACATGTTCGAATTACATTTTTACAGTCTGCCATTTTTAATGAATACACGTACAAAATTGCATTGACTTGATTTTACAGAAAAAGATCTATGAAGTTAAAAAAATATATGCATTAACAAATGCCTTCTTCTAATGTTTGTTTCCCTTACTTTGTATTTGCGTCTTTTATCAGTGAGCTCTCTCCTGTAGGGCCATTTTAGGTGTTTTTTTTTAGTAACGTACGTACGTACGTTCAAAACGAATAACTGGCGCACTGAGATGATATTATAGGATTTATATAAAATATGAGACAGGAATGAGAAAGGACGGAATAATGCGACTTTTAATACAGAACTTTGCAGCTTTTAATTACTATGAAGGCGATTTACTCAATGAAACACAGGGTAGCCTCTCAGGAACACGATATTCCTACACTAGAAGATTTATTATATTAAACAGAACTACGATTCTGTCATTTTACGAGTCTTACGAGTTTTAATACTCGTAAGACTCGTAGAATGGCTTAAGCAGAATCCTAGTGTGGGGGTAATGTTTTAGCTCAACGAGGATAATAACGACGTTGAAACTCGTAGAATTACAGACCTTGATGTATCTTAGGTTTATTTTTTGCAATATTTCACTGGCGATATGATGTTTGCTTCTTTACACGCTGACTAGGCTCCCTCTTCCCAGGCAGGGAGGCCCCATCTAATTCATCACTGCTGCACTCTTCACTTAAATTTGGTTCCTACAAACTACCACTGTCAGAAGAGTCAGATCTTATCACACTTAATTCTTGACAGTTTTCGTCCATACCTTGATTAAGGATTTCACTATCTACAACAACAACAACATGTAACAATTTAAGAAGTGGTGCATTGTAATTTTTTTTAGCATCTCTAAAGTACTATAATATATATCTCTATCTGAACTGTGTTTTTCTTTTCGAAGTACATCCTACATCCTTTGGTTACCTCTTCATATCTAACTATCATTTCATTTTCACCTTAGAATCCCACTTTGATATCTTCTTCTGGGGAGTATGTACAAACTCAGGTGTACCAAAGATATTCAGTTGGCAACGATGAATGGCAGCTTGACAAACTGCCGCTGTTTTGATAAATCACTTAGACTGTTTCAATTTAATATAAGACATGTTAACATTGAAGGCCGAAATTTGAAGAAATAAAGTCAAAAGTAAAGTTTTGCAATTAAAATTATAACAAATGATTGAATTGTGATGAGTGTTTTCTTGCCGACAAACTCTGTCGACAATTTACAGGAATTTACAGACTGTTTGAGTGCGGTAAGCGCTATTATTGACGAATATGGAATTGAATCAGGGTTTATTTTAGGCGACTTCAATGCCAACCCGGGTGAGTTGTTTTACAATGAACTTGTTAGTATTTGTTTTGACCAGTTATGGTCACGTATAGATCTTAATATGCTAGGGCTGGAAACTGGTACTTTTACTTTTATTAGTGACGTCCACGGGACCAGCAGTTGGCTGGATCACTGTCACAAATCTCGCGGCAAGGCAGGCTGTCGTCGGTGTAGATGTCAAGTATGACACTCTTTGGTCAGACCATTTCCCAATTATAATTAAGTGTAATCTAAATTTAATAAATCCTTAGATCTCTGCGAGCATAATCAATGTTAACAAAGACGTAGTATGGGGTGTAAAGAGTGCGGAACAAATCACAGTGTATGCTAAGGAGTGTCATAATAGGTTAAAATTGGTAGACTTTCCTTCGGAGTGTGAAAACTGTGCTGACCGATTTTGTAATGACCGTGGCTACAGGCGTGTTTTGGTTAAGCTGTATTGTGACCGCTCTCTAAGGCGCAGCGACTTTGGCGAGTCGGGGAGGTGCGAGGAGGGACGGGGGTGGCCCGCGCATAGCTGGGTGGAACCAACCCGTAAGTAAGGCTCACAGAGAGGCCAGATCTAAATTCAATGACTGGGTATTGTGTGGTAGACCCAGGTAAGGTTTTCTTTACAAAGAAATGGGTGATAGCAAAAGAGTTTTCAAGTCCCGATTAAAACGGTGCCAAAATCATCAAGACCAAATAAAGATGGACGGTCTTGCTCTAAAAGAATGTGTGTGTGTGAGATTTTCGCGGCTTCTGGAAGTCACAGTTTAACAGTGGTAGAGCCACGCGGCAGCTTTTGCTGTCGCACGGATGGGCCGGCTCGAACCGGGATGGTACCACGACCTCACAGAAAACCAGCGTGAGGTAGAGGATAACCTCTGCGTTTCGCTTGGTGAGTGCAGGTGGCCGGAGGCCCTTTTTACTGGAAATGAGGCATTCCATCTTAGTCCTCACGGGTGACAACGCATCTGCATTTTGATTTGTAATGGAGGATAGATGTAGATGTCTATGGGCCGCAGCAACCACTTACCTTCAGGAGGACGGTGTGCTCGCTTGTCACCCTTATCCTATAAAAAAAGTCCACCAGTAAAATAAATGTACGGCCTGGCCTTTCTATGTGCGTCAATGGCATGAACAATCCCAAGGAGATTGCAAATCTTTTCAAGAGCCATTTTTTTGTAAAGTCTCTGTTGGATCCGGTAGTGGAACTGATCAGCACTGATATGGACACACAAACAGTGCGCACTAGTTTCCTGGCAAAAAACTTGTGGCGGGTGGAAGGAAAAGGGAAGATCTCCCGCCGGGCAAGGTGTTCTGCCCGGGGAGCGGCTAACGCTCCTAGTGGTAGTTCGGAGCTATTCTATATATACTGCTTTAATTTCGGAAATTTGTTAGCGCGATTTAGGCTTCGATGTGTTTCGCTTGTGGCACGACGACAGTGCCGCCACATCACCCCCTACTCAGACCGGAGGTCGATAGTGCAGTTCGATTGCCGGTGCGTCCTTAATGCCAGTGGGGAATGCATTCTGTGCGCGTAAGGGCAAGTGACGCCGGTGCGAGCGATATGCCGGTGTGTAATGCATGCCGCACTACGCACTTGCAAGTGATGCCGGTGAAAACGGTGGGCCGGAGGAAATGCCAGGGATTGCCTTGTAGTCTGCGGTGAGTCGACAAGAAGGCAAGTGATCTGCGAGAGTGCCGTGAAGCAGAGGCGAGCAGTAAGGCTCAGAACCGTGCCGAACACTGTAGCGCAAAGAGTAGCTCGAAGAAACAGGAAGCATTATTATTCCCATGCTGCGATGAACCTTTGTGAAGCTAGACGGCTTGCAGAATGTGAAGACTGCAGACAATATCTGCTCGGGAGCGGATGAATGGGGTACTTGAGGATGATGACGAAGGTTTTGAAGTTGTAGTTTCCGAAGGTTGTTGGTTGCGTGTTCATATCACGTTGGTTGGTCACCACTGTGGCGGGTGGAAGGAAAATGGGAAATCTTCCGCCGGGCTAGGTGAAGCCCGGGGAGTGGCCAACGCTCCGAGTGGAAGTTCGCAGCTATTTAATATATACTGCTTTAATTTCGGAACTTCGTTAGCGCGATTTAGGCTTCGATGTGTTTCGCTTGTGGCGCGATGACAGCGCCGCCACAAACGTAACAAAAGCTGTGGGAGATATGTGAGGAGGCAAGTCCACGGGACATGACAGACTTAGTGTTGAGCACTTGCAACATGCTCGACCTCACCTAGCTAGGGTCTTGCCTTTGTTCTACTCTCTGTGTGTGAGCCATTCCTATCTGCCCGCGGATTTTATGAAAACCGTGGTGGTACCTATAGTGAAGAACAAGGCGGGTGACTTGACTTACAAGTGTAACTATCGGCTAATTTCTCTTGCAACCGTAATTGAAAAGGTATTTGACGGTTTGCTCAACACATAGTTAAATAATCATTTAATGCTCCACGATAACCAGTTCGGATTTCGTCCTCGCTTATCCACTGAATGAGCCATATTGTGTCTAAAGAAAACCGTCAAATACTACACTGATCACAGGACGCCCGTATACGCGCGCTTCCTCGAACTATCCAGGGCCTTTGATCTGGTGGCATATAACCTACTGTGGGACAAGTTGCAAAGCACAGGCTTGCCACAAGAACTTATCCGCATGCTCCATTACTGGTACGCAAACCAGACCAATAGTGTCAGGTGGGCGGGTGTAATGTCGTATCCGTATCGGCTTGAGTGTGGAGTCAGGCAGGATGGCTTAACATCACCAACCCTATTTAATCTATATATCAACGGGCTGATCGTAGCGCTTGGCAGACTGGATGTCGGCTGCGACATTGACGGTGTTTGTGTCAATAATCTGAGTTATGCAGACGACATGGTGCTGCTGAGTGCGTCGGTCTGCGGCCTGAGGAAGCTGATACGGATATGCGAGGAATATACATGTGGCCATGGATTATTGTATAATCTCAGGAAGAGTCAATACATGATCTTTGAGGCCACTGGTGCGAAATGTCCTGATAATATACTTCAAATAAAATTAAATGGTGTACCACTGGAACGGGTTAAACAGTCTCAATATCTGGGGAATTTACTCACCGTCAACCTAAAGGATCACGCTGATATGGATCGGGAACGGAGAGTGCTGTCTGTCAGAGCTAACATGATCGCTCGTAGGTTTGCGCGGTGTTCAAGGGAAGTTAAGGCTAGGCTCTTCCAAGTGTTCTGTACATCGCTCTACACGTGCAGCTTATGGGCTAGTTACAGTAGGAAGAGTTACAGCGTCCTCCGCGTCCAATACAATAATGCGTGTACGGCGGCGATGGGGCTACCTCGATTTTGTAGCGCCTGTGGTATGTTCGCGGATGCGCGCACCGTATGCTTCAATGCCACCAGGGTGACAAGCGAGCACACCATCCTCCTGAAGGTAAGTGGTTGCTGCGGCCCATAGACATCTACATCTATCCTCTATTACAAAGTGGTAAAGTAAAAAATGACTTTCAATAAGTATTACACATGTGATCTATATTGAATAAAAAATTATTCTATTCTATTCTATTCTATTCAAATCAAAATGCA
Organism: Parnassius glacialis; assembly: GCA_033319125.1. Lineage (NCBI taxonomy): Eukaryota > Metazoa > Arthropoda > Insecta > Lepidoptera > Papilionidae > Parnassius > Parnassius glacialis. The sequence continues at coordinate 8,230,220 of JAVANC010000007.1, read as the reverse complement.
GATGCGTTGTCACCCGTGAGAACTAAAATGGAATGCCTCATTTCCAGTAAAAAGGGCCTCCGGCCACCTGCACTCACCAAGCGAAACGCAGAGGTAAACATCTATTCCACGCTGGTATTCTGTGAGGTCGTGGTACCACCCCGGTTCGAGCCGGCCCATCCGTGCGACAGCAAAAGCTGCCGCGTGGCTCTACCACTGTTAATTGTAATTCTGTTATTTACTTATTAATTTTTATTTTATTTTATTTTATCTCATTATATTATTTATATACTGACATTACTGCCTATTTAAATTGACTCGATTTATTATTTTAAAATTGTATTTTGTATTGACATTAATTTATTTATTGCAAAAATTTTGGAAACTGATTTGAAATTTATTGATTTTACTGGATATGGGTCCAATTTGCCTGAATAAAAATGATTATTATTATTATTATTAATGGCAACCTAAGCATCACTAAGTTATAGGGATTCAAAAACTAGAATACTTGGAAGTTTCAAACGAGAGTCGTATTAAAAGGCCGGGATTTAAGCGATGTAGCCGAAGGAAAACTGAAAAACACAGAAGAAAATAAGTCACACGTATCAGTGACAGATATGCAACACGTCTGCTGGAATGTGTAGCTGTGTATAAACAAAAGGGTGAAATAAACATACATATTATCCAGCAATATTTCTTTCATTTCAAATGCGAAGAAGGAATTCAGATGTCTATGTTTTTGTCCAAAAATACAACAAATACAATACCACTTGTAGCAATTGGGGGAGAAAATATGTGAAAGGTTTTTGATAACTCACGTTCTAGTGTCACTGCTTGATCGCTATTAACACTTCGTATCTGCCGAGGAGTCAGCCCTAGATGAGAAATAAACATATGACAACTTGGTAGCAAGGTTGTTAATCGAAGAAGAACAAATGAAGGAAAAAGTGATGAAATACTGGAAGCATCAGCATTTGTTCTGGAAAAGAAAACAGTGAACAAGAAGAATGTCAAATGCTACAAATAAAAAAGATTCGGGTATTATAAGTCGGAGTGCGGGAATAAGGATAGATAGTGATACGGCAAACAAAATTGGTACAAGGTGTTTTTACTGTAATAAACTCGGTCATCACAAAAGTGAGTGTACAATATCGGCTAAACAAGAGAGCAATGCATTTATGTTAGAATCAGCTGAGATTCTGACGTTAGTATACAAATTCAAAGTAGGTGGTAGATACAGGTGCGAGTGAACATATATGCCATGATTGACAATTGTTTGCTTCATATTCGTAAGTCAGTGATTGTAGGAACGGAACGGAACGGCAATGAGTGCATTAGGTTGCGGATAGGTGATCATCATCATTACAGCCTTTCATAAGTCCACTGCTGAACATAGGCCTCCCCCAAGAAATGCCACAAAGCACGGTCCTGAGCCACCTGCATCGGTCGACTTCCTACATGTCTTACCAGGTCGTCACTCCATCAAATGGGGGGTCGCCCTACACTTCGCCTACCGGTACGAGGCTGCCAATCGAGAACCTTACTTCCCCATTGGTTGTCGGTTCTTCGAGCTATATGGCCGGCCCACTGCCACTTCAGCTAACTAATCCGTTGGGCTATGTCGCTTACTCTGGCTCTACTGCGGATATACTCATTTATAAGTTTATCACGCAGAGAAACCCCGAGCAAAGCCCTCTCCATAGCTCGCTGAGCGACCTTGAGCTTCCTCATATGGCCAACAGTGAAGGACAACGTCTCAGATCCGTAAGTCATCACTGGCAACACTCACTGGTTGTACAATTTCGTTTTCAGGTTTTGAGGTATGTCTAACGAAAATATGTGTCGTAGTTACCCGAACGCTGCCCAGCCGGGTTGAATCCGTCGATTGAGCTCTCGGTTGAAGTTGAACTTACCTAGTCGGACTATTTGTCCCAGGTAAACATACTCGTCAACAACTTCGAGCTTAGCGCTCCCAACAACTACCGGCATAGGTGTGACATGGACGTTAAACATGATCTTTGTTTTGTCCATGTTCATCTTAAGATCTATCCGTTGGGAGACACTATTGAGGTCATTGAGCATAGTGCTTATGTCCTCCAGCGATTCTGCCATAAGGACTATCCTTCGTCTTCGTTGCATATCGTCGGAAAATCGAAGGCGAGTGATGTACTCGCCATTGATGTTAATACCGTATCCTTTCCAGTCCAGTACCTTGAAAACCTCTTCCAATGTAGCGGTATAGAGTTTCGACGATATCACGTCACCCTGTCTTACACCTCTCTGCAGTTGGATAGGTTTCGTACTCTGATTCTGTTCTCAGACAGCCATCGTAGATCTACTGTACAAACACTTCAGCACTTCGATATACCGACAATCAACTTGGCACCGCTGAAAGGACTGCAGCACCGCCCAAATTTTGACGGAATCAAAGGCTTTCTCATAGTCCACATACGCAAGGTAAAATGGTAGATTATACTCCTCTGCCTTCTGTATAATCTGCCGCAGGGTATGTATGTGGTCTATAGTACTAAAGCCTTTTCAGAAACCGACTTGTTCGGGAGGCTGGAAGTCGTCAAGCCTGCGTGCGAGACGATTCGTAATGACTCTCGAAAACAGCACGTAGACGCGGCTTAGATGGGAAATCGGTCTGTAGTTCTTCAAGAGAGCGTTGTCGCCTTTCTTAAGGAACAAGACCACCGGACTTCTTCTCCACGCCTCCGGTGTAGTGCCACCATGGAGGACGGACTTAAAGAGCTTCTGAAGGACTTAAAGTCCCGGTTTTTTACCCGCTTTCAGAATTTCCGCTGTAATTCCATCCTCGCCCGGGGACTTTCCCTTTTTTTTAGGTGCTGGAGAGCCATTCTAATACCAATGGGAAGGTATGGGGTAGTAGATATTCTTAATATCAAATAAAATCGCGCCTCATTTAGCTATTATTTTTTATACTAGTATCGAATCTGGTGTGTTTCCTGATTTAATGAAGTATAGTAAAGTAATACCTTTATTTAAATCTGGTAGTACATTAGACCCCGCTAATTTTAGACCTATTTCTGTACTACCAACACTTAGTAAGATTTTTGAAAAAATTATTCTTGATCAAATGTTAAATTTCTTTAATATAAATAATTTACTTCATAAAAATCAATTTGGTTTCACAAGGGGTCGCTTGACAACTGATGCCGGTGTTGAGCTGATTAAATATATATTTAATGCATGGGAGAATTCACAGAATGCTTTGGGTATATTTTGTGACCTATCCCAAGCCTTCGATTGTGTTCACCATGCAACATTAATCAGGAAACTTCAACACTACGATGTAAGAAGTGATGCTCTTAAATTAATTATTTCATATTTAAGTAAGAGAACGCAAAAAGTTGTCATTAACAGTATGAGACCTTCCGGGTCGATGGTTCAAATGGGCGTGCCTCAAGGCTCAATTCTCGGCCCCTTTCTGTTTCTTGTGTACATTAATGACTTACCTTACATAGTAGGAGATAACCATGATATAGTATTATTTGCAGATGACACTTCTTTAATTTTCAAATTAAGTCGACAATTGCTAAAATATGACGAAGTAAATAATGCTATATCTAAATTAGTAAATTGGTTCAATGTTATTAATTTGCATTTAAATGGCACTAAAACGAAATGTATGAAATTTATGACTCCAAATGTCAAACAATTAAATACTTATGTAATTTTAAATTTTTAAAGTAATTATAAATGGATACTAGGAACAGACACAAGATAGTAGTACCGGTTGATCGACTCCATCGAGTCAGTAATTCGTTCTTGGGGCGATGTATACGCTTTTACAACAAAATTCCAGAAAATATACAAAATTTGAACTGCTCAAAGTTCAAAAACTTTATAAAACTAAGTTTGTATAAAAAGGGTTATTATAGTATTAAAGAATTTATAGATGATAATAACCCCTGGAAATGAGATGATCACTACCAAGCTATTTCTAATTTGTTGTGTTGTTAATTTGTGTAACATACATGAATGTAAGCTGTTGTTTAAAAAAAAAGTCCCGCTGGGTTTCTTGCTGGTTCTTCCCAGGACAGAGGTATTTTTTTCGAACCAGTGGTAATTATACAAAAGAGTTCATTAAGTATTATTTATCATCTACATCTATTATTTTTTTGTACAGCATCGTCTTGGTTTTTTGCTGTTATGATGCTGTTACTGTTTTTGTAATAAATAAATAAATAAAAAAATAAATCTATATTGAATAAAAAAGTTTCTCTTTCTGTTTCTGTTTCTTAACCGCCACTACACTGCGGACAGGTGATATAACTCAGATATTCAATAGACACGGGTGGATTGAAACTAATTTAGAAATGTATTGTATGTACCGGAACTTAAAACTAATTAATTATTTATTAACCGTGTGACAAAAAAATATTATATTATGAAGACAAAAAAACAAATACCCCTTCTATAAAAATTAAAGGCTTTGTGCGGTTGCAAATCGTTGTTGAAACTCGTTCAGCAGCCTTGGCGAGCCGCGCCGTGTGAACCAGTGCATTGTTATAAAGAAACAGCACTCCCTTGGTAAATACTCAATACTCAATAACTTTATTGCATTCCATAGGTTACAAAGAGTGTTACATAGTTTTATGGTATTTCTATGGGCTCTGATGGGCGCAGCAATATTATGAAGGAATAACATTTATTATTATAATTATTACTATTTTCAAATAATTATTTAGTATTAACGATCATTTAGATGCGGTCTTTATTTGCATCCTACCCTTGGGGGCGGGTTTGCTTCTCGCCGGAAAATCCCAGCGTTGTTGCCGATTATGTTGCTGATGTGGTACTTCAGGGTTTGAAACTTTTTATTCCATCCTCTGTGGTGCCCATCGGAGGCAGATCCCAGCCATGGTTTGGTCGCTCCTGTAAAATAGCATCACGCTATAAGCAGGAGTGCTACCAGGCCTGGGCTGACGCATCAACGTCTCGGGATATAAACACCAGCGCACTTAAAAAGAAGTATAATTCCGCCTACAGGTCCTTTAAATGCGTCATTGCCAAGGCAAGGTCTGAGCACATCGGCAGAATTGGCGAGAAGCTAGTTCGCCTTCCTTCGGGAACCCGTGCATTCTGGTCTCTCGCCAAGGCTGTCCAAGGGAACTTCTGTCAGCCATCTCTTCCATCTCTGCATAGAGAGGACGACTCACTGGCCCATGCCGCAAAGGGAAATCCGATCTGTTGAGCTCTCTTTTTGCGTCCAACTCGACTCTAGATGACGGGGGGAACACACCGCCGACCATCCCGCGATGTGAGTGCTCCATGCCGGATGTGCGATTTACACAGTGCTCGGTCCGCAAAGCACTCTTCTCCCTGGACGTCAGCAAGTCGAGTGGGCCCGATGGAGTCCCTCCCATTGTGCTGAAGACGTGTGTTCCGGAGTTGGCACCGGTTTTAACGCGTCTTTTCCGGTACTCCTACTCCCAAGGCGTAGTCCCGAACTTATGGAAGACAGCTTTGGTGCACCCAATCCCTAAAAAAGGCGACCGCTTTGACCCGTCCAACTACAGGCTTATCGCCATCACCTCCTTGTTCTCCAAAATAATGGAAGCCGTTATAAACTGCCAGCTCATGAGGTACCTTGAGGATCACCAGTTAATTAGTGACCGCCAGTACGGTTTTCGTCGGGGTCAATCAGCTGGTGATCTTCTAGTCTACTTAATTCATAGATGGGCGGAAGCAGTAGAGTCCAAGGGGGAGGCATTAGCCGTTAGTTTGGACGTAGCGAAGGCCTTTGATCGGGTCTGGCACAAAGCGCTTCTTTCGAAGCTTCTTTCCTATGGGCTTCCCGAGAAATTGTGCAAATGGATCACCAGTTTACTTGCTGATCGGAGCATCAAGGTCGCAGTAGATGGTGCATGTTCTGATCTCAAGCTTATCAACGCTGGTTTTCTACTTGGCTGCGTACTATCACCAACGCTGTTTCTTCTGCATATCAATGATATGTTGCTAACTGGTAGCATTCATTGCTATGCAGACGATAGCACTGGTGATGCCTTATGTACCGGCCGTGCCAATATTTCTCGGGAAAACGTCGCCGAGTACCGAGACAAACTTGTGTCTGAAGTCGAGTCTTTGCTTAACAAAGTCTCGGATTGGAGCCGACTAAATCTAGTCCAGTTCAATCCCCAGAAGACACAAATTTGCGCGTTTACCGCTAAAAAGAACCCCTTTGTCGTATCTCTTCAATTTCAAGGCACTCCCCTTGCTGCCTCAGCCAGTATCGGAATCCTTGGCGTTGACATATCGAATAGTGTGCAGTTTCGTGGTCACTTGGAAGGGAAGGCCAAATTGGCCTCTAAAAAGCTTGGCGTGCTCAGCAGAGCGAGACAGTATTTCATGCCGGCACATCGCTTGCAACTTTACAAAGCGCAAGTTCGGCCCCACATGGAATACTGTTCTCATCTCTGGGCCGGGGCACCCCAGTGCCAGCTCCTTCCACTTGACCGCATCCAGCGCAGAGCGGTTCGAATCGTCGACGACCGACTTCTTTCTGATCCGCTCGATACACTGGCACTGCGTAGACATGTTGCATCTCTTTGCGTATTTTATCGCATCTATCACGGGGAGTGCTCTGAGGAATTGTTCGGACTAATTCCGGCCGCTCAATTTCACCATCGCACATCGCGACAAAACTCGCGTTACCATCCATACCATCTGGATGTTTGGCGGTCCACCACTGTGCGATTTAGAAGAAGTTTTCTCCCTCGCACGACTTCCTTGTGGAATCAATTACCACCAGCGAATTTTCCGGACCGATACGACTTAGGAACCTTCAAGAAAAGAGCTTACACCTTTCTAGAAGGTCGGCAACGCATCTGTAATTCCCCTCGTTTTGCGGTTGTTCATGGGCGGCGGTAGTCACTTACCATCAGGTGAGCCGCATGCTCGTTTGCCCCCATAAAAAAAGAAAAAAACATTTATTATATTATTTAAACATACACACGTTGAATTTTAAATACGGTTATTATAATTGTTATCACTAATTAATTAATTTATTTTGACATTTAAAGTATTATTATAATTAGTATAATAAGCATAGCTGAATTTTTATTAAATTTTTTGAATCATTTTAAATTTTATTAGGATTTTATTGTAATTTATTTAGTAGGATGGCATTTCATTGTTACCTAACATACCTATATATATATATATATATATATATATATATATATATACTTACATATCTTTGTTATATTTTTATCTTCCAAAAATTCAGAAGTATTATAGTAACACTTTTTTATAATTAGTTGCTTAAATTTTTTCACGAATTGTTTTTAGTCTTTAATGTTTTTTATATATTCGAATAATTTATTATATATTTTTATAGACATGGCAAATGGGCTGGAAGAATGAGATTTTAGTCTTGAAACTAGGAGCACTAGTTTGTTTCTCTGTCTTAGATTCCTAGATAAGTTATCATCTCGTTTTGTGTAGAAGCGTGGATTTTTTTGATAAATTTGCATAGTTCCAAAATATAGATACAGGGCAGGCTTAAAATATTATACTTCTTGAAGTTAGGCTTACAGCTTTCTATGTTTTGTATATTAACTATAATTCTTATTAGTTTTTTTTGTTTAGTTAATAAACTTGGGACATCAGTACCGCCTCCCCATAGGACAATGCCGTAGCTGAGCCATGCATGTGCATACGCGTAGTAGGTTGTTATCGCGGTGGTTATATCTGTTTTTTTTTTACTTCTCGTAATGCGTACATAAAACTGCTTAACTTTCTATGTAATTTTTCTATATGTGGTTTCCAAGTGATATGGGTATCTATTATTAGGCCTAGTAGTGTGTGTGGTCGTTAACAGTATCTATAGTTAAGCCATCATTATCTATTTTTATATCTAATTTTGGTTTTTGATATGGGTGATATGACATTATTTTAGTTTTTGATAAGTTTATCCGCAGGTTATGTTTAGTTAGCCAGTCCGTTGTTTTGAATAATATGCTGTTAATTTTTTCTGTTAGATTTATTGGACTTTGGCTTGATAAAAGAATAGAAATATCGTCCGGAACATGACACAGCATACGTTCAGAACCTCTGCAAAGTCATTAATGTAAATTAAAAACATAAGACACCCCAGCACGCTGCCTTGAGGTATTGAGGCTTTAATAGTTTTAGTATCGGATCTAACTTTTTCAATTTTGTGTAATTTATCATTGAAATACTTTATTTCTACTATATGCGTTCTATTGCATAAATATGATTTTAACAGATGTCATATAATTTATTCAGTAATATGTTATATTGCACTGTATAGTATGCTTTTGACATGTCAAGTAGTATTCCTATAGCATATTTTTATCGTTAATTATATTATGTATTTTTAATATATTTATAAATTGCTAAAACTGTTGATTTGGTTTTACGGAAACCGTTTTGACTTTCACTAAAGATATTTTTTTTTCGCAGAATTTATAGATACGATCGTATAATGCTTTCTCAAATATTTTGGAAGCTGTGAGTAATAAGGTCGATATTTCTCTGGGTCCGTTTGTGTACCTTTTTTATAAATAGGTTCACGAGTGAACTTTTTAGTATATCTGGGAATACGCCTTCTACAAAAGATTGATATACCAATAGTATTAATGGATCTACTAAAGCGCTTGCACACGCTACGGTGTTAGCTTAGTTAATTTTTAGACTCTTTAATATTTTAAGTATTTCTTCAAATTCTACTCTGTCTAGAAATATTGAGTTTTCTGATGGACGTAGAACAAGAAGACCCTTTGCTTGTGGATGAATTGTTTCACCAATATTGGTGAAGTAATCATTAAATTTATTGGCGATCTGTTTTGGGTCAGAAGAAATTTGGTTGTTGATATTTAATTTAATTTTTGATTTTACCTTTAATTTCACTTTGTTTGTGCGTTCTCTAACAATATGCCACATTCTTTTTATTTTATTATTAGACAGCTTTATTTTGTTTATAAAGTATAATTTTTTTGACGTTGTTATAACTTTTTTAATATTTTTTCATATTTTATATAATAATCTGTAAGAATTTTATCATTTGACCTTATAATGTGCGATTTGAGTAATCTTATGTTATAACAAGACTTTTCATACCAACGGTAAGCCAATGTTTTTTATAGTTCTTTTTTATCTTTATTCCTTTTTTGGTATACAATTATCTAGAATTTTAATCAAAGTTTGATGAAATATATTATAGTTATAGTTTATGTCTTTAGTTTTATTAAGTATCTTTTCCTAATCAAGCGATTCTAGTGCAAGTTCAAAATTTGCTATATTGCTTTTGTTATATTGTCTTTTTCTGTGTACCATATTTTTTGTTTATATTGTTTAGAAAGATTCAAATGAATTATAGTGGCCTTATGGTCAGACAGACCCAATTCTTGCACAGTTTGTTATTTATTGTATTTATATTTAATAGTAACTTTTTTCCTTCTATGTATAGGTTATCAAATTTTGTCACAGCTTTTGTCTCTTTTCAAATATTTCGTCTCTTAATAATTTGTTGTTTTTTTTTTGTGTAATATCATCATAGTACTTAGAGATGACTAATCCAGATTTTTCGAATAAATTTTTATGATCGATAAGGTATTTTGTCATATTTTTACTTATCAATTCAATAACGAGGGGTCTAGTGTTATTCCTATGTTTACCTAGTCTGTATGTGTCTTCAATATAACCGTTTAGATCCACATTCATAATGTCTCTGAATATGTTTACAATTCTGTTGCATAAGCTGAAATAATTTTCATTGTGTTGTTCCATTAGTTTATAAAGTACTATTTTTCTTGAGTTTATTTCAGGTATTCTAAAGTTGTTCTCAATCTTTTTACTTAGTTGTTTAATGTCTTCTCTTAGTTTTTCATTTTCTTTTGTAATTGACTCTATTTTTAAGTTTAGTTGGCATATCTCATCTTTTCTTTGTTTATTTTGACAATTTAGAATTTTTGTTTTTTGCTGAATATCTTCTTTTAATGATATAATGGCTTTATTAATTTCTGAGTGAATTGTACTTTGCAGCTCATTTATTAGTGATCTATTATTTTCTTTTAACTTTTGTTGTATTATTACACTTAGAGTTTGCAGTAAGTTTTCATCAGATTTTGCATTTGGGTTTGGGGAGGTTTGGGTAATAACAGTATCACCTAATAGCTCAATATCCACCGAAGCACTAGTGTTATTGTGCGTATTATTTGGAGATCTTCTTAATGTAATGTTGTCTTTATCATTTTCCTAGATATTTACTACAGGATATTTTTGGCGAGGGCGTATTGGCGTGTTTGTGTTATTTTTCTTGGGTTGCTTACAATAGCAAGCTTGAAATATCCATGCGGCCTTTGTTTCTGCCGACATTGTGTTATAGAAGGGTTGTGGGGTTACATTTGCGCAATCTAAATCGTATGTATTTTTGCAGTATTTACACGTCAGATGTTCCAGTTTATGGGGTATTTCATTACAACCAGACAGTTAGTCGACATTATTGCAAAGTATTTCTTCCTGAATAATTATATGCCGCCCTCTTGTGGTGTGTGACGGAGATGGGAAGTAATTAGCGATTTTGGTGTCCTGCTTTTTGTTCAATATATAATGTTGAGTTTTTGGGTTAATCTAGTAGATGGCGCAATAGGTTACAAAGGTTCGTTCGTAAAAGTGTGCGATTTTACCGATCTCTAACAATCAAGCAAAATAGTAATCGATTGCCAACTTGTCTCAGTGGGCTTTTGGTGTTATGTAGTTCATGAAGTTTCAATAGATGGCATTAGTTTCTTCAACCCTGCTCTATTGGGAACTTAACGCTGAGAGTTCAAAGTCCAATTTACTAGAACTTGTATAGCGGTTTATAAGATAACTGGATTTGAAAATGTTCACATAAAAGTATAAAAGTTTCACAGTTATTATATAACAGTTTTCTTTTTTCACTTATAACTTTGTAAATTAATGAATTTTTGTAATGTCTTTTAATAGTTTTAGAGTTCGGATTACAAATAATTGCACTGGGTATTTCACCGTATCTAGTTCACTTTACATTTAGATAACACTATACGATAAAAACACTTCAAATTTTTTCATCATCTTTTCATCTTTCAATAATTTTCACATGTTCATCTGTGGCCGCTGTGATTGGCCTTTTCGATGCTTTCCTTGTCTTTTTTGAATTTACTTGACCACGTCTGTACGGTGAATATTGAAGGAACAGAGTCTTGGTAAACGGCCACCATCTTCATGGAAGTTTTTTTAGTTTTTCTTTGTTTAGTGAGGAATTTAATCACCGCACGGTGTTCGATTTTTTTTTCAAAATTATCGAGTCTGAAGGTTACATAAGAAGTAATGAAGTTATCAAGACGAAATTTCATATTTATACCCTCAGGTAGTGTTGTAAGCTAATGATTTTTTAAATTACCCACATTATTAGCAAATCATACTAATACCGATAATAGATTAAACGCCCCTCGTATTTTGACTTCTTCAATGTATCGATTGCTTCTCAAATGTATTGCGGCAAATACAACTCATGTAAAACTGAATCTTAGCGAGTGGCAAGAAAACCTTGTACATCAGAATATTTAACCTGAGAAAAACGTGCTTGCAAATAATAACATTGAAGCAAGTCGTGACTTCGTTGGTCACTATCAGGGATGTTTGGAGGGCAAACCACACCGTTTGTCTTATTGTACGAGTCAAGCGATGAGTTCTAAATATTTTGACAGTGGTAGTTTGTAGGAATGAAATTAAAGTAAAGAGTGCAGCAATAATGAACCAGATGGGACCTCCCTGACTGAGAAGAGGTAGGCTAGTAAGCGTGTAAAGAAGCAAACACCATTTTGCCAATGTATCAAAGTGATCTTGAACGAGGATAAACCTAAGATATATCAAAGTATGTAATTCTACGATTCTCACAGTCGTTATTATGCTCGTTGGGCTAAAACATTTTCCCCAACCCTGGGATACTGCCATTATACGATAACTAGGACTCCTAAAACGACAGTATAGTGTTTTTTTTTTGTTATTGTGTTTTATTGTGTTGTTATCATGTTGTCTCGTCTCTCAAGTTATACTACTGTGTGATTGTGTGGGGACATAATATGTATTACGGTATAGTTGAAATGTTATTGCTCTATACTGAATGTATAGTGTAGTACGCTGTTTTATTGGTGATAATGATTAATTGCATAAGCAAAGGAGCAAGTTGAACATCCGTTCTCAAACTTTTATTATATTTAACAGTTAACCTCCAAAATAATTTTTAATATCAATAGTGGGATAAAATTTCTGTACACATATAATCTTAGTGAAAGACTTAAATGCGCCTCGTGACTCTGTTTTCATATTAAATATATATTCTCTTATGTAAAACTTATTCGAGGTTATTTTTTAAATAAAGAGGAAAGAATGATAACACATTTTTTTTTTAATTCACACACAAAAAGAAAATTAACAATACTTATGATAGGAACAATCTTACATGTATAACGGCCCCACGCAAAAAAAAGAGCGATCGCGTCGCGCGCACTGTTTTTATACCATTAGGGCTTGCAGGGGAAGGGAGTCTTCTATCTTCTACTACACGGCCTCTCCTGACAGGAGACCATCCTCGGGCTCCCTTTCTCTTTGAATATCGGCCTCATGACTGGGGCATGGAGAGTGCAGGCGCCGCGTCGACCACAGGTGACGCGCTCGGTGATGACTCGTCGTTGTCGCTTGTGACGTAGGCTCTGGGTGTCGGCGCGGAGGGTCTCTCTATTCTTGACGTTTCTCTCTGCTGCTCTTCCTCTACCTCCTGTCCCAAGCCTTCAGCGTCAAGTGGCTTAGGTCTTGGAGACTGTCCTTTTATAAGTTGAGACTCCTCGGCAGTGGACTCTTCGCCTTCAATGTCTGCGTCTGTCAACAAGGTATACCATAACCATTATGTTAACGAAAACATTATTTCTTCGTTAGCACAACATATCGTCTGAGTGAGTCATAGGCACTACGTTCTGTTATAGATTTCCTTTTACTAGGGATCCGCTGACACAAAGCACACAGTCAGCACTCTCTTAGTAGCTTCGGTACTTTCTTATTTCAACACTAGGAATACCGTGCAGTCCGTCATTCACTCTCATCCGAAATACTCGCCTCTCAATTTCAATTCCAAAATTGTGTCATTCTATAATAAATCCAGTTGTAATTCCTAAATAGTTTTTTTAAAGACATTTCGTGAAGCCCCGTATAACATTGAAGGCAACGGTGAAGGGATCTATAAAAGATCCTTGGTGCCTCTGAGGACTCAATTGTGCAATTACTAGAACGTTCTGTGTTGTGATCTCTATAAATACTTACCGCTTAAAACTCGTTTCTTCGCTGAACTGCCGAAATCGATACCCGCCTGGCCACATGAAAAATTTATGCTAGAAGTCATACAACTGAAAGAAAAAAGAAGAAAAGAGAGTAGAAGAAGAATACCACCCAGCATCTGCTCATCATCCACAAACCGAGTCTACGAAGTCAATAGTGCTGCGCACTTCCGCTGTTTTCTACGCTGTCGCCGTGTTCCTGAATCCTGGTCAAAAATACAAGTACATAAACCCGACATGTTCCCGTAAGTCCGCTCCATATCTATAGGAATATTATATTGATACAGTCTTAAATGTTGTGAATAATACTGAATGTTTTATAAACTTTACAAAATTTATAACCTAATTAATTTAAACTATCAAAAAAAAAATACAAAATTAATTCATATTTCAGTTAAACTCTCATTCATAATCAATTGTATGTCAAGTGTCTTTTAAACATTATATTTTAATTGTGTGCTATTGCTTGTAATCGAGACCATTGCAACGCCTTATCACTACTACGCCCACGCGAAACGCCGAGTACCTTATCTTCGTTTTGACTAATCCTCGTCCGTCACAATGCCTAAAGACGAACTTACACCGGTTATTTCGACACCAAGCATCGATCTCAATATTCTTTGTAAATTTATAAGTAAGTTTGACGGCAACCGAGAAAAATTAATGCCATTTATTAATAACTGTAGTAATGCTATGAACCTCGCGTCAGATCAACAACGAGATATCCTTTTAAAATACATACTTAGTCAATTAGAAGGACGCGCTGAAAGTGCTTGCTCGATTAAAATATTTGAATCTTGGTCACAGTTAGAAGACTTTCTTAAAAATCCCAATTCGGTGACAGAAAACATTACGCTGCACTGCTCTCAGACCTACAAGAATGTCGTCAATCCCATAACGAAACGGTCAACCAGTACGCCCTGCAAATAGAGACGTGTTTGTCTAAATTGTTAACGGAAATAAATGTATCAATACCTACCTATAACAATAACTGGCAGGCCGTCTCGCGACAATGCAGGACTTAACGTAACACACTTTCGTGGTTGGCTTAAATCCTCGTCTATCAACAGTAGTTCGATGCCACGATCCCGATACGCTCAATGATGCTATTAATTTTGCCGTGTCTGAGGAAAAAATATTCCACGCCACCTTAGTCAAACAAATACCCAGGATTCAAACCAAAGACGCTTTACTAGTCGTAATTTCCAACAAAACCAAAGAACGACGCGAGAGAGGCCTTTTAATAATTCAGCTGGGCCTTCCTCTATGTTCAGAACTGATTACCCAGTGTGCCGATACTGTAAAATACCCGGTCATACATTAGAAACATGCCGCAAACGCGAGGCTAATAATCGACGACGATTTGGTAACGTTCAAAACAAATATAGTAATAATAATGTCAATCGCAATAACTACAATAATAATGGTCCACCGCCTCACATTTTCCCAAATCGTAACCAGCATATCAATGCTGCTATTGCAGACGATCAAAATATCGATAACACCAACCATCATTTAAACGCGGAAGATTTACCGTCCAGTATCGCACGGGAAGACTAAATAGCAAAGCCGATACTCACCCCATCGCCAATCATAACACAGCATTTCACTCATTTTCTATTCCCGTTTTAACTCAATCTAACCGACAGGGTATCCAGACCCAAATCGACAGATCGAAAGTTAATAATGCTACTTCAATTATCAAACAGCCTATCAACGGCGTCATATCGAAGAGTATTTCGTCTCCTGCATCTATTCCCGTTCCAACTCAATCTAACCGACAGGGTATCCAGCCCCAAACCGACAGATTGAAAGTTAATAATTCTACTTCAATTACCAAACAGCCTATCAACGGCGTCATATCGAAGAGTATTTCGTCTCCTGCATCTATTCCCATTCCAACTCAATCTAACCGACAGGGTATCCAGCCCCAAACTGACAGATTGAAAGTTAACAATGCTACTTCAATTATCAAACAGCCTTTCAACGGCGTCATATCAAAGAGTATTTCATCTCCTGCATCTATTCCCGTTCCAACTCAATCTAACCGACAGGGTATCCAGCCCCAAACCGACAGATTGAAAGTTAACAATTCTACTTCAATCACCAAACAGCCTATCAACGGCTTCATGTCGGAGAGTACTTCGTCTCCTGCATCTGAAAATAAAGAAAACAATATTAAAATATATAACATCTCTACAAATCCATCAAAAAAATACTAAGCTTTTATAAAAGTTAAAACTTCTGTCTCGTCGAAATCCTTATCCTTGCTCGTCGATACCGGTGCAGCTATCAGCATTATTAAAGATTCTGCTGTAGAAAAGATGCCTGAAATAAACAACAATACTATAGAAATTACTGGTATAGGAAATGACTCTGTTACATCCCTTGGTCACATCCCAATTGAATTTTGTTCCTACCAACATAACTTCTACGTACTTCCAGCGTTTGATTTGCCGTATGATGGAATCATCGGTAGCGACTTCCTTATCAAATTAAATTGCAAAATTAATTATGATAACAACACCTTTAAAGTAAATAAAGATGAAATAGAGCTTTGTTTCACTAAGCCAGTCTAAACTATTGCACCTCGATGTAAAACTATCATAGAGTGTTCTGTAAGAAATCCGGACATTAAAGAAGGAATTGTTCTCGATCGGAACCCCGTAGAATCGCTCCTAATAGCTAACTGCATCGTAAAAGTGAAATCAAATTCAAGAATTAATATATCCGCTGTAAATACTTCCGAAAGCGAATTAATCGTCGATTCAGATCTAAAACTAACGCTACAAACTTTGGAAAATAAATATAATCATCAAATTTTTTATACTTCTTTAGACGGTTCACGAAATAACGTCTTTACTAGCACCGATCAAACTTTAAATCTCTTAGGATTGTCACACCTAAACAAAGAAGAGAAAGAAGCATTATGCGATCTTTGCTGTACTTACTCTGATATCATTCATTTGCCTGGCGACAAATTAACTAACACAAACGTCTTGCAACACGAAATTCCTACTTCGTCTTCCATACCAATCAACACTAAGTCTTACCGCTTCCCTGACATTCATAAACCAAAAGTAGAACGCCAAATAAATAAAATGCTTGACAATGGCATCATCAAACCCTCGACATCACCCTGGTCATCACCAATTTGGATAGTTCCAAAGAAAATCGATGCGTCCGGGCAACGTAAATGGTGCGTAGTCATAGATTACCGCCGTCTAAACGACATCACTATAGGAGATTCCTATCCGATACCCAACATAACAGAAATTCTTGATCAATTAGGGAAATGTAAATACTTTAGCACTTTAGATCTTGCTTCCGGTTTCCATCAGATAAGAATGTCTGAAAAGGACGCTCCTAAAACTACCTTCTCTGTCCCGCAAGGACACTTTGAATTCACAAGGATGCCTTTGGGCCTAAAAAACGCCTCTTCAACATTCCAAAGGTTGATGAACACTGCCCTATCTGGCCTACAAGGACTCCAGTGCTTCTTCCACCTAAATGATATCGTTATTTACTCATACGACCTTCAAACACACATAAATAATCTTTCCAACGTCTTTGACAGACGTGTCGGACACTTCGATCTTAAGCTCCAACCAGATAAGTGCGAATTTCTCCGAAAGGAAGTATCATATCTTGGTCATATCATTACCAACGAGGGGGTAAAGCCAAATCCAGAGAAAACCAAAGCTGTTCAACAATTTCCCCAACCTCGATTTCCAAAAGATATCAAATCTTTCATGGGATTAGTGTCATACTATCGAAGATTTATACCAAATCTATCTACAATTTATTTATACACTTTTCTTTTACATTATATACACGTTATTATACAACCTAGACTTATTAAGCTCTTAATTGTTATTTACAGAACTACCACCGTATTTTGTGCTATTATTCTTGCAACCGGCAATGGTCAATATATTGAACGCATCGACAAGAGCCCTGGTATATTCTTCGACCCAGTTGGTATATTGAGGATAATTAATGATCAATTTCACATCGTTATTCCGGTTAACGTACATCCAATCCGACACCATTTGGAAAACATTCATGAAGTATTTAAAATAATCCGATTTCAGTGTCGTGAGTGTGCTGTGATGTAGGCAGGTGTTAATGAAAGAGGAGACGTGTTGCTGAGACTAATTCTTTAATTATACTGTCCTATGCTTAACTTAACTCTAATATATATATATTCGTGGGGGCTATACCACACTACAGTGCCGACATAGATTATACTCAGTGTAAAAATATGTTACAACCCCCAGAAGCACTTTACAACGACATCTTAAGAGATTTTAATGCGATTTCCCACATTATCCTAAACGGTATGTCCAAGAGATCTGCCTGGTTCTCAAATATTGGCACGCTATTTAAACACATTTTCGGCACACTGGATGAAGATGACGCTGAAAACTACAACAAAGCTATTCATGCTCTATTTAATAACGAAAATAAACTAGCAGAGTCTATCAAAAGGCATATCTAGTTTCCAAATCCGCTATTTCTAATGTTAATAAATTCCTGGAGGAATTAAATGACAACCAAATAAAGTTAAATAGCGTCATTGAACTCTTATCTTCTACTGTTAAAAATGCATCTGAAATGCTAAATAATATACTCAGTTTTCAAACGAAACTATCCAATGTTTTAAATACCTTGCTATCTAATTTACTTACAATGTCCTTCAAAGTCGAAGATTTGTTAAACTCAATTTTATTTGTAAAAACCAACACCTTACATCCATCTATACTAAGCCCAACTCAAATGTATAATGATATAATTAGTAACCTAAGAATTATACCAAAATACAAAGATTTTCCAATATCTCTAGAACTAAGCAACATTCATACTTTAATTAACATTGCCGATGAAGTATGTTATTATTTAGACAATAAGCTTATTTTTATCATAAAATTACCTTTAGTTAGTTTGTTAGAATATAATATATATAAGAACTTACCTTTGCCAACTCCACATGCTCAAGATAGAGCAAACTCTTTTGCCATGATCATCCCTTCTGAAAAGTTTGTAGCGCTAAGCAAAGATAAAACAAGTTATGTTTATCTACAAGACATAAATAATTGTAAAAATATCCCGACAAATACCTACCTTTGTGATATTGTAGATGTAGCTACGGTATCCAATAATGTACCCTGTGAAATAGAAATTATGACGAAAGCCTTGACATCAATCCCAGATAACTGTCCATTTAGACTAATTTCCGGTAATCTGGATATATGGCATAAACTATACAACAACAAATGGATTTTTGTTCAAACCAAACCCACTAAGTTATCAGTGGAGTGTAGTAACAATTTAACCGAATACACTCTATCCGGGACAGGCACACTCACAATTCCACCTGATTGCGTAGCTTTCCATAAAAATCTGAAATTAGAAACTAAACTCTACCCTAGTATAAATGTTCCCGAAGTATATTCGGATTTTAATATAATTAATGATAGTTGTTGTAAGTTAAGTAACCTAAACAAATTTTCAGTTAACCTTACGTCTTCTATAAATGTAAAAACTTTGAACACACTTAGGCACAACGTTAGCATAACTTAACAAAATAACTGAGTAAGTCATAGGCATAACGTTAGCATAACTTAATAAAATAACTGAGTAAGTCATAGGCACTACGTTCGCATAACTTAATAAAATAACTGAGTAAGTCATAGGCACTACGTTCGCATAACTTAACACAAGTGGTAAAATTACGATGTTGATAAAATTCAATTATTAATAAATACGCATTATTAAGAATTACTCTTAAACTACTGGTCAGATCTTGATCAAATTTATATGGTACCGCGTGATAAGCACCAGTTTTGAAAGTAAAATAAGACCATCAAGATCGGTCACCTAGAAAAAAGTTCTGAGGTACATACATAAAAAAAAACAGTCGACAACTTGAGAACCTCCTCTTTTTTGAAGTCGGTTAAAATAACTAATTAAGTCCTAACAACGTAATTTAACAACCACTTAAGTCATAGGCACGACATTAGCATAACTTAAACTAGGCACGACAGAGGCCCGACGTTAGCTTGTCCGCCTTTCATCATACATTTGAGAAAGAAGCACAACGTTAGCGTATCTCAATATTACTCTTTCAGAAAGGAAGCACTACGTTAGCTATTTCTGACAAGTGTAACTACTCACCCTCAAAGTAAGCAGCACACACCTCGGGCGTCCACTCGCCGCGCCACGGAACCATGTACTCCGCAGCTGCTTGAGTCGTCTTCCCATAGGAGCCGGCGACGAGTTGGAGCTCGTAGCGTCCGTAGGACAGGACTTTTACCACGCGATATGGTCCTCGCATACAAGAGTCCAACTTGCCAGTTGCCTGCGCCTGTTTTCTGACAAAAACTAGTGAGTTCAATTCAAAACCACGGGGCGGGTTTCTCCTTTGGTTAACGTAAGTATCTTGTTTGCGTTGGTTTCGTTGAAGTCGTTCCGTAGCCCTTTGACGACTCATTTTACGAAAAGCCTCTCTGTTGGTGCTTGATCCTTCAAGTGCTACGTCACGCACTAGGCTTCGTATTAGTGGTGTCGCAGCATCGATACCAACCAGCAGATTCAAGGCTGAATACTGAGTTGTCGAGTGCTTGGTGATATTTATTACTAACTGTAGCTTCCAAATGACACTTGGCCAACTTTGTTGTCTGAAATTTGATTCGATGCAAATCATATTGAGCACCGTTCGGCAGTAGCGCCCGGCCTGCCCATTAGATTGATGCATCTCTGGTGAAATCAGGTGGACATCACACCCCATAGACTGTAGTGTTATACTACTTACATTTCATTGTACACTAATTCTTCATTCTGTTTTGATATTCTGCATTCATGTTTTGCATCACTTTATACTATTTTTTTCATTCTGTTTTTGATTTTCTGCATTTATATTTTGCATCACCTTTATTTCTATAGGATCCTGTAACGTTTTTACACAATAACATATCATTTTACTTCGTATTTTCACACTATTTATCACTTTTAAAATAGCTGTCGATGAAGTTTTACCTTTTATGGTCTTTTATTGAATTCTCTGTAACTCTACAATTTCAGGCTTCATGCACGCAGCCGTGCATAAGTTTTTCCTATGTGAATCATATCTCAATTCATACTTAAATGTAATAATTTCTTAATAAAAGTCCAAAAACCAAAAATTGGTTTTTATGACAACTACTATTTATACCGTTGTCATGGCAATTTTTATTCAAATTCGTTACCGATATAATGTTTTATCTCGATATTTTCACATAAATACTCTTTTGCTCTAGGTCATTTACAATAAATTTCCTTTTAATTTAAATAATTTTTCCGTTCTCTCTAGAAAGATATAAAAGCCGAACAATCGGTGAAGAAATTCAGTCTTGCTTCAGTTCTCAAACGAGAAACATCTTCTAAAGGCCTTATCCCGGGGCCGCTCTGCCCCGGGATCCTGCAAGCCTCTATCCTGCCTGAAGCCACTGGACTCTACGATCCGTTGCTCTGCCTGAAGTCGCCGGATCCTACAAAACGTTGCTCTGCCTGAAGTCGCCGAGATCCCACAAGTCTCTACTCTACCTGGAGTCGCCGGAACCTACAAACCTCTGTTCCGCCCGAAATCACCGGAACCTACAAACCTTTGTTCCGCCTGCAGTCACCGGATCCTGCAGGCCACTGCGCTGTCTGAAGTCGCTGAGGATCCTGCAAGCTCCTGTCTGGGCTGAAGTCGCCGATCCTGCAATCGCCGCATTCACCTGAGGTCGTCGCCTAGAGACGCCCACGCCTACCCACCTACGCCGGGCGTGCTCGTTCCAGGCGCTGAGAGCACGCTTGGGATCTTCGGACTCAGCTACGACATAAATCTTTTTTTATTACCTTTTTTTTTTAAATATAATTTGTAAATCACATCATCCATCATCTTCATATTTCATTTTTTTATAAAATTGTAAATACTTTTTTTTAAAACTTAAATATATTATTGTCTTGGTCTATTTGGTTGTTTTGCTGATCGTAGGTTAGGTTTTCCTTCTCTTTAATTGTCGCGGAAAATGTAGTGTTATACTACTTACATTTCATTGTACACTAATTCTTCATTCTGTTTTGATATTCTGCATTCATGTTTTGCATCACTTTATACTATTTTTTTCATTCTGTTTTTGATTTTCTGCATTTATATTTTGCATCACCTTTATTTCTATAGGATCCTGTAACGTTTTTACACAATAACATATCATTTTACTTCGTATTTTCACACTATTTATCACTTTTAAAATAGCTGTCGATGAAGTTTTACCTTTTATGGTCTTTTATTGAATTCTCTGTAACTCTACAATTTCAGGCTTCATGCACGCAGCCGTGCATAAGTTTTTCCTATGTGAATCATATCTCAATTCATACTTAAATGTAATAATTTCTTAATAAAAGTCCAAAAACCAAAAATTGGTTTTTATGACAACTACTATTTATACCGTTGTCATGGCAATTTTCATTCAAATTCGTTACCGATATAATGTTTTATCTCGATATTTTCACATAAATACTCTTTTGCTCTAGGTCATTTACAATAAATTTCCTTTTAATTTAAATAATTTTTCCGTTCTCTCTAGAAAGATATAAAAGCCGAACAATCGGTGAAGAAATTCAGTCTTGCTTCAGTTCTCGTATCGGAAGCATCTTCTAAAGGCCTTATCCCGGGGCCGCTCAGCCCCGGGATCCTGCAAGCCTCTATCCTGCCTGAAGCCACTGGACTCTACGATCCGTTGCTCTGCCTGAAGTCGCCGGATCCTACAAAACGTTGCTCTGCCTGAAGTCGCCGAGATCCCACAAGTCTCTACTCTACCTGGAGTCGCCGGAACCTACAAACCTCTGTTCCGCCCGAAATCACCGGAACCTACAACCTTTGTTCCGCCTGCAGTCACCGGATCCTGCAGGCCACTGCGCTGTCTGAAGTTGCTGAGGATCCTGCAAGCTCCTGTCTGGGCTGAAGTCGCCGATCCTGCAATCGCCGCATTCACCTGAGGTCGTCGCCTAGAGACGCCCACGCCTACCCACCTACGCCGGGCGTGCTCGTTCCAGGCGCTGAGAGCACGCTTGGGATCTTCGGACTCAGCTACGACATAAATCTTTTTTTTATTACCTTTTTTTTTTTTTAAATATAATTTGTAAATCACATCATCCATCATCTTCATATTTCATTTTTTTATAAAATTGTAAATACTCTTTTAAAAACTTAAATATATTATTGTCTTGGTCTATTTGGTTGTTTTGCTGATCGTAGGTTAGGTTTTCCTTCTCTTTTAATTGTCGCTTCACGACAAGACTTCACCCAGTTAAGGAACTCCAAGCTTTGAAACATTCGTCCCCTATCGGCTATTATCATCTTGGGTGCCCCAAATAAAGAAATAGCGTTAGTCACATGACGTTTCAGTTCATTAGCATCCTGTCTATACATGGGATAAAGAAGACAGAATTTTGAAAATGCATCTATTACAATAAGGACATATTGATAACCATCTGCCTTGGGAAGGGACCTAAAGCATCTATATGGACGGTTTCAAAAGGCAATTTTGGTTTTTCCCACGAATAAATTGTTTGCGAAGGAGCGCGTGCAACCTTTTTATGTGAAATGCACACTAGACAATGTGAAATGTACTTTTGAATAAACTTTCGTAACCCCGGGAACCAAAAATGCTTTGTTATTAGGTCGAAAGTTTTGTCACTCCCCAAATGATCATGTTCGTCATGAAACACTCTAAGTAAACCTCAATCTATGTCCCTTAGGAATGTAGCATAGAAATCGAGAATGTTCCCCGGTAGGGGAATAATGAACATACAAACGACCGTTTTTAATTACGTATCGAGAGGGGTCTAACTGTCAGTTAGTTTCTGTATTAGAGTCTGCGTCTCCTCATCAGATGCCTGAGCAATGCGTGCCCAATTTAGGAGCTTTTCCACAGAACAAACATTGACCGGATTCCGACTTGAATAATCGACATGTGACATAAAGGAACCCTTACGGTATTCTAAACCAAAATCAAAATCTTGTAGGTATAGCCACTATCGGGCCACCCTGGGTAATAAATCCTTTTTGCGTTGAGTAAATTTAAGCGCGTTACAGTCAGTGACCACGGTGAAACGCATACCGACAAGATAATGGCTGAAGTGCTGCAAGGCTCGGACTACCGCAAGAGATTCGAGCTCATATGAATGATACTTACTTTCAGCTCCCTGCGTCAATTTGCTGAAATAAGCTACCACTCGCTTATGCCCACTCTGGTGTATTTGCATAAGGACAGCCCCATACCCAATGGAGCTTGCGTCTGTGTGAACTTCAATCGGCAGGGAAGGATCAAATACTGCAAGTACAGGTTCGCTCGTTTACCACTCAATAATATCCTTACGAGCCGATTGCTGCTCCACACCCCACTTAAATTCAGTTCCTTTTCGTGTTAAGGCCGCAATACATGCAGTTTTTTGAGCGAAATCAGGTATATATCTGTGAAATTAGCTGGCCAAGCCCATGAACTGGCGAACATGCTTGACACCTTTTGGTTCAGGGCTATCCATTAAAACCTTGACTTTATTTCGGCTCGGTTGTACCTGACCCTCACTTATACAACGGCCTAAGTATTCAACTTTTCTTGACAAAAAAGAACATTTTTTCAAATTAATTGAGAAACCCGCTTGCATTAAAGTCGTAAGTTCGTCGTAAGTTAAGTCGCGTAAAAGATCGAGCCCCTGTTTTATGGTCTTACTCAAAATCAAAACGTCGTCAATATACACCAGGGTGTCACCAGATTCAATAAATTCACGAAGGGTTTTTGTTATA
This sequence comes from Parnassius glacialis, assembly GCA_033319125.1. Lineage (NCBI taxonomy): Eukaryota > Metazoa > Arthropoda > Insecta > Lepidoptera > Papilionidae > Parnassius > Parnassius glacialis. The sequence goes on along the minus strand of JAVANC010000007.1, from coordinate 8,206,058 downwards.
ATGCGTTGATATACAATCGGTGAGTTGGCCAAACCGTAAGGCATCTTTAAATATTCATAGCTTCACGCCCCTCGGGCGTGACAAACCCCGTAAGAGGGACCGATTCTTTTTCCAGAGGGATCTGGTGAAATTCCGTTGCCATATCAAGGCTTGTAAAATCCTTTTTTGTCCTAATCGATCGATATGATCATCGAAACTCGGTAACGGGAACCGATCCTTGACGGTAACTTTATTGAGTTTACGGAAATTTACGCACATGCGGTCCGATCCGTCTTTCTTTTTAACAAGAAGGATGGGACTCGCATATTCGGACTCTGACTTTTGGATAATTTTTTTTAACAGATCTTTAATTATGCCCCGAACGCGAAGGATTTCAGCAAAAGCAAGACGGTATGGTCTATAGTTAATAGGAGTATAGTTGCTTAATTAAATTGACATGCTACCGGTTTTTACAGTGGACGTAGCAGTTCCCGATATGAAATACTCTGCAAATTCATTGATGATTACCAGTAACTGCTGCAAATGATTACCAACAAGAGGTGTCTTAACAGGAATAGACGGTTATGACAGAACAGTCATCACGCTGCTTGATTTACTCGTTTCCCTCACAAGTGACTGAAAATCACGAGTACGAACATATCGAACGCCTTGCCTGTTAAGAACATCTGTGCCCACTATAATCGGAGAATTCATGAACTCTGAGGCCACCACGAAAAAATCTACTTCGAGGGTTAAATCATCAAACTCGATTGGTAAAGTTACGTACGACGTGTTTTCGAGTTCCTGACTTCCCAGTCCATTTAACACTCGAAACGCTGGCTTACGTGAACAATCAAAATGTTTCAACAAGGATCACGAAATAAGTGATATAGTTGACCCGCTGTCAATTAAAATATCTACCGGCACTCCCTGAATAACGGTTACCACAACGTCACTATTGCGGGTATTTTGATTTTTGCGACAAAAGTTAACCTTATTTTTATTACGTAATTCTGACTTATGCTTAGCGAAACAAGTTTCAATTTTATGGCTGACCTTTTTATAAAAAGAACATATTTCAGGCTTAGTTGGCACTAAGACAGACTTTGAACTTTCACTACTGGAGGCATTAGAGTGGCTTTCACCTTTTTCAACTTTAGGTTTTTTTCCTACAATTAGACTGTCTATGTCCCGATTGGCCACACAAAAAGCACCGTCCTTCGTCAAAACGTCTTTTCCGTGGATTTAAATTTGAGACGTATTCATTTTTGAAAAAGATTGTATTTTGAGACAATGCAGGGCGAGTATTATTATTTTTACTTATAATTGGTTTTATATAGATAGAGAGAAATTCGACTAGCTGGTCAGGTAAGAGCTTGGCATTAGTGGCGGCTGCTCGTATTTTTGGATCAGTAATCCCGCGTATTACAATTGCAGACACTAACTTATCAAACGTAAACAAGTAACGAGCGACGAGCATAGTCAGCGTATGTAGGGTAGTTATCAGAATTTGTACTCATTATCTCGTATAAAATATTTGCAATGTCCGGTGATTTCGGACACAACGAAACGAACTCCTTTTTAAAACTACTCCAACTACGGTCGCTCGTTACCCACTCGTTCAACCAAGTTTTGGCGTCACCTTTTAAGCAATTACCTATACGTGAAAGGCACTCGTAATCAGACCAATTATTCAAATTTTTAGCGCGATCTACCTCTTTGCACCAAACTTCAATATTGTGAATACTGGGGTCAAAGTTCGAAACGTAGTAGTGTTGACTAGAACTCGCTCCCGTGTTGATATAACGAATTGCATCAAATATCCGATTAGCCACCGTAGACGACGTATTTTCTTCACTCAGGATACGTGCCGACGCGTTTTCCACGTGCCTACTAACATGCGGTTCAATCGGTGCCCATGTTGGTAGGGGCGGTGTTTCGGAACGCATTATACAGTGTTCACGCGGCGCCGTAGACTGGCTGCGGAGTGGTGACGTCACGCATCTAGCCACAGGAGACGTTGACCGGCGCCGGAATGGCGGCGTTGAATCGCGAGCAGGTTGCGAAGTGTGGGTAGCTAGCAAACTGTTCTCTAAAGCACTTAAACGCACCAACACAGTACTTATCCCTTTACTCAGATCATCAACCGTAGTATGAGCACGGTATTTACTACGTCGTCGCTCTCGACCATTGTGTCGACTGCGGCGACGTTCACATCCCGATATACCTTCCTCTTTACAAAAGATTCGCGTAGTTAAGGAATCAAAATGGCGAACGACAAGGAATCGCGTAAGTATTTTAATCCCACTTCTGATCTTATGTAAAACTTATTCGAGGTAATTTTTTAAATAAAGTGGAAAGAATTATAACACAATTTTTTTTAATTCACACACAAAAAGAAAATTAACAAAACTAATGCTAGGAACAATCTTACATGTATAACGGCCCCACGCAAAAGAAGGGCGAACTGTTTATATACCATTAGGGCTTGCAGGGGAAGGGAGTGTTCTATCTTCTACTACAATTCATTAAATTTGCTGTCATATTAACGCCATTATAGTGAGTAAAAGTATGAGCACAAGTTTAAAATAAAATATTTTAAGCCAAAAGCCTTATTGCTCGATTTATATTTAGGGTACCCACACGCACTTTATTATTCCTTAACGTACAAGAAATGTAAAAGATACCACACGAGTTATACTCACTCATCACTACAGCCCTTCACAAGTCCACTGCTGAACATAGGCCTCCCCGAAGAATGCCACAAAGCACGGTCCTGAGCCACCTGCATCCATCGACTTCCTGCATGTCTTACCAGGTCGTCACTCCATCTCGTGGGGAGACGCCCTACACTTCGTCTACCGGTACGAGGCTGCCACTCGAGAACCTTTCTTCCCCATCGGTTGTTGGTTCTTCGAGCTATATGGCTGGACCACTGCCACTTCAGTTTACTAATCCGTTGGACTATGTCGGTTACTCTGGTTCTACTGCGAATATCCTCATTCCTAAGTTTATCACGCAGTGAAACTCCGAGCATAGCCCTCTCGTTAGCTCGCTGAGCGACCTTGAGCTTCCTCATACGGCCAGCAGTGAAGGACCACGTCTCAGTTCCGTAAGTCATCACTGGCAACACGCACTGTTTGTACAATTTCGTTTTAAGGTTTTGAGGTATGTCTGACGAGAACATGTGTCGTAGCTTGCCGAACGCTGCCCAGCCGAGTTGAATCCGTCGATTGACCTCTCGGTCGAAGTTGGACTTACCTAGTCGGACTATTTATCCCAGGTAAACATACTCGTCAACAACTTCCAGCTTAGTGCTCCCAACAACTACCGTTATAGGTGTGATATAGACATTAAACATAAACTTTGTTTTGTCCATGTTCATCTTAAGACCTATCCGTTGGGAGACACTATTGAGGTCATTGAGCATAGTGCTTAGGTCCTCCAGCGATTCTGCCATAAGGACTATATTGTCGGCAAATCGAAGGTGAGTGATGTTCATTGATGTTCATACCGTATCCTTTCCAGTCCAGAAGCTTGAAAACGTCTTCCAATGCAGCGGTGAAGAGTTTCGGGGATATTACATCACCCTGTCTTACACCTCTCTGCAATTGGATAGGTTTCGTACTCTAGTTCTGTACTCGGATAGCCATCGTAGCTCTACTGTACAAACATTTCAGCACTTCGATATACCGACAGTCAACATAGCACCGCTGCAGTCCCTGCAGCACCGCCCAAATTTCGACGGAATCAAAGGCTTTCTCATAGTCCACATACGCCAGCACAGCCCATAAACCTTTCAGCTCGAGTTACAAAACCGTTTTCAGTGCCTAGAAGACTGCAATGAAGTGGACGATATGAATGACAAGCTCGTGGAAACTGTCCATGCGGTCGGAGCTAAATTCTGCAAAACCTGCCGCAGAAGAACACAAAAACTCTCCGATCACACTCTTTATCTCATGGCTGTTAGACGGGAGATGAGGCTACATTCTTCAACAGATTTGACAGCATACAGGCAACTGAACAGACAGATCTCCAAATGCATGCGGCGGGATTTACGCAACTTCAATACAGCTCGTATTGAAGAAGCGATCGAGCGGAACCAAGGCTCCAAAGCCTTTGCCAGAGACCTGTCTGCCAGAAAGAGCCAACTGTCAAAGCTGAAGACCGAATGTGGCAGCATCGTTTCCGGGGCACCTAAAATTTTGAGTGAGATTGAGAGGTTCAATGGGCAGCTGTACACGTCATCGTTGGAGCCAGACGCAAGTGTGAGTAACGATCCAAGAGCGAGTCTTATCCGACCCTATTCCGAAGATATCCCGGACGTAAGTCTGAGCGAGATTAGAATGGCTCTTCAGCACCTTAAAACGGCACGGCCCCAGGCGAGGATGGAATTACAGTGGAGCTTCTGAAAGTGGGAGGAATACCGGTACTTGAAGTCCTTTAGAAGCTCTTTAATTCCATACTCCATGGTGGCATTACACCGGAGACGTGGATCAGAAGTGCAGTGGTCTTTTTCTTCAAGAAAGGCGACAACGCTCTCTTGAAGAACTACAGACCGATTTCCCTTCTAAGCTGCGTCTATGTGCTGTTTTCGAGAGTCATTACAAATCGTCTCGCACGTAGACTCGACGACTTCCAGCCTCCTGAACAAGCCGGTTTCCGAAAAGGCTTTAGCACCATAGACCACATACATGTCCTTCGGCAAATTGTACAGAAGACCGAAGAGTACAATCTGCCTTTTTGTCTTGCATATGTGGACCATGAGAAAACCTTTGATTCTGTCGAAATTTGGGCGTAGCTGCAGCCCTTCCAGCGGTGCCAAGTGGACTGTCGGTATATCGAAGTGCTGAAGTGTGTGTACAGTAGAGCTACTATGGCTATCCGAATACAGAACCAGAGCACAAAACATATACAACTGCAAAGAGGTGTACGACAGGATGACGTAATATCATCGAAACTCTTCACCGCTGCATTGGAAGACGTTTTCAAGCTACTGGAATGGAATGGTATTAACTTCAATGGCGAGTACATCACTCGCCTTCGATTTTCCAACGATATAGTCCTTATGGCAGAATCGCTGGAGGACCTAAGCACTATGTTCAATGACCCCAACAGTGTATCCCAAGGGATAGTTCTTGAGATGAACATGGATAAAACAAAAATCATGTTTAACGTCCATGTCACACCTATGCTGGTAGTTGTTGGGAGCACTAAGCTCGAAGTTGTTGACGAATATATTTACTTAGCACAAAAAGGTGGAGTCAACTCGGCTGGGCAGCGTTCGGAGAATTACGACACATGTTCTCGTTAGACATACCTCAAAAACTCAAAATTTGATTTTTCAACCAGTGCGTGTTGCCAGTGATGACCTATGGAACTGAGACGTGATCCTTCACTGCTGGCCGTATGAGGAAGCTCAAAGTCGCTCAGCGAGCTATGGAGAGGGCTATGCTTGGCGTTTCTCTGCGTGATAGACTTCAAACGAAGATATCCGCAGTAGAACCAGAGTAACCGACATATCCCAAAGATTTAGTATGCTGAAGTGGCAATGAGCCGTCCATATAGCTCGAAGAACCGACAACTGATGGGGAAGAAAGGTTCTCGAGTGGCAACCTCGTACCGGCAGGCGAAGTGTAGGGCCCCCCGCTAGATGGAGTGAGAACACGACAGGTGAAATGGGTAGTGTTTTTGTTGGTTTGCATAATGTGGTGTTATCATGTTATCCCATCCCTCACGTTACACTACTGTGAGATTGTGACGGAGCCATATTACAGTATGGTCGAACTGTAATCGCTCTATACTGAATGCATATTACAGTACAGTGTTATATTGCTGATATTGATTAATTGCGTAATGTTATGTCCTAGGGTTAGTTGAAAGCGCTGACTCGATTATTTTATTCAGTATAAAAACGTAGTGTTTGAGGTAATCGATACAGTGCAGCTCCAACCCATATTAAGTGCATATCGCACACGCCATTCGCGGCTTTTGTTCATTTTTTGTATTATTTTAATATTGGGGAAATAAACCAAAATAACTTCCGGGATTGGGTGTAAAAGTTTTTTTTTTAAAAACACCTTCAAAGCGGCCTTCCTAACAAATTTGGTGTCAGAAGTGAGATGTCACAAAGTCTACTCGTATACCGATAGCGTGGCATCCGAATCCTGGGAAACTCTGAAGCAAGATCGACAGTAAGTCTCCACCCCACGAGTGTGAGCCTGCATCATCGGAAACACCAACAAGGTCTCAGCCCCACGACCTTGAGGCATATCATCGTCATCAACCCGAAGTTCATCAAGGCTATCAGTCTCCACCCCAAGCGTGTGAGCCTGCCCTGAGCTGCTGCACTCCCACCGCACAACCACGTGATCGCTGCCGTCAAACGACTCCCTGAGTCTCACGGCAACTCGACTCCGCTGCACGTCATCGCAACATGACACCCGCATAGCAACCAATGTTTGCCGTAGTGTTCGTGATATTGTAAGTTAACTTTAATTTAGCGATAATTTTGTATTACTTTGTTCTAATTCTTTACATTTCTGTCATTAGTTCTATACTATATGCTTATTTTACCAATTTTGTATTTCCTAACTCCTTAAACTATTTTGCTTATTCCACATGCATAAGACTAAAACTTTAAAGGAAAAATCAGAAGAACTAGAAATGTCCAACAAAATTCCCTTATCCGTCCTTACAAAATTTATTAAACCTTACAATGGCGATAGAGAATCACTTCCAGCATTCTTAACAAATTGTGATAACGCTATTTCACTCGCGAATTCAGAACAGCAATTAGTTCTGTATCGTTATATCATATCCCAGTTAGAGGGAAAAGCCCAAATCGCGTGCTTATTAAAAACTTTTAATAGTTGAGATGAATTAAAAATATTTCTAAAAACTACCTTTGGCAAAAAGAAACACTCCACACATCTTTTAATAGAACTCCAAAACTGTGGACAGGGAAATTCAGAAACCGTAATGCAATACTCGCTTAGAATTGAATCTTGTTTAACGCGATTACAATCAGATATACATTATAGTTGTGAGAATAAGTCCGAGCTAGTAGGAAGAATTGCCGCTATGGAGGATTTAGCCCTCAACACTTTTATATTAGGTTTAAATTCTAATTATGGATATATCGTTAGGTGTCGAAACCCGAAAATTTTAAGCGAGGTGATTACGCATGCCATAGAAAAAGAAAAAATTATATATTTTAAGCAAAATTTCTAGCAAATCATATAAACAATGATCTATATGTCAAAAATTTGGTCATGATTCTTCCAGCTTCTATAATAATAAGAAAGAACAATCTCGTCGAGCTTATTATGTTATTGCTATTATCCGCAAAATAATAACTATCCTAATTCTCATAACATCTCAAATAAAAACTTTATTAAAATATGTAGCTATTGTAAAAATCCGGGACATATGATAAGTGAATGTCGCAAGCCACAATATAACAATAGCATTCGTCGTAATGTGCAACCAGATACTCGCCCGATGACTACGTTACCAAGTCCCAGTGCGCACACACCTAATAGAAATAAAATGCATTTATGTGAAGTAAAACCATCTACCTCTGGTGCCGATATTTGTAACGAAGATTTAAATTAACTCCGATTTCGGAAAAGTGCCTACCGAAATCGAAAATATTCAAAGGCACAAATAATTATTGCTATTTTACTAACCCTTATACTAATTCCTATACTAAGCCTATGTATAATGATAACAAATTTAATTATAATTATCATAAAAAGTGTTCTTATAATACACCTCAGCGACATCAAATGCCGCCGATTCTTACTAAATCTTGTAAATTTAAAAATACTATTTCTTGTTCTAACTCTACACCTCGGGAACAATATCCGAGTCCATCTTTGACACAAGGTCAAAGTCAAAATACTAATTATTTATTACCTCGGGAAAATCGTCCCAGGGCATCTCTGAATCAATATCAGAGTCTTAAAAATAATTACAATACTAATTCTTGTACTAATTCTTATACCAATTCTAATAATGAAGCTTACTCTTATACAAAGCCTTCATCTCGAAAAGATATTTCGAGTCATAATAACCCAACCTATGATTTAACTAATAATAAAGGCGAAATACCAACGTATATTATGAACATATCAAGTAAGAAAACATCACTACCCCATGTTTATTTTAAGTCTAATTTTTCGGTTCAACCCCTACGATTATTACTCGATACGCCTGTATCGAGTAATAATCGTAGGGGTTGAACCGAAAAGCAAGCAAGTGCTTCTATTATAAAAAAATCAAGTTTAAATGGAAAATTTACGCTCTCCAATGAAATCGTAAAACTCAAGGGTATAAACAGCACTCAATCTTGTAACGAAACGTTAGGAACATTACTGTTAGATTTTATTTTAGATATTTTTTCCATAAACAACAAATTTCATGTTACATCAGACTATATTAATATTAATTATGATGGAATTATAGGAAGTGATTTCCTCAGTCATTTTAAAGTAAATATTGATTATCATACTTATTCACTTTGTTTTAAATTCTATATCTGTGCCTATCCACTTTTCGGAACCTACATACATTATACCGGCGCATAGCGAAACTGTTACAAATAACCCATCCGAGTTGCGTCACCTTAAGGATGCACTCATACTAGATCAAACAGTTTGTAATGGTGTTTATTTAGGGAACTGACCAAATAAAATAGTTAACGTTTCCATCTTAAGCAGAACGGAATCGCAAATTAAAATTAAAAAATTTCAAGGTTAAATTAACGCCGATCGATTTTAATGAATATTCCAAATCTTTTGAATCGTATAATAACATAAATACAATTTCAACAACCCACTCTAATCGTGTTCAACGCGTCTGCGAACAAATTCGTCACTCCCATTTAAACTCTGAGGAGAAAAAACTTTTACTAGATTGTTGTTCACAATATTCAAACATATTTTATCTCGAAGGAGACGACCTCACCTGTACAAACGCGATTCAACACTCGATAAATACAGGGAACACCCCTCCTATTCACGTTAAGTCATATAGTTTTTCTCAATGCCATAAAGACGAAGTAGATTCACAATTAAAAAAAATGTTAAAACAAAATATAATTAAGCCGTCAATATCTCCGTGGAGCGCCCCAGTGTGGGTCTTGCCTAAGAAAATGGATGCATCTGGCAAAAAGAAGCGGCGCATTGTTATAGATTATAGGCGACTTAATGATGTGACCATAAATGAAGTTTATCCTATTCCATTAATTAGCGATATATTAGATCAATTAGGACATTCTAAATAATTTTCGACACTTGACTTAGTTTCCAGCTTCCATCAAATTCCTCTCAATCCTAATGATGCTGAAAGACTGGTTTTAGAGTAATAAACACAAATGGCATTTCCGGCCATTTTCAATTTAATCGAATACCGTTTGGATTAAAAAATACTCCTAGTACGTTTCAACGTCTCATGAACACCGTCCTTTCTGGTCTCCAAGGTCTCCACTGTTTCATCTACTTAGATGACTGTGTTATTTACAGCCACGATCTTCAAAGTCATATAGAAAAATTACGTCTTGTTTTTGACAGGTTTCGACATTCAATTTGAAACTATAACCAGATAAATGCGAGTTTCTTCGACGCAAAGTTTAAGTTAAGTCATGTAATAACTGACAAAGTTGTCTCATATAACTCTGATAAGGTAAAATCAGTATCCAATTATCCTATCCCCAAAAATCCCAAGGAAATTAAATCATTTCTAGATCTAGTAGGCTACTACCGTCGATTTACAGATAACTTTTCAAAAATAAGAAAACCCCTTACGTCATTAGTAAAAAAGAATGTTAATTTTAATTGGACACAAGGACAAACCCAAGCTTTTAATTTGTTAAAAGAAAAATTAACTTCAGCTCCAATATCCCCATTTTTCGCAACCGTTTATTGTCTCCACAGACGCCAGTAACTATGCCGTAGACGCAATATTATCGCAAGGTACTATCGGAAAAGACAAACCGATCGCGTATGCCTCAAGAACATTAAATAAACAAGGAGGCAACTATTCAACAACGGAAAAAGAACTTTTAGCTATCCTCTTCGCTGTAAAAACATTTCATCCCTATATTTATGGTAATAAATTTAAAATAGTCACTGATCACAGACCTTTGGTCTGGGTTATTAATGTCAAGGATCCAGGAAGTAGATTAATTCGTTGGCACCTCAAATTAGAGGAATATGATTATGAATTTATATATAAGCAAGGAAAACAAAATTCAAACGCCGATGCTCTTTCGGCCATTCACACCTTAAATTCGAATGTAGTCCTTAATAAACTGAAATATGAATCATATTTTAAAAAGCAATTTACTAGTTCCATTTCTACAAATACTTTAATCGAAGAACATTAAGAAGCATTACACCTCTCTAAATTAAATAATATTGTTTGCCCAGTATCCCTCGACTTTGATGAATCTATCCCATATTGTAAAAATATTCTATCACAGTTGCAAAACTCTGAAAGCTTAATAAACTCGGATCGAGAATTTTACACTATCTTTTATATTAAGGAGAATAATAAAACGTTTTATTTCTTATATAAAAAAATTCAATATTACGAAAAGTTAACATACTGAAATATTTACAATTTATTAAAGCAACTACGCGATAATATTATAACAGGAAATAGCCAAATCACTGACTTAGCCATTTCCGATTTTGCTGACCCGTTCTCCAAATTATCCTATACAAAAATATACAATATAATTGCCTACATATTTCACAATACTAATATTTAAATTCATATATACCGAAATCAAATTATTTACCCTACTCCTGCCGAAATTCCAAGAATTCTCAAAGAAAATCACGACTCAACAATTGCTGGTCACCCCGGAATCAAAAGGATGTTAAACCGCTTAAAAGACCTATATTTTTGGAAAAACATGCGCTTTGACATATTAGATTATGTTAAAAATTGTATGTTGTGCCAAGTAAATAAACCACTAAGAACATGTAATAAGGCTCCAATGGTGATAACTTCTACAAGCACAAAACCATTCGAAAGATTAGCTCTAGATATAGTCGGTCCACTACCCGAAGCTGGTTTGCAAAACTTCAAATTCTTATTAACCCTACAAGTCATCTTGATCATGACCTAACCAAATTTTTATGTGTATATCCAATGATAACTTCCAGCAGTGATGAAGTAGCTCGTACATTAGTTAATTTTATCTCTTTGTTCGAAATTCCTAAAACGGTATTAACAGATCTCGGCACATGTTTCACGTCGGAATTATTTAAACAGGTAATTGAAATATTTAAAATATTATCCTTATATGCTACCCCCTAAAAACCACAAACAAATGGTACCATAGAACGTAGCCATGCTACACTCAAGGAATATCTTAAATCTGTTGTTAACGAAAACCAGAATGACTGGCATTGTTATTTAGCCACTGCAGTATTTTCCTATAATAACACCCCTCATACCACTACTATGAATTATTATATGGGCATAAACCAACAATAATAATCTTTAAATATAAAAATTACGTACTCGTATCACGTTGTTTGTCCGCGATGAACTCCTAAACTACTGAACTGATTTCAATTAAATTTGCACACTGTGTGCAGTTTGGTCCAACTTGAGAGATAGGATAGCTTTTATCCCTATAACTGACCCTCAATATTTTTTAATTACGAATTTAGGGATTTTTTATAGGATACAGGGTCGTCGAAAAGGGCAGAACAACGTCTGCCTGGCCAGCTAGTTCTTTATATAATACGAGTAATGATACAACTTATCATGAATACATCCGCGCATTACAATTTCGCATGAATCTTAGTCGACAAAAGGCATTAGAACACATAATCAAAAGTAAAGAAACGTCAAAAAAATATTATGACACAAATAGTAAAAATATATCCTACAAAACAGGTGATATGGTTTACTTAAAATGTCACCATAGACTTCGCAAAGCCTTATCCCCTATATGGAAAGGTCCTTATAAAATTATTAAACTAAATGGCAAACATAATGTAACTCTTCTCATAGGTCGTAAGCATGTGAAATACCATATTAATGAAATTAAACCTGCTCATCCCTAATTTCACTTTATTTCAGGGCCATAAGCCACCAATTCAACGCTGAAACTCAAATTCTACCTATTTACAATTTACAATTTCGATCAAATAACTAAAATTAATTTTTATAACGATTTTTGGAATGTTCTAACGCATATAGACGTAGTTTTACTTAAGTCACATCTAGACAACATACATTCACTTATAATCAAAACTGCAACTCTCTGCAAAAACTTGCAACTCCGTGGTTTCGTTGAATGTAATGATATCATAAGTCCTATTGAAGCAATAATTAATGTTTTTAACTCAACAATATATAAGCTAAATATGAATGAAAATAAATTAAATTCTCAAATAAATACTTTAAATATTATGTTATCTCAAATTGTCAAAAACAATTATCAATTATCACATATTTGTAAAATATATGCTTTACTTAATATAAATATATAATAGAAAGATCTTTGGCCACTATTTCTAATTTCTTAGATTAATGTATTAAACTCTATCTTATTTTCTGAAGCAAACATTTTACATCCTAGTGTGATGAGTCCTACAAACTTATTTCGCGAGCTATTAAAACACAGTAACTATATAAATAAGCGACTAGATTTTCCAGTACCATTAACATTTGAAAATATACATACACTGATAGATATTTCAAAACAAATCTTTTTATTATAATAAAAAAATAATTTTCATATTACGCATACCACTGATCTCTTCTTTAAAGTTCACTTTATACAAATGCATACCCTTACCAACTACTCATAATCCTAGTAATCCTAACTCTTTCGCCCAAATTCAATCCACCAAGCCTTACCTTGGAATAACAGAAGACTTAGTTATAGGTTGTTAGATAATTTAAATGATTGTAATATTATCACAAATGATTATTCTATTTGTCCTTTAATTTCTATATTTTCTACAATAAAGAATACATCTTTTGAAATGAAATTGTTAACTGAAGTAACGTTATCTTTACCATCTCAATGTAACTCTAAACTTGAATATGGACAAATCGATGTATGGTATAAAATAAGTAATAACAAGTTTATCCATTTACAATCTGAAAAATGTAAATTAACTATAAAATGTAATAATATAATACAAGATTTTACTATTTTAGGAACAGGTATCCTAAGTTTAAATGAAAGCTGTATTGCTTTTTCTAAGACAATCCAATTATTACCGTCTACAACTAAAACTATTAAAATTGAAAATAAAATGAATTTAAACTTTAATATTACAGAAGACGATTGTTGTAATAAAAAAGTTTTAAATAAATCGATTCCCTACTTATCCCCTATATCTTTAACTAGCCTAGACATGGACACTCTAAAATATTCGTATCATTCCTTAAATAATTTAGAAAATGAGATCAATAAGGTTCAAGAACAATCTCACATTATTAAATATGAAAGAAAGAAAGAAAGAAAGAAAAGTTTGTTTGGTACATAAATAAATCGTTTACAAAAATTATTTACAATAAAAAGAAATACAATGTACATGCACCAAATAGGTTTCCACTCAGCATGAGTTCACGGAGTTAGTAAACTTCGTGAATACTGGTTTTCAGTGGAACCATAGGAGGATGATAGATGGCGTAACAAACCAGTGATTAATATGTAGCCTCATATAACAAACACAAAAAGCCTCATATAACAAAAACAGAAAGCAAAATAAAACAAAATTAAAAAACAACAAAATACGAGTAGACAACAAATATGGTAATTACTATTCATCGTTTACATACTTCTTGATTATTTGTTTTATTTTATATGTTTCCTATAGAATGTTTTGTTGCTTTATTAAGAGAAATAACGATTCTTGCTGCTGTATACAAATATTTAACCAGTGCAATACACGGCGGATTATTAAACACGAATCAAAGGTTATTAATTCTATTAAGTTAACTGAAGTCTCATCATCAGACGATGATAAAAAAGATTCTATATCCTTACCCAATATGCCGGTGCAAAATCAAATGAAGAACATTTGGTAAATTAAACTTATTAAATCGAAACTTATGTAATAATTAATTACTATATTACTTGACTATACTTATACCATAAAATTTATGTTACATTATAATTTAAGTTTATATTTCTTTTATTTTTTACACTGTGTCTTAGATATTACAATATTAAATGTTTGTATTTGAAATAAAAAAAAATAGTCTTAGAACTAATTCAACACTGAATATTCTACTATTTCATTATTCACTGAATCTTTTACTATTTTCTTGGTTTTTTTTATAGGATAAGGGTGAGAAACGAGCACACAGTCCACCTGATGGTAAGTGGTTGCTGCGGTCCATAGACATCTACATCTATCCTCTATTACAAATCAAAATGTAGATGCGTTGTCACCCGTGAGGACTAAGATGGAATGCCTCATTTCCAGTAAAAAGGACCTCCGGCTTTCCTTGTTCATTAAATATTATAAAAATATACTAGTTCAAAATGTCAATAAATAAGTTTAAATAATTTTGTGAAGATATTGTTTCAGAATAGTTTAATTTTACTTTGTCTTTGTATCAACTCAATTTACTTACTTACTTATCGTCACGCACAATCCCTGACGGGGTAGCCAGAGAGAACAGATCGCCAAGTGTCACGATCCTTACATACCTCTTTCGCTTCTTTCAGATTCATTATCTTCTTCATACATGCACGTCTAGGTATCCGAGTACTCTTGACCCTCCCCTCTTCGAGCAGTTTGCTCACATGGTCTTCGAAAGTTAGTCTCGGTCTACCTCGACACCTTTTAATATTAACTTTTGCGCTATATATTTTCTTCACCATTCGGTCTTCACTCATTCTCTCAACGTGCACAAACCATCGAAGCACGCCCTTATCAATTTTTGTGATAAGGTCATCTTTCAAACCTGCCATATTGCGAATCTCTTCGTTTCGCTTCCGGTCGGCCATGGTAACGCCGCACATTTTACGAAGAGATCACATCTCCACTGCATTCAACTTGCTTTTATGCTTCTTCTGGCATATCCAGGTTTCGCTGCCATATAACAAAGTCGGTACCAACACTGCGTTATGTATTGCAAGGCGTGCACTCTTCACTACGCCTTGCCTTTTGACTAACGCAGTCAGGGCACCATTGACTTTGTTCCCGGCAGGGACATGCCTGTCCACATCTAAGTCACATCTTCCATCCCGGCTAAAAGCACTCCCCAAGTATACAAATTCATTTACCTGTTCTAGACATTCCTGATTTACCCATATTTCACACTTCGTTCTCTCTTCGTCCCTTTCAAATACCAGAACCTTAGTTTTATTAGCATTCAAGCGAAGACCTTAAATTTCACATTCCTCTTTCATACACGTGACTAACGCCTGCAGTTCTGCCTCTGATGGTGCAATAAGCACTGCATCATCAGCATACAGCAGAAAATTTACTTTATTGTCACCCAATTTCACACCCAAACAGCTTCTGTAAACAGCTGTCGAGATACAGTATGAACAGCCAGGAAGACATGACACAACCCTGTTTTACGCCCGTTTGGACGCTAAACATGGGTGACAGGTCATGCCCTACCCGCACACAGGCTTTACAGTCACAGTAAAGTGACTGCACAGCCCTTAGCAATCGACCATCCACACCATACCCCGGCAACAGTTCGCACATTTTCTTCCTTACAACCTTATCAAATGCTTTCTCAAGATCCACAAAAGCACAGAAAATCCTCTGGTTAACAGCCAGAAGCTTTTCCGTGATCATGCGGAGAGAAAACATTTGATCCGTGCATCCTCTTTCAGGTCTAAATCCGCATTGTGCCTCCCATAGAAATCTTTCCGATTTCTCTTGCATCCTACGTGTCAAAACCTTCGAGTAAACTTTACTTGCTAAACTGGTCAAGCTGATCGCCCGATAGCACCCGCAGTCAAAATGTGAACCTTTACCTTTATATAAAGGCACAATGACTGCGGATCGCCAATCACCCGGGACATCCCCCATCCGCCAGCACAAATTGCACAGCAGATGAAAGCTGTCCCAGACGCGAGGCCTACCATACTTGACCATTTCAGCAGTAACTCTGTCTAGTCCCGCAGCCTTACCACATTTCAAACTTCGAATCGCATGTTCAATCTCTTTCATACTGATGACCTCAGTGTCATCGAGGTCCGGGTCTGGCGTACCAGTCTCGGCGTCATCCCCGGATCTATCACTAAGATCATCACACCCATACATTTCTCTATAAAATTCGCTCCATCGCTGCATGACGTCCGATTTGTCTGAGAGGACGTCATTAGATCTCGAAAGCACTTTGTTCATTCTTAAGGCAGTCGCACCACTTCGGGTCCTTCCAACCTCTTTCCAGAAGAGTTTGGAGTTCTCCTTAAAGTTATGCGACAACCTTTCGTCCGCTTCCATTCTACACCTTTCACGCACTTCCTCAATCAATGCTTTCGTGTGAACTTTTTGCAGCTTATATCTTTCTTCCATCTTCTCTCTCATATCCTTATCATTACTAGAGGCCAAGTAGTCTAACCATGCTTTCTTCTTCTTCTTTACAGCTTCTTTCACTTCATCATTCCACCATGCATCTCTTCTTTCAATTTGATTTAATTATATATATATTTCAATCAACTCAATTTGATTTTATAATAATAATAAATATTAAACAATTCTATTTGACTATTTTATGATTATTTTTCTATTCAAATTATTTCTAATTTTCACTGTATTATTTGTTAGACTCTGCTAATCCCTTATTTAAAAAAGGATGAGCTCCGTCAAAAGGGGGGAGATGTTATGTCCAACCCTAGTTAGTTGAAAGCGCTGACTCGATTATTTTATTAAGTATAAAAAAGTAGTGTTTGAGGCAATTGATGCAGTGCAGCTCCAACCCATATTAAGTGCATATCGCACACGCATTTTAATATTGGGGAAATAAACCAAAAGAACTTCCGGGATTGGTTGTAAAAGTTTTTTTTTAAAAACACCTTTAGAGCGGCCCTCCTAACAGTAAGCAAGAGAGCAAGTATAACCTCCGCTCTCACACTTTTATTATTTTTAACAATTCACCTCTAAATATTTTTAAATGTTAATTTGATTTTTTTTAATATAAAAAAGCAATATTTACATAATACTTATTTTTATCAACAATATTAAAAACTATAATAATAATTAAAATAAACTAAAACTAGAAAATTAAATATCATATAGTCCTACTCCCCGCGGTATCGTGCAAAGAACGCTGGCTGCGTTTCCCCGCTGAATGGCTATACTTAGCCTTTGAGTCAGGAAAGAACCAGCCCTCTTATCTCTAGCAGCAACGACCAGCCGCGGATTGAGTTCCTTTAGGAACTTCACCGCACGTGGACCCCACAGACCGATTGTCTCTATAGCAAATGGCACAAATATGTAGTCATCTCTCAGAGACTCATACTTGCGCCACTTACTCAGTTCAGCTACCTCTGATGCCGCCCCGGCTCTAAACGAGGTACCCCTAAGATGAGAGGCCGCCAGAGTGTCTACGCAAGTAGCATCCCACACTAGGGCTTTACCTCTCTCCCAAGGGACCAATGTCATACCGTCGGGTCTCTTGCCATCAACTCTAAATATTCCACAAGGCTCTAAAACCTAGGGAACATTTATAGAGACAAGAGCCCTTCAGATGACATCGTTCAAAGAACTATGTCGTGAAAACCTACCAGCGCTTTTCTTACATGAAAGTCCGTGGAGCCCAAACTTGTCGACGCTGCTACCACAGGGACACTGATGGAGTTGACAAATCGCCACTCCTAGTCGGATTCCTACGGCAATGCGTAAGCTTTCTCCATCAAGTAATGTGCCTAGATAACTTGATGGTAAAGCGTGTAACCAGTGACTAGATTCCTTAGTCGAAACAACTAGAATGCGTGCCTTATCTTGGTTACTATGGAAATTATGAAACAAATCCTTCTGCACGCCCTGTACCAACGGAATATCCCACTGTTTTTGTTGGTTAACTTCCAGTGGAACATTTTCACCAGGACAGAGCGTTTTCCATTTCTGCCCTGCCTCCGTAGCAAAGCATAGGTCTACTTTATTATTTAAAATTATATTACACAATTCACTGACACTATGCGCGGAAGCAAGGAAAGCAAGCAATGCAACGCTAGAAAGATTTCTCACACCAATGCCACCAAATTTTATAGGTAAAGTAGCTTGAGTCCAGGCTGTTGTATTTAAAGTTAAATTTAGAATTTTTTCTATAGCTATTTTAAGATTATTATCAATATCTTGTAAAATATCCGAACATTTCCAGACTTGACTCGAGCGGAGTAAGTATGTAAATCTAGGTACAAGAAGACAATATTTTAAAATAGTAAGAGCTATGTGGGGGTTTAATTTATACAATTTATCAACGTGGTTTAAAAACTGATCAATTTTTTTTTAAGACAGGTTTAATACTATCGAAAAACAACGGGGCACCTAGCAGGTATAGTGATTCCGTTCTCACAGTTTTTATTCCTGGACAAATAGGATTAAAATTTTTAATTAAAGTGTCTCTATGAGAAGTAGATAAATTATTAGAAAAAAATATTTCACATTTATTGCTATTTGGTTCAAGACCAATATTTTTAAAATTTTGAAAAATATGAGTAAGATCACTGAGGACGTCATCTGCTCTACCTCCCAGTGTACCGTCGTCTAGGTACCAGACACTCAGCTTCGATTTCAAATTTGAAATAATGGGTTGAATTCCCAAACTGGAAAGTGCTGGACCCAGTAGGTCACCCTGCTGAACACCGACAGCAGAATCGATAACATGGTTTTCGTAAAATAAGTTAGTATTTTGACCATAACATTGCCAAACGTAATGATAAATTTCTGGGTTATTGTTAGCCACTTCTTTCAGCAAGGTTACCCTATCTATAGAGTTAAAAGCATTCCTTCGGTCAATCTTCACAAGAACATCTGCATCAGAGTTTGTTAAAAAAGTACGCACTGAATGTACCGCCGCCTCACAGCCACCTCTAGTGCCAAAGCCTAGTTGAGTAGGCTGAAATTTGGTCTTAAGGTTAGAGATTATGTGCCTGCAAGCTAATTTTGAAGTTAAGCGTCGAAATGTGGAACCAACGGCAATAGGACGGATACCGTTATCCTTTTTTCTTTAACAGTGGTAGAGCCACGCGGCGGCTTTTGCTGTCGTACGGATGGGCCGGCTCGAACCGGGGTGGTACCACGACCTCACAGAAAACCAGCGTGAAGTAGAGGTTTGCCTCTGCGTTTCGCTTCGTGAGTGCAGGTGGCCAGAGGCACTTTTTACTGGAAATGAGACACTCCATCTTAGTCCTCACGGGTGAAAACGCATCTGCATTTTGATTTGTAATAAAGGATGGATGTAGATGTCTATGGGCCGCAGCAGCCACTTACCATCAGGTGGACTTTGTGCTCGTTTGTCACCCTCATCCTATAAAAAAAACCAAAAAAAGGCACATAATCTTGCCCCATATAAGAATGGAATGAAATTTGGATTAACATTACCAGAAAGCATAAAGTTACATAATTTTGTAATGTCTTTAAGAAGTACTCCGCCAGCGTCACCGGCAGAAGCGCTTACAACATCTTTAAGATGTTGAGGCGTAATTCCGCCAATGCCGCCAGCAGAGCCATTCGAAAATGACATAATTACTTCTAAAGTGTCTTTTTCAGAAATTTGTAAAGGTTGCATAGAAGTCTTGGGAGGCAGTGACGAAGAGAGAGACGAAGGCTCTCAAGTGTTTCGACATTACGAGGAGCCAGGATGTCGTCTGAGAATAAAATACGGGATGCATTTTTTAAATCGCCATTCATTACTTTGGACTCAACCACTTTTTTTAAATCAAATTTTGGACGTGGTCGAGATAAAAGAGTATTAATTAGGTAATCTAAATTTTGAAAAGATGTCTCTTTTAGTTGAGACGTAATTGATTTATTTATTGTTTTATCAAAATGAAAATGGGAATACGCGAAAGTAAATAATTTTTGCCAACTATTTTCACTATTAGTGAAACAATTTTGAATAGTGCATGACAATGCTTTAGCAAGCTGCATCCTCGCATCTCTAGGAATTCTTTTAACCACTGGTACATTACAATAATAATTGTAAATTTTCTCCGAAAAAAGGGAAAAATTTGTGTCATTAGAGGAATTGCTAATAGAGTTATGAATTTCTACGGCAGGCTGTGAAGCCGAAATACTTTTACTGTGGCATTGTTTAATATGTATATTTAAACCCCTTTTACCTTTAAACAGCCTACCGTCAGCACAATTTTGACACTGTAGGAAATCTGACTGTGAGTGTAGCGGAGCAGAGATATTCATTAAAAAATCTAAACAGATCTCTATGACACTCAAAAGTCTTTATATTACATATTCGTATTAACTTGAAAAGTGCTGTACCCCGCATCTTTCCCTGAAACAATCATTTACGGCCTAAATAAAAGTACTTTACTCTATAAATGAAATATTATCACATTACTTCCCTGGATTTATTCCATATTGCATAAAATTGTATGTAGTCGTTACGCTATGACAGTTGTCAACGGCGCAGCAAAAATATTTTCCTTTATTAATTAGTATAAGTCTCAAATCAAAAAATTATTATTATAACAACTCTCTTATATATTTTCTGATCTTTTTGTTGAAATTTGTAAGCCAGAATTGGCCTCCAAATAACAAAATAAAATAAGATAAATATACGTAGCTTTTGACAGTGAAACATTTTTTCACTGTCAAAATAATTCCTCTAGAATAATTTAATACTTGTTTATAGGCAAACATTGAAATTTTTGTAGGATTTTATTATAAACATAAGTTCATAAATTAATTACTAATTCTGTGGAGCTTATTTTTGTTCCTAGTTTTTAAATATGTATGAAAATTTTACGTTACATATTCATAAATATAATATTGCGAAGTTAATAATTGTTTGTTAAGTTAATATGTTTATTGCTTATAAGCATTCCCTGAGAGAATTTTTACAATTTACTTTTAGTGTAAGATATTAATTTACCGTACGACTCTCTTTTGCAAAACAAATATTATGTCTAAAATGCCAGTAGCGTTATCAAATAGCAAAATCCCATAAGACATTATGTCATAATGTAACTAAAATAAACTAATCAAGCTACGTCTCCATCTATGATACTTTTAATCTTTCTTATAGCATATGCTGCAGAACTTAGTTTGCTTGCTAATTTAGATATATTGGAGCCACATTAAAGCTTCGCGTCAATAGTATTAACAAGAAAAACTGTGGTATCCACAAGATTCAACTCCTCCCCATTAAAGAGAACATTGGTATGTTTAAAATAAGGTAATGTAAATTTAATACATTTTGTCTTATTTTCGTTTAAAAGCAAATTGTTGAAATTAAACTAATGTACCAAATTCAATAAAGCATTATTTACGTCTTTATAATTAATTACCTCCCGTTTGAGTTTGAAAATCAAAGAGGTATAATCAGCAAATAATACTATATTATGATTGTCCCCTACTAGAAAAGGTAAGTCGTTGATATAGATTAAGAACAGGAATGGGCTAAGAATTGATCCATTAATACTAACTATCTGGAAGAACGTTTACCATTGATAAAGACTTTTTGAGTTTTGTAACTTAAACATGAAATAATAATCTAAGCGCAATATTTGTAACACCGTAATGTTGTGGTTTCCTGATTAATGTCTCACGATGAACACAGTCGAAAGCCTTACAAAGATCACAAGAAACACCTAAGGTATCTTGTGTATTCACAAGATTCCTTAGGTGTTTCTTGTGAACTTTGTAACTATTCTGCTAGGCATTAAAATATATATTTTATAAGCTCAACACCGGCGTTAATCTTCGAGCGACCCCTTGTAAAACCAAATAGATTTTATGTAGTAATTTTATTGTATGTTTTTACAATTGATCAGAAATTTTCTTTCATATATTTTACTGAAATTTATGTACTTAACTACGTCCAAAATTAGCGGGGTTCAATGTACTACCAGATATAAACAAAGGTATTACTTTACTATGTTACATCAAATACGGAAACATCTGATTCGATACTACTATTTAAAATAATAGCAAGATGAACATTAATTAAATCTATTATGGACGCAATAACGATAAAAGAAATTCCCCTAAATCTTAGGTTTTTTTACATTACTCGTGGGTTTTGAAATCTAAATTATTTAAAACAGGTATTAACATTTTGTTTGAGTTATGACGCGGCGACAGTTGGACAAGTATTCAATGACTCTGTCGTCAAGATATAAGAATATCAGTAAGTGAAATATCATCAATTGTGTTTCCGATTATCGTCACTAATTGGTGCTGTTTTTGTTCCATACAAATTGTAATTAATGTAACGCGATCGAACACGTAAGAAAACTCCCACTAGGCACGCAGTTCCTTCTTGAAAGGTCAAAATTACCACTCGCATATGCAAAATACTTGAAACAACCAATCACGAGCGTTACCGTTCTACTATACTAGTCAATATTCGATGGTCGATAACGATGACATAATAAACTCGCAATAACGAATTGTATTTCTATGTTGGCGCTGGTCATATTCCATACAAATCGTAGTGATAATACAATAAAATATTAACGCGATCAAATACGGATAAAAGCTCACACTAGGTACGCAGCTATTAGACGAATAGAGTCCGACACGATTTTTTAATCAAGCGTACGGTCAAACTTCCAAGGAAACCGTACGTCCGTACAAAATATTGTGCTACTAGAGAAAATTTTCTTTGTCGGGCCAGCCGCGCGTGGGACATGTATTCTAGAATTGTGAGCCTATCAATTGTTAAACTGAAGAAAGTTACTTGCTTTTTTATAGCAGCAAATGTGACACGGGCAAAGCTATCGCTCGTACAAAATTCATATGCTATGCTCGCTCCAGTAAAAAGAGTATCTGGTTCTCGTCAACGGTATGCTACTATTTAACACTAGTATTTCATACGAGTGAATCCCTTCCCCGGCAAAGACTCATTCGTGTTGCAGACATATACTAATGGATGGGTTTACTACGAAAATTTCGTCATGCTTACAAAATGTTTCGTAAGCATAAACCATTACAAATTTATTGTTATTTACCTAAATAATGCTAAACAATAGTATGTCCGCATTAATATAAATGATTTTCAACCTTTTTACTTACGTAATAAAAAAAAAGACTGAACTAACATGTTCTAATAGTATATATATACTCGTTTTAATTTAATCGGAATTGCAAATTTTACCCGACATTAACTATAACTGGTTTACGCATAAGCGTTGAATTGGAAATCGTCCTTGTTGACAAATATATTGCAAAGATATTATGTTATGCGCAAACGCGAATAAAATCTCTCAATCATTGTCGAAGTCCTTGTTTGGAATTATCATCATCATCATCTTCACAGCCCTTCATAAGTCCCCTGCTCAATATAGGCCTCCCACAAGGAATGTCACAATGCATCGACTTGTTTAATTGATGTTCGAATTGAAAATCTTTATTATGTATATTTTACAGATAATTATGAAAAGGAACAAGAAACAAGGAGGAATGAAACAAGAAATCCATATATTTTGGCATTCAATTCCATCATTTACGTCATCATTAAATCTTTTCACTGCTTAACATACGATTCCACGGTTATTTTCATATTTGCCATAGTTTCACGCTTGGCAGCCGGTTTGTCAAACCACTTTTCTTTTTTTATATAGGATAGGGTGACAAACGAGCACACAGTCCACTTGATGGCAAGTGGTTCCTGTGACCCATAGACATCTACATCTATCCTCAATACAGAATTAAAATGCAGATGCGTTGTCACCCGTGAGGACTAAGATGGAATGCCTCTTTTCCAGTAAAAAGGGTCTCCGGTCCTTTACACTCACCATACGAAACACAGCAGTGTTAAGCTGCTATTTTACGCTGGTATTCTGTGAGAGCGTGGTCCTTCCCCGGTCGAGCCAACCCATTCGTGCTACAACTACACTACTAATATAGCTGCAGCATGGCTCTACCACGTTTAAAACTTACTTAATATTTATCTCCTATTCTTCTCTAACGGCAGCACAACCGTGGGATAACATAGGGTAGTGGATTTTCTTATGCGGTCACTTTACAACGAAGCATACAATTTAAATCATATGAATTTGTTGTTGCTTGTTGTAAAAGAAATATCGGGTCGCAAAAAAGTATTTCAAAGTGTTTTCAAAAGAAATGTACATAATGACAGCAGCAATAATAGACGTCATAGATTTTTTTTAATTAGCCGATCAATACGTATTTTAAATGGTGTTAGGTCGGGGAAAAAGTTTCTTCGTATATTGTTTGTTTAAAATTGAAGAATAATATCATTGGTTGTACTGTTTGTATCCGGTTGAACTGTTTATATCTGGCTGCTTTTAATATTATTACATATAGATCATTAAGAAAATAAAAATAAAAATTAAGAAACACTTTGCCGCCATTTTTCAAATGTATTTCTGTCATCCAAAATGAGTGAATCTAACGAAGAAATTCGATACATTCTGAAGTTTTATTACAAAAAAAAAGGGAAAAATGGAACTCAAGCCGCGACAAAAATGTATAACGTTTATGAACCTAATGCAGTGTCAGTAAGAGTAGCACAAAGTTGCTTCAAGCGTTTTCAGTTCGGGAATTTTGATGTCAAAGATGTCACTCGCTGTGGTCGCCCTCATATGGATAAAATCGATGGCATTTTTGAAAAAGTGGAGCAAGATCGGCAAGTCAGTAGTTACGACAAAGGCGATGAATTGAGGATTGACCACAAAATAGTTTTCACCCATTTGAAAAAGTCTAGTACAAAAAAGCTCTATATTTGAGTTCCAAACGAGCTCACTAAAAAAAAACCTTATGAATCGTGTTCTCATTTGCGATTCTTTACTGAAACGCAATGAAACCGAACCATTTTTTAAAAATATTGATCACTAGTGATAAAAAGTGAATCGCCTATGACAACAATGTGTGAAAAGGGCCATGGTCAAGGGATAGTTGAACTCCACAGACTGTAGTAAAACGCGGATTAACACGCAATAAGGTTATGCTGTATGTATGGTAGGATTGGGAGGACATCGTTTATTATGAGATTTTACCGCCGAACAAAACTATCGACTCGGATCTCTAATTCCAACACCTAATGAGACTCAAGCAAGACATTTAGAAAAAACGGCCTGAATTGATCAACAGAATGGGAGTGGCCTTAGATCATAATAACGACAGGCCATACACATCTGGTGCCACTTAGCAAAAATTGTGAGAGCTTGGTTGGGAAGTGGTGATACATCCACCATATAGTACTGACTTTGCCCCTTCAGATTTCACCTGTTTTGGTCTCTTCAGAATTCTTTGGTTAGTGTTAAGTTAACGTCAAGTGAGGACTGCCAAAACTACAATTTGCATTTTTTTTATCAAAATTCCAAGATTTATACAGCAACGGCATTATGTCACCATCTACAAGGTGTCAACAAGTTTTTGAAGAAAATAGCACATATATATATATATATATATATATATATATATATATATATATATATATCTATATATATATATATATATATATTATAATTGAATGTAATTAAACTTTAAAAAATGTATTCAATTTGTATAAAAAATACGAAGAAACTATTCCCCCGGCCTGTTAAAAATTAAAACCTATTACCTAAATAAACTTAAATATAAACAAAAAAACAAATAAAATTATACCTTAATATTTATAAAATATATACCTATTATAACAGAAAATAACAAATAATTAGATTGTAATTTATATATAAAAAATATGTAATTTGTTCATTTAATGGGAATATTTCTTATGGAATAGTTTCTTCATTACTAGAATTGTCTATTAGAAGCAAATAAAATGAATGAAAAATATTTGAATAATACGTAATAAACAATACCTAAACTCTAACAGTGGTAGAGCCACGCGGCAGCATTTGCTGTCGCACGGATGGGCCGGCTCGAACCGGGGTGGTACCACGACCTCACAGAAAACCAGCGTGAAGTAGAGGTTTACCTCTGCGTTTCGCTTGGTGAGTGCAGGTGGCCGAAGGCCCTTTTTACTGGAAATGAGGCATTCCATCTTAGTCCTCACGGGTGACAACGCATCTACATTTTGATTTGTAGTAGAGGATAGATGTAGATGTCTATGGGTCGCAGCAACCACTTACCATCAGGTGGACTGTGTGCTCGTTTGTCACCCTTATCCTATATAAAAAAAAAAAACACACCTGGTTAAACTTTTGTTGTATTGTTGACTTAATCGTGGCTGGAATTAGATGTAGCCGGTTGTCGATACGTTAAAATGTTATATAATATCGCGTTATATTCGGCTAAAGGTAAAAAATAAAAATTCACATTATGTTGAACATAAGCCTACGAACAAAACTAAATCTAAGTTTTGCCGGCTAATCTAGAATTTATTTAAATATTAATATTAGACGTAGCCTAGCATTTATAAAACGCCTCATTGATACAAAGTAAAATACAACTGTGAGGGGGAATGCTTTTTCTTAAGAAAAATCATTCGACATAGCGCAACCCATCAGTAACCTGAAGTGAAAATTAGCTGGTCACATATTTCTAAGGAGTAATAACCGATTAGTAAGAAAGATTCTCGAGTAGTAGTCTCTAAAAGTGTATTTATTTATTTATACATAGGACACCAACAGTGCACACATTTTTACATTTTATTGAACGTGGGCTTAACCTAGGGACAGCTGTGTGCACCCTTATAGGTGACACAGCATTACCTCTCCATTGTACCACTCCACTATTACTAATCGGTAACAAAATTTAAACTTTAAAATAAAAACTGTATAAATTTTATAACCTTTAAGTCGTTCCTTTTTAATTGTTGTGATTGAAGAGCACTATGATTAGCAAAAAGACAAAAAGTCAGCTCTTAAAAATTTTGCAATTTGTTGGAAAAGTATAACAACGCGTTCATCATCCTATATCAATCATGGATTGGTAAGGGATATCCTAAAAAGGATATCCCCGTGTAGTGGCGGGTAAGAATACTCGATACCCCATATCTTCCGTAGGTAGTCGTAAAAGGCGACATAGGGAAACTGAGGCAGAGGATGGACAGCTGCATCTTTCTGATAACAGCAAAACAACAATAAAAAAACTGCGGTTGCCAACCCGCTCGCCAAGCGTGGCAACTATGGCAATATACCTCCCATGAAAGTAACGAAGAGACGGCCCCCAGTCCCCGGTGGCCCCGCTATTCCTGGCTACGGTGGCGACCATGGTAACGGCGGGGCATGCGGTGCTAAGAATCTCCGGTGTAGGTTCGGTTACCACCTACGGTGACTCGACCTGGCAACATATAACGCACGCACCCTGAGGACTGACGAGAAGATTTTGGAACTGGAAGAAGAGATAGACAAGTTGCGCTGGAATGTCATAGAATTATCCGAAGTCCGAAGAGAGGGGGCATACACGGTAATCCTCAAATCAGGCAACTTGTTCTATCACCGGGAGGGCGACCATCTGTCCCAAGGAGGTGTCGGATTTATCGTCCACGAGTATCTCGTTAACAACGTTGTAAAGATTGGGTGTGTGTCGACGAGGGTTGCGTACCTTATACTCAGAATCACCAAACGGATTTCGCTGAAGGTCATACAGGTTTACGCACCAACCTCGGCACCTCCCGATTAGGAGGTGGAAGAAATGTATGAGGATATCTCTAGAGCCATGCAATATTCCAAAACCCACTATACGGTGTTAATGGGAGACTTCAATGCAAAACTAGGCACAAGAGAGAACGGTGAGCTGAAAGTAGGGAATTTCGGAATAGGGCAACGGAAACCAAGCGGCCATCAGCTGGCCGACTTCATGGAGAAATGGGGACTCTTTATGATGAACTCTTTCTTCCAGAAAAGGCCCCACATGAAGTGGACCTGGTCGAGCCCCGACAGTTCGACAAAAAATGAGATTGACTTCATTATGACGACCAAACGACAACTATTCAGTGATGTCTCAGTGATCGCAAGGGTGAAAACCGGCAGCGATCACCGAATGTTAAAAAGCACACTGAACCTAAACGATAAGTTGGAGAGGTCACGTCTAACGAAGTCAACGCTCCGTCCCCCTCATGCTCTAATCCAAAGTCCCGAAACCTTTCAGCTCGAGCTACAAAACCGTTTTCAGTGCCTAGAAGATTGCAATGCAGTGGACGATATGAATGACAAGCTCGTGGAAACTGTCCATGCGGTCGGAGCTAAGTTTTGCAAGACCCGCCGCAGAAGAACACAAAAACTCTCCGATCACACTTTTAATCTCATGGCTGTTAGACAGGATATGAAGATGCAGTCTTCAGAAGATTTAACAGCATACAGGAAACTGAACAGACAGATCTTCAAATGCATGCGGCGGGACTTACGCAATTTTAATACTGCTCGTATTGAAGAAGCAATCAAGCGGAACCAGGGCTCCAAAGTCTTTGCTAGAGATCTTTCTGCCAGAAAGAGCCAACTGTCAAAGCTGAAGACAGAGTGTGGCAGCATCGTTTCCGGGGCACCTGAGATTTTGAGTAAGATTGAGAGGTTCTATGGGCAGCTGTACACATCATCGTTGGAGTCACACGTAAGTGTGAGTAACGATCCAAGAGCGAGTCTTAATCAAAACTATTCCCATTATATCCCGGATGTCAGTCTGAGCGAGATTAGAATGACTCTTCAGCACCTTAAAAACGGCAAGGCCCCAGGCGAGGATGGAATTACAGCGGAGCTTCTGAATGCGGGTGGGAAACTGGTACTTGAAGTCCTTCAGAAGCTCTTTAATTTCGTCCTCCATGGTGGCACTACACCGGAGGCCTGGAGCAGAAGGGGTGTGGTCTTATTCTTCAAGAAAAGTAACAACGCTCTCTTGAAGAACTACAGACCGATTTCCCTTCTGAGCCGCGTCTACGTGCTGTTTTCAAGAGTCATTACGAATCGTCTCGAGCGCAGACTCGACGACTTCCAGCCTCCTGAACAAGCCGGTTTCCGAAAGGGCTTTAGCACCATAAAACACATACATACCCTTTGGTAAATTGTACAGAAGTTCGAGGAGTACAATTTTCTACTATGTCTGGTGTATGTGGACTATGAGAAAGCCTTTGATTCCGTCAAAATTTGGAGGTGGTGCAGTCCCTTCAGCGATGCCAAGTTGACTGTCGATATATCAAAGTGCTGAAGTGCTTGTACAGTAGAGCTACGATGGCTATCCGAGTACAGAACCAGAGTAAGAAACCTTTCCAATTGCAGAGAGGTGTAAGCAGGGTGACGTGATATCCCCGAAACTCTTCACCGCTGCATTGGAAGACGTTTTCAAGCTTCTGGACTGAAAAGGATACGGTATTAACATCAATGGCGAGTACATCACTCACCTTCGATTTGCCGACGTTAAAGTCCTTTTGGTAGAATCGCTGAAGGACCTAAGCACTATGCTCAATGACCTCAATAGTGTCTCCCAACGGATAGGTCTTAAGGTGAACATGGACAAAACAAAGATTATGTTTAATGTCCATGTCACACCTATGCCGGTAGTTGTTGGAAGCACTAAGCTCGAAGTTTTTGACGAGTATGTTTACCTGGGACAAATAGTCCGACTAAGTAAGTCCAACTTTTGTAACAGTGGTAGAGCCACGCGGCAGCTTTTGCTGTCACACGAATGGGCCGGCTCGAACCGGGGTGGTACCACGACCTCACAGAATACCAGCGTGAAGTAGAGGTTTACCTCTGCGTTTCGCTTGGTGAGTGCAGGTGGCTGGAGGCCCTTTTTACTGGAAATGAGGCATTCCATCTTAGTCCTAACGGGTGGCAACGCATCTGCATTTTGATTCGCAAACGAGGATAGATGTAGATGTCTATCGGCCGCAGCAACCACTTACCATCAGGTGGACTGTGTGCTCGTTTGTCATATATCCTATAAAAAAAAAACTTTGACCGAGAAGTCAATCGGCGGATTCAACTCGGTTGGGCAGCGTTCGGGAAATTACGGCACATCTTCTTAGCAGGTATACCTCAAAACTTTAAAACAAGACTGTACAACCAGTGCGTGTTGCCAGTGATGACCTATGGTACTGAGACGTGGTCCTTCACTGCTGGCCGGATGAGGAAGCTCAAGCTCGCTCAGCGAGCTACGGTGAGGGCTATGCTCGGAGTTTCTCTGCGTGATAAATTTAGAAATGAGAATATCCGCAGTAGAACCAGAGTAACCGACATAGCCCAACAGATTAGTAAACTGAAGTGGCGATGGGCCGGCCATATAGCTCGAAGAACCGACAACCGTTGGGGAAAAAAGGTTCTCAAGTGGCGGCCTCGTAGCGGCGGACGAAGTGTAGGGCGTCCCCCCACTAGATGGAGTGACGACCTGGTGAGATATGTAGGAAGTCGATGGATGCACGTTACTCAGGACCGTGCTTTGTGGCATTCCTTGGGGGAGGCCTATGTTCAGCAGTGGACTTGTGAAGGGCTGTAATGATGATAATGATCCTAAAAAGAAATCACGAAGCTTCATTTTTGTGATAGGAGTAAAGAATTTGGCCAAGGTTAATTAAGACATTATCTTGGATCGTAAAACTTACCAGTGATACACTTTTCATTAAATAACGGGGACCTTTAATGCTATTTGTAACGAGAAAGAAAAAACTCAATCCTGTAATAATATT
The DNA here is from genome assembly GCA_033319125.1 of Parnassius glacialis. Lineage (NCBI taxonomy): Eukaryota > Metazoa > Arthropoda > Insecta > Lepidoptera > Papilionidae > Parnassius > Parnassius glacialis. Next base: position 8,175,353 of record JAVANC010000007.1, on the reverse strand, counting down.
ACACAGTTAAGAGCACTTGCACTCGTACATTCTAGATATTAACCCGTGAGATTACAAATTGTAGTCAATACAGGCCCTGACTTAAACGCTACTCTGACATTGAATTAGTGACTAAATTCTTAATAAAGACAGTACATCAATACATGGATTTATATAATATGGATGTCAATGCTAAATATGACTTAACTTTTAATAAAGTTTTTGACTAATCGCTTAGACTTCGATATTTATTTATGTCAAGCCGATCAATCAAAAAACACTCTTTAGTACTGCTTTTGTTAATTTGCCAGTATAGTATAACATTAAAGACAAATCTTCCATACTTCCATTCCATGGGAGAAACCCATGTTCAGCAGTTGAATTTAAAGGCTCATAAAAAGAAATAAATATTAAAATTAAAAAGTAAACTCAGAACGTATGTCTGTGTATTTGTAACTAAGCATTTTTCAAAATCACTAATTAAAGCTACTCAGTCTCAAGCATTGAAAGCATTTAGTAATCAATAAAATTACAGAGGATATTTGACGTTTCAACGCTTATGTGAAATATAGCCTGAGTTATAAACTTACGAGAGCTACTGCAGAGTTAGATCAAAATAAAAGGCGTTTATGTGTCACTGCGTAGTGTTTATCAAAATTTGCGTCAAATTAAGTGTCTATTAATAATCTTATTGTACTGAAATTTGATCGCTTTATTCTATTGGAATAAATTTATTCAAATTAAATAAAAAATAATAAAATAAATCAAACTCTTTGCGTCTTTCGTTAACGGAAGGAATTTAATATAAACATAAATTATTCATCAATTGAATTCTACAGACAGTTTGATAAATAGACGACAACTTTACTAATGTTTAAGCCCACCAGATCCTGATTTATAATAATAGCAATTTCATTATTGTTTTTTTCCTTCTTAAAGTAGTTGACCATGGGCTACAGGAGCCTCTTACAATCGGGTGGACTGTTAGCTTGTTTGGAACTACTCTAAAAATAACACGAAATTTTACATATATTTTTATATTTTATCCTTTTCTTATAATCGCCACTGACTTGTAAAAGTCAAATGCCGGATATCAGCCACTCCCATCTTAGGGTATATTTTACGTATGACGTTACAGAAATAGTGATCAAACTTTTCTAAATTGGTTCTGTTTCATTACTTTTCAATAGATAATTGCAACATTTTTTTTCAGAAATTAAAAAAAAATTTAAAAATGGCATCGACTTTATCTCCGTATGAAGGTGACCAGAGCGAGCTGCATCTTTGACATCAATATTCCCGGACTGAAACTCTTGAACCAACTTTGTGCTACTCTTACTGACTCTGCATTAGGTCCATAAACGTCTCAAATTTTTTTCGCGGCTTGAGTCGCATTTTTTCCTTTTTCATAATAATATTTCAGAATGTATTGAATTCCTGCATTAGATTCACTCATTTTGGTGGACCGAAAATAATTTATAAATGGCGGGAAAGTGTTTTTTCTTAATGTTCTATATGTATTTATCTTAAGACCAGCCAGATAGAAACAGATTTTTCTTCAATTTTATACAAACAAAATACGAAGAAACTTTCCCCCGACCTATTATAATTCTTCTGTACGTGTGTTGTCGCTAAACTCCTCCTAAGCGGCTGAACTGATTTTGATAAAACTATTTGTGTGTATTTGGGGGAGGGGGGGGGGTCTCTGAAGGGCTTCAGTTCACAATTAAACCCGGTGAGTGGCGCTGTTGCCGAAATCTATAAATCATCCAAGCAAATCCAGGGTGAATCTCTACGCAATTATTCAATTATAAACATTAAAAATAACTATTCAATCACTTATTAGATAGGTAGGTCACTTATAGGTGAGTTATATATCTACCACATTAAAAATAATAAATTATAGTCAAGTTACTATTTACCTAGTGGAGTCTTTGGGATAATTATACAAATTATATATTTTTATTTCTTCTATTATTGTTCATACAAACGGGAAACTATTCCACTTCTGATGTTAGAAATTATTCTCAAAAGTATTTAAATAAAAGAACACTACTCAGTAACAAATATACTTACATTTATATTTCTTTACAATGATTGGACCCTGGTAAGTGGTGCTGATGTCCAGATCAATAAATCACTCACACGAAGTCGGGACGGATCGCTACCATCACATACAAGCTATTCTTAATTCATTAAGCTATTCTCCGCGACTTCGTCCGTGTGAAATTCATTACCATTGGATTTCATTCGGTTTTATTATTAGCACGGAACCCTTATACTTTTTTAAAATTATGATAGCCTAATTTACTCCTTATGCTAGTGAAAGCCCCTTCAGAATCGGTCCAGCCATTTCGGTGATTAGTCGAAACTAACATACAGACAGACAGACAAATATATTAAAAATTGTTTTTATTATAAGTACCGTTATATACAAATGCATTTAACAAAAAGATGTTACTTTGACATAAGAAACAGATTACCTCAATTTTATTTATTTGTATAGATTTTAACTTGTGACATAATCGTTCCTTAAAATCTTGAAGAAATTGCCATTAATGTCACACTTTTTCCATGCAAGTACGTAAGTACCTATATATATATATATATATATATATATATATATATATATATATATGTGTGTATATTTCAGAAGGAATTTTACATGAAACATGTTAGTAAATCATCATCATCATTACAGCTACAAGTCCACTGCTGAACATAGGTCTCCCCCAAAGAATGCCACAAATTACGGTCCTGAGCCACCTGCATTCATTGACTTCCTGCATGTCTTGCCAGGTCGTCACTCCATCTCGTGGGGGGTCGCCTTACACTTCGCCTACCGGTACAAGGTTGCCACACAACTGTTGTAAAAAAAGGTTAGTAAATAGTAACTTTTAAATCTAACTGCAACCCTATTCTCATAGATTAATGATAAATCATCGAGCGCGCGATGACTTATCATTAATCTATGCCTATTCTGCTGTTGAAATAAATCTATTTTCAAATAGATCTACCCTCTTTATAAATTAAAGCCGACAAGTGGTCGTGAAAAGTCTGACATTTTTATTTTTCAAAGATTTTGTACAAATACATGTATGAAGGCTTGAAATGTTAGTAATTTATATTATATCCTACATAATCCCCGTTTAAAAAAAATAAACAACAACCCGGAAAGATGGTTTATTTTTTAAATATTACCTATAATTTGTACAAAAATTGGTTACCTTCATATTTAAGCCAATTTATTACTTTGATTTTAGCACTATTGATAATGATTTATGAAATATAAATTTAGGGGAGAAAAATCTTCATAATAAAAAGGTTTTTCTTGTATATATCAACAATAAATATTTTATTCCATAAACCATGTCATTATTTCCATATAATAAAAGAAAACACGAGTGAAAACATTGCACCGCCGAAAACCAGTGCTGTCAAATTCCTGCAAAGGGAGCAACAGCTGACATTCGCCATTTTGACAGATTAGAATCTTTAAGGGAATTCGAATGTAATTTTCGGACATAAGTTTCTTTATAGATGCTTAACAATCTCAAATAAAATTTAAGTAAAGTTTAAATTCTATGTAGACAACATCATCTTCATCTCATGACTTAGGCCTAATCCATTGTAGGGAAGATTTATCTTATTGTTCACACTTTGCAGGCGAACAATAAATTTTAACAGTGGTAGAGCCAGGCGGCAGCATTTGCTGTCGCACGGATGGGCCGGCTCGAACCGGGGTGGTACGACGACCTCACAGAAAACCAGCGTGAAGTAGAGGTTTACCTCTGCGTTTCGCTTGGTGAGTGCAGGTGGCCGGAGGCCCTTTTTGCTGGAAATAAGGCATTCTATCTTAGTCCTCACGGGTTACACCCGTGAGGACTAAGATAGACGCATCAACATATTAATTTGTAATAGAGGATAGATGTAGATGTCTATGTGCCGCAGCAACCACTTACCATCAGGTGGACTGTGTGCTCGTTTGTCACCCTTATCCTATAAAAAAAATTGTCGCAAGCATTAACAGGCGTCACCTGGGACGCTGCCTTCTATCGCTTATCGGGATACTTTATACTTGGCTCTAAAGAGATGGTGGTAATCACTGTATATAGTATTAATTACCTTCTTTATTAATTAAAACTGGTATACGTACACACACATGCGATATACAGCCGAGGTAGCGGAATAGATTGACAATCGCTCTATTTAATAGTACGCGAGAAGTTAGGTTTGATCCTCAGCTGAGTCAACTAAATTGTAAATAGCAATATTAAGTACTGATTTACAGCGAAAATAGAAAAAAAAAACAGCTCAAGAAAAACGTCGTAAAGTGTTTTCAACGGGTAAATTTCACTCAAGACACATTGAAGTAGCAAGGCGTACTCCATGATGTAAAAGTTTCAGAAATGAGAGGAGACCTGTGCCCACGTGTGGGTCGTGTGCAGACTGTGTCATTTAACTCCTATGCGTTATTTAGCAAAAAAATTAGCGAATATAATTGAGGAAAAAATAATAACTTCACAAAAAAAATAATAAAATAAAGCTGGGGCTGTTTATTTTGACATTCATTTAAATACAAGTACTGCGCAATAATAATTTTAATTTCACACGTATCAATACGAAATAAAAACTAATCTGAAATTTTAAAAGGTGCTACAATACAAAATATAATATAAAATCGAAAATTGACTTGAAAGAAATCTATGTAATAATTCATATATCCACTGAGATGTTTTTTTCAGGTAACAAATTTTTATCTGCATCATATTGGTCAGTGCCCTTTATTTCATCCTCTATCTCTTGCAATGTCCTATCCTTCGTTTCTGGCACAATAAAGTATAAAATAGCTAAACAAAATATTACTAGCAAAGCGTACACAGCATAAGTACCCGAAACACCGAGAAATTCTATCATCATAGGTGTTAACTGTAATGTGAGGGCATAAAAAATTGTAAATACTATTCCTGATATACAAGAACATATACCTTTATATTCCAAAGGATAAACTTCTGCAGATATTGCGTAAGATACTGGTACTAAACCAATATGAGCCACGAAAGTATGTAATAATATTACGAAAGGGATTAGCCATGACACTTGAGATAATATATCATATTTGGATTTTAAAACTGCCACTAAACTTATAATGAACATTATTGCAGTTGTCAGTGAACCTAAACTAAATAAAAGCTTACGTCTTTTAAATTTCCGTATTATAATACATGATATACATAAACCGAAAATTAACAAGAGATCAGATAATATGGAACAGTATATTGCTATTGATTTACTGCCAGTAATTTCTACTAATATCTGCGTTATATAAGCTATTAGAAAGTATCTGCCACTAGAATCAATACATAAAGTGAGAAGTGCAGTTATAATACAAGCTTTTTGCATCTCCTTATTTTTTAATGTTTTTATAAAACTCTCTACAATAAAAATCTTTTCAGTTTTTTTAATCAGTTCCTGTCGCCTCATCTGTGCTTTTATTAAGTCTTTAAGCTCTGTTTTACTCTGAACAGAGTTTCCATTTAACCAAGTGAAGGCTTTCTCGCATTCCTCGAAACGTCCTTTCATAGCTAAAAAAGACGGGCTCTCCGGCCAGAATAGTATAAATATTACAGCTAACGCCGTTGGAATTATACAAAATGCAGCTATTTGTCTCCACGTACAAAAAATTGCAAAAGAATGACAGACCAATGAACCTACGCCTACTGATATTATCTTAATTGTCGTGAAATAGCCTCTTCTACGTGGACTTGCATATTCACATATGGTAATCGAACCGATAAATACTCCGCCTACACTTAAGCCTTGGATAGCTCTAGCAAAAACTAAGACCGTGATACTGTTAGCAAGGGTTAGTGTAAGCCAGCCGACGATCAATGTGACATTCAATCCGATGCCGGTCATCTTCCGTCCGAAGCTTTGAAATACAAGTGGGAAAATGAAGAAACCGAAGATTCCGGAAATGCCGTTAGTTGATGCTGAAAATACAAACAATATTATGTTAAAACCAAAGCAAGCAGTTACTGAAAATAACATAACTAAAACTGGGTAGTTCACAGTAATGTTGACATTTGTAAAATAATTATAGATAGGGTTCTAGATGGAGTACATATAAGTTAAAGTATATCGACACCGTGAATATTTTGTTTCTTTTTTAACAATATTAAACGTTGTTTTAAAGTACTTATAATTTATACATACAAATTTTGAGTCCTCAGTTAAGTTTATAGTATAGAGTTAAGAAGTATAATTTGTTTGTTGGCAGATCTTGTGCCTTTTAGTGACAAAAAAATAAAACAAGCAACAGAATATATAAATATATAAAATAAAAGTAAATAACATACTACCACCTAGATTTTCGGTCTCATTAGCATCATAATTATTACTAATCCATCAAACACACAGGTTGGCTACCATAATATGCACTGTTACTCCAATACACGACATTAACATTGTTTGAATCGGTATACTCATTTAAATAATTCTTAGGTATGTGTAACTAACCTATCCAGGAAGCTTGGGCAGAAGTAGCTGTGATGTCTGTGCTGTTTGGAGATAGTATCGCCGGATTTAGCACAGCCGGGAAAGCCACCATGAATCCCATGGCAAACGAGTGAAGACATCCTGGGATCAGTATAAATATCTGCAAACAATATAACATTATGAAAGAAGTCCTTGAAAAATTACGTCGTTTAGAAATTCATAGAAGAATATCATAGAAGATTTCCGTAGCTCAAAGGCGATTAGTGCTTAAATTTTCATAACAACCGAGAAAACAGAATTGAATACCGCGAACACCTCTGAAATACTTAATTAAATATTCTGATTTACCTCATGCTTTGGGTACTAGGGACGCCTTTTCTGTTTAGAGCCGGTCTGGGTAGGGACCTTTAATTAAACTACTCAAACCCAACATCATTCGTTTTTATTCTTAATTTTTTATTTACCACTGGTTCGGAAAATATCTCTGTCCTGGGAAGAACCAGCAAGAAACCCAGCGGGACTTTTTTTTAACATAATTTCACTTAATAATTTTGTTTATACAATTTTAAATAAATTTTCATAGAACCAGCATGGTGGCGATCACCTTATTCCCAGGAGTTATTTTCATTCATGTATACCTTGATATTATAATAACCCTTTTTGTACAGTTTTTCTTTAATAAAACTTTTAAACTTGTTTATTAACAAACTTTGAATTTGTTCTGGGATTTTGTTGTAAAAGCGTATACCCCATAAATGAATTACTAATTCTGTGGAGTCTAGTAAGTGACATTACAGGCTTATGTTTGTTCCTAGTGTTTAAGGTATGAACACCCTTATTCTTATTAAAGCTATTTATTTTTTTATGTACATACATTACATTTTCATAAATATATTGCGATGCCAAAGTTATTATGTTTATTTCTTTAATTTTTTCTCTGGGGGACTCTTTACAATTTTGATTATAAATCGGCCGTACGGCTCTCTTTTGCAAAACTAATATAGCTTCAATATCTATAATTACCCCTTAGCAAAATTCCATAAGACATTACGCTATGAAAGTAACTAAAATACACTAACCTAGCTGTCTCAACATCTGTGAGACTTCTAATATTTCTTAAAATTGAAGCGTTTACCAAAATAAAGCACTTGATTGTATAGTTCACTTGTTTATTTGCCATTATTAATGTTTCGAGCGACTAATTAAGCATTTCATTCAAGTATGTAGGCAGAAAAAGTGGTGCCCGAAAAAAATGAAATGTAGAAATTTTATCACTTGTGTTCTCAGTATGACTCTGTAAGGGCCGTTCAATGTATTTACGGTATTAATGTGATTTGCTAATAATGTAGGTAATTAAAAAAATCATTAACTAACAACAGTACCTGAGGATATAAATATAAAATTTCATCTTGATAACTTCATTACATCTTATGTAACCTTCAGTCATAAACGATTAGAATGACTGACTCGATAATTTTGAAAAAAAAAATCATACACCATGCGGTGATTGAATTCCTCACTAAACAAGGAAAAACTCAAAAAAATAAATGAGAACGAAATGTAAGAAATGGTGGCCGTTTACCGAGACTCTGCGCCTTCAATGTCAATAATGTGATCAAGTGAATTGAAAAGAAATAGGGAAAACACCGAATATTACCTCCGTCCGGGTGAGCCATTCACAGCTGTTACAGAAGAAAATGTGAAAATTATTGTAAAACTTGTATTAGAATATCCTATCCGTTGGTACCATACACACTACATTGCATGACTATCGCAACCTCTCAAAAGTCAGTGCAATATGGGTGCCGCGAATGCTCACCGCGCTTCAAAAGCAGGCGCGAGTTGATTGTTGTAGAGAGTTTTTAGAGCTGTGTGGTGACAACCCAACAAGTGCTTTTGATAGGATAGATACAGAATATGAAACGCGACTTCATCACTATGAATCTTAGAGTAAACAGGAGTCTATGCAGTGGCAAAAAAAAATCAGACCCCCAAGGAGTTCAGAGTCATTCCATCGGGCGGTAAAATCATGGCGACAGTGTTTTGGGATTACAAAGGAATACTATTGATCGAGTAAACAAAAAAAGGTGAAACCATCAACGCAGACAAATACTCAGGCACATTACGCCATTTAAGAAAAGCAATAAAAGAGAAAAAAAGAAGAAATCTGACCAAGGGAGTGCTGCTTTTTAATGACATGACCGGTTCACACGGCGTGGCTCTCCAAGGCTGCTGCAAGAGACTGCGGTTTTGAGGAAATTAACCACCCACAATACAGCCCAGATCTAGCCCCTAGTGACTACTTTTTATTCGCAAAGTTAAAAAAGAACTTCGGTGAAAGCGATTTGCTGACGATAACGAGCTCAAGTCATAGTCAAGTGTAAATGAGCATTTTTAGGCCGAAGACGAAGAAATTTTAAGACGAAGAATATTATTGCACGGAAATAGAAAAGCTTTCTTCAAGAACAAGTAAATATATTCATGTCATGGGACACTATATTGAAAAATAAAGAATATTTTTACAATTTTATCTTTTTTCTAACATACCCATACCGAGAATAAATTGAATGACCCTCGTTAGTGTAGTTGTCAGATGTTGCTTTCATGGACAGTTTTGTTTGATTATTGTGTTAATTGTGAACACTATGGCTGGTTCACGAAATCATATAGACATGGAAACCGGAGCTAGAGCAGTTGATTTGCTTCAAGAGGGAGAATCTCAGAGATCTGTAGCAGTACGTGTCAGTGAATCGCGAAGAGCTATCCGAAACGTTTGAGAGCGCTACCAGGAGACCGGGAGTGTGGCTAGGAGACCTGGATCAGAAAAAGCTAGAGCTGCAACAGCTCGTGAAGACCGATTTATCAGATTAAATGCATGTAGGGAGCGTACCGCAACCGCCTGGGTCTCACAAGCCCGAATGCGGCAATCTACTGCTACACATGTCAGTGATCAATGCAATTGTAATCGACTCCAAGAAAATGACCAACGTTCCAAAGTACGTGCTGTTCGACCCAAACTGACAAGAACTCATCGTGTAACTCGTTAAAGTTGTGCTCGCAAACATTTTGACTGGAACATGGATAACTGCAGCACGGTACTCTTCACAGGTAAATGTAAGGTCAAGTTTTACAGTGTTGACAAATGAAGACGCTCTTGGAGAAAACAAAGCGAATGATTTACAGAACCCTGCATCCATGGAGCGGACAGTTTCGGTGGTTCAAGTGTTGTGGTGTGAGGTTGAATAAGCTTAGTAGGAAAAACAAAGCTGTTAATTCTGGATGAGCGAGCTATCCGACTTCATTTCATTTCGTTTTCACAAAGACAAGGTGCTGGTTTTATGTTAATGCAAGATAATGCTCGTCCACATATAGACCGTATCACACAAAAAGCTCTTTCTGATGCTACATACAGTTTTGCTATGGCCTGCCATGAGTCCCAACCTCATTGAAAATTTATGGGATGAACTTAAAAGAAGCCTAACAGTTAACTACAGTCCGGTGAATAGTCGACAGGAACCCACAAACGTGCTAAAAGTCTTTGGGAACGAATACCGGAAGAAAATGTTACCCATTTCATCGAAAGTGTACCAGATAGGCTCATAGATACATATAGAGTTGGTCCCACTCGCTACTAAAAATAACATTGCTCAAACAATAATTACAAAAAAATAGTGATGGTTAAGTTTTTGGAAAAAAAACCTAAAGGGTGTTTTAAACCATTAAATATTTTTTTAAATTGATTATATTTAAACATATTCTTAATCTCGAGCCTAAACACATATGTCAAAAAATAAAAGACTGTTAAACATAAAAACTTTTTGATGACGGCCTAAAAACGTGGTGGACCCTATTTTGTTTTGAGTAGTAAGTATATTTTTGGTGTCAAAGCAGTAGTTGCACTACTGAATTCCACCCTGAAGTGAATAGAGAGCCAGTATAGTAACAGGCTGTGAGAAATTTCGTTTTAGCCCACAAAAGTGACAACGCATCTGTAGTTTTCTTCATTTGAAGTTGGTTTTAGGTCGATCAACTGTAGCTGTACTCTAGCAACCACTTACCATCAGGTGGATTGTAAATTCATTTGTCACTTCGATTTTATTAAAAAAACATACCCGTATTTAGTAGAAAATATTTTAAGGAACACTTTCAATTCTTAGAAATTAAAAAAAGAACATCTCCGGAACCTATTATGAGGTTCGCCGACATACAATGGGCGTTACTATATTTAAAATTTTTAATGTCAAAAATGACTATTTATTCATTAAAATATATTATCATTATAATAATAACAGCTTATAAGCTAAGATTTAATACCTCGTTACCAGAAAGCTATTTTAATAAACAAAAAGTTTATTCAAATCAAAGTTAGAAAATACCATTTTGTCTTGTATATTTTGAGACAAAAAACGTTTTTATTTAAATGTCAACGGTCAATTCCAAATCCGTCGAACAAATGTACATTATACTGGACTAGCAACTAACAAACATCAAACGGATTACACAATTAAATTTGTATTTAGATTACAAATACAAATTGTTTATTAATTAAGTCCTTTGTTTTAAAAAACCCTATTTTATCATGCTTATGTTCAGCAGTGCAATTTGATAGGCTCATATGATAATGATGATGAATCTGAAATCTTAGAACTGTTCGCAGACTGACTGGTACAGCCCATATTTAATTTAATGATTTTTATCGCGAATATACATAAGTAAATTATTGGGTTTTTAGTGCTTGGATACTAAAAGCGGTCGCCCTGTGGCTTATTGTGTCTTTTTTTCTGAATATTAATATTCAACTCTCAATAAATTCCGTTTCCTTATTAAGTGGCGAAGCTTGCGAAGTCACTTATTGATTTTACGATGTCTGTCCGTCTGTCCGTCTGTCTGTCTGTCCGTCTGTCCGTCTGTCCGTCTGTCCGTCTGTCCGTCCGTCTGTCCGTCTGTCCCACGATTATCTCAAGAACGGTTTCGAATTTTCAAATTCTGTTTTCAGCAATCGATTACTGATCACCCAGGCATCTGAACCTCCTATTTTAAAACTGATTGCTCAACGGCAACCGTTAGAAAACGCTACAAAGCTGATTGCTTCGCCACTTTGCTAAGCTGTTAGCTTGCTAGGTTTATTTTATTATCAGTTCCTTTGCACAGTACATGATTTGAATTCGGAATAAATTTTGCGATAGAATTCATTAAATGCCAGTAAAATTTATGTTCTTACGATCAAAATCATAATAAAATGAATCATTTTATTAGCTATGGAAAAATCGAACGCGTTCATTTGTATTTGTATCACGGTTTATATGTATCGTAACTACTTATTCGCCGAATCCAAACAGGTCAGTGAAGCTTATTATGACTTAAAATGTATCTCATCTTGAATATATTTTTATAATACTTTTCTTCTTTCACTACTAATAACCAAAGTGAATTTAATGAAACCTGAGAAGAAAATCAATTAATGTTTGCAGTAAGCAATCAATACACATATGTAAATAGGTACATACATAAGCGGGCCACAGCGTCCGCTTACCATCAGGTGGACTACGTGCTCGTTTGTTACCCTTAATTAAATCCGCCATTTGTAATGGTTTTATAATAAAGTGTAGAAAAATTAATAATTGAAACTTGGTGATTCAACTCTCATATTTATGTAATAGAATGCGAACAGTTGGTTTCAAAGGCAGTGGTTTTTCCGGGTCGTTAGTATCTATGAGTGTGCCCAAGGGATTTTGCCCTTATGCCCTTTGCCTTGCCCCATTCTTTTTTTTTCATCTAAATTAATGACAACTTATGTACTGCAGGAAATAATATATTTTTAATTGTTGATGATACTTCGTTGATTTCGAGACTTATGCGGCAATTGTTCAATTATAGCGAAGTGAACAACGCTATATCAAAGTTGGTACACTGGTTTAACACTTTAACAATTTGCGAATTAAATGTATTTAATTGTGAACGCTCAATATTAAACACGTGTCGACGCATCATTATTAGTTTAAATAATAATTAGTTTCAATATAAATTCGTCTAAAATATCGTATAAGTAATATTTGACAATTAAACTGCAGTAATAAGCATAAAGTTAAAATACACTCAATTCAAACATTAAGTAATCATAGTAAAGTAAAGGTTCATAAAAAACCTTATTGTAAATATCCTTACAATTCATAAAATTTTCTTAAATTATGCTTGAAGTATTCAAAAAGACTTATATAATAAAAATAACAGACGTTTATATTAAAATAACAAAGATAAATAACATTTATAAGTGTTATATTATAATTCGGAAATGGGTGGTAACATTTTTAAGTTAAGGAGCGTGTTCATGCAATTCTTGAGTCTTATTTTGTTAACATCTAAAAACCTACTGCTCCAAATTTAAAAATAATAACTTCCTATGTAATGATCCCTGAGTGATGTGTAAGGATCCCTGCGTCCCTGATTTGGTCTTGAAATGTCCGCCTAGGTCTACGACTTCCAATACTTTCATTCACACTCGCTTTATACACTTTTTTCGTCAATCGTTCTTCATTCATTCTCTCGACATGGCCAAACCATTTCAGCAAGTTCCATTCACCATGTTTCCTGCATTCACTCTTCTTTCTATAGCACTCTCACACTTTCCACGTTTACAAGAGATGGAAAGTGTGAGAGATATGTGGAAGGTCTCAAATATTATGTAAAATTATTCTTACTAAGTCGTCACTAGATTTTTTTATAGATTGGTATGAATTAACTGTCATGTTTTATAAGCAAACAAACACATATCGTGAGTTTACTGGTAAATCCAGTTAGTTATCTGCAATTTATTATAATTTATATATAATAGTGATTCTTCAGATGATGAAAAAACCTAACGCCAAGTTTATTTTGTTGTTAGCTAAACGCGATGCTATATTTGAAGTAGTGCAAAAAATATATGATATGTCTTCGAACACCCATGAGAATACTTCTATGATGAAACGTTTTCTTGACGAGAGTTCTTATATTAACACGTTCACTGTCCGGTTTCCAGACACAATAGTAAGACAATAGCATATGTAGTGCACGGGACAGCGAAAGGGTTAAGTAATGCATTACGTATTGAATTTAAACAGACCTTAGATAACTATAATTCGCATTTATTAAAAATAAATCCTATCGCTAAGCCTGACTAATAACAGCCTTTTTACGTTTAAGTCTCTTTACGGTAGGATAAGTCGGCTTTATTCACAATATTCGCAGTATGACAATTTAAAAAATACTAGTGTCCCATCTAAGGCCAAGGTTACACTTCCACCTATCAAACTTATGACATTTTCGGTTGACATTCGCTCATGGCCTATTCAACTACCGAGATGTGTAAGCCAGGTTGTCGTTAAACCCCCCCAAAACTCTTCATCGCTGCATCGGAAGATCGTTTTCAAGCTACTGGACTAAGAATGATTCGATATCAACATCAATGGCAAACTGTCTTTGATTTGCCGATAATATAGCCATTATGGCAGAATCGCTGGAGGACCTAAACACTATTACCAATGATCCCAATAGTTTTTCTCAACAAACATTGACTTTGTTTTAGTCTGATTACAGTTAGTGTATATTTTATGATTATGATTCTGATTCTGATTCTACTGCACTGACTATTTAGCAGTACCGTAACGTTACAACCTATTAAAGTCCACTGCTGAACAAAAGCCTCCCACTTAGATTGCTTTACAGGCGGGATATTTGCTATAGTTGCCACGCTTTTTTTATTGAAGAGGAGGTAAACGAGCATGCGGCTCACTTGATGGTGACTACCGCCGCCCATGAACAACCACAACACCAGGGGAATTGCAGATGCGTAGCCAGCCTTTTAGAAAGGTGCAAGCTCTTTTCTTGAAGGTTCCTAAGTCGTATCGTTCCGGAAAATTCGCTAGTGGTAATTGATTCCACAAGAAATTTGTGCGAGGGAGAAAACTTTATTTAAATCGCACAGTGGTGGACCGCCAATCATCCAGATGGTATGGATAGTAACGCGAGTTTTGTCGCGATGTGCAATGGTGAAATTGGGTGGCTGGAATTAATCCTAACAATTCCTCAGAGCACTCCTTGTGATAAATGCGATAAAATACGCAAAGAGATGCAACATCTCTACGCAGTGCTAGTGTATCGAGCCGATCAGAAAGAACTCGATCGAACGCGTGCCACGTTCATTGCTTATGTGGTTTATTGAGCAGTATTTTCCCCTTTTTAATTTTTTGTATAATTCATCATTAATTATTTTTCGATTGAGTGACTATTTTATTGTATATGTGAATAGGAAATGAAATGCGATTATATTACTATTTACTGGATCGTCAGAAGATCCGTGAATATTCGTTCTAACATGATTGCAAATGAATGAAGCAATTAATCAACTAAGCTATCTTACTTTTACCAATGTTAACGTTAACCGACTTAAAAGGCAATTAATAAAATATGATGGAGTAGATAAAAGTATATCAAAAGTAGCAGGAACACTGGTTTAACGTCAATAATTCGCTTTTGATCGGTAATAAAACGAAATTTATTAAATTTACAACACCAAATGTTAAACATGTTAAAACCAGTGCGCTTTTAAATGAAAAGACCTGAGTCTTGCCGAATCCACTGTTTTTCTCGGAATTACAGTTGACGTGACGTCATAGTATATCTAAACTAGCTAGCAAAGTTAGTTCTGCAGCATATACTGTTAAAAGATTAGAGACCTTACATGTGTTGAAACAGCTAGATTGGTTTGTTTTTGTTATTTTTATAGCGTAATGTAATATGAAATCTTGGTAGGGGATAATGCGACTGACATTGAAACTATCTTCGTTTTGCAGAAGAGAGCTATACGAGTAATTTGTAACCTAGGTTCGAAGGAATCCCTTAGAGAAAAAAATAAAGAAATAAATGTATTAACTTTGGCCTCCCAATATATTTACTAAAATTTAATGAATGTACTCAAAACAAAAATAGTTTTATAAAAAAGTGACAAACATTCTGTAAATACTATGAACAACTACAAGTTAATTATACTAGTTACTCAAATCCAAGGAGACAGTAATTCCATAATGGGGTAATGTATACGCTTTTACAACAAAATCCAAGAAAATAGCCTTATCTATCAAAAACTTTAAAAATCAATGACAATGAGGTGATCGCTATTATGCTGTTTCTAATATCTTCAAACTAATTGTATAAAATAATATATTGCTAATTGATTTAATTTTAAAAAAGTCCCGCTAGTGCTGGTGCTTGATCTTGCCAGGACAGAAGTTTTTCCGAACCAGTGGTAAAAGTAAAAATTTATTTAATAAGAATTCTTGTAATCTAGGTGTATTGAATAAAAATGGTTCTATTATATTCTATTCTAATCAAACGCTTCGATTCGTACTATACAGGGTTATTTTACAATAACCGACCAAATTTACAGAGAAGGTTCAGAAACAGAAACAGAAACAGAAACTTTTTTATTCAATATAGATCATAAATAATACTTATTGAAAGTCACACTTTTGTATAATTACCACTGGTTCGAAAAAGAACCTCTGTCTTGGGAAGAACCAGCAAGAAACCCAGCGGGACTTTTTTTTAAATAACAGCTTACAATCATGTATGTTACACAAATTAACAACACAACAAATTAGAAATTAGTTTCTAAATCATAATTATATATTAATTTTTCTTCACCATTTGCCTATATTATTTATTCTGTATATTATGTCGTATGGTATTTTGCTATGGGGACACGCAGCTGACACTACCTGAAATTATATTTGTTTTACAGAAGAGGGCCATAAGAGCAATTTATGATTTAAAGCCTAAAGAGTCGCTGCGACAAAAATTTAAGGAAATTAATATATTGCGCGTAGACAGCGACGACCATCCGCGCGTCTACGGGTGCCTCTATAGGTCCCATAGCGGTAATGCCGACACAGACCGACTCATCGACCACGTCCAAATGGCTGCAGACTCCGTGCTACAACAGGTCCCATCCGCAGAGATCGTGATACTCGGTGATTTCAACGCCCACCACGCTGAATGGCTTGGTTCTCGTTTAACCGATCATGCGGGTAGATCTGTCTATGACTTTGCTTTGGCATATGGTCTAACAAAACTGGTTACTTCGCCTACGCGGATCCCAGATATGGAAGACCATGTACCTTCCCTGTAGGACCTTCTGCTGACCTCTCATCTGGACGGATATCAGGTCTCCGTCGATGCCCCTCTGGGCTCTTCGGACCATTGTCTGATCCGGAGTACGGTGCCACTCACGCTCCAATCGCAGTTGCGATCTACAGCTTGCCGCCGTGTTTGGCACTATAGGTCAGCTGATTGGAACGGGATGCGGTCTTTTTTTTGCATCCTACCCTTGGGGGCGGGTTTGCTTCTCGCCGGAAGATCCCAGCGTTGTTGCCGATTCTGTTGCTGATGTGGTACTTCAGGGTATGGAACTTTTTATTCCATCCTCTGTGGTGCCCATCGGAGGCAGTCCCAGCCATGGTTTGGTCGCTCCTGCAAAAAAGCATCACGCTATAAGCAGGAGTGCTACCGGGCCTGGGCTGACGTATCAACGTTTCGGGATGTAAACACCAGCGCACTTAAAAAGAAGTATAATTCCGCCTACAGGTCCTTCAAAAGCGTCATTGCCAAGGCAAGGTCTGAGCACATCGGCAGAATTGGCGAGAAGCTAGTACGCCTTCCTTCGGGAACCCGTGCATTCTGGTCTCTCGCCAAGGCTGTCCAAGGGAACTTCTGTCAGCCATCTCTTCCATCTCTGCACAAAGAGGACGACTCACTGGCCCATGCCGCAAAGGAGAAAGCCGATCTGTTGAGCTCTCTTTTTGCGTCCAACTCGACTGTAGATGACGGGGGGAACACACCGCCGACCATCCCGCGATGTGAGTGCTCCATGCCGGATGTGCGATTTACACAGCGCTCGGTCCGCAAAGCACTCTTCTCCCTTAACGTCAGCAAGTCGAGTGGGCCCGATGGCGTCCCTCCCATTGTGCTGAAGACGTGTGCTCCAGAGTTGGCACCGGTTTTAACGCGTCTTTTCCGGTACTCCTACTCCCAAGGCGTAGTCCCGAATTCATGGAAGACAGCTTTGGTGCACCCGATCCCTAAAAAAGGCGACCGCTCAGACCCGTCCAACTACAGGCCTATCGCCATCACCTCCTTGTTCTCCAAAATAATGGAAGCCATTATAAACTGCCAGCTCATGAGGTACCTTGAGGATCACCAGCTGATTAGTGACCGCCAGTACGGTTTTCGTCAGGGTCGATCAGCTGGTGATCTTCTAGTCTACTTAACTCATAGATGGGCGGAGGCAGTAGAGTCCAAGGTGGAGGCATTAGCCGTTAGTTTGGATGTAGGGAAGGCCTTTGATCGGGTCTGGCACAAAGCGCTTCTTTCGAAGCTTCCTTCCTATGGGCTTCCCGAGAAATTGTGCAAATGGATCACCAGTTTCCTTGCTGATCGGAGCATCAAGGTCGTAGTAGACGGTGCATGCTCTGATCTCAAGCCTATCAACGCTGGTGTTCCACAAGGCTGCGTGCTATCACCAACGCTGTTTCTCCTGCATATCAATGATATGTTGCTAACTGGTAGCATTCATTGCTATGCGGACGACAGCACTGGTGATGCCTTATATACCGGCCGTGCCAATATTTCTCGGGAAAACGTCTCCGAGTACCGGGACAAACTTGTGTCTGAAGTCGAGTCTTTGCTTAACAAAGTTTCGGATTGGGGCCGACTAAATCTAGTCCAGTTCAATCCCCAGAAGACACAAGTTTGCGCGTTTACCGCTAAAAAGAACCCCTTTGTCGTATCTCCTCAGTTTCAAGGCGCTCCCCTTACTAACTCAGCCAGTATCGGAATCCTTGGCGTCGACATATCGAATAGTGTGCAGTTTCGTGGTCACTTGGAAGGGAAGGCCAAATTGGCCTCTAAAAAGCTTGGCGTGCTCAGCAGAGCGAGACAGTATTTCATGCCGGCACATCGCTTGCAACTTTACAAAGCGCAAGTTCGGCCCCACATGGAATACTGTTCTCATCTCTGGGCCGGGGCACCCCAGTGCCAGCTCCTTCCACTTGACCGCATCCAGCGCAGAGCGGTTCGAATCGTCGACGACCGACTTCTTTCTGATCGGCTCGATACACTGGCACTGCGTAGAGATGTTGCATCTCTTTGCGTATTTTATCGCATCTATCACGGGGAATGTTCTGAGGAATTGTTCGGACTAATTCCAGCCGCTCAATTTCACCATCGCACATCGCGACAAAACTCGCGTTACCATCCATACCATCTGGATGATTGGCTGTCCACCACTGTGCGATTTAGAAGAAGTTACCTCCCTCGCACGACTTCCTTGTGGAATCAATTACCACCAGCGAATTTTCCGGACCGATACGACTTAGGAACCTTCAAGAAAAGAGCTTACACCTTTCTAAAAGGTCGGCAACGCATCTGCAATTCCCCTGGTGTTGCGGTTGTTCATGGGCGGCGGTAGTCATTTACCACCAGGTGAGCCGCATGCTCGTTTACCCCTATTCATTAAAAAAAAACTTTGGCCTCTTAATACATTTATGAAAATGTACGTACACAAAAATAAAAGTAGTTTTACAAAAATAAGTGATATTCATTCTGTAACTACTAGGAACAGACACAAGCTAGTAGTAAAAGTTGCTCGACTCCATCGAGTCAGTAATTCATTATTGGGGCGATGTATACGCATTTACAACAAAATTCCAGAAAATATACAAAATTTGACCTGCTCAAAGTTCAAAAACTTTATTTGTAAGTTTGTATAAAAAGGGTTATTATAGTATTAAAGAATTTATAGATGATAATAACCCCTGGAAATTAGGTGGTCGCTTCCAAGCTGTTTCTAAAATAAATTTTGTACTTATATAGTTTGTACAATCGTAAATGTAAAATTTGTTATTAAGAAAAATGTCCCGCTGGGTTTCTTGTTGGTTCTTCCCAAAAATTACTTTCAATAATCCTAGCAAGCTAACAGCATAGCAAAGTGGCGAAGCAATCAGCTTTGTAGCGGTTTCTAACGGTTGCCGTTCAGCAATCAGTTTCAAAATAGTAGGTTTAGATGCCTGTGTGATCAGTAATCGATTGCTGAAAACAGAATTTGAAAATTCGAAACCGTTCTTGAGATAATCGTGGGACAGACGGACAGACGGACAGACATCGTGAAATCAATAAGTGTCTTCGCAAGCTTCGCCACTTAATAAGAATTAGACATGTGATCTATATTGAATAAAAAAATATTGTATTCTATTCTATTGTAATTAAAAAAAATCTCAACCATTCTGTCCTTTTTATCTTTCAAGTTCAAAATGCGTGGTAATATATTATTTTAACTATATTTACTGCGCATCCACAAATCCGTAAGGGTCAATCTGTAGGCAAAAATGTTGTTGCCCATAAACCACATTAATTTTGCCATCATTTAAAATAAAAGTAGAAGTCCTATTAATTCGTATATTCAAAAACTTCTTAACGGTATATCATTATTTTTATTGTTAAACTGAAGTTTCAAATTTGGATACTCTTTGAAAAATAACCCTGTGTACTTATTAAAACCGATGTTTGCTTCCGAAACGTTCCACTTTATAATTTACATCTATTTGTTACATATTTTAATATAATAAATTAATAATAATAATAACAAATTAACGTTATAATTTTTTAATCTTACCTTTGTTTATAAACTCAAATTTCTAATAAAATACACAGATAACTTTTTATTACTTTCTAATTACTTGGCACTCGCAGATACCATGAATCGAATTTTGGACATAAAGTTTCCGTACCTGTCTCCAAAAAAAAATGTCAGCACTGCACATGTCTGGATTGTATACAAAAGATCACTGAGTGCGAAGTGTGGATGGGCGTTTATTTTAACTAAATGACAGTTTTAATTTTCAAACTGGTTTAACTGATGCTGATATATATAATGTATTCCTTTTTTAAGAGCGCGCCACCACTACGTTCAATTTAATTGTTTCAATTATATTAGGTGACCCTAAAAACTTTTGAAAATGCGTCAGTTCGAAAATCTTCCAGTTACCCAAGATAGCTTACACTGGAAGGCAAGAGAGATCGCAAGTATTTGCTCAGCTTTTAAATATTTTTAAAATGTTTTTATTACACCATCATCAAGTAGCGAACCCAGCCTCATCATGTTTCTTGAGTACTCTAGTACGGTCATTATCCCGCATACATCACGTATTACTCGGGAAGTAGTTGTTTTGGTTTCATACGCCGATAGCTTGTCATTGCCTACTTCAGAATGTAACGAATTTCCTCGTTACATTCAATAATTTTGGCGGACAGACAAACAATTGATAAATGGCGGGAAAGTGTTTTTAAATTTTTGAGGTTTGCAGCTTTCTCTTTGTTTTATATTTGCAAGTACGCGTATACATTTTTTTTGTAAAATAAAAAAAACGTTTGATTCTAAACTACCCCCACAGTATGACGCCGTAGTTTAGCCAAGCTTGAGCGTAGGCGTGATAGGCTGTCACTGCCGTTTTTTAAATTTGTAGATTTTTTTAATTCTCTTAAAGCATATGTAAATTGTGATAATTTTAACTTATTTTTGAATATGTGATTTAAAATTAACATTCGAATCTATATTTTATACCCAGCAAATAAACATTTTGAACACCAGTATATCAACAGTGGTAGAGCCACGCGGCGGCTTTTGCTGTCGCACGGATGGGCCGGCTCGAACCGGAGTGGTACCACGACCTCACAGAAAACCAGCGTGAAGTAGAGGTTTACCTCTGCGTTTCGCTTGGTGAGTGCAGGTGGCCGGAGGCCCTTTTTACTGGAAATGAGGCATTCCATCTTAGTCCTCACGGGTGACAACGCATCTACGTTTTGATTTGTAATAGAAGATAGATGTAGATGTCTATGGGCCGCAGCAACCACTTACCATCAGGTGGACTGTGTGCTCGTTTGTCACCCATATCCTATAAAAAAAAAAAACACATTCTTATTTTGTTTGATTATAATCAAACAAAATTAGAATGTGTTCAAAATTTTCAAAAGTTTGTTGCATAATTTATGTGTAGTTCAAGTTTTTGTCGTGGTCTAAATTGTATTAATTTAGTTTTTTTGAAATTTACTACGCTTAACCATTGTTTTACTTTGTTTATAATAATGTCGATTCTTTCATTAAGTTTGGTACCATTAATATAAGGGAACACAAAGGAAAAATCGTCGGCAAACATCACACAAAGCTCATCAATAATCTTGGGGAGGTCATTGATGTAAATAAGGAAAAGGACACATCCGTACTCGGAACCCTGAGGGATAGAGTCCCTCACCGGCTGGGCCCTCGACCTGACACATGTTATGGTTTTTGAATCTTGATCTATATTTTCTATTTCAACGTACTGTGAACAATTGCTGACAAAGGAAGCAAACCACTTATGAGCTGTTACACGGATACCAATGTCATAAAGTTAATTTAAGAGAATGTCATATTTCATTCTTTCATATGCTTTTGTCATGTCAAATACAATTCCTATTGCGTATTTCTGAACGTTTAATATATTTAAGACTTTATTAAAATATTTAAATGTGGCCAGGGTTGTCGAGCGGTTTTTTCTAAAACCATTTTGGGCGTCGTCGAAAATATTGTACGTTTCACAAAAAGAGTAAAATTGTTTGGACATAGTTCTTCCAAAATTGTTGAAATTACGGGTAGGAGTTCAATTGGTCGGTAGTTATTGGGGTCCGTTATTTTGCCTTTTTTATGTATTCGCTTTATAATAGCAATTTTTAGTAGGTCAGGAAATACTTCAGAAAAGGATTGATATATAAGAAGCTAGATTTTAATTTTAGTTGTCACACCAATAACAATACCTCTCGTTCATCCACTGGGGTTAAGAACATCGAGTGCAGGGAGGAATGCATAAACAGGCGGCCGCGTGGCGTGGGCGCACTGCCTGCCGCGCCGCTTCTGACTCACGCGAACAGCTCGTTAAAGACATAAGAAACCTCATACGGGTCCGATATTGGTTTATCGTTGATATGCAATTTAATATTTTCATAATATTTGTTTTTGCCTTAATATGCTTTGTTTTTTCATTTATTTTTGCCCCATACATTTAATTTTATTAGTTGCTTTATTTATTCTGTTAATTGATTGTAATTGTTTTGATTTTATTATAACCTTTTTAAATATTTTTCATATTGTTTGTAATAATTTTGTAAAATTTTATTTTTCGAATACATAACATGAATTTTTAGTAATATTTTATGTTTACAAGATTTTTTAATACCGTATGTTAGCCATGATTTATATAGTTGTTTATTATACATTTTTAATCGTTTATATGGAATACAATATTCTAGTGCATCGTGTAAAATTTTATTTAGTGAATTGTAATTTTCGTCAACAGTTTTATTATTTGAAATGAACTCTTGCCAGTTTGTATTTTGTAAATATTGTTTGAATTTATTTATATTATTTTCATTGTATATTCTTTTACATGTATAAAAATAAGGATTTTTATTTTGTTCTGATGGAACATTTGATCTGGTTGAACTGATTTTGGTAAAATTATTTGTATGTATTGGAGGGGGATCTCTGAAAGGCTTCAGTTTACAATTAAACACGGTATGTAGCGCTGTTGCCAAGATCTAGAAATCATCCGAATAATGACAGGTGAATCTCTAGTATATATATGTAAGAAACTTATTAAATTTATATTCTCAAAAGAATTTAAATAAAATAACACTACTCAGTAACAAACCCTGCTTACTATCAAGAACCCAATTGCATGATAACACCAAAGTATACAAACGAACAGCATCACCAACCATCTCAATGTAACACAGGGTTGCCCTCTCAGCAACACTACCTTCGATCAACAATACCAACTAGATATCGGGTCGGCGCAAAAAATACGACGAAGTAAATAACAGCGCACTGGAGACGTGAGTTCTTATTTCGTTTTGGTTGACTTGAAACACAGCCAATGTAAAGACGTTTCACAATGTATATTTAAAAGTTGCAAGAATAATGCTCGAAAAAGCAATTTAACAGCCGGAGTGTCTTACTTTCGGTAAGTACATGTAGAATAAGTTATATTTTAAGCTCTAAACTAACAACTATTATCATATTTGAAACAAAATTACCGATTTTAAAGCACCCCTACAAATGTTTTGCCAAGGTTAGCCAATACACGCGTAAACATTTGTAAAACAGAACGGTAGAGTACATGGAGTAGATTTGTATTGTAATCATTTTTAGTAACTTGTTACCAGAACTTTAAATAATGGTAATTGTTACTTTTGTCTCTGCTTGTGTAATTTCATTAGATACTTAGCTTTATTATTTTTATTTTAGCAATCCGTAAGTTAAAAAATTTATTGACGTAAGGTTACATTATATATGTAAAAAGATAATTTAAAATTAAAAATTTTGTACAGCCGACTTCAATATAGGTTATTTGAGAATAACTCAATAACCATTGGTCTGACCTTGATCAAATTCATATGGGACCACAGAAGAACTATCAGCTTTCATATAAAAAAAGAATCATCGAAATCGGTTCGCCCAGTACAAAGTTATGAGGTAACACACATAAAAAAAAAAAAAACACACTCGAATTGAGTACCGTCTCCTTTTTGGAAGTCGGCAGAAAAAGAAACGGAACATATCAAAAATAAATAAAAACGAGAATTGTACAATAACACTTATTTAAAGGAAATTAATTCATGTATACACAGAATGGAAAAATCTTTAATGTTGAATCATTGTAAATATTTTGATTTTTGATTTATTGATTGCACTGAAATTTACTTCTATTATAAATATTTTAAAGATATATATACATACATATATATGACGGGACCAGCACCATTGCACGTGCGGCGCGGTAGCCGTCGGTGCATTTAGATAGAATTCTTGTAAATAACACGTGTTCCGCACACCTGCACCATTGCACCTGCAGTGGCGCTCGTTTTGCTTGTATAAAACGGACGGCGCGGCCACCGTTAGGATAGTCTTGGCTCTGACGTGGAACGGTACGCTTGTCGTATTCCGTAACTAGTTTATCCTCGACTCATTGGATAGTTAATTCGTGTAAACGAATTAATTATCTGTATGTATGTATGTAACAATTATAACTAAACTTATGATCATATCATAAATTATTTTAGTGTTAACCGCGACTCCATCACTTTTGTAGCTAAATTCGAAGAAGCAAACAGAAACGAAACAAAACGACGTAGTTTGCAAAATAATAACGGGAAAAATACTTTGAAAATTACTTAAATTTGTTATAACTTAAGGTTGATTTCACACTAAATGTTATTTAACCTATGTCTTTTCATATCCGAGTGACAGGAGTAATGCATTGAATTGTTCTTTTTGTAACTAATGATCGTAAGATTTGTGACTTTATTACTAGGTGCCATGGTTGTAATTGGGTTGAACATAAAACTGTTTTAATTTTTTGTCTCAGTTCTTTAGTAAACAAATGTAGCTGTATAAGTATATATTCACGCGGACAGCATTTAGCTATAATTTTGTACGTGACCCGTTATCTAGTTGGTATTGTTGATCGAAGAACACTACCTTCCTTGCTTACACTAGTAGAATACCTCAACGTGCATAGTAACGAGACTCTTAAAATTACAAACTGATCCCTCTTCGAGATAGCGAGAGTCGAGAGTTCGAGAGTTCGAGAGTCGACTGCGAGATACTAGATATTGCTAACACAAGTGGGAGATTACAATTCTACCCTCAATTCTTTTTATTTTCTTTTATTATTTTACTCTCATTATTATCTATATATATATATATATATATATATATATATATATATGCGTGTATGCATAGGTATATGGATGTGGAGGAAGCGAGAGAGGTCTGTCAGGATCGTGCCAAATGGAAGTCCATAGTCTTTGCCTACCCCTCTGGGTGACAGGCGTGAGTGTTTATGTATGTATGTATGTATGTATGTATATAAATGGGTTTTAATTATTAGCGCTGAACCCTTATTCTTTTTTAAAATTAAAATAGTCTAAGTTACTCCTTACGCCAGTGAAAACCCCATCAAAATCGGCCCATTTCGGAGATTAGTCAGAAAAGCTTTAAAACAAATTTAATTTTTTTTGTTATTAGTACCGCATATATTATGATATTACAAACAGATTACCTCAATTTTATTTATTGGTAAGTACGTAAGTACCTATATATATATAAATATATATATATATATATATATTATGTGTATTTAACAAGGAATTTTACGATAACCTAGTTGAGTCGACGTGATAACTGGTTTTAATTCCTTGACTTTTATTAACATCTTTAAAATGAAACAAGTTTCTTTATAGGATAGGGTGACAAACGAGCACACCTGGTGGTAAGTGGTTGCTAACACCCATAGACATCCACAACTATCCTCAATAAACAATCAAAATTCAGATGCGTTGTTACCCGTGAGGAATAACATGTAATGCCTCTTTTCCAGTAAAAAGGGTCTCCGGTTCTCCACACTCACAATACGAAACACAGCAATGTTAAGCTGCTATTTTACGCTGGTATTCTGTGAGAGCGTGATCTTTCCCCAGTCGAGCCGACCCATTCGTGCTACAACTATACTACTAATATATTTGACAGCTCTGTGGCGCAGTGGCTTAACAATGAGTTGCTGCACGGGTGGGGGGGGGGGTTCCAATACCGCACGGTACAATTATTTGTATGGCTTACAAATAATTGTTCCGGGTCTGGATGTTTGTCCTTGTGCAATTTGTGTTTGTAAATTGCCTCCACGATACAGGAGAAAATCCTAGTGTAGGGGTAACTATTTTTTTTTAAAAATATGTAGTTTCAGCATGGCTCTACCACGTAAAAAAATGTTAGTAAATAGTAAATTTTAAATCTAGCTACAACCTTATGCTGTTGAATAAATCTATTTTCAAACAGATCTACCCTCTTTGTAAATTTAAGCCGACAAATTGTGAAAAGTCTACCGACATTTCTACTTATCAATTTTTAAAGACTGTGCAAATAAATGTATGAAGGCTTGAAATGTTAGTATTTTATATTATAACCTACATAATCCCCATTTAAAAAAATTAAATAACAACCCGGTAGGATGGTTTAATTTTTAAATATTACCTATTACTTTTACAAAAATTGGGTACCTTCATATTTAAGCCAGTTTATTACTTTGATTTTAGCAATAACGATAATGATTTATGAAATATAAATTTAGGGGAGAGAACCGTTCATAATAAAAACGTTTTTTTTTTTTTTGTATAAACCAACAATAAATATTTTATATATGTATAAAACATATTTTTATTTCCATATAATAAAAGAAAACATGAGTGAAATAAAACTTTGCACCGCCGGTTCGCGTAGTGTATATTTTCTTTGCCGCCAGAGACCAGTGCTGTCAAATTCCTGCAAAGGGAGCAACAGCTGACATTCGCCATTTTGACAGATTATACTCTTTAAGGGAATTGGAATGTTATTTTCGAACATAAGTTTCTTTATAGATACTTAACAATATCGAATAATATTTAAGAAAAGATTTAATCCATGTAGACAACATCATCTTCATCTCATGACTTAGGCCTAATCCATTGTGGGAAAGATTTATCTTACTGCTCACGCTTTGCAGGCGAATTGACGCAAGCATAACTGTTCGAGACACTCACAGCACCGATTGTAGTACATCACTATTTACATGGTACAAACCTATTGTAACCTTTTATATAGCTGTCAATTCGAGATTTCTCTCTCTTCTATTAGCGAGCCGTGTGCAGTACTGACGCAGTTATACATAATTTGTACAGTTTTAAATTATACATTAAAACAATTAAATTAGTTATTCACCACTAATACAAAACCCCAACATTGGTGCAAGAAACCCGGGACTAAGAAAATCCAAGGGATGACAGCGATATTTCCAGATTGAGATTTGACGACGGTGTGACACCCGGTAACCTCCACGTGAACAAGATGGCTGGCGGTGATAGTTTTAATAATGCCATGGAAAGCAAGGTGAATCAAGACGCGACAATCTTAGCCACGTTATCCAAGCTCCGGCATGTACGTGGACAATGCAAGCGGACGATGACAATGGTGGAAAACTTCATACAGTGTGCGACCGCTCCGCGTGCTGCGGAACTGTAGGTGCGCCTACGTGCCATTGACAACGCCTACAACAATTTCACCACGCTGCAGGCGGACAAAGCTGCCATCCAGGGCTTCATGGACGACGACGAGGGCTTAGAGGAGCGCTACTTCAACCTCAGCGCTTCTTTATCAACCATGTTTGAGGAGGTGCAGGAAGCCAAAGGTGCTGCGCGAGGTTTTCCCTTACGCGCAGAAGATGACGATGCAAAGGCGCCACGCGGCTCCAGATGTGGGACCACGTTGCCGCCCATAGACATCACAGGCTTCAGCGGAGACATCGGTCAGTATCGTCCCTTTATAGATTTATTCAGTGCAGTAATAGGTAGTTATAGGAATCTTTTAAATGTACAGCGTTTATTATACTTAAGGAAGTATTTAAAATGGGAGGCACTAGCTCTCATAAATAGTTTACCACTTATTAATGAGTCATACACGCATGCGCTTGAGCTGCTTAACAAGCGCTAAGAAAATAAGGTATTGATAGTGAATAATCATATCAACACCTTACTAGATTTGCCTGTAATCAAAGGCTCTGCTCAGCAGTTACGCAGCTTAGTCTCACAAGACAGACAGCAAGTCACCGCGCTCTAAAATTTAAGACAAGCCATGCAGTGGGACACCATACTAGTATGCATTTTTACTAAAAAATTAGACACTTTGACCTCCAGGATTTACCATTCAGAACGCAATTTAGTATCCATGCTTACTTTAAAGGAGTTGCTTAATTTTTTAGAAAAGAGAGCCATCGCTCTAGAAGCCAGTCCCTCCACCACTGAAAGGGCAAGCAAGTCTTTTCATTTAAATGTTACCAAATGTACAGAACATTTTCATAGGAACAGAAAAAACAACAATTGTAGTCTTTGCAGTCAAGACCACAAATTATTCAAATGCTCTAAGTTCCAATTTCTTACTATGGCAGACAGGCTGAAGCATGTAAGTGAAAAGAAGCTATGTGCTATTTGCCTAAATAGTCACCAGAACAAAAAATGTAGGTACAGCTTCTTCTGTTCTATTTGCAAAAGCAAGTCACACAACACCTTTCTGCATGAGGCGCATATAGGGGACCAAGCACTTATGTCTGGCTCCACTGTGTCCATGCACAACATCAATTCGAAGGACAGTGAGTATGAAGTGCTACTGCCCACAGTTAAGGTGAGGATTAGAGACAAAAATAGTCGCAGTGTCATTGTTAGAGCCATGTTAGATTCCGGCAGCCAAACGTCATTTTGTACACAGTCATTAGTTGACATGTTAGGTACACCTACATACAACAATTCAAAAAAATTGTTACTATGTGGAATAATTCAAACAAGTTTCAGAAAGGAGTAGATTTGTGTTTGGAGTCTCTCACAGAAAACTTCAATATGAATGTTTCATGTTCAGTTGTTAAACAAATCACCACTTTGCTACCGCAAAACAAAATTAAACCATAGACATGTCCATACTACTTGCTGCCAACGTGTTCTTCAAGATTATTCAAGATGGTAAGATTGAAGGGGGCCCACTGGATCCAGTGCTGATCAATACGAGACTAGGCTACGTTGTGTCAGTTGATTTCAATCCAGTTACTTTAGTACACACTTCCATAACCAATTCCATGTCCATGTCCAATATGTGCATTGACGAGCAAGTCAAAAAATTCTAGGAGACCGACCAGGTTCCTCAGATATACAATGAATCTTTGCGAGAGCATGAGATCAGTGAGGAGGCATTTAATAATACAGTCAATTTGTGCAATAATACAATTTCATTAATACAATTTCCCCCACCTGTTCGCTTGAAACAGGAACTTATTGACTTGTTATAACTGGGTTGCTTTGAGCTTCATAAGTGGTGTTCCAATAAGCACAGTGTCATTGGTGACATTTCAGAAGACAATAGGCACTTTGTAGATTAATAAGGATTCATTAACCACCAAGACACAAGGCATTACATACGAAGTTCAGTCCGACAAGTACAAAATAACAGCTCCTCCAAATGATACTGGTCTGAAGTCTCCTACAAAGCGTAAGATCCTAAGCTACATCAGCAATTTTTTCAGTCATCATCAGTCCCATCTTTATAAAGGCCAAAACCTTTCTTCAAAAGTTATGGAAAGGTAATTTGGGCTGGGATACACCTCTCCCAGCACATTTAAACGATTTGTGGATTGACTTTCATAATGTTTTAATGTTTAAACATGCCCATTATGTATGTACAGCGCAACCTCCGCCTTTGGAGTAGATGCATGCAGGTTTGGCAACACTTCTGGCAGGTTTGGCATAAACTATATCAATATAAGTATACTAAATTGTATTGTCTAGAACCTAAGTAAACTACCTGCATATGTATTATGCATAATTATATAAATAGCCTCTTAGCAGGTAATGAATTTGTCTATTGTTCACTAGTTCTTTGTATTGTGTACTAGCAAACTTGTACAATCCTCACTTGGATATCTATTAAGATTGGTATGGCGTATAAGCTGGCAATGTAAGTTCGGGAACGGGCGAGTGTGCAGACCGATGAAAATCAAACGCGCTATTACATTTCGCGACAATTTATTTTTAGAATAAATTCGAAAATGCTTTACATTTTATAAGATTATTAACAAATTAAAAGATAAGTAATTACACATTTTTCAGCTACAAGTTAATTTTTAGGAAAGTGACGAGACAAGTGAAGGCTATGCCTTTTTAAAGTTGGCACTATGTAAGGCTAATGACTTTTAGCACATAGAGCCAATTTATATTTTTAATGGAATGAATGAATAAATAATATTTCTATCACTTCCCCTTATTCATTACAAAAAAATAACGAAAAAATAATAAGGACATCACAGTTTCAAACAGAAAATAAAATTACATGCAGATACATAACATATCACAGTTTGTAAAAAATGTCTACAGCTTTAACATTTATCCTATTTATAAAATGTTTATGCTTCATGGAACTTAAAGGCTTCGTTAGTATACCTGCCACCATTTCTTGTGTTGGAAAATACTTAACATCAGCAAAACCTGTATTTATTAAGTATTTTATGTAATGGTATCTTAAATCAATGTTCTTTGTTCGTTTGTGGCAATACTCTTTACATTCTAACAGCTTTTGTGCACTCTGATTATCGTTATACACTACAATAGAAGGTGATTTATCAATTATTTGATTCAGAAAAATTGAAACAAAACGCAAGTCTCTAGACACATCACAAATTGCTAAGTATTTGGCCTCTGTGCTTGATAGAGCCACACATTTTTGTTTACGGGCTTCCCAATTTATAGTATTATTCCCAAGCTTTATTACAAACCCTGTATATGACTTTCTGTCTACAATATTTTTAGCCCAGTCGGCGTCAGTATATGCAGTTATATTTAAGTAACCAGTCTTATAAAAATATAAGCCATTACTTAAGGTTCCCGCTAAACACCTTAAAACACGTTTAGCCGCAAGCCAATGAGACATATTGAAGCCACAACTGAACTGACTTATCTGGCTACACACAAAAGCTATGTCAGGTCGAGTTTTTTTTTTATATGATAAGGTTGACAACCGAGCACACAGTCCACCTGATGGTAAGTGGTTGCTGCGGCCCATAGACTATATCCTCGTCGACTATATCATAGAATTTATCCTCGTTTGCGAATCAAAATGCAGATGAGTTGTCACCCGTCAGGACTAAGATGGAATGCCTCATTTCCAGTAAAAAGGGCCACCGGCCACCTGCACTCACCGAGCGAAACGCAGAGGTAAACCTCTACTTCACGCTGGTATTCTGTGAGGTCGTGGTACCGAACCGGTTCGAGCCAGCCCATCGGTGTGACAGTGAAAGCTGCCGCGTGGCTCTACCACTAATATATCGAATACATACAGCGAGGTACATTAGACTTCCAATTAACTCCCTATATGGGTATACATTTTCATCTAAATTATCACCATTTGGTTTATCTAATTTATTGTTAAGCATCATAGGAGTTAAGACTGGATTACATTTTTCAGATTCCAAAACGCAACATAAGTTTCTCTATATAACCTTTTTGATTCAGAGTTAAAATACCAATAACAGTGGTAGAGCCACGCGGCAGCTTTTGCTGTCGCACGGATGGGCCGGCTCGAACCGGGGTGGTACCACGACCTCACAGAATACCAGCGTGAAGTAGAAGTTTACCTCTGCGTTTCGCTTGGTGAGTGCAGGTGGCCGGAGGCCCTTTTTACTGGAAATGAGGCATTCCATCTTATTCCTAACGAGTGACAGCGCATCTGCATTTTGATTCGCAAACAAGGATAGATGTAGATGTTTATGGGCCTCAGTAAACACTTACCATCAGGTGGACTTTGTGCTCGTTTGTTACCCTTATCCTATACACACACCTGATCGTATGGTAGTATTAATATCATTCTGATTAGATTCACTATTATCATTATCATTTAAGCTAATATCACAGTTAATTGCATCATTATTTAAATTAGAATTCTGACTAGATACATCAACAAAGTGATTAGCAATGTTTTTATTTTTACAATAAACACAAGGATTATCATCCGTGTCCTTCAAAAACTTGTGCTCGAGAAATGTCACATTCCTAGCATTAAAAATTTGCCTTGGATTTTGTAGATCTGTCAACCTATAGCCTTTAGTTGAATCACTGTAGCCAACAAAAATATATCTCTTAGATTTAGTGTCTAATTTAGAACGTTTCTGCTCAGGGATTAATGAGTATGCAATGTAGCCAAAAACTCTAAGGTGACTATGGTCTATATCTGAACCAGTAAACACTTGTTCAGGCATCAGTCTAACAATGGCAACTGTATGCCTTCTATTCTTTAAATAAAGGGCCGTCATGACCGCTTCTCTGCAATATTCCCGGCTAAGACCAAATTCCTGCAGCATGCATCTTGCTTTCTCTAACAAAGTCCTATTTAGCCTCTCAGATACTCCGTTCTGCTGAGGGCAATACGGAACGGTTATTTGATGAATAATTCCTTGAGACTTAAGAAAACATTTGAAACGATCATTACAATATTCACCGCCTCCATCAGTTCGTAGACATTTTATGTTAGCCCCGGAGTAGGCGGTGTTTCACCCCCGTGCCTCTGAAAGCACGTAAAGCCGTTGTTCCTGCACCTGATCTCTTTCCGGATGTGTCGGTTTACCGTCCCATCGGGCTATGAGAGTGAGGGAATAGAGAGTGCACCTGTGCTTGCGCATACACTTGGGCACTATAATCCTGTCCTGCGCCGATGGCTAGTCTCCGTTGAGACTGGCCGCCGTGGCTGAAATTCGGTCTTGATTATTATGTTAGCCCCAGCCTGTTTCTCAACAAGTTTTATAAAATCTATAAAAGGGGACATTACCTGATTTTTTTTCTTGTAGAAGATACACCCAACTTTTCCTACTGTAGTCATCTGTCAAGGTCAGCATGTACTTCGCAACGCCCCAACTTTCAACCGGCATCGGTCAACAGATGTCGAAGTGAATGAGCTCGACTAGTGGCCCGTTTGGCTTCATCAGAGGGATAAGCTTTTGAGACTTGCTTGCCCTTCAAACAAGCCACGCACCCAGAGAGCTCGTGTTATTCATCCTGAAACATAAGAGCTTTCTTTTGTCGCAACGTGCACGTACCTCCATAACTCATGTGTCCCAGCCGCTTATGCCAGAGCTCTGCTGACACTAACATTGCACTCTGCTTCTCTTGAACTCTATTCTTCAGGAGACCTGAAGAGGTCCCAATTGGCTGTGAAGTATTACCTCCAGGTGTGATGCTATCCAGCTTATAAACACCACTGATATCAGCTGCATGACCATATACCTTACCTGTGACCTTACAGTCCCATCTTTATAAAAGTGACACCCATTCTTGTCAAAAACAAGTACTAACCAGATTTAATTAGCCTACTAACGGCAAGTAAATTAGTAGCTTATTTAGGAACGAGCATAGCTTCTATTTCTATATTAAAACAAGGAATATTAAATTTACCTGATCCCTCACTATCCAGATACGTATTATTAGCATTACAAACATGACTTTTCTTATTATTAAAATTTTGAAACATATTCTTATTTTTTATCATATGACTGCTACACCCACTGTCAACTATGAAGTCGATCTGTAACACTGAATAGGCACAATCAGTCGCAATTGTAGCTTTCTCAGTCTTCTCCTTCTCAGCCTTCTCTTTCTTCTGCTTCCTGAGCTTAAAGCATCTGTTACGAACATGTCTACAGAAACTGCAAATTACTTTCTTTTTGGCAAAATAGGCATTATCTGTTGAAGATGTATGTTCATTGCCATTCTTCCGCATTTATTCTTGCAGTAAGCGTGTTCTAACAAGCTCGCTCGAAAGAGATATAGTACTAATACGTGCAGTTTCCAAATTGCTGACGAAAACATCGTATTCGCTTGGAAGACCAGATAGTAAAATCTCCGCTACCTCGTCGTCTTCGATGCTCCGTCCTATATCCGCTAACTGTGACACTAGGGTCATAACAGCATTGATGTATTCTTGCATGTTAGAATAATTTTTGTATTCTATATGGTGAATTTGCCGGAGTAAGGGTACTCGCCTGTATAGTCCACGATCCCCAAATACCTTGGCTAAGTTCTTCCCAGCCTCACTAGCAGTTTTGGCGTCGCGAACATACTGGTACAAGGCAGGCTCTACACTAAGACAAACCCTTGCTAATGCTCTCTGGTCACGTTGAGTGTCTGTAGTAGTTGCTGGTTAACCCGTTGATTTCACACAGCTCCAAATATTTTCTAAAGTTAATAGCATTCGCATCGAGAATTTCCAAGACACGTAGTTTGATGAACCACGTAATTTCTCAATTGATATAGGCCCGGCGCCGTTGCCCGGTTGAGGGGCCGGCTGCTCAGCACCAGATGACGATCGGCATTTTGTCAATAGCGTGATTTTTCGCACACTCTCTTCCTCTGCCCTTTGTTCCGATTGTAATCTTCTTGAATAATGTATTCTATATTATATACGAGTACTCACTGGGCACATAACCTATTAAGATTGGTATGGCGTATAAGCTGGCAATGGAAGCTCGGGAACAGGCGAGTGTGCAGACCGATGAAAATAAAACGCGCTATGACATTTTGCTACAATTTATTTTTAGAATAAATGCGAAAATGCTTTACATTTTATAAGATTATTAACAAATTAAAAGATTAGAAATTACACATTTTTCAGCTTCAAGTTAATTGTTAGGAAGGTGACGAGACAAGTGAAGGCTATGCCTTTTTAAACTTGACACTATGTAAGGCTAATGTCTTTTAGCTCATAGAGCCAATTAATATTTTTAATGGAATGAATACATTAAATAAATAAATATATAATACTTCTATCAATATCTACCATAATTTCATTTGTTCATTTCTAATAATTTAATCCAGCTCTCCCAAACTTGAACGCTTTTTCAGGCATATTAATATTTCTAGGTCGCCTAAACCTAGCATCTAGATGTTTAGAACTTGTTATAATGTCCAGAATTTTTAGATGATAAAAATTCAACTTGCTAATTGACATTAATTATAATAATACCCCAAATGTCAAAATCAATTCATGAGTATATTATATCAATTATAATAACCATATTAAAAATTCAATGTGTGTATGTTTAAATAACATAATAAATGTTAATATTAAATAATCATCAATATTGTTTAATAGATGTTTAGAACTTGTTATAAAGTCCAGAATTTATAGATGATAAAAATTCAACTTGCTTATTTACACCAATATAATAAATACATACATATAAAAAATACATAAACACTCACGCCTGTCACCCAGAGGGGTAGGCAGAGACTATGGACTTCCATTTGGCACGATCCTGACAGACCTCTCTCGCTTCCTCCACATCCATATACCTACGCATACACGCTCGTCGGTTAAAGGTACTCTTGATTTGGCCCATTTTCAATATATCGCCAATTTGGTCGATAAACTTTCAATATAATAAATGTTAATATTAAAAAATTATCAATACTTAATATAAATTCCAATTAATATAAATTTCGCTCTCCCACATATATACAGCTATTTCCGTTAAATGTTCAGTGCTCAGGTTTTATTTAATAGCTAGACTTCTAGATATTTCAAAGTACTAAGTAAGCTCACTCAATGTATTAAAAATTCTTTCAAATTTAAAATGTATAGCTACAAATTGTATTACCTTACTTTCATTGCTATAATTTCATCTATAAAATTGTAGTAAATTCATTTAATTTCAAAAACAACTTGCAATGTATTTAAGCTTAAGGATACTTTGTTGTAATAACAGTAATAGTTATTTATAAATAACTTAAAACAATCAAAGCAATAATTTTAAAACAATTGTCTAATGAAATCATGTGTAATATATAATAAAATATAAATGTATATATAAATGTCTCGCGTCTGCCCGCACCTTGTCAAAATGCATAATTTGTAAACAGCTAACAATTAGTCATAAGTTTAGTGATAAGACTGATAAGAATATTTGCTGTGAGTTTTTGGCTAGGCGTGCATATATTTTACTGTGTTCATTCATATTTCCTTTGAATTGTATTCACTTTTTTGCTGGTTTATTGGCCCCCCGCATGATTTTCGAGACACTCACAGCACCGATTGTAGTACATCACTATTTACATGGTACAAACCTATTGTAACCTTGTATATAGCTGTCAATTCGACATTTCTCTCTCTTTTATTAGCGAGCCGTGTGCAGTACAGTCGCAATTATACATAATTTGTACAGTTTTTAAATTATACAATAAAACAATTAAATTAGTTGTTCACCACTAATACAAACCCCAACAGATACTTTATACTTGGATCTAAAGAGGTGGAGGTAATCACTGCATATACTTAATTACCTACTTTCTTAATTAAAACTGGTATACGTACACACATGCGATATAGAGCCGAGGTAGCGGAATAGATTGACACTCGCTCTATTTAATAGTACCTACACGAGAAATTGAGTTCGATCCTCAGCTGTATCAATGAAATTTAAAATTGCAATATTAAGTGCTCACTTACAGCATGCTCCATAAAAAAACTTCGTAAAGAATTTTGAACGGGTAAATTTCACTCAAGACGCATTGAAGTAGCAAGGCGTACACTTCCATGATTTAAAAGTTTCAAAAAAGAGGTCTTCTACCTGTGCCCAAATGTGGGTCGTGTGCAGACTGTTACATTTAACTCATATACGATATTTAGCAAAAAAATTAGCGAATATAATTGAGGAATAAATAATAACTTCACAAATATATTAATAAAATAAAGCTGTGGCTATTTATTTTGACATTAATTTAAATGCTACGCAATAATAATTTTCATTTCATCCGATTAATACAATATATAAACGTATCTTAAATTTTAAAAGGTGCTCAATATAAATGAGGACATTCATATGTGAAATCAGAAATGTTTATTTGCTTTAAACATGGTAGTACAAAGATCTTAATATAATGATGTCCTCATGTTTGACTTATAACTGTCATGTAAATTTAAAAGTAGTTACATTTTAATCTACTAAGAGTTAAAAATAAGTTACAGACTAAATTTAAACCAATGGTAAACATGAATCATAGACAGAACATTACATTACATTTATAAATTGTATAATATTTTATGTCAAATCTCATAATTATTATTATAGTTTTTAGTATTGTATATTTTAATAAATGTTTTATAAATGAAATATATATATCATAAATATATCATATCATATTCATAAATAAAATAAACACAGAAAAGCTACAAACACAATTAAAATTCAAAAATCTCTTGGTCATCTAAGTATTCCTGGACTGAATAAAAGTACCTAGTCAAAAGCCAGGAATGTAACTTTCTTTTAAACAATGGTAATGGCAGAGCATTGAAACTTGGATGAAGCTTGTTATAAATTTTGATAGCCGTACAATAACAGCTTCGTCTGTATAGTTGAAGTCTTATTCTAGGTTGCATGATCCTTTCTCGATGTCTGGTAAGTTTATATTTTTGTATTCCCCTCTAGTAACAAAATAATGAGTGTTGTCGTAAAAAAAAAACATTTGTTTTATATACAGACACGGTAGCGCTAGAATTCCAAGATTTTGGAAAAGGGGTTTACAGCTTTCAAGAAAATGTACTATGCATGCATTACATCCACTGAACTTCCCCACAATATAGTGCCGTAACTTTATAGTGATGACACATAGCCATGGTAGGCCGATAGACTAGTTTCAATGGATGATATATTACTGAGTCGTCGTAGCGCTTATACAAATTTATTTATTCTCATACATAGATTGCTTATATGTGCTTTCCAGTCACAGTGTTTATCTAAAATAAATCCAAGAAATTTAACTTCATTAACAATTTCAATGGTATTACCGCAGTAATCGACTAGCGCACCCATTGACCTTGCTCTGTGAGTAGTAAAGTGGATGGTCTTTGTTTTTGTATGATTATTTTCAGATTGTTTGAATGTAGCCATATGATTAGGTTGTGATATTGGATTTTTCTATTTCATCACATCTTATTACCACTATGGTGTCGTCTGCGAACATGAAACATTTATGTTGAGTTGCATTTGGTAAGTCGTTAATAAATATCAAAAACAACAGAGGCCCCAAGATACTGCCCTGTGGAACTCCCCATGGGTTAACGCGATATTTTGACCAGAAGGTACACTGTTTTGATTCAACGATTGTTGCTATCTCAATACATTGCTGTCTATTATACAGATAACTTTCTAACCAGTCATAAGCGTTACCTCTAATACCGTATCTATATAGTTTATCCAGTAATCTTTTATGTGGAACAAAATTAAAAGCTATGGCCATGTCTAAAAATAAAGCAATAAGTGGTATTTTTTTATTAATACATTCTGTGACATAATGTAACAGATTGTAGCAGGCCAACGTTGTAGCCTTTGCGAAAACCGTACTGTTCTTCTTTCAGTATATTATTTGAGTTAATAAAGCTATTAATGCGCTTGAAGATGACTTTTTCATAGATTTTAGATACTATTGGAATAATAGTCATCGGTCTATAGTTATTCATATCACATTTATCGCCCTTCTTGTATATTTGCTTGACAATACATAACTTAAGGGTATTTGGGAACGATCCCTGTTCCATTGACAAATTAATTACATGGGCAAGAGGTCGGCTTAAATCACTCGCACATGCCTTTAGTACACGTGTGTTTATGCCATCATGTGGACATGTCTTTGTATTCTAGCTTACACAATTTTTTTTATATTAAACTTAAATCACTATTAATACAGAATTTCTTTTTGTTATTATTTTTTTTATAGGATAAGGGTGACAAACGAGCACACAGTCTACCTGATGGTAAGTGGTTGCTGCGGCCCATAGACATCTACATCTATCCTCGTTTGCGAATCAAAATGCAGATGCGTCGTCACCCGTGAGGACTAAGTTGGAATGCCTCATTTCCAGTAAAAAGGGCCTCCAGCCACCTGCACTCACCAAGCGAAACGCAGAGGTAAACCTCTACTTCACGCTGGTATTCTGTGAGGTCGTGGTACCACCCCGGTTCGAGCCGGCCCATCCGTGCGACAGCAAAAGCTACCGCGTGGCTCTACCACTGTTAAATACTGTTATGATATAACTAAAAAAACATTAAGCTAAAAAGTCATAAATGTTGATGTATGGTTAATAAAACAAATAAATATTAATTTAAACTAAAACTTAATATTATATTTAGTTTTAATTTACATTTATACGTGGTAGAGCCCTGCTGCAGCTATATTAATAGTATAGTTGTAGCACGAATCGGTTGGCTCGACCGGGGAAGGGCCACGCTCTCACAGAATACCAACGTAAAATAGCAGCTTAATGCTGCTGTGTTTCGTATGGTGAGTGTAGAAAACAGGAGACCCTTTTTCCTAATCCTCACGGCTGACAACGCGTCTGCTTTTTATTTCGCAAACGAAGATAGATGTCTATGGGCCACAGCAACGGCTTACCATCAGGTGGACTTGGTGCTCGTTTGTCACCCTGATTGTATTAAAAAAATATTTTAAAATGTATACTACTAACTTTAATAAATATAACATAA
Source organism: Parnassius glacialis (assembly GCA_033319125.1). Lineage (NCBI taxonomy): Eukaryota > Metazoa > Arthropoda > Insecta > Lepidoptera > Papilionidae > Parnassius > Parnassius glacialis. The sequence continues at coordinate 8,135,658 of JAVANC010000007.1, read as the reverse complement.
GAACGGCTACATAATTAATATATTTTATTTATTTATTTATGGAATATTCTTTATTGCACACCATACATAAATTACAGAATATATACAACGCGTCCCAAAATTCAACAATAAGATAACACCGGAGGATAGACCTGCCCCGGACTAATCGGGGAAAAAAAGAAAAAAATATATATCCCAATTATATTTAAGTTATATAAAAAAAATGAAATTCTTCAGAAATTGAGACTGTTTATGAGATTTTTTACTACCATGACCACAATTTTTTAAATTTTTTTTTCTTTTTTTTATAGGCAACCTGAATAGTACTGCTATCTACTACAATTCTTAAAAACTCCAGAATAACTCTTGTTTTATCACGAAAATTCATGAAACTTATTTTATTCCCTAAATTTTTTGAAGACTTTTACTTTTAACCAAATTTAACTTATCGTGGTGTAAAAAAAAGTATGAACACTAGTATGGCAAGTTTTTTTTAAAAATTGACGCAACTAACCAACATTCCAAAATGGTATAATACTCTAGGAAAACAAGTAATAAATAAATATGGGCCTATTATTTCTAAACAGGGGCCAAATGACGGTCGGGTGTAATAAAAGTATTAGGTTCTTGAAAAATGTTTAATATTTCAAAACAAATGGTACAAACAGTTTCACGTGTAATTAATAAGTTATTAACATTATAGCAAATGTTCGAACTGTTTGCCACCAGCATTAATACATGCACGACATCGCCTTAAAAATGATCGTTTTATTTGTCTTCCATATCTTCTGCTATTAATCTAATCAGCAGCCTGAGTGATATTTCGACGAAGCTCGTCCAATGTCACAATGGGTTTTGAGTAGACTCTGTTTTTAAGACAACCCCAATAGAAGAAGTCCAGGGGGTTCAAATCGGGTGAATGGGGTTCATTGCTTTTGTTGTTTATTGAGCAGTATTTTTCCCTTTTAAATTTTTTGTATAATTCATCATTAATTATTCTTCGATTGAGTGACTATTATATTGTATATGTGAATAGAAAATGAAATGCGATTATATTACTATTTACTGGGTCGTCAGAAGATCCGTGAATATTCGTTTTAACATGATTACAAATGACTGAAGCAATTAATCAACTAAGCTATCTTACTATCACCAATGTTAACTTTAACCGACTTAAAAGGCAATTTAAAAAAATATGATAGACTAAATAAAACTATATCAAAAGTAGTAGGTACAGTGGTTTTACGACAATAATTTGCTTTTGAACGGTAGTAAAACGAAATTTATAAAATTTACAACACCAAATATTAAACATGTGAAAACCAGTGCGCTTTTAAATGAAAACGACCTGAGTCTTGCCGAACCCACTGTTTTTCTCGGAATTACAGTTGACGTGATGTCATAGTATATCTAAACTAGCTAGCAAAGTTAGTTCTGCAGCATATACTGTATAAAGATTAGAGGCCTTACATGTGTTGAAACAGCTAGATTGGTTAATTTTTGTTATTTTTATAGCGTAATGTAATATGATATCTTGGTAGGGGATAATGCGACTGACATTGAAACTATCTTCGTTTTGCAGAAGAGAGCTATACGAGTAATTTGTAACCTAGGTTCGAAGGAATCGCTTAGAGAAAAAAATTAAAGAAATAAATGTATTAACTTTGGACTCCCAATATATTTACAAAAATTTAATGAATGTACTCAAAACAAAAATAGTTTTATAAAAAAGTGACAAACATTCTGTAAATACTATGAACAACTACAAGTTAATTACTTATACTAGGTATTCGACTCCAAGGAGACAGTAATTCCTTAATGGGGTAATGTATACGCTTTAACAACAAAATACCAGAAAGTTTCCTTATCTATCAAAAAGTTTAAATATTTTATTAACAACCAATGAGAATGAGATGATCGCTATTATGCTGTTTCTAATATCTTCATATTAATTGTATAAAATAATATTTTGCAAATTGCGTACCTTATACTCAGAACCACCAACGGTATTGGCTGAAGGTCATACAGGTTTACGCACCAACCTCGGCACACCCCAATGAAGAGGTGGAGAAAATATATGAGGATGTCTCTAGAGCCATGCATTCCTCCAAAACCCAATATACGGTGTTAATGGGAGACTTCAATGCAAAACTAGGCACAAGAGAGAACGGTGAGCTGAAAGTAGGGAAATTTGGAATAGGGCAACGGAACCCAAGGGGCCAGCAGCTGGCCGACTTCATGGAGTAAGAGGGACTCTTTATGATGAACTCTTTCTTCAAGAAGCGGCCCCACAGGAAGTGGACCTGGTCGAGTCCCGACGGTTCGACAAAAAATGAGATTGACTTCATTATGACGACCAGACGACAACTGTTCAGTGATGTCTCAGTGATCGCGAGGGTGAAAACCGGCAGCGATCACCGAATGGTTAGAGACACACTGAACCTAAATGTTAAGTTGGAGAGGTCCCGTCTGATGAAGTCAACGCACCGTCCTCCTCGTGCTCTAATCCAAAAACCAGAAACCATTCAGCTCGAGTTACAAAACCGTTTTCAGTGCCTAGAAGACTGCAATGAAGTGGACGATATGAATGACAAGCTCGTGGAAACTGTCCATGCGGTCGGAGCTAAGTTTTGCAAGACCCGCCGCAGAAGAACACAAAAACTCTCCGATCACACTCTTAATCTCATGGCTGTTAGACGGGAGATGAGGCTACATTCTTCAACAGATTTTACAGCATACAGGCAACTAGACAGACAGATCTTCAAATGCATGCGGCGGGACTTACGCAACTTCAATACAGCTCGTATTGAAGAAGCGATCGAGCGGAACCAAGGCTCCAAAGTCTTTGCCAGAGATCTGTCTGCCAGAAAGAGCCAACTGTCAAAGCTGAAGACCGAATGTGGCAGCATCGTTTCCGGGGCACCTGGGATTTTGAGTGAGATTTAGAGGTTCTATGGGCAGCTGTACACGTCATCGTTGGAGCCACACGGAAGTGTGAGTAACGGTCCAAGAGCGAGTTTTATCCGACACTATTCCGAAGATATCCCGGACGTCAGTCTGAGCGAGATTAGAATGGCTCTTCAGCACCTTAAAAACAGCAAGGCCCCAGGCGAGGATGGAATTACAGCGGATCTTCTGAAAGCGGGCGGAAGACCGGTACTTGAAGTCCTTCAGAAGCTATTTTTTTCCGTCCTCCATGGTGGCATTACCCGGAGGCGTGAAGCAGAAGTGCGGTGGTCTTGTTCTTTAAGAAAGGTGACAACGCTCTCTTGAAGAACTTCAGACCGATTTCCCTTCTCAGCCGCGTCTACGTGCTGTTTTCGAGAGTCATTACGAATCGTCTCGCGCGCAGACTTGACGACTTCCAGCCCATCGAACAAGCCGGTTTCCGAAAGGGCTTTAGCACTATAGACCACATACATACCCTACGGCAAATTGTACAGAAGTCCAAAGAGTACAATTTGCCACTATGTCTGGCGTATGTGGACTATGAGAAAGCCTTTGATTCCTTAGAAATTCGGGCGGTGCTGCAGTCCCTTTAGCGGTGCCAAGTTGACTGTCAATATATCAAAGTGCTGAAGTGTTTGTACAGTAGAGCTACGATGGCTATCCGAGTACAGAACTAGAGTACGAAACCTATCCAATTGCAGAGAGGTGTAAGACAGGGTGATGTTATATCCCCGAAACTCTTCACGGCTGTATTGGAAGATGTTTTCAAGCTTCTGGACTGGAAAGGATACGGTATTAACATCAATGGCGAGTACATTACTCACCTTAGATTTGCCGACGATATAGTCCTTATGGTAGAATCGCTGGAGGACCTAAGCACTATGCTCAATGACCTCAATAGTGTCTCCCAACGGATAGGTCTTAAGATGAACATGGACAAAACAAAGATTATGTTTAATGTCCATGTCACACCTATGCCGGTAGTTGTTGGGAGCACTAAGCTCGAAGTTGTTGACGAGTATGTTTACCTGGAACAAATAGTCCGACTAGGTAAGTCCAACTTCGACCGAGAGGTCAATCGACGGATTCAACTCGGCTGGGCAGCGTTTGGGAAGCTACGACACATCTTCTCGTCAGACATACCTCAAAACCTTAAAACGAAATTGTACAACCAGTGCGTGTTGCCAGTGATGACTTACGGAACTGAGACGTGGTCCTTCACTGCTGGCCGTATGAGGAAGCTCAAGGTCGCTCAGCGAGCTATGGAAAGGGCTATGCTCGGGGTTTCTCTGCGTGATAAACTTAGGAATAAGGATATCCGCAGTAGAACCAGAGTAACCGACATAGCCCAACGGATTAGTAAGCTGAAGTGGCAGTGGGCCGGCCATATAGCTCGAAAAACCGACAACCGATGGGGGAGAAAGCTTCTCGAGTGGCAGCCTCGTACCGGTAGGCGAAGTGTAGGGCGTCCCCCACGAGATAGAGTGACGACCTGGTAAGACATGCAGGAAGTCGATGGATGCAGGTGGCTCAGGACCGTGCTTTGTGGCATTCTTTGGGGGAGGCCTATGTTCAGCAGTGGACTTGTGAAGGGCTGTATTGATGACGATGATGATTGCAAATTGATTTTATTTTAAAAAGTCCCGCTAGTGCTGGTGCTTGATCTTGCCAGGACAGAAGTTTTTCCGAACCACTGGAAAAAGTAAAAATTTATTTTAATAAGAATTCTTGTAATCTAGGTGTATTGAATAAAAATGGTTCTATTATATTCTATTCTAATCAAACGCTTCAATTCTTACTATATAGGGTTATTTTACAATAACCGGCCAAATTTGCAGAGAATGTTCAGAATAAGTAATATAGGCAAATGGTGAAGAAAAATTAATATACAATTATGATTTAGAAACTATTTTTCTTTTACAGAATAGAGCCATTAGAGCTATTTACAACCTAAAACCGAGAGAGTTTCTTAGAGATAAATTTAAATAAATAAATATGTTAAGTTTGTCCTCAGTATATTTACGAAAATTTAATGTATGTTCACAAAAACAAAGGTAGTTTTAGTAAAAATGTGATATACATTCTGTAAACACTAGGAACAAACACGAGCTAGTGATACCAGTTTCTCGACTCCACAGAGTCAGTAATTCATTCTTGGGGGCAATGTATACGCTATTACAACAAGTTCCCGAAAAGTGCACAGGCTCTCTCTATTACCAAGTTTAAATGTTCTGTTAAGTTGAAACTGTATAAAAAGTATTATTATAGTATAAATGAGTACATGGTTGATAAAAAGTCCTGGGAATGAGGTGGTCGCTTCCAAGCTGTTTCTAAAATAAATTTTGTACTTATATAGTTTGTAAAACCGTTAATGTAAAATTTGTTTTCAAAAAAAAGTCCCGCTGGGTTTCTTGCTGGTTCTTTCCAAAAATTACTTTCAATAAGAATTACACATGTGATCTATATTGAATAAAAAAATATTCTATTTTATTCTATTGTAATAAAATATCAATCATTCTGTCCCTTTTATCTTTTAAATTCAAAATGCGTGGTAATGTATTATTTTAATTATTTTTACTGCGCATCCACACATCCATAATGGTCAATCGGTAGGCAAAAACGTTGTTGCCCATAAACCACTATAATTTGGCCATCATTTTAAATAAAAGTAGAAGCCTTATTTACTCGTATATTCAAAAACTTCATAACGGTATATCATTATTTTTATATTTAAACTGAAGTTTTAAATTTGGCTACTCTTTGAAAATTACCCTTTGAAAAATATCCCCTTTGTACTTATTAAAACCGATGTTTGCTTCCGAAACGTTCCACTTTATAATATTTTAATTTTACCTTTGTTTATAAACTCAAATTTCTAATAAAATACACAGATAACTTTTTATTACTTTCTAATTACTTAGCACTCGCAGATATCATGAATCAAATTTTGGTCATAAAGTTTCCGTACCTGTCTCCAGAAGAAAATGTCAGCACTTCACATATCTGGATTATATACAAGAGATTAATGAGTGCGAAGTGTGGATGGGCGTTTATTTGAACTAAATGACAGTTTTAATTCTCAAACTGGTTTAACTGATGCTGATTTAACCCGGCGTCAATGACGTGAAAATAATTACGCAAACGATGAGAACGAGGTTATAATCCAAACGAAAACTCTCATAAATATCTCTAAATTAAATGTATACATATATATATATATATATATATATATATATATATTATAATGTATTCCTTTTTAAGAGCGCGCTACCACTACGTTCAATTTAATTATTTTAATTATATTAGGTGCAACCCTAAAAACTTTTGAAAATACGTCAGTTCGAAAATCTTCCAGTTACCCAAGATAGCTAACACTGGAAGGCAAGAGAGATGGCAAGTATTTGCTCAGCTTTTAAATATTTTTAAAGTGTTTTTTTTACACCATCATCAAGTAGCGAACTCAGTCTCATCATATTTTTTGAGTACTCAAGTACGGTCATTATCCCGCATACATCACGTATTACTCGAGAAGTAGTTGTTTTGGTTTCATATGCCGATAGCTTGTCATTGCCTACTTCAGAATATAACGAATTTCCTCGTAAGATTCACTCATTTTGGCGGACAGAAAAACAATTGATAAATGACAGGAAAGTGTTTTTAAATTTTTGAGGTTTGCAGCTTTATTTTTGTTTTATATTTGCAAGTACGCGTATATATCTTTTTTTTGTAAAATAAAAAGTTCGTTTGATTCTATACTGTTGCCCCACAGTGTGACGCAGTAGTTTAGCTACGTTTGAACATAGGCGTGATAAGCTGTCACTGCCGTTTTTAAATTTGTAGATTTTTTTAATTCTCTTGAAGCATATATAAATTGTGATCATTTTACTTAGTTTTTTGAATATGTGATTTGAAATTAACATTCGAATCTATATTTATACCCAGCAAAGAAAAACTTTGAACACATTCTAATTTTGTTTGATTATATGTATAATTTATGTCTAGTTCAAGTTTTTGTCGTGGTCTGAATTGTATTAATTTAGTTTTTTTTTAGTATTAATTTAGATTCTTTCATTAAGTTTGATATAAGGGAACACAACGGAAAAATCGTCGGCAAACATCACACAAAGCTCATCAATAATCTTGGGGAGGTCATTGATGTGTGTATTGAGGACACATCCGAGTACGAACCCCTGAGGGATAGAGTCCCGCACCGGCTGGGCCCTCGACCTGACACATGTTATGGTTTTTGAATCTTGATTTACATTTCTATTTCAACGTCCGGTGAACGATGGCTGAGAAAGGAAGCAAACCACTTACGAGCTACAACACGGATACCAATGTCATAAAGTTTATTTAAGAGAATGTCATATTTCATTTTTTCATATGCTTTTTTCATGTCAAATGAAATTCCTATTGCGTATTTCTGACCGTTTAATATGTTCAAGACTTTACTAAAATATTTAAATGTGGCCAGGATTGTCGAGCGGTTTTTTTTAAAACCATTTTGGGCGTCGTCAAAAATATTGTACGTTTCACAAAATGGGTAAAATCGTTTGAATATAGTTCTTCCAAAATTTTTGAAATTACGGGTAGGAGTGCAATTGGTCGGTAGTTATTGGGGTCCGTTTTTTGCCTTTTTTATGTATTCGCTTTATAATAGCAATTTTTCGTAGGTCAGGGAATACTTCAGAAAAGGATTGATTTATCATCATCATCATCATTACAGCCCTTCACAAGTCCACTGCTGAACATAGGCCTCCCCCAAAGAATGCCACAAAGCCCGGTCCTGAGCCACCTTCATCCATCGACTTCCTGAATGTCTTATCAGGTCGTCACTCCATCTTGTGGGGGGACGCCCTACACTTCGCCTACCGGTACGAGGCTGCCACTCGAGAACCTTTCTTCCCCATCGGTTGTCGGTTCTTCGAGCTATATGGCCGGCCCACTGCCACTTCAGCTTATTAATCCGTTGGGCTATGTCGGTTACTCTGGTTCTACTGCGGATATCCTCATTCCTAAGTTTATCACGCAGTGAAACTCCGAGCATAGCCCTCTCCATAGCTCGCTGAGCGACCTTGAGCTTCCTCATACGGCCAGCAGTGAAGGACCACGTCTCAGTTCCGTAAGTCCCAATGATGAAAATTGATTTATAATTAAAGTTAATGATGGAACTATTTATTCGGTACATTGTTTAATAAGAGTGGACGGCAGCTCATCAACACCGAAGCTAGATTTTAATTTTAGTTGTCGCACCAATGAAATTGGACGCATAACCGGGCGGCCGCGCACTGCCTGCCGCGCCGCTCCCAACTGACGTAACGCGAACAGCTCGTTAAAAACATTAGAAACCTCATGCGGGTCCGATGTTGGTTTATTGTTAATATGCAATTTAATATTTTAATTATATTTTTTTTACCTTAACATGCTTTGTTTTTTATTAGTTGCTTTATTCATTCTTTTAATTGATTGTAATTGTTTTCATTTCAAATATTTTTCATATTGTTTGTTATAGTTTTGTAATAATTTATTTTTCGAATACATAACATGAATTTTTGGTAATCTTTTATGTTTACAAGATTTTTTAATACCGTTGTTTATTATAAAATTTTAATCGTTTATATGGAATACAATATTCTAGTGCATCGTGTAAAATTTTGTTTAGTGAAATGTAATTTTCTTCAACAGTTTTATTATTTGAATTGAACTTTTGCCAGTTTGTATTTTGTAAATATTGTTTGAATTTGTTTATATTATTTTCATTGTAAATTCTTTTACATGTGTAAATAATAAGAATTGAAATCTAGAAATCATCCAAACAATGCCATGTGAATCTCTATATGTAAGAAACAATTCCAATTCTGCTGTTAAAAAATTATTAAATTTATATTCTCAAAAGTATTTAAATAAAATAACACTACTCAGTAGAAAACCCTGCTTACTATCAAGACCCCAATTGCATGATAACACCAAAGTATACAAACCAACGGCATCACCATTCATCTCAATGTAACACAGGGTAGCCCTCTCAGCAGCACTACCTTCCTTACTTACGCTAGTAGAATACCTCAACGTGCATAGTAACGAGACTCTTAGAATTACAAACTGATCCCTCTTAGTCGCGACTGACTATCAAATTACTGTTGCACAATGTAAAAGTTCCATATTAAGGACATATGAAATTAAGGTCAAAGAAACAAAAGCAATAATGTACAAATTCTCTTAAATGCATAAGCATTATAATAGCAGAGTTGGAGCTTAAAGTCCCACATATAAAAGACATGAAAGTAAGGTAAAATAAAGCAAATATGTGGAACATATAATCACGCATCTTTCCCGTAGGGGTAGGAAAAGATCACTTCTTTCCACTTGCTACGATCCCTACATACTTGTTTCGCTTCGTCCACTTTCATTATTCTCTTCATTCTTTCAAGACGTCCCTGATTTGGTCATGAAATTTCCGCCTAGGTCTACCCCTTCCAACACTTTCATTCACACTCGCCTTATATACTTTTTTCGTCAATGGTTATTAATTAATTTTCTAGACATGGCCAAACCATTTCAGCATACCTTTCTCAATGTTTGTCACTACATCTTCTTTCAGACCAGAACGTTTCCTTATCTCACAATTTCTTATCCTGTCACTCAGTTTACTCCTATGATACTTCTTAACGCTCTTATCTCAACTGCATTTATTCTGCTTTCATGTTTCTTCTGCGATACTCAACTTTCACTTCCGTACATGAAAGTCGGAACCAACACCTACTCATGCACAGCCAAATAAGCCTTGTTAGACACCTTCCAGCTGCTCATAAAGGAGTACAAAGCTCCATTCACCATGTTTCCTGCATTCACTCTTCTTTCGATATCACTCTCACAAATTTCACGTTTACGAGAGATGGAAAGTGTAAGGAGATATGATATGTCTTCGAACACCCATAAGCATACTTCTATGACATGGCACGTTTTCTCGGCGAGAACTCTTATATTAAGTTATGCATTACGTATTGAAAACAGACCTTAGATAACTATAATTCGCATTTATTAAAAATAAATTCTATAGTAATCGCTAAGCCTACTAAATAACAGCCTTATTACGTATGAGTCTCTTTACGGTAGGATAAGTTGGCTTCATTCAACAATATTTTCAGTTCTGATACTTACAAAATACTAAGTGTCCCATTTAAGGCTAAGCTTACACTTCCGCCTAATTGAACTTACGATCATTTTCGGGTGACATTGGCTCATGGCCTATTTCAACTACCGAGATGTGTAAGAACAGGTTATGGTTATACCCCCAAAACTCTTCGTCGCTGCATCGGAAGATAGTTTCCAAGCTACTGGACCTAAGAATGATTCGATACTCAACATCAATGGCAAACTCTCTTTAATTTGCCGATAATATAGCTATTATGGCAGAATCACTGGAGGACTAAAACACTATTATCAATGATCTCAATAGTTTTTCTCAACAAACATTGACTTTGTCTTAGTCTGATTACAGTTAGTGTATATTTTATGATTATGATTCTGATTCTGATTCTACTGTACTGACTATTTAGCAGTACCGGTAACGTTACGAAACTATTAAAGTCCACATGCTATAATATAGGCCTCACACTTATATTGCTTTACAGGGGGCATATTTGCTATAGTTGCCACGCTTGCCACGTTCATTGCTTTTGTTGTTTATTGAGCAGTATTTTTCCCTTTTAAATTCTTTTGTATAATTCACTCATTAATTATTCTTCGATTGAGTGACTCATTATATTGTATATGTGAATAGAAAATGAAATGCGATATATTACTATTTACTGGGTCGTCAGAAGATCCGTGAATATTCGTTTTAACATGATTACAAATGACTGAAGCAATTAAACAAACTAAGCTATCTTACTACTCACCAATGTTAACTTTAACCGACCTTAAAAGGCAATTTAAAAAAATATGATAGACTAAATAAAACTATATCAAAAGTAGGTAGGTACAGTGGTTTTTACGACAATAATTTGCTTTTGAACGGTAGTAAAACGAAATTTATAAAATTTACAACACCAAATATTAAACATGTGAAAACCAGTGCGCTTTTTAAATGAAAACGACCTGAGTCTTGCCCGAACCCACTGTTTTTCTCGAATTACAGTTGACGTGACGTCATAGTATATCTAAACTAGCTAGCAAAGTTAGTTCTGCAGCATATACTGTATAAAGATTAGAGGCCTTACATGTGTTGAAACAGCTAGATTGGTTAATTTTTGTTATTTTTATAGCGTAATGTAATATGATATCTTGGTAGGGGATAATGTCGACTGACATTGAAACTATCTTCGTTTTGCAGAAGAGAGCTATACGAGTAATTTGTAACCTAGGTTCTAAGGAATCCCTTAGAGAAAAAAATTAAAGAAATAAATGTATTAACTTTGGACTCCCAATATATTTACTAAAATTTAATGAATGTACTCAAAACAAAAATAGTTTTATAAAAAAGTGACAAACATTCTGTAAATACTATGAACAACTACATGTTTAATTACTTATACTAGGTATTCGACTCCAAGGAGACAGTAATTCCTTAATGGGGTAATGTATACCGCTTTAACAACAAAATACCACGAAAGTTTCCTTATCTATCAAAAAGTTTAAATATTTTATTAACAACCAATGAGAATGAGATGATCGCTATTATGCTGTTTTCTAATATCTTCATATTAATTGTATAAAATAATATTTTGCAAATTGCGTACCTTATACTCAGGAACCACCAACGGTATTGGCTGAAGGTCATACAGGTTTACGCACCAAACCTCGGCACACCCCAATGAAGAGGTGGAGAAAATATATGAGGATGTCTCTAGACGCCATGCATTCCTCCAAAACCCAATATACGGTGTTAATGGAGACTTCAATGCAAAACTAGGCACAAGAGGAGAACGGTGAGCTGAAAGTAGGGAAATTTGGAATAGGGCAACGGAACCCAAGGGGCCAGCAGCTGGCCGACTTCATGGAGTAAGAGGGACTCTTTATGATGAACTCTTTCTTCAAGAAGCGGCCCCACAGGAAGTGGACCTGGGTCGAGCCCCGACGGTTCGACAAAAAATGAGATTGACTTCATTATGACGACCAGACGACAACTGTTCAGTGATGTCTCAGTGATCGCGAGGGTGAAAACCGGCAGCGATCACCGAATGGTTAGAGACACACTGAACCTAAATGTTAAGTTGGAGAGGTCCCGTCTGATGAAGTCAACGCACCGTCCTCCTCGTGCTCTAATCCAAAAACCAGAAACCTTTCAGCTCGAGTTACAAAACCGTTTTCAGTGCCTAGAAGACTGCAATGAAGTGGACGATATAAATGACAAGCTCGTGGAAATTGTCCATGCGGTCGGAGCTAAGTTTTGCAAGGACCCGCCGCAGAAGAACTAGACGGGAGATGAGGCTACATTCTTCAACAGATTTTACAGCATACAGGCAACTGGACAGACAGATCTTCAAATGCATGCGGCGGGACTTACGCAACTTCAATACAGCTCGTATTGAAAAAGCGATCGAGCGGAACCAAGGCTCCAAAGTCTTTGCCAGAGATCTGTCTGCCAGAAAGAGCCAACTGTCAAAGCTGAAGACCGAATGTGGCAGCATCGTTTCCGGGGCACCTGGGATTTTGAGTGAGATTTAGAGGTTCTATGGGCAGCTGTACACGTCATCGTTGGAGCCACACGGAAGTGTGAGTAACGGTCCAAGAGCGAGTTTTATCCGACACTATTCCGAAGATATCCCGGACGTCAGTCTGAGCGAGATTAGAATGGCTCTTCAGCACCTTAAAAATGGCAAGGCCCCAGGCGAGGATGGAATTACAGCGGAGCTTCTGAAAGCGGGCGGAAGACCGGTACTTGAAGTCCTTCAGAAGCTATTTTTTTCCGTCCTCCATGGTGGCATTACCCGGAGGCGTGAAGCAGAAGTGCGGTGGTCTTGTTCTTTAAGAAAGGTGACAACGCTCTCTTGAAGAACTTCAGACCGATTTCCCTTCTCAGCCGCGTCCTACGTGCTGTTTTCGAGAGTCATTACGAATCGTCTCGCGCGCAGACTTGACGACTTCCAGCCTCCCGAACAAGCCGGTTTCCGAAAGGGCTTTAGCACCATAGACCACATACATACCCTACGGCAAATTGTACAGAAGTCCAAAGAGTACAATTTGCCACTATGTCTGGCGTTTGTGGACTATGAGAAAGCCTTTGATTCCTTAGAAATTCGGGCAGTGCTGCAGTCCCTTTAGCGGTGCCAAGTTGACTGTCAGTATATCGAAGTGCTGAAGTGTTTGTACAGTAGAGCTACGATGGCTATCCGAGTACAGAACTAGAGTACGAAACCTATCCAATTGCAGAGAGGTGTAAGACAGGGTGATGTTATATCCCCGAAACTCTTCACCGCTGTATTGGAAGATGTTTTCAAGCTTCTGGACTGGAAAGGATACGGTATTAACATCAATGGCGAGTACATCACTCACCTTAGATTTGCCGACGATATAGTCCTTATGGTAGAATCGCTGGAGGGACCTAAGCACTATGCTCAATGACCTCAATAGTGTCTCCCAACGGATAGGTCTTAAGATGAACATGGACAAAACAAAGATTATGTTTAATGTCCATGTCACCTATGCCGGTAGTTGTTGGGAGCACTAAGCTCGAAGTTGTTGACGAGTATGTTTACCTGGAACAAATAGTCCGACTAGGTAAGTCCAACTTCGACCGAGAGGTCAATCGACGGATTCAACTCGGCTGGGCAGCGTTTGGGAAGCTACGACACATATTCTCGTCAGACATACCTCAAAACTTTAAAACTAAATTGTACAACCAGTGCGTGTTGCCAGTGATGACTTACGGAACTGAGACGTGGTCCTTCACAGCTAGCCGTATGAGGAAGCTCAAGGTTGCTCAGCGAGCTATGGAAAGGGCTATGCTCGGGGTTTCTCTGCGTGATAAACTTAGGAATAAGGATATCCGCAGTAGAACCAGAGTAACCGACATAGCCCAACGGATTAGTAAGCTGAAGTGGCAGTGGGCCGGCCATATAGCTCGAAAAACCGACAACCGATGGGGGAGAAAGCTTCTCGAGTGGCAGCCTCGTACCGGTAGGCGAAGTGTAGGGCGTCCCCCACGAGATAGAGTGATGACCTGGTAAGACATGCAGGAAGTCGATGGATGCAGGTGGCTCAGGACCGTGCTTTGTGGCATTCTTTGGGGGAGGCCTATGTTCAGCAGTGGACTTGTGAAGGGCTGTATTAATGACGATGATGATTGCAAATTGATTTTATTTTAAAAAGTCCCGCTAGTGCTGGTGCTTGATCTTGCCAGGACAGAAGTTTTTCCGAACCACTGGAAAAAGTAAAAATTTATTTTAATAAGAATTCTTGTAATCTAGGTGTATTGAATAAAAATGGTTCTATTATATTCTATTCTAATCAAACGCTTCAATTCTTACTATATAGGGTTATTTTACAATAACCGGCCAAATTTGCAGAGAATGTTCAGAATAAGTAATATAGGCAAATGGTGAAGAAAAATTAATATACAATTATGATTAAAAACTATTTTTCTTTTACAGAATAGAACCATTAGAGCTATTTACAACCTAAAACCGAGAGAGTTTCTTAGAGATAAATTTAAATAAATAAATATGTTAAGTTTGTCCTCAGTATATTTACGAAAATTTAATGTATGTTCACAAAAACAAAGGTAGTTTTAGTAAAAATGTGATATACATTCTGTAAACACTAGGAACAAACACGAGCTAGTGATACCAGTTTCTCGACTCCACAGAGTCAGTAATTCATTCTTGGGGGCAATGTATACGCTATTACAACAAGTTCCCGAAAAGTGTACAGGCTCTCTCTATTACCAAGTTTAAATGTTCTGTTAAGTTGAAACTGTATAAAAAGTATTATTATAGTATAAATGAGTACATGGTTGATAAAAAGTCCTGGGAATGAGGTGGTCGCTTCCAAGCTGTTTCTAAAATAAATTTTGTACTTATATAGTTTGTAAAACCGTTAATGTAAAATTTGTTTTCAAAAAAAAGTCCCGCTGGGTTTCTTGCTGGTTCTTTCCAAAAATTACTTTCAATAAGAATTACACGTGTGATCTATATTGAATAAAAAAATATTCTATTTTATTCTATTGTAATAAAATATCAATCATTCTGTCCCTTTTATCTTTTAAATTTAAAATGCGTGGTAATGTATTATTTTAATTGTTTTTACTGCGCATCCACACATCCGTAATAGTCAATCGGTAGGCAAAAACGTTGTTGCCCATAAACCACTATAATTTGGCCATCATTTTAAATAAAAGTAGAAGCCTTATTTACTCGTATATTCAAAAACTTCATAACGGTATATCATTATTTTTATATTTAAACTGAAGTTTTAAATTTGACTACTCTTTGAAAATTACCCTTTGAAAAATATCCCCTTTGTACTTATTAAAACCGATGTTTGCTTCCGAAACGTTCCACTTTATAATATTTTAATTTTACCTTTGTTTATAAACTCAAATTTCTAATAAAATACACAGATAACTTTTTATTACTTTCTAATTACTTAGCACTCGCAGATATCATGAATCAAATTTTGGTCATAAAGTTTCCGTACCTGTCTCCAGAAGAAAATGTCAGCACTTCACATGTCTGGATTGTATACAAGAGATTACTGAGTGCGAAGTGTGGATGGGCGTTTATTTTAACTAAATGACAGTTTTAATTCTCAAACTGGTTTAACTGATGCTGATTTAACCCGGCGTCAATGACGTGAAAATAATTACGCAAACGATGAGAACGAGGTTATAATCCAAACGAAAACTCTCATAAATATCTCTAAATTAAATGTATATATATATATATATATATATATATATATATATATATAATGTATTCCTTTTTAAGAGCGCGCTACCACTACGTTCAATTTAATTATTTTAATTATATTAGGTGCAACCCTAAAAACTTTTGAAAATACGTCAGTTCGAAAATCTTCCAGTTACCCAAGATAGCTAACACTGGAAGGCAAGAGAGATGGCAAGTATTTGCTCAGCTTTTAAATATTTTTAAAGTGTTTTTTTTTACACCATCATCAAGTAGCGAACTCAGTCTCATCATATTTTTTGAGTACTCAAGTACGGTCATTATCCCGCATACATCACGTATTACTCGAGAAGTATTTGTTTTGGTTTCATATGCCGATAGCTTGTCATTGCCTACTTCAGAATGTAACGAATTTCCTCGTAAGATTCACTCATTTTGGCGGACAGAAAAACAATTGATAAATGACGGAAAGTGTTTTTAAATTTTTGAGGTTTGCAGCTTTCTTTTTGTTTTACATACACATATGTCTGTATGTGTGTATGTATGTATGTATGTAATAATGTGTGTGTGTGTGTGTGTTTGTGTGTGTGTGTGTGTGTGTGTGTGTGTGTGTGTGTATGTGTGTGTGTGTGTGTGTGTGTGTGTGTGTGTGTGTGTGTGTGTGTGTGTGTGTGTGTGTGTGTGTGTGTGTGTGTGTGTGTGTGTGTGTGTGTGTGTGTGTGTGTGTGTGTGTGTGTACATATTATCACAATAAATTAATGCCTTAATGCCTAGAAAATATTACAAACAAATTAACGGCTAAATATAATATATTATATTAAATAATTAAACACTAACTAATTATGTTAACATAACACATAATATAGTAATAATTTTAAAAGATGAACGCAATGAAACAGTTAATGTGTCATGGGCCTTAACAAAACAACTCGTCACATTCATTCATATCATACTACACTGTTCCTGGTAATTATTATTAAGCACTCAATCAGTAATTATGTTTCAGCGACCTATTATAATACTAACTCACTACGCCAATCGGCTTAATGTTTTTAATTAATAAGTATTTTCTCTGTAAGTGATTTGTAAATCTTTTTGAGAAAATAAATGTCTTAAACCATTTATATTTGCAAGTACGCGTATATATCTTTTTTTTTGTAAAATAAAAAGTTCGTTTGATTCTATACTGTTGCCCCCACAGTGTGACGCAGTAGTTTAGCTACGCTTGAACATAGGCGTGATAAGCTGTCACTGCCGTTTTTAAATTTGTAGATTTTTTTTTAATTCTCTTGAAGCATATATAAATTGTGATCATTTTACTTAGTTTTTTGAATATGTGATTTAAAATTAACATTCGAATCTATATTTATACCCAGCAAAGAAAAATTTTGAACACATTCTAATTTTGTTTGATTATATGTATAATTTATGTCTAGTTCAAGTTTTTGTCGTGGTCTGAATTGTATTAATTTAGTTTTTTTTAGTATTAATTTAGATTCTTTCATTAAGTTTTGATATAAGGGAACACAACGGAAAAATCGTCGGCAAACATCACACAAAGCTCATCAATAATCTTGGGGAGGTCATTGATGTGTGTATTGAGGACACATCCGAGTACGAACCCCTGAGGGATAGAGTCCCGCACCGGCTGGGCCCTCGACCTGACACATGTTATGGTTTTTGAATCTTGATTTACATTTCTATTTCAACGTCCGGTGAACGATGGCTGAGAAAGGAAGCAAACCACTTACGAGCTACAACACGGATACCAATGTCATAAAGTTTATTTAAGAGAATGTCCATATTTCATTTTTTCATATGCTTTTTTCATGTCAAATGAAATTCCTATTGCGTATTTCTGACCGTTTAATATGTTCAAGACTTTACTAAAATATTTAAATGTGGCCAGGATTGTCGAGCGGTTTTTTTTAAAACCATTTTGGGCGTCGTCAAAAATATTGTACGTTTCACAAAATGGGTAAAATCGTTTGAATATAGTTCTTCCAAAATTTTTGAAATTACGGGTAGGAGTGCAATTGGTCGGTAGTTATTGGGGTCCGTTTTTTGCCTTTTTTATGTATTCGCTTTATAATAGCAATTTTTCGTAGGTCAGGGAATACTTCAGAAAAAGATTAATTTATCATCATCATCATCATTACAGCCCTTCACAAGTCCACTGCTGAACATAGGCCTCCCCCAAAGAATGCCACAAAGCACGGTCCTGAGCCACCTGCATCCATCGACTTCCTGAATGTCTTATCAGGTCGTCACTCCATCTTGTGGGGGGACGCCCTACACTTCGCCTACCGGTACGAGGCTGCCACTCGAGAACCTTTCTTCCCCATCGGTTGTCGGTTCTTCGAGCTATATGGCCGGCCCACTGCCACTTCAGCTTATTAATCCGTTGGGCTATGTCGGTTACTCTGGTTCTACTGCGGATATCCTCATTCCTAAGTTTATCACGCAGTGAAACTCCGAGCATAGCCCTCTCCATAGCTCGCTGAGCGACCTTGAGCTTCCTCATACGGCCAGCAGTGAAGGACCACGTCTCAGTTCCGTAAGTCCCAATGATGAAAATTGATTTATAATTAAAGTTAATGATGGAACTATTTATTCGGTACATTGTTTAATAAGAGTGGACGGCAGCTCATCAACACCGAAGCTAGATTTTAATTTTAGTTGTCGCACCAATGAAATTACCTCTCGTTCATCCACTGGGGTTAAGAACATCGAGTGCAGGGAGGGACGCATTACCGGGCGGCCGCGCACTGCCTGCCGCGCCGCTCCCAACTGACGTAACGCGAACAGCTCGTTAAAAATATTAGAAACCTCATGCGGGTCCGATGTTGGTTTATTGTTGATATGCAATTTAATATTTTAATTATATTTTTTTTTACCTTAACATGCTTTGTTTTTTATTAGTTGCTTTATTCATTCTTTTAATTGATTGTAATTGTTTTCATTTCAAATATTTTTCATATTGTTTGTTATAATTTTGTAATAATTTATTTTTCGAATACATAACATGAATTTTTGGTAATCTTTTATGTTTACAAGATTTTTTAATACCGTTGTTTATTATAAAATTTTAATCGTTTATATGGAATACAATATTCTAGTGCATCGTGTAAAATTTTGTTTAGTGAAATGTAATTTTCTTCAACAGTTTTATTATTTGAAATGAACTTTTGCCAGTTTGTATTTTATAAATATTGTTTGAATTTGTTTATATTATTTTCATTGTAAATTCTTTTACATGTGTAAATAATAAGAATTGAAATCTAGAAATCATCCAAACAATGCCATGTGAATCTCTACATGTAAGAAACAATTCCAATTCTGCTGTTAAAAAATTATTAAATTTATATTCTCAAAAGTATTTAAATAAAATAACACTACTCAGTAGAAAACCCTGCTTACTATCAAGACCCCAATTGCATGATAACACCAAAGTATACAAACCAACGGCATCACCATTCATCTCAATGTAACACAGGGTAGCCCTCTCAGCAGCACTACCTTCCTTACTTACGCTAGTAGAATACCTCAACGTGCATAGTAACGAGACTCTTAGAATTACAAACTGATCCCTCTTAGTCGCGACTGACTATCAAACTACTGTTGCACAATGTAAAAGTTCCATATTAAGGACATATGAAATTAAGGTTAAAGAAACAAAAGCAATAATGTACAAATTCTCTTAAATGCATAAGCATTATAATAGCAGAGTTGGAGCTTAAAGTCCCACATATAAAAGACATGAAAGTAAGGTAAAATAAAGCAAATATGTGGAACATATAATCACGCATCTTTCCCGTAGGGGTAGGCAAAGATCACTTCTTTCCACTTGCTACGATCCCTACATACTTGTTTCGCTTCGTCCACTTTCATTATTCTCTTCATTCTTTCAAGACGTCCCTGATTTGGTCTTGAAATTTCCGCCTAGGTCTACCCCTTCCAACACTTTCATTCACACTCGCCTTATATACTTTTTTCGTCAATGGTTATTAATTAATTTTCTAGACATGGCCAAACCATTTCAGCATACCTTTCTCAATGTTTGTCACTACATCTTCTTTCAGACCAGAACGTTTCCTTATCTCACAATTTCTTATCCTGTCACTCAGTTTACTCCTATGATACTTCTCAACGCTCTTATCTCAACTGCATTTATTCTGCTTTCATGTTTCTTCTGCGATACTCAACTTTCACTTCCGTACATGAAAGTCGGAACCAACACCTACTCATGCACAGCCAAATAAGCCTTGTTAGACACCTTCCAGCTGCTCATAAAGGAGTACAAAGCTCCATTCACCATGTTTCCTGCATTCACTCTTCTTTCGATATCACTCTCACAAATTTCACGTTTACGAGAGATGGAAAGTGTAAGAGATATGATATGTCTTCGAACACCCATAAGAATACTTCTATGATGGCACGTTTTCTCGGCGAGAACTCTTATATTAAGTTATGCATTACGTATTGAAAACAGACCTTAGATAACTATAATTCGCATTTATTAAAAATAAATTCTATCGCTAAGCCTGACTAATAACAGCCTTATTACGTATGAGTCTCTTTACGGTAGGATAAGTTGGCTTCATTCACAATATTTTCAGTCTGATACTTTACAAAATACTAGTGTCCCATTTAAGGCTAAGCTTACACTTCCGCCTATTGAACTTACGACATTTTCGGGTGACATTGGCTCATGGCCTATTCAACTACCGAGATGTGTAAGACAGGTTATGGTTATACCCCCAAAACTTTTCGTCGCTGCATCGGAAGATAGTTTCCAAGCTACTGGACTAAGAATGATTCGATATCAACATCAATGGCAAACTCTCTTTAATTTGCCGATGATATAGCCATTATGGCAGAATCACTGGAGGACTAAAACACTATTATCAATGATCTCAATAGTTTTTCTCAACAAACATTGACTTTGTCTTAGTCTGATTACAGTTAGTGTATATTTTATGATTATTATTCTGATTCTGATTCTACTGTACTGACTATTTAGCAGTACCGTAACGTTACAAACTATTAAAGTCCACTGCTTAATATAGGCCTCACACTTATATTGCTTTACAGGGGGCATATTTGCTATAGTTGCCACGCTTGCCACGTTCATTGCTTTTGTTGTTTATTGAGCAGTATTTTTCCCTTTTAAATTTTTTGTATAATTCATCATTAATTATTCTTCGATTGAGTGACTATTATATTGTATATGTGAATAGAAAATGAAATGCGATTATATTACTATTTACTGGGTCGTCAGAAGATCCGTGAATATTCGTTTTAACATGATTACAAATGACTGAAGCAATTAATCAACTAAGCAATCTTACTATCACCAATGTTAACTTTAACCGACTTAAAAGGCAATTTAAAAAAATATGATAGACTAAATAAAACTATATCAAAAGTAGTAGGTACAGTGGTTTTACGACAACAATTTGCTTTTGAACGGTAATAAAACTAAATTTATAAAATTTACAACACCAAATATTAAACATGTGAAAACCAGTGCGCTTTTAAATGAAAACGACCTGAGTCTTGCCGAACCCACTGTTTTTCTCGGAATTACAGTTGACGTGACGTCATAGTATATCTAAACTAGCTAGCAAAGTTAGTTCTGCAGCATATTATACTGTATAAAGATTAGAGGCCTTACATATGTTGAAACAGCTAGATTGGTTAATTTTTGTTATTTTTATAGCGTAATGTAATATGATATCTTGGTAGGGGATAATGCGACTGACATTGAAACTATCTTCGTTTTGCAGAAGAGAGCTATACGAGTAATTTGTAACCTAGGTTCGAAGGAATCGCTTAGAGAAAAAAATTAAAGAAATAAATGTATTAACTTTGGACTCCCAATATATTTACTAAAATTTAATGAATGTACTCAAAACAAAAATAGTTTTATAAAAAAGTGACAAACATTCTGTAAATACTATGAACAACTACAAGTTAATTACTTATACTAGGTATTCGACTCCAAGGAGACAGTAATTCCTTAATGGGGTAATGTATACGCTTTAACAA
This sequence comes from Parnassius glacialis, assembly GCA_033319125.1. Lineage (NCBI taxonomy): Eukaryota > Metazoa > Arthropoda > Insecta > Lepidoptera > Papilionidae > Parnassius > Parnassius glacialis. Next base: position 8,113,831 of record JAVANC010000007.1, on the reverse strand, counting down.
CAAAATACCAGAAAGTTTCCTTATCTATCAAAAAGTTTAAATATTTTATTAACAACCAATGAGAATGAGATGATCGCTATTATGCTGTTTCTAATATCTTCATATTAATTGTATAAAATAATATTTTGCAAATTGCGTACCTTATACTCAGAACCACCAACGGTATTGGCTGAAGGTCATACAGGTTTACGCACCAACCTCGGCACACCCCAATGAAGAGGTGGAGAAAATATATGAGGATGTCTCTAGAGCCATGCATTCCTCCAAAACCCAATATACGGTGTTAATGGGAGACTTCAATGCAAAACTAGGCACAAGAGAAAACGGTGAGCTGAAAGTAGGGAAATTTGGAATAGGGCAACGGAACCCAAGGGGCCAGCAGCTGGCCGACTTCATGGAGTAAGAGGGACTCTTTATGATGAACTCTTTCATCAAGAAACGGCCCCACAGGAAGTGGACCTGGTCGAGCCCCGACGGTTCGACAAAAAATGAGATTGACTTCATTATGACGACCAGACGACAACTGTTCAGTGATGTCTCAGTGATCGCGAGGGTGAAAACCGGCAGCGATCACCGAATGGTTAGAGGCACACTGAACCTAAATGTTAAGTTGGAGAGGTCCCGTCTGATGAAGTCAACGCACCGTCCTCCTCGTGCTCTAATCCAAAAACCAGAAACCTTTCAGCTCGAGTTACAAAACCGTTTTCAGTGCCTAGAAGACTGCAATGAAGTGGACGATATGAATGACAAGCTCGTGGAAACTGTCCATGCGGTCGGAGCTAAGTTTTGCAAGACCCGCCGCAGAAGAACACAAAAACTCTCCGATCACACTCTTAATCTCATGGCTGTTAGACGGGAGATGAGGCTACATTCTTCAACAGATTTTACAGCATACAGGCAACTGGACAGACAGATCTTCAAATGCATGCGGCGGGACTTACGCAACTTCAATACAGCTCGTATTGAAGAAGCGATCGAGCGGAACCAAGGCTCCAAAGTCTTTGCCAGAGATCTGTCTGCCAGAAAGAGCCAACTGTCAAAGCTGAAGACCGAATGTGGCAGCATCGTTTCCGGGGCACCTGGGATTTTGAGTGAGATTTAGAGGTTCTATGGGCAGCTGTACACGTCATCGTTGGAGCCACACGGAAGTGTGAGTAACGGTCCAAGAGCGAGTTTTATCCGACACTATTCCGAAGGTATCCCGGACGTCAGTCTGAGCGAGATTAGAATGGCTCTTCAGCACCTTAAAAACGGCAAGGCCCCAGGCGAGGATTGAATTACAGCGGAGCTTCTGAAAGCGGGCGGAAGACCGGTATTTGAAGTCCTTCAGAAGCTATTTTTTTCCGTCCTCCATGGTGGCATTACCCGGAGGCGTGGAGCAGAAGTGCGGTGGTCTTGTTCTTTAAGAAAGGTGACAACGCTCTCTTGAAGAACTTCAGACCGATTTCCCTTCTCAGCCGCGTCTACGTGCTGTTTTCGAGAGTCATTACGAATCGTCTCGCGCGCAGACTTGACGACTTCCAGCCGCCCGAACAAGCCGGTTTCCGAAAGGGCTATAGCACCATAGACCACATACATACCCTACGGCAAATTGTACAGAAGTCCAAAGAGTACAATTTGCCACTATGTCTGGCGTATGTGGACTATGAGAAAGCCTTTGATTCCTTAGAAATTCGGGCGGTGCTGCAGTCCCTTTAGCGGTGCCAAGTTGACTGTCAGTATATAGAAGTGCTGAAGTGTTTGTACAGTAGAGCTACGATGGCTATCCGAGTACAGAACTAGAGTACGAAACCTATCCAATTGCAGAGAGGTGTAAGACAGGGTGATGTTATATCCCCGAAACTCTTCACCGCTGCATTGGAAGATGTTTTCAAGCTTCTGGACTGGAAAGGATACGGTATTAACATCAATGGCGAGTACATCACTCACCTTAGATTTGCCGACGATATAGTCCTTATGGTAGAATCGCTGGAGGACCTAAGCACTATGCTCAATGACCTCAATAGTGTCTCCCAACGGATAGGTCTTAAGATGAACATGGACAAAACAAGGATTATGTTTAATGTCCATGTCACCTATGCCGGTAGTTGTTGGGAGCACTAAGCTCGAAGTTGTTGACGAGTATGTTTACCTGGAACAAATAGTCCGACTAGGTAAGTCCAACTTCGACCGAGAGGTCAATCGACGGATTCAACTCGGCTGGGCAGCGTTTGGGAAACTACGACACATCTTCTCGTCAGACATACCTCAAAACCTTAAAACGAAATTGTACAACCAGTGCTTGTTGCCAGTGATGACTTACGGAACTGAGACGTGGTCCTTCACTGCTGGCCGTATGAGGAAGCTCAAGGTCGCTCAGCGAGCTATGGAAAGGGCTATGCTCGGGGTTTCTCTGCGTGATAAACTTAGGAATAAGGATATCCGCAGTAGAACCAGAGTAACCGACATAGCCCAACGGATTAGTAAGCTGAAGTGGCAGTGGGCCGGCCATATAGCTCGAAAAACCGACAACCGATGGGGGAGAAAGCTTCTCGAGTGGCAGCCTCGTACCGGTAGGCGAAGTGTAGGGCGTCCCCCACGAGATAGAGTGACGACCTGGTAAGACATGCAGGAAGTCGATGGATGCAGGTGGCTCAGGACCGTGCTTTGTGGCATTCTTTGGGGGAGGCCTATGTTCAGCAGTGGACTTGTGAAGGGCTGTATTAATGACGATGATGATTGCAAATTGATTTTATTTTAAAAAGTCCCGCTAGTGCTGGTGCTTGATCTTGCCAGGACAGAAGTTTTTCAGAACCACTGGAAAAAGTAAAAATTTATTTTAATAAGAATTCTTGTAATCTAGGTGTAATGAATAAAAATGGTTCTATTATATTCTATTCTAATCAAACGCTTCAATTCTTACTATATAGGGTTATTTTACAATAACCGGCCAAATTTGCAGAGAATGTTCAGAATAAGTAATATAGGCAAATGGTGAAGAAAAATTAATATACAATTATGATTAAAAACTATTTTTCTTTTACAGAATAGAACCATTAGAGCTATTTACAACCTAAAACCGAGAGAGTTTCTTAGAGATAAATTTAAATAAATAAATATGTTAAGTTTGTCCTCAGTATATTTACGAAAATTTAATGTATGTTCACAAAAACAAAGGTAGTTTTAGTAAAAATGTGATATACATTCTGTAAACACTAGGAACAAACACGAGCTAGTGATACCAGTTTCTCGACTCCACAGAGTCAGTAATTCATTCTTGGGGGCAATGTATACGCTATTACAACAAGTTCCCGAAAAGTGTACAGGCTCTCTCTATTACCAAGTTTAAATGTTCTGTTAAGTTGAAACTGTATAAAAAGTATTATTATAGTATAAATGAGTACATGGTTGATAAAAAGTCCTGGGAATGAGGTGGTCGCTTCCAAGCTGTTTCTAAAATAAATTTTGTACTTATATAAATTGTAAAACCGTTAATGTAAAATTTGTTTTCAAAAAAAAGTCCCGCTGGGTTTCTTGCTGGTTCTTTCCAAAAATTACTTTCAATAAGAATTACACATGTGATCTATATTGAATAAAAAAATATTCTATTTAATTCTATTGTAATAAAATATCAATCATTCTGTCCCTTTTATCTTTTAAATTCAAAATGCGTGGTAATGTATTATTTTAATTATTTTTACTGCGCATCCACACATCCGTAATGGTCAATCGGTAGGCAAAAACGTTGTTGCCCATAAACCACTATAATTTGGCCATCATTTTAAATAAAAGTAGAAGCCTTATTTATTCGTATATTCAAAAACTTCATAACGGTATATCATTATTTTTATATTTAAACTGAAGTTTTAAATTTGGCTACTCTTTGAAAATTACCCTTTGAAAAATATCCCCTTTGTACTTATTAAAACCGATGTTTGCTTCCGAAACGTTCCACTTTATAATATTTTAATTTTACCTTTGTTTATAAACTCAAATTTCTAATAAAATACACAGATAACTTTTTATTACTTTCTAATTACTTAGCACTCGCAGATATCATGAATCAAATTTTGTTCATAAAGTTTCCGTACCTGTCTCCAGAAGAAAATGTCAGCACTTCACATATCTGGATTATATACAAGAGATTAATGAGTGCGAAGTGTGGATGGGCGTTTATTTTAACTAAATGACAGTTTTAATTCTCAAACTGGTTTAACTGATGCTGATTTAACCCGGCGTCAATGACGTGAAAATAATTACGCAAACGATGAGAACGAGGTTATAATCCAAACGAAAACTCTCATAAATATCTCTAAATTAAATGTGTGTATATATATATATATATATATATATATATATATTATAATGTATTCCTTTTTAAGAGCGCGCTACCACTACGTTCAATTTAATTATTTTAATAATATAAGGTGCAACCCTAAAAACTTTTGAAAATACGTCAGTTCGAAAATCTTCCAGTTACCCAAGATAGCTAACACTGGAAGGCAAGAGAGATGGCAAGTATTTGCTCAGCTTTCAAATATTTTTAAAGTGTTTTTTTTACACCATCATCAAGTAGCGAACTCAGTCTCATCATATTTTTTGAGTACTCAAGTACGGTCATTATCCCGCATACATCACGTATTACTCGAGAAGTAGTTGTTTTGGTTTCATATGCCGATAGCTTGTCATTGCCTACTTCAGAATGTAACGAATTTCCTCGTAAGATTCACTCATTTTGGCGGACAGAAAAACAATTGATAAATGACGGGAAAGTGTTTTTAAATTTTTGAGGTTTGCAGCTTTCTTTTTGTTTTATATTTGCAAGTACGCGTATATATCTTTTTTTTGTAAAATAAAAAGTTCGTTTGATTCTATACTGTTGCCCCACAGTGTGACGCAGTAGTTTAGCTACGCTTGAACATAGGCGTGATAAGCTGTCACTGCCGTTTTTAAATTTGTAGATTTTTTTAATTCTCTTGAAGCATATATAAATTGTGATCATTTTACTTAGTTTTTTGAATATGTGATTTAAAATTAACATTCGAATCTATATTTATACCCAGCAAAGAAAAATTTTGAACACATTCTAATTTTGTTTGATTATATGTATAATTTATGTCTAGTTCAAGTTTTTGTCGTGGTCTGAATTGTATTAATTTAGTTTTTTTTAGTATTAATTTAGATTCTTTCATTAAGTTTGATATAAGGGAACACAACGGAAAAAACGTCGGCAAACATCACACAAAGCTCATCAATAATCTTGGGGAGGTCATTGATGTGTGTATTGAGGACACATCCGAGTACGAACCCCTGAGGGATAGAGTCCCGCACCGGCTGTGCCCTCGACCTGACACATGTTATGGTTTTTGAATCTTGATTTACATTTCTATTTCAACGTCCGGTGAACGATGGCTGAGAAAGGAAGCAAACCACTTACGAGCTACAACACGGATACCAATGTCATAAAGTTTATTTAAGAGAATGTCATATTTCATTTTTTCATATGCTTTTTTCATGTCAAATGAAATTCCTATTGCGTATTTCTGACCGTTTAATATGTTCAAGACTTTACTAAAATATTTAAATGTGGCCAGGATTGTCGAGCGGTTTTTTTTAAAACCATTTTGGGCGTCGTCAAAAATATTGTACGTTTCACAAAATGGGTAAAATCGTTTGAATATAGTTCTTCCAAAATTTTTGAAATTACGGGTAGGAGTGCAATTGTTCGGTAGTTATTGGGGTCCGTTTTTTGCCTTTTTTATGTATTCGCTTTATAATAGCAATTTTTCGTAGGTCAGGGAATACTTCAGAAAAGGATTGATTTATCATCATCATCATCATTACAGCCCTTCACAAGTCCACTGCTGAACATAGGCCTCCCCCAAAGAATGCTACAAAGCACGGTCCTGAGCCACCTGCATCCATCGACTTCCTGAATGTCTTATCAGGTCGTCACTCCATCTTGTGGGGGGACGCCCTACACTTCGCCTACCGGTACGAGGCTGCCACTCGAGAACCTTTCTTCCCCATCGGTTGTCGGTTCTTCGAGCTATATGGCCGGCCCACTGCCACTTCAGCTTATTAATCCGTTGGGCTATGTCGGTTACTCTGGTTCTACTGCGGATATCCTCATTCCTAAGTTTATCACGCAGTGAAACTCCGAGCATAGCCCTCTCCATAGCTCGCTGAGCGACCTTGAGCTTCCTCATACGGCCAGCAGTGAAGGACCACGTCTCAGTTCCGTAAGTCCCAATGATGAAAATTGATTTATAATTAAAGTTAATGATGGAACTATTTATTCGGTACATTGTTTAATAAGAGTGGACGGCAGCTCATCAACACCGAAGCTAGATTTTAATTTTAGTTGTCGCACCAATGAAATTACCTCTCGTTCATCCACTGGGGTTAAGAACATCGAGTGCAGGGAGGGACGCATTACCGGGCGGCCGCGCAATGCCTGCCGCGCCGCTCCCAACTGACGTAACGCGAACAGCTCGTTAAAAATATTAGAAACCTCATGCGGGTCCGATGTTGGTTTATTGTTGATATGCAATTTAATATTTTAATTATATTTTTTTTACCTTAACATGCTTTGTTTTTTATTAGTTGCTCTATTCATTATTTTAATTGATTGTAATTGTTTTCATTTCAAATATTTTTCATATTGTTTGTTATAATTTTGTAATAATTTATTTTTCGAATACATAACATGAATTTTTGGTAATCTTTTATGTTTACAAGATTTTTTAATACCGTTGTTTATTATAAAATTTTAATCGTTTATATGGAATACAATATTCTAGTGCATCGTGTAAAATTTTGTTTAGTGAAATGTAATTTTCTTCAACAGTTTTATTATTTGAAATGAACTTTTGCCAGTTTGTATTTTGTAAATATTGTTTGAATTTGTTTATATTATTTTCATTGTAAATTCTTTTACATGTGTAAATAATAAGAATTGAAATCTAGAAATCATCCAAACAATGCCATGTGAATCTCTATATGTAAGAAACAATTCCAATTCTGCTGTTAAAAAATTATTAAATTTATATTCTCAAAAGTATTTAAATAAAATAACACTACTCAGTAGAAAACCCTGCTTACTATCAAGACCCCAATTGCATGATAACACCAAAGTATACAAACCAACGGCATCACCATTCATCTCAATGTAACACAGGGTAGCCCTCTCAGCAGCACTACCTTCCTTACTTACGCTAGTAGAATACCTCAACGTGCATAGTAACGAGACTCTTAGAATTACAAACTGATCCCTCTTAGTCGCGACTGACTATCAAATTACTGTTGCACAATGTAAAAGTTCCATATTAAGGACATATGAAATTAAGGTCAAAGAAACAAAAGCAATAATGTACAAATTCTCTTAAATGCATAAGCATTATAATAGCAGAGTTGGAGCTTAAAGTCCCACATATAAAAGACATGAAAGTAAGGTAAAATAAAGCAAATATGTGGAACATATAATCACGCATCTTTCCCGTAGGGGTAGGCAAAGATCACTTCTTTCCACTTGCTACGATCCCTACATACTTGTTTCGCTTCGTCCACTTTCATTATTCCCTTCATTCTTTCAAGACGTCCCTGATTTGGTCATGAAATTTCCGCCTAGGTCTACCCCTTCCAACACTTTCATTCACACTCGCCTTATATACTTTTTTCGTCAATGGTTATTAATTAATTTTCTAGACATGGCCAAACCATTTCAGCATACCTTTCTCAATGTTTGTCACTACATCTTCTTTCAGACCAGAACGTTTCCTTTTCTCACAATTTCTTATCCTGTCACTCAGTTTACTCCTATGATACTTCTTAACGCTCTTATCTCAACTGCATTTATTCTGCTTTCATGTTTCTTCTGCGATACTCAACTTTCACTTCCGTACATGAAAGTCGGAACCAACACCTACTCATGCACAGCCAAATAAGCCTTGTTAGACACCTTCCAGCTGCTCATAAAGGAGTACAAAGCTCCATTCACCATGTTTCCTGCATTCACTCTTCTTTCGATATCACTCTCACAAATTTCACGTTTACGAGAGATGGAAAGTGTAAGAGATATGATATGTCTTCGAACACCCATAAGAATACTTCTATGATGGCACGTTTTCTCGGCGAGAACTCTTATATTAAGTTATGCATTATGTATTGAAAACAGACCTTAGATAACTATAATTCGCATTTATTAAAAATAAATTCTATCGCTAAGCCTGACTAATAACAGCCTTATTACGTATGAGTCTCTTTACGGTAGGATAAGTTGGCTTCATTCACAATATTTTCAGTCTGATACTTTACAAAATACTAGTGTCCCATTTAAGGCTAAGCTTACACTTCCGCCTATTGAACTTACGACATTTTCGGGTGACATTGGCTCATGGCCTATTCAACTACCGAGATGTGTAAGACAGGTTATGGTTATACCCCCAAAACTTTTCGTCGCTGCATCGGAAGATAGTTTCCAAGCTACTGGACTAAGAATGATTCGATATCAACATCAATGGCAAACTCTCTTTAATTTGCCGATGATATAGCCATTATGGCAGAATCACTGAAGGACTAAAACACTATTATCAATGATCTCAATAGTTTTTCTCAACAAACATTGACTTTGTCTTAGTCTGATTACAGTTAGTGTATATTTTATGATTATGATTCTGATTCTGATTCTACTGTACTGACTATTTAGCAGTACCGTAACGTTACAAACTATTAAAGTCCACTGCTTAATATAGGCCTCACACTTATATTGCTTTACAGGGGGCATATTTGCTATAGTTGCCACGCTTGCCACGTTCATTGCTTTTGTTGTTTATTGAGCAGTATTTTTCCCTTTTAAATTTTTTGTATAATTCATCATTAATTATTCTTCGATTGAGTGACTATTATATTGTATATGTGAATAGAAAATGAAATGCGATTATATTATTATTTACTGGGTCGTCAGAAGATCCGTGAATATTCGTTTTAACATGATTACAAATGACTGAAGCAATTATTCAACTAAGCTATTTTACTATCACCAATGTTAACTTTAACCGACTTAAAAGGCAATTTAAAAAAATATGATAGACTAAATAAAACTATATCAAAAGTAGTAGGTACAGTGGTTTTACGACAACAATTTGCTTTTGAACGGTAATAAAACGAAATTTATAAAATTTACAACACCAAATATTAAACATGTGAAAACCAGTGCGCTTTTAAATGAAAAGGACCTGAGTCTTGCCGAACCCACTGTTTTTCTCGGAATTACAGTTGACGTGACGTCATAGTATATCTAAACTAGCTAGCAAAGTTAGTTCTGCAGCATATTATACTGTATAAAGATTAGAGGCCTTACATATGTTGAAACAGCTAGATTGGTTAATTTTTGTTATTTTTATAGCGTAATGTAATATGATATCTTGGTAGGGGATAATGCGACTGACATTGAAACTATCTTCGTTTTGCAGAAGAGAGCTATACGAGTAATTTGTAACCTAGGTTCGAAGAAATCGCTTAGAGAAAAAAATTAAAGAAATAAATGTATTAACTTTGGACTCCCAATATATTTACTAAAATTTAATGAATGTACTCAAAACAAAAATAGTTTTATAAAAAAGTGACAAACATTCTGTAAATACTATGAACAAATTACTTATACTAGGTATTCGACTCCAAGGAGACAGTAATTCCTTAATGGGGTAATGTATACGCTTTAACAACAAAATACCAGAAAGTTTCCTTATCTATCAAAAAGTTTAAATATTTTATTAACAACCAATGAGAATGAGATGATCGCTATTATGCTGTTTCTAATATCTTCATATTAATTGTATAAAATAATATTTTGCAAATTGCGTACCTTATACTCAGAACCACCAACGGTATTGGCTGAAGGTCATACAGGTTTACGCACCAACCTCGGCACACCCCAATGAAGAGGTGGAGAAAATATATGAGGATGTGACACTTGGCGATCTGTTCTCTCTGGCTACCCCGTCAGGGATTGTGCGTGAAGATAAATAAATAAATAGAGCCATGCATTCCTCCAAAACCCAATATACGGTGTTAATGGGAGACTTCAATGCAAAACTAGGCACAAGAGAAAACGGTGAGCTGAAAGTAGGGAAATTTGGAATAGGGCAACGGAACCCAAGGGGCCAGCAGCTGGCTGACTTCATGGAGTAAGAGGGACTCTTTATGATGAACTCTTTCTTCAAGAAACGGCCCCACAGGAAGTGGTCCTGGTCGAGCCCCGACGGTTCGACAAAAAATGAGATTGACTTCATTATGACGACCAGACGACAACTGTTCAGTGATGTCTCAGTGATCGCGAGGGTGAAAACCGGCAGCGATCACCGAATGGTTAGAGGCACACTGAACCTAAATGTTAAGTTGGAGAGGTCCCGTCTGATGAAGTCAACGCACCGTCCTCCTCGTGCTCTAATCCAAAAACCAGAAACCTTTCAGCTCGAGTTACAAAACCGTTTTCAGTGCCTAGAAGACTGCAATGAAGTGGACGATATGAATGACAAGCTCGTGGAAACTGTCCATGCGGTCGGAGCTAAGTTTTGCAAGACCCGCCGCAGAAGAACACAAAAACTCTGCGATCACACTCTTAATCTCATGGCTGTTAGACGGGAGATGAGGCTACATTCTTCAACAGATTTTACAGCATACAGGCAACTGGACAGACAGATCTTCAAATGCATGCGGCGGGACTTACGCAACTTCAATACAGCTCGTATTGAAGAAGCGATCGAGCGGAACCAAGGCTCCAAAGTCTTTGCCAGAGATCTGTCTGCCAGAAAGAGCCAACTGTCAAAGCTGAAGACCGAATGTGGCAGCATCGTTTCCGGGGTACCTGGGATTTTGAGTGAGATTTAGAGGTTCTATGGGCAGCTGTACACGTCATCGTTGGAGCCACACGGAAGTGTGAGTAACGGTCCAAGAGCGAGTTTTATCCGACACTATTCCGAAGATATCCCGGACGTCAGTCTGAGCGAGATTAGAATGGCTCTTCAGCACCTTAAAAACGGCAAGGCCCCAGGCGAGGATGGAATTACAGCGGAGCTTCTGAAAGCGGGCGGAAGACCGGTATTTGAAGTCCTTCAGAAGCTATTTTTTTCCGTCCTCCATGGTGGCATTACCCGGAGGCGTGGAGCAGAAGTGCGGTGGTCTTGTTCTTTAAGAAAGGTGACAACGCTCTCTTGAAGAACTTCAGACCGATTTCCCTTCTCAGCCGCGTCTACGTGCTGTTTTCGAGAGTCATTACGAATCGTCTCGCGCGCAGACTTGACGACTTCCAGCCGCCCGAACAAGCCGGTTTCCGAAAGGGCTATAGCACCATAGACCACATACATACCCTACGGCAAATTGTACAGAAGTCCAAAGAGTACAATTTGCCACTATGTCTGGCGTATGTGGACTATGAGAAAGCCTTTGATTCCTTAGAAATTCGGGCGGTGCTGCAGTCCCTTTAGCGGTGCCAAGTTGACTGTCAGTATATCGAAGTGCTGAAGTGTTTGTACAGTAGAGCTACGATGGCTATCCGAGTACAGAACTAGAGTACGAAACCTATCCAATTGCAGAGAGGTGTAAGACAGGGTGATGTTATATCCCCGAAACTCTTCACCGCTGTATTGGAAGATGTTTTCAAGCTTCTGGACTGGAAAGGATACGGTATTAACATCAATGGCGAGTACATCACTCACCTTAGATTTGCCGACGATATAGTCCTTATGGTAGAATCGCTGGAGGACCTAAGCACTACGCTCAATGACCTCAATAGTGTCTCCCAACGGATAGGTCTTAAGATGAACATGGACAAAACAAGGATTATGTTTAATGTCCATGTCACCTATGCCGGTAGTTGTTGGGAGCACTAAGCTCGAAGTTGTTGACGAGTATGTTTACCTGGAACAAATAGTCCGACTAGGTAAGTCCAACTTCGACCGAGAGGTCAATCGACGGATTCAACTCGGCTGGGCAGCGTTTGGGAAGCTACGACACATCTTCTCGTCAGACATACCTCAAAACTTTAAAACTAAATTGTACAACCAGTGCGTGTTGCCAGTGATGACTTACGGAACTGAGACGTGGTCCTTCACTGCTGGCCGTATGAGGAAGCTCAAGGTTGCTCAGCGAGCTATGGAAAGGGCTATGCTCGGGGTTTCTCTGCGTGATAAACTTAGGAATAAGGATATCCGCAGTAGAACCAGAGTAACCGACATAGCCCAACGGATTAGTAAGCTGAAGTGGCAGTGGGTCGGCCATATAGCTCGAAAAACCGACAACCGATGGGGGAGAAAGCTTCTCGAGTGGCAGCCTCGTACCGGTAGGCGAAGTGTAGGGCGTCCCCCACGAGATAGAGTGACGACCTGGTAAGACATGCAGGAAGTCGATGGATGCAGGTGGCTCAGGACCGTGCTTTGTGGCATTCTTTGGGGGAGGCCTATGTTCAGCAGTGGACTTGTGAAGGGCTGTATTGATGACGATGATGATTGCAAATTGATTTTATTTTAAAAAGTCCCGCTAGTGCTGGTGCTTGATCTTGCCAGGACAGAAGTTTTTCCGAACCACTGGAAAAAGTAAAAATTTATTTTAATAAGAATTCTTGTAATCTAGGTGTATTGAATAAAAATGGTTCTATTATATTCTATTCTAATCAAACGCTTCAATTCTTACTATATAGGGTTATTTTACAATAACCGGCCAAATTTGCAGAGAATGTTCAGAATAAGTAATATAGGCAAATGGTGAAGAAAAATTAATATACAATTATGATTTAGAAACTATTTTTCTTTTACAGAATAGAGCCATTAGAGCTATTTACAACCTAAAACCGAGAGAGTTTCTTAGAGATAAATTTAAATAAATAAATATGTTAAGTTTGTCCTCAGTATATTTACGAAAATTTAATGTATGTTCACAAAAACAAAGGTAGTTTTAGTAAAAATGTGATATACATTCTGTAAACACTAGGAACAAACACGAGCTAGTGATACCAGTTTCTCGACTCCACAGAGTCAGTAATTCATTCTTGGGGGCAATGTATACGCTATTACAACAAGTTCCCGAAAAGTGTACAGGCTCTCTCTATTACCAAGTTTAAATGTTCTGTTAAGTTGAAACTGTATAAAAAGTATTATTATAGTATAAATGAGTACATGGTTGATAAAAAGTCCTGGGAATGAGGTGGTCGCTTCCAAGCTGTTTCTAAAATAAATTTTGTACTTATATAGTTTGTAAAACCGTAAATGTAAAATTTGTTTTCAAAAAAAAGTCCCGCTGGGTTTCTTGCTGGTTCTTTCCAAAAATTACTTTCAATAAGAATTACACATGTGATCTATATTGAATAAAAAAATATTCTATTTTATTCTATTGTAATAAAATATCAATCATTCTGTCCCTTTTATCTTTTAAATTCAAAATGCGTGGTAATGTATTATTTTAATTATTTTTACTGCGCATCCACACATCCGTAATGGTCAATCGGTAGGCAAAAACGTTGTTGCCCATAAACCACTATAATTTGGCCATCATTTTAAATAAAAGTAGAAGCCTTATTTACTCGTATATTCAAAAACTTCATAACGGTATATCATTATTTTTATATTTAAACTGAAGTTTTAAATTTGGCTACTCTTTGAAAATTACCCTTTGAAAAATATCCCCTTTGTACTTATTAAAACCGATGTTTGCTTCCGAAACGTTCCACTTTATAATATTTTAATTTTACCTTTGTTTATAAACTCAAATTTCTAATAAAATACACAGATAACTTTTTATTACTTTCTAATTACTTAGCACTCGCAGATATCATGAATCAAATTTTGGTCATAAAGTTTCCGTACCTGTCTCCAGAAGAAAATGTCAGCACTTCACATGTCTGGATTGTATACAAGAGATTACTGAGTGCGAAGTGTGGATGGGCGTTTATTTTAACTAAATGACAGTTTTAATTCTCAAACTGGTTTAACTGATGCTGATTTAACCCGGCGTCAATGACGTGAAAATAATTACGCAAACGATGAGAACGAGGTTATAATCCAAACGAAAACTCTCATAAATATCTCTAAATTAAATGTATACATATATATATATATATATATATATATATATATATATATATATATATTATAATGTATTCCTTTTTAAGAGCGCGCTACCACTACGTTCAATTTAATTATTTTAATTATATTAGGTGCAACCCTAAAAACTTTTGAAAATACGTCAGTTCGAAAATCTTCCAGTTACCCAAGATAGCTAACACTGGAAGGCAAGAGAGATGGCAAGTATTTGCTCAGCTTTTAAATATTTTTAAAGTGTTTTTTTTACACCATCATCAAGTAGCGAACTCAGTCTCATCATATTTTTTGAGTACTCAAGTACGGTCATTATCCCGCATACATCACGTATTACTCGAGAAGTAGTTGTTTTGGTTTCATATGCCGATAGCTTGTCATTGCCTACTTCAGAATGTAACGAATTTCCTCGTAAGATTCACTCATTTTGGCGGACAGAAAAACAATTGATAAATGACGGGAAAGTGTTTTTAAATTTTTGAGGTTTGCAGCTTTCTTTTTGTTTTATATTTGCAAGTACGCGTATATATCTTTTTTTTGTAAAATAAAAAGTTCGTTTGATTCTATACTGTTGCCCCACAGTGTGACGCAGTAGTTTAGCTACGCTTGAACATAGGCGTGATAAGCTGTCACTGCCGTTTTTAAATTTGTAGATTTTTTTAATTCTCTTGAAGCATATATAAATTGTGATCATTTTACTTAGTTTTTTGAATATGTGATTTAAAATTAACATTCGAATCTATATTTATACCCAGCAAAGAAAAATTTTGAACACATTCTAATTTTGTTTGATTATATGTATAATTTATGTCTAGTTCAAGTTTTTGTCGTGGTCTGAATTGTATTAATTTAGTTTTTTTTAGTATTAATTTAGATTCTTTCATTAAGTTTGATATAAGGGAACACAACGGAAAAATCGTCGGCAAACATCACACAAAGCTCATCAATAATCTTGGGGAGGTCATTGATGTGTGTATTGAGGACACATCCGAGTACGAACCCCTGAGGGATAGAGTCCCGCACCGGCTGGGCCCTCGACCTGACACATGTTATGGTTTTTGAATCTTGATTTATATTTCTATTTCAACGTCCGGTGAACGATGGCTGAGAAAGGAAGCAAACCACTTACAAGCTACAACACGGATACCAATGTCATAAAGTTTATTTAAGAGAATGTCATATTTCATTTTTTCATATGCTTTTTTCATGTCAAATGAAATTCCTATTGCGTATTTCTGACCGTTTAATATGTTCAAGACTTTACTAAAATATTTAAATGTGGCCAGGATTGTCGAGCGGTTTTTTTTAAAACCATTTTGGGTGTCGTCAAAAATATTGTACGCTTCACAATATGGGTAAAATCGTTTGAATATAGTTCTTCCAAAATTTTTGAAATTACGGGTAGGAGTGCAATTGGTCGGTAGTTATTGGGGTCCGTTTTTTGCCTTTTTTATGTATTCGCTTTATAATAGCAATTTTTTGTAGGTCAGGGAATATTTCAGAAAAGGATTGATTTATCATCATCATCATCATTACAGCCCTTCACAAGTCCACTGCTGAACATAGGCCTCCCCCAAAGAATGCCACAAAGCACGGTCCTGAGCCACCTGCATCCATCGACTTCCTAAATGTCTTACCAGGTCGTCACTCCATCTTGTGGGGGGACGCCCTACACTTCGCCTACCGGTACGAGGCTGCCACTCGAGAACCTTTCTTCCCCATCGGTTGTCGGTTCTTCGAGCTATATGGCATTGCAAATGACTGAAGCAATTAATCAACTAAGCTATCTTACTATCACCAATATTAACTTTAACCGACTTAAAAGGCAATTAAAAAAATATGATAGACTATTTTTTTATATGATAAGGGTGACAAACGAGCACACAGTCCATCTGATGATAAGTGGTTGCTGCGGCCCACAGACATCTACATCTCTATCCTCTATTATAAATCAAAATGTAGATGCGTTGTCACACGTGAGGACCAAGATGGTATGCCTCATTTCCAGTAAAAAGGCACTTACCAAGCGAAACGCAGAGGTAAACCTCTACTTCACGCTGGTTTTCTGTGAGGTAAAACTATATCAAAAAAAGTAGGTACAGTGATTACAAATGACTGAAGCAATTAATCAACTAAGCTATTTTACTATCACCAATGTTAACTTAAACCGACTTAAAAGGCAATTAAAAAAATATGATAGACTAAATAAAACTATATCAAAAGTAGGAGGTACAGTGGTTTAACGACAATAATTTGCTTTTGAACGGTAATAAAACGGAATTTATTAAATTTACAACACCAAATATTAAACATGTGAAAACCAGTGCGCTTTTAAATGAAAAGGACCTGAGTCTTGCCGAACCCACTGTTTTTCTCGGAATTACAGTTGACGTGACGTCATAGTATATCTAAACTAGCTAGCAAAGTTAGTTCTGCAGCATATTATACTGTATAAAGATTAGAGGCCTTACATATGTTGAAACAGCTAGATTGGTTAATTTTTGTTATTTTTATAGCGTAATGTAATATGATATCTTGGTAGGGGATAATGCGACTGACATTGAAACTATCTTCGTTTTGCAGAAGAGAGCTATACGAGTAATTTGTAACCTAGGTTCGAAGGAATCGCTTAGAGAAAAAAATAAAAAAAATAAATGTATTAACTTTGGACTCCCAATATATTTACTAAAATTTAATGAATGTACTCAAAACAAAAATAGTTTTATAAAAAAGTGACAAACATTCTGTAAATACTATGAACAACTACAAGTTAATTACTTATACTAGGTATTCGACTCCAAGGAGACAGTAATTCCTTAATGGGGTAATGTATACGCTTTAACAACAAAATACCAGAAAGTTTCCTTATCTATCAAAAAGTTTAAATATTTTATTAACAACCAATGAGAATGAGATGATCGCTATTATGCTGTTTCTAATATCTTCATATTAATTGTATAAAATAATATTTTGCAAATTGCGTACCTTATACTCAGAACCACCAACGGTATTGGCTGAAGGTCATACAGGTTTACGCACCAACCTCGGCACACCCCAATGAAGAGGTGGAGAAAATATATGAGGATGTCTCTAGAGCCATGCATTCCTCCAAAACGCAATATACGGTGTTAATGGGAGACTTCAATGCAAAACTAGGCACAAGAGAGAACGGTGAGCTGAAGGTATGGAAATTTGGAATAGGGCAACGGAACCCAAGGGGCCAGCAGCTGGCCGACTTCATGGAGTAAGAGGGACTCTTTATGATGAACTCTTTCTTCAAGAAGCGGCCCCACAGGAAGTGGACCTGGTCGAGCCCCGACGGTTCGACAAAAAATGAGATTGACTTCATTATGACGACCAGACGACAACTGTTCAGTCATGTCACAGTGATCGCGAGGGTGAAAACCGGCAGCGATCACCGAACGGTTAAAGGCACACTGAACCTAAATGTTAAGTTGGAGAGGTCCCGTCTGATGAAGTCAACGCACCGTCCTCCTCGTGTTCTAATCCAAAAACCAGAAACCTTTCAGCTCGAGTTACAAAACCGTTTTCAGTGCCTAGAAGACTGCAATGAAGTGGACGATATGAATGACAAGCTCGTGGAAACTGTCCATGCGGTCGGAGCTAAGTTTTGCAAGACCCGCCGCAGAAGAACACAAAAACTCTCCGATCACACTCTTAATCTCATGGCTGTTAGACGGGAGATGAGGCTACATTCTTCAACAGATTTTACAGCATACAGGCAACTGGACAGACAGATCTTCAAATGCATGCGGCGGGACTTACGCAACTTCAATACAGCTCGTATTGAAGAAGCGATCGAGCGGAACCAAGGCTCCAAAGTCTTTGCCAGAGATCTGTCTGCCAGAAAGAGCCAACTGTCAAAGCTGAAGACCGAATGTGGCAGCATCGTTTCCAGGGCACCTGGGATTTTAAGTGAGATTAAGAGGTTCTATGGGCAGATGTACACGTCATCGTTGGAGCCACACGCAAGTGTGAGTAACGGTCCAAGAGCGAGTTTTATCCGACACTATTCCGAAGATATCCCGGACGTCAGTCTGAGCGAGATTAGAATGGCTCTCCAGCACCTTAAAAACGGCAAGGCCCCAGGCGAGGATGGAATTACAGCGGAGCTTCTGAAAGCGGGTGGAAGACCGGTACTTGAAGTCCTTCAGAAGCTATTTTTTTCCGTCCTCCATGGTGGCATTACCCGGAGGCGTGGAGCAGAAGTGCGGTGGTCTTGTTCTTCAAGAAAGGTGACAACGCTCTCTTGAAGAACTACAGACCGATTTCCCTTCTCAGCCGCGTCTACGTGCTGTTTTCGAGAGTCATTACGAATCATCTCGCGCGCAGACTTGACGACTTCCAGCCTCCCGAACAAGCCGGTTTTCGAAAGGGCTTTAGCACCATAGACCACATACATACCCTACGGCAAATTGTACAGAAGTCCAAAGAGTACAATTTGCCACTATGTCTGGCGTATGTGTACTATGAGAAGGCCTTTGATTCCGTTGAAATTTGGGCGGTGCTGCAGTCTATTCAGCGGTGCCAAGTTGACTGTCGGTATATCGAAGTGCTGAAGTGTTTGTACAGTAGAGCTACGATAGCTATCCGAGTACAGAACCAGAGTACGAAACCTATCCAATTGCAGAGAGGTGTAAGACAGGGTGATGTTATATCCCCGAAACTCTTCACCGCTGCATTGAAAGATGTTTTCAAGCTTCTAGACTGGAAAGGATAGGGTATTAACATCAATGGCGAGTACATCACTCACCTTCGATTTGCCGACGATATAGTCCTTTTGGTAGAATCGCTGGAGGACCTAAGCACTATGCTCAATGTCCTCAATAGTGTCTCCCAACGGATAGGTCTTAAGATGAACATGGACAAAACAAAGATTATGTTTAATGTCCTTGTCAAACCTATGCCGGTAGTTGTTGGGAGCACTAAGCTCGAAGTTGTTGACGAGTATGTTTACCTGGAACAAATAGTCCGACTAGGTAAGTCCAACTTCGACCGAGAGGTCAATCGACGGATTCAACTCGGCTGGGCAGCGTTTGGGAAGCTACGACACATCTTCTCGTCAGACATACCTCAAAACCTTAAAACGAAATTGTACAACCAGTGCGTGTTGCCAGTGATGACTTACGGAACTGAGACGTGGTCCTTCACTGCTGGCCGTATGAGGAAGCTCAAGGTCGCTCAGCGAGCTATGGAAAGGGCTATGCTCGGGGTTTCTCTGCGTGATAAACTTAGGAATAAGGATATCCGCAGTAGAACCAGAGTAACCGACATAGCCCAACGGATTAGTAAGCTGAAGTGGCAGTGGGCCGGCCATATAGCTCGAAAAACCGACAACCGATGGGGAAGAAAGCTTCTCGAGTGGCAGCCTCGTACCGGTAGGCGAAGTGTAGGGCGTCCCCCACGATATAGGGTGACGACCTGGTAAGACATGCAGGAAGTCGATGGATGCAGGTGGCTCAGGACCGTGCTTTGTGGCATTCTATGGGGGAGGCCTATGTTCAGCAGTGGACTTGTGAAGGGCTGTATTGATGACGATGATGATTGCAAATTGATTTAATTTAAAAAAAAGTCCCGCTAGTGCTGGTGCTTGATCTTGCCAGGACAGAAGTTTTTCCGAACCAGTGGAAAAAGTAAAAATTTATTTTAATAAGAATTCTTGTAATCTAGGTGTATTGAATAAAAATGGTTCTATTATAGTCTATTCTAATCAAACGCTTCAATTCTTACTATATAGGGTTATTTTACAATAACCGGCCAAATTTGCAGAGAATGTTCAGAATAAGTAATATAGGCAAATGGTGAAGAAAAATTAATATACAATTATGATTTAGAAACTATTTTTCTTTTACAGAATAGAGCCATTAGAGCTATTTACAACCTAAAACCGAGAGAGTTTCTTAGAGATAAATTTAAATAAATAAATATGTTAAGTTTGTCCTCAGTATATTTACGAAAATTTAATGTATGTTCACAAAAACAAAGGTAGTTTTAGTAAAAATGTGATATACATTCTGTAAACACTAGGAACAAACACGAGCTAGTGATACCAGTTTCTCGACTCCACAGAGTCAGTAATTCATTCTTGGGGGCAATGTATACGCTATTACAACAAGTTCCCGAAAAGTGTACAGGCTCTCTCTATTACCAAGTTTAAATGTTCTGTTAAGTTGAAACTGTATAAAAAGTATTATTATAGTATAAATGAGTACATGGTTGATAAAAAGTCCTGGGAATGAGGTGGTCGCTTCCAAGCTGTTTCTAAAATAAATTTTGTACTTATATAAATTGTAAAACCGTTAATGTAAAATTTGTTTTCAAAAAAAAGTCCCGCTGGGTTTCTTGCTGGTTCTTTCCAAAAATTACTTTCAATAAGAATTACACATGTGATCTATATTGAATAAAAAAATATTCTATTTAATTCTATTGTAATAAAATATCAATCATTCTGTCCCTTTTATCTTTTAAATTCAAAATGCGTGGTAATGTATTATTTTAATTATTTTTACTGCGCATCCACACATCCGTAATGGTCAATCGGTAGGCAAAAACGTTGTTGCCCATAAACCACTATAATTTGGCCATCATTTTAAATAAAAGTAGAAGCCTTATTTACTCGTATATTCAAAAACTTCATAACGGTATATCATTATTTTTATATTTAAACTGAAGTTTTAAATTTGGCTACTCTTTGAAAATTACCCTTTGAAAAATATCCCCTTTGTACTTATTAAAACCGATGTTTGCTTCCGAAACGTTCCACTTTATAATATTTTAATTTTACCTTTGTTTATAAACTCAAATTTCTAATAAAATACACAGATAACTTTTTATTACTTTCTAATTACTTAGCACTCGCAGATATCATGAATCAAATTTTGTTCATAAAGTTTCCGTACCTGTCTCCAGAAGAAAATGTCAGCACTTCACATATCTGGATTATATACAAGAGATTAATGAGTGCGAAGTGTGGATGGGCGTTTATTTTAACTAAATGACAGTTTTAATTCTCAAACTGGTTTAACTGATGCTGATTTAACCCGGCGTCAATGACGTGAAAATAATTACGCAAACGATGAGAACTAGGTTATAATCCAAACGAAAACTCTCATAAATATCTCTAAATTAAATGTATATATATATATATATATATATATATATATATATATATATATATTATAATGTATTCCTTTTTAAGAGCGCGCTACCACTACGTTCAATTTAATTATTTTAATTATATTAGGTGCAACCCTAAAAACTTTTGAAAATACGTCAGTTCGAAAATCTTCCAGTTACCCAAGATAGCTAACACTGGAAGGCAAGAGAGATGGCAAGTATTTGCTCAGCTTTTAAATATTTTTAAAGTGTTTTTTTTACACCATCATCAAGTAGCGAACTCAGTCTCATCATATTTTTTGAGTACTCAAGTACGGTCATTATCCCGCATACATCACGTATTACTCGAGAAGTAGTTGTTTTGGTTTCATATGCCGATAGCTTGTCATTGCCTACTTCAGAATGTAACGAATTTCCTCGTAAGATTCACTCATTTTGGCGGACAGAAAAACAATTGATAAATGACGGGAAAGTGTTTTTAAATTTTTGAGGTTTGCAGCTTTCTTTTTTTTTATATTTGCAAGTACGCGTATATTTTTTTTTTGTAAAATAAAAAGTTCGTTTGATTCTATACTGTTGCCCCACAGTGTGACGCAGTAGCTTAGCTACGCTTGAACATAGGCGTGATAAGCTGTCACTGCCGTTTTTAAATTTGTAGATTTTTTTAATTCTCTTGAAGCATATATAAATTGTGATCATTTTACTTAGTTTTTTGAATATGTGATTTAAAATTAACATTCGAATCTATATTTATACCCAGCAAAGAAAAATTTTGAACACATTCTAATTTTGTTTGATTATATGTATAATTTATGTCTAGTTCAAGTTTTTGTCGTGGTCTGAATTGTATTAATTTAGTTTTTTTTAGTATTAATTTAGATTCTTTCATTAAGTTTGATATAAGGGAACACAACGGAAAAATCGTCGGCAAACATCACACAAAGCTCATCAATAATCTTGGGGAGGTCATTGATGTGTGTATTGAGGACACATCCGAGTACGAACCCCTGAGGGATAGAGTCCCGCACCGGCTGGGCCCTCGACCTGACACATGTTATGGTTTTTGAATCTTGATTTACATTTCTATTTCAACGTCCGGTGAACGATGGCTGAGAAAGGAAGCAAACCACTTACGAGCGACAACACGGATACCAATGTCATAAAGTTTATTTAAGAGAATGTCATATTTCATTTTTTCATATATATGCTTTTTTCATGTCAAATGAAATTCCTATTGCGTATTTCTGACCGTTTAATATGTTCAAGACTTTACTAAAATATTTAAATGTGGCCAGGATTGTCGAGCGGTTTTTTTTAAAACCATTTTGGGCGTCGTCAAAAATATTGTACGTTTCACAAAATGGGTAAAACCGTTTGAATATAGTTCTTCCAAAATTTTTGAAATTACGGGTAGGAGTGCAATTGGTCGGTAGTTATTGGGGTCCGTTTTTTGCTTTTTTTATGTATTCGCTTTATAATAGCAATTTTTCGTAGGTCAGGGAATACTTCAGAAAAGGATTGATTTATAATTAAAGTTAATGATGGAACTATTTATTCGGTACATTGTTTAATAAGAGTGGACGGCAGCTCATCAACACCGAAGCTAGATTTTAATTTTAGTTGTCGCACCAATGAAATACACCACTCGTTCATCCACTGGGGTTAAGAACATCGAGTGCAGGGAGGGACGCATAACCGAGCGGCCGCGTGGCGCGTGCGCACTGCCTGCCGCGCTGCTCCCAACTGACGTAACGCGAACAGCTCATTTAAAACATTAGAAACCTCATGCGGGTCCGATATTGGTTTATTGTTGATATGCAATTTAATATTTTAATTATATTTTTTTTTACCTTAACATGCTTTGTTTTTTATTAGTTGCTTTATTCATTCTTTTAATTGATTGTAATTGTTTTCATTTCAAATATTTTTCATATTGTTTGTTATAATTTTGTAATAATTTATTTTTCGAATACATAACATGAATTTTTGGAAATCTTTTATGTTTACAAGATTTTTTAATACCGTATGTTAGTTATGATTTATATCGTTGTTTATTATAAAATTTTAATCGTTTATATGGAATACAATATTCTAGTGCATCGTGTAAAATTTTGTTTAGTGAAATGTAATTTTCTTCAACAGTTTTATTATTTGAAATGAACTTTTGCCAGTTTGTATTTTGTAAATATTGTTTGAATTTGTTTATATTATTTTCATTGTAAATTCCTTTACATGTGTAAATAATAAGAATGGAAATCTAGAAATCATCCAAACAATGCCATGTGAATCTCTATATGTAAGAAACAATTCCAATTCTGCTGTTAAAAAATTATTAAATTTATATTCTCAAAAGTATTTAAATAAAATAACACTACTCAGTAGAAAACCCTGCTTACTATCAAGACCCCAATTGCATGATAACACCAAAGTATACAAACCAACGGCATCACCATTCATCTCAATGTAACACAGGGTAGCCCTCTCAGCAGCACTACCTTCCTTACTTACGCTAGTAGAATACCTCAACGTGCATAGTAACGAGACTCTTAGAATTACAAACTGATCCCTCTTAGTCGCGACTGACTATCAAATTGCTGTTGCACAATGTAAAAGTTCCATATTAAGGACATATGAAATTAAGGTCAAAGAAACAAAAGCAATAATGTACAAATTCTCTTAAATGCATAAGCATTATAATAGCAGAGTTGGAGCTTAAAGTCCCACATATAAAAGACATGAAAGTAAGGTAAAATAAAGCAAACATGTGGAACATATAATCACGCATCTTTCCCGTAGGGGTAGGCAAAGATCACTTCTTTCCACTTGCTACGATCCCTACATACTTGTTTCGCTTCGTCCACTTTCATTATTCCCTTCATTCTTTCAAGACGTCCCTGATTTGGTCTTGAAATTTCCGCCTAGGTCTACCCCTTCCAACACTTTCATTCACACTCGCCTTATATACTTTTTTCGTCAATGGTTATTAATTAATTTTCTAGACATGGCCAAATCATTTCAGCATACCTTTCTCAATGTTTGTCACTACATCTTCTTTCAGACCAGAACGTTTCCTTATCTCACAATTTCTTATCCTGTCACTCAGTTTACTCCTATGATACTTCTTAACGCTCTTATCTCAACTGCATTTATTCTGCTTTCATGTTTCTTCTGCGATACTCAACTTTCACTTCCGTACATGAGTGTCGGAACCAACACCTACTCATGCACAGCCAAATAAGCCTTGTGAGACACCTTCCAGCTGCTCATAAAGGAGTACAAAGCTCCATTCACCATGTTTCCTGCATTCACTCTTCTTTCGATATCACTCTCACAAATTTCACGTTTACGAGAGATGGAAAGTGTAAGAGATATGATATGTCTTCGAACACCCATAAGAATACTTCTATGATGGCACGTTTTCTCGGCGAGAACTCTTATATTAAGTTATGCATTATGTATTGAAAACAGACCTTAGATAACTATAATTCGCATTTATTAAAAATAAATTTTATCGCTAAGCCTGACTAATAACAGCCTTATTACGTATGAGTCTCTTTACGGTAGGATAAGTTGGCTTCATTCACGATATTTTCAGTATGATACTTAACAAAATACTAGTGTCCCATTTAAGGCTAAGCTTACACTTCCGCCTATTGAACTTACGACATTTTTGGGTGACATTGGCTCATGGCCTATTCATCTACCGAGATGTGTAAGACAGGTTATCGTTATATCCCCAAAACTCTTTATCGCTGCATCGGAGGATAGTTTCCAAGTTACTGGACTAAGAATGATTCGATATCAACATCAATGGCAAACTATCTTTTATTTGCCGATGATATAGCCATTATGGCAGAATCACTGGAGGACTAAAACACTATTATCAATGATCTTAATAGTTTTTCTCAACAAACATTGACTTTGTTTTAGTCTGATTACAGTTAGTGTATATTTTATGATTACGATTCTGATTTTGATTGTACTGTACTATTTAGCAGTACCGTAACGTTACAACCTATTAAAGTCCACTGCTGAACATAGGCCTTACACTTATATTGCTTTACAGGAGGGATATTTGCTATAGTTGCCACGCTTGCCACGTTCATTGCTTTTGTTGTTTATTGAGCAGTATTTTCCCCTTTTAAATTTTTTGTATAATTCATCATTAATTATTTTTCGATTGAGTGACTATTATATTGTATATGTGAATAGGAAATGAAATGCGATTATATTACTATTTACTGGATCGTCAGAAGATCCGTGAATATTCGTTTTAACATGATTGCAAATGACTGAAGCAATTAATCAACTAAGCTATCTTACTATCACCAATATTAACTTTAACCGACTTAAAAGGCAATTAAAAAAATATGATAGACTATTTTTTTATATGATAAGGGTGACAAACGAGCACACAGTCCATCTGATGGTAAGTGGTTGCTGCGGCCCACAGACATCTACATCTCTATCCTCTATTATAAATCAAAATGTAGATGCGTTGTCACACGTGAGGACCAAGATGGTATGCCTCATTTCCAGTAAAAAGGCACTTACCAAGCGAAACGCAGAGGTAAACCTCTACTTCACGCTGGTTTTCTGTGAAGTAAAATTATATCAAAAAAAGTAGGTACAGTGATTACAAATGACTGAAGCAATTAATCAACTAAGCTATTTTACTATCACCAATGTTAACTTAAACCGACTTAAAAGGCAATTAAAAAAATATGATAGACTAAATAAAACTATATCAAAAGTAGGAGGTACAGTGGTTTAACGACAATAATTTGCTTTTGAACGGTAATAAAACGGAATTTATTAAATTTACAACACCAAATATTAAACATGTGAAAACCAGTGCGCTTTTAAATGAAAAGGACCCGAGTCTTGCCGAACCCACTGTTTTTCTCGGAATTACAGTTGACGTGACGTCATAGTATATCTAAACTAGCTAGCAAAGTTAGTTCTGCAGCATATTATACTGTATAAAGATTAGAGGCCTTACATATGTTGAAACAGCTAGATTGGTTAATTTTTGTTATTTTTATAGCGTAATGTAATATGATATCTTGGTAGGGGATAATGCGACTGACATTGAAACTATCTTCGTTTTGCAGAAGAGAGCTATACGAGTAATTTGTAACCTAGGTTCGAAGGAATCCCTTAGAGAAAAAAATTAAAGAAATAAATGTATTAACTTTGGACTCCCAATATATTTACTAAAATTTAATGAATGTACTCAAAACAAAAATAGTTTTATAAATAATT
Organism: Parnassius glacialis; assembly: GCA_033319125.1. Taxonomy (NCBI): domain Eukaryota; kingdom Metazoa; phylum Arthropoda; class Insecta; order Lepidoptera; family Papilionidae; genus Parnassius; species Parnassius glacialis. Next base: position 8,087,360 of record JAVANC010000007.1, on the reverse strand, counting down.
TAAAATTAAAAATTTTGTGCAGCCGACTTCAATATAGGTTATTTGAGAATAACTCAGTAACCATTGGTCTGACCTTGATCAAATTCATATGGGACCACACGAGAACTACCAGCTTTCATATAAAAAAAGAATCATCGAAATCGGTTCGCCCAGTACAAAGTTATGAGGTAACACACATAAAAAAAAAAAAAAAAAAAAACATACACTCGAATTGAGTACCGTCTCCTTTTTGGAAGTCGGCAGATAAGTGACAAACATTCTGTAAATACTATGAACAACTACAAGTTAATTACTTATACTAGGTATTCGACTCCAAGGAGACAGTAATTCCTTAATGGGGTAATGTATACGCTTTAACAACAAAATACCAGAAAGTTTCCTTATCTATCAAAAAGTTTAAATATTTTATTAACAACCAATGAGAATGAGATGATCGCTATTATGCTGTTTCTAATATCTTCATATTAATTGTATAAAATAATATTTTGCAAATTGCGTACCTTATACTCAGATCCACCAACGGTATTGGCTGAAGGTCATACAGGTTTACGCACCAACCTCGGCACACCCCAATGAAGAGGTGGAGAAAATATATGAGGATGTCTCTAGAGCCATGCATTCCTCCAAAACGCAATATACGGTGTTAATGGGAGACTTCAATGCAAAACTAGGCACAAGAGAGAACGGTGAGCTGAAAGTATGGAAATTTGGAATAGGGCAACGGAACCCAAGGGGCCAGCAGCTGGCCGACTTCATGGAGTAAGAGGGACTCTTTATGATGAACTCTTTCTTCAAGAAGCGGCCCCACAGGAAGTGGACCTGGTCGAGCCCCGACGGTTCGACAAAAAATGAGATTGACTTCATTATGACGACCAGACGACAACTGTTCAGTGATGTCTCAGTGATCGCGAGGGTGAAAACCGGCAGCGATCACCGAATGGTTAGAGGCACACTGAACCTAAATGTTAAGTTGGAGAGGTCCCGTCTGATGAAGTCAACGCACCGTCCTCCTCGTGCTCTAATCCAAAAACCTTTAATAACGTTTAATATGTTTAAGACTTTACTAAAATATTTAAATGTGGCCAGGATTGTCGAGCGGTTTTTTTTAAAACCATTTTGGGCGTCGTCAAAAATATTGTACGTTTCACAAAATGGGTAAAATCGTTTGAATATAGTTCTTCCAAAACTTTTGAAATTACGGGTAGGAGTGCAATTGGTCGGTAGTTATTGGGGTCCGTTTTTTGCCTTTTTTATGTATTCGCTTTATAATAGCAATTTTTCGTAGGTCAGGGAATACTTCAGAAAAGGATTGATTTATAATTAAAGTTAATGATGGAACTATTTATTCGGTACATTGTTTAATAAGAGTGGACGGCAGCTCATCAACACCGAAGCTAGATTTTAATTTTAGTTGTCGCACCAATGAAATTACCACTCGGTCATCCACTGCGGTTAAGAACATCGAGTGCAGGGAGGGACGCATAACCGAGCGGCCGCGTGGCGCGGGCGCACTGCCTGCCGCGCCGCTCCCAACTGACGTAACGCGAACAGCTCATTACAAACATTAGAAACCTCATGCGGGTCCGATATTGGTTTATTGTTGATATGCAATTTAATATTTTAATTATATTTTTTTTACCTTAACATGCTTTGTTTTTTATTAGTTGCTTTATTCATTCTTTTAATTGATTGTAATTGTTTTCATTTCAAATATTTTTCATATTGTTTGTTATAATTTTGTAATAATTTATTTTTCGAATACATAACATGAATTTTTGGTAATCTTTTATGTTTACAAGATTTTTTAATACCGTATGTTAGTTATGATTTATATCGTTGTTTATTATAAAATTTTAATCGTTTATATGGAATACAATATTCTAGTGCATCGTGTAAAATTTTGTTTAGTGAAATGTAATTTTCTTCAACAGTTTTATTATTTGAAATGAACTTTTGCCAGTTTGTATTTTGTAAATATTGTTTGAATTTGTTTATATTATTTTCATTGTAAATTCTTTTACATGTGTAAATAATAAGAATTGAAATCTAGAAATCATCCAAACAATGCCATGTGAATCTCTATATGTAAGAAACAATTCCAATTCTGCTGTTAAAAAATTATTAAATTTATATTCTCAAAAGTATTTAAATAAAATAACACTACTCAGTAGAAAACCCTGCTTACTATCAAGACCCCAATTGCATGATAACACCAAAGTATACAAACCAACGGCATCACCATTCATCTCAATGTAACACAGGGTAGCCCTCTCAGCAGCACTACCTTCCTTACTTACGCTAGTAGAATACCTCAACGTGCATAGTAACGAGACTCTTAGAATTACAAACTGATCCCTCTTAGACTGACTATCAAATTACTGTTGCACAATGTAAAAGTTCCATATTAAGGACATATGAAATTAAGGTCAAAGAAACAAAAGCAATAATGTACAAATTCTCTTAAATGCATAAGCATTATAATAGCAGAGTTGGAGCTTAAAGTCCCACATATAAAAGACATGAAAGTAAGGTAAAATAAAGCAAATATGTGGAACATATAATCACGCATCTTTACCGTAGGGGTAGGCAAAGATCACTTCTTTCCACTTGCTACGATCCCTACATACTTGTTTCGCTTCGTCCACTTTCATTATTCCCTTCATTCTTTCAAGACGTCCCTGATTTGGTCTTGAAATTTCCGCCTAGGTCTACCCCTTCCAACACTTTCATTCACACTCGCCTTATATACTTTTTTCGTCAATGGTTATTAATTAATTTTCTAGACATGGCCAAATCATTTCAGCATACCTTTCTCAATGTTTGTCACTACATCTTCTTTCAGACCAGAACGTTTCCTTATCTCACAATTTCTTATCCTGTCACTCAGTTTACTCCTATGATACTTCTTAACGCTCTTATCTCAACTGCATTTATTCTGCTTTCATGTTTCTTCTGCGATACTCAACTTTCACTTCCGTACATGAGTGTCGGAACCAACACCTACTCATGCACAGCCAAATAAGCCTTGTGAGACACCTTCCAGCTGCTCATAAAGGAGTACAAAGCTCCATTCACCATGTTTCCTGCATTCACTCTTCTTTCGATATCACTCTCACAAATTTCACGTTTACGAGAGATGGAAAGTGTAAGAGATATGATATGTCTTCGAACACCCATAAGAATACTTCTATGATGGCACGTTTTCTCGGCGAGAACTCTTATATTAAGTTATGCATTACGTATTGAAAACAGACCTTAGATAACTATAATTCGCATTTATTAAAAATAAATTTTATCGCTAAGCCTGACTAATAACAGCCTTATTACGTATGAGTCTCTTTACGGTAGGATAAGTTGGCTTCATTCACGATATTTTCAGTATGATACTTAACAAAATACTAGTGTCCCATTTAAGGCTAAGCTTACACTTCCGCCTATTGAACTTACGACATTTTTGGGTGACATTGGCTCATGGCCTATTCATCTACCGAGATGTGTAAGACAGGTTATCGTTATATCCCCAAAACTCTTTATCGCTGCATCGGAGGATAGTTTCCAAGCTACTGGACTAAGAATGATTCGATATCAACATCAATGGCAAACTATCTTTTATTTGCCGATGATATAGCCATTATGGCAGAATCACTGGAGGACTAAAACACTATTATCAATGATCTTAATAGTTTTTCTCAACAAACATTGACTTTGTTTTAGTCTGATTACAGTTAGTGTATATTTTATGATTACGATTCTGATTTTGATTGTACTGTACTATTTAGCAGTACCGTAACGTTACAACCTATTAAAGTCCACTGCTGAACATAGGCCTTACACTTATATTGCTTTACAGGAGGGATATTTGCTATAGTTGCCACGCTTGCCACGTTCATTGCTTTTGTTGTTTATTGAGCAGTATTTTCCCCTTTTAAATTTTTTGTATAATTCATCATTAATTATTTTTCGATTGAGTGACTATTATATTGTATATGTGAATAGGAAATGAAATGCGATTATATTACTATTTACTGGATCGTCAGAAGATCCGTGAATATTCGTTTTAACATGATTGCAAATGACTGAAGCAATTAATCAACTAAGCTATCTTACTATCACCAATATTAACTTTAACCGACTTAAAAGGCAATTAAAAAAATATGATAGACTATTTTTTTATATGATAAGGGTGACAAACGAGCACACAGTCCATCTGATGGTAAGTGGTTGCTGCGGCCCACAGACATCTACATCTCTATCCTCTATTATAAATCAAAATGTAGATGCGTTGTCACACGTGAGGACCAAGATGGTATGCCTCATTTCCAGTAAAAAGGCACTTACCAAGCGAAACGCAGAGGTAAACCTCTACTTCACGCTGGTTTTCTGTGAAGTAAAACTATATTAAAAAAAGTAGGTACAGTGATTACAAATGACTGAAGCAATTAATCAACTAAGCTATTTTACTATCACCAATGTTAACTTAAACCGACTTAAAAGGCAATTAAAAAAATATGATAGACTAAATAAAACTATATCAAAAGTAGGAGGTACAGTGGTTTAACGACAATAATTTGCTTTTGAACGGTAATAAAACGGAATTTATTAAATTTACAACACCAAATATTAAACATGTGAAAACCAGTGCGCTTTTAAATGAAAAGGACCTGAGTCTTGCCGAACCCGCTGTTTTTTCGGAATTACAGTTGACGTGACGTCATAGTATATCTAAACTAGCTAGCAAAGTTAGTTCTGCAGCATATTATACTGTATAAAGATTAGAGGCCTTACATATGTTGAAACAGCTAGATTGGTTAATTTTTGTTATTTTTATAGCGTAATGTAATATGATATCTTGGTAGGGGATAATGCGACTGACATTGAAACTATCTTCGTTTTGCAGAAGAGAGCTATACGAGTAATTTGTAACCTAGGTTCGAAGGAATCCCTTAGAGAAAAAAATTAAAGAAATAAATGTATTAACTTTGGACTCCCAATATATTTACTAAAATTTAATGAATGTACTCAAAACAAAAATAGTTTTATAAAAAAGTGACAAACATTCTGTAAATACTATGAACAACTACAAGTTAATTACTTATACTAGGTATTCGACTCCAAGGAGACAGTAATTCCTTAATGGGGTAATGTATACGCTTTAACAACAAAATACCAGAAAGTTTCCTTATCTATCAAAAAGTTTAAATATTTTATTAACAACCAATGAGAATGAGATGATCGCTATTATGCTGTTTCTAATATCTTCATATTAATTGTATAAAATAATATTTTGCAAATTGCGTACCTTATACTCAGAACCACCAACGGTATTGGCTGAAGGTCATACAGGTTTACGCACCAACCTCGGCACACCCCAATGAAGAGGTGGAGAAAATATATGAGGATGTCTCTAGAGCCATGCATTCCTCCAAAACCCAATATACGGTGTTAATGGGAGACTTCAATGCAAAACTAGGCACAAGAGAGAACGGTGAGCTGAAAGTATGGAAATTTGGAATAGGGCAACGGAACCCAAGGGGCCAGCAGCTGGCCGACTTCATGGAGTAAGAGGGACTCTTTATGATGAACTCTTTCTTCAAGAAGCGGCCCCACAGGAAGTGGACCTGGTCGAGCCCCGACGGTTCGACAAAAAATGAGATTGACTTCATTATGACGACCAGACGACAACTGTTCAGTGATGTCTCAGTGATCGCGAGGGTGAAAACCGGCAGCGATCACCGAATGGTTAGAGGCACACTGAACCTAAATGTTAAGTTGGAGAGGTCCCGTCTGATGAAGTCAACGCACCGTCCTCCTCGTGCTCTAATCCAAAAACCTTTAATAACGTTTAATATGTTCAAGACCTTACTAAAATATTTAAATGTGGCCAGGATTGTCGAGCGGTTTTTTGTAAAACCATTTTTGGCGTCGTCAAAAATATTGTACGTTTCACAAAATGGGTAAAATCGTTTGAATATAGTTCTTCCAAAATTTTTGAAATTACGGGTAGGAGTGCAATTGGTCGGTAGTTATTGGGGTCCGTTTTTTGCCTTTTTTATGTATTCGCTTTATAATAGCAATTTTTAGTATGTCAGGGAATACTTCAGAAAAGGATTGATTTATAATTTAAGTTAATGATGGAACTATTTATTCGGTACATTGTTTAATAAGAGTGGACGGCAGCTCATCAACACCGAAGCTAGATTTTAATTTTAGTTTCTTTTTTTTTTTTTTATAGTAGAGGGGGCAAACGAGCATGCGGCTCACCTGATGGTAAGTGACTACCGCCGCCCATGAACAACTGCAACACCAGGGAGGGAATTGCAGATGCGTTGCCGGCCTTTTAAAAAGGAGTACGCTCTTTTCTTGAAGGTCCCTAAGTCGTATCGGTCCGGAAAAATCGCTGATGGTAATCGATTCCACAAGGAAGTCGTGCGAGGAAGAAAACATCTTCTAAATCGCACAGTGGTGGACCGCCAATCATCCAGATGGTGTGGATGGTATCGGGAGTTCTGCCGCTATGTGCGTTCGTGAAATTTGGCGGCTGGGATTAATCCGAACAATTCCTCAGAGCACTCCCCATGGTAGATGCGAAAGAAAATGCAACGAGATGCAACATCTCTTCGCAGCGCCAAAGAGTCGAGCCGATCGGAAAGAACTCGGTCGTCGACGATTCGAGCCGCTCTGCGCTGGATGCGGTCAAGTGGAAGGAGCTGGCACTGGGGAGCCCCTGCCCAGAGATGGGAACAGTATTCCATGTGAGGCCGAACCTGCGCCTCGTAAAGTTGCAGGCGGTGTGCCGGCATGAAATACTGTCCCGCTCTGCTGAGCACGCCAAGCTTTTTAGAGGCCAATTTGGCCTTCTCTTCCAAATGACCACGAAACTGCACGTCACTCGATATGTCGACGCCGAGGATTCCGATACTGGCTGAGGCAACCAGGGGAGTGCCTTGAAACTGAGGAGATACGACAAAGGGGTTCTTTTTAGCGGTAAACGCGCAAACTTGTGTCTTCTGAAGATTAAACTGGACTAGATTTAGTCGCCCCCAGTTCGAGACTTTGTCCAGCAAAGACTCGACTTCAGACACAAGTTTGTTCCGGTACTCGGAGACGTTTTCCCGAGAAATATTAGCACGGCCGGTGTATAGAGCATCACCAGTGCTGTCATCCGCATAGCAATGAATGTTACCAGTTAGCAACATATCATTGATATGCAGAAGAAACAGCGTTGGTGATAGCACACAGCCTTGTGGAACACCAGCGTTAATAGGCTTGTTGTCAGAACATGCACCGTCTACAACAACCTTGATGCAGTTGTTGTCGCACCAATGAAATTACCACTCGTTCATCCACTGGGGTTAAGAACATCGAGTGCAGGTAGGGACGCATAACCGAGCGGCCGCGTGGCGCGGGCGCACTGCCTGCCGCGCCGCTCCCAACTGACGTAACGCGAACAGCTCATTAAAAACATTAGAAACCTCATGCGGGTCCGATATTGGTTTATTGTTGATATGCAATTTAATATTTTAATTATATTTTTTTTACCTTAACATGCTTTGTTTTTTATTAGTTGCTTTATTCATTCTTTTAATTGATTGTAATTGTTTTCATTTCAAATATTTTTCATATTGTTTGTTATAATTTTGTAATAATTTATTTTTCGAATACATAACATGAATTTTTGGTAATCTTTTATGTTTACAAGATTTTTTAATACCGTATGTTAGTTATGATTTATATCGTTGTTTATTATAAAATTTTAATCGTTTATATGGAATACAATATTCTAGTGCATCGTGTAAAATTTTGTTTAGTGAAATGTAATTTTCTTCAACAGTTTTATTATTTGAAATGAACTTTTGCCAGTTTGTATTTTGTAAATATTGTTTGAATTTGTTTATATTATTTTCATTGTAAATTCTTTTACATGTGTGAATAATAAGAATTGAAATCTAGAAATCATCCAAACAATGCCATGTGAATCTCTATATGTAAGAAACAATTCCAATTCTGCTGTTAAAACATTATTAAATTTATATTCTCAAAAGTATTTAAATAAAATAACACTACTCAGTAGAAAACCCTGCTTACTATCAAGACCCCAATTGCATGATAACACCAAAGTATACAAACCAACGGCATCACCATTCATCTCAATGTAACACAGGGTAGCCCTCTCAGCAGCACTACCTTCCTTACTTACGCTAGTAGAATACCTCAACGTGCATAGTAACGAGACTCTTAGAATTACAAACTGATCCCTCTTAGTCGCGACTGACTATCAAATTGCTGTTGCACAATGTAAAAGTTCCATATTAAGGACATATGAAATTAAGGTCAAAGAAACAAAAGCAATAATGTACAAATTCTCTTAAATGCATAAGCATTATAATAGCAGAGTTGGAGCTTAAAGTCCCACATATAAAAGACATGAAAGTAAGGTAAAATAAAGCAAATATGTGGAACATATAATCACGCATCTTTCCCGTAGGGGTAGGCAAAGATCACTTCTTTCCACTTGCTACGATCCCTACATACTTGTTTCGCTTCGTCCACTTTCATTATTCTCTTCATTCTTTCAAGACGTCCCTGATTTGGTCTTGAAATTTCCGCCTAGGTCTACCCCTTCCAACACTTTCATTCACACTCGCCTTATATACTTTTTTCGTCAATGGTTATTAATTAATTTTCTAGACATGGCCAAACCATTTCAGCATACCTTTCTCAATGTTTGTCACTACATCTTCTTTCAGACCAGAACGTTTCCTTATCTCACAATTTCTTATTCTGTCACTCAGTTTACTCCTATGATACTTCTTAACGCTCTTATCTTAACTGCATTTATTCTGCTTTCATGTTTCTTCTGCGATACTCAACTTTCACTTCCGTACATGAGTGTCGGAACCAACACTTACTCATGCACAGCCAAATAAGCCTTGTGAGACACCTTCCAGCTGCTCATAAAGGAGTACAAAGCTCCATTCACCATGTTTCCTGCATTCACTCTTCTTTCGATATCACTCTCACAAATTTCACGTTTACGAGAGATGGAAAGTGTAAGAGATATGATATGTCTTCGAACACCCATAAGAATACTTCTATGATGGCACGTTTTCTCGGCGAGAACTCTTATATTAAGTTATGCATTACGTATTGAAAACAGACCTTAGATAACTATAATTCGCATTTATTAAAAATAAATTCTATCGCTAAGCCTGACTAATAACAGCCTTATTACGTATGAGTCTCTTTACGGTAGGATAAGTTGGCTTCATTCACGATATTTTCAGTCTGATACTTAACAAAATACTAGTGTCCCATTTAAGGCTAAGCTTACACTTCCGCCTATTGAACTTACGTCATTTTTGGGTGACATTGGCTCATGGCCTATTCATCTACCGAGATGTGTAAGACAGGTTATCGTTATATCCCCAAAACTCTTTATCGCTGCATCGGAGGATAGTTTCCAAGCTACTGGACTAAGAATGATTCGATATCAACATCAATGGCAAACTATCTTTTATTTGCCGATGATATAGCCATTATGGCAGAATCACTGGAGGACTAAAACACTATTATCAATGATCTTAATAGTTTTTCTCAACAAACATTGACTTTGTTTTAGTCTGATTACAGTTAGTGTATATTTTATGATTACGATTCTGATTTTGATTGTACTGTACTATTTAGCAGTACCGTAACGTTACAACCTATTAAAGTCCACTGCTGAACATAGGCCTTACACTTATATTGCTTTACAGGAGGGATATTTGCTATAGTTGCCACGCTTGCCACGTTCATTGCTTTTGTTGTTTATTGAGCAGTATTTTCCCCTTTTAAATTTTTTGTATAATTCATCATTTATTATTTTTCGATTGAGTGACTATTATATTGTATATGTGAATAGGAAATGAAATGCGATTATATTACTATTTACTGGATCGTCAGAAGATCCGTGAATATTCGTTTTAACATGATTGCAAATGACTGAAGCAATTAATCAACTAAGCTATCTTACTATCACCAATATTAACTTTAACCGACTTAAAAGGCAATTAAAAAAATATGATAGACTATTTTTTTATATGATAAGGGTGACAAACGAGCACACAGTCCATCTGATGGTAAGTGGTTGCTGCGGCCCACAGACATCTACATCTCTATCTTCTATTATAAATCAAAATGTAGATGCGTTGCACACGTGAGGACCAAGATGGTATGCCTCATTTCCAGTAAAAAGGCACTTACCAAGCGAAACGCAGAGGTAAACCTCTACTTCACGCTGGTTTTCTGTGAGGTAAAACTATATCAAAAAAGTAGGTACAGTGATTACAAATGACTGAAGCAATTAATCAACTAAGCTATTTTACTATCACCAATGTTAACTTAAACCGACTTAAAAGGCAATTAAAAAAATATGATAGACTAAATAAAACTATATCAAAAGTAGGAGGTACAGTGGTTTAACGACAATAATTTGCTTTTGAACGGTAATAAAACGGAATTTATTAAATTTACAACACCAAATATTAAACATGTGAAAACCAGTGCGCTTTTAAATGAAAAGGACCTGAGTCTTGCCGAACCCACTGTTTTTCTCGGAATTACAGTTGACGTGACGTCATAGTATATCTAAACTAGCTAGCAAAGTTAGTTCTGCAGCATATTATACTGTATAAAGATTAGAGGCCTTACATATGTTGAAACAGCTAGATTGGTTAATTTTTGTTATTTTTATAGCGTAATGTAATATGATATCTTGGTAGGGGATAATGCGACTGACATTGAAACTATCTTCGTTTTGCAGAAGAGAGCTATACGAGTAATTTGTAACCTAGGTTCGAAGGAATCCCTTAGAGAAAAAAATTAAAGAAATAAATGTATTAACTTTGGACTCCCAATATATTTACTAAAATTTAATGAATGTACTCAAAACAAAAATAGTTTTATAAAAAAGTGACAAACATTCTGTAAATACTATGAACAACTACAACTTAATTACTTATACTAGGTATTCGACTCCAAGGAGACAGTAATTTCTTAATGGGGTAATGTATACGCTTTAACAACAAAATACCAGAAAGTTTCCTTATCTATCAAAAAGTTTAAATATTTTATTAACAACCAATGAGAATGAGATGATCGCTATTATGCTGTTTCTAATATCTTCATATTAATTGTATAAAATAATATTTTGCAAATTTCGTACCTTATACTCAGAACCACCAACGGTATTGGCTGAAGGTCATACAGGTTTACGCACCAACCTCGGCACACCCCAATGAAGAGGTGGAGAAAATATATGAGGATGTCTCTAAAGCCATGCATTCCTCCAAAACCCAATATACGGTGTTAATGGGAGACTTCAATGCAAAACTAGGCACAAGAGAGAACGGTGAGTTGAAAGTAGGGAAATTTGGAATAGGGCAACGGAACCCAAGGGGCCAGCAGCTGGCCGACTTCATGGAGTAAGAGGGACTCTTTATGATGAACTCTTTCTTCAAGAAGCGGCCCCACAGGAAGTGGACCTGGTCGAGCCCCGACGGTTCGACAAAAAATGAGATTGACTTCATTATGACGACCAGACGACAACTGTTCAGTGATGTCTCAGTGATCGCGAGGGTGAAAACCGGCAGCGATCACCGAATGGTTAGAGGCACACTGAACCTAAATGTTAAGTTGGAGAGGTCCCGTCTGATGAAGTCAACGCACCGTCCTCCTCGTGCTCTAATCCAGAAACCAGAAACCTTTCAGCTCGAGTTACAAAACCGTTTTCAGTGCCTAGAAGACTGCAATGAAGTGGACGATATGAATGACAAGCTCGTGGAAACTGTCCATGCGGTCGGAGCTAAGTTTTGCAAGACCCGCCGCAGAAGAACACAAAAACTCTCCGATCACACTCTTAATCTCATGGCTGTTAGACGGGAGATGAGACTGAGATGACTTACGCAACTTCAATACAGCTCGTATTGAAGAAGCGATCGAGCGGAACCAAGGCTCCAAAGTCTTTGCCAGAGATCTGTCTGCCAGAAAGAGCCAACTGTCAAAGCTGAAGACCGAATGTGGCAGCATCGTTTCCGGGGCACCTGGGATTTTAAGTGAGATTAAGAGGTTCTATGGGCAGATGTACACGTCATCGTTGGAGCCATACGCAAGTGTGAGTAACGATCCAAGAGCGAGTCTTATCCGACACTATTCCGAAGATATCCCGGACGTCAGTCTGAGCGAGATTAGAATGGCTCTCCAGCACCTTAAAAACGGCAAGGCCCCAGGCGAGGATGGAATTACAGCGGAGCTTCTGAAAGCGGGTGGAAGACCGGTACTTGAAGTCCTTCAGAAGCTATTTTTTTCCGTCCTCCATGGTGGCATTACCCGGAGGCGTGGAGCAGAAGTGCGGTGGTCTTGTTCTTCAAGAAAGGTGACAACGCTTTCTTGAAGAACTACAGACCGATTTTCCTTCTCAGCCGCGTCTACATGCTGTTTTCGAGAGTCATTACGAATCGTCTCGCGCGCAGACTTGACGACTTCCAGCCTCCCGAACAAGCCGGTTTCCGAAAGGGCTTTAGCACCATAGACCACATACATACCCTACGGCAAATTGTACAGAAGTCCAAAGAGTACAATTTGCCACTATGTCTGGCGTATGTGGACTATGAGAAAGCCTTTGATTCCGTCAAAATTTGGGCGGTGCTGCAGTCTCTTCAGCGGTGCCAAGTTGACTGTCGGTATATCGAAGTGCTGAAGTGTTTGTACAGTAGAGCTACGATAGCTATCCGAGTACAGAACCAGAGTACGAAACCTATCCACTGCAGAGAGGTGTAAGAGAGGGTGATGTTATATCCCCGAAACTCTTCACCGCTGCATTGAAAGATGTTTTCAAGCTTCTGGACTGGAAAGGATAGGGTATTAACATCAATGGCGAGTACATCACTCACCTTCGATTTGCCGACGATATAGTCCTTTTAGTAGAATCGCTGGAGGACCTAAGCACTATGCTCAATGACCTCAATAGTGTCTCCCAACGGATAGGTCTTAAGATGAACATGGACAAAACAAAGATTATGTTTAATGTCCATGTCACACCTATGCCGGTAGTTGTTGGGAGCACTAAGCTCGAAGTTGTTGACGAGTATGTTTACCTGGAACAAATAGTCCGACTAGGTAAATCCAACTTCGACCGAGAGGTCAATCGACGGATTCAACTCGGCTGGGCAGCGTTTGGGAAGCTACGACACATCTTCTCGTCAGACATACCTCAAAACCTTAAAACGAAATTGTACAACCAGTGCGTGTTGCCAGTGATGACTTACGGAACTGAGACGTGGTCCTTCACTGCTGGCCGTATGAGGAAGCTCAAGGTCGCTCAGCGAGCTATGGAAAGGGCTATGCTTGGGGTTTCTCTGCGTGATAAACTTAGGAATAAGGATATCCGCAGTAGAACCAGAGTAACCGACATAGCCCAACGGATTAGTAAGCTGAAGTGGCAGTGGGCCGGCCATATAGCTCGAAAAACCGACAACCGATGGGGGAGAAAGCTTCTCGAGTGGCAGCCTCGTACCGGTAGGCGAAGTGTAGGGCGTCCCCCACGAGATAGAGTGACGACCTGGTAAGACATGCAGGAAGTCGATGGATGCAGGTGGCTCAGGACCGTGCTTTGTGGCATTCTATGGGGGAGGCCTATGTTCAGCAGTGGACGTGTGAAGGGCTGTATTGATGACGATGATGATTGCAAATTGATTTTATTTAAAAAAAAGTCCCGCTAGTGCTGGTGCTTGATCTTGCCAAGACAGAAGTTTTTCCGAACCAGTGGAAAAAGTAAAAATTTATTTTAATAAGAATTCTTGTAATCTAGGTGTATTGAATAAAAATGGTTCTATTATAGTCTATTCTAATCAAACGCTTCAATTCTTACTATATAGGGTTATTTTACAATAACCGGCCAAATTTGCAGAGAATGTTCAGAATAAGTAATATAGGCAAATGGTGAAGAAAAATTAATATACAATTATGATTTAGAAACTATTTTTCTTTTACAGAGTAGAACCATTAGAGCTATTTACAACCTAAAACCGAGAGAGTTTCTTAGAGATAAATTTAAATAAATAAATATGTTAAGTTTGTCCTCAGTATATTTACGAAAATTTAATGTATGTTCACAAAAACAATGGTAGTTTTAGTAAAAATGTGATATACATTCTGTAAACACTAGGAACAAACACGAGCTAGTGATACTAGTTTCTCGACTCCACAGAGTCAGTAATTCATTCTTGGGGGCAATGTATACGCTATTACAACAAGTTCCCGAAAAGTGTACAGGCTCTCTCTATTACCAAGTTTAAATGTTCTGTTAAGTTGAAACTGTATAAAAAGTATTATTATAGTATAAATGAATACATGGTTGATAAAAAGTCCTGGGAATGAGGTGGTCGCTTCCAAGCTGTTTCTAAAATAAATTTTGTACTTATATAGTTTGTAAAACCGTTAATGTAAAATTTGTTTTCAAAAAAAAGTCCCGCTGGGTTTCTTGCTGGTTCTTTCCAAAAATTACTTTCAATAAGAATTACACATGTGATCTATATTGAATAAAAAAATATTCTATTTTATTCTATTGTAATAAAATATCAATCATTCTGTCCCTTTTATCTTTTAAATTCAAAATGCGTGGTAATGTATTATTTTAATTATTTTTACTGCGCATCCACACATCCGTAATGGTCAATCGGTAGGCAAAAACGTTGTGGCCCATAAAACACTATAATTTGGCCGTCATTTTAAATAAAAGTAGAAGCTTTATTTACTCGTATATTCAAAAACTTCATAACGGTATATCATTATTTTTATATTTAAACTGAAGTTTTAAATTTGGCTACTCTTTGAAAATTACCCTTTGAAAAATATCCCCTTTGTACTTATTAAAACCGATGTTTGCTTCCGAAACGTTCCACTTTATAATATTTTAATTTTACCTTTGTTTATAAACTCAAATTTCTAATAAAATACATAGATAACTTTTTATTACTTTCTAATTACTTAGCACTCGCAGATATCATGAATCAAATTTTGGTCATAAAGTTTCCGTACCTGTCTCCAGAAGAAAATGTCAGCACTTCACATGTCTGGATTGTATACAAGAGATTACTGAGTGCGAAGTGTGGATGGGCGTTTATTTTAACTAAATGACAGTTTTAATTCTCAAACTGGTTTAACTGATGCTGATTTAACCCGGCGTCAATGACGTGAAAATAATTACGCAAACGATGAGAACGAGGTTATAATCCAAACGAAAACTCTCATAAATATCTCTAAATTAAATGTATATATATATTATAATGTATTCCTTTTTAAGAGCGCGCTACCACTACGTTCAATTTAATTATTTTAATTATATTAGGTGCAACCCTAAAAACTTTTGAAAATACGTCAGTTCGAAAATCTTCCAGTTACCCAAGATAGCTAACACTGGAAGGCGAGAGAGATGGCAAGTATTTGCTCAGCTTTTAAATATTTTTAAAGTGTTTTTTTTACACCATCATCAAGTAGCGAACTCAGTCTCATCATATTTTTTGAGTACTCAAGTACGGTCATTATCCCGCATACATCACGTATTACTCGAGAAGTAGTTGTTTTGGTTTCATATGCCGATAGCTTGTCATTGCCTACTTCAGAATGTAACGAATTTCCTCGTAAGATTCACTCATTTTGGCGGACAGAAAAACACTTGATAAATGACGGGAAAGTGTTTTTAAATTTTTGAGGTTTGCAGCTTTCTTTTTGTTTTATATTTGCAAGTACGCGTATATATTTTTTTTTGTAAAATAAAAAGTTCGTTTGATTCTATACTGTTGCCCCACAGTGTGACGCAGTAGTTTAGCTACGCTTGAACATAGGCGTGATAAGCTGTCACTGCCGTTTTTAAATTTGTAGGTTTTTTTAATTCTCTTGAAGCATATATAAATTGTGATCATTTTACTTAGTTTTTTGAATATGTGATATAAAATTAACATTCGAATCTATATTTATACCCAGCAAAGAAAAATTTTGAACACATTCTAATTTTGTTTGATTATATGTATAATTTATGTCTAGTTCAAGTTTTTGTCGTGGTCTGAATTGTATTAATTTAGTTTTTTTTAGTATTAATTTAGATTCTTTCATTAAGTTTGATATAAGGGAACACAACGGAAAAATCGTCGGCAAACATCACACCAAGCTCATCAATAATCTTGGGGAGGTCATTGATGTGTGTATTGAGGACACATCCAAGTACGAACCCCTGAGGGATAGAGTCCCGCACCGGCTGGGCCCTCGACCTGACACATGTTATGGTTTTTGAATCTTGATTTACATTTCTATTTCAACGTCTGGTGAACGATGGCTGAGAAAGGAAGCAAACCACTTACGAGCTACAACACGGATACCAATGTCATAAAGTTTATTTAAGAGAATGTCATATTTCATTTTTTCATATATATGCTTTTTTCATGTCAAATGAAATTCCTATTGCGTATTTCTGACCGTTTAATATGTTCAAGACTTTACTAAAATATTTAAATGTGGCCAGGATTGTCGAGCGGTTTTTTTTAAAACCATTTTGGGCGTCGTCAAAAATATTGTACGTTTCACAAAATGGGTAAAATCGTTTGAATATAGTTCTTCCAAAATTTTTGAAATTACGGGTAGGAGTGCAATTGGTCGGTAGTTATTGGGGTCCGTTTTTTGCCTTTTTTATGTATTCGCTTTATAATAGCAATTTTTCGTAGGTCAGGGAATACTTCAGAAAAGGATTGATTTATAATAAAAGTTAATGATGGAACTATTTATTCGGTACATTGTTTAATAAGAGTAGACGGCAGCTCATCAACACCAAAGCTAGATTTTAATTTTAGTTGTCGCACCAATGAAATTGCAGGGAGGGACGCATAACCGGGCGGCCGCGTGGCGCGTGCGCACTGCCTGCCGCGCCGCTCCCAACTGACGTAACGCGAACAGCTCGTTAAAAGCATTAGAATATTCATGCGGGTCCGATATTGGTTTATTGTTGATATGCAATTTAATATTTTAATTATATTTTTTTTACCTTAACATGCTTTGTTTTTTATTAGTTGCTTTATTCATTCTTTTAATTGATTGTAATTGTTTTCATTTCAAATATTTTTCATATTGTTTGTTATAATTTTGTAATAATTTATTTTTCGAATACATAACATGAATTTTTGGTAATCTTTTATGTTTACAAGATTTTTTAATACCGTATGTTAGTTATGATTTATATCGTTGTTTATTATAAAATTTTAATCGTTTATATGGAATACAATATTCTAGTGCATCGTGTAAAATTTTGTTTAGTGAAATGTAATTTTCTTCAACAGTTTTATTATTTGAAATGAACTTTTGCCAGTTTGTATTTTGTAAATATTGTTTGAATTTGTTTATATTATTTTCATTGTAAATTCTTTTACATGTGTAAATAATAAGAATTGAAATCTAGAAATCATCCAAACAATGCCATGTGAATCTCTATATGTAAGAAACAATTCCAATTCTGCTGTTAAAACATTATTAAATTTATATTCTCAAAAGTATTTAAATAAAATAACACTACTCAGTAGAAAACCCTGCTTACTATCAAGACCCCAATTGCATGATAACACCAAAGTATACAAACCAACGGCATCACCATTCATCTCAATGTAACACAGGGTAGCCCTCTCAGCAGCACTACCTTCCTTACTTACGCTAGTAGAATACCTCAACGTGCATAGTAACGAGACTCTTAGAATTACAAACTGATCCCTCTTAGTCGCGACTGACTATCAAATTACTGTTGCACAATGTAAAAGTTCCATATTAAGGACATATGAAATTAAGGTCAAAGAAACAAAAGCAATAATGTACAAATTCTCTTAAATGCATAAGCATTATAATAGCAGAGTTGGAGCTTAAAGTCCCACATATAAAAGACATGAAAGTAAGGTAAAATAAAGCAAATATGTGGAACATATAATCACGCATCTTTCCCGTAGGGGTAGGCAAAGATCACTTCTTTCCACTTGCTACGATCCCTACATACTTGTTTCGCTTCGTCCACTTTCATTATTCTCTTCATTCTTTCAAGACGTCCCTGATTTGGTCTTGAAATTTCCGCCTAGGTCTACCCCTTCCAACACTTTCATTCACACTCGCCTTATATACTTTTTTCGTCAATGGTTATTAATTAATTTTCTAGACATGGCCAAACCATTTCAGCATACCTTTCTCAATGTTTGTCACTACATCTTCTTTCAGACCAGAACGTTTCCTTATCTCACAATTTCTTATCCTGTCACTCAGTTTACTCCTATGATACTTCTTAACGCTCTTATCTCAACTGCATTTATTCTGCTTTCATGTTTCTTCTGCGATACTCAACTTTCACTTCCGTACATGAGTGTCGGAACCAACACCTACTCATGCATAGCCAAATAAGCCTTGTTAGACACCTTCCAGCTGCTCATAAAGGAGTACAAAGCTCCACTTACCATGTTTCCTGCATTCACTCTTCTTTTGATATCACTCTCACAAATTTCACGTTTACGAGAGATGGAAAGTGTAAGAGATATGATATGTCTTCGAACACCCATAAGAATACTTCTATGATGGCACGTTTTCTCAGCGAGTACTCTTATATTAAGTTATGCATTACGTATTGAAAACAGACCTTAGATAACTATAATTCGCATTAATTAAAAATTAATTCTATCGCTAAGCCTGACTAATAACAGCCTTATTACGTATGAGTCTCTTTACGGTAGGATAAGTTGGCTTCATTCACGATATTTTCAGTCTGATACTTAACAAAATACTAGTGTCCCATTTAAGGCTAAGCTTACACTTCCGCCTATTGAACTTACGACATTTTTGGGTGACATTGGCTCATGGCCTATTCATCTACCGAGATGTGTAAGACAGGTTATCGTTATATCCCCAAAACTCTTTATCGCTGCATCGGAGGATAGTTTCCAAGCTACTGGACTAAGAATGATTCGATATCAACATCAATGGCAAACTCTCTTTTATTTGCCGATGATATAGCCACTATGGCAGAATCACTGGAGGACTAAAACACTATTATCAATGATCTTAATAGTTTTTCTCAACAAACATTGACTTTGTTTTAGTCTGATTACAGTTAGTGTATATTTTATGATTACGATTCTGATTTTGATTGTACTGTACTATTTAGCAGTACCGTAACGTTACAACCTATTAAAGTCCACTGCTGAACATAGGCCTTACACTTATATTGCTTTACAGGAGGGATATTTGCTATAGTTGCCACGCTTGCCACGTTCACTGCTTTTGTTGTTTATTGAGCAGTATTTTCCCCTTTTAAATTTTTTGTATAATTCATCATTAATTATTTTTCGATTGAGTGACTATTATATTGTATATGTGAATAGGAAATGAAATGCGATTATATTACTATTTACTGGATCGTCAGAAGATCCGTGAATATTCGTTTTAACATGATTGCAAATGACTGAAGCAATTAATCAACTAAGCTATCTTACTATCACCAATATTAACTTTAACCGACTTAAAAGGCAATTAAAAAAATATGATAGACTATTTTTTTATATGATAAGGGTGACAAACGAGCACACAGTCCATCTGATGGTAAGTGGTTGCTGCGGCCCACAGACATCTACATCTCTATCCTCTATTATAAATCAAAATGTAGATGCGTTGTCACACGTAAGGACTAAGATGGTATGCCTCATTTCCAGTAAAAAGGCACTCACCAAGCGAAACGCAGAGGTAAACCTCTACTTCACGCTGGTTTTCTGTGAGGTAAAACTATATCAAAAAAAGTAGGTACAGTGATTACAAATGACTGAAGCAATTAATCAACTAAGCTATTTTACTATCACCAATGTTAACTTAAACCGACTTAAAAGGCAATTAAAAAAATATGATAGACTAAATAAAACTATATCAAAAGTAGGAGGTACAGTGGTTTAACGACAATAATTTGCTTTTGAACGGTAATAAAACGGAATTTATTAAATTTACAACACCAAATATTAAACATGTGAAAACCAGTGCGCTTTTAAATGAAAAGGACCTGAGTCTTGCCGAACCCACTGTTTTTCTCGGAATTACAGTTGACGTGACGTCATAGTATATCTAAACTAGCTAGCAAAGTTAGTTCTGCAGCATATTATACTGTATAAAGATTAGAGGCCTTACATATGTTGAAACAGCTAGATTGGTTAATTTTTGTTATTTTTATAGCGTAATGTAATATGATATCTTGGTAGGGGATAATGCGACTGACATTGAAACTATCTTCGTTTTGCAGAAGAGAGCTATACGAGTAATTTGTAACCTAGGTTCGAAGGAATCCCTTAGAGAAAAAAATTAAAGAAATAAATGTATTAACTTTGGACTCCCAATATATTTACTAAAATTTAATGAATGTACTCAAAACAAAAATAGTTTTATAAAAAAGTGACAAACATTCTGTAAATACTATGAACAACTACAAGTTAATTACTTATACTAGGTATTCGACTCCAAGGAGACAGTAATTCCTTAATGGGGTAATGTATACGCTTTAACAACAAAATACCAGAAAGTTTCCTTATCTATCAAAAAGTTTAAATATTTTATTAACAACCAATGAGAATGAGATGATCGCTATTATCATCATCATCATCATTACAGCCCTTCACAAGTCCACTGCTGAACATAGGCCTCCCCCAAAGAATGCCACAAAGCACGGTCCTGAGCCACCTGCATCCATCGACTTCCTGCATGTCTTACCAGGTCGTCACTCCATCTCGTGGGGGGACGCCCTACACTTCGCCTACCGGTACGAGGCTGCCACTCGAGAACCTTTCTTCCCCATCGGTTGTCGGTTCTTCGAGCTATATGGCCGGCCCACTGCCACTTCAGCTTACTAATCCGTTGGGCTATGTCGGTTACTCTGGTTCTACTGCGGATATCCTTATTCCTAAGTTTATCACGCAGAGAAACTCCGAGCATAGCCCTCTCCATAGCTCGCTGAGCGACCTTGAGCTTCCTCATACGGCCAGCAGTGAAGGACCACGTCTCAGTTCCGTAAGTCATCACTGGCAACACGCACTGGTTGTACAATTTCGTTTTAAGGTTTTGAGGTATGTCTGACGAGAAGATGTGTCGTAGCTTCCCGAACGCTGCCCAGCCGAGTTGAATCCGTCGATTGACCTCTCGGTCGAAGTTGGACTTACCTAGTCGGACTATTTGTCCCAGGTAAACATACTCGTCAACAACTTCGAGCTTAGTGCTCCCAACAACTACCGGCATAGGTGTGACATGGACATTAAACATGATCTTTGTTTTGTCCATGTTCATCTTAAGACCTATCCGTTGGGAGACACTATTGAGGTCATTGAGCATAGTGCTTAGGTCCTCCAGCGACTCTGCCATAAGGACTATATCGTCGGCAAATCGAAGGTGAGTGATGTATTCGCCATTGATGTTAATACCGCATCCTTTCCAGTCCAGAAGCTTGAAAACGTCTTCCAATGCAGCGGTGAAGAGTTTCGGGGATATAACATCACCCTGTCTTACACCTCTCTGCAATTGGATGGGTTTCGTACTCTGGGTCTGTACTCGGATAGCCATCGTAGCCCTACTGTACAAACACTTCAGCACTTCGATATACCGACAGTCAACTTGGCACCGCTGAAGAGACTGCAGCACCGCCCAAATTTCGACGGAATCAAAGGCTTTCTCATAGTCCACATACGCCAAACATAGTGGCAAATTGTACTCTTCGGACTTCTGTACAATTTGCCGTAGGGTATGTATGTGGTCTATGGTGCTAAAGCCCTTTCGGAAACCGGCTTGTTCGGGAGGCTGGAAGTCGTCAAGTCTGCGCGCAAGACGATTCGTAATGACTCTCGAAAACAGCATGTAGACGCGGCTCAGAAGGGAAATCGGTCTGTAGTTCTTCAAGAGAGCGTTGTCACCTTTCTTGAAGAACAAGACCACCGCACTTCTGCTCCACGCCTCCGGTGTTATGCCACCATGGAGGACGGAATTAAAGAGCTTCTGAAGGACTTCAAGTACCGGTCTTCCACCCGCTTTCAGAAGCTCCGCTGTAATTCCATCCTCGCCTGGGGCCTTGCCGTTTTTAAGGTGCTGGAGAGCCATTCTAATCTCGCTCAGACTGACGTCCGGGATATCTTCGGAATAGTGTCTTCATAATATCTTCATATTAATTGTATAAAATAATATTTTGCAAATTTCGTACCTTATACTCAGAACCACCAACGGTATTGGCTGAAGGTCATACAGGTTTACGCACCAACCTCGGCACACCCCAATGAAGAGGTGGAGAAAATATATGAGGATGTCTCTAAAGCCATGCATTCCTCCAAAACCCAATATACGGTGTTAATGGGAGACTTCAATGCAAAACTAGGCACAAGAGAGAACGGTGAGTTGAAAGTAGGGAAATTTGGAATAGGGCAACGGAACCCAAGGGGCCAGCAGCTGGCCGACTTCATGGAGTAAGAGGGACTCTTTATGATGAACTCTTTCTTCAAGAAGCGGCCCCACAGGAAGTGGACCTGGTCGAGCCCCGACGGTTCGACAAAAAATGAGATTGACTTCATTATGACGACCAGACGACAACTGTTCAGTGATGTCTCAGTGATCGCGAGGGTGAAAACCGGCAGCGATCACCGAATGGTTAGAGGCACACTGAACCTAAATGTTAAGTTGGAGAGGTCCCGTCTGATGAAGTCAACGCACCGTCCTCCTCGTGCTCTAATCCAAAAACCAGAAACCTTTCAGCTCGAGTTACAAAACCGTTTTCAGTGCCTAGAAGACTGCAATGAAGTGGACGATATGAATGACAAGCTCGTGGAAACTGTCCATGCGGTCGGAGCTAAGTTTTGCAAGACCCGCCGCAGAAGAACACAAAAACTCTCCGATCACACTCTTAATCTCATGGCTGTTAGACGGGAGATGAGGCTACATTCTTCAACAGATTTTACAGCATACAGGCAACTGGACAGACAGATCTTCAAATGCATGCGGCGGGACTTACGCAACTTCAATACCGCTCGTATTGAAGAAGCGATCGAGCGGAACCAAGGCTCCAAAGTCTTTGCCAGAGATCTGTCTGCCAGAAAGAGCCAACTGTCAAAGCTGAAGACCGAATGTGGCAGCATCGTTTCCGGGGCACCTGGGATTTTAAGTGAGATTAAGAGGTTCTATGGGCAGATGTACACGTCATCGTTGGAGCCATACGCAAGTGTGAGTAACGATCCAAGAGCGAGTCTTATCCGACACTATTCCGAAGATATCCCGGACGTCAGTCTGAGCGAGATTAGAATGGCTCTCCAGCACCTTAAAAACGGCAAGGCCCCAGGCGAGGATGGAATTACAGCGGAGCTTCTGAAAGCGGGTGGAAGACCGGTACTTGAAGTCCTTCAGAAGCTATTTTTTTCCGTCCTCCATGGTGGCATTACCCGGAGGCGTGGAGCAGAAGTGCGGTGGTCTTGTTCTTCAAGAAAGGTGACAACGCTTTCTTGAAGAACTACAGACCGATTTTCCTTCTCAGCCGCGTCTACATGCTGTTTTCGAGAGTCATGACGAATCGTCTCGCGCGCAGACTTGACGACTTCCAGCCTCCCGAACAAGCCGGTTTCCGAAAGGGCTTTAGCACCATAGACCACATACATACCCTACGGCAAATTGTACAGAAGTCCAAAGAGTACAATTTGCCACTATGTCTGGCGTATGTGGACTATGAGAAAGCCTTTGATTCCGTCAAAATTTGGGCGGTGCTGCAGTCTCTTCAGCGGTGCCAAGTTGACTGTCGGTATATCGAAGTGCTGAAGTGTTTGTACAGTAGAGCTACGATAGCTATCCGAGTACAGAACCAGAGTACGAAACCTATCCACTGCAGAGAGGTGTAAGAGAGGGTGATGTTATATCCCCCGAAACTCTTCACCGCTGCATTGAAAGATGTTTTCAAGCTTCTGGACTGGAAAGGATAGGGTATTAACATCAATGGCGAGTACATCACTCACCTTCGATTTGCCGACGATATAGTCCTTTTAGTAGAATCGCTGGAGGACCTAAGCACTATGCCAATGACCTCAATAGTGTCTCCCAACGGATAGGTCTTAAGATGAACATGGACAAAACAAAGATTATGTTTAATGTCCATGTCACACCTATGCCGGTAGTTGTTGGGAGCACTTAGCTCGAAGTTGTTGACGAGTATGTTTACCTGGAACAAATAGTCCGACTAGGTAAGTCCAACTTCGACCGAGAGGTCAATCGACGGATTCAACTCGGCTGGGCAGCGTTTGGGAAGCTACGACACATCTTCTCGTCAGACATACCTCAAAACCTTAAAACGAAATTGTACAACCAGTGCGTGTTGCCAGTGATGACTTACGGAACTGAGACGTGGTCCTTCACTGCTGGCCGTATGAGGAAGCTCAAGGTCGCTCAGCGAGCTATGGAAAGGGCTATGCTCGGGGTTTCTCTGCGTGATAAACTTAGGAATAAGGATATCCGCAGTAGAACCAGAGTAACCGACATAGCCCAACGGATTAGTAAGCTGAAGTGGCAGTGGGCCGGCCATATAGCTCGAAAAACCGACAACCGATGGGGGAGAAAGCTTCTCGAGTGGCAGCCTCGTACCGGTAGGCGAAGTGTAGGGCGTCCCCCACGAGATAGAGTGACGACCTGGTAAGACATGCAGGAAGTCGATGGATGCAGGTGGCTCAGGACCGTGCTTTGTGGCATTCTATGGGGGAGGCCTATGTTCAGCAGTGGACGTGTGAAGGGCTGTATTGATGACGATGATGATTGCAAATTGATTTTATTTAAAAAAAAGTCCCGCTAGTGCTGGTGCTTGATCTTGCCAAGACAGAAGTTTTTCCGAACCAGTGGAAAAAGTAAAAATTTATTTTAATAAGAATTCTTGTAATCTAGGTGTATTGAATAAAAATGGTTCTATTATAGTCTATTCTAATCAAACGCTTCAATTCTTACTATATAGGGTTATTTTACAATAACCGGCCAAATTTGCAGAGAATGTTCAGAATAAGTAATATAGGCAAATGGTGAAGAAAAATTAATATACAATTATGATTTAGAAACTATTTTTCTTTTACAGAATAGAACCATTAGAGCTATTTACAACCTAAAACCGAGAGAGTTTCTTAGAGATAAATTTAAATAAATAAATATGTTAAGTTTTTCCTCAGTATATTTACGAAAATTTAATGTATGTTCACAAAAACAAAGGTAGTTTTAGTAAAAATGTGATATACATTCTGTAAACACTAGGAATAAACACGAGCTAGTGATACCAGTTACTCGACTCCACAGAGTCAGTAATTCATTCTTGGGGGCAATGTATACGCTATTACAACAAGTTCCCGAAAAGTGTACAGGCTCTCTCTATTACCAAGTTTAAATGTTCTGTTAAGTTGAAACTGTATAAAAAGTATTATTATAGTATAAATGAGTACATGGTTGATAAAAAGTCCTGGGAATGAGGTGGTCGCTTCCAAGCTGTTTCTAAAATAAATTTTGTACTTATATAGTTTGTAAAACCGTTAATGTAAAATTTGTTTTCAAAAAAAGTCCCGCTGGGTTTCTTGCTGGTTGTTCCCAAAAATTACTTTCAATAAGAATTACACATGTGATCTATATTGAATAAAAAAATATTCTATTTAATTCTATTGTAATAAAATATCAATCATTCTGTCCCTTTTATCTTTTAAATTCAAAATGCGTGGTAATGTATTATTTTAATTATTTTTACTGCGCATCCACACATCCGTAATGGTCAATCGGTAGGCAAAAACGTTGTGGCCCATAAACCACTATAATTTGGCCGTCATTTTAAATAAAAGTAGAAGCCTTATTTACTCGTATATTCAAAAACTTCATAACGGTATATCATTATTTTTATATTTAAACTGAAGTTTTAAATTTGGCTACTCTTTGAAAATTACCCTTTGAAAAATATCCCCTTTGTACTTATTAAAACCGATGTTTGCTTCCGAAACGTTCCACTTTATAATATTTTAATTTTACCTTTGTTTATAAACTCAAATTTCTAATAAAATACATAGATAACTTTTTATTACTTTCTAATTACTTAGCACTCGCAGATATCATGAATCAAATTTTGGTCATAAAGTTTCCGTACCTGTCTCCAGAAGAAAATGTCAGCACTTCACATGTCTGGATTGTATACAAGAGATTACTGAGTGCGAAGTGTGGATGGGCGTTTATTTTAACTAAATGACAGTTTTAATTCTCAAACTGGTTTAACTGATGCTGATTTAACCCGGCGTCAATGACGTGAAAATAATTACGCAAACGATGAGAACGAGGTTATAATCCAAACGAAAACTCTCATAAATATCTCTAAATTAAATGTATATATATATATATAATATATATATATATATATATATATATATATATATATTATAATATATTCCTTTTTAAGAGCGCGCTACCACTACGTTCAATTTAATTATTTTAATTATATTAGGTGCAACCCTAAAAACTTTTGAAAATACGTCAGTTCGAAAATCTTCCAGTTACCCAAGATAGCTAACACTGGAAGGCGAGAGAGATGGCAAGTATTTGCTCAGCTTTTAAATATTTTTAAAGTGTTTTTTTTACACCATCATCAAGTAGCGAACTCAGTCTCATCATATTTTTTGAGTACTCAAGTACGGTCATTATCCCGCATACATCACGTATTACTCGAGAAGTAGTTGTTTTGGTTTCATATGCCGATAGCTTGTCATTGCCTACTTCAGAATGTAACGAATTTCCTCGTATGATTCACTCATTTTGGCGGACAGAAAAACACTTGATAAATGACGGGAAAGTGTTTTTAAATTTTTGAGGTTTGCAGCTTTCTTTTTGTTTTATATTTGCAAGTACGCGTATATATTTTTTTTTTGTAAAATAAAAAGTTCGTCTGATTCTATACTGTTGCCCCACAGTGTGACGCAGTAGTTTAGCTACGCTTGAACATAGGCGTGATAAGCTGTCACTGCCGTTTTTAAATTTGTAGATTTTTTTAATTCTCTTGAAGCATATATAAATTGTGATCATTTTACTTAGTTTTTTGAATATGTGATTTAAAATTAACATTCGAATCTATATTTATACCACCCAGCAAAGAAAAATTTTGAACACATTCTAATTTTGTTTGATTATATGTATAATTTATGTCTAGTTCAAGTTTTTGTCGTGGTCTGAATTGTATTAATTTAGTTTTTTTTAGTATTTATTTAGATTCTTTCATTAAGTTTGATATAAGGGAACACAACGGAAAAATCGTCGGCAAACATCACACCAAGCTCATCAATAATCTTGGGGAGGTCATTGATGTGTGTATTGAGGACACATCCAAGTACGAACCCCTGAGGGATAGAGTCCCGCACCGGCTGGGCCCTCGACCTGACACATGTTATGGTTTTTGAATCTTGATTTACATTTCTATTTCAACGTCCGGTGAACGATGGCTGAGAAAGGAAGCAAACCACTTACGAGCTACAACACGGATACCAATGTCATAAAGTTTATTTAAGAGAATGTCATATTTCATTTTTTCATATGCTTTTTTCATGTCAAATGAAATTCCTATTGCGTATTTCTGACCGTTTAATATGTTCAAGACTTTACTTAAATATTTAAATGTGGCCAGGATTGTCGAGCGGTTTTTTTTAAAACCATTTTGGGCGTCGTCAAAAATATTGTACGTTTCACAAAATGGGTAAAATCGTTTGAATATAGTTCTTCCAAAATTTTTGAAATTACGGGTAGGAGTGCAATTGGTCGGTAGTTATTGGGGTCCGTTTTTTGCCTTTTTTATGTATTCGCTTTATAATAGCAATTTTTCGTAGGTCAGGGAATACTTCAGAAAAGGATTGATTTATAATTAAAGTTAATGATGGAACTATTTATTCGGTACATTGTTTAATAAGAGTGGACGGCAGCTCATCAACACCAAAGCTAGATTTTAATTTTAGTTGTCGCACCAATGAAATTGCAGGGAGGGACGCATAACCGGGCGGCCGCGTGGCGCGGGCGCACTGCCTGCCGCGCCGCTCCCAACTGACGTAACGCGAACAGCTCGTTAAAAGCATTAGAAAATTCATGCGGGTCCGATATTGGTTTATTGTTGATATGCAATTTAATATTTTAATTATATTTTTTTTACCTTAACATGCTTTGTTTTTTATTAGTTGCTTTATTCATTCTTTTAATTGATTGTAATTGTTTTCATTTCAAATATTTTTCATATTGTTTGTTATAATTTTGTAATAATTTATTTTTCGAATACATAACATGAATTTTTGGTAATCTTTTATGTTTACAAGATTTTTTAATACCGTATGTTAGTTATGATTTATATCGTTGTTTATTATAAAATTTTAATCGTTTATATGGAATACAATATTCTAGTGCATCGTGTAAAATTTTGTTTAGTGAAATGTAATTTTCTTCAACAGTTTTATTATTTGAAATGAACTTTTGCCAGTTTGTATTTTGTAAATATTGTTTGAATTTGTTTATATTATTTTCATTGTAAATTCTTTTACATGTGTAAATAATAAGAATTGAAATCTAGAAATCATCCAAACAATGCCATGTGAATCTCTATATGTAAGAAACAATTCCAATTCTGCTGTTAAAACATTATTAAATTTATATTCTCAAAAGTATTTAAATAAAATAACACTACTCAGTAGAAAACCCTGCTTACTATCAAGACCCCAATTGCATGATAACACCAAAGTATACAAACCAACGGCATCACCATTCATCTCAATGTAACACAGGGTAGCCCTCTCAGCAGCACTACCTTCCTTACTTACGCTAGTAGAATACCTCAACGTGCATAGTAACGAGACTCTTAGAATTACAAACTGATCCCTCTTAGTCGCGACTGACTATCAAATTACTGTTGCACAATGTAAAAGTTCCATATTAAGGACATATGAAATTAAGGTCAAAGAAACAAAAGCAATAATGTACAAATTCTCTTAAATGCATAAGCATTATAATAGCAGAGTTGGAGCTTAAAGTCCCACATATAAAAGACATGAAAGTAAGGTAAAATAAAGCAAATATGTGGAACATATAATAACGCATCTTTCCCGTAGGGGTAGGCAAAGATCACTTCTTTCCACTTGCTACGATCCCTACATACTTGTTTCGCTTCGTCCACTTTCATTATTCTCTTCATTCTTTCAAGACGTCCCTGATTTGGTCTTGAAATTTCCGCCTAGGTCTACCCCTTCCAACACTTTCATTCACACTCGCCTTATATACTTTTTTCGTCAATGGTTATTAATTAATTTTCTAGACATGGCCAAACCATTTCAGCATACCTTTCTCAATGTTTGTCACTACATCTTCTTTCAGACCAGAACGTTTCCTTATCTCACAATTTCTTATCCTGTCACTCAGTTTACTCCTATGATACTTCTTAACGCTCTTATCTCAACTGCATTTATTCTGCTTTCATGTTTCTTCTGCGATACTCAACTTTCACTTCCGTACATGAGTGTCGGAACCAACACCTACTCATGCATAGCCAAATAAGCCTTGTTAGACACCTTCCAGCTGCTCATAAAGGAGTACAAAGCTCCATTTACCATGTTTCCTGCATTCACTCTTCTTTTGATATCACTCTCACAAATTTCACGTTTACGAGAGATGGAAAGTGTAAGAGATATGATATGTCTTCGAACACCCATAAGAATACTTCTATGATGGCACGTTTTCTCAGCGAGTACTCTTATATTAAGTTATGCATTACGTATTGAAAACAGACCTTAGATAACTATAATTCGCATTAATTAAAAATTAATTCTATCGCTAAGCCTGACTAATAACAGCCTTATTACGTATGAGTCTCTTTACGGTAGGATAAGTTGGCTTCATTCACGATATTTTCAGTCTGATACTTAACAAAATACTAGTGTCCCATTTAAGGCTAAGCTTACACTTCCGCCTATTGAACTTACGACATTTTTGGGTGACATTGGCTCATGGCCTATTCATCTACCGAGATGTGTAAGACAGGTTATCGTTATATCCCCAAAACTCTTTATCGCTGCATCGGAGGATAGTTTCCAAGCTACTGGACTAAGAATGATTCGATATCAACATCAATGGCAAACTCTCTTTTATTTGCCGATGATATAGCCACTATGGCAGAATCACTGGAGGACTAAAACACTATTATCAATGATCTTAATAGTTTTTCTCAACAAACATTGACTTTGTTTTAGTCTGATTACAGTTAGTGTATATTTTATGATTACGATTCTGATTTTGATTGTACTGTACTATTTAGCAGAACCGTAACGTTACAACCTATTAAAGTCCACTGCTGAACATAGGCCTTACACTTATATTGCTTTACAGGAGGGATATTTGCTATAGTTGCCACGCTTGCCACGTTCACTGCTTTTGTTGTTTATTGAGCAGTATTTTCCCCTTTTAAATTTTTTGTATAATTCATCATTAATTATTTTTCGATTGAGTGACTATTATATTGTATATGTGAATAGGAAATGAAATGCGATTATATTACTATTTACTGGATCGTCAGAAGATCCGTGAATATTCGTTTTAACATGATTGCAAATGACTGAAGCAATTAATCAACTAAGCTATCTTACTATCACCAATATTAACTTTAACCGACTTAAAAGGCAATTAAAAAAATATGATAGACTATTTTTTTATATGATAAGGGTGACAAACGAGCACACAGTCCATCTGATGGTAAGTGGTTGCTGCGGCCCACAGACATCTACATCTCTATCCTCTATTATAAATCAAAATGTAGATGCGTTGTCACACGTGAGGACTAAGATGGTATGCCTCATTTCCAGTAAAAAGGCACTCACCAAGCGAAACGCAGAGGTAAACCTCTACTTCACGCTGGTTTTCTGTGAGGTAAAACTATATCAAAAAAAGTAGGTACAGTGATTACAAATGACTGAAGCAATTAAACAACTAAGCTATTTTACTATCACCAATGTTAACTTAAACCGACTTAAAAGGCAATTAAAAAAATATGATAGACTAAATAAAACTATATCAAAAGTAGGAGGTACAGTGGTTTAACGACAATAATTTGCTTTTGAACGGTAATAAAACGGAATTTATTAAATTTACAACACCAAATATTAAACATGTGAAAACCAGTGCGCTTTTAAATGAAAAGGACCTGAGTCTTGCCGAACCCGCTGTTTTTCTCGGAATTACAGTTGACGTGACGTCATAGTATATCTAAACTAGCTAGCAAAGTTAGTTCTGCAGCATATTATACTGTATAAAAATTAGAGGCCTTACATATGTTGAAACAGCTAGATTGGTTAATTTTTGTTATTTTTATAGCGTAATGTAATATGATATCTTGGTAGGGGATAATGCGACTGACATTGAAACTATCTTCGTTTTGCAGAAGAGAGCTATACGAGTAATTTGTAACCTAGGTTCGAAGGAATCCCTTAGAGAAAAAAATTAAAGAAATAAATGTATTAACTTTGGACTCCCAATATATTTACTAAAATTTAATGAATGTACTCAAAACAAAAATAGTTTTATAAAAAAGTGACAAACATTCTGTAAATACTATGAACAACTACAAGTTAATTACTTATACGAGGTATTCGACTCCAAGGAGACAGTAATTCCTTAATGGGGTAATGTATACGCTTTAACAACAAAATACCATAAAGTTTCCTTATTTATCAAAAAGTTTAAATATTTTATTAACAACCAATGAGAATGAGATGATCGCTATTATGCTGTTTCTAATATCTTCATATTAATTGTATAAAATAATATTTTGCAAATTGCGTACCTTATACTCAGAACCACCAACGGTATTGGCTGAAGGTCATACAGGTTTACGCACCAACCTCGGCACACCCCAATGAAGAGGTGGAGAAAATATATGAGGATGTCTCTAGAGCCATGCATTCCTCCAAAACCCAATATACGGTGTTAATGGGAGACTTCAATGCAAAACTAGGCACAAGAGAGAACGGTGAGCTGAAAGTAGGGAAATTTGGAATAGGGCAACGGAACCCAAGGGGCCAGCAGCTGGCCGACTTCATGGAGTAAGAGGGACTCTTTATGATGAACTCTTTCTTCAAGAAGCGGCCCCACAGGAAGTGGACCTGGTCGAGCCCCGACGGTTCGACAAAAAATGAGATTGACTTCATTATGACGACCAGACGACAACTGTTCAGTCATGTCACAGTGATCGCGAGGGTGAAAACCGGCAGCGATCACCGAACGGTTAAAGGCACACTGAACCTAAATGTTAAGTTGGAGAGGTCCCGTCTGATGAAGTCAACGCACCGTCCTCCTCGTGCTCTAATCCAAAAATCAGAAACCTTTCAGCTCGAGTTACAAAACCGTTTTCAGTGCCTAGAAGACTGCAATGAAGTGGACGATATGAATGACAAGCTCGTGGAAACTGTCCATGCGGTTGGAGCTAAGTTTTGCAAGACCCGCCGCAGAAGAACACAAAAACTCTCCGATCACACTCTTAATCTCATGGCTGTTAGACGGGAGATGAGGCTACATTCTTCAACAGATTTTACAGCATACAGGCAACTGGACAGACAGATCTTCAAATGCATGCGGCGGGACTTACGCAACTTCAATACAGCTCGTATTGAAAAAGCGATCGAGCGGAACCAAGGCTCCAAAGTCTATGCCAGAGATCTGTCTGCCAGAAAGAGCCAACTGTCAAAGCTGAAGACCGAATGTGGCAGCATCGTTTCTGGGGCACCTGGGATTTTAAGTGAGATTAGAGGTTCTATGGGCAGATGTACACGTCATCGTTGGAGCCACACGCAAGTGTGAGTAACGATCCAAGAGCGAGTCTTATCCGACACTATTCCGAAGATATCCCGGACGTCAGTCTGAGCGAGATTAGAATGGCTCTCCAGCACATTAAAAACGGCAAGGCCCCAGGCGAGGATGGAATTACAGCGGAGCTTCTGAAAGCGAGTGGAAGACCGGTACTTGAAGTCCTTCAGAAGCTATTTTTTTCCGTCCTCCATGGTGGCATTACCCGGAGGCGTGGAGCAGAAGTGCGGTGGTCTTGTTCTTCAAGAAAGGTGACAACGCTCTCTTGAAGAACTACAGACCGATTTCCCTTCTCAGCCGCGTCTACGTGCTGTTTTCGAGAGTCATTACGAATCGTCTCGCGCGCAGACTTGACGACTTCCAGCCTCCCGAACAAGCCGGTTTCCGAAAGGGCTTTAGCACCATAGACCACATACATACCCTACGGCAAATTGTACAGAAATCCAAAGAGTACAATTTGCCACTATGTCTGGCGTATGTGGACTATGAGAAAGCCTTTGATTCCGTTGAAATTTGGGCGATGCTGCAGTCTCTTCAGCGGTGCCAAGTTGACTGTCGGTATATCAAAGTGCTGAAGTGTTTGTACAGTAGAGCTACGATAGCTATCCGAGTCTGTACTCGGATAGCTGGTTCTGTAACCAGAGTACGAAACCTATCCAATTGCAGAGAGGTGTAAGACAGGGTGATGTTATATCCCCGAAACTCTTCACCGCTGCATTGAAAGATGTTTTCAAGCTTCTGAACTGGAAAGGATAGGGTATTAACATCAATGGCGAGTATATCACTTACCTTCGATTTGCCGACGATATAGTCCTTTTGGTAGAATCGCTGGAGGACCTAAGCACTATGCTCAATGACCTCAATAGTGTCTCCCAACGGATAGGTCTTAAGATGAACATGGACAAAACAAAGATTATGTTTAATGTCCATGTCACACCTATGCCGGTATTTGTTGGGAGCACTAAGCTCGAAGTTGTTGACGAGTATGTTTACCTGGAACAAATAGTCCGACTAGGTAAGTCCAACTTCGACCGAGAGGTCAATCGACGGATTCAACTCGGCTGGGCAGCGTTTGGGAAGCTACGACACATCTTCTCGTCAGACATACCTCAAAACCTTAAAACGAAATTGTACAACCAGTGCGTGTTGCCAGTGATGACTTACGGAACTGAGACGTGGTCCTTCACTGCTGGCCGTATGAGGAAGCTCAAGGTCGCTCAGCGAGCTATGGAAAGGGCTATGCTCGGGGTTTCTCTGCGTGATAAACTTAGGAATAAGGATATCCGCAGTAGAACCAGAGTAACCGACATAGCCCAACGGATTAGTAAGCTGAAGTGGCAGTGGGCCGGCCATATAGCTCGAAAAACCGACAACCGATGGGGAAGAAAGCTTCTCGAGTGGCAGCCTCGTACCGGTAGGCGAAGTGTAGGGCGTCCCCCACGAGATAGAGTGACGACCTGGTAAGACATGCAGGAAGTCGATGGATGCAGGTGGCTCAGGACCGTGCTTTGTGGCATTCTATGGGGGAGGCCTATGTTCAGCAGTGGACTTGTGAAGGGCTGTATTGATGACGATGATGATTGCAAATTGATTTAATTTAAAAAAAGTCCCGCTAGTGCTGGTGCTTGATCTTGCCAGGACAGAAGTTTTTCCGAACCAGTGGAAAAAGTAAAAATTTATTTTAATAAGAATTCTTGTAATCTAGGTGTATTGGATAAAAATGGTTCTATTATATTCTATTCTAATCAAACGCTTCAATTCTTACTATATAGGGTTATTTTACAATAACCGGCCAAATTTGCAGAGAATGTTCAGAATAAGTAATATAGGCAAATGGTGAAGAAAAATTAATATACAATTATGATTTAGGAACTATTTTTCTTTTACAGAATAGAACCATTAGAGCTATTTACAACCTAAAACCGAGAGAGTTTCTTAGAGATAAATTTAAATAAATAAATATGTTAAGTTTGTCCTCAGTATATTTACGAAAATTTAATGTATGTTCACAAAAACAATGGTAGTTTTAGTAAAAATGTGATATACATTCTGTAAACACTAGGAACAAACACGAGCTAGTGATACTAGTTTCTCGACTCCACAGAGTCAGTAATTCATTCTTGGGGGCAATGTATACGCTATTACAACAAGTTCCCGAAAAGTGTACAGGCTCTCTCTATTACCAAGTTTAAATGTTCTGTTAAGTTGAAACTGTATAAAAAGTATTATTATAGTATAAATGAATACATGGTTGATAAAAAGTCCTGGGAATGAGGTGGTCGCTTCCAAGCTGTTTCTAAAATAAATTTTGTACTTATATAGTTTGTAAAACCGTTAATGTAAAATTTGTTTTCAAAAAAAAGTCCCGCTGGGTTTCTTGCTGGTTCTTTCCAAAAATTACTTTCAATAAGAATTACACATGTGATCTATATTGAATAAAAAAATATTCTATTTAATTCTATTGTAATAAAATATCAATCATTCTGTCCCTTTTATCTTTTAAATTCAAAATGCGTGGAAATGTATTATTTTAATTATTTTTACTGCGCATCCACACATCCGTAATGGTCAATCGGTAAGCAAAAACGTTATTGCCCATAAACCACTATAATTTGGCCATCATTTTAAATAAAAGTAGAAGCCTTATTTACTCGTATATTCAAAAACTTCATAACGGTATATCATTATTTTTATATTTAAACTGAAGTTTTAAATTTGGCTACTCTTTGAAAATTACCCTTTGAAAAATATCCCCTTTGTACTTATTAAAACCGATGTTTGCTTCCGAAACGTTCCACTTTATAATATTTTAATTTTACCTTTGTTTATAAACTCAAATTTCTAATAAGATACACAGATAACTTTTTATTACTTTCTAATTACTTAGCACTCGCAGATATCATGAATCTAATTTTGATCATAAAGTTTCCGTACCTGTCTCCGGAAGAAAATGTCAGCACTTCACATGTCTGGATTGTATACAAGAGATTACTGAGTGCAAAGTGTGGATGGGCGTTTATTTTAACTAAATGACAGTTTTAATTCTCAAACTGGTTTAACTGATGCTGATTTAACCCGGCGTCAATGACGTGAAAATAATTACGCAAACGATGAGAACGAGGTTATAATCCAAATGAAAACTCTTATAAATATCTCTAAGTTAAATGTATATATATGTATATTATAATGTATTCCTTTTTAAGAGCGCGCTACCACTACGTTTAATTTAATTATTTTAATTATATTAGGTGCAACTGTTACGGCCTGCAACTGCCTATCCCAGGAGTAGGATCCTCCGCGGCCCATGAACGGAAGGACCTACAAGTAGGTACAGGTCGGGCGTCCTAAACGTCAAGGGTTAAGTTTCTAATTACATTAAACGATCAGGGGGGAGCGTTACCTTTTATTGAAAAGAGCTTACTTACCTCTATCCAAGGCGACTGAACCCTCAGGATTGGTCAGGTCGCGTGTGGATGTATAGTGCTAGGAAAGTAAGGGTCAGTGATGTGCAACTGGGTGTGGCTGGTAGTGTTATTGACCTTATTAGACCGTTACCATCTGCAGCAGTTCGGCCCTCAGCACCTCTTCAAACTACGGTCTCCTTCCGCAGTCACTTTCTTCGTTTTCTACGATGACAGTTCTTTAACTCTGTCGGACGATTAACTACCTTACAGAAGCCACTAACTCTCGTTTGTTATAACGCCTGACTCGCGAAATGAACACAGAACGTACGGATCAAAGGTCACCGTTATTTCTAGAATATCAAATACCGCACTAGTAACTAATACAGTCGAATCCACTTATACAGATTCTGCGTTAAACCTGAAAGTCCCGGGTAAAACTCTCAGCAAGGGCCACGCGCTACGATTCCCAGTGGTATATTTACTATACGCGCCTATCTCAACGAGCTCCCGACCAAACCGGACCGCGTGCTTATCTCTCGACGCGATGAATTGGACTCTCTTGTTCTAGCGTGTCCTCGATACGACGGGACGTCAAAACCGGTATCGGAGAGGCGCGCGCGCCCTCTGACGTCCATTATTGACATTAGCGCTTTTGCGCGAACAAACCCCGTCCCGGACGTAAGGATTTAGGTCCGCGAGCAAACCGGTCAGCGGGACAGGGTCGCGACGGCAAGTTGCAAGACCGAATCTACAACCAAACTAGGCCACCTTACGCACCCCATCAGATCTTGCAACCCTTACCAACGCCTCAAAATTACAGCCCCAACGTGGGCTAGCCGGAGAGTCGAACTGGATGCCCTTCCTGGACATCGCAGCACATAAATAAGTCCTATTCCTAGACAGAAGTCCGACGACCTCCTTCAAACACCTATCTGCGCTCCTATGAGTTCCGCAATCCGACCGGATCAGGTCTGCAAACAGCGACGCGACACGAAGCGGCCCAGAGGGACCTTCCAAGCTTCAGTGCAGAGAGCACCCCCAAAATCCCCATGAACGTCGTCTGTGGAGAGCCGAACGAAACGCACAGATAGTCCCTAGTATGAATTTTCAAACAAGTAGGCATAACCAAGCCATCCACCTATAACCATTTACCTAATGGTGCGACAGCTGATTTCCATCTGATAATCTACAAACCAGATAGCCCTTAAGGCAGGTAGTCCTATGCTCATATCTCAACTAATTTTTCAAAAGCATCAATGTTCAACTACAGAATTAATTGAACCAAATTTATCACCGATGCACATAGTCAACATGACAAAGTAAACAAATAATAAACGTAAGAGACAGCCCTATTTCTCATTTCAAATAAATATCTTAGACAGTGCCAACAAAATGTAAACCAAAAGAGAATTGACTCTTATTCCCTTCGGCACAAATAGGGTTATCTAATTTCAACCTTCCTTATCACAAGGCAAAATGATTAAACACTATCACAAAAACATTGGTACAATTTTCCAAATCGCGTCATTCAATCTCAAATGAATTCAAACTTTCCTTTCAGCAAACAGACGCAACAATCAAATACAATTACGAAGCATACGCTAAAGCATTCAAAAGGGCACGCAATTTAATTTCAATTTTCCGTGCAACAATAAACACAGTGATCAAGTATATTTACAAAACATATGCAGCAGCATTTAAAGGAGTATCTTAAATTCAATTTTATTTTTAATCACAACCGCTACAATATGAATTTCGCGGAAACCCAAAAGCATTTTTAATTTTAATTTAAAGAATTTTTAACTAAGTGCTCGACCAAACCAAATCTAATACCCCTTAAGAGCGTGATTCAATGCTCCAGAGGGCCCTAATCTTCCCTCCACCAAGTGGAGGCTACACCGCGTGAACCCGAGACTAACAGAGCGCAACCGCTAACAGTCGCCACTCGGGTTGTACGCCCTCACTGAGGCCGTCGGCAACAGAACAGCTTGACAAGTGGACTGTTGACGGCTTAACACTTTCACTGTCCGGTTTCCAGACACAATAGTAAGACAATAGCAGTGCCCTATATGTAGTGCACGGGACAGCGTAAGGGTTAAGGCTCAGTAGAGGCGGCCGTGGTGGGAGCTAAGGCGGCAGCTAGCTAGGGCCGCCTCCATCAAATGGGGTACAGTGGTACACCAGTCGCGGCCACTCAGCTAACGGGAGTGAGAAGGGTCCAGTGGACTGATGAGTGGCCGTGAAGTTCCTCTTCGCACGCTGAGGGGGGGTGATGACACCCCCGCCCCTGGGGGAATTACCCCCCCCCCCCCTGGTCGGGGGTCGCCCGTCAGAGGGCGTGGCGGAGCGCCCCCGCCCGTGAGGGTCGTGGGCCTGGCAGCGCCCCGAGAGGAGACGCCGTTCGCACCCAGGCACAGTACGGAATGGTGATTGCCCTGGCAATGCAAACAGGGACGCCGGTGCGGACAGTCTCGCTGGAGGTGCCCTTCCACACATGAGTAGCACCAGCGGCGCTCCTTGCCGATAGTTCGCCTCGCCGGAACCGGCTTACTTAATAATTTCGGGCAAGACGTTACCCGGTGATCAAATGCTCGACAATAGGAGCATGGGGGGGGGGGTTGACGACGACCTGCCCGGCGGATTCCGCCTCTCACTGGGCACGGCTCGTAAGTCGTCGACGGTGCCTGCCGCGTGCTGGATCTGTCGGCACTGCTCCTCCAAAAACCGCAGCAGGTCATAGAAGGGCGGAATATAGGAGGACTCGTCCCCGCCGTACCTCTCCTCAAAAAGTATTCTAAGGTCGAGAGGTAGGCGGGACAGCATGATGCGGAGCAACAAAAAGGCCCATTCGCCCACTGGTAAATCTAGCCGCCTCAACGTATTACAGGCCACCAAGACTGGACCCAACAGGTCCGGACGTAGTCTGGCCCGGTCACTAAGCAGCGGGAGGCTCAGAAGCTGCCTAATATGGTCGTCCGCAATTCGCCGGACGTTGGCGTATCTTCTGGCTAGGAGGTCCCGAGCAGTCTGGTAGGCGTCGTCCGACAAGCTCAAATGGCTGACAACGCCCAGGGCCTCCCCCTCCAGTGAGGCCAGGAGGTACGCCATCTTCTGGCTCGGGGTCAAGTTACTCCGGGCGTCCACTAGGCCGTCGAAAAGACCAACGAAGGTCAACCATTCGGAAAGGACCCCGGAGAACCTTGGCAAGTCCAGAGTTGGGAGTCGTCCCAACAGCTCCGGCTGAGGCTGCTTCGGAAAGGACTCGGGCAGGCCACTCGTCCGAGCTTCACGCGCCTCCTCGGCATACCTGCCTTCAGCCTCAATCAACTCGTCCGTGAGCGAAAAGAACTGCTCATGACCTGCGAAGCAGGAGTCCACGACTCCCTTTTCCACATACGAATCCTCGAGCTCAGCGTACGCCTCCTCCACTGCAGCCCTTCGAGCATCGACCTGCTTGAACCGCTTCATCAAGTTATGGACCCTATCCGGTCGACCTATCAAAGCATGGGCGCTGGTGACCCAGCGTTACTCAGTCCGCAGGCAACGGATTAGCATCTTAGGCGAGGACATCACTACTAAATACAAATTACAACGCGGCTCGAGCACAATTACAAAAATAACAAATAACAAATACAAAAAAATTAACAGCTAACAAATGCAGTTCCTATCAAATCGAGTTGAATAGAAATTAAACAAATAAGAACCGCTACTTATCAAATCAAATACAAGTTAGTACAAAAGAAAAGACAAATCAAATTAACAATAACAAATACTAGTGCGATCAAATCAAGTTAAATTCAAATTACGCAAATACAAATTACTACTCTTTAGTTCAAATACAAATTACAATACGAAAGTTACATAAACGAAGACACACATCACGGTCGATCAACAAAAAATGCCCAGCTCGGAAATCGACCCTTCGATAAGTAATCCACTACAACTATCCGACAACGATAATTAACCGATTACGTTAAAATAACCATCTACCTACATGACGCAAACTTCCGCTTGCGCGCTAAACGGGCGCGGCTTTTCAAATTTACCCGCAATTAACAAAGCAAGCCAACAAAGAAAGGAATTTTATTATTACGTATATTATAATAAAAAAAAATATTTTTACGTATTACGGACGGGCGTGATTATAGACACAAAATTAAACCAATCAACCCAACGCTCCCTGCCACCAAAATTATTTAATTTTTATCAAACACTATGGTCGGTGGATCGACCGGGAATCGATCCCAGAACCACGCTCTGCTACCAAATGTTACGGCCTGCAACTGCCTATCCCAGGAGTAGGATCCTCCGCGGCCCATGAACGGAAGAACCTACAAGCAGGTACAGGTCGGGCGTCCTAAACACTAAGGGTTAAGTTTCTAATTACATTAAACGATCAGGGGGGGCGTTACCTTCTAATGAACAGAGCTTATTTACCTCTATCCAAGGCGACTGGTCCCTCAGGATTGGTCAGGTCGCGTGTGGATGTATAGTGCTAGGAAAGTAAGGGTCAGTGATGTGTAACTGGGTGTGGCTGGTAGTGTTATTGACCTTATTAGACCGTTACCATCTGCAGCAGTTCGGCCCTCAGCACCTCTTCAAACTACGGTCTCCTTCCGCAGTCACTTTCTTCGTTTTCTACGATGACAGTTCTTTAACTCTGTCGTACGATTAACTACCTTACAGAAGCCACTAACTCTGGTTTGTTATAACGCCTGACTCGCGAAATGAACACAGAACGTACGGATCAAAGGTCACCGTTATTTCTAGAATATCAAATACCGCACTAGTAACTAATACAGTCGAATCCACTTATACAGATTCTGCGTTAAACCTAAAAGTCCCGGGTAAAACTCTCAGCAAGGGCCACGCGCTACGATTCCCAGTGGTATATTTACTATACGCGCCTATCTCAACGAGCTCCCGACCCAAAACGGACCGCGTGCTTATCTCTCGACGCGATGAATTGGACTCTCTTGTTCTAGCGTGTCCTCGACACGACGGGACGTCAAAACCGGTATCGGAGAGGCGCGCGCGCCCTCTGACGTCCATTATTGACATTAGCGCTTTTGCGCGAACAGCAACCCTAAAAACTTTTGAAAATACGTCAGTTCGAAAATCTTCCAGTTACCCGAGATAGCTTACACTGGAAGGCAAGAGAGATGGCAAGTATTTGCTCAGCTTTTAAATATTTTTAAAGTGTTTTTTTTACACCATCATCAAGTAGCGAACTCAGTCTCATCATATTTCTTGAGTACTCAAGTAAGGTCATTATCCCGCATACATCACGTATTACTCCAGAAGTAGTTGTTTTGGTTTCATATGCCGATAGCTTGTCATTGCCTGCTTCAGAATGTAACGAATTTCCTCGTAAGATTCACTCATTTTGGCGGACAGAAAACAATTGATAAATGGCGGGAAAAATGTTTTAAATTTTTGAGGTTTGCAGCTTTCTTTTTGTTTTATATTTGCAAGTACGCATATATTTTTTTTGTAAAATAAAAAGTTCGTTTGATTCTATACTGTTGCCCCACAGTGTGACGCAGTAGTTTAGCTACGCTTTAGCATAGGCGTGATAAGCTGTCACTGCCGTTTTTAAATTTGTAGATTTTTTTAATTCTCTTGAAGCATATATAAATTGTGATCATTTTACTTATTTATAATATTGATCATTTTAACTTAGTTTTTTGAATATGTGATTTAAAATTAACATTCGAATCTATATTTATACCCAGCAATGAAAAATTTTGTACACATTCTAATTTTATTTGAATATATGTATAATTTATGTCTAGTTTAAGTTTTTGTCGTGGTCTGAGTTGTATTAATTTAGTTTTTTTGAAGTTGAATTCGCTTAGCCATTGTTTTACTTTGTTTATAATTATGTCGATTCTTTCATTAAGTTTGGTACCATTGATATAAGGGAACACAACGGAAAAATCGTCGGCAAACATCACACAAAGCTCATCAATAATCTTGGGGACGTCATTGATGTAAATAAGGAAGAAGACACATCCGAGTACGGACCCCTGAGGGATAGAGTCCCGCACCGGCTGGGCCTTCGACCTGACACATGTTATGGTTTTTGAATCTTTATCTACATTTTCTATTTCAACGTACTGTGAACGATTGCTGAGAAAGGAAGCAAACCACTTATGACCTACAACACGGATACCAATGTCATAAAGTTTATTTAAGAGAATGTCATATTTCATTTTTTCATATGCTTTTTTCATGTCAAATGAAATTCCTATTGCGTATTTCTGACCGTTTAATATGTTCAAGACTTTACTAAAATATTTAAATGTGGCCAGGGTTGTCGAGTGGTTTTTTCTAAAACCATTAGGCATAGAATCTTTGTACATTAATGCTTGAAAAACGCAATTATTATTATACTAAATTTAGATGAACCAAAAGAACATTTAAAGTCTATCAAACGAATAGTTTTTAGATTTTGTCGTATTATAATGTTCTAGATCTATCTGTTGGCACGAGATGTCGCTTCTGTTGATGTAAGAAGATAAAATTAAAACGCTATGTGGTTATAAGATTCAACAACCTATTAGACAACATTTTTAAAATGGTCGCATTGAGTTGAGTGCAAATTCCTCCAATCTAACATACAGACATATTTAAAATTATTGCGTTTTTAGAGTTTGAGACAAAAATTCTTATATTTTGAGTGTTGTTTTAGAGACAGGGACTCTTCATCTCCTCAATATGTCTAGTAAAAAGTATTGTGTTCACGGCTGCATGGACTATGGAAGTAAGTATATACCGTAATTTGATAAGATTTAAACTAAATTTATTAAAAAATCTCTTGCATCTGCTATGCGTGGTATGGACGGCTGTAGGCGCTGATATCCATATTAATATATTATTATATGTAGTAAATGTAAGATTGTGATTTTGAAGTTAGGCGGGCTTCCACTGGAGTGATGACCTGGTATATGATGTAGGTGGCTAAGGACCGTGCTATGTGATTTTTATTGAAGAGGCAGAAGGCCTATGTTTAGTCTGTAACGACGATGATGATGATGATGAATTGTTTGTTTTATTTAATGTTATAGTCCGTGCTGAAAAAATTCGTCACTATAGTAATAGTGTACTGTAAAATATCAGTTTATTAATAAAAAAATTGTATTTGACACAATTGATTGTTCTTGTATTACAATAATAATAATAAAAATATTTCTATTCTTTTATTCAGTCCTGCTTAAGTCTTATGTATTCATGACTAAATTAAATTATGTATTTAGTCTTGAATATTGTATGTTAATAAAAACAGAGAACCCATCACCTCAATTCGTTTCATGGGTAGTATTTTATAAGACATATGTCAAATAATCTAATGTGTTCTGTTTAGTCGGCGGTATAATCATCTCGTTTACGCCAGACGTAAAATCCAAATTGACGATGGACAAGCTGCGTCAAAGGTGTTCACGTCTAGATCTATGATTGTCAAGCCGCCTGCCAAGCATGACAGGCTCAAGTCCAGCAGTAAACTTTAATAGGCCAATAAAGAAGAAA
The DNA here is from genome assembly GCA_033319125.1 of Parnassius glacialis. Taxonomy (NCBI): domain Eukaryota; kingdom Metazoa; phylum Arthropoda; class Insecta; order Lepidoptera; family Papilionidae; genus Parnassius; species Parnassius glacialis. Next base: position 8,043,498 of record JAVANC010000007.1, on the reverse strand, counting down.
AAAGTCACAAAAAACTTGCTGTGCTCTGATAATACAAGTGTTAATAATGGATTAATTAGCTTTTTGTTTTTCAGAAAAAGGCATTCTTCCAAGAGAATATGCGGAAACTGCCGAAATTCTCCTCTTTTTTTTTAAGGTATTCGATTCTGTTAATGGCAGCTATAGTAAAGAAAAAACTATATGTAAAGCCTCTTGAACCAGCAAGGCCAAACACAGAACACCATAAGTTGTGGAATGAAGCAAAAGCTATATTAAATAACATGAAATTTATAAATAAAATGTCTAATAATCATGAGAGTGTATCAACAATAAAAAAATGTGTATGGACACTACTTGGTGTACAAATTCTTTTAAAAAATTGGAAACTAAGTATGGTATTACTTCTGTTCTGTCTGGATGTAGCACCTCAACCAAGACCCTATTGAAAACTATTTTGAAACCATTAGAAGCTATGAGTGCCGCAATGTTAATCCAACACTAGAACATTTTCAGAGTGCCTACACTACACTTTTAATTAACAATATGTCTAGTATCCATGCCTCAGGAGCTAATTGTAAAAAAAAATTGTAAGGCTTTAGAATCTGTTATCATCACAGATAACTGCAAAGCTGCTGCTGTGTGTGTCCTTGAAACAATCCCGGATGTAGATATAATTGATATTAAAGAGAACATTGCTCCATATATAAAGGGGGCATTAGATTATGTTGGTGGATATTTTGCTAGATGTGCTAATAAATGTTTTTAAAAATTGTAGTGAATGTACTGCTAAAATATCCGCCTTACAAGAAAATGAAATCATTAACTTTTGGGAATATCCAGGTAAACGGTGGCTTTGCAGCCCCACTAAGTCTCTTATAGTGTGTGTATCTGCAGTGTAAGACATAACAAATTCAGTATTAAAAAATATTTAGATAGAGACAATGTTGAAGAATTAATAAAAATCTTGATACTAATTTATGTAGATTTAGATTTTTTGCTATGTAAAATAAAATAATTATTTATTAAATTTGTCTTGCCGCTTTTTCATATTCAATTATGTGTTGTATGTGTCACAATAATGAAGATGTGTTTCAAATGAAAGCCAAAAAATATTTCCAAAAATGTAAAAAAGACGATTTATTCAATAAATTACTTAACTTTCTGAAATGAGTTTTTATTTTACCTCAAAACCTATACTTATTGTAAGAAAAATTTCTTACAATAAGTAAAAAGAAAAAACATAAGGAAACATTAATTTAGTATAGCATAAAGGACTATATAGTAGCTATATATACTACGTGTATAGTATAACTATATGATAAATATAAATTGTTCCATCCGACACTACCAGACGGCAGCACATTCGTGAATTCATTTTTGGGTTTAAGATTCGTCTCTATTTCAGTATATAAAAAGTACTCTGTGCCGCGTGGCGCAGGCGCACTGCCTGCCGCGCCGCTCCCGACTGACGCGAACAGCTCGTTAAAAACATTAGAAACCTCATGCGGGTCCGATATTGGTTTATTGTTGATACGCAATTTAATGTTTTAATTATATTTTTTTTTACCTTAACATGCTTTGTTTTTTATTAGTTGCTTTATTCATTCTTTTAATTGATTGTAATTGTTTTCATTTCAAATATTTTTTATATTGTTTATAATAATTTTGTAAAATTTTATTTTTCGAATACATAACAAGAATTTTTGGTTATCTTTTATGTATACAAGATTTTTTATTACAGTATGTTAGCCATGATTTATATCGTTGTTTATTATAAAATTTCAATTGTTTATATAGAATACAATATTCTAGTGCATCGTGTAAAATTTTATTTAGTGAATTGTAATTTTCGTCAACAGTTTTATTATTTGAAATGAACTCTGGCCAGTTTGTATTTTGTAAATATTGTTTGAATTTATTTATATTATTTTCATTGTATATTCTTTTACATGTATAAAAATAAGGATTGTTATTTTGTTCTGATGGAATATTTGATCTGGTTGACTTGATTTTGGTAAAATTATTTGTGTTTATTTGAGGGGGATCTCTGAAGGGCTTCATTTCACAATTGAACACGGTATGTAGCGCTGTTGTACAAACTGATCCCTCTTAGTCGACTGCGCGATACTATATATTCCTAAAACAAATGGGAGATTACAATTCTACCCTCAACTTTTCTTGTTTTCTTTTATTATTTTATTTCCATTATTAACAATATATATATATATATATATACTTTATTTCTACACTATAATTTCATAGGTTTTAATTATTAGCGCTGTACCCTTATTCTTTTTTTAAATTATAATAGTCTAAGTTACTCCTTACGCCAGTGAAAACCCCCATCAAAATCGGTCCATTTCGTTATTTCATTAGTCAAAACAGTTTAAAAACAAATTAAGTTTTTTTGTTAAAAGTACCGTATATACTTTCATATGCAACAACAAAAAGATGTAATTTTGACATTACAAACAGATTACCTCAATTTTATTTGTTTGTATAGATTTTAACTTGTGACTTAATCACTGCATAAAATCTTGAAGAAATTGCCATAAATGCTACACTTTTTTCAACTCTGCCGCTACGTAACATGCAAGATATATGTATGTATTTAAGAAGGAATTTTACAATAACCTAGTTGAGTCGACGTGATAACTGATTTTAATTCCTTGACTTATATTAACATCTTTAAAATGAAACATGTTTTTTTTTATAGGATAGGGCGACAAACGAGCACACGTGGTGGTAAGTGGTTGCTGTGACGCATAGACATCCATATCTATCCTCAATAAACAATCAAAATGCAGATGCGTTGTTACCCGTAAGGAATAAGATGGAATGCCTCTTTTCCAGTAAAAAGGGTCTCCGGTTCTCTACACTCACAATACGAAACACATCAATGATAAGCAGGTGGTATTCTGTGAGTGCGTGATCCTTTCCTATTCGAGCCGATCCGTTCATGTTACAACTATACTACTAATATAGCTGCAGCATGGCTCTACCATGTATAAAAATGGTATATGGTTCTTAAAAAAGTATTATCATCATCATTACAGCCCTTCACAAGTCCACTGCTGAACATAGGCCTCCCCCAAGGAATGCCATAAAACACGGTCCTGAGCCACCTGCATCCATCAAGTTTCTGCATGTCGGACCAGGTCTTCACTCCATCTAGTAGGGGGACGCCCTACACGTCGTCCGCTGGTACGAGGCCGCCACTCGAGAGCCTTTTTTCCCCATCGGTTGTCGGTTCTTCGAGAAATATGGCCGGCCCATTGCCACTTCAGCTTACTAATCCGTTGGGCTATGACGGTTACTCTGGTTCTACTGCGAATATCCTCATTTCTAAGTTTATAACGCAGAGAACTCCCAGCATAGCCCTCTCCATAGCTCGCTGAGCGACCTTGATTTTCCTCATCCAGCCAGCAGTGAAGGATCACGTCTCAGTTCCATAGGTCATCATTGGCAACACGCACTGGTTGTAAGTAGTCTCGTTTTTAAGTTTTGAGGTATACCTGACGAGAAGATGTGCCGTAATTTCTCGAACGCTGCCCAACCGTATTGAATCCGTCGATTGACTTCTCGGTCGAAGTTGGACTTACCTAGTAGGATTATTTGTCCCAGGTAAACACACTTGTCAATAACTTCGAGCTTAGTGTTCCCAAAAACCACCGGCGTAGGTATGACATGGACATTAAACATGATCTTTGTTTTGTCCATGTTTATCTTAAGACATATCCATCGAAAAACACTATTGAGGTCATTGAGCATAGTGATAAGGTCCTCCAGCGACTTTGCCATAAGGACTATATAGTCGGCCATTCGAAAGTGAGTGATGTACACGCCATTTATGTTATTACCCTATCCTTTCCAGTACAGAAGCTTGAAAACGTCTTCCAATGTAGTGATGAAAAGTTTTGGGGATATAACATGACCCTGTCTTACACCTATCTCTAATTGTATAGGTTTTGTATTCGTGTTCTTTACTCGGATAGCCATCGTAGCCCTACTGTACAAACACTTCAGCATACGGAATCAAAGGTTTTCTCATAGTCCACATACGCCAGACACCGTGGCAAATTGTACTCCTCGGACTTCTGTACAGTTTGCTGAAGGGTATGTTCATGCTCTATGCTGCTAAAGCCTTCTCGGAAACCGGTTTGTTTGGGAGGCTGGAAGTCGTCAAGTCTGCGCGTGAGACAATTAGTAATGACTCTCGAAAACAGCATGTAGACGCGGCTCAGAATAGAAATCAGTATGTAGTTCTTCAAGAGAGCGTTGTCACCGTTGTTTAAGAATAAGACCACCGCAATTCTGCTCCACGCCTCCGGTGTAATACCACGATGGAGGACGGAAAAAAATAGCTTCTGAAGGAATTTAAGTACCGGTCTTTCACCCGCTTTCAGAAGCTCCGCTGTAATTCCATCCTCGCCTGGCGCCTTGCCGTTTATAAGTTGCTGGGGAGTCATTCTAATCTCGCTCAGATTTACGTCCGGGATATCATCGGAATAGTGTCGGATAAGAATCGCTCTTGGATCGTTACTCACACTTACGTGTGGCTCCAACGATGACGTGTACAGCTACCCATAGAACCTCTCAATCTCACTCAAAATCTCAGGTATCCCGGAAACGACGCTGCCACACTCGGTCTTCAGCTTAGACAGTTGTCTCTTTCTGGCAGACAGATCTCTAGCAAAGACTTTGGAGCCCTGGCTCGATCGCTTCTTCAATACGAGCGGTATTAAAGTCGCGTAAGTCCTGCCACATGCATTTGGAATTCTGTCTATTTAGTTACCTGTATGCTGTCAAATCTTCTGAAGACTGCAGTTTCGTATCCTGTCTAACAGCCATGAGATTACGAGTGCGATCGGAGAGTTTTTGTGTTATTTTGCGGCGGGTCTTGCAAACCTTAGCTCCGACCGCATTGACAGTATCCACGAGCTTATCATTTATATTGTCCACTGCTTTCCAATCTTCTAGGCACTGAAAACGGTTCGTATCTCGAGCTGAATGGTTTCGGGACTTTGTATTAGAGCATGAGTGGGACGGAGCATTGACTTCATTAGACGTGACCTGTCCAACTTAACGTTTCGGTTCAATGTGCCTCTCACCATTCGATGATCGCTGCCGGTTTTCACCCTGGCGATCACTGAGCCACCACTTAACAGTTGTCGTCTGGTCGTCATAATGAAGTCAACCTCATTTTTTGTCGAACCTTCGGGGCTCGACCAGGTCCACTTCCTGTGAGGCCGCTTCTGAAAGAAAGAGTTTACCATAAAGAGTCCCTCTTTTTCCATGAATTCGGCCAACTGCTGGCCCCTTCGGTTCCGTTGCCCTATTCCGAATGTCCCTTCTTTCAGCTCACTGTTCTACCTTGTGTCTAGTTTTGCGTTGAAGTTTCTTTTTAACACCGTGTAGTGGGTTTTGGATGAATGCATGGCTCTAGAGATATCCTCATACATTTTCTCCACCTTTTCGTCGGGGTGTGGCGAGGTTGGTACGTAAGCCTGTATGACCTTCAGCGAATACCGTTTGGTGATTCTGAGTATAAGGGACGCAACCCTCGTCGACACACTCCCAATCTTTACAACGTTGTTAACGAGAGACTTGAGATGGACAGATGGTCGCCATCCCGGAGATAGAACAAGTTGCCGGATTAGAGGATAAGCGCGTCCTCCCCCTCTTTTCAGACCTCGGATAATTCTATGATATTCTAGCGCAACTTGTCTATCTCTTCTTCCAACTCCAGGATCTTCTCGACAGTCCTCAGGCTGCCTGCGTTATATGTTGCCAGGTCGAGTTGTCGTAGGTGGCAACCGAACCTCCACCGGAGATTCTTAGCTCCCCCTGCCCCGTCGTTACCATGGTCGCCACCGTAGCCAGGAATAACGGGAATAACGGATTCCTATTTGCCATATTTGCCACGTTTGGTGAGCGGGTTGGCAACCGCAATGTTTTTATTGTAATTTTGTTTTTATCAGAAAAATGCTGCTGCCCATCCTCTGCTTTAGTTTCCCTCTGTCGCCTCTTACGACACCTACGGGAAGATATTGGATAGTGAGTATTCTTACCCGCCACTACACGGGGATACACAGAATCACAACTTACAGAACACCAACGTAAAATAGCATTTTAATGCTGCTGTATTTTGTATGGTGACTAAAAAGAACCAGAGACCCTTTTTACTGGAAAAGAGGCATTCCATCTTACTCCTCACGGTTGAAAACACATACTATATGTAGTTGCAGCATGGCTCTACCACGTAAAAAAATGTTGGTAAATAGTAACTTTTAAATCTAGCTAAAACCTTATTGTTGGCGCCATCTAGTTTATTTTATATAATGCATTTTTTCTAAACTTACCCGCCTTTAAGTTCCTATATTTTTGGGCGTTCGTATCTCCTCACCTGCACGCTAGTATATAATAAGAGAACACTAAGAACAGTCACGCAAGTCGATCAATTGAAGGAGAAGCAACCGCGCCGCATATAATTACTTTATACATACATACATACATACATATAATCACGCCTCTTTCCCGTAGGGGTAGGCAGAGACCACTTCTTTCCACTTGCTACGATCCTTACATACTTGTTTCGCTTCGTCCACTTTCATTATTCCCTTCATACATGCTCTACGGTTTAGGGTACTCTTAACCTGGCCTTTTTTCAAGACGTCCCTAATTTGGTCTAGAAATGTCCGCCTAGGTCTACCCCTTCCAACACTTTCATTCACACTCGCCTTATACACTTTTTTCGTCAATCGTTCTTCATTCATTCTCTCGACGTGGCCAAACCATCTCAGCATACCTTTCTCAATTTTTGTCACTACATCTTCTTTCAGACCAGATAAGACAATCAAATTAGTGATTAGTGAAGTTTTGTGTCCGCAAAGGAGAAGAAGAAGCGTTTGGTCGTTTGTACTTGGTGAAACCTGCCTCCGGAGCGTGGAAGATCTACGTGGGCGGCGGTGACAAGGTAGGCGTGCAATTTATTTAACGAACGCCCTTTCTCTCAACCAACATCCTTTTACAGTCCAGGATCGAAGACCGCAAGCTTCGCTAGTTTAAATTCTCTCTTTTCAAACCACTTATTATGCTGTTGGAATAATTCTACTTTCAAATAGATTTACCCTCTTTGTAAATTTAAGCCGACAAGTTGTCGTTAAAAGTCAACCGACATTTCGACATCAATTTTAAAGATTTTGTATAATTGTTTGTATGAAGGCTTGAAATTTTAGTATTTTATATTATACCCTACATAAACCACATTTAAAAAAAAATTAAACGACAACCCGGTAAGATGGTTTATTTATTTAATATTACCTATTACTTGTACAAAAATTAGGTACCTTCTTATTTAATCCAGTTTATTACTTGAATTTTAGCACTAATGATAATGATTTATGAAATACAAATTTAGGTGAGAAAATTGTTCTTATTATATTTTATTGTATAAACCATGTCATTATTCCTATATAATAGAAGAAAACACGATTGAAGTAAAACATTTCATCGCCGGAGACCAGTGATATCAAATTCCTACAAAGGGAGCAATAGCTTACATCCGCCGTTTTGACAGATTAGGCCCTTTAAGGGAATTGGAATGTTATTTTGAACATAAGTTTCTTTATAGTTGCTTAACAATCTAGAATAACATTTAAGTTAAGTTTAAAATCAATGTAGACAACATCAATTTCATCTCATGATTTAGGCTTAATCCATTGTAGATAAATGTACCCTACATTTATCTTATTATTAATACTTTGCAGGCGAATTGTCGTAAGCATTAACAGGTGTCACGTTGGACGCTGCCTTCTATTGCTTGTCTGGATACTTTATACTTGGCTCTAAAGAGATGGTGGTTGTTCACGCCCTGTTTTTTTAATTGCCCCGACAAATGTTGACTGGACTAGGGACCATGAGTAATCCAATCGACGTGCAACAGAGGACGGAGCCCAGGGGGAGGTAATTAATACGAACGGTAAGTTCGGTTCGAACGGGTTCAAAATCGAGGACCGACAACAAGGCCCGATCAGGCGTTAAGTATGTGCATGTAAGTAGTGTGTGGTAGTGTGTATAAATGGAACCTGACGGCCCGATGTAATCGGACAGGAGATCCACAGGCGCTGCTGTTCTCCCAATGTGCGATCCTCCAGTTGTAGTTCACTTTATCTGAACTCAAGTCTGACGTCACTTAACAATTTCAGTTTATCAACTTTATTGTACATTTAATTAACTTCAAACTCTACTAAATCCCCGTTAATCGAAATTAAAACGAGAGGCACGCGGCATCAAAGTTAAACGGTATGGTCACTTAGCAACAAAATTATAACCACACGTACGAACGCGATCTCTTCTCGAGTCACAAAGTTCAGCGTTCCACACGACAAGCAAATTCTTTCGTACGATATTAAAATGCCACAAACAAAATAAATATTGGCAAATGCACTTCAACATGCAATCACTATACAAATTGACGTAAATTACTTGCAAACAAAGTCAATTCAATCACTCAACTCAAGAAAAAGGCCTCGTTATCACTTCAAACGCTCAAAACAGACAACTCAATTCGAGGCGCTCTTAAAGAGACCCAAATCTTCAATAGTAAATTAGACGCGCGCAATTACTCAAATTCTAGACCATCAAAACCAACACTAGCCGCGCGCAACCGATCCCACGGTCGCAGACAATACAAACTTGTCGACAAAGCCGCGGCGTACAAGATACTGGCCGCCGGCCCACGCTCTGATAGCCGGGAAGCGGCTAACGCCCCCCCCCCCCCCCCCCCGGAGGCGTTTACCTCACCTCATACCATCGGGTGACGCGCCGGGCAAACGTTATTGGATGCAATTTCAAATGCCCATATTTGGGCCTTCACAGTGGTAATTAGGAACTGCATATAGTATTAATTACCTTCTTTATTAATTAAAACTGGTATACGTACACACACATGCGATATAGAGCCGAGGTAGCAGAATAGATTGACACTCGCTCTATTTAATAGTACGCGAGAAATTGAGTTCGTTCCTCAGCTGTATCAATGAAATTTAAAATTGCAATATTAAGTGGTCACTTACAGCGCGCTCCTTAAAAAAACGTCGTAAGGAGTTTTCAGCAGGTAAATCTCTCTCAAGACGCATTGATAGTAGCGCGACCGTCACTCCTTGCTTTAAAACTTTCAGAAATGAGAGGAGACCTGTGCCCAAGTGTGGGTCGTGTGCAGACTGTTACATTTAACTCATATACGATATTTTGCAAAAAAAAATCGTAATATTATTGACAAAAAAATAATAACTTCACAAAGAAATTAATAAAATTTATTTTGACATTTTTTTTAAATGCTACGCAATAATAATTTACATATAAAATAATACAATACGGTATTTAAACTAATCTTAAATTTTAAAAGGTGCTCCATGTAAATGACGACATTCGCTTGTGGATATGTCTTTTTATTCTAGCTAACACAATTCTTTTACGTTCAACTTAAATCACTTTTAATACAGATTTTTTTCTTATGATATAACTAAAGAAACTTTAAGCTTCAATTGCACAAAGCACTTCATTTAATAGTCATAAATGTTGTTTTTATTTTTATAGGATATAGTGACAAACGAGCACCCAGTTCACCTGATGGTAAGTGGTTTCTATGGCTCATAGACATCTATATCTATCCTCGTTTGCGAATCAAAATGCAGTAAGGACTATAATGGAATGTCTCTTTTCCTGTAAAAAGGATTTCCGGTTCTCTACACTCACCATACGAAACACAGCAGTGTTAAGCCGCTATTTAACGCTGGTATTCTGTGAGAGCGTGGTCCTTCCCCGGTCGAGCCGACCCATTTTTTTTACTACTAATATAGCTGCAGCATGGATCTAAAACGTATAAAGTAAGATTTTACTTACGATTATTTTTTTAAATAAGACTACAAATAACAAAATATAATATAAAATTGAAAATTTACTTTAAAGAAACCTATGTGATAATTCAAGTATCCACTGAGATGGCTTTTTCAGGTAACAAATTTTTATCTGCATCAGATCGGTCAGAGCCCATTATTTCATCCTCTATTTCTTGCAATGTCCTATCCTTAGTTTCTGGCAAAATAAAGTATAAAATAGCTAAACAAAATATTACTAGCAAAGCGTACACAGCATAAGTACCCGAAACACCGATAAAATCTATCATCACTGGTGTTAATTTTAATGTGAGGGCTAAAAAAATTGTAAATACTATTCCTGATATACAAGAACATATACCTTTATATTCCAAAGGATAAATTTCTGCAGATATTGTATAAGATAGTGGTACTAAACCAATATGAGCCACGAAAGTATGTAATAATATTGTGAAAGGGATTAGCCATGGTACTTGAGATAATATATCATATTTGGATTTTAAAACTGCCACTAAACTTATAATGAACATTACTGCAGTTGTCAGGGAACCTAAACTAAATAATAGCTTACGTCTTTTAAATTTCCGTATAATAATACATGATATACTTAAACCGAAAATTAACAAAAGATCAGATACTATGGAACAGTATATTGCTATTGATTTACTGCCGGTAATTTCTACTAATATTTGCGTTATATAAGCCATTAGAAAGTATCTACCACAAGAATCAATACATAAAGTGAGAAGTGCAGTTATAATGCAAGCTTTTTGCATCTCTTTATTTTTTAATGTTTTTATAAAACTCTCTACAATAGAAATCTTTTTAGTTTTTTTAATATAAGTTCCTGTCGCCTCATCTGTGCTTTTATTAAGTCTGTAAGCTCTCTTTTACTCTTAACAGAGTTTCCATTCAACCAAGTGAAGGTTTTCTCGCATTCCTCGAAACGTGCTTTCATAGCTAAAAAAGACGGGCTCTCCGGCCAGAATAGTATAAATATTACAGCTAACGCTGTTGGAATTATACAAAATGCAGCTATTTGTCTCCATGTACAAAAAATTGCAAAACAATGACAGGCCAATGAACCTACGCCTACTGATATTATCTTAATTGTCGTGAAATAGCCTCTTCTACGTGGACTTAAATATTCACATATAGTAATCGAACCGATAAATACTCCACCTACACTCAAGCCTTGGATAGCTCTAGCAAAAACTAAGACCGTGATACTGTTAGCAAGGGATAGTGTGAGCCAGCCGACGATCAATGTGACATTCAATCCGATGCAGGTCATCTTCCGCCCGAAGCTTTGAAATATATGTGAGAAAATTAAGAAACCGAAGATTCCGGAAATGCCATTAGTTGATGCTGAAAATACAAAAAAAAATATTATTTTAATGTTTAATAGCCAGTCATATATCCTCATATATCCATATATCCTGTCCCTGTTTTTCAATACGTGCATCAGCCACTCGTACCTACAAGCTGATCTAATGAAAACTACTGTTGTGTCCATAGTGAAGAACAGGACAGGAGATATGTCGGATAAGAGAAACTATCGCCCAATCTCCCTCGCTACTACGATAGCTAAGATATTGGATAGTCTGCATGACTCTTGCTTACAAAATTACTTACACCTACATGATGCGCAGTTCGGTTTCCGGCCCGGACTATCGACTGAAAGCATACTGTGCAATACTACACAGACCGGAGGACTCCTGTTTACGCCTGTTTTCTGGACCTCTCCAAAGCCTTCGATCTCCTTGCACATGATGTACTTTGGAGGAAGATGGAGGACAGGGTTATTCCAGCAGAGATGATTAATATATTTCGGTATTGGTATGCTAATCATACCAACCATGTTAAATGGTCAAACAGTCTCTCCGAGTCGTACACATTGGAGTGCGGAGTGAGGCAGGGAGGGTTATCGTCTCCGAAACTCTTCAATCTGTATGTTAACAATCTCTTGGTGGAGCTCAGCAGCATGCGTGTTGGATGTCGTGTGGGTGGTGTTAGTATCAATAGCATCAGCAATGCGGATGACATGGTGTTGCTGGGTCCCACTGCGAATGCGATCGGAGAAATGTTGAAGGTCGGCGAGACTTACGCTGCCTCGCATGGTCTCGTATACAACATTAAAAAAAAGTGAATTCATGGTCTTTAGGGTCGCCGGCAAGTGTCCCGAATCTATTCCTGCAATAAACTTAAATGGATCAGAACTAAAGCGGATTTATCAATTTAAGAACCTAGGGCATATTCTTGCCGACGACCTTAAGGATGATCTAGATATAGAGAGGTAGCGTAGGGATTTGGCAGTGCGCGGCAATATACTGACTCATAGATTTGCCCGCTGTTCGGACCAGGTCAAAATAACATTATGTAAAGCGTATTGCCAGGATCTGTACACGGGTGGTCTGTGGATTAGGTATGCCAAAAATCGTTAAACATCCTGCGAGTCCAGTACAATAACGTTTTCAGGATGATGTTGGCACTTCCCTGCTCCTGTAGTGCTTCTGATATGTTTGCACAGACCAGGACAGAAAAAAGTAACGTCGCTGATAGGAAAGATACGGAAAAGTGACAACAGTATCCTGAGAACGGTGGCAGATGATCCGCATGCGCCTATTGTGAGGCTTTCGTGCGGACGATGACTCATACAGTGGATGGTAATTCTTCTAGGTGTCGACCACACGGAGTGCCTCTTAGGTACATGACAAATTAGAATTTAATTTAATCTAATTTTATTTTGACTTCATTTAATTTAATTTGGATTAATATGATTTAGTTTGATGTAATTCAGTTCTAATATAAAATAATTAATATTATTTTTTTTTCAAAATACTAACAATTATTTTTTTTAAGCGATAATGTAATACTAACCCATGGATCTTCGTTGTCTGAAAATAAATGAATTTGAATTTGAATATATACACACACACACACATATTCCGGAGACACTGTAGTGTCTCACGCCAAGTACACGTTCAAAATATTATGTAATATGTATGTAAACGTATAGGCGTGAGAATACAGTGTATATATTCTCGAATCAGATGTCAACAATACCTCACCAAATTTGTAACTTCATATATTTAATTATTAACGAAACGTCAACACTTTATACAGTCATTTATCATTCTGTTTATCAATTGTTTCCATAAAACACTAAAAATAAATTTCTATCTATAAATTATTGCATACTTTTCAATGTCTCAAATTTTTGCTTGCGCCGTTTTCCAATTCCACAAAAGATTTAATAATTTCGGTCGAATTTTTTAAATATTTAAAGATTGTTGACTTGAGTGCTTGACGTTTAAGCCATGTTTTCATTTATTTACTTTTAAGATTTTTGGTATGGATGCTTGTCTTTTAAGCCATGTTTTCATTTATCTCGGTATCAAATGACTATAATCCTTTATAGTACACTGCTTAACAATATGTTGATGCGTCACATTGCATAGCCCTTGGGCGATTTCGACGGCAATTTGACCCAGCAGACAGTTGGCGATATTATCTCAAGGCTTCTAAGCAGATGGACACCTTATCTTGAGAATATTGGTATGGCAATAGAAATGCAATATTACTCATAAAAAAGTGATATTAGAAGCTCGATATTTTGTTTAGCAGTTGTTTCCATTTAACAATAAAAATTATTTCTATCTATCAATTATTTGATACTTTTCAATATCTCAAATTTTGCTTGCGCCGTTTTCTGATTCTACAAAAGATTTTACTAATTTCAGCCGAATTTTTTATCTTTTTAAAGATTGTTGGCTTATATGCTTGTCTTTTAAGCCGCGTTTTTAATTATCTCAGTATCAAATGATTATAATCATTTATAGTACACTACTTTACAATATGTTGATGCGTCACATTGCGCAGCGCTTGGGCCATTTCGACGGCAACTTGAGCCAGGAGATCTCATTAATATTTATAAGCAATTATTGTATAAAGTTTAGATTATTATGCAGTTAAAATCATGCCTAGTTTTTTGTAATTTTTAATTGTAATGCAACTAAGTAATTTGTATTTTTTTCAGCAATGGATGGTGTTCAATTATACCTAAGGATATTAAATCGCAATTATACAATTTCTGCTGTTAGACAGCAGTCACATTCCAATTGTCTGCTTTTGAATAGCCGTCGACTTATAATTTCTGCTATTAGTCAGCAGTTGAGCTTTGATTTTTTAATATTCAAGAATACTTATTTATCGAATGAAGGAAAGTTTAGATAATTTAAAGTATAAGATTGTGCTTTGGATATGTTAATTGACGAAATGATAAGTTAAAACTGTGTCAGTAATGTTAAACACAAAAATTGCCCCTTCAGTTATTATATCTTTAAAAAAATTGAAATATACCAACAAACTTCTATGCAGACAGACCTTATTTTTTTAAACGCGCCAAACTGCAAACTGACATTGACAAGAACAGTTTTTTTTTTGTTAAATATATGTAATCTATATATTCTACAGTTTCGCTCAAGGCGGTTATAATATAATATAGAGTGAGCGCTTGGAACATTGTAACCATCCCTCATTTTTCTTAGAAAGAGAGGCACCGAGTTTTGTATTTTATCTCAGATAAATGTTTACACAAAATAAAAACATTACCAACGTTTAGACTGTTATTGACTTAAAGTAATATTTTAAGCGTATGCTAGAACGATAATCTTACATTTTTTATCGCTAATCATAGTTGGTATATTCAATATACTATTATATTATATATTATTAAATAACACGAAAAAAAAACACTATAAGACAAATGTTCTTTCCCTAAAACCTGGAGGTGCATGTTACGCTATCTGATTTAGGAACGTTTCTCTAGTATGAAGTGCGCACTATATTTTACAATCTCCTTGGTTTCGCTCCACAGTTCATACCACAGACTAACTAGTAGATTATAGTTAGTCTAGTTACGTCCTAGTTACTTGACTCCACCGAGTCAGCAATTCATTCTTGGGGCGATGTATACGCTTTCACAACTGGAACTTTTAAAATATACTAAATTTAACCTGTTCAAAGTTCAAAAACTTTATTAAAATAAGTTTAAAGGGTTATTATAATATTAAGGAATTTATGGATGACATAACCCCTGGAAATGAGGTGATCACTACCATACTATTTCTAATTTGTTGTATGGTTAATTGTGTACATGATTGTAAGCTGTTATTTAAAAAAATACCGCTGGGTTTCTTGCTGGTTCTTCCCAGGACAGTTTTTTTTCCGAACCAGTGGTAATTAAACAAAAAAGTGACTTTCAATAAGTATCATTTAAAATCTATATTCAATATGAAAGTTTCTGTTTCTGTTTCTACCGAATGTCCACACGATACTTCTCTACTTGCATACTCTGGTACAGTTGTAAGAAAATATTTAATTATCAGTAGAGTTTTATTTAAAGTTACATTAAAATTCAAAGTTAAAGTTTTATACCCAAGTTGACTGTATATAGAATGGAGTCTTTTTTTTATAAAAAAAAACATCACTATTGTTATGAAATAAGTACCTATTTAATTTAATTCTTAAAAAAAAAACCCGGTCTCGATACGTCAAATATTCGAGAGTAATCGTGACCACGTAAAAGAAATCCGAACGTCCACGGAATTTTTTTTTCAGTTTTCTTAAAGTAGCAAAATAAAATTGATTTGAACAAAATACGAGATAGATTGATTAAATTTTCTTGAAATAAATTTACTCATATTTTCTTATGAGTGAGTGCAAATCAGTTGTTGTAGATGTAGTTAAAGAGCAAACAATTTCTTGACCTTGACGTGTTGAGAGTAAAGCACAAACTCAACCGCTTCGTGGTATGAGGTGTGCGATATTTGAGAAAAAACAGAAATTGTGTATTTTACAAAAAGATATGAAATCCGATCAAAAACAGTTTCACTTTGAAGCATCGCGCCAAGTACACTTTCAACTATAGTAACAATAATAATTATTATATTTTAAAAAAATATATAAAATAAAAAAAAAACCAAGTACATAACCGTTTTAGATTCGAAAAAAACATTGCTGAAAAAAGTAATAATAAAAAAATGGTGTCCTTGGTATGCATTATACTTTATAGTACGAGCATAACTCAAAAAGTTATAACAAAACGACTTCCAATGTCAAGTTGGGTGATCGATACTCTTAATCATGCACACCAAGTACACCATTTTTTTTTGGGTAGTTTACAGTATTGTTTACGACGGTGTATACTTAAATTAAATTATGTTGACACCGAGACTATATTTATGCACTGTTACACTGTGCACTCGAGATATGACATGAACATTGTTTGAATCGGTGTACTCATAAAAATAATTCATGGGTATGAGTAACTAACCTATCCAGGAAGCTTGAGCAGAAGTAGCTGTGATGTCTGTGCTATTCGGAGATAGTATCGCCGGATTTAGCACAGTCGGGAAAGCCACCATGATTCCCATGGCAATCGAGTGTAGACATCCTGGGATCAGTATAAATATCTGCAAAAAATATTATTATGTTTTGTAAGAAGTCCTTGAAAAATTATGTCGTTTAGAAATTCATAGAAGAATATCATAGAAGATTTCGTTAGCTCAAAGGTGATTAGTGTTCGCTTTGAATTTTCATAACACCCGAGAAAACTGAATTTAACACCGGGAACATCTCAGAAATACTTAACTGAATATGCTGATTTACCTCATACTTTGGGTACTAGGGACGCTTTTTCTGTCTAAGAGTCGGTCTGGGTAGGCATCTTTAATTAAACTACTGAAAACCCACCATCATTAATTTTTATTTTTTGTCTGAAAATAACTCACGAGGTTACCAAAATAAAGCACTTGATTGTGTAGTTGACTTATTTATCAGTCATTATCAATGTTTCGAGCGGCCACTTGAGCGTTTCATTCAAGTGGGCAGGCAGAAAAAGTGAAGTGCTTGAAAAAAACATGAAATGTAGAAATTTTATAATTTGTGTTCTCAGTATGACTCTATAAGAGATGTTCAATGTATTCACGGTATTAGTGTGATTTGCTAATAATGTAGGTAATTTAAAAAAGTCATTAGCTAACAACCTGAGGGTATAAATATAAAATTTCATCTTGATAACTTCATTACTTTTTACGTAACCTTCAGTCATAGACGACTGGAATGACTGACTCGATAATTTTGGAAAAAAAATCGAACACCATGCGGTGATTAAATTCCTCACTAAACAGAAAAACGTCCATGAAGAAATGGTGGCCGTTTACCAAGACTGTCCCTTCAATGTCACCAATGTGATCAAGTGAATTCAAAAGAAGTAGGGAAAGAATCGAAAATGACCCCACCTGGGTGAGCCAATCACAGCAGCTACAGAAGAAAATGTGAAAATTATTGTAAAATTTGTATTAGAAGATGCACGATTAAGAATTAAGATGTTATCAAAAATTACTAATCTATTCGTTGGTACATATACACACTGTATTGATTTTTCAGTACAGATCACATTCATATCCTTTATCAAATTCTACAGATCTAATAGTACAATCTGCCACTTTGTCTAACGTAAGGAGACAATGAGAAAGCCTTGTGCCACAGTCCCTTCAGCGATACGTCGATTGTCGGTACATCGATGCTGTAATTTCTATACCGTAGGGCTACGATGGCGATGTGAGTAGGTACTGAACCAGAATACGAATACTATTGAACTACCGAGATGTGTAAGACAGGTTCTCGTTATATCCCCAAAACTCTTCGTTCAATCATTATTTTTATATTTAAACTGAAGTTTCAAAGTTGGCTACTCTTTGACAAATAACCCTGTAAACCTATTAAAACAGATTTATGCTTCCAAAACGTTCCACTTTATAACATTTTAATCTTGCATTGTTTATAAACTCAAATTTCTAATGAAATATACAGATAACTTTTTATTACTTTCTAATTACTTAACACTCGCAGATATCATGAATCTAATTTTGGACATAAAGTTTCCGTACCTATCTCCAAAAGAAAAGGTCAGCATTGCACATGTCGGGTTATGATCCAAACGAAAACTCTCATAAATATCTCTAAATTAAATGTGTATATATTATGTTTTCCTTTTTTAAGCGCATACTGTTTCTAAAATAAATTTTGTACTTATATAGTTTGTACAACCGTTAATGTAAAATTTGTTTTTTAAAAATAAATCCCGCTGGGTTTCTGGCTGGTTCTTCCCAAAAATTACTTTAAATAAGAATTACACATGTGATCTATATTGAATAAAAAAATATTCTATTCTATTCTATTGTAATAAAAAAATCTCAATCATTCTGTCCTTTTTATCTTTAAAATTCAAAATGCGTGGTAATGTATTATTTTAACTATTTTTACTGCGCATCCACGCATCCGTAAGGGTCAATCGGTAGGCAAAAAAGTTTTTGCCCATGAACCACTATAATTTTGCTATCATTTTAAATAAAAGTAGAAGCCTTATTTACTCGTATATTCAAAAATTTCATAACGGTATATCATTATTTTTATATTTAAACTGAAGTTTTAAATTTGGCTACTCTTTGAAAAATAACCCTTTGAAAAATAACAGTTTGTACTTATTAAAACCGATGTTTGCTTCCGAAACGTTCCACTTTATAATATATTAATCTTACCTTTGTTTATAAACTCAAATTTCTAATAAAATACACAGATAACTTTTTATTACTTTCTAATTACTTAGCACTCACAGATATCATGAATCGAATTTTGGACATAAAGTTTCCGTACCTGTCTCCAAAAGAAAATGTCAGCACTGCACATGTCTGAATTGTATACAAGAGATCACTGAGTGTGAAGTGTGGATGGGCGTTTATTATAACTAAATTACAGTTTTAATTTTCAAACTGGTTTAACTGATGCTGATTTAACCCGGCGTCAAAGACGTGAAAATAATTACGCAATTGATGAGAACGGGACGGTTATAATCCAAACGAAAACTCTCATAAATATCTCTAAATTAAATGTATGTATTGCTTTTTTAGTATAATATTATGTATTTCTTTTTTAAGAGCGCACCACTACTGCGTTCAATTTAATCATTTTAATTATATTAGGTGCAACCCTAAAAACATTTGGAAATACGTCAGTTCGAAAATCTTCCAGTTACCCAAGATAGTTTAACCTGGAAGGCAAGAGATATGATGATGGCAAGTATTTGCTCAGCTTTTAAATATTTTTAAAGTGTTTTTATTATACCATCATTTAGTAGCGAACTCAGTCTCATCATGTTTCTAAAGTCCTCTTGTACGGTCATTCTCTCGCATACATATCGTATTACTCGAGAAGTAGCCCTTAAATTCCTAAAATCACTTGATAAATCTAAGGAACCTGTAAGCAATGGTATGCCCCTGTTGTTATGGTTTCATATGCTGATAGCTTTTCATTGTTTATTACTATCCTGCTCCGTCGTTCGGTCGATGAATGTATTTTTCCCGATTTATGGAATCCAGCAAATATAATTCCCATACGTAAAAAAGAATTATAAACCTCGATTGAAAATTATCGTCCAATTACAATTTGAAAAATTGTTTACATCTTCATCTTCTCTGTTATCATCTTTTCATAAAAGATCAGTCTACGGTATTCAAGTTTTCTCTGTTCTCAAGTTATTTCCTCCTACGTATGGAGAATGGTGGTCAGATGGACGTGGTCTAAACTGATTTCCAAAAAGTTTTTGATCGTGTAGACCACGACCTTCTGTTCCATAAGCTTTATTGTACAGGGCTTGTGAATTCTTGGCGGTGGTTCTTGAATAGGTGTTATGATGTAAGCTTACCAGGGGGTGCTGCATTAAGCATATTCGTTCAAACGAATGTTCCCATTTATCTCCAAAACGGTTTGACCGATTGAGATGTGGTTTTCTATAAAGGGGTTGTTATTTATTGGCGATAGTTCCTAGATAAGTGTTATGGCGTTAGCTCACCAGGGGGCACTGCAATAAACATACAATTTAGCATTATGGTTCTTTACTCCATAATGTTACAGTTTCCTAATCTCGAAGCGGATTTTGGCAAAAATAACCTCAAAAAGTAGGGTTTTTTCGATGCTACCAAGGACCTATTTTAAATAGACACATTAAACACGAATGAACACTATGGCTCTAAAAACAGCGTAATCCACTAATATTAGTAAGAATTACGAGTAATAGAAACATATAGCCACGCCACAAGATGCGTGATTGAAACTTGGAGATTTGCACGACCTTTATACATATTGCCAATACTGTGAGTCGGTCAGCCTCTCGGGTTATTTGAGGCGACTGGGGCTCCATGACCACTCCGGACTCAAATGCAGATGGCGGTGCTGCCGAAGGCTGCCATCTGGTTGGGCATTTATTTATTAATGTGTTATTTATTTATGTAAGTATTTTTAATATAATATATTTATGTATATTTAACATTTCCTCTTTTTTATTTATTCAGCCCTACCAGATGAGAATATGTTATAAATACTCCAAAATAATAATAATAATGCTTTAATTCACCTCATAAAATAACTGTACAAATTAGGCGTGTGTGCGTGAATGGGTGTGTATGTGTGTGTGTGAGTTTGTGTGTGAGTTTGTGTGTGTGTGTGTGTGTATGTGTGTGTGTGTGTGAGTGTACGCGCGTGCGTGTATGTGTGCGTGTGTGTGTATGGTTTGTGTGTGCGGGTGCGTAAGTGTGCGTGTGCAAATGCCTGTGCGTGTGTGTCCGTGTCCGTGTGCGTGTGCGTGTGCGTGTGCATGTGCGTGGGCTTGTGCGTGTGTGCGTTAAATCAAATTTTGTTTTTTATGGACTACACTGATCATATTAACTCCCACAAAAGTTATTTTAAAAAAACGCGGGTTATGGACTTATTTTAGACTGTATTTATTTATTTTATTAGGGTTTTTCGACGCTACCAAGGACCTATTTTAAACACATTAAACACGGATGAACACTATGGCTCTAAAAACAGCGTAATCCACTAATATTAGTAAGAATTACGAGTAATAGCAACATATAGCCACGCCACAAGATGCGTGATTGAAAATTGGAGATTTGCACGACCTTTATACATATTGCCAATACTGTAAGTGGGTGACGTATCTAAGGTTAATATATCGTTGGACGCCATTGTGTTCGCACTACACACTAATACTAACAAAACAGTATCATAAGGGTGAAAAAAACGTTCGCTGAGTCTAGAGAGCGTCTTAAACAATAACCCTTTAATGATATTAAGATACTATTCATGACAGGCACTATTGCTCATGGTCATGTTGTTGTCGTGAATCGATTAGGTAAGTGATAGAAAAAATAAAAGAAACAAGTACATTTTTAATTATAGGTTTATGGTTTTTGAACAGCGATTGGAAGTTAAAAATATTTATTTAAATACATTTACTTAAATTATTCATCGTGCTCCTGAAAACAATCATCTAAAGCAGTTGCCCATTTTTTTCACTTCCCATTAATTGAAAAATTTTAGAATATATCTAAGGCCTAAATTTCTATTGGATAATTTTTGTCGTTGTAGACGGTGCATGCTCGGACTACAAGCCTATTAACGCTGGTATTCCACAAGGCTGCGTGCTATCAACAACGCTGTTTCTTCTGCATATTAATGATATGTTGCTAACTGGTATCATTCATTGCTATGTGGATGACAGCACTGGTGATGCTCTATGCACCGGCCGTGCTAATATTTCTCGGGAAAACGTCGCCGAGTACCGGAGCAAACTTGTGTCTGAAGTCGAATCTTTGCTGAACAAAGTCTCGGATTGGGGGCGACTAAATCTAGTCCAGTTTAATCCTCAGAAGACACAAGCTTGCGCTTTTACCGCTAAACAGAAACCCTTTGTCGTATCTCTTCAGTTTCAAGGCATTCCCCTCCTTATCTCAGCCAGTATCGGAATCCTCGGATTCGACATTTTTTTTATAAGATTAGGGTGACAAACGAGCACACAGTCCACCTGATTGTAAGTGGTTGCTGCGGCCCATAGACATCTACATCTATCCTCTATTACAAACCAAAATGTAGATGCGTTGTCACCCGTGAGGACTAAGATGGAATGCCTCATTTCCAGTAAAAAGGGCCTCCGGCCACCTGCACTCACCAAGCGAAACGCAGAGGTAAACCTCTACTTCACGCTGGTTTATCACATATCTTTTTATGTTATGTTTATGACATATCGAATGACATGCAGTTTCGTGGTCACTTGGAAGAGAAAGCCAAATTGGCCTCTTAAAACCTTGGAGTGCTCAGCAGAGTGGGACAGTATTTCATGCCGGCACACCGCCTGCAACTTTACAAGGCGCAAGATCGGCCTCACATGGAATACTGTTCCCATTCTTTTCGATCGGCTCGATTCATTGGCACTGCGAAGAAATGTTGCATCCTTTTGCATTTTCTTTCGCATTTACCACGGGGAGTGCTCTGAGAAATTATTCGGATTAATCCCAGCCGCCAAATTACACGAACGCACATCGCAGCAGAACTCACGATACCATCCACATCGTCTAAATGATTGGCGGTCCACCACAGTGCGATTTAGAAGATGTTTTCTTGCTCGCACAACTTCGTTGTGGAATCGATTACTATCAGCGATTTTTCCGGACCGATACGACTTAGGGACCTTCAAGAAAAGAGCGTACTCCTTTTTAAGAGGCTGGTAACGCATCTGCGATTTCTCTGGTTCTCCTGGTGTTGCAGTTCTTCATGGGCGGCGGTGGTCACTGACGATCAGATGAGCCGCATGCTCGTTTGCCCCCCTCCTATAAAAAAAATAGACAACACAGATGTCGCATAAGCCTATGAAGGCCAAATGTGTAACTTCTCAGCCGTCATTAAACTACAAACATCTGATCTTCCATTAGTCTCCCAAAATATACGTAACATCTAATTAAGATGACTTGCGGATAAACTTGGGTTACTTTAATTTTCAAACAGATGCAATCATTTTAAATGAATGCAGAATAGATATACATAAAAACATCCCACAAATTGAGAAATACGTGTCATTCCATTTCTCCGTGTAATGGCGGGTAAAAATACTCACTACCCCATATCATCCCGTGGGTGTCTTAAAAGGCGACAGAAGGAAACTGAGGCAGAAGGTGGGCAGCAGCATCATTCTAATAACAGCATAAAGCAATAAAAAACTACGGTTGCTAACCCGCTCGCCAAGCGTGGCGTCAATGGCAATATACCTCTATGAGCCATGACATTAATAAACGGCCCCCAGTTCCCGGTGGCCTCGCTATTCCTGGCTACGGTGGCAACCAAAGTAACGGTGGGACAGGGGGTGCTAAGAATCTCCGGTGGAGGATTGGTTGCCACCTACGATGACTCGACCTAGAAACTTATAAATCACGCACCCTGAGGACTGATGAGAAGATCCTGGAGGTGGAAGAAGAGATAGACAAGTTGAGCTGGAATATTATAGGATTATCCGAAGTCTGTAGAGAGGGGAGGACACGGTTATCCTCAAATCCGGCAACTTGTTCTACAGACGACACAACTGTTTAGTGATCTCTCAGTGATCACTAGGGTGAAAACTGGTAGCTATCACCAAATGATTAGACGCACACTGAACCTAAACTTTAAGTTGGAGAGGTCACGTCTAATGAAGTCAACGCTCTGTCCCCCTATGTCATCTGTCATGCTCTAATCCGAAGTCCCGAAACCTTGCAGTTCGAGTTACAAAATTGTTTTCAGTGCCTAGAAGATTGCAATGCAGTTGACGATATGAATAACAAGCTCCTGGAAACTGTCCATGCGGTCGGTGATAAGTTTTGCAAGATCCGCCGCAGCACAAAAAACTTTTTTTTTCTGCGGTATATGTAGAAAGTCAACAGCTGTTTTAAGTGCTCCTATTTATAATTTTAAATTATATTAATTTGTAGAATTGTTAGGGGTAAATTCGCACTGTTACATTACAATTACAATATGGCAAGCATCAACAATGTAGACAAAATACAGAAAGAACTAGAAGTCAGCTGGATGCAAAAGATGGCAGAATTCAAAGATCGTCTGAAGGCTGCACTGGTCCCTTCCCATCCAACGTTAGTGCAGCTAAGGAATTTCATGCATTCAAGGATTTGGTCACACAAATGGTTAGTATACTGCAACTGCAAGTTAGAAGTTGTGTAAACACAATTGATGGACTTGACATGCGACAACGGCAAAACGTATTGCTGTTCAATGGCATCCCAGAGGACTCTGAAGTAAGCTTAATTGATAAGGTTCTAAACTTAATACATAACAAGATGGGTCTTTCCGATGTGAGTGGCTCCTCAATCAAACGGTGTCACAGATTGGGATCGCAAGGTAAAGGTCAAGCTAAAACAGTCCTTGTCCAGTTTCATGATCACCACACAGTATTAGTAATTTGGAATTCTAAGGCCAAATTAAAAGGTACGTCTTTCACATTGTTTAAGTTTCTCACAAAGATACGTCAAAATATTCACAAGCAGGCCAGGAAGCACTTTGGCATGAGGAATGTGTGGACGCTCGATGGCACAGTATACATTAAATTGCGTGATAGTAGTCGTGCAAAAGTAACTTCAGAGGAATGCTTCAATTATCTTGCCGCCAAGTATTCGCCAGGGTGTTCTACTCTTTCTAATGCAACACCTCGCAAAAACGAAGATGGCACAGGTAATCTATCTGGTGGATCACAGCAAAGTACATCTAAATGTAATCGCCAACAAGAAGTGGTCCCACGCTGTCAACGGGCACCATTAGGTTCAAGCAAAGAAAATAAAAGGGTACGTCGTGTTGTGACCAAAAAATAATGGCATTGGTGATATTTTCGAACGCTTTCTTATAATTGTAACGATTCATTAAAATAATTAAATTTTACTTTATTCAGTCTTAATTTACTTGATATTAATCAAGCTTTTTATTTTGTAGTCTTAACGGTATCATTACATTATATTTGTCTTCTTTGTTTAATTAATTTAACTACTAAGGATTTAATATTATGTATTATCTACTTTGTACTTTGTATAATAATGCAAACTATACTAGTAAGTAAATTTTGTTAGTAATAAAGTAGGTAGAAAAATACAAACTTTGTAAAAGATATTGTTGTTCTTACGATTCGCCAAGTATGGCAGGCAAAGTTCTTAGACCTTACAGCCTTGTGTGATTCAATATTTATAAATACTGCTGGAAAACAGATTTTATTCCATACCATGATTAAATTTACATTGTTTACTGTATCCCTATTAACATTGATTTTGAGAAATGATTTGGTTACACAGACACAAAAAAATTAAATTTTTGACTTTTGTCTTCGTTGGGAAATATTACTAAGTTGTGGACTTATTTGTTGTTGTTTTGTTATACTCTGTTTCTGATATCTAATTTTTTAATAGTTTTTATTAATGTTTTATTAATTTTAAGGTATATTTTAATACAATGATTGTTATCTTTATCAGTCAACTGATGGGATAGTGCAGTGATAGTAGAATAGTAGATTTACTGCGAATAGCGTAGTAATTATTTTATACTTATATATTGATTTATATTTGGTTATTTTATTATTTATGTATTTATCTAATATACATATTAAATATAAATATATTTAATGGTAGTTTAAAAATGTCTGATGGTGAATGATTTTATTCCATTGACAGTTCAGACTCCTCTTACGCCTCTGATAATGATCTAACAGATGATTTACTTCCCTTACGCGATCGTTAAATAATATTTTTCTGCCTTATAATAATTTTTTTATCGTTTGTCATATTAATGCCCAAAGCATTCCAAGTCACTTTTTTTACTTAGAGGAAGCAATTTCACTAGACTGTGTTGATGCTATCTTAATATCTGAGAGTTGGCTTAAACCATCTACTCGTATTATGTCGAATTTATACCCATTACCCAATTTCATTCTTATACGTAATGATTGGACTGAGAAAGGGAGAGGTGGGATATACCTTCGATCAAATATTCCTTATAAAGTTGTTCTATCTTCCCCATCTCCCTATTCTGCAACTGCTGAGTTTTTATTTCAAGAAATCAACATTATGGGTGCTAGGGTAATTTTAGGTGTTGTATATTGTCCTCCTTCTGTGGATTACTTTACCTCACTTGAGACCGGGTCTTGATACCTTTGGATCTGACTATATACACTGCACTGCACTTGGATGATATCAACACTGATCTGTTTAAAAAATACTTCTCGTTCCCAAAAACGTCGAGCAATCATTGAATCAGTCGAACTCTGCATTCTCCCACTAGCGGCAACTCATAGAAATACTGACACTAATGATTCCTTAATTGATCTCATCATTACTTCCTCTTCTGATCATGTGATTCAGTTTCAACAGCTCTCTGCTCCTTGTTTCTGACGACATGACTTGATTTACTTTTCATATAAACTCAAACTTCTAAAACAGAAACCTATTTTTCTGCAGTTACGCAATTTTTCTAGAATAAATATTGAGAGTCTTAGGAGAGACGCAACTGCAATTGATTTTTGCCCTTTGGCGGCAGCTTCTAACATCGAAGATAAAAAATCCTTTCTTAATAATACAATCCTGAATTTGTATAATAATCATGCTCCAGTACATTGTGTAAAAGTTAAGCGTCCTGCTGCTCCCTGGGTGACTAAAGGGGTCCAGGTGGCAATGGCGCGGCGATATCGGGCTTTCCAGAAGTTTATAAGGGATCGCTCTGAACAAAATTGGTGTAACATTAAATTGCTAAGAAACAGATGCAGTTAGGTGGTAAGAAATGCTAAACACCGCTACATTCATGACAAAATAACTAATTTTTCGCCCACTGATGTTTGGAAATTCCTTAGATCTCTCGGAATTAATAAATGTAATTCCTCGGAATATGGCTCCCCTCTTAATTGAGATGACATTAATCGTCACTTTGTTTCTATTACTTTATTGGACCCTCAAGTACGTTCTCAAACTATTGCTTCTATAGAATCAATGCAGCCTCTCCGGATCCCTGGCTTTATTTCTCCCCTGTTACTTAGGATGAAATAAAAAAGCTCTGTTAGCCATTAAATCTGAGGCTGCGGGTTATAATGCAATTAGTAAGCAAATGATATCTATGATATTTGAGTACCTACTTCCAGCTATAACACACATTATAAATTATTCACTGGACTCGGGTCAATACCCTTCTGCATGGAAAAAGGCTTTTGTACGACGCCTTCCTAAAATACCTAATCCTGTACTCCCTAACCATTTTCGTCCTATCTCAATTCTCCCATACCTCTCTAAAGTTCTGGAAGCCTGTGTTTTTAAGCAAATACCTGTGTTCATTGCAAAACATAACCTGCTGAATGAATTTCAATCAGGGTTTCGCTCTGGTCACAGCACTACCACTTCGCTTATTAAAGTCACAGACGATATAAGAAAAGGCTTGGATAAGCAGAAATTAACAGTGGTAGCGCTTATTGACTTTTCAAACGCTTTCAACACGGTAGATCATGGTATCCTCCTATCTACCCACAAACACCTTATATTTTCATCCCCATCCTTGGAGTGGTTCTTTTCTTATATTCGAGGCCGCCAGCAATCGGTTCGTTTAGGTCAGCGTTTTTCTACATGGACTGAAATTGAATCTGGTGTGCCGCAAGGCAGAATACATTCTCCTATTATGTTTTCTTTATTTATATACTCTATATCCTCAGTTTTAGATTGTTCGTATTATCTGTATGATCTGATGATGATCTTCAGCTCTATGTGCAGTCAGACTTAAATAACCTTAACTATGTAGTACATAAACTAAATCATTACCTGGAAGCCATAAGAGAATGGCCGTTTAAATATGGCGTTTCAGTTAATCCAGCTAAATGCAAAGTTATAATCTTCGGAAGTTCACAATTATTGGCTAAGGTTGATTATGGAAATCTCTCTCCTGTAATTTATAATGGAACTCTGATTCCATATTGTGATTCCATAAAAAATCTTGGCTTGTACATGGACAAAACTATGACCTTGAAATTGCAGATCTCTGAAGTAAGTCGTAAAGTTGTTGCCACAGCTGCTTTTACAGTGGTAGAGCCACGCTGCAGCTTTTGCTGTCGCACGGATGGGCCGGCTCGAACCGGGGTGGTACCACGACCTCACAGAAAACCAGCGTAAAGTAGAGGTTCACCTCTGCGTTTCGCTTGGTGAGTGCAGGTGGTCGGAGGCCCTTTTTACTGGAAATGAGGCATTCCATCTTAGTCCTCACAGGTGACAACGCATCTACATTTTGAATTGTAATAGAGGATAGATGTAGATGTCTATGGGCCGCAGCAACCACTTACCATCAGGTGGATTGTGTGCTCGTTCGTCACCCTTATCCTAAAAAAAAAACCTTGCGTTCCCTTTATCGTCTTAAAAATTTCCTACCTTTCAAAAACAAGCCTACGCTTGTTCATTCCCTAATTCTACCTATTATAGATTATGCAGATGTATGTTACCCAGATTTGTCACAAATTCTTCTAAATAAGTTGGAGCGCCTTCTTAATAATTCCATAAGGTTTATTTTCGGTTTAGTTAAGTATGACCACATATATTCCTATCGTTCAAAGCTTAAATGGCTACATATACGTCAAAGGCGATGCTCTAGAATATTGCTTGTACTTTATTCAATTTTAAACAATCCAAGGTCGCTTTCTTATCTTAAGGCTAACTTTCATTTTCTTCATTCGATTGACGTTCGAATACCACGACAATCAAACTGTCTGAGGATAAGGTTTCCACAGCATAGGTCTAATTTTTCAGGTCCTCGTTTACGATACAAGCTATACATCTTTGAAACACCCTCCCCGATGATATTAAGAATGCTACAAATAGAAACTCAGTAAAATTACTTCTACGACAACATTACCTGAAGGCACTTACTAACTGACATTTTTCTTTCTTCAAATATTTATTTATTTATTTATTTATTAATACGGATATTTATAAAGTTTATAAGCATGTATACACATAACATATATGTATGTATGTATTATTGTATGTATATATATATATATATATATATATATACATATATATATATATATATATATATATACATATATATATATATAGATATATCGCCGGTTTAGTTTCACAGTGACACATCTTGAAAATATACATGTAAAACTTATTAATGTTTTATTTAATGGGAGCTCCTTAGCCATGTTATTAAAGAAATAACATAAAATTTATGAAAACTTAACATGCTTCAGACATATTATGTCAAACGGCTATTATTTTATTTTTTTGTAATACCAACATAAATCATTCTGTGTCATTTACTTTATCACCATCTTTTAATATACAATGACACATCAGCAAATAGGACAGGTTTCTCATGTACACTTATTTTTAACAGTGGCTTATTTACTTTTATCAAAATTAAAAAATGTTCTTCTATATAATAATGACATAATTATAGTAAAGTTTATATTAACAATATAAGGACTCCAAAAATAACATCCGTTTTATTATGAACTGGTATAATTTGTTTTGCATTGCTAATACTTTAAGACTTTTTTCAACGTGATCACAAAAAAATCTATTTATTTGCCTACGCTAAATATTATAATACACCACATACAAAAATAAAAATCACAGTTAAATTAAAAACAACAGATCTTGCTTTTTCATAGCTAATAACTACAACATTAACTTTTATTATATTAAAAAATATTTTTACGAAGTAACGAATATCTTAACTCGTGCTCAAATAAAATCAACGATAAAAAGTTTAAAAAACAAAACATCAATCAAAACAGCATTAAATGAAATAAGAACTTCATATTCTACAGACATTATTATGACTGTGACATATTCCAACAAAGATAATCTTTAAAGATAATTTAAAAAACGAGGCATAAAATCTCGGAATAAATTTTTTGTGTAGTAAGTAAGTAAACCTTTTTTCTTTTTCTCACATATCGCCATTTTGTTTTTGTATTTTTTTAATATAATATTTTTATTATTATTACTACTGTTTCTTGTATTTCCAATCTTGTCAACTATAACTTTCTTGAAATTTTTGTCTTCATACGAGTTTTTATAATAGTATGAATAGTTTTCCGTATCATCTGATTCTACTCTTATAATTGTCATTTCTGTTATTTTAGCGGCTTCATTATCTGTATTTTTAGAATAATTTTTACCTATGGATAAACATTTTATGTCAATAAAATCTTCATGGTTCAGTTCATTCACTTGATATGGTTTTCCTTCTTTCTTTGCATTTCTAATTATGTGGGTATATTGATCAGGAGTATAGATAGGACCTGATTTTAGGGTTTTTTGAATTTGCCTCTCAATTACTGAATGTGCACAATCGCCCTCATTTTGCGTATGTCCTTTGATTAAGAACTTGTGGGTTATTGAATAAATGTAATCCAAGTGGTAAACTGCGTATATATAAAGAGCTATCATGAAATGATTTTTTGTTGCCCGCAACAATTATCCGAATAGAATACCAAATTTAATTTAGAATCAAGCTTCTCAGCGATTTCTTTTAAACTGGCAATATATTTCAGAATACATGTCCCAATCTCAATAACTCCTCTTTTTCCTTCGCCTTCATGCCATATGAAACAACTCACATTTTTGGATTTTAAATTACATATAGTAAAGTTATAACAGTTTAATTTTGAGACGTATTAAAAATTGGACACCTGGCCTCTTGGGCAAATCATTGCAGCTTGGAGATCATAGACACATACAATTGAGTTATCCGGTGTAAAGTTTTTGTCATCATCTTTTTCTTGTCTTGATAGGTTTTTTTCTTTTAAATGTTTTTTCATACTTTTCCTTAAGATCATGTTTTTGATCTTCAGTAGCATTAGCGTAAGATGTATAATCTTTGCACTGGTCTTTCTTAGGCTGGAAAAACGATATATTGTATTCGTATGTGAATATATTGTAATACATATTATAGTTTGCATTCGGTACACCTTTTGATTGGCATTCAGTAACATAATTTTGATGTGAATCCGCCACAGTCTTTCCACCATCGATGTAGACACGGCTTGTATCCATTCGACAATAGTGACTCTCCATCTTAGGTATAGAGTCGAGGTGTTTTCTAACACCATCTTTAATGGCCGGGTCTAATGAATAATGATTTTTATGTTTACCACGTTGATCCAGGTTCAATCCTCCAGATTTCTAAATTTTCTCAACAACAGTTCTGTTTGGACGATCTGATATATCTAACGTACTTTTTAAATATTTTTTACATACTCTAATTCGTTCATTATCCACTGTCAGATAGAAAGCATTATTATTTCTGCAGTTACTGTGATGTACTTTGTACGAATATCGTGGTTTTACAGTCGATATATGACGCAAAATAAATTCAAGTTGCCTTTGCAAATCTCCCAAGCACCAATAATATACAAAAATATCTTTTCGTTGTATTTCAGTTATTTTTTTCGTACAATTTTGTTTGCATTTGTCAGCACATGGTGATTTCATTGAACTTTCCGTTACAATTTTTCGGTCTTTTGATTTATATTCCTGTCCTCTATTTCTCAAGATCTTTGCTTGTACGCAAGTCCATTTTTCTGGGTTTGACTTATGTTTTCGTGCTCTTTTTATTTCTTGTGGAGGGTTTCTAATAGCATCCTGAACAAGGCTTGAAGAAGATTCAAGCACAGTGTCACTAAATAATAACGAGCCGGGAACTTCAGGCGAGTTTGCAAGTTCAAATATCTGGTTAGGAAATAGAGTCTCCGTTAAATGGCAAGGCGAAGTATTATTTTCTCCGACTGGTAAATTATTTAATAGGGGATCGTCAATTACGTCCTCTTTTTCAGGTTCGGTTTATGAGGAACTGCTTGAATCTGATGAGCTATTACCTGAATTTGAAGAACTATCGATGCTAGATGTTCTGCTTGAGCTAGAGTTCTTACTTAGTTTGCTAAAGGTCTGTGGGTCAAATACGGATACTTTTAAATCTTTATTTCGTGAGGCAAATACACCTGAGTTAGTATTCAGGGTACCAGCATCATTTTTATTTATTAACAGCTGTATAGGTTTACGATCAAAATTAAGTATTTTGTTAACCATATCCTTGGTTTTAGAATACCTTTTTTTCCGCTGTTGTGTGTGACTTTTTAGACCATTAGTTTCATAACTAGATGAATCATTTAAGTAAGTTATTTCGTAGTCAGGGTCCTTGACACTATCGTCTTAACAAAAATCTTGTTCTCCCACGGAAAAATTATGGAGGAGACATTTTTGTGCGGCAACTGAATCGGCAGAGGTGACAAAATCTTTTTTTCTTGATCCTTTGGACAAACAGTTATAGGAATATCATTTGGTTTTGTGTTTTTGTGTTAAAAATCTTGAGAGTACGTTGATTAAACACTGCAAAATAAATAATAATTATTTAAAACATCACTACATCGATACATATAAAAATAAATAATAGTCAGTATTGTATACCCTCAGAAACGAGAGAAGTTTGTGCCCAGCAGTGGGACATGTATAAAGGATGTAACTGTACTTTACTTTACAGTACTATACAAAACCATCGCGCCAAGTTGTGTCAGCGTAAGTGAATCCACTACCCCATTTCGTCTCGTGCGTGTCTTATGAGGTAACTCTGGGAAATGGCAGAAAAATCTTATGATTCCGATACAACCATCCCGTTTACCCCAGATGTAAAATACTTAGACCGGACAGAAGAAAATACAAGAGAAAACACAGACACATAGTCAAAGAATGGCTTTCAAACTTACTAGCCTTCTTTTTGTGTCATTAGTTAACTGATACTTTAAAAAACAAATATTTTTACTTTTGCTGAATAATGAGACCTTTATAAAAATGATTGAATAATCATACAAGAAAGTGTCATATTTCGAAAATAGTCATAGTAAATTAATGGTTTTTATATACAAAATGGGCAATTTTCGTTTTGGGTACATTATCAGACAAACAATTATATTTTAATATAGACTTATTACTAAATGTGCTATTTAGCTTTATCACTTACTTGTTTTGATATTGCCACAAAACTAGATACCACTTTCTTCGTATAAAACAAAGCACAATTGTTCACCCAAATTTTTTTCGATTCCGTCACAATCTTAAATATGTCTATATTTAAGAAAATATATTGCAAATTACTATGAATTATTTCGTTTTATGCCTTTTTCCGAGAGAAATTCTATGCGTTATCATCCGTGTACTTGAAGCAACTGGCGTTGCGTCATTGTAACTAAAAACGGTGGCCAATTTCAGTCAATCAGATAATGACACTTTGTCACGCCATTCGATATAGTTTATACATAGCAAAATGAGTTTTACTCACAGTACGTTACATGTCAATTTGCGTTGAACTGTAGCAAAAACATAAAATTGACACATTTGGTTATATGCCACTGTCGAATTAAAGCAGCGATATATATATATATATATATATATATATATATATATATGTTGTGTATGTATGTACTATGTATATATTATATTTTAATATAGATAAACTTTATTATGTTTCACACCTGCCTACAATTGTCTTTGGCACCCAGGGTTGACTGGCAGAGAATGCCAAATGGCATTAAGTCCGCCCTATGTACCCTTTACCTTACGGTGTTACATTTAAATTTTTAAATAGAAAATAAATAAAATAAAAAACTCGAATCACACTTTTAATCTCATGGCCGTTACACGGGAAATGAAGTTGCAGTCTTCAGTAGGTTTGATAGCGTACAGGCAACTGAACTGATCTCTAAACGCATGCGGTGGGACTTACGCAACTTTAATACTTCGGAAAATTGTACAGAAGACTGAAGAGTACAATCTATCACTTTGTTTTGCATATGAGGACTATGAGAAAGCCTTTAATCCCGTCTAAATTTGGGCTGTGCTGCAGTCCCTTATGCGGTGCCAAATTGACTGTCGATATATCGAAGTGCTGAAGTGTTTGTACAGTAAGGCTACGATGGCTATCCGAGTACAAAACCAGAGTATAAAACCTATCCAACTGCAGAGAGGTGAAGGACAGGGTGAAGTAATATCCCCCAAACTCTTCACCGCTGCATTGCAAGACGTTTTCAAGATAATGGACTGGAAAGGATACGATATCAACGTCAATGGCAAATACATTACTCACCTTCGATTTGCC
This sequence comes from Parnassius glacialis, assembly GCA_033319125.1. Classification (NCBI taxonomy): domain Eukaryota; kingdom Metazoa; phylum Arthropoda; class Insecta; order Lepidoptera; family Papilionidae; genus Parnassius; species Parnassius glacialis. The sequence continues at coordinate 8,009,563 of JAVANC010000007.1, read as the reverse complement.
GACGATATAGTCCTTATGGCAGAATCACTGGAGGACCTAAGCACTATGCCCAATGACTTCAATAGAGTCTCCCAACGGATAGATCTTAAGATGAACATGGACAAAGCAAAAATCATGTTTAACGTCCATGTCACACCTATGCCGGTAGTTGTTGGGAGCACTAAGCTCGAAGTTGTTGACGAGTAAGTTTACCCGGGACAATTAGTCCGACTAGCTAGCTATACAAAGGGCAATGTTCGGCGTTTCTCTGCGTTATAGACTTAAAAACGAGGATATCCGCAGTAGGACCATAATTACGGTCATAGCTCAAAGAATTAGTATGCTGAAGTGGCAATGGGCCGGCCATATAGCTCGAAAAACTGACAAGCGATGGGGAATAAAGGTTCTCGAGTGGCAGCCTCGTACCGCCAGGCGAAGTGTAGGGCGTCCCCCCCACTAGAAGGAGTGACGACCTAGTAAGGCATACAGGAAGTCGATGGATGCAGCTAGCTTAGGACCATGCTTTGTGGCATTCCTTAGGGGAGGCCTATGTTCAGCAGTTTAGGGCTGTAATGATGATGATGATGATGATGATAATGTCATTTCATACAACTAAACATGTTAATAAAGCGGATGGTGTGGTTGCTTTTATTAAGGACTCGCACAAAGTAACTCCAAAAAAAATAAACTGGTCGCATGCAGCTGGTTTGAGAATTTATATAAATGATCTAATCATTATCATTGGTATATATTGTTCTCCGTCAATATCAAACGCGGAAGAATTTATAAACCTTAAAATTACCTTTCAATTTAGAAACATTGAACTTATAATTAAAAACTATTGAAAGGAATAAAAACGAATTTCTTACAGGTGATATAAATAAAAATCTAATATACAATTCTAATGAATCATCAAAAACTCGTTCAAACAGAATTAATTATTTAAATATGTTGGCTACCCATGGTTTGCTTCCAGCACACATTTTACCAACTAGAGGTGATAGTTGCCTTGATGATTTATAACTAAGCTAAGTAAGAATAGCAGAACTGCAACTGTTGCTGTACTTCATACCGCTATAACAGATCACTCTATGATTTTCCTAAAAATATCTAAATTAAAATCAGTAAATTTAAATAAATATAAAGAGGTTAAAACAATAATAAATAAAGATAAATCAATGAAATTTCTTAAAACTTATAAATTTAATGAATTATTAGCCCTCAATGATTCTAATCTTATTTCACAAATATTGATAACAAAGTTACAGCAAAGCCTTACGAGAAATACTAAAAGAAAATCAATATCTAGAAGGGAGCGAATTATTAAGCACTGGATGACTGTGAGTGTGCTCCGGTGCATTAGGAACAGAAACATTATGCAAAGTAAACTGAAGTTAGACCCAGAGAACTATACACTCAGCACTACATATAAACGATATCGAAATTTTTGTATTAGCATAATTAACCACTTAACCGTCCACGGTGACTACAGTCCCCAAAAACCATTATTGCCTAACCTGTCTAGGCACCAAACGACATCTTTCGGTTTAAACGCGTACAGCGCAAAATATAGCTGTTATTAATACAGTAAAAAATTATAGATGGTGCTATATGAAATGTGTCGTCTATGAAAGTGAATTTTATCTGTATGATAGTAACAAAATATTTGGAAAAAAAAGTTAAAATTAAATTTCGCCAGTTTTGTTTGTAGAATGTTAAGAGCCCTCTTACATTTCGGCGTTTCGCAAATTTAGGTATTTTACGCACCGAGCGGGCGGCAAGCTTCGCGACCGATACTTTCTTTCATATCTATTCACTCGCTCGCACTATAATACTGTGAGTATGGCGATTAAACGATCTTGATCTTCCATAATACAAAGTTTTCATAGGTTGGACTTCAGTGGATGAAATATTTTTTGGTGTGTCATTTTAATGTTATCTTATTAATTTATTATTATATTATTATATAATTTATTATTTATTATTATATACCATTTTGATATATTATTCATTATTTATGAAATTTAGTGTCAAAATAAGTACACATAAATATTTTAATTGTTACGCTGTAATCGAATGTTAATAATCGATTATGTCTACTACCGGTAGAATAGTGGTATAAATAAATAAACGGTTGCAACCTGTTTTAATAAATATAACAACCAAATGTAACTAATATTTTTTTAATCCGTACTTACAGTCAATTACTATATTTTTTAAAGGAAAATATTTGCTGCGACGGCATTGACCGAACTTTTCTCGATTCGATAATTTCAGGCAGTACACACTTTTCATAAAAAGCTTGTAACTTGGGTATCATATTGAAAATCTAAAATTGGTCGTATTTGTAAATTTTTAGTACTTTTACTGCATTAATCTGGGCCAATACATATTATGGCAAGTATTCAGACATTTTTCTTTGCTAAATGAAGCTGGCCTTGGATTTGGTAAAACCAGTCATTATTTTGATTTAATGTTACACTTGAATCACTGAATTTATAACCTTTAACTTTTTTTTGTCGAAAGGCCGTATCAAAATCTATTCCTAAAGCTGAAATAGGATATTTAACTTCAATAAGACCGTTGCTGTATAAACTATTAGGTGAAGCCCTCAAATAACAATGATCTAGGTCAATGAATAGACCACATTTTTCTATAATAATATTTTTTTTGTTTGCTCAATTGTGCACATGCTGCAGACTCGTTGTCCCTACCATGTTTAATGGAAGAGACGTGTTCTAAATTATAACTATATAAAATAGTTTTAAACCGATCGATCAAAAATTACGGTCGTAGTTGACAATGTTCTAGTATGCAGGCAATCGACGCACACTACGATAGCAATCGACGCACACTACAGTAGTATCGAAACCATGCAGCGCCCGAAATAAACTGACGCAGGTCCACCCTCGGCAAGCGCTCGCGCGTTAATGATCTCAGATGGCCGGCGCAGTTAAATATATAGTACTTTTATTTAATTAATTATAATATAATAGTAACGATTTTAAAAGTAAAAATAATAGCATAGTTTAAGCAAATGTTGATGATTATTTTGGTATAAATTTTACGTCGAAGTGATGTAGAACTTCGGAAATATAGAGGCTTGCATCGAAGCTTTTTTGGTCGTTTTTTGAATTATGTCGAATTTTTTTTTTCCTAGTGTGAAAACGATATAACGAAAATGTATTCCATTATTATTAAAGTGTAGGATATTTGGGAGATAAAAATATTTTTTTTGATGGTCGATATTCAATAGAATCTACAAATTAGAGCTCCCAAATCATGTCTTCGAGAGTTTTTGCCTAAACATGCATCGGGAGAATGATTATTACTGATTAAATAAATAAGTTATCTAAAATCCATTCCGAGCTTATTTGAGGAGAAAAAACGAACTATTTTTACCAAATAATTGTTATTTCAAGAAATGAACGATAAACATAAAATTTCAACGAGGAAACCTTGTAATTTCGCGTTTTTTTGTAATACGCCCCTTAACGTGTAAGAAATTCGAACAAAAATGTGATAACTTTTCTGTTTTTATGTTATTTCTAATGTTATTGTACATCAAACTAATTGTGAAGATATTTTCTTTAGTAAATATGTATCATTACGACAATTCCAAAACGTTTACATATAATAATTTAGCTCTAAATTTTATTCACTTTACGCGATCATCGTTTATTGATTATATGTTGTTTAAAATGTATTCTAATCAGTTTTTTGTGTTAAATGAATGCAAAATATATAATAATGATTCACTATTAACACGTTGATAGCAATTTATAAACGAAATATCTGTTGAGATGTGTCTAGAAATTATTAAAACCTTTTTTTTTCATTTATTTACTTATTTATTCAAATTTATATTGGGTAAACATTATATAATTATGTATATTGGAGTATATAAGATATTATTGATATTGGTGTAATTTTAAAGGTAATATCATGTACTATTTTCATATAAAATAATTGTCTCCAGTAAGTATTACACTTTACTTTTAAAACTCGAAAAAATAAATGAATACAATTTTTTTTGATATTGCAATTTTTAAGTTTTATTTTTAAATTGAATAATTTTGTTTTAACAAAATTAAATATTGAATTCTTTGAGTCTTTTGAGAACATTTTCATTGAATATAGTTATAGTAGTTTTTCAGTAGTAATCGTTTTTGTTAAGACAGTCTCGCGCGGCGTAAAAATAGTGACATGTAATTCGCGGACAGGCGAGAATCACTCACGCGGGGCGGACGGTTGAGTGGTTAAAAAATTAAAAATAAATTATGATAAAATGCAACTTGAAAAATCTACTAAATATCCAAAGAAGCTGTGGAAGGCTCTAAATATCATAACTCATCGTAAAATATACAATTTTCAAATCTTAGAGCTTCTTAATATGCAAAAACACCCACAAGAGTCACTAGTTTTTATTTTAAAGTAAACATCGATTTCGCTACTATTGGAAAACAATTAGCTGAAAATATTACCACTGACAAGTTAACTACGGTAGTTACTGGAAATGAGGAATTCCATCTTAGTCCTCACAGGTGACAACGCATCTACATTTTGATTTGTAATAGAGGATAGATGTAGATGTCTATGGGCCGCAGCAACCACTTACCATCAGGTGGACTGTGTGCTCGTTTGTCACCCTTATCCTATAAAAAAAGATATGAAGTTAAATATTACCACAAATAAGTAACAATATTTCTCTGGATTCTGAAATATCATAACTTGCGCTCATAAACACTGATGTAGGAGTACACTCTATTCTTATATCAATGAAGTCCGTTAGCGCTCCTGAATGGGACAATATACCTACGCACTTTTTAAAACTAGCACACAAAGAGATTGTGCCTATCCTAGTACACCTGACGAATCAGTGTTTTGAGCACGGGATTTTCCCTAAAGATCTAAAGCAATCAATCATCATACACCTGTACATAAGAGAAGTGATAAAACCGATTCTGCTAACTTTAGGCCTATATCTATACTATCGGCGGTGGCGAAGATTTTAGAGAAAATTATTTTTCTAAATTTAATGTTCTTTCTACCTCACAATTTGATTTTCGCAAAACCTCTCTACTGAACATGCAGTATTGGCTTTGACCTTCTCTATTGTTAAAAATGTTGATTCTGGAAACAAAGGTTTAGCGGTCTTCCTTGACTTAAAAAAAGCCTTTATAATGGTGTCCATATCCATTCTTTCGAGAAATCTTCAAAATTGAAAATCAGAGGCACAACGTACAAACTACTAGAAAGCTCTCTGAGTGACCGTAATTCGCGAGTTAGGGTAGGGACGACACTGCGTTCTGAAGGTAATGTCAATTACGGTGTGCTACAAGGCAGTGTGCTTGGCCCAACTTTGTTTTTAGTGTATATTAACAGTCTATGAGAGTCTATGAAAATGGATGGTGGTCGCATTTTTTCGTACGCTAAAAACACTGCCATAGTTTTTTTCGGTCAAAAGCTGGGCTCATTTAAAAGTGCAGACTAAAGTGGGCTTAGCCCGGATTGCTTCTTGACTGAAAAATAATCTCTTAACATTTAATGTGCAAAAAAGTAACTACATAATATGTTTCACTAACTACAATAACAGTCAACACTCAATTGGCTTTAAAATTATTATCCATCAATGCGATAAAATTTTAACCGGCTGTTCGTATGCTGAATTAAATAAAGTGTCAAATACAAAATATCTGGGTGTCATGGTTGATCAGCGTTTGTCATGGCATAGTCATATTGAATGGATTATGAACAGAATAAGAAAACTCATATGGACATTCAAGACATTACGATATGTGGCCTCTACTAATCCCTTGAAGCAAACGTACATTTCTTTTGCACAGTCGGTTTTAACGTACTATTTAACCGTATATGGTAGAGCAAATAAAACACGATTTCTTGATTTGAAAAGAGCACGGAGAGCATTAATAAAAATTATGTGTTTTAAGGCGCGTAAATTTTCAACTGACAAACTTTATTCTGACTAAATATATCTGTGAGGAAACTATATATTATTAATACTGTATTGAGAAAACACAAATCAATTTCTTACAAATCGAACATGAATATTACCAGAAGGAAATATAACATCATCACACAAACTCGGGTTAAGTCAGTTTTTGCTGAGAGACATTCAGCGAAGAAATCAGTTGCAATGTATAATAAAATAAACAAGGAAATAAATGTTCATCCTTTTATGTTCACCAAGTGCTAAATTGCTCTTACTAAATGGTTAAAGACGAAAAGTGATAATGAAATAGAATCATTGATTTTAGTAAATAAAAATAGTATGCATAAGTTGTGGAAATTGCAAAAAATCCTATGAAAATATAAATTCCTAAGTTGAAATTGTACATGTAAAACACAATACACACGCACGCACGCATGCTCGCTCGCACGCACGCACGCACGCACGCACGCACACATAATAAAAAAACTGTCAAAATAAAATAAAAAAGACAAAAATTCTTAACCCAACTCAACAAGACTGAATAAACGGAGATATTATAAATTCAATAAATTTACGAAACAACATATGGCAGCAGACTAAATCTAAAAAAAAAGTCAAAAATCTTATCAAGGCACACAAGAAAACTAACTATAATAAAATAACTTATTCCATAACAGTTACAGTAAACCTAAGAAAATGTGAGAGATAATAACTGGGCGTTAAATAAAATTAAAGAAAAATCTCCTCCCAAACTAATGTCAAACGCGGGACTAATAACAGAAGGTAACTCAATGTGTGGCTAATTTAACTTATTTTACTCCTCAATAGGTTCGGACTTGGCTATATAAAATTCCTAATATTTATCACATAAACAATGGTAACACCCTTATGTACGAAGATAACTCTACACACGAAATTACACTAAGTGAACTTATACTCCGTACTACTAATGAAATATCAAAAATTATCGATGATCTCGATAGCAACACTAGTACTGGTCTCGATGGTATGAGCACCAAAGCGATTAAATGCCTAAAACTATAATTGTAGAAAGGTTAACAAACTGTATAAATATGTATTTAACAAGCGGTGTTTTTCCTGACACGCTTAAGGTTGCTAAGGTTAGTCCTATTTTCAAAGCCGGAAATAGGACCGACCCAAGTAACTACAGGCCAGTGTCTATCTTACCTGTTGCATCAATGTATTTTTTTTTTCTTTATATAAATAATTTAAACAAAATAAGGCTGACAGGACACCTAACTTGTAAGCGGATGACACATGTCTTTTCTATTTTGACAATTCTATTAACAACTATAAATAACTACTATAAATAACTTATGCTCAAAAAGATCTAGACCTACTCGGTGAATGATTAAAATATAACCTACTAACATTTAATACCTCAAAAACCTCATTTATGATTTTCCCCACAAAGAATAAAACTTTACCAGAGTTAGAACATCTTACTAGTGATAATATAATAATAAAACGTTCAAGTCAGGAAAATATTTAGGTCTATTGGAAGATGACAAACTCACTTGGATACTGCATATTAATCATGTCAAATCTAAACTAATGTCATTACTAGGTGCATTACGTAAAGTCGCAAACTGTGTTCCGAAAAAAGTGCAAACAATTATATATAACTCCTAAGTTAAATCACATATCGATTATCTAATTGAGATATGGGGATCAGCTGCTAAAACTAATCTAGATACACTTCCAAGAACCCAAAATAAAATTATCAAAGCATTAATTCACTACCATTATCTAACTCCAACAAAAGTACTATACGAAAAAACTAACTTACTAAATCTGACACAACTATACATATTCTTATTATACTTGCAATCTAATAAAAAAATATAACCACTAATTCTATTCAATCAAAAATACAGTTACATAAAAAAACACATAACTTAAGAAGTAAAAATAAACTCCAACTAATGACTGCACGAACTAAATATGACAAAAAAGACTATTGTATGTACAGCTTTTCAATAGATTACCAGATGACATAAAAAACTGTTGTCCCCGTTTAGTGGCATGTAAGAATACTCACCACCCCATATCTTCTCGTGGGTGTCGTAAAAGACGACAAAGGGAAACTGAGGCAGAGGATGGGCAGCAGCATCTTCTGATAACAACAAAAAGCAATAAAAAACTACGGTTGCCAACCCGCTTGCCAAGCGTGGCAACTATGGCAATATTCCCCTCATGAGCAATGACATTAATAAACGGTCCCCAGTCCCCGGCGGCCCAGCTATTCCTGGCTACGTTGGCGACCAAGGTAACGGCGGGGCAGGCGGTGCTAAGAATCTCCGGTGGACGTTTGGTTGCCATCTACGATGACTCGATCTGGCAACTTATAAAGTACGCACCCTGAGGACTGACGAGAAGATTCTGGAGGTGGAAGAAGATATAGACAAGTTGCGCTGGAATTTTATAGGAGTATCCCAAGTCCGAAGAGAGAGGGACAACACGGTGATCCTCGAATCCGGCAACTTGTTCTATCACCGGGAGGGCGACTATCTGTCCCAAGGAGGTGTCGGATTTATCGTCCACATGTCTCTCGTTAACAACGTTGTAAAGACTGGGAGTGTGTCGACGAGGGTTGCGTACCTTATAATCAGAATCACCAAACGGTATTCGCTGAAGGTCATACAGCTTTACGCACCAACCTCGGCACACCCCGATGAGGAGGTGGAGGAAATGTATGAGGATATCTCTAGAGCCATGCATTCCTCCAAAACCCACTATACGGTGTTAATAGGAGACTTCAACTCAAAACTAGGCACAAGAGAGAATGGTGAGCTGTAAGTAGGGAAATTCGGAATAGGGCAACGGAACCCAAGGGGCCACAGCTGGCTGACTTCATGGAGAAAGAGGGTCTATTTATGATGAATTCTTTCTTCTAGAAGCGGCCCCACAGGATGTGGACCTGGTCAAGCCTCGACGGTTTGACAAAAAATGAGATTGACTTCATTATGACGACTAGATGACAACTGTTCAGTGATCTCTCAGTGATCGCGAGGGCGAAAACTGGTAGCAATCACCGAATGATTAGAGGTACACTGAACCTAAATGTTAAGTTGGAATGGTCACGTCTAATGAAGTCATGGCTCCGTCCCCCTCATGCTCTAATCCAAAGTCCCGAAACCTTTCCGCTCGAGTTACAAAATTATTTAAAATTAAACTTAGGAAGTACGTACGCAGAGTGTAATCTTTTTATTACATGGCACCTAATATGTATAAGTAAATAACCTGAGACTATATCGCTTCTAGTACTAGAGGTAGATGTGATAATATTATCAAATTATAATAATTACTTTGTATCTACAAGTGAACTATTGTATGTTCTTATGAGAAATAAAATTATTTAAGCCGAAACCGATTCATGAACCCATCCAAAGACGTTTTTTTATAGGATATAGGTGACAAACGAGCACACAGTCCACCTGATGGTAAGTGGTTGCTGCGGCCCATAGACATCTACATCTATCCTCTATTACAAATCAAATTGTAGATGCGTTGTCACCCGTGAGGACTAAGATGGAATGCCTCATTTCCAGTAATAAGGGCCTACGGCCACTTGCACTCACCAAGCAAAACGCAGAGGTAAACCTCTATACTTCACGCTGGTTTTCTGTGAGGTCGTGGTACCGCCCCGGTTCGAGCCGGCCCATCCGTGCAACAGCAAAAGCTGCCGCGTGGCTCTACCACTGTTAAAACGTCGTTACATACTAATTAAAAAAAGTTGTCATTGTTATTTTTAATCTTATCCGTGGATTCCAGCGTCTAACCTTATCAGTATTGTGAATTTATTTTATCTGTCAAAGGAATTTTGGCGCGAACTTGGCCCTCTGATTGCTATTCCTGTATTGTTGTTTAAATAATGGCTTGGAGTGGACTTTGTTATATTAAATTGGTTCGAATTTGCATATTAGATGTCTGCGCATGTAAACTTTTAGCGATAACAGTGCAACAAGTGCTTCGATGGTGATGTGAATCTCAAAAGAAGGCTTCTGTCTGCTAATGCACCTTGAGCTAACTTGTCAACTGTCTGCTTGCTCAAGTTGCCGTCAAAATCTCCTAAAAATTACGCGGTATGGTGCATCAACGTGTTGTGAAGCAGTGTACTATGGTATTATCACTTGATATTGAGATAAATGAAGACATAGCATAAAGGACAAGCATCCAAGCCAATAATCTAAGTTTAAATAATATTTATTAAAAACATATTGCTAGTAAATAGTTACGAAATAAACATTACCTATCGTGTTTATATTGAAACCGATTTATCGAGAAGTGGACGTTGCAATTTTCAATTGAAATTCCAAGCAACACGGAGTCTGGATTTGTGCCCGGTGAATGACAAAAGGCTCAACTCTATTACATGGTAATCACTCCGGGCACTAGCTATCACCTCGTGGCCGTTAATTACGTGATTGCGCGGGAGAATATATGTATGTATCTTAAATTAGAGGAATTATATTTACTTACCGAGAAGCTCGTACTCACAATCACTAATCGGCGTTCGTTCTAAATATTGTGGTGTGTAATATTGTGTGTGACTGTATGTATGATAGTGTATAATCGAAGACACTAGCGATTATAAATTTTCAAACTATTTAAATTGATACTGCGGTAAGAGCACAACAAGGTGCAACAGCGGGCGGCGGGCGCGGATTAGCGAAGACTATATTGAACTAATGACCCTTTTCCTTTTGAAGGTGAAGTGGAGTGACAATTTTTACTCACACCACCGCCATCAATGATAAATACGAATAGATTAATTCGAGCGCATGTTCGGCGCGACTAAATGGGACGTATAATATAACTCAGGACTAATGGGAGTACTACCCACCTATGTCTACACTTTTGGCCATACTCCTTTCAAAAGTGTACATACTATACTGATTATAAATCTAGGCTTTCTCATCTTGGAATGAGTTCACTGGCAGAACGACGAAAGCTTTTAGACATAATGACGCTACGCTAAGACGAATGCGTAAATTTTGCCAGCAAAATAATAAATATGTATTTTTTAATAATATAAATAAATGAGGATTTTGTATACTCTTAGAAAAGCGGTTTAATAACCTGATTATTTAGAGTAATCTCTTATTTTTGTACGGAAACCAAGTGTAGGCTAGATATATTAGGGAGCAAATTATGAATTACGCTATTGCGGTCATTTTGTTGTTTATTTTAATATAAAACAGAAGCGTATAGATTGCCCAGTTCATTTCTTGGTTCTTTCGCGGGTCAGTCCATTAGTTTGTGTGTGGGCCTTTTTATTTCTTCGTTCCTTTGTTTCTCTGGTTGAGTGGATAACTTAATGTTTTATTCGGATTTGTGCCCTCTCAAATCGTCACGACTAAAAATACAAATAAATAACAAAAATACTAACAAACTAACAAATTCGCGGACCCAGCTAGAAAATAATAAACTTTTATCTACACAATGGCCATAACAGGCCTTACAACTAAAACGCTTAAAAACTAACAATCTAATCAAGAAATACTCTGAATATTGAATCTCGTCGTGAATTTATCTTAGTGACAAAGAAATTATAGTCTGTTTTGATGTTAAGTAACTATTTACGTGACCACCCATTGGAGAGTGCATCTCAATTGTAAGTATGAAGCTATAAGATAACAAAATACCTACAGAATGTACAGTATGACTCAAACACTGCCTCCGATCCGATTGGATATTCATTTGTGGAAACAAGAATTCTAAAAGGAAGAATGTAGTAGGGAGATGGACTCGCCTGTATCTTCCATTGTCGCCAATATTATAATCATAGAGGAATTTGAGGAGAAAGCTCGTTCTACTGCGCCTGTCAGTCCAAGAATCTACAAGCAGTACGAAGATGCTGCTTTCATAATTTTACAATCTTACAATCAAAATTCAAGCGTACTGTCGCAAGAATTCATGATACTTGAAGGTTTTTCCGCGTAGATCAGACCAAAAATTAATATTGGAAAGCTGAACGCAGCATAAGTTAATTGTGACATCAGTAGGACATCAAAAACCTCAGTCCTTTGTGGACATGGATACAGTAAAGCATCTGATATGTTGGGAAATAAAAATAAGAGAAATTAAGTTAAAATAAACGCGATAGAATCCGTTAGCTTGTATATGGACATAGCCCGGATGGACTCTTACACAGAAAATGAGTTCTTAGATAATCTAGATCATTTATAAAATTGCTTTTATTAAGGTTTCAAACAGTACAAACCTGACGCCAAAACCATGGATAACTCGAACCACACATTTTACTTCAGTGAAATTGTATCTAATATAAGTAATTTATATTCTCCTCTTCTTTAATATCTAAATTCTGTATCGAAATTTTTTCATTGTAACGAATACAAAGTCAAATTCCCGTCATCTATTTGGAATAGGAATATCTTTTAGGAACACGTCATGCACTTGTAAAAATAATTAAGTCCACCTGATGGGAAGTGGTTAGCATCTAGATTTATCCTCGTTTGCGAATCAAAATGCAGAGGCGTTGTTACCCGTGAGGACTAAGATGGAATGCCTATTTTCCAGTAAAAAGGGTCTTCGTTTCATTACACTCACCATACGAAACACAGCAGTGTTAAGCTGCTATTTTACGCTAATATTCTGTGAGTTTTTAGACTTAAGAATACTTACAATTCATTTACGGCACAAGGTAATTTTTAAACTAGGTAAAATCTGTATCTTAGTTCAACAGGTCCCCAATTGTAGTTATCCGTGGACAAAATAGATAGATGAAGTTACAATAAAAGATTTCCTTCGCAATTAAACAATACAACGAGATTTACTTATATTCAAGTAAAAAAAATACATAATAAGAAAGAGAAAAAAAGGGAATGTCGCACTTAATAACAAACAGAGGCAACAGTTAAATATTTTACAACGGTAGGTACGACATTTCACTTTTTAATGTTCGCATTTAAGATACATATAATTAAGTGGAATAATGAAATTTGTGTATGTATGTAATAAAAAAGCAGTATAGTTAAATATATATAGACATTTTATAATGTTAATTAGTCGCGCTGAACATGCGCTGAATTAATCTATACGTATTTATCATAGATGGCGGTGGTGTGAGTAAAAACTTTATAATCGCTAGTGGTTTCGGCTATGCACTATAATACATACAGTATCACAAACAACATTATACACCACAATATTTAGAACCAGCCGATTAGTGATTGTGAGTACGAGCTTCTCGGTAAGTAAATTTAATTCCTCTAATTTAAGATACATACATATATTCTCCCGCGCAATCACGTAATTAACGGCCACGAGGTGATAGCTAGTGCCCGGAGTGATTACCATGTAATAGAGTTGAGCCTTTTGTCATTCACCGGGCACAAATCCAGACTCCGTGTTGCTTGGAATTTCAATTGAAAATTTCAACGTCCACTTCTCGATAAATCGGTTTCAATATAAACACAATAGGTAATGTTTATTTCGTAACTATTTACTAGCAATATGTTTTTCTGGATGACGTTGTTCATTTTATAGTGTGTGTGATTTGTTAAAATATTACATTTATTATTATTTGAACCGTTATTTGTGCGGATACTGGTAAAAATACTTTGTATGTTCTGTAATTTTACATCACTAATTTGCACTCCGTTTTCATTAGTTCGAAAATATGGCAGTCACTCGCAAAACTCTGACTAAGGAATTACTTATTAAGGAAACATGCCGTGTTGGTTATTTTACTCGCATGCAACGAATTTTCGATCTTTCAAAAACAATAAACGATGCCGCTATTCAGGATATGCTTATATCACAGTGCAAAATCATCGATGATATCAGGAGTGAATATCACTCCTGATATCATCGATGGTGGATGGTGGAAGTGCATTCATGACATTAATTCTATGAATATGGAACTAGATCCCGAATTTACTCCTGGTTTCAACGCCTGGTGTAGCTTTGAAGACCTGTACTGCCATGTTAGACGTATTAAGAACAAAATATGCAAGCCGCAAACGATGAATGCTTCCAGAGTTCCACGGAGACCCATCCAAATTGAGCCTCTTTTATGAAACATTTAATTGAAACAGAAACAAAAATAGAAACTTTTTTATTCAATATAGATTATAAATAATACTTATTGAAAGTCACTCTTTTGTTTGATTACCTAGCTTGGTAGCGATCACCTCATTTCCAGGGGTTATTATCATCCATAAATTCCTTAATATTATAATAACCCTTTTTATACAAACTTAGTTTAATAAAGTTTTTGAACTTTGAGCAGGTCAAATTTTGTATATTTTCTGGAATTTTGTTGTAAAAGCGTATACATCGCCCCAAGAATGAATTACTGACTCGATGGAGTCGAGTAACTGGTACTACTAGCTTGTGTCTGTTCCTAGTATTTACAGAATGAATATCACTTATTTTTGTAAAACTACTTTTATTTTTGTGTACGTACATTTTCATAAATGTATTGAGAGGCCAAAGTTAATATATTAATTTCCTTAAATTTTTGTCGCAGCGACTCTTTAGGCTTTAAATCATAAATTGCTCTTATGGCCCTCTTCTGTAAAACAAATATAATTTCAGTGTCAGCTGCATGTCCCCATAGCAAAATACTATACGACATTATGCTATGGAAATAGCTAAAGTAAACTAGTCTAGCTGTTTCAAAAATAGTTAGACTTCTAACCTTTTTTACAGCATATGCTGCAGAACTAAGTCTGCTTGCTAGTTTTGATATATGGGGGCTCCATTGAAGCTTCGCGTCTAGTGTGATTCCAAGAAAAATGGTGGTATCTACAAGACTCCGTTTCTCCCCATTTAAAATTACATTAGTATTTAATTGTTTGACATTTGGAGTCATAAATTTTATAAATTTTGTTTTACTACCATTTAAATGCAAATTATGTACTTTGAACCAATTTACTAATTTAGATATAGCTTTATTTACTTCGTCATATTTTAGTAATAGTCGACTTAATTTGAAAATTAAAGAAGTGTCATCTGCAAATAATACTATATCATGGTTATCCCCTACTATGTAAGGTAAGTCATTAATGTATACAAGAAACAGAAAGGGGCCGAGAATCGAGCCTTGAGGCACGCCCATTTGTACCATCGACCCGGAAGAGCTCATATTGTTAATGACAACTTTTTGCGTTCTGTTACTTAAATATGAAATAATTAATTTAAGAGCATCACTTCTTACACCGTAGTGTTGAAGTTTCCTGATTAATGTTTCATGGTGAACACAATGAAAGGCCTTGAATTCGAATTCGACGATTAATTCTAATACTGAGTTAACGAACTCCGAAAAAATCTATTTTCTAGTTAGCAAACTTAAAGGCAAAGCGCAACATGTTTTTTCGGGTATTAACCCCACCGCTGATAATTACGATATGGAATGCTTTAATAAAAAAATATCAGGACAAGCGTTACCTTGCGAGCACCTTTCTCGACTCAATATTAGAGATGAAAGCTTTACCTAATCCCGCAATTTCAACTCAATTGGAAGCATTCATTGATAAATATGCCGCATCTATCGCTGCTCTTAAAGAATTAAATATACCAAATCTTTGTGATAACGTGTTTATTCATTTTGCGCTCAAGCGCTTAGATCGCAACACTTCGAAGACATTTGAAATGTCTGTCCGAGACGTGGACATACCTACTTATGACAGCTTTATTAATTTTGTAAAAGGTCAAGTCAAAATAATGCAACGCGTAAACGCACCCGCATACAAAGTGTCAACGAAAGAAAGTGATAAACTCAAGTTGCCTGCCATTCCAAAGATCTCGCATTCTTATATTACATCGAATTCTAATGACGTCACATCGACATGTAGACTTTGTAGTAAATCGCACGACCATATTTATAATTGTCGCGAATTCATGAATATGTCACCCGAGCAACGCCATGAATTTGTGTAAGAAAATCGTTTATGCACAAATTGTCTCAAATCTAAACATATTTGGAACGCTTGCAAAAGCACTAATGTTTGTCGTATATGTGGGTCACGCCATCATTCGTTATTCATTTGCAAAAATTAAAGTATATCAATAAGCGAGATAAGGATTCTCAAATCACACATCCCGACACGGTTGCAACGCGCCCGCGCTCTCCCGCTCTAACTCGACAGCCAGAGCTTAAGGATACATCCGGTGGTGTGCCTTTCTGTCGGCTGACAGCGCAGACAACAAACTATGTCTTATTTCAAAGCCACAAAATATTAACACATTATAAGGTACAGCGCAAATTAATATGCTAGACCGCCATAATAACATGGTTACTTGTAGGTGCATCATTGATCTAGGTTCGCAAAATAATTTTATCACCACCACATGTTACCGCAAATTAGGGCTGAAAAATAAACAGTTAAATCGCAAAACTATCATAAAAGGATTAGGCGTTTATTCGAGTGTTGCAAAAGGAAAGGTGAAAATCAACTTATTTAGCCGAATAAATCCTTCCAAAACAGACGCTATTGAAGGTTTGGTTTTAAATCAAATTACGGGTAACTTACCTACCGCGCCCATTAATACCACGTCGCTAGATTATCTTAAATGCAAACCGCTGGCTGATGAAGAATTCTCTAAGCCGTCAGAAGTCGAGATAATTCTCGGGGCAAAATTATTTATTGAACTGTTGCTGCCCGTTAAAGTAACTGGACCCCCGCAACAACCCTCTGCATTTTTTACGACATTAGGCTACGTAGTCATGGGAGACGCGCACGTTGAAGTCAACGACTCCGTTGACGCATCTCACTGATATCTGTCCAGCGTTTCTTCCCCGCATTCAATTTATGACCAGTTAAGCAAGTTTTTTGAAATAGAGGACCTCGGCGATGCCCCGATTCTCTCTGAACAAGACAGATATTGCGAGGAGTTTTATTCTGTCACTACACAACGTGAGGAGACCGGGCGCTTTGTTGTAGGTTTACCTTTCAGGGACGAAACTATCCTCTTAGGAGATTCGTTACAAACGGCTCGTAAACGTCTCCTTCATTTAGAACGCAAATATGATGAAGTCATCCGTGAGTACCTATCTAAGGGTTATCTTAAACAAATTCTGGAA
The DNA here is from genome assembly GCA_033319125.1 of Parnassius glacialis. Classification (NCBI taxonomy): domain Eukaryota; kingdom Metazoa; phylum Arthropoda; class Insecta; order Lepidoptera; family Papilionidae; genus Parnassius; species Parnassius glacialis. The sequence goes on along the minus strand of JAVANC010000007.1, from coordinate 7,992,557 downwards.
CCGCAAAATTATAGCAAGGGTTACGTTATACCGCACCTTGGGGTGATCCGCGATGATAAGCTCACTTCCAAACTGCGCATCGTCCTTGACGCAAGCACTCACACCGACTCTGGAGTATCGTTAAATGATATTTTACACGTCGGACCGCCGCTACAGTGTAATTTATTTCAAATCTTATTAAACTTTCGCCTTTTCGAAATCGCCGCAACTGCTGATATACGTCAAATGTATTTACAGATTGTAGTTCGTGAGGAATATCGACCTTATCAGCAAATAATATACCGCTTTGATAATAGAGAACCGCTAAGATATTTCCCTTTTTAACGCGTATGCTTTGGTTTACGATCTAGTCCCTTCATAGCCATCCGAACCATTCGTGAATTAGCTAAACGCGAGGAAACTAATTTTCCCCTCGCCGCACAACTCGCTACTACCCAACTGTACGTGGACGGTATAGCCTGCTCTTTTCCCAATAAAGATGTTGCGCTAGACGGATTACAACAGCTCATCAAAATGTTCGCATCGGGTGGTTTCGAATTGGTAAAGCGGTCCAGTAACTCCCATGAGTTACTTGAAAATGTTCCCGAATCGAATCGGTAAGCTAAACCTATTGACCTTACAAAAGATGAGTCTCTTAAAATTCTTGGCATGCAATGGTTGCCGACTTGCGATAAATATTCGTTTACTATTTTACCATCCGACCGCACTTGCACGAAATGCAATATGTTATCAACAGTGGCTCGCCTGTGGGATATACTTGGGCTGGTAGGTCCGGTTATTACATACGCCAAACTCCTTATCAAGAAAGTTTGCTTAATGAAATGAGATTGGGATGATACCCCTCCCGACTATCTTGTTAGTGCATGGACTCAGTTTCAGTCAGAGTTACCGCTTATCGCAGATTTAAAAATACCGCGGCATGTGAAGGTGTTCGAGAATACCAATATCACCCTTTTAGGTTTTTGTGACGAAGGCGAGCTTGCATATGGAGCCGCTATATATTTACATGCGAACAACCACGGCAAGCAAACGACTACCTTAGTGTGCGAAAAATCGAAAGTCTCGCCTAGTAATCGGGTTATTACGACGCCGCGACTCGAACTTATGGCCGCCTTACTACTTGCAAAGCTACTACGCGCTGTGTCAAATAGCTATTCATCGCGTTGTAACATTAACCGCATTTATGCATTCTCTGACTCCACCGTACCACTACACTGGATTAACACATCTCCACATCGCCTGCAGGTTTTTGTCGCTAACAGGGTTTCCAAAATTCAATATCTCTTACCCGCGAAACATTTTATCACATTCCTGAGTGTGACAACTCCAGCGACTGTTTATCCCGCAGTTTATTACCTTCGCAACTCTTAGTTCATCCACTATGGATGGGCGGTCCTAGCTGGACACAAAGAGAAGAGACTGATTGGCCCATATCATGTTTTAATCTGGAACCTTCTTACGACGTTCCAGAACTGAAATCGGTTTCTCTAACCACAACCACCGAAGATATCCCATTATTGTGTTATATCGCTTCTCGACATTCTAAATGGACCAAATTTTTGAACACTATTGTGTATATTTATAGATTTCTTAAATATTTACCGCGCAGTAATTTTATTTCCGTTTCCGATTTAGAGTTTGCTGAAAGTAAACTTCTTATCGCTGTGCAAATAACCCATTTCCGCGAAGAATTTAAGTAATTAAAATCGGGCAATAAATGCCAGAAACACGTACAGAAATTAAATCCGTTTCTTCACAACGGACTTATCCGCGTTGGAGGAAGATTAAGTAACTGTAACTTAACCTTCGACCATCGGCATCCTATTTTGTTATCTATATATATATATATATATATATATATATATATATATATATATAATAAATAACACTACACACATCATTCACGTAATCATAGTTACTGAGGCTAATATTCAATATCATTGTGTTAACATGTTTAATTTACTAAATTATAACTTATATTACGAACTAAGAAATAACAGGAAAGGTGGCGGCATTTTGCTATATGTTCACTCATCCTTGCATTAGAGCAGAATTCAAGTATTAACAAAGGATTGCGAATGCATTAATGGCCAAATAAATTAAAAAACGGCACTATAGGCCTTTGTGCTATATATAAACCACCCGATACAAACAAAGTCCGTTTTATTGATGAGTTAGCTAATATTGTAGGTAAACATTCGCCTAAAACTTGCTGTATAATTATGGATGACATGAATTTAAATACAAAGAAGACAAATCACACTAGATATCTTAACACACTTTGTAAATTAGGACTTGACCGTGGTATAACGCAATACACACGAATAGAAAAATACGGGAACCGAATAACAAAACCATCTTTAGATCACATTCTGATTAAAACGGTATGTAAGAACGAGGTTAATACGGCCGGTGTGAACATCGCGTCAGCCGACCATAAAATAATAGGCTGTGCGATACTCGGACTCATGACGGATCCGAACTATGACACACTGGCTCAAAACGCGCCGCAGCTCGTTACTAAGTTGGATAATAAACAACTTCGTAGTGAACTCGATCTAATAGATTGGAAGTTGCCATTATGTTACTCCGACTCAAACGACATTGTTAATTACATACGGGCGCAAATGAATAACGCATACGATAAATGCAAGTATACAAAAACTTTAGTTATAAGTAAGCGCAAATGTTGTGTGTGGTCTAATAAGAAACTAGTAAATATGTGTAAAAACGCGATGAACTATTTAAAATCTGGCAGAGGGATTACACTAATTCATTAAAAAGATTAAATTACTTTAAATTTAGAAATAAAACAAAATAAATATGCTCAATTTTAATGAAATCAAAATACTAAAAAAGAAATTGCAAAAATTTTAGAAACCCAATAAAACTTTGGCAATTAATAAATAGTTTAACTGGTAAAATAATACGTTGTATTGATGATATATTACAAAAAACATTTAATATGGATCCTAAAATATTAGCAAATAAATTTGGCTTAGAATTTGATAAAAATATTTAAAAAATATGCGTAAATTGTGATAAGCCACTTTTGAATCCCCGTACCTATGAATTTAATCCAGACAGAACCGTAAAAATAAAAACAGCTACGGATTCTGACGTCACCAAAATTATTCAAACTATGAATGATAAAAAAGCCCCGGGTATGATGGTATTCGCGCTTGTGATATTAAATACATTTCGAAATCAATGGTGCCACTTATTATCTACTTATTTAATCAATGCATTAAAACGTCAATTTATCTAGACATACTAAAAATAGGTGTAATCCGACCAATCTATATAAAAGGTAAACATAATGACTTTAACAATTATCGTCCTATAACTATTCTCTCCTGTCTAAATTAAATAATTGAGCGTTATTTAAGCAATGAACTAAACAACTACCTGACTACTTACAGTATAATAAATTCAAAACAGTTTGGTTTAAAAAAAAATAAAAGCACAACGCAACTATTACGGCAATTTACTGATAAAATAAATAATTATCTAGATAATAAAATGCATATTTTAGTAATATTTATTGATTTTAGTAAAGCATTCGGGTTATTGAATTTTGACACATTATACAATAAGTTATCACGCAGCGGGATTCAAGGACCATTCTTAGAACTTCTTAAAAGTTATCATCATAATCGTTATACTACTGTCAAAATATGTAACCAGACAGGTGATATGTTTGCGACTGACCGGGGTACAGCACAAGGTTCGATACTGGGCCCGACTAAGTACTTGCTATTTGTAAATGATATGGTAAATGCAATAACTAAGGGTTCCATATATCAATTTGCCGATGACACCTGTATCGTTATTGCCGATCGTAGTATGGATGTAGCACAAACTGAAATGCAGGCAAGTTATGACATGCTATGCAAGTGGGCACATGATGTCGGCCTAGTGGTTAACGCTCAAAAAACAAAACTTGTTCATATACACTCATCTCATAACAAAATTACCACTGCACAGACTATCATTTCCCATGGCCATGAATATCTCCACGGAATGTTTCAACACTGTACTTGTCAACCCATTGAAAATGTCAAAAATCACATGTATATTGGTCTGATTATTGACGAACGATTTTGCTGGAGAGCACATAAAGATCACGTGTGTGCAAAACTTCGTTCTGTGTTAAGTAAACTTTGTGTTGTAAAAATTTAAGCCACCATATAAAATACTTAGATTACTTTACATGACTCTGGCAGATTCTGCTATAAGTTATGGACTTAGCAGTTATGGAAGAACTTATGTAACGTACATACATGAAATTTACACACTACAACGCAAAATGCTTAGATTGATAGTACCTAAGCACATTAAAAATAAGTATATAGATAATGACCGGGGTCTCTTTCATTATTGTAAAGTCATAAATGTTTTCGACAAAGTTAAATTTAATATACTGACTGAAGTAAATAATTCAGAATACCTAGTTCTTAGAAAACGACCTGTAAATCTACGAAATATAGCTTATAAATCCAACATGTATGTACTTCCGAAAACTAAAAATTTCTATGGAGTAAGAAAGTTGGCCCATCTTGTACCTACTTTTATTAATGCCCTGCCACTAGAATCACAAAACACATACGGTAAATCAAAACTGTTTAAAACTAAACTTAAATCATATTTGATAAATCAACCATACTAATTGTAGTAAGTACTTCATACTGGATTATTGTGATTTAATATTAATACATCTTTGTTTTTATAAGACGACTCTCTAGTGTAGATAAACCCCTAGAGGTTTATATGCTAGTATTGTACTGGATAATGTAAAATAATGATGCTTAATAAAAAAAAACATAACTATTATTATTACATATATACATTATAAATCACCACTATTATTAAATACATATATTATCACCTCTTTGATTGGTTTAGTAATTCAACGTTTATAGACAATATAAAAATTATGGAAGTTACATCAAGCAAGTATTAAATAAGATAAGAATTTGATCAGAAAATTGAGTGACAAGAGGTTGTGTGTATAAGCGCTGTCGATGAATTGGTACTAATAAATTAAAATAGTGTGTTTCATATTATAAAATTACAATAAAGATACAGCGCAGGCTGTAGAGGTTTAGTGCTAATGTTTTCTCAGTATAACTATAAACATAAAGTGCAAAATTTAAAAAAAATAATACAGTGAATTTCGAACTTTTAAAATCTACTTTCGTTTTATTTTTCTTTTATATTTAATTTCCGGATCTGTCAGTGAAAGCAAACTATAGACAAGTGTTGCCATTACGTTAAGATTCATCCATTAAGATTTTTTTATCTTAGTAAAAAAAGCATAAAATGAGTCCAAAGTCATTTAAATGGTCTAATTGTAGCAAAACCCCAAATGATATGAAGCTCTTAGTAAGTTGTGGCTCCTGTAAGAGCACTTTATGTGGTAATTGTCATGGAATGTCACCAACTGAAATAAGAGTCTTCGAGTTGAATACAATATCTCTAGTGGTTTCTTTCTTATGTGTCAATGGTAAATCACTAATGGCGCAAATACCAAATATGATAAAACAACTGGAGGAACTTACTAAATAAGTACATCACTTGCGATTACGTTAAAACATGCTTGTAACTAAAGGTGCAATACAAGAATTGGCTGACCGTAATAAAAGAGCTAACAATATAATAATTTACGACGTGCCAGAATCAACCACAGATAAACCCTTACAAAGGCGGGACCATGATAAAGAGGAATGCAAGAAAATAATAACTTGTGTGAGCAATAAAGTGAGTTGTGATAAGTTTTCCGTCTTGGTGCAGGTAAGTGAACTGGAGCTCCTCCTCGCCCCATTAAAGTGGTAATGAAGTCTAAGAATGATGCTATTGAGATACTTCGTAACAAAACTAAACTGGAGAAACCGTCAATTATTAAATCAAACCAAACTGCCATACAACGTGAATACTTGACATACCTCCGTGATGAATTAGAGAAACGTACCAATAATGGAGAACAAAGCTTGAATATAAAGTATTTACAAGGGCAGCCTAAAATTATCTGTAAACAATAGATAAAAAGCTAATTTAAATTCACCGACCCTCACTAGTAAATTATTTTAACAAAAAAACGCGACCTTCGATATCTTCCGTACTCTTAACAATAACATTCTTATACACAAACATACAATCGATAACATCTAAACTGATTTATTACTTAATTGCAAGAGTTGATCAACTGAAACCATCAATTATAGTCCTCTCAGAAACATGGTTAAAACCAAATATACCTGACTCATTGATAAAAATACCGGGTAACGACTTATACAGAGACGACCGTACTGATAAACGAAGTGGAGAAATTGCTATTTTTGTATTGAACAATGTTACCTATATGACATCAAAGCAAAATAGTCAGTATAAAACAAAGAATGGCTCTTGGGAATGTTTATGGGCAGACATTGAAGTAGGTTCTCAAATAATACTGTTATGTGAACTATATAGGGAGCACGAATCAACTATCGATCATGACAACTTGCTTTTACAAGATTAAGAACTGGCTTCCCAATCAAACACACTAATAATAATGGGTAATTTTAACTTTGGTGGAGTCAAGTGGCCACTTTTAAATTGTGGGTATCTACTGCCAAAAGAAACCAATTTCTTGCAATGGTACAACAACAGCAATCTACACAAATTGGTAGATCAATATACGAGGTTTCGCCAGGGTCACAAGCCGTCATCTACTTTAGACTTAATCTTGACAAATGATGATTTTTTGATAGTTGATATCAGTTTTGAAGCCGCAATTGGGATAAGCGATCATGCATGTTTAGTATCTACTATACAGTTGCAAACACAACAACAGAATGGGCATAATTCTAAACCTAAAAAAATTAATAAAGGAGATTACAACAAAATCAAAAAAGGACTTCACTCCGAATTAAAAAAAAATTAAAAGATTTACATTGTCCAGTTGACCAGTTTAGAATAATGCATAAAACAATAACTAATGCCATAGACACACATGTTCCTCTTGTAAAAACATTTAATAAAGTAACTAAACCATGGATAAAGAATGACACACCTGAGTTAATAAGAGAGAAAAAAATACTTTGGAAGAGATATATCGTAACAGGGTCAGATAAAATCTATAAGGAATACAGGAAGCTAAAAAACAAACTGACTAATTTAGGGCGCTCGGCAAGAACAGTTTATGAGAATCAACTATTAGAACTAGGACCAAAGTAATTTTCCATGCACCTTACACCCACCTACGGCCTGACCGAGTCTTGGGGCGGTCTTTGATTCGGATTCAGGTACGTACTATATTTTCCTAGCATTCTCCCATATAGTTTAATATGATAGGACATTTTTACATGTGGCCATTTGCGCCCGACCTGCGGCTGCCCGTTGAATCTTCCGCTCATGGGCCCCGGGATATTCTACCTTTGCATGGGCAGCTGTAGGTCGTAACATTTTTTGTAGCAGAGCGTGGTTGGATTGGTTTAATTTTGTGTCTACAATCACGCCCGGCCGTAATACGTAATAATAAAATTATATTACTTTGTTGCTTGCTTTTTTTGTTTGTTAGCGGGTAGATTTGAAAGCCACGCCCGTAGGTTGAGCAAGCGGGAGTTTGTTAGGACTAGGTATGCGTCGGGTAGGTAGATGGTTATTATCACGTAATCGGATAATTATCGTTGTCGTATAATTATAGTAGATTAATTATCGAAAGGTCGGTTGTCCGAGCGAGGCATTTTTTGTTGATAGACTGTGATGTGTATCTTTATTTGTATTGTACTCGTAATTTGTATTTGATCTAATAAATATTAATTTGTATTTGTGTAATTTGTATTTAACTTGATTTGATGGGAATTGTATTTGTTATTTGTTAATTTTTTTTGGTATTTATTAATTGGTAATTAATTTGTATTTGAGCCGCGTAGTAATTTGTATTTAGAAGTGATGCCATCGCGCTGCCAGGGCTATCACCATGCCGTTTTGTGTCTGGGTGCGAACGGCGTTACCTCTCAAGGCTCTTTCGGGCGTGATTAACACGACTCCAATTGGCCTGATCTGTCAGATGCTATTTTGCCAGATGCTGCATCAAGTGGGGATCTAAATATTTAGGCTAGATCTTATTATGGGGAACACATCTGTCGGACTGGTATTTATTCAGTTTAGGTGAATAATACTATGGGGATAATTACCTCTTAAGAGGTACGATTAAATCTAGACATGTCAGCAGTCGTACTTATCGCACGTATTTATTAATTAACAGAGATGAAGCTGTGGCCAACACATTAGATACCATGGTATTCTAATCTCATGGTTCGCATATGTGTGAAATATAATGAAATATCTCGAGCTATACCTGGCATCGACATATTCCACAACTCTTATGCTGTCTTTAAAAAAAACTCACTGATCATCTATCGGTGAGGCCGCATTTACATTGAGAGATGTTACGGCCTACAGCTGCCCCTGCAAAGGTCGAATATCGCGGGGCCTATGAGCGGAAGATTCAACGGGCAGCCGCAGGTCGGGCGCAAATGGCCACATGGAAAAATGTCCTATCATATTAAACTATATGGGAGAATGCTAGGAAAATATAGTACGTACCTGAATCCAAATCTAAGACCGCCCCAAGGCTCGGTCTGGCCGTAGGTGGGTGTAAGGTGCATGGAAAGTAGTGTTTAGTGATGTGTATGGTGTGTGTGACCTGGCCCAGCTGAAGTGGCCGGTAGCGGCCGAGTTCCATGCTGCCCCGCAATGCTGCATCACTCCAGCAGGCTTCACCGCTAGACTATTTCTTTCTTCATTGTCACTATTTTAGTCTATTAACTTTATTGTCCATTTAACTAACTTAAACTCGCCTAATTCCACATTCATCGTAGAATCGAACACGTGATACCCGACACAGTACCGGACAGTAGTTCAAAGTTCAACATTCAATGTCCCGGTTTCATTTATCACCAAATTACAAATAGGGAACTTACGCGATCTCTTCATGAGTCACACGGTTCAGCGTTAACACAACTAAGTTCTTTCATTCGATATCAAATACTACGCCGCGATAAAAATTCTAAATACGCCTCGTTGACACGTAAAACTAACAAAACAGTCAACACACGAAAAAGGGCATTTAACGCGACGGCACAATTACAATGATTTCCAAACAATCAACAGGGGGACGCCCTCGATAAAGGACCGCGCTGTCCAAATTCTAAACCGTATCTCTAATCGGCGCGCGCGCAAAATTCCACGTCACCCGAACAACTTAAATATTACAAAATGCACTTCAAAACGCATTCACTATCTAAATTGCACGATTACTTTCAAAGAAGTTACTTTAATCAGCCAAACACAATACTAGCCTCTTGTCAAGAACTTAAAACTTAGACAACCAAAAACGAGGCGGTTTTCACGAAACACAATTACGTAGCGAAGTAACACACACTAAATCTACCTACACCGGCCACGTGAACTTCTGCAGCGATAATCGAGATACGCAGATTAACCGCATCGCTGCCAGCGAGCTACTACTTCCCTCAGCCAGCGCGAAACGCCCGCAAGCTGCATTCCGGTGCTCCCTCCCCGCGACACGCGTGACACCTGGTACCATCGGGCGATTCACGAAGTTGAACGTGATTGGATGACGTCTCAAATTATCTTTTTTGGGCCTAAACAAACCCCCGTCCCGGACATAAGGATTTATGTCATCGAGCAAAAAGGCAAGTGGGACAGGGTCGCGATGGCACATTGCAAGACCAAATCTACAACCAAACTAGGCCACCTTAGGCACCCCATCAGATCTTGTAACCCTAGAAAATCTAAGCCATCTACGCTATTAACTAAAGTCAGTTTACTCTCACCATCCAGTTCACTTACACAGAGAAAGTCTCTTATAACCGATGATCAGTTGAACCTGCAACGGGAAATCACAGACTTTCAATAAAAATTGAGCGATGTGCAAATAGAAATTGAAACCCTCAATAAACATATTCACAAGTTAAAACTGAAATTGCATGACACGATTTCATTGCGTTCACCACCCTGTAATAAATTGACCCCTACACCTGCTAAGAAAACCGATAATAGGAAAAGAATATTTATCTACGGATCACAACAGTGTGTCAGCCTATCCTCAGCTCTAATCCGATCAAGAAAAAATACTACGTATGAAAAGTATACAATTACATCTCAAACGAAGCCTGATGCCCTGACTACAGATATTTTAAAAGACTGTCATAACATTGATTTAACGCCAAATGACAAACTAATATTATGTATTGGTGAAAATGAATACGATATAAAAATTTTGACATCCCAACTTCGGAAATTATTAACTACTTCTAAAAATAATGACATACTCTTGTTAAATGTATTTAAAAATAAGTATATTAATATTCATTCAGCAGAATCGGGAAGGGTCGCCCTAGGCGAAAGTTTATCGACCAAATTGGCGATATATTGCAAATGGGCCAAATCAAGAGTACCTTTAACCGACGAGCGTGTATGCGTAGGTATATGGATGTGGAGGAAGCGAGAGAGGTCTGTCAGGATCGTGCCAAATGGAAGTCCATAGTCTCTGCCTACCCCTCTGGGTGACAGGCGTGAGTGTTTATGTATGTATTATGTATGTATATTAATATATATGCCTTAAATAATAGTATACTAAAAATATGTAATGAATTTAAAAGATGCCATTTTGTGACATGTACAAATGAAACTATTTTTGACATGTGTAATTCAATTAACTTTCTTATTGACTATATTGACTACGAAAAATGTATCTGGATGTACTTGAAATAAAAAAGTTAATAGGACGTGACAATAATCCAATGACACAAAAAATTGGCGTAAACATATATCCTAAAGGAACAATTCCTTATTATTTTAAACGTCAATCCACTTTTGACACTACTACTAAAACCGAGGTAAAAAAACCCAAACCCAAACATCTTATTACTGACTTCTTCTTTCCTATAGATAATAAGAAAAGTTTTTTTTCGAGTCTCTAACATATAAATCATTTACAATCATGCATCAGAATATAGCAAGCATACTTGCAAAGAAAGAGTTACTGGAAGTCACGCTGGAGGAATTGCGAGATTCAAATACAAATCCAGACGTATTGTGTTTGTCTGAAACATTCCTGACGTCCAATCACAATAAATACGTAAATGTTTCCCAATATGAATTTGCATCAACTTTTTGTAGAGATCAACAAAGAGGCGGAACTTGTATTTTAATCAAACAAGGATTAATTTACTAAGAATTATACTTCCTACACAATCACACAACACAAAAGACATTTGAAGCTTGTGGTATTAACATCCTGTCACTTAAGTTACTCATAATTTGTGTTTACAGAATCCCCAATTCTGACCCGAACTTGTTCTTAAATAAATTAGACGTGGTTTTACATGAACTTAATAGCCGATATAGAAAAGACATGAAGATTGTAGTTACAGGTGACTTTAATATCAATACGTTAAGACCAGGAAAAATTAGCAGCCATTTATCACATTAATACAACAACTATAATTTAAAAATACAGATTAAAAGTCCAACTCGTAAAGGAGCTTGCATAGATCATATTTTGAGCAATATTAATGACGCTACAACTACCTTATTACCACTCCATTTATCTGACCATGACACAGCTCAGCTATTAACTTTTCCCATAAAGGGACCAAAAATTACACCCAAGTCACACTTTGTTTATAAAAGAGACTATTGCCTTGAAAATATAAAAAAGTTCAAAAATTGCATTAACAACTTATCATGGTCTGAAGTCTACGACGAGTTTGACGCGAACATAGCTTTTAAAAATTTTCACGATATGTTATTTTTATTTTATTATTTATGTTTCCCGAACATAAAAATCAAAATGAGCAACATTCATTTTAAAAAACAAAAATGGATACGCCGTGGTCTAAAAATAAGTTGCAAAACAAAAAGATAACTTCTTATAAATAAATTTATAAATCGTAGTAAAAACAAATGTAAAGCAACATGGTCAGTGATAAAAAATGAAATAACAACTATAAAAATAGATGACGACATTACTGAATTAAATATAAAAAATGAAACAATAACAAATCCTGTCGATATAGCTACTGCCTTAACGACTACTTTATAAACACGACTGCCACTGTATCAATTAACACACCAAAATGTAAGCATAAGAGGACAACAATTAACTCAATGTACTTAAAACCAATGACGGTGGAAGAAGTAAAAAAGGAAATTATGAGTCTAAAAAACACAAAAGCGGAAGGCTATGACAGTATATCCACTAATATATTAAAAACGTGCGTCACTGAAATAGTCGATATCCTTACATATCTCATAAACTTGTCCTTTTCTGCAGGTTTATTTCCAGATAAGTTAAAGCTATCTTTAGTCAAACCACTGTACAAAAAGGGGGATAAAAAACATCCAGCAAACTATCGCCCTATAAGACTAATACCGATTCTGTCAAAGTTATTTGAAAAGTGCATGTTAAAAAGGCTTATGAGTTTTTGCTCTAAGTATAATATTATAAAAAAGGAACAATTTGGCTTCCAGAAAGAAATATCAACAAATTTAGCAGTATTTAACCTAATAAATAAAATACTGACCAGCCTAAATAAAAATTATCTAACTACTATACTTTTTATTGACTTATATAAGGCGTTTGACTTCGTTGCACATAAAACTCTTCTGAGCAAACTGGAATCCCTCGGAATCAGAGGACCCCCATTATTATGGATATCGTCTTATCTAAGTGGGCGTAAACAAAAAGTTATCCTCAAAAAAATATTTACTAATGAAATTAGTTCTATTTCGTCTGAATATAGAGAATGCAGCTCTGGTGTCCCACAAGGAAGTTTACTAGGACCCATTCTATTCATACTTTACATTAATGACATAACAGAAGTAACAAAACATCAATGTACTTTATATGCTTACGATATATCCATAATTGTTACATCTAACAAATCTAAAAATAATGTCTCTACAAAATCATGAATGTGACATTAATAATACTATTGACATAATAATTGAATGGCTTAAAGAAAATAATTTAAATATTAATCTTGACAAATCATATTATATACAATTTAATAAATCAAAACATAAACAGCACAATTTTAATCTAAATGTGACAAAGATAAATAAAGTACAAAAAATGAAATTCTTAGGTATAACTATTGACGAGGACTTGAACTGGAAAATATATATATAGACCATTCGTGTAACAGAATTAATTAGTTCGTATATGCTCTTAAACGTGTTAGGACCGTAACCGATAAAAAGACCGCTAGTATGTCCTATCGCGCCTACATAGAATCGATATTGCGCTATGGCATTTTACTATGGGGCAACAGTACGGACAAAAACAGAGCATTTATAGCTCAAAAAATGCATTAGAGCCATATGTGGAGTTTTACCTGACGTGTCCTGTAAACCACTGTATAATAGTCTAGAATTATTGCCACTACCATCACTTTATATTTATGAAGTTGCGGTTTTTGTACACAAAAACACAGAATTATTTAACAAAGTTAATAATTTTAGATTGAGAGATCCTCACAGATTGATATATAATGACATTCCAAGGTCCGATAAGTATGCAAAAAGTTGCCTCTGTATGGGTGTCAAAATATATAACAAGATTCCTAGAGATATAAAAATGCTCAATATCAATATGCTTAAGCACAGGCTGTACAAATGGCTAAGTCAGAATAACTTTTATAGCATAGATTCATTTCTCTGTATACCAAAAACTTAACATAGATTAATATAGTTATAAATTCTTATTTTATTCAATTTTTATTTGTTGATATATTTGGTGATAATTATTATATTAATAGTATGAATTGACATGTAATCTCATTATAATATTTTTAAACTCAATGTGTTATTTGCATTCTATTTTCATTATGGCGAAACATATGCGCTCTGTTTAAACTTGTACCAGCTTATAATACTGTGTTTCTAAGCAAATAAAGAAATTATTATTATTATTATTATAACTAGCTTCATAAAATTATGTACTGTAATTTGATGTAACTGATAGGAATACATGATAATGATCGGGTAGTAATTTTGTCAAAATAGATAACATTATCTAATACCTACAACATTATTTATTTGTGAAACCTTTACTTATCGGGACTCAATTATAAACACATCTAATAATAGGATTATCACTATCAATTATAGAAGATTGGAGAAAAGTAGAACATAATTTTTTTTTTATATTGCGACATAAATAAAAATATTTACCAGATGCAGCGAAACATGTTTAACTAAAATGTAAACTAAATTTCTCTCTTGTCGATCTTGTCTTACAAGATATGTTTAAGTTGCACGTAGAATAGGATTGCCACAAGAAAAACGTAATTTTCTATGACCAAAAGCAGGCAATCTTTCACTGATTGTGTTTGCTCGATCTTGAAGCAGTGTCAACATATTCACAGAAGTTACACCTATATGTAATCAAGAGTAAAGCCTTTTTTAGGCTTGAACAGGTTTGTTTTTTGTTATTGACTTGTTATTTTCTGGGGAAGGTTTGAAAGTAAATCGCTTGAATTAGGGGTGGTGGGGTGGTGGGGGGAAGAGGGGAGGGGCAGTTGTGGAATCGCTCCCTACTTCCCTTTCCTGCCGGACGTTTTCATAATATTTTGAGTATATAAACCTGATTTATGGGGGGAGAGAGTTGGGGAGAGGTAACACAACGCCACTTAACGTGACGCAGTGGAGGGGAGTTCGGTCGACGGAGCCTGTGGTTTATATAAAAATAACCATGAAGGGGATGGGGGGGGGGGTCGAGTGAGCGAGCGAAGCGAGTTTCTAACCTAACCTGTCCGAGTCAGGGTGCCCCAAGTCACGAGCTTGCTTCGCTCGCTCTTGCACTCAATTAAACACCACAACATTAACTTTTTTTATAGGAGAGGGTGACAAACGAGCACACAGTCCACCTGATGGTAAATGGTTACTGTGGCCCATAGACCTCTACATTTATCCTCGTTTGTAAATCAAAATGCAGATGCGTTGTCACCCGTGAGGACTAAGATGAAATGCCTCCTTTCCAGTAAAAAGGGTCTCCGGTTTTCTACACCCACCATACGAAACACAGCAGTGTTAAGCTGCTATTTCACGAGCGTGGTCCTTCTTCGGTCGAGCCGAACCATTCGTGCTAAAACTATACTACTTATAAAGGCTGCAGCATGGCTCTACCACGTTTAAAAACTATTATAATTACTTTAATTTATAAACATAATTTACAGCTGTCACCATTTATCTTTGCGAAATTAGCGAAGCTTGGCGACGTCGTCGATAAACAGGAGGAGGCAGATAAAAACGTTAGGGAACACATTTACTTAAACTCGGAAGCAACGGAATGACTGTTAACAAAATGGCCCGCCCAGCTAACCATTTTAGGCTTTTATCATTTTTCAGATGACTTTGACAGATTCAACGTCAAAATTGTTAGAATTTAGTTAAGTTTCACGTTTATTTAGTGATTTACCAATATTTTTAAAAAAAATATTAAAAAACTTCGACACTGCTCCGGCAGCAAAAAACGCATGAGGGTGCTTCAGATAATTACATTTTCTGTGCGAGTCTAAAATAAATATTTCTTTCATTCTATAAAAATGTTCTGTAAGATGGTATGGTGGTGGAGATCTGAAATTGTTAGTGTCTGTGGCATAGAATTCAATTTAGCGTACGCATGTCTTAGAAGTGAATGTCTTAGGATGTTATACCCATATTATCATTTGTGCACATTATTATAGACAGTTGCAAATAAAACGCATTCAAGAGAGGACGTATTTCATTACTCTATTTAAACCCCAATCAAAAAACAACTCTATTACAAGTACATAGTGGTCCTTCGAGCCGGATAAGTAAGGAGCTAACATCGTCGTAAACAGCTTTTGTTCATCGTCCCGAGTCTCGGACGCTTACCTGCGCTAGAAAAACAACAAGTAATATAAAAGTGAATAACAACGAACATTGCAGTGATATTTTGTGAAGCTTAATTATATCTTTTGTGAGTAATTTATAATGTCAAAAGTGGAAGAAATAATCGAACAATTAGAAGAATATTATAATCAAATTAACAAAACTCAGATTAATCTTAAAAAATGTCCTAAAACAAGAATAACACAGGGATATTTAGAAGTAAAGATTCAATGCATTGAAGAGTATTGGGTATCATATCGTGCGGCGCATCAAAACTTATTGAAACTAACATCGAAGAACGATAGACAAAAAATATCTCATTTTGTAAATAGCGAGTATGACAAGTGTGAAGAAGTGTTTACTTGTTTGAAAGGGGATATGGTGGACATGTTAAATGATATCAAAAACAATACTGGGAATAATACAAACCCTTCAACTTCGCCGATGTGTGAAAAACCAGTTGTTGACGTAAAGCTGCCCCGAATAAATCTACCTACCTTTTTCGGTGCATATGAAGAATGGCAATCATTTGAGGACACATTTATATCATTAATAGACAGAAATAATAGCCTTAGTGACGTACAGAAATTACATTATTTGAAGTCGTGTGTAGCAGGCGAAGCTAAAAATACTATAAACCATTTTCAAGTGACGGATAAAAATTACGAACCAGCGTGGAAAGCCTTAAAGAATAGATATAGTCATAAGCGACTAATAGTAAATGCAATATTAAAGAAATTATTTTCTTTGAAGAAAATAAATACGCAATCACCAGCTCATTTAAAAGTTTTAATTGATAATACAAAAGAATCTATTAACAGCTTGAATAATTTAGATATTAAGACAGATTCCTGGGATCCGTTATTAATATATATATCAATCCTAAAACTAGATCAAGAGTCACACAGAGATTGGGAAACTTATGTAAGCAGTGGACATCCAAAGGATATGCCAACATTTGATAATTTCGTAAGTTTTTTGGAAAATAGAATTCATACACTTGAATTAACATCCACGTCAAGGGAAAAGGTTCAAAGGTCGTATCACATCAGCGCCGCTGCTACTACTGTTCAATGTGTTCTATGCAATGAAAACCATTTCTTATGTCTCTGCAAAAAATTTGGCAAATTAGATCCTGAAAAAAGAAGTGAGTATGTAAAAGAAAAGCGTTTGTGTTACAACTGCTTGTCAACTGGTCATCCAGGATATTACTGCAAGCAAAAAACATCATGTCGTGTATGTGGTAAACGTCACCATTCACTTCTACATTCTTACAAGAAAAAAGAGGTGACCTTTGATAAAGAAGAAAACAAACATTCACCAGGGTTAAACTCTTTACACACAAATGTAGAAGAAACTGAGAAGGAAGAATCGGATGTATCAATAGCTTCACACTTTACGTCCAATACTAAAAATGTTTTACTGGCTACCGCTTTAATACCGATTAAAAGTGACACAGGATATGTCACTATGTTGAGAGTACTAATTGATCCAGGTTCGCAGGCGTCTTTCATTAGTGAGAGAGCAATACAACTTTTGCAACTCAAAAGAAAAAGGGTACATGGCACTATTTATGGAGTTGGTTCTACCAAAACATCAATAAGTCATGTGGTGTGTTTTGAAGTATTATCAAACTACGAAAAACAATTTAAACTCAATGTTAAAGCGTACGTTTTGTCTACACCATTGACTACAAAGCTACCTTGTAAGACAATAGAACCGATGGACAATTGGACACATTTAAAAGAACTTACTTTAGCTGATCCTCATTTTGCCACACCAGGAAGAATCGATGCGCTGTTAGGAGTTGAAGTATACACAGAAATATTAAAAGGCAATGTTATCAAGGGTCCACCAGGTACTCCAAGTGCACAAGAAACCAGCTTCGGATGGATACTATTTGGAGAAATATCAAATACTTCATCTTCTGAAGACAGCATAGTAATGCATCATCATGTTGACGTAGATAACATGTTAAGAAATATGTGGGATATAGAGACTACAGAAAAAAGAAATTTCACAGCGGAAGAAAGATTATGTGAAAACATTTACGCTGCAACACATTCAAGAACAACAGATGGTCGATATATGGTTAAACTACCATTTAAAAATGTTAATTACTTAGAAGAGATAGGAGAAACAAAAGAAATTGCACTTAAAAGATTTTATTTACTAGAAAGAAGGCTAAATCTAAACAAGACGCTGAAACAAGATTATGTAAGAGTAATTGAAGAATACATTAAGTTAGGATATATAGAAGAAATACCACATAAGGAAAGAAATAATCCATCAATATACCTTTCACATCATGCAGTGATAAGAGAAGACAAAGAAACAACACAATGCAGAGTAGTATTTGACGCATCTTGCAAAGGAGCGAACAATAAATCACTGAATGATGAATTACTCGTTGGTCCACAATTACAAGAAGATTTAAGAAGTTTGATAATCAGATGGCGTATGAAGCCAGTATGTTTTATAGCCGATATCCAAAAAATGTATTTACAAATCCTAGTGACGAAAGAAGATACCGATTGTCAAAGAATATTTTGGAGAAAAAGTAACAAAGAAGAACTAAAAATATATCGTTTAAAAAGAGTAACATTTGGGACTTCATCTGCGCCTTATCTTGCGGTTAGGACGCTTGTGCAGCTCTCAAAAGATGAAGAAAAAAAATATCCAGAAGCAGCTAAAGTAATAAGAGAAGATTTTTATGTAGACGATTGTATGAGCGGTGCGATGACAGAACAGGATTGCATTAAACTTGGTCAGCAGCTTCAAGCTATACTCAAAAAAGGAGGATTTAAATTACATAAATTCGCATCTAATAACAAAAACTTCTTAAATCAAATCAATTCGGAATTGAGAAGTTCTAAGGCCAGTATTAATATAAAAAGCGACAGCACCATTAAAGCACTCGGTCTAGCATGGAACATGAGTATGGACACTTTTCATTATCAGCTCAATTTGCCGCCGATACCAAAAGAAATAACCAAAAGGAATATCTTGGCAGACATTCAACGCCTTTTTGATCCGTTGGGTTGGCTTGGTGCAAGCATAATTCCAGCTAAAATTTTAATACAAAAACTATGGCTAAAAAACCTTGATTGGGATGATAAGGTAGATGAAGATTTAGAGAAAGAGTGGTTAATATTGAGAAAAAGTTTTAAACAAATAAAAAACGTGGAAATTCCCAGATGGATAGACACAGAATGTGAAGACAGCAAAAACGTAACCCTTCATGGTTTTTGTGATGCTTCAAATAAAGCCTATTGCGCAGTAGTATATTGCAGAATTGAAAATAATAAAGGAGAAATTAAAACGAATATTATTGCCTCGAGAACACGAGTCGCCCCTGTAAAACCACTTTCATTACCTAGGCTTGAGCTTTGTGGGGCAGTTATTTTGGCAAGGTTGTTAACACACATCAGAGAAGCTATGAGATTATCAGCTACCAAAGTGTTTGCTTGGACGGATTCGTCGGTTGTACTCTCATGGTTGTTCGGAGATCCGAACCGTTGGAAACCGTTCGTTAGTAACAGAGTAGTTGAAATATTAGACAATCTTTGCAATACTCAATGGTTTCATGTAAAAACGAATGATAATCCAGCAGATATTGGATCAAGAGGAATGAATTTACAACAACTTATTCAATGTAAACAGTGGTGGGAAGGACCTGCTTGGCTGAAGGAGAAAAACATAGAATACTCAAGACCAAATTTGATACCGACTGATATAGAAAAAAAAATATTCAGGTGAATTTAAAAATAGAAACAAAAAAACAGAGAATTAAATTAGAAAATTTTGATTCACTACAAGAACTCTTAAAAGTTATAGTTTATTGTTCAAGATTTATTAATAGTAAGAAAAAACCTGACGAAATAAGAAAGAATATTACAACTGAAGAATATGAAAATGCTTTATTAAAATGTGTAAGAATTGTTCAGAAAAGAGAATACGAAGAAGATATAAAAAATATACGAATGAAAGGAAGAGTAAAAAAAGGAAGTAGTTTGAAATCATTAAACCCTTTTCTTGATACTCAAAATATACTTAGGGTGGGCGGAAGACTCCAAAGATCGGAATTAACACAAGAGCAAAAACATCCAATCATACTGAGCTCAAGCAATCATTTGACTTCTTTGTTAATAGCAGATGCACACAAGAAAACCCTACACGGTGGTATTCAACTCATGCTCTGCTATCTTAGGAATAGATTCTGGATCATTCGAGCTAAGAATGCAATTAAATTTTATATACGAAAATGTATAGTATGTGCAAGACAAAGGGCTGCCATAAGGACTCAAATCATGGGTGAACTTCCAAAGGCACGAGTGACTCCAGCCCGACCGTTTCTCCACAGCGGAGTGGACTTTGCTGGTCCATTGCAAATTTTGCTTTCTAAGGGGAGAGGCGCCAAGACAAGCAAAGCATACATCGCCATTTTTGTATGCATGGCCACTAAAGCCATACATTTAGAATTAGTCGGAGACCTCACCGCTGAATCTTTCATAGGAGCCTTTCATAGATTTGTTGCTAGAAGAGGCAAATGTTCGCATATATGGAGTGATCAGGGAAGGAATTTCGTAGGAGCAAATAAAGACTTAGCAGACGCCTGGAAGCAGGCACGTTTAGAAATCCCTGGTTATCTGATAGACACATTAGCTCTCGACGGAACTCAGTGGCATTTCATACCTCCTCATAGCCCCAACTTCGGTGGCTTGTGGGAAGCTGGCGTAAAATCTACGAAATACCACCTTAGAAGAATTATGACGAGAAACTTAACACAAGAAGAAATGACGACAGTGTTATGTCAGATAGAGGCATGCCTTAACTCCCGCCCCTTGGTACCCATCGACACTGAAGACGTAGACGTCATAGACCCATTAACACCGGGTCACTTTTTAATTGGTGAAGCTCCCTTATTGCCACCAAGTCCAGACTTACGTGACATCAACGCAAGTAAACTCACACGATGGCAATTTACTCAGAAAATAGTAAGAGATTTCTGGCAACGTTGGCATACAGAATATTTGTCACGACTCCAAGAAAGGACAAAATGGATAAAACGTGAGTCAGAGTATGAAATAGGTGATATAGTTCTCCTCAAAGATGACAACTTGCCACCAGGGAAGTGGCTACTCGGTCGGATTATGGAGAAGTACCCAGGACTGGATGGTATAACCCGAGTATATGGTGTTAAATGTGGCACGAATATATTAAAACGCTCAATTTCCAAATTGTGTGCTTTGCCCATTGAATCTAAATAAATGTATATCGCAATTAGCAATTAATATCTCAAATGTAAAAAAAAGGGTAATCTTAAGTTCTATGTATTTTTCGATTTATAAGTCATACTTTATTGCTCTCATCATGTTTAAATTTATTCATAAGATAGTGAATAGTGATAAGACACACTTTATTGTTTACATTATGTTTAAATTTTTTATAAGATAGTGATAAGTCATACTTTATTGTTTACAATACGTTTAATTTTTTATTTTTAATACAGTGATAAGTCCTTCTATATTGTTTAATGATAATGGTATTATATTTTGGTGCTACGTTAAGTCCATTACCTTTGTTAGCCTCTGAAATTTGTAATATAGTATTAACAATTTTACTTGTAAATTTAATGTTTATTACTTCTTTATAAAGGACAGTCGTCCTTTGGTGGGCGGTATGTCTGTGGCATAGAATTCAATTTAGCGTACGCATGTCTTAGAAGTGAATGTCTTAGGATGTTATACCCATATTATCATTTGTGCACATTATTATAGACAGTTGCAAATAAAACGCATTCAAGAGAGGACGTATTTCATTACTCTATTTAAACCCCAATCAAAAAACAACTCTATTACAAGTACAGTTAGGTTTCATTCAAAGAGTAAATTAAGATCTGCTTACCTGAGTAGGAGTTATCCACGACTGTAACAAGTTAATTATTGGAGTATACGCTTGTTCGAATTAGTGTGTAGGTAGGTTTCTTGGTATCAAAAATGAACAATTGATACATCGTTTGTTTTGCCGGGTGACTGACGGTATCAATTGGTGGATCCCACGAGTCGACATATTTACACAATTAAATACACAGAAAAAAGTTCATAAAGTACAAACAAGTTCTACTTTTCAACATACAATTCAATAATTAACAAGCCTGAAGCATTTTTATTTTTATCTACAATATTAAAAACTATAATAATAATAATAAAAAAAACTAAAACTTGAAACTTAAATATCATACAGTCCTACTCCCCGCGGTATCGTGCCAAGAACGCTGGCTGCATTTCCCCGCTGAATGGCTATACTTAGCCTTTGAGCGAGGAAAGAAACAGCCCTCTTATCACCAGCAGCAACGACCAGCCGCGGATGGAGTTCCTTTAGGCCCTTTTTACTGGAAATGAGGCATTCCATCTTAGTCCTCGCGGGTGACAACGCATCTTTATTTTGATTCGCAAACGAGGATAGATGTAGATGTCTATGGGCCGCAGCAACCACTTACCATCAGGTGGACTGTGTGCTCGTTTGTCACCCTTATCCAATAAAAAAAAAAAAAACGTGGACCCTACGGACCGATAGTCTCTACAGCAAATGGCACAAACATGTAGTCATCTCATAATTAACTAATCTCAACTCTGAAAAACACAGAAACGACATGCCTACTATAAATGCCACTATAAAAGTGAAATTAAATTGACTAATTATAACCAATGTCCATACTTTTAAACTTAAAAGTAAATTCCCTATTCAAAAATCAAAGCCTCCGACGCGTAACATCGTAAAAATTATGAAAATAATTACTATAAAATTTTGGTCTTGATGCACGAGTCTTTTTGGTATCTCTTTTGGTCATTCTCTTTTCAAAACTGTCCATACTATACTCATTATAAATTGAGGCTTTCTCATCTTGGAATGAGTTCACTGGCATACTGACGAAAAGTTTCAGACCTAATGACGATACATAAACTTCTACACGGTTAGTTAATTTTACCAAGTTTATTGCAGCAAGTTTGCCTTAAAATCCCCTATCATATCCCTAGACATCCAATCACTAATTTATTAAATATTCCCTTTAGTAGGACCAATCTTTGTAAGTTTTCTCCGTTAAATATATGTATGCGAACTTACAACAGCTTCAACAACCATGACATCGACATATTTAACGACCCCGAACGTGTATTCAAAAGAAAATATATAGACTTAATATTACCTACCTTGCCCGATTAATGATTCTAAACTATTATTTATTGTATTTTTATTGGATGTGGTAATTTTACTCGAGTTCTTAGATTTTTGCTTGTTTAGAGCTTATTTACATGTTATTTAGTGTTTACATATCCTTAGTCTTAAAAATTTTGTATTTGGTTTGTAACAATGCATATTCATATTGTCAATGGTGTATCTATCTTAATAAATAAAAATAAATAAATAAATAGATAAATACGACAACGAACATTAAATTCGATGTTTAGTGGAGCCTGGATCCCACAGCGATTATATTAAAAAGATTGTTGTAAACGCCTATTTATTTCCGTTTCAAATAAAATCGTTTTAATGAAGCACACGGGGTCGGTGGTGTGACCAAAATTTTGGGTATCGCCTCACTGCAATTCACGTCGCGCTTTAATAGTAACAAAGATTACCATAATATAGAATAGAATAGAATAGAATAATTTTTTATTCAATATTGATTATTACATAAAACTTATTGAAAGTCATTTTTTATTTACCACTGGTTCGAAAAATACCTCAGTCCTGGGAAGAACCAGCAAAAAACCCAGCGGGACTTTTTTTAAACATAATTTCACTTAACAATAATTTTGTTTATACAATTTTTAAATGATTCATAGAACCAGCATGGTGGCGATCACCCTATTCCCAGGGATTATTTTCATTTATGTATTCCTTGATATTATAATAACCCTTATTGTACAGTTTATCTTTAATAAAACTTTTAAACTTGTTTATTGACAAACTTTGAATATGTTCTGGGATTTTGTTGTAAAAGCGTATACATTGCCCCATAAATGAATTACTGATTCTGTGGAGTCTAGTAACTGGCATTACAAGCTTATGTTTGTTCCTAGTATTTAAAGTATGCACATCTTAATTCTTATTATAGCTATTTATGTTTTTATGCACATACATTACATTCTCATAAATATATTGCGATGCCAAAGTTAATATGTTTATTTTTTTAAATTTTTCTATGAGGGACTCTTTACAATTTAGGTTATAAATCGGCTGTACGACTCTCTTTTGCAAAACAAATATAGATTCAATATCAGCCGCATTACCCCAAAGCAAAATTCCATAAGATATTACGCTATAAAGTAACTAAAATATACTAATCTAGCTGTCTCAACATCTGTAAGACTTCTAATCTTTCTTACAGCATGTGCTGCAGAACTAAGTCTGCTTGCTAATTTAGATATATGGGGGCCCCATTGAAGTTTCGCGTCAATAGTAATACCAAGAAAAACAGTGGTATCCACAACACTCAACTCCTCCCCATTTAACAGCACATTGGTATTCGAATGTTTTACATTAGGTGTTACAAACACTTTGTCTTATTGCCGTTTAAGAGCATATTGTTGGCGTTAAACCAATGTACTAATTTCGATAGAGCATTATTTACATCGTCATAATTAATTAACTGTTATTTGAGTTTGAAAATTAAAGAAGTATCGTCAGCAAATAATAATAAATCGTGGTTGTCCCCTACAAGATAAGGTAAGTCATTAATATAGATTAAAAACAGGAATGGGTCAAGAATCGAGCCCTGAGGAACGTCCATCGATACTACCGATCCAGACGAACCTTTACCATTAATCACTACTTTTTGGATTCTGTTACTTAATTATGAAGTAATAAGTCTATATGCAAAATTTTTTACACCGTAATGTTGTAGTTTCCTGATTAATGCCTCATGATGAACACAATCGAAAGCCTTGGAAAGATCCTTACCTAAGGCATCTTGTGAATTGTCCCAGGTATTAAAAATATATTTCATAAGCTCAACACCGGCGTCAGACGTCGAGCGAGTAAAACCAAATTGGTTTTTATGAAGTAATTTATTTTTATTAAACAAAGTATACAATGGATCCAAAATTATTCATCCAAAATATACAATTAGTGATTCCGACCATTACGGCTCAGTTACTAGATTCGTTAGTAGATGTTTCAAAAATTCGCCATTTAGGTAAATGACGCTTAGCAGATGATCAGTTTCACCAACCTGAGGTTATTGATGTTTTTTGAGTGTTAACACCTACTTAAAAATTTTGTCGCCTGAAAACAATTCAATCGCAATCGCCTAGTGTTTGTTATAGAAACTCGTCATTCGGATATATTACTATGGGTGACGCTGAAGTCGCTTTATCTCATTGTTTCCCGCGATTCTTTGTTTCCTGTTCTTATGACACAAATTTAAATCGTTTTAAACTAAATAATTGTTTAAGTACATACTGTAATTTAAGTATAGAATGCTAACTGTATGTAAAGTGTTATGTAAATAAGTCTATTGATACGATACTAAGATTAGTTTGAAGTATTTTGTAATCACTTAGACTTTATCTACCTGTATATTCTAAGTCGAATCTGGAAATTGTGCCAGCAAAATAATGAATGTGTAATTTTTGTTAAATCATATAAATAAGCAAGGATTTTGTTTAGTTTTAGGATAGCAGTTAAATAAACATCCCTGTTTATTTAGGGTAATCTCTTATTTTTTTTATAGAAACCAAGTTGAGGCTAGATAAACTCGGGAGCAATTCATTTTGCTGTATATTTTCAATATGAAACACAAGCGTATAGATTGTTTAATCCATTTCTTGGTTCTTTCGCGGGTCAGTCCATTTGTTCGTTTGTGGGCCTTTATATTTCTTCGTTCATTTGTTTCTCTGGTTTAGTTGATAACTTAATATTTTATCCGGATTTGTGTCTTACTAAATCATCGCGATTAAAAATACAAATAAATAACAAAAATAATAACTCGACGCGGACAAAGTCGCGGTCCCAGCAAGAAAATAATAAACTTTTATCTACAGAATGGCCAAAACAAACCCTACAAAAAAAACGTTTAAAAAATTAACAATCTAATCAATGAATACTCTACAAATTGAATCTCGACGTGACTTTATCCTGATGATAATAAAACTATGGTCTGTTTTGATGTTAAGTCACTATTTACATAACCACCCATTGAAGAGTGAATCTCAATTGTATCTAAGAAGCTAGAAGAGAACAAAATACCTACAGAATATACAGTATCACTCAAACACTGCCTCGCATCCGATTAGATATTCAGTTGCGGAAACAATAATTCTACAAGGAAGAAGATAGTGGGGTGATAGACTCGCCTATATCTTCTATTGTCGCCAATATTATTATTATGGAGAAATTTGAGGAGAAAGCTCGGCCTGTCAGTCCAAGATTCTACAAGCAGTACGAAGACGGCTCTTTCATAATTTTACGAATATAAAATCAAAATTCAAGCATACTGTCGCAAGAATTCATAATACTCGAAGGTTTTTCAGCGTAGATCAAACCAAAAATTAAGATTGGAAAGCTGAACGCAGCATAAGTTAATTGTGACATCAGTAAGACATCAAACACCTTAGTCCTTTGTGGTCATGGATACAGTAAAGCACCTGATATGTTGGTAAATAAAAATAACAGAAATTAAGTTAAAATAAACGCGATAGAATCCGTTAGCTGGTATATGGACATAACCCGGACGGACTCTTAGACGGAAAATGAGTTCTTAGATAATCTAGATCATATATAAAATTGCTTTTATTAAGGTTTTAAACAATACAAACCTGACGCCAAAACCATGGATAACTCGAACCACACATTTTATTTCAGTGAAATAGTAACTAATATAAGTAATTTACATTCTCGTATTATTTAATATATAAATTCTATTTCGATTTTTTTTTATTGTAATGAATACAAAGTCAAATTCCCGTTTTCTATTTGGAATAAGAATATCTTTTGAGAACACGTCATGCACTTGTAAAAATAATTGAAGAATTTTTAATTAATGTAATATGTACACGCAATTATTTGTTTAATTGTGTTGATAAAACTTGTTTTCGTAAAAAGGTGTCTAGTTTAAATTAATTATGACTATATAATAATTCAGTACCTTTAAAGACAATATAAAAATTATGTAAGCCACATCAAGCAATTATTAAATAAGGTAATAATTACTTATTTAATAATTAGTATTAAATTTTCAGCATCAGCTTAGGTTTAGTAACCAGAAGGTAATCTTATTTCTGCATGTGTATGATGATAAAGAATATAAATCAAGTTCTACGTTAAAGAAGTCTTATAAATAGAAGAAATGCCTCTTAACGAGTAAATTTACTGGAAATGAAGCATTCCATCTTAGTCCTCACGGGTGACAACGCATCTGCATTTTGATTCGCAAACGAGGATAGATGTAGATGTCTATGGGCCGCAGCAACCACTTACCATCAGGTGGACTGTGTGCTCGTTTGTCAGCCTTATCCTATAAAAAAAATGGGTATTCGGTTCTCTACACTCACCATTCGAAACACAACAGCATTAAGCTGCTATTTAACTCTTGTATTCTGAGAGAGTGTGGCCCATACCCGGTCGAGCCAACCCATTCGTTCTACAAACATAATGTATTCCTATATAATAAAGTGGCAGCCTACATATATCCCACTGCTAGGCACAGGTCTCCCCTCATTTCTGAGAGGGTTTTAGAGCAAGGAAGTGTCCGCCGCGCTGCCCCAATGCGTGTTGGCGAACTTCACATGTCTTCGAGATGTATTTTTTTTTATTTCTCAGATATGCAGGTTTCCTCACGATGTTTTCCTTCACCGCCGAGCACGTGGTAAATCGGAGAGCCGTGGTAACTCAGATGGTTAGCGCTCCGCTGTAAGTTTCACAGTGCACGAGTAACCTGGGTTCGATCCCCGCCGGCACCAATGAAATTGTTAATTGCAATTTTAAGTACCTATGTAATATAGTTAGATATTTACTAGAACTACACATTATCCCATCAAGGAATTAGTGAATCTTTGGAGTTCTGTAATTAATATTATTAACTATTACATGTTCCTTATTAGTTATCCTTATTAGTTATTGTTTAGTATTTACATAATGTACATCACTCTTCATTTGAAATCTTGTAGAAATATAATTCTTCTTAACTGCATTTCTGATGACAATCGGAAATTGTAAGGATAATAATTATATGCTCAGATGCGTTTTTTATTTCGTAGTAATTGATAGTGGGTAGGACGTACATACATGCATAGGTTCTAAAAAATTCTAAAGCTTAATAGACTTAACAGTAAAAGATTTATTAAAAAATTATGTTTTGTGAGTTGGTACCCTTAAAATGAATTATCTCAAAGAGCGTAGAGGTTCCCCGGAAGCACCACAAAATTAAACTTCTCCTTTAGGTAGGGAGGAGCAGAAAGGTGAAATAATACACAGACTAGAATATAAAAAATACATAATAGAAAGAATATGTATGTTCCGGCGAAGTCGGATAGGTCTATTTGAGACGTGAGCGAAATTGGAAAATATGGTCAAAGAGGCGCAATCCAAATATGAACCGAATACTCGTATTTTGATGTCTCTCAAGCTTATTTAGCTGGTCCTCAGTTATGTCTACATAGTTTGCGTCAGCATAGTCGAGAATCGGAAGGAGAAGAGACTGTGCGAGCATAATTTTTGAAGGAATGGGAAGAAATGATCGAAGGCGACGCAGTGAACAAAAAGCGACAAAAGTTTTCTTACTTACCTCATTCAGTTGGCGTATCCAATTTAAGAAATCATCAATATAAATACCAAGATTTTTGACATTGTCAAAGTAAGGGATAACAACTCCATCGAATACGATAGGTGGTACAGAGAACCAGTCAATTCTTGAGATAAAGCTCTGGCTACCAATAATGATAGCCTGAGTCTTTTTAGAATTGACATTTAGGCCATACGATTTACTCCACTCGTGAATAAAATTTAGATCCTTATTTAATGTAGCGATTGCATTCGGAAAATTCTCAAGAGTTGACTGGGTGTAAATCTGGACATCATCCGCATACATGTGGTAGAGAGAAGATATTTTATGTGTGATTGAATTAATGAAAATGGAAAAGAGTAAAGGTGACAACACGCCGCCCTGCGGCACGCCTGCAGTAATATCACATAAAGATGAGTTTCATCGACACGAATACACTGCCGACGGCCACAGAGATAACTTTGAAACCAGTTAATTACTGATGGAGATATGTCAACTGACACAACAGACTCAAGAATATAATCAAAGTCAACAGTATTGAACGCATTAATGAAATCCAGCAATGTCATGACTGTGAGTTGTTTATTATCCATACCCCACCGTATGTCATCAGTAATTTCGATTAAGGCAGTAGCCGTACTATGACCAGGACGGTGACCGGATTGTAAAGAATTTAATAAATTGTGCTTATTAAAGAAAAGGGTCAGCTGTTGGCAATTAAGATATTCAAAGACTTTAGAAGGAAAGGTAAGATCAAGATAGGATGGAAATCAGAGAGGTTGACGGGATTAGATCTCTTTGGAAGGGGTATTATATGAGCACTCTTCTAGTCTTGAGAGAATTTAGAGGTAGAGACACATGCATTAAGTAAATAAGTGATAAGGGGAGTGATAACATCAAGGAAAGTAACAATCATATTACGGCTAATGTTGTCGCTATCAACAGCATTTGAGGAGATGGATAATATGATCTTCTTGCCATCACATAAAAACGAATGAAGGATAATTAGGAGTCGGAGTTACAGCAAGAGAACGAAGTATGTGGAGTTTATGTTCACTATCAAAAGAGCTAGAAGTATTAAAAAATGTTGATTTAATAGTTCAACATTAACACTAGGAGCTGAAGCATTTAGGGATGTTCTACCAACTCAAACCGTTTTAAGAAATTTCCACACCCTAGACGAGACGCCGTTCTCGATTGATGTATATACGGCATCGTTGTGTATCACTACATAATGTGTTGAAGCGACTCCTGATTTTGGCATATTTCCTTAGGTTTTCCTCTGTTTTATTCCTATTGAGCTTTGACAATGCCGCATTCTTTTTCAAAATAAGCTTTTTCAGATCATTAGATAGTCATGGAGCAGGTAAAGTTTTTGAGTCTTACAAAATGCATTAACGCGTGAACTCAATCACTGACCAGTCAACATTATGGACTTCTTTACAAAGTTGGTCAATATAGATTCCTTCAAAATTACGTCACAGAACTAATTTAGGTTTGATTTTAGGAGGGAGTAGTATATACGAAAAAAAATTAAATCGTAATAAGAGAATGCATCTGCAGGAAACTGTCCATACTTGAAAACTAGGTTTGAAGATGACACCATTATTAAACAAGAAGGGAAGAAGTACTGTTAGGAAAGTTATGAGTAGCAGAAAGGCGAAGGATTTGCATATTACACGCTTCAATTATAGACTCAAGATTTATAGCCCGATTTTCGCCTTTTAGCAAACGGGTGTTAAAGTCACCCATCAAAATAGTATGAAAATACGTAGAGGCTAGTGATTGTAAAAGAGATTCGAAAGAAGTAAAATAGTTTATAGAAAGAGAGGGACTGTAGAAAATTCCAAGTAGCATTTCATTCTGAGACAGAGAGACCTCAACTAGTAAATGCTCATCAGCATCAACAGGAGGTGGGTGACTTAACAAACTAACAATTTTAAATGGAAAGTAGGATCTAAGATATATCGCCACGCCCCCACCGCCGCGGGCCGTCGCCGCAGTCTAGGATGAGGTAGTAGGGATACCACCAGCTGCATCAGGAATGGTGATCACCTCAGCAACGGTGTACATCCGGTGCTTCGTGTCATCAGGCCCAAGCACCACAACATATCCATCTCGTGACCAACACTGGGATGCACCAAAGCGCTTCCGAGCAGCAACGAACGCCTCATGACAACTGTTAGTAATGAACCCAGATAGAGTAACTAACAACTAACTAACAAAATTTGGTTTTCTTAAACTTGGTTTTGGAAAACCAAATTTTGTCATGGAGATCCGGATCTCGAAATTTCACAAGAAGCGCACGAGGCTTGTCGCCACTCGGGCGCTCTAAGCGATGGCATCTGGTGATAGATAGGCTCACACTTATTTCAGAGATGTTCAGCCGCTGTGATTAATGCCTAACACGTACAATGTACTGGTTTCTCATCTCGGGCTTCTGGCATTCCATGGACAAGCAACATCTTCCTCCTGGTCCTTACCTCCATTTCATCTCGCTGCCTTGAGAGAAGCTGGAGTTGAAGTGGGTTATTCTCAAGTGCTGACAGGACAAATGCCCTAAAGACATTCAATTGTGCATTTATGTATTTTAATATTCAGTGAAAGTCCAAAAGAACTATTTAAAAAATTCAGTTAGATAACGGCTGTTCATTTTTAGGGTTCCGTACCTCAAAAGGAAAAAACGAATCCCTTATAGGATCATTTTGTTTTTCGTCTATCTGTCCGTCTATCTGTCTGTCTGTCAAGACCATTTTTTTAGGAATGCGTGGAGGTATCAAGCTGAATATCAAATACTCAGGTCTACTGTCCCTTGGAGCTGTGAAAATATCTAGAAAAACTTCTAGGCCAACGCAATCAAAAGATACGGCCGTTTATGCCGCAAATTTTCGACATTCGCAAAGGAATCAAAACGTACAGGGTACTTCTCGTGACCTCAAAATCTTGAAATTTGGTACAAAGCAACGCTTTATAGCACAGATAAAGGAAAAATTGCAAAAAGCATAAATTTTTAGTTACATCATATATTAAAAATATTTTTAATAATTTTAAACTCTTATACCTACGGATTAGTTCGGAACCCCCAGTGCACGAGTTCGACTCGCACTTGGCCGGTTTTTCAAAATAAAACTGTGACAACGGAACTTTATCAATAATTTTACAATGGTAACTCAGTAGCACATTGTCAAATTAATGTATTATTCTCATTTAACAAAATTAAATTGTTGTTCTCAATATTATTTTTAAAACATATTTTATGATTTTATGAGATATTATATGAACATTTATATTAAAAACAGACTCTTATTTAAGGAAAACAAAAAAAAAAGAATTAGAATAAAATATTTGATTATAAAAATAAATACATTGAAAGTATTGCCATTTAACAGGATCTACTAAAACTACTATTAACACGAAAATCCTTATGCTTTGAACACACCATATACACACTATTGTTGTTACAGCACGATAGAGGGTGCTTTTCCCATCTACTAAATCGTACAACTTTTATTATCTTATCCTTTATTTGTTTTCATCTTTCATTCTTTTATTCTATTATCTTAACACGTACCTACCAACAGAAACTGATCATGGATAATAACACTATAACTTTTAGAAAACAATGTCTAGAAAGGCATTGCTTAAACTGCACAGTTGAAAATCGGACATGGACATAGCGAATTTAATTTTGAATGGCACATTTATAAGCTCCACATCTTCTGAAGATTTGTCATCAAAGTGTTCCTGAATTATTAGAAAACGATTATTACCAGAGATTCTTAACTTAAACCAGAAAATTGAAACTTTACAAACTGACAATGCAAGCGTTTACCAAAAAATAATAAACCTCAACATCGAATGCACTAATTTAAGGAAAGTATTATCAGAAAAAGATAAACATACAGTTCCTTCAGATTCACCAACCCTAAAGAAGTTTCCAAATATTCGAATGAAAATTTTGCCTGTCAACAACTTAGGAAACCATCACTCTGAAACGCCTGTGTATGAAAAGTCGCTGTAAATCGCCTCTATTACTTCAAAGTTTAATTTCACCTTTTACAGAATTCGACATGGCTTGTCCACATGAATACAACGAATCCAAAAAAAGGGCAACCAAAGTTGACTTCAACATAATAACTTCGCAAAAATCTACTCCTGCGCCACCGGTATTCAAAAGAATAAAATATATATAATAGGTGATGAGCAAGCTCGTGGATTAGCTTCTCAAATATATTTATTTATTTTATTTATTATTGAATATTCTTTACTGGATACTATAAAAATATACAAAAATAATGAAAACAAAATAAGTACCTATGCAATGGGTGGTCATAATGCTGACAGCAATTTCTTTCCGACAACCAATACCTATATTATGAAAGACGAAGAATAAATAACGACGGTATGTACGATGACCTTGGCATAATTAAACCATCAGCGAAAAGCTCTCGAAATATTGAAATATTTTATAAGTATCATCCATGTCATGTCCAAGATATTGTGAATTAAGCATTAATAATTTAAAATTAAAATTTTGTACAGCCGACTTCAATATAAGCGACTTCAGTATAAGTTATTTAAGAATAACTCAATAACCATTGGTCTGACCTTGATAAAATTCATATGTGACTACACGAGAACTATCAGCTTTCATATAAAAAAGAATCATCGAAATCGGTTTGCCCAGTACAAAGTTATGAGGTAACACACATAAAAAAAAAACATACACCCAAATTGAGTACCGTCTCCTTTTTGGAAGTCGGCAGAAAAAATAAAATTTATTACTGATTGTGGTAACAGATACTTCAGCGTGTTATTTGTTTACCTTTGACTTTTATGATTTTAATGAACAAGTGATCTTTTTTTTTCTTATTTTTTTATTTATTATATATACAACATAATCAAAGAATAAAAACCATGACATATGGTCGGTTTTATTTTTGAGGTATGAGCTTTTGAATACAAGACGAGCTTCAAAACGCCCTACTTCTAAGTTCAGCACAGCATAACTCTGCACCAAAGTCGTAATTTGATAAACAAAAGATAACATTGTTTAGCTAGTTTCATAATAAACATAAATATATATAACACTTGACGCTTTTTTAAACAAATTGAGTCACAAGAAACTATTTTGTGAAACCCGACCCGCGCGCTCACGGCGCTATAAATGGCGGGGCAAAGTAGGGTCAAGTTTTTTTCGTGGGACATTTGAGGTAGGCACGCGCTGAGGGCCCGGAGCAAAGGCGCGTTGCGCGCGGACTCCCATTGGGCAAGCGAGCGGTTATGTTTTATTTATTTTTTATAAAAGAGGGGGCAAACGAGCATGCGACTCACCTGATGGTGACTACCGCCGCCCATGAACAACCGCAACACTAGGGGAATTGCAGATGCGTTGCCGGCCTTTTAGAAAGGTGTAAGCTTTTTTCTTGAAGCTCCTTAGGGGCTCTAATATAAGCTATCCCTATAAGCGAATCGGTCTGGAAAATCGCCGATGGTAAACAATTTCACAGAGAAGTTGTACGAGGAAAAAACTCCTAGTAAAACTTCATGAACCGCTAAGTATTCAGATGGTGAGGATGGTATTGTGAATTTTGACGCGATGTGCGTTCGTGAAAATTTGGCGGCTGTAATCCGAACAATTCCTCAGAGCACTCCTCGTGGTAGATTCGATAAAAAGTGCAAAGGGATGCAACATCCCTACGCAGCACCAGCCGATCAGAAAGAACTCGGTCGTCGACGATTCGAACCGCTCTGCGCTGGATGTGGTCAAGTGGAAGGAGCTGACACTGAGGTGCTCCGGCCCAGAGTTGAGAACAGTATTTAATGAGAGCCCGAACTTGTGTTTTGTAAAGTTGCAAGAGATGTGCCGGCATGAAATACTGTCTCGCTTTGCTGAGCACGCCAAGCTATTTAGAGGCCAATTTGGCCTTCCCTTCCAAGTGACCACGAAACTACACACTATTCGATATGTCGACGCCAAGGATTCCGATACTGGCTGAGGCAGCATGGAGAGGTTCTTGAAACTGAGGAGATACGACAAAGGGGTTCTTTTTAGCGGTGAACGCGCAAACTTGTGTCTTCTGGAGATTGAACTGAACTAGATTTAGTCGCTCCCAATCCGAGACTTTGTTCAGCAAAGACTCGATTTCAGACACAAGTTTATTCCGATACTCGGCAACGTTTTCCCGAGAAATATTAGCGCGGCCGGTGTATAAGGCATAATGAGTGCTGTCGTCTGCATAGCAATGAATCATTCAAGCAGCTTGCAACAAATCATTGATATGCAAAAGAAACAGCGATGGTGATAGCACGCAGCCTTGTGGAACACCAGCGTCAGTAGGCTTGTAATCAGAGCAGGTACCGTCTACTACGACCTTGATGCTCCGATCAGCAAGGAAACGGGTGATCCAATTGCACAATTTCTCAGGAAGCCCATAGGAAGGAAGCTTCGAAAGAAGCGCTTTGTGCCAGACCCGATCGAATGCCTTCACTATGACCAAACTAACGGCCAATGCCTCCCCCTTGAACTCTACTGCCTCCGCCCATCTATGAGTCAAATAGACCAGAAGATCACCAGCTGATCGACCCCGAAGAAAACCGTATTGGCGGTCACTAATCACCTGGTCATCCTCAAGGTACCTCAAGGACCAAGGTAAGGTCTTCCATGAATTCGGGACTACGCCTTGGGAGTAGGAGTACCGGAAATGACGCGTAAAGCTGGTGCCAACTCCGAAGCACACGTCTTCAGCACAATGGGAGGGAAACCATCAGGCCCACTCGACTTGCTGACGTCCAGAGAGAAAAGTGCTTTGCGAACCGAGCGCTTGGCAAGCACATCCGGCATGGAGCACTCACACCGCGGGATGGTTGACGGTGTGTTCCCCCCGTCATCTTGAGTCAAGTTGGACGCAAAGAGAGAGCCTAACAGATCGGCTTTCTCCTTTGCGGCATGGGCCAGTGAGTCGTCCTCTCTGTGCAAAGATGGCTGACAGTAGTTCCCTTGGGCAGCCTTGGCGAAAGACCAGAATGCACGGGTTCCCGAAGGAACTATCTTCTCGCCAACTCTGCCGATGTGCTCAGACCTTGCCTTGGCAATAACTTTTTTGAAGGACTTCGAGGTGGAATTATACTTATTTTTAAGAGCTCTGCTGTTTAAATACCGAGGCGTTGATGCGTCAGCCCGGGCCCGGTAGCACTCCTGCTTATAGCGTGATGTTATTTTACAGGAGCGACTTAAGCACGGCTGGGATCTGCCTCCGATGGGCACCACAGAGGATGGAATAAAATGTTCCATACTCTGAAGTACCACATCAACAACAGAATCAGCAACAAAGTTGGGATCTTACGGCGAGAAGCAAACCCGCCCCCAAGGTAGGATGCAAAAAAAAGACTGCATCCTATACCAATCGCTCGACCTATAGTGCCAAACACGGCGGTAGCCTGCAGAATGCAACCGCAACGTTAGTGTGAGTGGCACCATACTCCGGAAAAGACAATGTTCAAACGAGCCTAAAGGAGCGTGGACTGAAACCTGATATCCGTTCAGATGAGAGGTCAGCAGAAGGTCCAACAGGGAAGGTGCATGATCCTCCACGTCTGGAATCCGCGTAGGCTAAGTTATCAGCTCTGTGATAACATATGCCAAAACAAAGTCATAAACAGATCTCCCCGCATGATCGGTTGAACGTGAACCAAGCCATTCGGCGTGGTGATCACGATCTCTGCGGATGGGATCTGCTGTAACAAGGACTCTTTAGCCATTTGGACGTGGTCGATGAGTCGGTCTGTTTCGACATTACCGCTGTGGGACCTATGTAAGCACCCGTAGACGCAGGGACGGTTGTCGCAGTCTACGCGCAGCCATAAGATGGACAGCTCCGTACCTTCAAGACTGCTGAGGCGTCGAAAATAGATGTCCTTTCTGACGTATACGCAAACTCCAGCCCGGGGCACAAAGGAGTATTCTAATTTGTGCCCCGGGTAGGAGAGATATGAGAGGACACCTGAGTCTTGGTTAAAAAGAGCAAGGCCAGCTTTAAGGTTCGAATGAATTCCCCTGATGTTGCAAAAATTCACGGATTGGAGTAGCTTGGTTGTGGATGCTCAGCGAGAGATTCTGCAGGAGTGTTGGTACCCTCGTGTGGTAGTCTTTCGTTTAATTCCGCTACCATGTGAAGGTGGGAGAGGGGGGGGGGGATTGGGCCTCCGGCCACCTGCTCTCACCAAGCGAAACGCAGAGGTAAACCTCTACTTCACGGTGGTATTCTGTGAGGTCGTGGTACCACCTCGGTTTGAGCCGGCCCATCTGTACGACAGCAAAAGCTACTGCATGGCTCTACCACTGTTATTTTTATGTATAAGCTATAAAATTGTAAAGTTTAATTAAAATCCATTCAGTAGTTTTTGCGTGAAAGGGTAACAAACATCCATATATCATCACAAACTTTCACATTTATAATATTAGTAGGATGTCTTCCTTCTCTACGATTTTTTAAATGGTATTTAGGTATTTCCACCTCCACGATGTTATGTTTGGCTGTTCGATAAGGAGATTCCTTTTAGATCCACATTTCTTAAATTTAAAACCTAGATCATATAATAATAGTTTTAAATATTCCCTGTCGCAGTATAATACATTCTCTTCTATAAGTACAGCATTCAAAGTTTTCAGAGTTGGTATTTTTTTTAATTGTGTAATATTGAGTGACTTTTTCTTCTTCCACGCCTTTTGTGAAATCGTCTTCTTCCACTCTTTTTCTGCGAATCTGTTTTAGTTTTCTCAGTGATATAAATCTTTCGTTGTCTTTTAATAATTTTCCTCGTACAATTCTAGATACAGACTTTTCCGATAGTCCAGTAACTTATGCTAGGGTTTTATTTAAAGGTATACATATCTAATTGACATTCGGCAGAATTTGGATCTAGTTTTTTTTTCAATATTCGTATACGTCGTTGCTTAGTTATTTATTATGAAGATATTTCGACTCATCTTGATAATAATATAATCTCATGTATAACCATCGCTAAGCGTCCGCAACTGTCAACACGAGCGAACGGAATCAAAGAGTATAGAACTGAGTTTTTACAAAAATGCGTCTGCCGCCCGTGCCTCTTCCGGTCCCCGTTCTCGTAATACCCTTAGTAATAGGCTCATATTGTAAGATATAACGCTTAAAAATATTTTGGGAAAAAAATATTATTTTTTTAAGAACTCATGTTTAATTAATCGTATTATGTTGTTTCTTTTTTTAAATATTCAGTGACAAACTAACAGTCCACCTGATGGTAAAGAAAACTGCAGCCCATAGGTACCCATTTTCAATTTCAAACAACATAATTTAAAATTAAAAAAATTTTGTACTGCCGACTTCAATATAAGCGACTTCAATATAGGTTATTTACGAATAACTCAATAACCATTGGTCTGACCTTGATCAAATTCATATGGGACCACACTAGAACTATCAGCTTTCATATAAAAAAGAATCATCGAAATCGGTTTGCCCAGTACAAAGTTATGAGGTAACACACATAAAAAAAACATACACCCGAATTGAGTACCGTGTCCTTTTTGGAAGTCGGCAGAAAAGGAAACCGAAGGACGCAATATCCCTCGTGCGGTCGCATTATTAATTCATTAAGCCAATTGCTATCGCGTGGCGCTTGCGTCGCCTTCAACGGCTGCAAGTGTACAGCCGATATGTAAATAGGAAATTTTAGGGCAAGGAGGTTAAAGATATATACTAATTTTTTGTTACATTTATAAATGAAATAGTTAATAACTGGTGTTACTAACAAGAATCCTTACAAAATACTTTTATATCTAATATGCAATACCTTTTGTGAAATCACAACGTTTTCGTTATAGATGTCCAGTACAATCCTTTTCTTTATGGAAGTTTGTTAAATAGTGATATAAAGTTAATAGCTAATAATTATTAAAACAGAAAAACTAATTTATTCATTATAAACTATAAATATAAGAAACTTTTTTATTCAATAAATATTATAAATAATACTTATAGAAAGTCACCCTTTTGGTTAATTACCACTGGTTCGGAAAAAAACCTCTGTTCTGGGAAGAATCAGCAAGAAACCCAGCGATATTTTAACAGCAAAAAACAAATTAGAAATATCTAGGTAGCGATCACCTCATTTCCAGGGGTTATTATCATTCATAAATACCTTAATATTATAATAACTCTTTTTATACAAACTTAGTTTATTTAAGTTTTTGAACTTTGAGCAGGTCAAATTTTGTATATTTTCTGAGATATTGTGTCAAAAGCGTATACATCGCCCCAATAATGAATTACTGGCTCGGTGGAGTCGAATACGTAGGTCACTGAATAAGTTTTGAGATGCTCGAAATTTAAAAATGGAACGCACCCGTATTACATTTTTCTAAAAAGCAAATTTATTTAAAAATAGAACTCCATAAGCCAATTGCTCAAAGTTCTCTTAATTTTCCTGCAACGCTTCCCGCGTTTTTTATTACGACTTAAAACGATGTATCTTAAGAGCCCTCTTACATTTCGGCGTTTCGCAAATTTAGGTATTTTACGCACCGAGCGGGCGGCAAGTTACGCGACCGATACTTTCTTTCATATCTATTCACTCGCTCGCACTATAATACTGTGAGTATGGCGACTAAACGATCTTGATCTTCCATAATACAAAGTTTTCTTAGGATGGACTTCAGTGAATGGAATATTTTTTGGTGTGTCATTTTAATGTTATCTTATTAATTTATTATTATATAATTATATAATTTATTATTTATTATTATATACCATTTTGATATATTATTCATTATTTATGAAATTTAGTGTCAAAATAAGTACACATAAATATTTTAATTGTTACGCTGTAATCGAATGTTAATAATCGATTATGTCTACTACCGGTAGAATAGTGGTATAAATGAATAAACGGTTGCAACCTGTTTTAATAAATATAACAACCAAATGTAAATAATATTTTTAATCGGTACTTACAGTCAATTACTATATTTTTATATGAAAAATATTTGCTGCATTGACCGAACTTTTCTCGATTCGATAATTTCAGGCAGTACACACTTTTCATAAAAAGCTTGTAACTTGGGTAACACATTGAAAATCTAAAATTGGTCGTATTTGTAAATTTTTAGTACTTTTAATGCATTAATCTGGGTCAATACATATTATGGCAAGTATTCAGACATTTTTATTTGCTAAATGAAGCTGGACTTCGATTTGGTAAAACCAGTCATTATTTTGATTTAATGTTACACTTGAATCACTGAATTTATAACCTTTAACTTTTTTTTTGTCGAAAGGCCGTATCAAAATCTATTCCGAAAGCTGAAATAGGACATTTAACTTCAATAAGACCGTTGCTGTATAAACCATTAGGTGAAGCCCTCAAATAACAATGATCTAAGTCAATGAATAGACCACATTTTTGAAGAGACGTAATCTAAATTAACAGTGGTAGAGCCACGCGGCAGCCTTTGCTGTCGCACGGATGGGCCAGCTCAAACCGGGGTGGTACCACGACCTCACAGAACACCAGCGTGAAGTGGAGATTTACCTCTGCGTTTCGCTTGGTGAGTGCAGGTGGCCGGAGGCCCTTTTTACTGGAAATGAGGCATTCCATCTTAGTCCTCACGGGTGACAACGCATCTACATTTTGATTTGTAATAGAAGATAGATGTAGATGTCTATGGGCCACAGGAACTACTTACCATCAGGTGGACTGTGTGCTCGTTTGTCATCCTTATCCTATAAAAAAAAAACTATATAAAATAGTTTTAAACCGATCGATTAAAAATTGCGGTCGTTGTTGACGATTTTCTAGTATGCAGGTAATCGACGCACACTACGATAGCAATCGACGCATACTACGGTAGTATCGAAACGATGCAGCGCCCGAAATAAACTGACGCAGGTCCACCCTCGGCAAGCGCTCGCGCGTTAATGATCGCAGATGGCCGGCACAGTGAAATATATAGTACTTTTATTTAATTAATTAAAATATAATAGTAACGATTTAAAAAGTAAAAATAATAGCATAGTGTAAGCAAATGTTGATGATTATTTTGGTATAAATTTTACTTCTAAATGATATAGAACTTCGGAAATATAGGGGCTTGTATCGAAGCTTTTTTGGTCGTTTTTTGAATTATGTTGATTTTTTTTTCGTAGCGTGAAAAGCATATAACGAAAATGTATTCCATTATTATTAAAGTATAGGATATTTGGGAGATAAAATAATTTTTTTGATGGTCGATATTCAATAGAATCTACAAATTAGAGCTCCCAAATCATGTCTTCTAGAGTTTTTGCCTAAACATGTTTTGGGAGAATGATTATTACTGATTAAATAAATTAGTTATTTAAAATCTATTCCGAGCTTATTTGAGGAGAGAAAACGAACTATTTTTTTCAAGTAATTGTTATTTCAAGCAATGAACGATAAACATTCAACGAGAAATCCTTGTAATTTCGCGATTTTTTGTAATACGCCCCTTAACCGTGGACATTTGCGCGCTATGATATATTATGATTTTAAATTTGGTTTAATCGAACAATTAAGTTTACAACGGTTACAATCAGCATTAGGGGACTCAGCTCCATGTATGCTCATATCAGCTCAATGTATCTGATATGTTGTTAAGTAGACGATCAAATGTTTTAAGATGATGTTGAGACAGGTCTAAGCAACACACATTGACATAATCAATAATCGGTAGGATAAGTGACTGGACAAGTAAAATCTTCGTATTTGTGGGAAGAAATTTATTTTAATCGATATAGAGATCGCAAAGTTCCAGTAGTTTTGCGACTCACCTCCTGTATATGTTTGTTCCATGTTAAGCAATCATCAACGTACAGACCAAGGTTCTTTACATGGGGAGAGAATGGTATAACATTATTTTTAAACATAATTGATGGTAGGGTGGGAATATCTAGTTTCGATAATAATCGTGGGCTACCTAAGATTATTGTTTGGCACTTAGATGGGTTCACGTTTATGCCATACACAGTGGACCATTCGGAGATGTATTTCAAGTTATCATTTATTTTAATTTTACATTAGAGATGTTTGAGGGTTTCTCTTGCACATATAACTGCAGATCATCAGCATACAGATGGTAAGAGCACTTGAGATTTAATGTGATGAGATTGATAAAAATTGAAAACAGAAGAGGAGAGACTATACCGCCTTGAGGGACGCCAGTAGACACATCACACCAGTCGGATAGTATATGTCCAGTGCGCACGGTCTGTTGGCGCCCTCGAAGATATGATAAGAACCATTCCTGAGCTGAAGACGAGATATTCAAATGAAAAACTTAGCTCCATGTGATTCCTTTTTGTTCCCAAGAGTCAAAGAAAAAATAAAAGGCAAGTGTTTTTCCAAGCGCCGAAAAAGCCGTGGCTGCCTGCGAAGAAGCAAGTTTCGACCTGTCAGATCAAGACTGGCTAAAGTGTTTTCATAGTTGGTTTAGGCGAATGAAACTTTGTATAGAGCATGATGAAGAATATTTTGAAAAGATGTAAAATAAATATTAACAGTATCTAGAATAGTTTTTGTATATCTCAAAACTTATTGAGTGACCTACGTAACTAGTACTACTAGCTTGTGTCTGTTCCTAGTATTTACAGAATGAATATCATTTATTCTTGTAAAACTACTTTTATTTTTGTGTACGTACTTTACATTTTCATAAATGTATTGAGAAGCCAAAGTATAATATTG
Source organism: Parnassius glacialis (assembly GCA_033319125.1). Lineage (NCBI taxonomy): Eukaryota > Metazoa > Arthropoda > Insecta > Lepidoptera > Papilionidae > Parnassius > Parnassius glacialis. Next base: position 7,950,091 of record JAVANC010000007.1, on the reverse strand, counting down.
ATTTCCTTAAATTTTTGTCGGAGCGACTCTTTGAGCTTTAAATAATAGATTGCTCTTTTAGCCTCTTTTTAAAACAAATATAATTATTTCAGAATCAGTCGCTTGTCCCCATAGCAAAATACCATACGACATTATGCTACGAAAATAGCTAAAGTAAACTAGTCTAGCTGTTTCAACACTGGTAAAATTTTTATTCTTTTTACAGCATATGCTGCAGAAGTAAGTTAAGTTTTAAATAGCACGTGGAAATCGAGTTTCTAGCATATAATAAGCAGCCTAACTAACAAAATGCATCTACTTTTTTTAGTAATATCGGAAATAATTATGCCATCAAAAACATAACTTGTAAAAAAAAAACAAGTCTTGCAACTCAGTTTTTCTACCGTAACAAGTACTGAGATCCATGTAATACCAAGTCGGTTAATTTATTCAGTCCCTATTTAAGGGTCCTTTTGTCTTAAGTTATTACGTAATTACCTAAAACCTAACCTAACGACATCTTATAGTGACCATATGAATATTAAAAATCTTTTATGTTTTAAATAAATAGATTGACTTTGAGTAACATAACCACTTTATTTTTTGTAGGCAACACTCTCACTTAATTGTTGTTACTTGTGGAACAATTTATTATTGTGAGATGCTACTTTAGTAGACATTTTGGGGGCCTCTCATCTCAGCGGTACCTCGTTTAGAGCCGGCGCGTCATCAGAGTCAGCTGAACTGAGTAAGTGGCGCAAATATGAGTCTCTGACAGATAACAACATTTTTGTGTCATTTGCTGTAGAGACTATCGGTCCGTGGGGTCCACGTGCGGTGAAGTTCTGTCGTAGCCGCTGGTGATAAGAGGGCTGGTTATTTTCTCGCTCAAAATCTGAGTATAGCCATTGAGCGGGGAAACGTAGTTAGCGTATTTGGCACGATACCGCGTGGAGTAGAATTGTATGATTATTAAGTTACTAGTTTTAGTTTTTTGTTTTAATTTTAGTTTTCAAAATTCTATATAATAAAATATTGTATATTATAAATGTATATAGTTAATTTAATAATTGAAAAGTTTATTATTGTACAATCATAAAACTATTTATTTTTTATATTTTTAAAATTTATTTATAAACAGAGATGATCTGAATTAATAAAATCAGGCGTTGCCTTGCGGAAATAAATTATATAAAAGCTTTTAAAAAAATTTACTTCGCAAACATCCGCGATTTAAAATAAAATGATGTGTCTTACCTAGTATGAAGAGCACCTTCCGCCCTCCCTCAATTGTGTGCACTATCCCCATCACCACTGATCCCAGCACTGCTACTACCAACACCACTACACTAGGCAAGACATACCACTGACGACAATACGACACGTGTTTCGCCTTTACACGAGGCATCCTCAAGTGATATAGACTCTACGGTGGTAGAAGTAAAAAAAAATTTTAAAAGCTTTTAGAGACGATCTGATCAAATGTCCGTCCTACTAGCCACTACCAATTGCTACGAAATAATAAACGCATCACAGCATATAATTTTTATGAATACCCTAACAATTTTGGATTTTCATGAGAATTGCAGTTAAGAAGAATTTTATTTCAAGAAGATTTCAAATGACGAGACATAGTACATTCTATAAAAACTAGCAACTAGGCTAGTAATTACTCGCCTCCAAAGATTCACTAATTCCTTGATGGGATAATGTATAGCCCCAGTAAATATCTAACTATATTATATATGTATACATTACGTTTGTAGAACGAATGGGTTAGCTCGAACGGGTATGGGCCACACTCTCTCAGAATACAAGAGTTAAAAATAGCAGCTTAATGCTGTTGTGTTTCGTTTGGTGAGTGTAGAGAACCGAATACCCATTTACTGTTAAAGAGGCATTTCATGCGAGCCCCAAGGGGTGACAACGCATCTTCATTTATTTTCGACGCTTATTCGAATATGGATATAGATATCTATGGGCCACAGCATGCTCGTAACATCAGATGACGTGTGTGCTCGTACATATGTTATCCTTATTCTAATTGCAAAATAGTAATATGCAGAATCTATCTATCAACAATCTTAACCTATTAGGACCCAAAACAAACTACAAGCAAAATTTTGAAAAAAAAATATTTTTATTGCCGTAACAATTGGAGGCTAGTAATAAAATACATATTATTACAAAAATAAAAACTTCCGTAAGTAGAAAATAAAGACGTCCTCAAATGGGGCCAATGGGTTTAGGTATCGTATTTTTCAAACATCCTTTTTTAATGCACAATGTTTAAATTTCTTACATGGCCAACATGCTTTCATGTGGCATTCCATGCATAGTGCCTGTCTGGGCAGTTTCTGGGGAAGTGTTCAACACCATCAAGACTCTTACTAAGCACCACTGACGAATGCTTTCGACAGCTTTCATCGGGTCCTTCAGTGACTACAGTCCTCAAATGACGGCATCCGGCACGGAATAAGTATTTGTATGGCCTACAAATAATTGTTACGTGTCTGGATGTTTGTCCTTGTGCAATTTGTGTTTGTAAACTCTCTCCACGATACAGGAGAAAATCCTAGTGTGGGTGTAACGTTTTTTTATACAACAAAACAACAACAACAACAACTAGAAATGGGTGCTGGTCTGGAACTGGAGCTGGTCTAGTTGGTCCTCAATAATCAATACATGGAGACGTCAAGCTAGCTACAGCCAAATTAAGCATGTTGCATGCATTTTGCCTCGTATATCTGTTCTCCATATTTTGTTTGCGGAGTTAGAAGCGAGTGATGAAAAGTCCAAATTAGGATGCCCAAAAAATAATTTGAGGTGTTCAACAGTTATCTGGAAGTAATGGTTGTTGTGTTGTGTGGCACATAACTTCGTGTACATAACAGTCATATTAAAAACCTCCATATCAATCATATTTTTGAAAATATGAACTGGTATTGGCGCTCGAGCTCGTTTATAACGTTTTTCTTTATATTTTGAATGTTATTTACTGTTGAGGGCATATCAATATATAAACCATCACACTTAAACCAACGTGATTTCGCGTTTGCCATTTACCGTTGTTTCTGGATTCAAACACTTCAACTCTACCTGGAGTAAAACAATGAATTTTTTTTACTGGGCATACTCTATATCGCCTTGGTCTTCATTCGTAAAAACACTGGCCTCTGGATGAATAGCCACTAACATCAGGATCATCATTTTCCTTCAAAATGTTTTCAATGGCTTTTTCGAGCTCTTTATAGTCATTTTCGAGTTGTCATCGATGCTTGCTCGTCTTGTTCTATCGCGGCAAACGCCGCAGTTCCTCAGGGGCTATTTCCCTCCGCAACTCTCTTTCTGTTGCATATAAATGATCTGCTCATTCCCGGTATCTATTGGTATGCAGACGACAGCACAGTTGTGAAAAGATACCAACCAAATGCCCTGGCCAGTCGAGATCAAATTCAATCCGAACGAGATGCTTTGGTTGAGCGTGTGAATCTCACACTATAGGCAGTCTGCTATGTGGTGAATGGTGATGCCAATCTCGTGAAATTCAATGCCTCCAAAACACAGGCGTTTTTTTACCGCTAAAAGGAGCCCAATTAGCCTGGCTACTTTCCGCCATGTAACCTTGGCATACACTGTTTTTAGTTTAGTCGTGAATATATTTTTATTTATTTATTTATTTATTTTCACCAACAATAAAAAATCAGAAAACAACAAAAAATATGTGCTTACATCTGATACAATACTATTGTTGGGTGAAAAATGTCGCCCGAGAAAAGGAGACATGTATCATCGGCGAAACAGATGATTTTACCATGATCTATTTTCAGGTTGCATAGCCTATTTATATAAGAAAAGAATAGGGTTGGACCGACTATACTGCCCTGCGGTACAACAAACTTAATAGGAAGTTGACAACTAGTATAGTCGCTAATCTTGACGCATTGAGTTCTGTTGTGGAGATAATTTTGAAAAAGGTCCAACTGTTTATCCCTAACACCCAAAGCCTCTAGCTTATTTAGGCGTATGGGGATAGAGATCGTGTCAAATGCTTTGGCTAAGTCAAGAAATACACCAATACATTTTCAACCGGCATCTAGGTTTGACACTACATAATTAGTTAGATCTAGTATTGCGTCATTAGTACATTTATTTTTACGGAATCCATATTGTTGTTGAGATAAAAGATTGTTACTTTCAAAGTAGTCTGTTAGTCTATTATTTATTATCCATTCGATTATTTTAGACATTGCAGGTAATATAGACACTGGACGGTAGTTCGTGATACGACCTCTATCCCCATTCTTATGGATAGGAAGTATAACGGATCTTTAAAACACATCGGGAAAGATGCCATGCGACAAAAATAAATTACAAATGCGTGTAATGTATGGAATAAGTTTATTTTTATGCTGTTTTAATATGGCAGATGATATGCCATCCCACCCAAAAGCTCGACTCTTCAGGGACATAGTAATGCGCTCCACTTCTTCTTCATCTGTCTCTCATGCAATACAAAAGAAGAAGTTGATGAAGCATGGGTCACAATAGGGGCGGCAAGTGTCTTGGAGAGTATTTTTTGGGCAAGACCAGCGCCTACTTTGGCAAAATAATTGTTGACAGAGTCGACAGCACACTGTGGTGTAAAGTCAGTGGAGAGAAGATGTAAAGCTATGTTTTTCGGCTTAGGTTTGTTTATGTTGAGATTAACTACGTCCCACAACTTTTTGACATTAGATCCGGCTTTACGAATTGCAGATTTTTCATGTTCTATCTTTAATTTTCTTAATAGATTGTTACAGAAATTCTTGTAACGACGATAGGTAATGTTTAATATATCAATGTTAGGTTAAGCTCTTAATTTCATATGCATGTTATCCCTATTGCGTATGCACCGCAAAAGACCGACCGTAATCCAAAGTTTGATAGTTCTAGTTCGTCTTGGTAAATTAAAAACTTTTGAATTAGTAATAAGTGCTTTTGCAACTAGGTTGACTAGATAGGATGCTGCAAAATTGGGATCCTGTGAAAAAGCTATTGGACTGTAGTCATAGTTTTGAGGGTGTTTTCAAATCCGACTGTATCCAGCTTATTACAACTTTTGGGTATATTTTTACATTTTGTGCCATAATTACATAAAAGAAAAATAGAGTCATGATCAGTAAGGGATGACTGGACTATATAAGAACAAGATGTGAGTTTCGATTTGATTAAACAGTGGTCAAGACAAGTGTTGGCTCTAGTAGGATTTGTATAAGAAGGCAGAAGACCATGTAAAGCTGCTAGATTCAAGTACTGGGCAGCATTGGCATAACGGCTATTACTCGATATATCGATGTTTATATCACCCATTATAATAATATTTTGAAAAGCTTTTAAAGAAGTGAGTAGTAAATCCAATGAACTCAAAAATGGTACAAGGTTATTTTTAAAACAATAGGGGCGATAATATCACTATATACTACTATAATCATCATCATTCATCATTACAGCCCTTCACAAGTCCACTGCTGAACATAGGCCTCACCCAAGGAATGCCACAAAGCACGGTCCCGAGCCACCTGCATCCATCGACTTCCTGCATGTCTTACCAGGTCGTCACTCCATCTTGTGAGGGGATGCGCTACACTTCGCCTACCGGTACGAGGCTGCCACTTGAGAACCTTTCTTCCCCATCGGTTGTCGGTTCTTCGAGCTATATGGCCGGCCCACTGCCACTTCAGCTTACTTATCCGTTGGGCTATGTCAGTTACTCTGGTTCTACTGCGGATATCCTCATTCCTAAGTTTATCACGCAGAGAAACTCCGAGCATAGCCCTCTCCATAGCTCGCTGAGCGACCTTGAGCTTCCTCATACGGCCAGCAGTGAAGGACCACGTATCAGTTCCGTAAGTCATCACTGGCAACACGCACTGGTTGTACAATTTTGTTTAAAGGTTTTTAAGGTATTTCCGACGAGAAGATGTGTCGTAGCTTCCCGAACGCTGTCCAGCCGAGTTGAATCCGTCGATTGACCTCTCGGTCGAAGTTGGACTTACCTAGTCGGACTATTTGTCCCAGATAAACATACTCGTCAACAACTTCGAGCTTAGTGCTCCCAACAACTACCGGCATAGGTGTGACATAGACATTAAACATAATCTTTGTTTTGTTCATGTTCATCTTAAGACCTATCCGTTGGGAGACACTATTGAGGTCCTTAATACTACTAATTAAGTAAGTCCGTAAGTAAATTTAAATACGTAACTTATATAAACTTTCTAATATAAATATATATTTATAAATATCTTATAAATTTTTAACTTATTCGGTGTTTTCACTGGCATCTAATTTACTTATATAATTCTAATGTTTTAATGTGAATCCAGGGTCGAATTTGGTCAACTGCAATAACAGTGGTATACAATTTGCATTTTCCTGAAAATCCCGGAACATCTGCTATTTTATAACGATCGTTTCCCAGTAATTCATGGGCCCACAAACTTTGACTATATCACCAACAGCGTATTTGGTTGCAGGGACCTGATTAGCGTCATATCGATCTTTTTGTTTAGCTTGCTCTTTTTCTTTATTTTCATTTATGTTGTCACTTATTTCTTGTAAATTAAAATTTCTGGAACATTCTAAAGTATTGAGCTTATTTGATAAGGAGTCGCGCATTTTGACTCCAAACGTTGCTTCTGTCACAGATTGTTGGGTTGTTGCATTGACAGTATTATTTATACCTCTTCTGGATTTTGCCCAGACACTTGTCCCAGTCGTGTTCATAACAAAAAGAATTTTGTGCTGACAAAGAGTTTATAATAGTTTGGTTAAATCTTCCAGACTGTTCATTAGCCCTGGGACAAGCAAATGCGTTCAAAATATGCTTAATACCACATGGTACACATGTATCAAAGAAGGTTTTAAAAGCTTTTGACGTAAAACTTGTGCCTCGGTCGGATATAATTCTAGCAGGTACACCAAATCATATAAAATTTTTCTCAATAACTTTAATAGTGCTTTTTGTCTAAAGATCTTTGACTGATCTCACAAACAAATATTTGGTAAAAGCGTCAACTACTGTTAAAATATTCGTGTTACCGTCTTTACTCCTAACAAAAGGTCAAAAATGGTCCATATGTATGGTATGGAAAGGAATTTGTATTTTAGATATGAAAAATCCTGATTTACGTTTAGCTTTGTTATCCTTATTATAAGCGCACTCTATGCAACAACTAAACACAGTTTATTATTTACTTTTCGAAATACAGTATGATATTTAACTACATAATTCTGTTGAATTTCTTTACATTCCTTGTCATAGAACTTTTAAAATACGAGATATAACTGGGTCTGTTATTTGTAATGTTAATAGCCAATTTTCCTTTTCTATATTATATACGCTAATGCTTGGGGTGTCATCTGTCTCCATGGATAGCTCGGGAGTCATGAAAAAACAATTGCCACTTAGGTTAGATATTTGATCTTCAATAAGGGGAAGAGGAAAGCGGTCTTTCACAGTTTTTATATTTAACGCTCTATTATACACAAAGTCTTTGTTCAACGGTTTTCTTTTTGACCATTAAAATGGGTTTGGTATAATCAAAATTTGACTCCTGAATTATATTATTTTGCAATAGTTCATCTACGATTTCCTGAACTTTCTGGCGTTCGTGATGAGAAAGACGATATAGGCGGTAAACTATTGGCTTATTATCTATTAAATCAATTTTAATTTGTATTTCGTCCACACAACTCATTCCTCCCAGAAATGTTGCGAAACAATCACGGTAGCTCTAAATAATAGTAGTCTAAATAATAGTTATAGTAATTAAAGTTTATCTAATAGATGATTGTCAAGATCTGATCCGGTTTTAATATCGTTTTTGTCAAGGGGTCCTTATTTAGAGGGATCTTTATATATTCGGTTAATTTAACATAATGTGTGCTCCGTGGTCGAGATGGACCGAGTTATTTACTTATCTTGTGAAAGCGTTGCAACATGAGATGACAAACCACTTGCTAAGACTCCACCTTTGCCACCAATAATATTGAATATGCCCTGAAATAGACGATACTCGTTACCAATCTCAATAGCGTTATAACCTTCTATAAAAACGTCCCCTGTAAAACTAGGTTTAGTGTGAACTGGAACCAATTCCGTTTTGAAAATATCTATCATATTGCTGACGTTAAGCCTTAAAACGTCTTCGTTTCTACCGAACAGATTTTGACCTGGACTATTGTAAAATATAAGTTTGGAGTTAATTTTAAGACTGTAACAAATTGTAATTCTCTTAAATTTTTGTCCAATAAGTAATGATGTTTGAAGTAATGCATCCTCGACAGTTAAAACTTCTACACAAGATTCCATTTCATCTATCTTAATAATGTCTGATGATTTGTACAATGGTGTCACTGTTGAGTGACCAAAACCTCTCACAAGAGGAAGTCTGTCAAAAATTTTCAGTAGTGCTAAAAGCTTAGCTTCAGTTTTCCGCATTAGTGTACATTCACTGCCGAAGTCTATGTAAGTTTCAAAAGTGTGTCCATTAATTATCACAGACTACTACTACTATTTTTACTCGTAAGTGTTACTGTTAAGGAAATCTATTTCCAAGGATTTCTTCACCAATCTATTATTAATACTGATAGTATAATTAGAAAGGTGAATAGATTGTAACTTACAGTCATCATTATCGTGCCTTATTCGGTTGCTAAATAAATTATTGGTAAATCCAATTGAGTATGCCCTAATCGCATTAAAAAAATTACGTATAACATGATTATACAGAATTTCTTTAAATTAGTTTACATACATACAAATTTTCACTAATAACCTTCCAATTTTCCAATAATTTCATGTCAAACTTCAATTTAAAAAAAGTTTGGAAAATGCAAAACTGCACGACTCATAATGCTTATTTGATCATCATATCATCATTCATGTCACTTCTTGAGTGACAATGTAGTTCTTGAGAGACAAACTTAGTAGAAAACGTGTTTAAGTATAAATATTAAATCCTACTTACTTTTAGTACGTACTTCTATTATTTATTCTATGCTTTTAAAATATTATAATAAAAATCTCTGATTATTATAATAATCAAGTAATATAAACTATAATAATCAAGTAATACAAAATAGTAAGATATTTGATTTTGGAATATCTTGTATTTATTTGTACAGCGATCTTTTTGAGCTGCTGCATACAGCCAATAAAGTATCCACTCATAACGGCGGTTGACGCCGTACCAACCGAGTGAGGCAGTCTATTTACTAAAATGATTTCACACAAGGCTGCTCAACCACCGAAAATTTTTGACTTCTAGTAGTCGAAATGAAATTAATTTTAACTAAACAAAACAAAATGAAACTGCAATTTACATTCAATGGCTCCCCACATGATAAATGAAGAGTTTTAAAAATAGATTGAGTTGAACAATTTGCATACTATCCCAACCATATACTCGTATCATAGCGCATTCGTTTACTTTACGCAACCAGCATTCAATGCTTTGGGCCCTGTTAGGCGGATCAAATTCCGAGATTACATTTATTGCTAAAAGAGCCTTTGGTCTTATCTTCAGTAATTCTTTTTTTTTTGTTTTATAGTTTAATAAAACCTTTGTCCTAGATAGTGTATTTGTCGCCTTGTGGTGCCTCCGACGTTCATCTTCCTCACTTGAACTGGATGTGGAGGAACATGAGCTATTCTTAACCCTTTCAGCTCGCCGCTTCCTCCTTGACGGCGTACCAGGCAGTGATACAGGTCTTGCTATCAGAATTCATTGACAATCGTTACCGTAAGGTATATAGAATTCCTCGACATGATCCATTCAGCAACATATACCGAGAAATCAGAAAAATAACCAAATTATTCACATAGTATGTATGTAAATATTTGTATATAACATACGAGACAGAAATAATTCAAGTATCATTTTATTTCACTATTCCATCTGCTGCATACTGATGTGTATTAGCAATTATTAAAATTCTTGACCGTTTTATTTCCAAGTCATAAAGAAAATAGTGAAATATATATATCCGTCCAGTAGGCAAATATAGTCCACTCAAATCAATAAACATATACTGATATATAAAAATAAATAATCTAATCCAGTGGTCAAACATAGTCCACTCAAATCAATAAACATACACAGATTTATAAAAATACATAATATATAGTAATCCAGTGGGCACTGGGCAAACATAGTCCACTCAAATCAGTAAGCATACATAGATTAAAAATTATAATCTATAGTAATCCAGTGGGCAAACATAGTCCACTAAAATCAGTGAACATACATAGATTTATAAAAACATAATATATAGTTATCCAGTGGGCAAACATAGTCCACTCAAATCAGTAAGCATACATAGCTTAAAAATCCATAATACACAGTAAGTAATCCATTTGGCAAGCCTAATCCACACAAATCGGCAACTTACGTAGCTTACCAAAACAAAATCCGACAACCATCAACCTGTTCAACATCCAGCAAGAATAATCCTCACCAAATAAACCAACAAGGTTGACTAGTGATTAACAATAAAATAAAATGAAAGAAATATTAAATATGACACTAGCATGTTAAATATATTAGGGTAACACATGATGGTGTATGATGTCATCCTTTGTAGTAGTAAGTATCATATACCAAAGTATTTGTGACAACTTAAGGAATAAAAAAAAACAAATAAACATTCAATTTTCATTGATAACATTCATAACTACTATTATGACATTATAACACTCACTTAGTCTTAAAAGACCTTAAAAACTGCCATAGACACAAATTATAACGATAAGCCATCAGTAACCGTTGATTCCCAAACCTTTTTTTCTTTTCTTTTTTTGAAGTATCTAATAGTTGTAATACTAGAATTCTCAATTCTAAAACAATTAATAATATATCATGTTAATTGTTATATATGTTAACATTTATACATTAATTGTTTATAAATAAATTATAACTTTTTACCATTAATTAAAATTTAAACATTGTCATAAAATTAAATTTTATTTAAAATATTATATTTGTATGGTAATGTAACATAGACATTCATTTTCATACAAAATTTTCTGTGTGATCTGTTCAAAATAACATAGTACTGTTTTCTCAACGCCCTGCCTAGCATTGAGTAGGCAGCTGTACTGATTATTACTTTAAGAGATTGCTTCTTAATGGGCTATATGAAGAATATCGATGTATACTTATATGCACACTATGTTAGCATAATGATACATTTTTTTTGTTGACTTGTAGAGAATGTGACAACCATTGATAATGCACTGTGCTTAGAGTAATTACACAGTACTGTGTATCATATGTAGTTACCTAAAAGCATTTATTCTATGATTAAATGTACTTCAATGGTGATAATTCATAAGTTCACACTTCTTAACTTAGACTGAATTAGTTGAACGTTATTTCAACAAAGGTTTAATATATTAATGAAGAAACTTACACAATGTGTACTATATTAGTTATTTTAAATTCCAATAAGCGTTTTCTTTTATATGGCAAAATATGTCTTTAGTTACGTAGGTACTTTATTAACCACCATATTTCATGAAAATAAACTTTTATCATTAATGACTGATCATTATCATATTCACAATACGTAATTTCTAAAGAAAAAAAAATTTAATGGATGATTCTTACAATACTTCTGAATACTTATAGTCCCACAACATAAGAGCTGTGCAAAAAGGCAACAAGATTAGGATTCAATTTACTGCGACGGTAAACAAAAACAAGGTAGTTATGCAACCACAAGACCATAGGGTTGTTTGGGTTTGTACCTAGAGAGGGCTGCATAAGCATTAGGCAGTATCCAGTAACTGTAGAGTCAGCGCTTTTGGTTGCATGAGATATCAGGCAGAGCTCATGGGAGCGGCCACTTCGTTTTGACGTCGACTTCTTTAAGACGTATTAATTAAGTAATTAGAATTATAATTATTGTAATTAGAAATAAATAGATTTTTAATAGTTTTTAAAAAATCATTTTACGTTCCCGTAATTTTGACTGGCGTAGCCGGTAGGATCGTCACACTTCGGTAGTGTTGCGTCCTTCGCGAATTTGATATAAAAATCTGTCGGAATCGGAGGTCCGCGGCGCGAGGAAAAAACCGAGACGATCCTCGAACCAAATCAAATCCGTCAAGGAAGCGGAGCTGATCCTGAACCTTGAGAGCAGCTGGTGGCTAGTGAGTAGAACTTTTCACCATCTTGAGATCGAACTTCTCTCATTTTAACGTATTCTGGTTAAATAGTTTAAAAAAAATATTGTTATATAATTTAAGTTTTACCTATTTTAATAAGTACCATATACAAGAAATCATAATTTTACAAAGAAATATTTTTATTAATCATATACATTTTATTCCTTAATATTTTGTGTGACATTTAGTTACATTTATTTTATATTCTTTTTATATTGTTTGCGTGTAAAAAAAATACATAATTATGGAGAGTATTACACTTATCCCTGGTGAAATGATTAAAATAATTCCTTTGTTTGATGGTGACAAACGCCACTTAAATCTATTTTTAAGAATGTGTGAATATGTTTTAACTAAATTTAATGGCTCAACGCAACAGAATTTGTACGTGATGAATACAATAACAAGCCGCCTTATCGGTGATGCAGCTGCATTAGTAGGTGAGCGCGATGATATTACAACTTGGGATGAGTTTAAACAGTTATTAATTCAGCATTTTGGAGATTCACGAAGTGAAGAGTGTTTAAATATCGAACTTGAGACCTTAAGAATTAAACCCGGAGAAAGTTATTTAGATTTTTGTTGTCGAATTCAATCTATGAGATCAATTTTAATAGGTAAAGTTAACCGGTTGTCGGACTCAAATATGCGCAATAGTAAAAAGGCTTTCTATGAAAATACGTCATTAAACGTTTTCCTGTATAATTTACCGGAACATTTAGAGTAGAGCGTCTCAAAGCTCCAAATTCATTAGAGGATGCGCTCTGTACTGTATTAGAAGAAGTTAACTTCCATAGTCAGTACCAAATGAGGAACAAAATGTCTGGATCCAATCTCACATCTCATTCGCAATCGCATAACAATTCGGCATCATTTAAATTCGGCAACAATAACACTCTACCTCAACAGCCTTATAGTTTTAAGCCTATGCAAATGAACCAACCAGTTAGATATAATTTTGGCATTCCACCAAATAAGCAGGTGCAGATGCCGCTACCGACTCAAGGTCAGCAGCGACAATTTAACAGTTTAGGAAATTATTATCGACCATCACAATCTAATAACCATCAAATGCAATTCGGATATCGTCCACCCCAATTTGGCTATAGACCTGTAGGCCTCCAGCCTTTACCTTCGATGCGTCCTCAACAGTTCGGTATGCAGCATCGATATAACAATAACAGTAATGCGCCTCAGCATAACCAACCGCGAATTAATACAGATGTGTCGATGCGCACAGCACCTGTAGCACGACCGCAGCAAGGATTTAGGTTAAACGAATTAGAGTTAAATGAAAATGATTATAATAATGATATGTATTACTACGAAAACCCAAATTATTTCGATCAATATCCCAGCGACGATCCTTGCTATTACCCCGAATATCAATCCGAAGAGACTGTAAACCCGGAAACTGAATCCAACCCGGCCGATACAAATATTAAGACGACGGAAAATATTGAAAATTTTCACATAACCGCCTCAACCTAAACCCCGAAACCATAGAACTAAATTGTGACACAAATTTAAAACTACCTTATATATATATATATATATATATATATATATATATATATATATTCCGGAGTTAGATTCTAAATTTATGTTAGATACCGGTAGCATTCGTTCATTTATAAGCCCACGCAAGGCATACCAATATTATAAAAACGAAATTTTTAATGAACCCTTCGAGGTTATCAGTACGCATGCTACAAGTAGCAATAATCAGGTCATAGTTGTTCCTCTACCACCGACATTTAAAAGCCCCGAATATCACAAGTTCTATATATATAATGTAGATTCGCGTTATGATGGCCTCATAGGTAATGACCTATTAAAACAATTAGAGGCCGTCATCGATTTAAAGCGTCATATACTTTCGACAAAATTTACAAGTATTCCTATTGTACATAATTTTGAAAACCACATTTTTATTTTACCACCTAGATCGGAACTACGTCTTAAATTACCAACCGATGTACATTCAGGCGAAGCCATACTAAATTACAAGCAGTTCTGTGAAGGTGTTAGAATGCCAAGCGCTATTGTGACTTGCAATAACGGATATGCTTCAACCGTTATCCAGAATACTCTCGAACAAGAAATGACCCTGACTGTGACACGACCTTTCCAAACGGAGACTTTTGTAGACAGTGAGAAAACCTTAGTTAATGCTCTTGTAGATAAAACGGATATTGACATTGACCAACTCCTGTTACAAAATTTAGGTAAGCTAAGACTAGAACACATGAATGTGGAAGAGCGTAAAACCATTTTTGCACTTTGTACGGAATACAAAGATATTTTTTACTGTGACGAATTGCCCTTGACGTTCACCAATCAAGTGAAACATTTTATACGTACCGTTAATGAATACCCAATTTATACCAAAGCGTACAGACAACCACCCGCTCAAGCTCAAGAAATAAAGAGGCAAGTAGAGAAACTCTTGGAAGACAACGTCATCCAAGAATCTTTCTCTCCTTGGAGTGCCCCAGTTCATTTGGTACCTAAAAAGCTCGACGCGTCTGGAGAACTTAAATTCCGTATGGTGATCGACTACAGGCGCCTCAATGAAGTGACAGTAAGAGACAAATACCCCCTACCAAATATTAACGACATATGTGATAAATTAGGCAAATGTACATATTTCTATGGGGGATGAGTCGCTCGCGTCCGTAGGCTTCGACCACCTAACCCTAGGCCCACCCTACACGTGTCCCCCGGGTGGTGCTAAACGAGCGACAAAGCCGAAACGACAGACTCGGCTCCTCGCCGTGTGGTAGCGGCGTAAAATCTACCACCCCTTATGGGGGCCCCGAGTTCCCGGCGCTCCTTTAATGGGGCAGGGGTGCGAAGAATCTCCGGGAGGAAAACCGGCGACGAGGTTCGCCACCCGTCACGTCCTGTCTCCTGGAGGGGCGAAAAGTGGATTGCGGAGGCCCGTCTGGCTACGCTGAATGTATGTGGAGCAATGAATGATAAGATGGATGAAATATGCGAAATGATGAATGATAGAAGAATAGATGTGTTATGTGTGAATGAGACGAAACGAAAGGGAAGAGATGTCACTGCACATGGCATGTATACCGCTTACTGGTCTGGTGTAGACGAGACCGAGCGGGCATGCCAGGGAGTAGGTGTCATCCTTTCAGAAAGAATGGGTCAATGTGTGAAAGAGTATGAATGTGTAAGCCCAAGGCTGCTGTGGATACGAATGAAAGTGGGCTTAAAAAAGTTGTTTGTGCTTGGGGTGTACGCCCCAGATATGTCTAAGCCCACTTATATCCGAGAGCAGTTTTGGGACATGGTAAAGCTGGTGTTGACGAAATGCAAGGAAAATGAAAGTATTATTATGTTAGGAGATTTTAATGGAAGGGTTGGAGTGAAGAGGTCTGGTTATGAAAGGATATTAGGAGCGTTTGGCGATGAAAGAATAAATGAGAATGGTGAAGACCTCCTCACCATATGTGTGGAAAAGAATCTTTTTGTGGCGAACACTTTCTTTCGCCATAAGAGGACCGAAGTATGTGGTATAAGTAAGAGAACGAATGAAAGGAAAAGTAATACGTTGTGGTGGGATGATGAGGTACGGATGGAAGTTGAAGCAAAGAAGAGAGCATGGCTAGATTTACTAGCAACCAAAGCTGGTAATTCTAACGGTATGAATGATGAGATTGAAAGAAAAAAGGCAGATTTTAAACATATAAATAAAAGAGTAAAAGTTGTTGAAAGGAAAAAGCAAGAAAGGATGGATAAGAATGATAGAAGGATATCTGATAATTTCTAGGCAAATATTAAAATGTTCTGGAAACTCGTAAGAACTGCCAGGGGAAATTCAAAACAGCCTAGAATGAATGCTATACGAGACGAGAATGGCTGCATGCTGAATGATGAAGTTTCGAATTTAAAGAGATGGAAGGAATACTTTGAAAGCGTGTTTAAGAGTGAAGAGTCGTCTGAAGAAAGTGAAATAGAAATTCCGGAAGAAGTGAAGAGAGGTAGAGAAATAAGTGTAGATGAAATAGTGAAATCAATGAAAAGCATGAAAGCAGGTAAGGCAGCCGGATATGATAGAGTATCACTCGAAATGCTAAGGGCTGGAGAGGGTGTGATTGCAGGCCTGCTGTAAACCTTGTTTAATTTATGTTGGGAACTGAAGCGGGTACCGGAAGACTGGTGCAAAGCCGTTATAGTCCCAATATATAAGGGAAAGGGGTCGCAGCAGGACTGTAAAAACTACCGTGGTATCAGCTTGCTTAGCATTGTGGGTAAACTGTATGCTAAGGTGTTAATTGAAAGAGTTATGGAAGAAACTGATGGAAAAATTTGGGATGTGCAAGCTGGATTTAGAAAGGGGATGGGGTGTACGGATCAAGTCTTTTCCATGCGTTGCGGAGAAATTTTTGGCCAAAAACCAGAAGGTTTTTTGTGCGTTCATGGACTTGGAAAAGGCTTATGACAGAGTGGACAGGAACATGTTATGGCAAACACTGACCTCATTTGGGTTGAGCGCTGGTCTGATACAGGCATTGAAGTCTCTATATAGGGACTCTAGTGCCTGTGTCAGGATCAACGGGGCTTACTCGGACTGGTTTGGCATCCATAAAGGTGTCAGACAGGGCTGTGTGGCTTCCCCGTGGCTGTTCAACCTATTTATGGACAGTTGTTTGGAAAATTTGAAAGTAGAAGAATGCGGGTTAAGAATGGGTGAGTTAACCGTCAAATGCCTTTTGTACGCCGATGATCAAGTCATACTTGCGTCTTCGGCGGCCGAGTTGCAAATGATGGTTACGTTAATGAACAGGACATTAAAAGAAAAGGGAATGAAAGTGAACGCAAGTAAGACGAAAGTTATGGTTTTTGAAAGAGAAAAAAGTAAAACGATATGTGAAATAAGAATAGAAGGGGAGTTGGTAGAACAAGTAGATGAGTTTATGTATTTGGGATGTGTGTTTAGCAAGGATGGTAGATATGATAAGGATATAGAACGACGAGTGAATGCAGGAAATAGAGTGAATGGGGCTCTACACTCTATTGTGAAAAGTCAGAATGTGTCCAAAAAGGCACGTATGGCAATTCACAATGCTGTGTTAGTGCCTACTTTAATGTATGGTAGTGAAAGATGGGTGTGGCAGAAGAAGCACGAGAGTAGAATAAATGCTGTAGAAATGCGGTCATTAAGGAGTATGTTAGGGATGAATCTGAATGACAGAGTGAGGAATTCTTTAATAAGAGAAGAGTGTGGTTTGCAAAATGATGTTGTGACCAGGATTAAGAAAGGAATGCTTCGGTGGTTTGGTCATGTAGAAAGAATGAATGAGGAAAGAGTGACAAAGCAAATTTATGTTGCAGAGGTGAACGGCAGAATCGGGAAGGGTCGCCCTAGGCGAAAGTTTATCGACCAAATTGGCGATATATTGAAAATGGGCCAAATCAAGAGTACCTTTAACCGACGAGCGTGTATGCGTAGGTATATGGATGTGGAGGAAGCGAGAGAGGTCTGCCAGGATCGTGCCAAATGGAAGTCCATAGTCTCTGCCTACCCCTCTGGGTGACAGGCGTGAGTGTTTATGTATGTATGTATGTATATTTCTCCACCTTAGATCATGCAAGCGGTTACCATCAAATCGATGTCAACGAAAGTGACCGACAAAAAACTGCGTTTAGTACCGAGTTTGGCCATTACGAGTTCTTAAGGATGCCGTTCGGTTTAAAGACAGCACCGGCAACCTTTCAACGCGCAATGGACAACATTCTAAGAGGCCTGCAAGGGATCCACTGTTTAGTCTGACATAATTGTGGCATCTCAAAGTCTTCAAGAACATATAGAAAAATTGCGCATGATATTCGACAGACTACGACAGACTAACCTCAAGGTGCAACTTGATAAATCTGAGTTTTTGCGGAAAGAAGTCCTCTTTTTAGGTCATAGTATTACTAAAGATGGACTAAAACCGAACGACGATAAAGTAAAAGCAATAATTAATTACCCACTTCCGAAAAATACCATCGAAATAAAAAGTTTCCTGGGACTAATAGGTTATTACCGCCGTTTCATTAGAGATTTTGCAAAAGTAACCCAACCACATACCTCTTGCCTAAAGAAAAGGAATAAAATCATTATTGACAAATTGTATATAGAAGCTTTCGAAAAATGTAAAAGAATTACTTATTAATGCACCTCTTTTACAATATCCAGACCCATCTAAACCCTACATACTTACAACGGATGCGTCCTCTGTCGCATTAGGCGCCGTGGTAATCCAAGGGGCAATTGGTTCCAAAAAACCAGTAGCTTATGCCAGCCGTACCCTAAGTGACACTGAAACAAAATATAGCACTATCGAACGTGAACTGTTAGCTATTATATTGGCAGTTAAATATTTCAGACCTTATCTGTACGGACAAAAATTTTACGTATATACTGATCACCGACCTCTTGCCTGGCTTTATGCACTCAAAAAACCCAATAGTAAATTAACGAGATGGCGGCTACGTTTACTAGAATTTGATTTTGAGGTAATCTACAAAAATGGAAAACAAAATACCAACGCTGACCCACTATCCCGTATCAAACTGAACGCATTAGGTTCTGACCATGACACAGATGCGATGCAAGTGAACGTAGACGATAAAGACAAAAACCTTAAAAACTATGTAGACAGCTTGACCGAGGAAATTTATCGTATAGCAAAGCTTAATAAATCAAATGAGAACTCTGATACAATAACGGTGTCTGACCTATCAGCTACTCTTTCAGCTTCTGATCCCGTAGATATAACAGAACAAACCTATCCCATCCCATCTATTAGCACAGAAACAGTACACTCGGCAGTAGACTTAGAATCTACAGGTATACCTATATTAAGAGAAGCTGTAGATATTAAACCTAATCAGATACTAATATTCAGTTGGTTTAGGAACGAAATGCAAGTCAAAGATATTTCAAATAAGAAGCACAAAATTTTAGAATTATTTTTACCTATCAATAACGAGAACCTAATAAAACAAATTTTAAAAGAATATGTAAGGCCAAAGATCAAATACTTTATTTATTTTGAGGACGTATCACATAGAAAAGAATTTTCCAAAATTATCATAGAACTTTTTAAAAAGGGCACTGTAGAATTTTTCGAGTGTACTGAACGTGTAGTATACGTTGAAGACGAGGCCGAACAGAGGGACATAATTATAAAACATTATGAGGGTAAAACATGCCACCGTGGTATAAGGGAAACCATGGTAAGCATACGTAGGAACTATTTTTGGGATAATATGCAGGAAACAGTTTCGGCTGTAACTAATAATTGTCATACCTGTAAGATTTCAAAATATAATAGGAAACCAATTAGACCAGTTTTACAATTAACACAGACTCATAATTCTCCTTTCCAGGAAGTTTTTATAGACCTTTTTTCTATAGAAAATAAATAATTTCTTACCTTAATGGATGCTTTTAGAAAATTAGGTCAAGCATTTAAAATCTCAAATAGATCCACACCTGAAGTAGTTCGAGCCCTTATGAAATACTTCTCATTCTGTGGTGTACCTAATAAGATAACTTGCGACCCTGGAAAAGAGTTTAACAATGAGCTCATGCGAGAGCTTACAAATATGTATAAAATAGATCAATCATAACAACACCGAATAATCCTAATTCCACAGGCATTATAGAACGTTTTCATTCAACAATAATAGAAATATATCGTATTACTAAGTATGAGCAGAAATTCACAGATGCTGCTTCCATTATGACTTACGCTATCATAGCTTATAACCACACAGTGCACTCCACTACTAGTTTAACTCCGTTTGAAGTCTGCTTTGGGCATACGGATTCCGGAAAGGTTTTTGATAACGATTTCGATAGGGCCTATACCCAACAGCTATTAAAATACCATCAAAAACGCACTAAATATTTATAAAAGTACATTTCCGATCGAATGATTGAACAGAAAGAAAAGGCTAGGGAAAGGAAAGGAGGAGAAGCAAATGTAGTACTTAACGAAGGGCAAATAGCGTACGTAAAGGACATCAATATTAGGAAAAGTAAGGACGAAGCTAGGTACAGGAAAGCTGTTGTTCAAGGCCCTGTAGAACGTAATACCGTGCCTGTTAAAATAGGTGAACGGGAGACAAAGGTCCCTATTAAAAATTTCAAACGACCTCCACAGGTGGTGCATGGCCATCCTGACTATGGGTCATATACTTTGGACCCGCAGTCTTCAACTTCAAAAAATTGACAACAACCCGGGCCTGCTTCCTGTAAAAGAAGGCCAAGCTTTTAAGCAAACAAACAGGTGGCTTATAGTCAAAGAAGTAAATTTATTAGGAATTAAGGAAAATTTAGATTTAAATACTATTAAGTTTAAAGAATTTTGTAGGTTAGTTGATATAAATAAACCTTATGTTCATGAATTTCAAGCCATGAAAACTCAAGCCGATTATTCTTGCGATTTAACTATTGAAAAATTTAAACAACTTGTACCATCTGTAACGACCCCCCCCCCCCCCCCCTTTCTCATCTCTTCACTCTTTCTATATATATTTATACCTTTATTTCCTTAGAATCTATTTCTATAAGTTATACAAGTATATCTAACTTACGTGACCAGTATATTAATCATACATTGATCTTTCTAAAGGTTCAAATATAGGCCGTATAATAAATTTATGGCGTGATCGTCTTAGTTAGGACCCTTATTTACGTTGTGTTTGTATAGTAACTTAGTTCTTTTAGGTGTATCTTGGAAGAATGAATATTTGCGAGAGCAATCGAAAGCTGTTGGTAGTGTCTTATAAGCTAAAGAACCCCGTTCACGAAGACAGAGCTCAAATAAAAGTTAAGAACAATAAATTGTCCTTATTCCACTTGTATCAGGTTCACAACAGTCAATTCCTTATTAATTAATCCCTTCCCGCTTGGAAAAGGCTCACAATATTTATATCAAATACCAGATACAAGGGCTTCGCTCTTCCACATTAAAAAAATGTGGAGGAGGTACACGGCTCCGCACACGCCGCACACGGTGAGCGCCAACCATTTTAATGCGCTCCCCCCGAAGGGTACGCAAATTTGGGAACTGGACCGTAGTCCACAGCAAAATAACTGGCGAACCAGTAAAAGAGGACTTGGCCCCTTGATAGTGCGTAAGCACAAACATCGACCGAAGTCGCGCATGTCAGTGCGTGTAAACGCCATACAGGATACGATCAAATCCAGCCACAGTGAATGTACGTCACACGGGTTAGGCACCAATAGGCACACTGGCCATAAAAAGCCGTCCGTGAGCGCCACCACCTGCCAGACCGCCGTTCCTGCAGACGTGATGTAAGTGTAAGGTATCATAACCAATTGCATGGTCAGCACGGCCAATTGACCGCAGAGCGTGTCATGAGTCTACCGCTCACCTCAAGGGAATGGGGTCCCACGTTGCGCGGCTTTCGGCCGCAGCCTTGAGAGCCTCCTCAGATTCTCCCTCCAGCTACCACCCGCATGAGGTCGACACATATGCTCCACCAACCAATACAATGGCAGATATAGCCAATAGGCAGTTATAAGATATTAGTAATAATTCGCCATCAGAAAGGGTTTGTGTCACTGACGTTGAGTATATGCATTTTTCGATCATGTTTGTCTCACCCACCAACAAGTTGCCTTCAATCTTTCAAAGGTGGGAACTTTATAGAGATATATTAATATGTTGTTATATAAAACATCATGGAGGGCAGACAGTCTGCAGCCCCGCTATGAAGGGACCCGACTTGGGCAAAGCTACTTGGGTTGTGAATCAAACCAAGATGCAGAGAGCGCCATTGAGAAGAGCGACCCGCCAAACAACCATCGCAGAGACGCAATGCTGCAGAATGCAACAAGCATCAATACGACTATCGTCGGGCTTACACCATCCCAAGGTCCCCCATACAGTCCCAGTAGACATCACCACCCGCATACCTCCATCGACCAGAACCACAAGATGCATCGAATCAGGTGCAGCACACCCGCAGATCCATCACAAGATGCAATACTGCAAGTAGCAATAAGCATCAATGCAACTATCATACGGATGGCGCCCCCTCACAACACACCCACATGATCCCTATCGACTTTGGTAACAAAATTGATAATGTTGTTAACTAAAAATACCACCAACGTATCATAGTAGCACGGTACTAAGACGTCAGTAGCCAAAACTCCACGTATCATAGCGCTATTGCACTAAGACATGAAGTTGAGTATGCTTGCTGCACTTAAAAGTACTACCAAACACACTCACCCTAATCCGAAAGATAGCCGACGTATCATAACGCTATGCGTTAAGACGCCTCCCACAAACGGTAGGGTTGTGCGATGTCCACGGGCAAGTCGTATTGCTACAACAAACCCGCTTACCACCGGCACTAAGATGATATGTCAAGGACACATCGGTTAGCGAGTCCAAGTTTACCTCGGTCTCGGATGCTGTGAAACAATCTACACGCCACTATAATAATCCTTTTCAAGTCCCAATTCTTTCAATATAATGCTTTTACATATTTGAGACCTTCAACATATTTGCTTTATTTCATAGACCATACTATTGTATGTCTTATTCATATGGGACTTCAAGTCATAACTCTGCTATCATAATGCTTATGCATCATAAAGACCTTCTATATTAATGCTTTGGTTCGTTAGACCTTACTATCATAAGTCCCTAATATAGGACTAGTCATTGTGCAACCTTAGTACTAGCAGTCGATCAGCCGACCACCCCATATATATGTATAACCTTGGGTATGTGTCTCCGGCAACGCCCCTTATTATGGAGACCATTACAAGAACACTTTCATCAACTTAGAAATTTTCCGACTAATACAAGAACACCTCCTTCAACTTAGAAAATTTTTATCCATTTTGTCTATTATATTACAAATGTTATTTATCCTTATTATTGTAATATAATCGACTTGTATTTATATAATTTAATATATTTTGAATATCTTAAACAAGATTTTAATAAATTTAGAGATTTTTTAGAGACAATTTATGCGTTAACTATACTATAATATTCAATATTCCCAATGAACATATTTGAACTTTATACTTAATTTTAAACATTTTAATTGTTTAAAATATAATTTCTAAGACATTTTTAAATGCCTTTACATTGAATTTAATTATTATTTATTAATAATATTTATGAGGCGTCACACATCCAATAGGTTTAAAGAGGTCTCATAGATCCCCTAGGATCAATCATTAAAACTATCACCGGTAATTTGGATCACGAAGATGCTCTTAGATACGATTCCGTTATATCTAAATTAAAGCGGAATCAATAGAATGTTGACAGTAAAATCACCGTTGTTTCTAAAATGCTGAATAGTTTAGAGAATAGTACAGAAACTTTACATGAAAATGAACTAATATTAGATGAACGGCTAAAAATAATTGAACGAATAGTGAAATATATAGCTACCAAAGAAAATAATTCAATTTATAATACATATATTTTAGGCATGTATAATATGTTTATTAGTAACTTTCGTAGCATTTACCTTAAGCTTAGTGAAATAGAAACCGCTTTAGCTTTTAGTAAAGTTTCAGTATTACATCAATCAATTATTAATTCATCTGATCTGTTAGTGATACTTAATGATATAGCCAAAGTTGATAACCTAGTATACCCTGTAAATGTAGGGAATTTAATAAAAATTGAAAGAGCTATTGTTATAAAAGCTTACACGAAAGGAAACCAGATTACGTACTTGATGGAAGTTCCACTTACTGATAGTTTTCATTACAATTATTACAAATTATACCCATTACCTGTATTCGATGCACTTAGAAACAGAACGTCTCTAATAATTTCCAAGTATCCTTACATTTTGGTGAAAGGTTCACAATACTTACCGGTCTCTCGGCCGTGCACCAAAATAGCGGCAGATGAGTTCCTGTGTACGAGCTCCAATATGGTATCCTATCCTAGAAACACATGTGCTGAACAACTCATGAAATTCCAAAGCAATCTTACACTATGTGAACCTCGGTTAGTTGATCTTGAGGATGTCAAAATCCAGTTTATCGGCCCTGTGAATTGGATTATATACGCCAACTATAAAATAATATTAACAAACAAATGCCAAGATGACATCACCAGAGAATCACTTTTGGGCACATACATTATAAAAATTAGTGAGGATTGTGAAACCTTCATAGAAAACTATAAATTATTGCACCGCTTATACTTTGCTAAGGAATTGGGCTATAGAGTGATACCAGTAATAAGCTTACCAAGACTAGATCACCTGAACCTGACGGATACTGAAACAGTTAACCTGAAGGCTTAGCCTTAGACGACCTGAAACATCTCGCATATCTATCCAATCAATACCTTAAGTTCAGTGGCAGTGAACATAGTGATCAAAGTGATAACAGTGTGATAAGGGTTAAAGGTGTTAGCTTAGCTACTTTATTATTGTATGTCATTTTACCTTTTGTTGTAATTTTTAGTGTTTTAAGAAAATGGAAAAGTAATTTAGTTAACAGATGGCAGAATCATCGGACAACAGCTGAAAACACTGAAGCCGATAATTATGCTCTAAAGGAGGGAGGAGTTATGCAACCACAAGACCATAGGGTTGTTAGGGTTTGTACCTAGAGAGGGCTGCATAATCATTAGGCAGTATCCAGTAACTGTAGAGTCAGCGCTTTTGGTTGCATGAGATATCAGGCAGAGCTCATGGGAGCGGCCACTTCGTTTTGACGTCAACTTCTGTCAAGACGTATTAATTAAGTAATTAGAATTATAATCATTGTAATTAGAAATAAATAGATTTTAAATAGTTTTTAAAAAATCATTTTACGTTCCCGTAAACTTGACTAGGTATTTGACTGTTTAAATTGTTCTTTTCGCAATTTTTCTAAATTGTATCGACGTGTATACATACCCTTTTGGTAATCTCACTTCTGAATTGTAATAAATAAAACAATCTCCTAGTCTTCTTAAGTTGGTTATATTATTAATATTAAACAATAAACTCTTATAATAATACTTATACTTTTAATAACAATGTTTTCCAGAATAATATCAATAGCCTCGTCTTGTAACAACCACACGTCTATCGTCTGTCGCCATTGCTCTAAAAACTCTCCCACCCGCTATCCGTTCTCGCTCGTGTTTCCATTTTCAACCAATCTCAACACGTTTCTGGAGTCAGCTACCAAATTACAAAAATGAAACTACTTGAACTGACAAATTGTTAATTATTATACAATCATTTATAAAAGAATATTTAAAATGATATGATAAATTTAGAAATCATGACAATTATAATATTATTCCTTCATTTGTTAACTAAATCAGGTGACTAATTCACAAACAAATTCCCCAATGGAAGGACAAAACAACTTCAACAGATTCCCCTCAATTTTATTTTAAGAAATAAAGCAATTTTCAACTAATTTTATAAGATTTACTTTTAAACAATATTTTTTTTCTTTTTACCGAAGGTTTTTTCACACCTTCCATATTTTTGTAACAAGCATTTGCTCCATGGAGTATTTTTAATTCCTTCCCTTGTTGCCATTAAAAAGTACCACAGTATCTGCATTTACATGCATGCGGTTCTCTGCTTTAAAATTAAAAAATAGAAAATGAAAAGCATTAAATAATACACAAAAGTTGCCAAAATAAATCTTAAATGTGGTGCAATGAACATATTTAAAAAAAGGGAGTCATTCGATATTCATTAGCAACCTAACAAAAATCTTTAAATAAGCACATCAATTTCCCCGAAAATTCCCGCATTTTCCCCGCATAATATCAATCCCCATTCTTTAAATTCCCCGCAATTTAGGGAAATCCACATATGTTGACAATTCTGACGCGAGGCGCCACACAGTTGGCCGTGCGGCGGCATCGCGTGGTATGAAGGGGGCGCGACGGGGATGCTCGCCAGTATTACTGTGCGCGCACACTATCGGTTCCTCATTCTTCCCGCGCTTTGAAAATCCGATGTTTTCCAAAATACAGTCGCACACACAGCTTTCTCTGCACGACGCGCGACGATGGTTTTAAAAAGGAAGGAAAGAAAAATTATCTATGTCTATTGTTTTATGACTGAACTAGTGGAAGAAAAGGTAAATATGATGGGAGAAGGTGATTGGGAAAAATTGTGGAAGTATTGAGAAAGAATACCGAAAAAATTACCATGTGGTCGATCTGATGACGGAAACATTTATCATTCGCATTGATGATAATGATTCTGATGACGGAAGCTCAAGCGAATATGAAAGTGATAATGTAGTAGCATCCAGTTACACCAACACACCATCTACGTTTGACTTCTATGTGACCCAAGTTGATATAATGGACAGTGTGAGTTTAAGTTTTCTAGTTACAAATTATTTTATATTTTACGACAGAAAAAATAATGCACAAGTAAATTTTCCATTTTTAATTCCAAACTCTTCCAAAGTTCTTAGTAGCTAGTAAAGTACCTATTTTGATTCAACAATAAAACCATTAATTACTATTATTATTATAATATTATAAAACAATAGCCTAGTAACATTTGGTACTTTAGAACGCGACTGTAACCATGCGCAGATACACCCCCTCCACTCTCGCTCAGCGTTATTTTTACGTGACGGGACCTGTGCCGAGTGCTCTCTCTTTTATCTATAAAAGAGTTTGGCTTCGACGCGGATATTGACCCTAGGCAGCTGATTTTATGATTTATTTATTTTAAATTTCACGGCTGGTTTAATGTTTAAGTAGTAGGTATATCTTTCAAAAATCTTAATACTCAAATATGTACTTTAAAGTTATCGCTATGTAATTCTCATCGTTGGAAACTGTTCTGGCTAATATATTGTTAACATTCATCTTACATTCAAATGTGATATAAAAGTTGTAAGTTTCTTTGAATAAATAAATTAAAAAAAATAAGATTCCACGCACGATCCTCAAATGCTGTATACAACATCGTATCAGGTGACGAATCCTGGATATACGCGTATGAACCCGAAACAAAAAACCAGTCACGAGTTTGGGTGTTCGAAAATGAGTTAAAGCCAACAAAAATTGTTCGTTCATGGAGTGTTGCAAAAAAAAAATGGTGGCCACGTTTCTCTCGAAAACCGGCTATGTTACGACTATTCCTCTTGAGAGACAAAGAACGGTTAATGCAGAATGGTATGCTAGCATTTGTTTGCCACAGGTCGTTTCTGAACTCCGTAAAGAGAACTTCAACCGCCGCATCATCCTTCATCACGACAATGCGAGTTCTCTCACCGCGCACAGAACAAAAGAGTTTTTAGAGCAAAAAAACATAGAATTATTAGACCATCCGCCGTACAGCCCCGACCTAAGCCCTAATGATTTCTATACTTTCCCTAAAATAAAGAATAAATTGCGTGGACAGAGATTTTCATCACCTGAAGAAGCTGTGGACGCCTACAAAACGGCCATTTTGGAGACCCCAACTTCCAAATGGAATGGTTGCTTCAACGATTGGTTCCATCGTATGGAAAAATGTGTCAAATTTCGCGGAGAATACTTCGAAAAGCAATAAATACATTTTTAAATAGTAATGTTGTGTCACTTCCTTGATTCCCGAAATTTTTAGTACCGCCCTCGTATATCAAGTGTGTATTAGTGCATTGGTTTAACGTTATAATCTGCATTTGAACGGAAATAAGACTAATTGTGTTAAATTTACAACAACGAATGTAAAAAATCTGAATACCAATGTGTTTTTAAATGACCTGCCCTGTTGTATCCACTGTTTTTCTTGGCATCACTCTTGACGCAAAGCTTCAGTGGGGCCCCCATATATTCAAATTAGTAAGCAGACTAAGTTCTGCAGCCTATGCTGTAAAATAGATTAGGTCTCACTAGTGTTGAGACAGCTAGATTAGTTTATTTTAGTTATTTCCATAGCATAATGTCTTATGGGATTTTGCTATGAGAAAATGCGGATGATTCAGAAAATATTTTTGTTTTACAGAAGAGGGCCATTAGAGCTATTTACAATCTAAAAGCGAAAGAGTCTCTTAGAGATAAATTTAAAGAAATTAATATATTAACTTTGGCTTCTCAGTATACTTGTATATACTATAATTTAATGTATGTTCACAAAACCAAGATGGTTTTAGTAAAAAAAGTGATATACATTCTGTAAACACTAGGAACAAACACAAGCTAGTGATGCCAGTTTCTCGACTCCACAGAGTCAGTAATTCATTCATGGGGCAATGTATACGCTATTACAACAAGGTCCCGGAAAGTGTACAGGTTCGCTATTACCAAGTTTAAATGCTACAAAAGGAAAACTGAAACTGTATAAAAAGGGTTTGTTAAATCTTGAACGCGTCCAAGAGTGACGTCATGCATAGGAACGAACTGGCCGGTCCCAGCCATTACGCTTCGAGCTCCGCACACAGCAACAAGCTTTAAATTTAATTATTTGTAATTACTAATTAAATAGCATATTAAATGTACTGCATTTCATTGCGGAGTTTTCATTGAAATATCCTCAAGAAATTGAAGACCAGCGTGATCAAAATGGTGACCTCGACGTGATTTATGCGAGAAAAACATCCAGCATATCAAAGATTTCGAAAAATATACCGAACTAAGACGAACCCAACCTCAAGGAATCCGCCAGCCACCAGCTGCAGCCATTATTCCGAGGGAAGTTCTTTTTTTATTTTCCTTTCTATTTATCCATCCTACCTGTTTCAATTTGCGTAGTCTTTAACGTGGACAACGCCTTTGGCTATATACATCTACCGCCATTCAAAATATTCAAAATATAAAAACGCTCAAATTATTACTTGTTAGTAATTGAATTACGTTCATTATACGTCAATTTAACGAATAATTTATTACATGCAACGTCAATTTAAGTATAAATGGGCATTCTTAACAAAACAATATATAATAGTAGTTTCATATCATTAAGCAAACATTGCAATTCATGTTAACTAGTGTTCATAATTGTAAAACAATTAAAATAACCTTAATATTTATTTTATTTATATTTTGCAATTAAAGAAAACATATTGCATTCTAAATATAGTGGTACAATACATATTTATTTTGCAACGCCCCAATTTAAAAAGATTTAAAGGAATTGTAGATATTAAACATAGTTGCCGACTATTCCAGGCGTATTCCGGTAACGAAGATTTGCTGTTGCAACAAGAACAATATCAATCGTCGTGCAATAATCGCCTGCAAAACCGGTTTATTAACTCGTCGCTTCAT
Organism: Parnassius glacialis; assembly: GCA_033319125.1. Lineage (NCBI taxonomy): Eukaryota > Metazoa > Arthropoda > Insecta > Lepidoptera > Papilionidae > Parnassius > Parnassius glacialis. The sequence goes on along the minus strand of JAVANC010000007.1, from coordinate 7,920,637 downwards.
TGAACGTAAAGTATTCACTGTTTATTGTTAACATTGCACATTTAGTGTGAACTAAATTACCTGTTTATATTTACTTTTTGCGAAGTTATTTACACCGTCAAAATGAGTGAATTAAAAGAACTTATTAAACAAAGGGGTCATATTAGAGCTCGACTTACTCTATTTGAAAAATATTTAACACCCTTAATGCATTGCAAAGAAACTAATACATTGAAGATACATGACCTCAATCTTCGATTAAATAAATTACGTGACCTTTCATGTACCTTTGAGGAAGTTCAGTCAAAACTTGAGATGTTGGATGAAGACACTGGCAAACAAATAGAAGAACGCGAGACAACAGAGAATTCATTTAATATTTGATTGCTCAAGCTCAATCCTTGTTAGAGTTTTTCGAAAATTCAAATAGGGTTGAATCTTCATGCAACTAAACTTGTAATAGTTATAGCAATTTAAATTTACCGCCTTTAAAAATCCCACCTTTTGACGGCGCTCCAAATAAGTGGCTTTCCTTTAGGGATACATATTTATCTTTAATTCACAACAATGAAAATATTGACGATATTAGTAAATTTCATTACCTTAAATCATATTTAGAGGGAAATGTTTCTTCTGCCATTAACTCTGTTACTGTTTCTTCTAAAAATTATGCAACCGCTTGGCAACTACTTTGCGAACGGTATGATAATAAGCGTTTATTGATAAATGAGCACATAAAGGGGCTATTTTCAATTGAACAGTTACATAAAGAGACTGAGGCTGGCATTCGTAACTTAATTGATACGTTATCGAAAAATCTGAGTGCTTTAAATTCTTTAGGTGAACCCACTGACAAATGGGATACAATTATTATTTATATTGCCTCGACAAGGTTAGACAGTGCGACTGCTAGGAAATGGGAGGAATTTCGAAGCAATATAAGTTCACCTAACTTAGAAGAGTTCTATTCATTTTATCGTCAACGCGCAATGGTTTTGGAAACCATGAATGCTAATAGGTCATGCAAAAATGAAAAACGTTATAGTGCAACAAAAACTAATTCATTTGTTACTTCTTCAACCCAGTCCTCCTTTGACAAGCAGTGTGCAATCTGTAACCAAGGTCATAAATTATATGAGTGTTTAAAATTTAAATCTTTACCTGTTGAAGAGCGTATTTCTAAGGTTTCCCTATCAAAATTATGTAGCAACTGCTTTCGCGGCGGCCATCAGGCATTTCAGTGCAAGTTGAGTGGCTGTAGAATTTGCAAGAAAAAACACAACACTCAATTACATAAACAACATTCCTCACAAAATATACGCATGCAACAACTTATAGCACAACAAAGCAAAACTACACCACAACAAAACCTACAAGAACTAACATCTACTAATAATAATAATTTTACAAAAACAAGTGAAGCAAACTTACCTAACATTACAGTTGACTCAAACGTACCCAGCCCCTCTTCTCTTGTTTCTATGTCTGCTGTCTCCACAAATCAAGCCCTTCTTTCTACTGCGTTGGTAAAAGTGACAAACAATAACAAGGTTTTTATGCTGAGGGCTTTACTAGATTGTGGCAGCCAGTCATCTTTTATTAGTGAAGGGGCTCAAAAGAAAATGGGCTTTTACAAAATAAAGGAATCTTACAAATGTGTGTCAGGTATAGGTAATACTGTTTTAAATATTACTGAACATTGCTCAATACGGATACATTCACTATATAATTCATTTAATATATCAGTTAAATGCTATATTCTTCCCAAAATTACTGATTGTCTCCCTCATGCTACAATTCGTTATCAAGAATTAGGTATTCCAAACAATGTACAACTTGCAGATCCAAAGTTTTACCATCCTTCCGATATTGATTTACTATTGGGTGCTGACACATTTTGGGCGCTGATTGGAACGGATAGAATAAACTTGGGGCCTCAAAGGCCAATATTACTAGAAACACAATTAGGGTGGATAGTGGCTGGCCCCATGGGAGAAGGTTATTTTAACAGTAACAATTCAAATATACAATGTAATTTTTCGCATGAGATTCGCAAACAATTATCAAAGTTCTGGGAACTTGAAGAAGTTCCTAATGTTACTTACAATAAAGACAATTATTGTGAAACAGTATTTAATACAACTACTCGCCGTGAAGACGACGGTAGATTTTGTGTACAAATTCCACTAAAAGATTCTGTTGAAATTTTAGGTGATTCATACAATATTGCAGAAAAAAGGTTTTTACAACTTGAGAAAAAATTAAACAACAAGGATAAATTAAAACAAGAATATCAACATTTTATTGAAGAATATGAGCGTTTAGGTCACATGATCAATGTTTCTAAGCCTCTATTCGGTTGTTATCTTCCACATCATGCTGTAATTAGAGAAAATAGTGAGACTACGAAGCTTCGTGTAGTTTTTGATGCTTCTGCAAAAACGTCTACCGGAATATCACTTAACGACATACAACATATCGGTCCTGTAGTACAGGATGATTTATTTTCAATTTTGTTAAGATATCGGCAACATAAATACGTTGTCACAGCAGATGTGGAAAAAATGTATCGCCAAATCATGGTAGATCCAAATCAGCGAAATTTGCAAATGATTTTATGGCGTGACGAACCATCACAGCAAATTAAAATATATCAATTAAATACAGTGACGTATGGAATGGCATCGGCGCCATTTCTGAGTACACGTTGTCTATTGCAACTTTCAAAAGAATGCAAAGATAGTAAAATAGCACAATTAATAAAGACAGACTTTTATGTTGATGACTTTCTTTCTGGCGCTGAAACTGAAAGTGAATTACAAAATATAATTAAATCAGTCACTACAGTTCTCAGTACAGCCTGCTTTCCTTTAAGAAAATGGCGAACTAATGCACATATTCACCTTCAAGGTGAATCAAATACATCGTTGCCAAAAAATTTAGATTTGACTTCGCAACCCAGCGTTTTAGGTCTGAAATGGGATCCAACTAAGGACGTTCTTCGATTTCCAGTTAACATACAGTTAGATCAAAATATTACCAAAAGAACGATTTTGTCCAATTCGGCCAAATTATTCGACCCACTAGGTTTGCTTAGTCTTTGTACCATCATACCTAAAATAATGCTACAAAAATTATGGTTGACAAAACTTGATTGGGATGATTCGGTGGATAATGTATTAAAGGCAAAATGGCAAGGTTTCATAAATAATTTAAACACCGTATCGTTCATTGAAATACCTAGATGCGTCCTCATTAATAAACCTGTAGTGATAGACTTACATACATTCTCGGATGCTTCACAAGTAGCATATGCTTCTGCAGTCTATCTCAGATCAGTTGATGGTTCAGGTAATGTTCTGGTCAGATTACTTTGTGCGAAAACTAAAGTTGCTCCAGTTAAACCAACGACAATACCTCGATTGGAACTGTGTGGTGCCTTGCTTTCGGCGCGATTAAGTGTTAAAGTATTAAAGGCTATTCGTTGCAAAATTAATTCAGTCTATCATTGGACTGACTCTACAATAGTTTTAGGCTGGCTATCCTCTCAACCATGCGATTTGAAACCATTCGTTTCAAACCGCTTTGGTGAAATAAGAGAACTTACTAGTGCAGATGTTTGGAGGCACGTCCCTGGAGATAAAAACCCAGCAGATCTAGCGTCACGCGGTTTAAATCCTAAATTAATTAATTCTGCCACGCTTTGGTGGCAAGGACCGTTGTTTTTAACCGAAAACTCATGTAATTGGCCCAAAAATATAAATATTAAAAATATTGGTAATTTACCTGAAATGAAAGCTTATACTAAAACACTAGAACCTACAACTACACTACACGCTACAACTACACTACATTCTACAACTACACTACAATCTACGTGTTCATCAAATACTACTTTAGCTGTTAGCCAGTCAATGATAGTAAATGTTAAAAGATTTTCAAGGTTCACAACATTACAAAGATCTTTAGCTTACGTTCTACGTTTTATTCATAATCTCAAACATAAACATCACAAATTCACTGGCCCCTTAACAACCAAGGAATTAGAGTCATCTTTAGAAATATTAATAAAACAACATCAGAACGAATGCTTCGCAGATGAAATTAAGGTTTAAAGTCTAAGAGAAACTTACCAAATAAGTCCCGCTTATTGGCGTTAAGTCCATTTATCGATGCACGTGAAATAGTTCGCGTTGGCGGCCGTACTCAAAACTCCAATGAAGCTTACGAAAGAAAATACCCAATTTTATTAGAAACGAAAAATACCTTTTGTAAATTACTATTTGTTCACTATCATAAAAAACTTTTACATTGTGGACCTCAACTCTTACTGACCGATATAAGAAGCAAATTTTGGCCTTTAAGAGGTAGAGTATTAGCAAGATCCACTGTCAACAACTGCCAACTGTGTAAAAGAATAAAAGCAAAGTGTTTTAATCCTATAATGGGTAATTTACCAGCTACTAGAGTTACTCCAAATCTTCCTTTTCACGTAAGCGGTGTGGACTTTGCCGGGCCTTTTTTTTATTACTGACCGTAAAGGTCGCGGTTGCAAAATAACAAAATGTTATTTGAGTTTATTTATTTGTTTCGCTACAAAAGCCTTGCATCTCGAAGTAGCAAGCGACCTCACTACCGATATTTTTATACTATGTTTAAGACGTTTTATATCTCGAAGAGGAAAGCCTCTTAAATTATATTGTGACAATGGTAAAAATGTTGTCGGTGCAAATAATGAAATTACTATTTTTTTCAAATTTAACAGTGAAAGCATATCTGGTTTTGCAGCCGATGAAGGCATACAATTTAAATTTTCCCCTCCGTATTCACCACATTTTGGCGGACTTTGGGAGGCAGGTGTCAAGTCTGCTAAGTACCACGCAACTAGAATATTAGGCGACAAACATCTTACGTTTGAGGAGTTGTCTACTTTATTTGCGCAAATTGAGGCAACCCTTAATTCCAGGCCATTAACCCCTCTTTCCACAGACCCCAATGACCTCAATCCTTTAACACCAGCGCACTTCTTGATCGGCAGGCCGCTTACGTCACTACCATCGGAAAATTTACTAGACATTAATTTAAATAGACTCGATAGATACCGATGTCTTGAAAGGCTGCGTCAACACTTCTGGGAACGCTGGCGAAGGGAATATTTAAGCGAATTGCAACAACGGCACAAATGGCAGGTTAACCAACAATCATTTAAGGAAGGGGATTTGGCAATTATAAAGGAAGCTTATGTACCACCGTTGAAATGGCGTATGGCGCGAATATATAAATTATATCCTGGTTCTGATGGAATTGTACGAGTTGCAGATGTATACACGAAGAATGGCATTTTGCGTCGGGCTGTCCACAACCTGTGTCCCTTGACAAATTCATCTACAACAGGAGCACCTCAAAATCCTGAAGACTTTGAGGGGGGGAGGATGTTAAATCTTGAACGCGTCCAAGAGTGACGTCACGCATAGGAACGAACTGGCCGGTCCCGGCCATTACGCTTCGAGCTCCGCACACAGCAACAAGCTTTAAATTTAATTATTTGTAATTACTAATTAAATAGCATATTAAATGTACTGCATTTCATTGCGGAGTTTTCATTGAAATATCCTCAAGAAATTGAAGATCAGCGTGATCAGGGTTATTATAGTATAAATGAATACATGGTTGATAATAACCCCTGGGAATGAGGTGGTCGCTTCCAGGCAGTTTCTAAAATTAATTTTGTAAATAGTTCGTAATCATTTACATAGTAAATTTTTTTTTACAAAAAGTCCCGCTAGGGGTCTTGCTGGTTCTTCCCAGGACAGAGGGTTTTTTTTCGAACCAGTGATAAATTAAAAAAAAAATACTTTCAATAAGAATTACACATGTAATGTATATTGAATAAAAATTATTCTATTCTATTCTATTCTATTTATTGCCGGTTATCTCTACAGATATTTGATTGCTTTATGAAAATATCTGCTACAAGCATTAATTCAACCAAGTTGCATTGATGCTTGTACAAGCGACAAGTGCAACTATTAAACAAGCTTTCTGCATTTCTTTATTTTTAAATGTTTTATAAAAATATTTACTATATTTTTTTTCAGATTTCATTATCACTTCCTGTAACTCCATCTATGCTTTTATTAATTCCTTAAGCTCTTACAGGTTGTCAATTTAACCAAGTGAAGGCTTTTTCCGAGTCGTCGAAATTACTCTTCATGGCTAAAACAGCTGGGCTCTCAGGCCAGAAAAATACAAAAATTATACCTACTGCTGATAGAATAACACAAAATGCAGCTATTTGTCTTCACGTTCACATTATTGCAAAAGCAAATATTTTAACGAGGAGACAATGACATGCCTATGAACCTACACCTAATGATATTTTATTTTCGTTATAGTCATGAAATATCTTCTTCTGTATCGATTTGCGTATTCGGATACAATAATCGCACCGATAAATATTCCACCTATACTTAAACTTGGAAAAGCCCTGGCAAAAAATAATACCGTAATACTTTTAGCAAGGGACAGCGTAAGCCAGCCGCCGAACATTGTGACATTCAATGCGGTACCGACCACCTTCCGACAGAAGCTTTGAAATATAGACGACAAAATAAAGAAACCTATGATTTGGGAAATTCCGTTAATTGATGCTGCAAATACAAAAAACATTCATATTAATGTAAAATAGTCAATCATTTATACATATACATATATATATATATATATATATATATATATATATATATATGTATATATACTAGCTCGCCAGGCAGACGTTGTTCTGTTCTTTCCAAAGACCCTTCTTATAAAAATCCTTAAATTCGCAATAAAAAAATTTGAGGGTCATTTAGCGGGATAAAAACTATCCTATCTCTCAAGTTGGACCAAAATGCACACAGTGTGCAAAATTTCATTGAAATCAGTTCAGTAGTTTAGGAGTCCATCGCGGACAAACAACGTGACACGCAATTTTTATATATAAAGATATACACAGTCAGGTCATAAGTATTGTCACACAGTAAAAACTTTTCTTTTAGAATGCTGGCCACAAAAAAGTTTATTGAATCCGAATTTCGAATTGTTCATGAAAATAAAACTGTATAGGTACTTTTTAGAATTTTACTCATTTTTAAATATGGAGTGGACGTTTAAAGAAGACCGTGTTGCAGTTATTGCGTTGCATCGTTGCGGTTACGCGCCAATTCTAATTTATGACATACTGAAAAATTTGAATATAACCCAAAAGATTCGTTAGACGTACCATCAAACGATACAATGATGACTCTCGTGTAGTTGACAGGTCAATAAGTGGTCGCCCTCGGTCTGTTAGGACTCCAGCAGTGATAAAAGCTGTGAAGGCGCGAATTCAAAGAAATCCCAAACGTAAGCAGAAACTGTTGGCCCTTTAGATGGGGTTAAGCAGAACCACGGTGAAAAGGGTGTTAAATGAATACTTAGGGCTTCGGGCATATCGAAGATAAACAGGACGTCGTTTGAATGCTCGTCTAATGGACCTGAGACTGAAGAGATGCCGCGCTTTGTTGAAGCGATACGCGGGAAAAAATATCGGGAAATTCTTTTTTCGGTTGAAAAAATTTTTACCGTAGAAGAGAGCTACAACAAACAAAATGATGAGATGTACGCACACAGTAGTAGAGAAGCGAGCAACCGTATTCCGCGTGTTCAACGAGGTCATTTTCCATCCTCGTTCATGGTATGGTTGGGAGTTTCTTATTGGGGCTTAACGGAGGTATATTTTTGTGAGAAAGGTGTTTTTACACCTTGAATGCAGTTGTGTATCAAAATACAGTCCTGACAAACCTTGTGGAACCTGTTTTTCAAACCATGTTCAATAACAGGCACTGGGTATTCCAACAAGATTCGACGCCAGCTCATAGTGCGAAGAGCACACAAGACTGGCTGGCGGCGTGTGAAATCGACTTCATCCGGCACGAAGACTGGCCCTCCTCCAGTCCAGATTTGAATCCGTTAGATAAGAAGATATGGCAACGTGGAGGAAAAGGCGTGCTCAAAGCCGCATCCCAATTCGGAGCCACTCAAAACATCCTTGATTAAGGCAGCCGCCGATATTGACATGTACCTCGTTCGTGCAGCGATAGACGACTGACCGCGCAGATTGAAGTCCTGTATTCAAAATCACGAACGTCATTTTGAATAAACTTTAGTGTCATAAAAATCTTTGGTTTAATTAGTTCATTTTGGTATATAAATGGTTACATAATGAATAAACTTGTTTTAATTATTTTATATTAAACATGTGACATAATTTATGACCTGACTAGGTATATATACAACACGTAACATAATTAACGCACTTTGAGAAAGTAGTTAGATTTCTATCATTTTTAATATAGGTAATTTTTTTATCCCAAAAATAATTTAACAGTGGTAGAGCTAAGCGGTGGCTTTTGCTGTCGCACGTATGGGCCAGCTCGAACCGGGGTGGTACCACGACCTCACAGAATACCAGCGTGAAGTAGAGATTTACCTCTGCGTTGCGCTTGGTGAGTGCAGGTGGCCGGAGGCCCAATTCCCCCCCCCCCCCCCATCAACATGGTAGTGGAATTAAATAAAAGACTACCCCAGGAGGGTACCAGCACCCCTGGAGAATCCCTCGCTGAGCATCCACGACCAAACTACTCCACTCCTGGGCGTGGGTGCTCAGGCTGCCCCGCGTATTCTGGGGGGGGCGAAATTCCGCTCAAGACGAAACCTGCTCGGGGCAAGCGGAGCGAGAAGACAAAGGCAACCCCTGCCACGCTTACCGTGGATTTCTGCAATATCAGGGGACTTCATTCAAACCTTAACGCCGTCCACTACCATCTGGAGATAGCTAAGCCGGCCTTGCTCTTTCTTACCGAGACACAGGTGTCCTCCTCTCCGGCTGATACTTCGTATCTCTCCTACCCGGGGTACAAATTAGAACACTCGTTTGTGCCCCGGGCTGGAGTTTGCGTGTATGTCAGAGAGGACATCTGTTTTCGACGCCTCGGCAGCCTTGAAGGTACGGACCTGTCCATCCTATGGCTGCGCGTAGACAGCGACGACCATCCCCGCGTCTACGGGTGCCTCTATAGGTCCCATAGCGGTAATGCCGACACAGACCGACTCATAGACCACGTCCAAATGGCTGCAGACTCCGTGCTACAACAGGTCCCATCCGCAGAGATCGTGATACTCGGTGATTTCAACGCCCACCACGCTGAATGGCTTGGTTCTCGTTTAACCGATCATGCGGGTAGATCTGTCTATGACTTTGCTTTGGCATATGGTCTAACACAACTGGTTACTTCGCCTACGCGGATCCCAGATGTGGAAGACCATGTACCTTCCCTGTTGGACCTTCTGCTGACCTCTCATCCGGACGGATATCAGGTCTCCGTCGATGCCCCTCTGGGCTCTTCGGACCATTGTCTGATCCGGAGTACGGTGCCACTCACGCTCCAATCGCAGTTGCGATCTACAGCTTGCCGCCGTGTTTGGCACTATAGGTCAGCTGATTGGGACGGGATGCGGTCTTTTTTTGCATCCTACCCTTGGGGGCGGGTTTGCTTCTCGCCGGAAGATCCCAGAGTTGTTGCCGATTCTGTTGCTGATGTGGTACTTCAGGGTATGGAACTTTTTATTCCATCGTCTGTGGTGCCCATCGGAGGCAGATCCCAGCCATGGTTTGGTCGCTCCTGTAAAATAGCATCACGCTATAAGCAGGAGTGCTACCAGGCCTGGGCTCACGCATCAACGTCTCGGGATGTAAACACCAGCGCATTAAAAAAGAAGTATAATTCCGCCTCCAGGTCCTTCAAAAGCGTCATTGCCAAGGCAAGGTCTGAGCACATCGGCAGAATTGGCGAGAAGCTAGTTCGCCTTCCTTCGGGAACCCGTGCATTCTGGTCTCTCGCCAAGGCTGTCCAAGGGAACTTCTGTCAGCCATCTCTTCCATCTCTGCACAGAGAGGACGACTCACTGGCCCATGCCGCAAAGGAGAAAGCCGATCTGTTGAGCTCTCTTTTTGCGTCCAACTCGACTCTAGATGACGATGGGAATACACCGCCGACCATCCCGCGATGTGAGTGCGTCATGCCGGATGTGAGATTTACACAGCGCTCGGTCCGCAAAGCACTCTTCTCCCTGGACGTCAACAAGTCGAGTGGGCCCGATGGAGTCCCTCCCATTGTGCTGAAGACGTGTGCTCCGGAGTTGGCACCGGTTTTAACGCGTCTTTTCCGGTACTCCTACTTCCAAGGCGTAGTCCAGAACTCATGGAAGACAGCTTTGGTGCACCCGATCCCTAAAAAAGGCGACCGCTCAGACCCGTCCAACTACAGGCCTATCGCCATCACCTCCTTGTTCTCCAAAATAATGGAAGCCATTATAAACTGCCAGCTCATGAGGTACCTTGAGGATCACCAGCTGATTAGTGACCGCCAGTACGGTTTTCGTCGGGGTCGATCAGCTGGTGATCTTCTAGTCTACTTAACTCATAGATGGGCGGAGGCAGTAGAGTCCAAGGGGGAGGCATTAGCCGTTAGTTTGGACGTAGCGAAGGCCTTTGATCGGGTCTGGCACAAAGCGCTTCTTTCGAAGCTTCCTTCCTATGGGCTTCCCGAGAAATTGTGCAAATGGATCACCAGTTTCCTTGCTAATCGGAGCATCAAGGTCGTAGTAGACGGTGAATGCTCTGATTTCAAGCCTATCAACGCTGGTGTTCCACAAGGCTGCGTGCTATCACCAACGCTGTTTCTCCTGCATATCAATGATATGTTGCTAACTGGCAGCATTTATTGCTATGCGGACGACAGCACTGGTGATGCCTTATATACTGGCCGTGCCAATATTTCTCGGGAAAACGTCGCCGAGTACCGGGACAAACTTGTGTCTGAAGTCGAGTCTTTGCTTAACAAAGTCTCGGATTTTGGGCGACTAAATCTAGTCCAGTTCAATCCCCAGAAGACACAAGTTTGCGCGTTTACCGCTAAAAAGAACCCCTTTGTCGTATCTCCTCAGTTTCAAGGCACTCCCCTTACTGCCTCAGCCAGTATCGGAATCCTTGGCGTCGACATATCGAATAGTGTGCAGTTTCGTGGTTACTTGGAAGGGAAGGCCAAATTGGCCTCTAAAAAGCTTGGCGTGCTCAGCAGAGCGAGACAGTATTTCATGCCGGCACATCGCTTGCAACTTTACAAAGCGCAAGTTCGGCCCCACATGGAATACTGTTCTCATCTCTGGGCCGGGGCACCCCAGTGCGAGCTCCTTCCACTTGACCGCATCCAGCGCAGAGCGGTTCGAATCGTCGACGACCGAGTTATTTCTGATCGGCTCGATACACTGGCACTGCGTAGAGATGTTGCATCTCTTTGCGTATTTTATCGCATTTATCACGGGGAGTGCTCTGAGGAATTGTTCGGACTAATTCCAGCCGCTCAATTTCACCATCGCACATCGCGACAAAACTCGCGTTACCATCCATACCATCTGGATGATTGGCGGTCCACGACTGTGTGATTTAGAAGAAGTTTTCTCCCTCGCACGACTTCCTTGTGGAATCAATTACCACCAGCGAATTTTCCGGACCGATACGACTTAGGAACCTTCAAGAAAAGAGCTTACACCTTTCTAAAAGGTCGGCAACGCATCTGCAATTCCCCTGGTGTTGCGGTTGTTCATGGGCGGCGGTAGTCACTTACCATCAGGTGAGCCGCATGCTCGTATGCCCCCTATTCTATAAAAAAAAAAATTGAAAATACGTAATTTACAGTCACACTAAACCTGTACAGTCAAAACAAACTGAAATGGACCGTAACTCAAGGCAATAAGACTTTTAAAAGTGCAGTTTTATTTGTATTAATACAAATTCAGTCATTCAGTACAAAATAAAGAAAATAGAACCTTATTGCAAGTATTTTTAAGTCTTTACAAATACAGAGTTTGGAGTGGCTTATAAAAGTCGCGACGGCCAGGCCATTGACCTCCCAGATCAGCTGACTTGACGCCAGTTACGATATGGCGGCGATCAAAAGACTTTTTAAAAAGAATAAAATTAATTTAATTCACCAAAGTTACAAAAGTAATAAATTCAATTAAAATGTAAAGTTACGAAGATTTTAAGTTAAGCGTGGATGGTGTCAGACTGTGAGACAGTTCCATTGTCTCCACGGCGATCCTTTCCGCAGTGCAAGCATTCCTCATTTGCCCATTGTTCGGTGTAACTGCTATGTCAGCCCGATTCCAGGTTTACGACACGTTAACTCTTCCCTCCTTAAGTTGGAAGCTGGTTCTGCAGCTTCCAGGAGCGTCCTCGCGACTTGCTTTACTCGAACGCTTATTGCAATTGTATATCTTCCAGTTTGCAATAGATGCTGCTATTATGTAGAGGAGCACTGTAGACCAGCTGGGGATTGCCATCATATAAGACCAGTTCCAGTTTTCTATTTCTTGAATATCTTCAACCTTGTTCATAAGTTCATGGACACTATCTAGTGAGATGTCTTCCAGATGTATCTCGTACTGGACTTCTTCCTGGTGTATTAAGTTCTCGTTGGGTAGGGGGATGACTTCGTCCATCGAGATGCTACTGGTGTGTGTTCTTATTGTTGTATTCATGATATTAACTTGACAGTCCTGTATTAGGTTGATGAAAAATGTTCCTGATAGTTTCCTATATTCTGTTTTCTGTCCGCATTTGGTTTTTATAATTTCTGGTTCCGTTGATACTACCAACCACTTATTTTCTTTAATCTTCTGCAATTTCCCTCGCTTCAGATTCATGCGTGCACGAGTGCAGTTACCATCTTTATGCTTGATGAGTGAGATGATGCAATCTTTAGATTTCTCTATGGCTCTAGTATCCAGTGATTTGCAGAGCCAGGTGTCTTCTGACAGCTTCTTGCAATCTTCTTCCAGGTAGGCGTTCTCATCGCTTCCAAGTGCGAGGAATTTAGATTTGGGTGTAATGGTTAGGTTAAGGTTGTTTGGCAGGGAATATATGTGTATATAATCATATAATATAGGTTGGATGGATGGGATTTCTAAAATAAATGTTAAAGAATATTCTGTAGTATAGGATTTAACGCTAATAGACTTTTCTATCTTATGAATATTTTCAATACTGATCTCCTCGACTGGATGAAGTGAAAGGTAATTCTGCAAATTACTAAGTTCCAGAAATAAATTTCGTGGGCTTATAGTACTAGGGTGCATTATACCTAATTGCGAGAACGCCATAGCATCTTCTAGCAGCATTAACTTATCTAAAATAATCTGTAAACTAAAACTTATTTGAACATAAATCTCTAAAAAGTACAACTGGTTTTTTATTGTATCGGAAGTAATCGTTATGTTTTTCAGTAAAGATGTTAATCTCTTTTGGTTATCATCTATTCTGCTTAATTGTTTCGGAAATTTCTTTGTAGTACTTTCGGCCATAGATAGGGTTCACTTTTGTGAGCTTTGGGTTTTAAAGACCGAATTACGAATTTTATTAATTTCGTTTTCAAATCGAATTGCATTTTTGTTGTCTAAAGTACCAGTTATTGCCTTCACTACGGACCCTAGTCCATTTATAATAACACGTCTAAATCTTATCCTAGGTGCAATAAAAATTATTTTCTTATTAATTAAATCTAACTTATGTTCTATCTGATCCCTATATGTTTTATGCAATTCTTCTGAAGTGCTGTTACTTTCAGTTGTCTTAGCACTTGCGTATAATGCCATTAATTTTATCGATATTAGATTCAAGTGCGTAACATTATAGACACAGGCAAGGTTGAAGGATTAAGTCTGCTTCAGAATATGACCTTGTCTAAGTAATAGAACTCCGTCCTACGGGTTGAAATGTTATGTCGGATCTTGTCTGGAACACGAAGGCTCCGAAGATGGTTGTCCTGGAACAAGATGGGGTCTTCGTAGAAGCTTGAAATGTACCCGAATAGACTTAGAATTAACCACTCACACGTCCATGGATACTACGGTATCCAAAATAAAAGTAGCGTTGTACGTCCTGGATACTATAGTATCCAAAGCGTTAAATTTTATAAAACTGACATCTAGAGGCCATCTGCGGTTCTTTTTGTGAGTTTTGTTTATGGAATCGATAGCTGACGAACTATTTTACGTATTAAATACGAGATGGCAGTGTAACAAGCTTTGACGAATGAACAAATAATTATCTAACTTCAGTGCTTCAGTCGCCTTTACACTCGGTGTTTTGTGTTTTTGTAGTGTCGTAATTTATTTAGTTTTATATAATATTTCTTAGATTATTATACATCATAGTAAACTAGATGATTTGGGCTTTATAATTACGTATACATATCACAGTTCTAAGTGTAAAATCGAATCATATTTTAAATAAAAACTATAACCGTTTAAAAAAATGGCCATTGTGAAGTCGTCAGCCCAATTTTAATTTTGTTTACTTTGTTTTTCAGCATAATTATATTTAAGCAACGAGTGATAATTCGTAATAAATATAATAATGCACTTTTAAAACAGAATTAAACTGTATTCACTAAAGATTCCTTAAAAATATTATTGTAATCGTCGGGTCTTTTGTTGTGGATAGTTTGGTATCCATGGACGTAACCACAATGGTTCTAAATAAGGCTCGGTACAAACAGCGAAATATGTTTGCAATATTTTTTGCAGGCTGGGTCTTGGTTGGTTTGGGTTATGAGATTTTTTTTCGCTTGGTGTTTCGTCATGCTCTTATCTCATAGGTTTTGTTCTTGTGTTATAATAGTGTTATTTTTGTTTACGATTGTCGACTTTTATTCTCTTTTTTATTTAACTTCACTTAAGTTATATGGAGGATGTGTTCTACGATTTCAACACACTAGATTTTCCTTGTTATGTATTGACAATAATTTAATTCTCATATTTAATAAAAAATCATTCATTTTTTCGGTATATTGTTTTCGCTTGACAATTTGTTAAAAAAGTGGATGGTAATAATATGGTTTTGTGAAAATAAAAATGTTAATTATGTCAATAAACTTGATTTTATTATTGGTGTTTAATTTAAAACCTCATTAAAAAAACTAAGAACTACCTTGTTTAGAGTTTCTTAAATTACAAAGTGTGTATGAGACCTTAGATAGATGGCCATCTTGCTTATATTTTGCCTTCGCAAGCGAGTCGAAAGCGCTCGGGACCTTGTGGTAAAATTACGAGGAGTAGGTGTTTTGTTTCGATTTATTTAACTACTTAGTCTTAATTAAACATAAACATCTATGCATCATAAGACAGGTAAATGTGTCTAGTTTTTTGTGACATTGCATTATTTGTAAAAAATACAATATTTCTTGGCTGTGATGTAAATTAACAAAATTTATACGTTTATTTTTCTCCGAATTCTATGTTCACACTAATTCTTAATATCTTAGATTATTATGTTAGATCTTAAAACCTACATAGGTTCAATGTGTATTCTTCTATCAATTTTTTGTAGCTTTTTCTTTATTCTAGCTATTATGGTTAAGTAGCTATGTAGGTTTTTTGTTACTACAAGCGAGCGTAGTGGCAACCGAATCAGGGCCGCGCGTATCTGGACGTTCAAGGGTATAATAATCGCGCGAGCTGGACGCTTGAGTGGTTAGGATGATTCCCTACTATTTCTGCTACATTATTAGGATGTAAATGAATAATCTTATACGGTCCTTTAAATACCGGTTTAGTTTTGTCGTTTCTCGCTGTTTTGGCAACCTGCTTATAAACTGTTTCACCTACCTTGAATGTTATCTCTTCTGCTGCCTGGTTTCGCTTCGCTATTACCTGTTCCTTGTTTTTGGCCATGTGCGCTGACACACATTCCTGAACAGCTTCTGCATGCATTTTGTGCTTGATAATATAGTCCTGGTAAAACTGCTCAGGATAATGTAACTCTAGTGTTCTAGTTTCTAGTTCTAGAAGCTGTATGTGCAAATAGTAACTCGTGTGGGGTATATTTTGTTGCCGAATGGATTGAGTTATTGTTAGCAATTACTGAAAAGTTCATGATTAATTGTATGGGATCATCTTTGTTTGTCATTCGTTGGATTCTGATAATCTCTCCCATAGTCGAATTAAAGCGTTCTATGGGTGAGTTCGAATTTGGATTGTATGGAGTCGTGAAGTGAATGTTAATGCCATGTAAAGCGCATATCTCCTTTATAACTTTATTGTCAAATTTACTGTCTGAATCCGTTGTAATTTTATGAGGAATTCCTCAAACTGAGAACACCTGAAATAAAACTTCAGCTATATGTACACTACTAGTGGCATTTAGAGGTATTGCTTGTTCAAACTTTGAGAAATTGTCGATTATAGTGAGGAAGGTGGCACCGCCTGTCGAATACAGATCCATAAATATATGTTGCATGGGTTTTGTTGGCCTTTCCGTTAAGGCTACTCATTAGCCTTAGGGTCTGAGAGGGTTTCTTTCATATTTAGCTTGTAAGCAGATACTACATTGATTTATGAATGCCTGGATTGTGAGTAGCATGTGAGCCCAATGGTAGTTTCTATGGATTTGCTTGTAGGTCTCCTGGATACCACGATGCACAGTTTTGCCTTCATGATATTTCTTAATTATTTCTTGTTGTTCTGTCTTGTTTTCAACAAGGGTAACGCGTGAAATACATCTAAAAAGCTTAGGGCCTCTGTCATTAAATACCGTCGTGTAAACTCTGGAAAATGCTAGGTATAGTTCTTCGTTATAGAAGTAGCAGTAGAATACACGATCAGCAATAGTGTGTTCTTTCAAGAATTGGATAATTTCCTTCTCTGTGTTATTCACTGGAATAAATACATCTTTAATTACTGTTCTAGAATTAGTAGACCTATTTTCTACTCTGTATGTTGATCCTGGGGTTGACCTGATATGGAATTGTTTTAGTTGTCTGTCGATAGCGTTTGATAAGATTGGTATCCCGTTATTTTCATTGTCGGGTTGCGTATGGTTTGTCGATACTAAGCGATCAGGATCGAGTGTAACGATACTCATACTATCGGATTCTGTGTCTGTTAGAGGGGGTTTTACGTTGGGCCTAACTGTCACGTTATTGTAGTTGCTATTGCTGTTGTTATCATCAATATCCACAAGCTGTTGTTTTCCTTCTGTCTCCGTATCTACCTCTTGTCGTATGTTGTCAAAAATTCTATTTATGATGTCGTCGTCATCATTGTCATCTAAATTGACTGATAGTGGATCAATGCTGTTATGATAAATTTTAACTCGGGAGAGAGCATCTGCGTTGGTGTTTTGCCGTCATATTCAGCGAGTTTAAGTCGCCATCTAGTCAATTTCGAATTAGGGTCTTTTAGTGACATTAGCCATGTCAGGGGTCTATGGTCGGTATATATAACAAATTTTCGTCCATAAAGATAAGGCCGAAAGTATTTCACTGCCCAAACGATGTCTAAGAGCTCCTTTTCTATTGTCGAGTATTTCGCTTCTGCATCCGAAAGTGTCCTCGATGCGTATGCGACCGCTTTATCTGAACCTATTTTATCTTGAGACAGTACTGCACCAAGGGCTATGTCCGATGCGTCTGTTGTCAGTATGAATAAATTTTAAACAGTGGTAGAGCCACGCGGCAGCTTTTGCTGTCGCACGGATGGGCAGGCTCGAACCGGGGTGGTACCACGACCTCACAGAATACCAGCGTGAAGTAGAGGTTTACCTCTGCGTTTCGCTTGGTAAATGCAGGTGGCCGGAGGCCCTATTTACTGGAAATGAGGCATTCCATCTTAGTCCTCACGGTTGACAATGCATCTGTATTTTGATTCGCAAACGAGGATAGATGTAGATGTCTATGGGCCGCAGCAACCACTTACCATCAGGTGGACTGTGTGCTCGTTTGTCACCCTTATCCTATAAAAAAAAGAATAGTTCGTCAAAGTTTGGGTACTGTAGGATAGGTGCATTGGTTAAAATCTGTTTGCAATTATTGAAGGATTCCGAAAATTCCGGGGAGTGTATAACTTTACTATTTTTCTTAAGAGATAAGGTCATTGGTTTTGCGAGCTTGGCAAAGTCTTTTATGAACTTTCTGTAGTAGCCTACTAGTCCTAGAAAGCTTTTAATGTCTTTCTGTGTTTTTGGTAGTGGGAAGTTTAAAACCGCTTTAATTTTGTCCTGATTAGGTTTTAGTCCTTGATCAGTTAGTTGATGTCCCAGAAATGTGATGTGTTTTTGAAGGAACTCTGACTTGTCTAACTGAATTTTGAGATTATGTGTTTTTAAACCTTTCAATTACTTGTTTCAGTTTTTCTATATGCTCCTGCAATGACGTTGATATTATTATGATGTCATCGAGATAGGTGAAAACGTTGTTAATACCTCAAAGGATGTGTGGTTCATGAGTTGTTGGAAAGTACTGGGTGCATTTTTTAGCCCAAATGGCATTCGAAGGAATTCGTAATGTCCTCTCTCTGTTGTGAATGCGATTTTTTCTATGTCATCAGGGTGCATCTCCACCTGATGATAGCCGCTAGCCAGATCTAAGGTCGTAAAATATTGAGCGCGTCCAAGTCTGTCTAAGATGTCATCTATGTTGGGAAGTGGGTACTTATCTTCTACTATTCTATCATTAAGTATCCGATAGTCTATGACTAACTTCCATTTTACCTTACCTAGTGCGTCCGGTTTTTTAGGGACAATATGAACAGGGCATGACCATGGGGATATACTTTCGCGAATAATACCTTGTTTTAAAAGATTGTCTACTTGGTTCTATATTTCTTTGCGTTGTTGTGGGGCTTGTTTATAACTTTTTACAAATATCGGAGTCTGGTCGGTCAGTCTTAACCGATGTTTAACTGCATGCGTAAAAGAAAGTAGGATAGTTTCAGAGTAGAAGATGTCTTTATTCTGATTGCAAATTTTAGTGATTTTGCGTTTCTCCTCATCATTCATATGGTCTGTACGTATTTTATTTAAGTTGTTGCGTAATTCTTTCTCTATGTCCGAGTTAACCTCTATGGAATTTAAACTGCATCTAGCTCTATCAGAGTTCTCGCGGTATGGTTCTAGGTATATCTTTTCATTATTAGAAACTATTCGTTTTTCTGATTAAAATCTATAATAGATGTCCTAAATTTTCCCTCTTTAACCTTGACCATAGCTGCGGGAGATTTTAAGCCGTTAGACCATATGAAATCATCGTGAATGTACTAACCATCAGAATAATTAGTTTTCACTACTATAATTTTTTCGCATTTTGGTTCAATCGTGAGTTTTCTACTGGGATAGTCAAATGAAATTGGTATCTGCGAGTTAGCGGTATGTAAAAGTCTATTTTTTATATCTATGTTACACGATAGCGTCCTCAATAAATCCAATCATATTATGCCTTTATATTTGGGGTCGAAATCGAATATAAGGAACTTATGAATTATATCGCTGTTAAACGCGGGTGGCAGTGGTAGATAGGCCACTTGATCGTGCTGTGTAATGGCATGTGCTGTTTTTACCTCGAATGGTTCGTACTCTACAAGGTGTTCGAAAATTGTGTTTTGTATTACACTAGGTGATATCATAGAGCGCGAGGCTCCGGTGTCTATAAGGAACTTACCTTGAAATTCTGGCAGCTCAATGTATGGCAGGTGGTCTTTGTCATGGTTATTTAGTTTCACTAACTTTGGTCTGAGGGCACCGGACCTTGATAAAAATCCTGCTGAAACTCACCGTCGTCCATTGGGGGTTCGTATACCTGTTGGTTGTGGTTGTCACTACAGTACGCGTACTGACCTTGTTGATACACGTAGTCCGCGTCGTCCTCAGCATTTTGTTGTTCATATGGCTGTCCAAGTGAGCCTGTGTAGAATAGCTCCTCAGCTGCAAACTGTGGTTTTTGAGGCTTAGAGACGGATCTCATTGTGACATCTGAAAACTTCTGTGCAGGATTTGCTTGTTGCTGGGGAATATTATTCCTAAAATTTCCTACAGATGCCCTAAAGTTACTTGATGATGGGCGGATCTTCCATGGCAACATGGATTGCGCCAACTGCTGCCTCTGTTCTGGAGTCAAATTATTTTGTCGCAGAACTGGAGCTTTATTACTAGTCGGGTTTTGCATGGGGCCTGAGTTATTAAACCTAAGCGGTTGAAAATTTTGAGGCTGATTTACAGCCCGTATTTGGTTCTCTAAACTTTGCCTGAGCCGATGTTGATGGTGCACTATAATTATTATTATTGAATGTCTTATTAAAGGAAAGTTTAGCTTCCTCTTGTATCGCTATTACTATGGCTGATTCTAATGTGGTGGGTTGTGCTATTCGCACCGCTATAGAAACTTGGAAATCTAAATTGCACGTGTATTGTTCTATTACCTTGTTTTCGTAGTACGACTTATTGGTATGTGTGCCTACACAAAATAGAGTATCTAGTATTTCTCGAAGCCGTCTACCAAGTGTCTCGGCGTCCTCGTTTCTGTTGCGCCGCACCCTACTAAGCTCTTGCATAATCTGGATTTCATTTCTAGGTTTCCTTAATCTACGTACGAGGGCATCCTTAATAGTTTCCCAAGAATTAAGAGTTTCTTGGTATACTATTGCATCAATCGCGATACCGCTTAATATACTCTTTATGAGACATATAATTGCCGGATGTACCCTGGCAGTATCGTCCAAAAGATTAAGAATATTTTCAATTTCTGTGATATAATGGTTTAATCTCTTTGTATTGCCACCGTACCTTGGTATCAATTCCGCGATAATCTTAAAGTTGGCTGCCTCACCGTTAGGAAAAGCCATTTTTAAATTAATAATAAAAAAAAACGTTATAAGTTAAAAAAAAGTTGGGTAATTTATCGAACTTCAACTCAGAGTCTGCAGCGATTTTTAGCTGTTAGACTTATATCCTATGATAGCTAATAGGAATCTATAAAGATTTGAGCTATAAGATGAATACCTTATCTCTTAACTAAATGTCTATAGCAATTTAGCTTCTAGACAGAATCACAAATACTACTTAAACTAAATACGGAAGGAAATAGAGCAAAGGGAACTTGAAATAGCGAGAAAACTCACCAAAGCACCTTCTGCATCTCCTTATGGGTCTGAGTCAGCTCCACCTTAAGTCTTCGTCCATGCCGCCGTCGTAAATTCGAAGTCGCGATTTATACGATCGAAACCGTTCAATTGGTCGAAGATTCAACCAATTGTCGCGAAAGACTGACTGCGCCAGTTAAGATATGGCGGCGATCAAAAGACTTTTTAAAAAGAATAAAAATTAATTTAATTCACAAAAATTACAAAAGTAATAAATTCAATTAAAATGTAAAGTTACGAAGAAGTTAAGTTAAGCGTGGATGGTGTCAAACTGTGAGACAGTTCCATTGTCTCCACGGCGATCCTTTCCGCAGTGCAAGCATTCCTCATTTGCCCATTGTTCGGTGTAACTGCTATGTCAGCCTGATTCCAGGTTTACGACACGTTAACTCGCCTCTTGACTTTTTATGTGGATGTATTAAATCATTCGTTTATTTTACGTAATTCTAAGAGTGAACGATTTTAGAATAGTGAAAAATTACACAGTATTGCTTTCTAAATTATTTCCTTTCATTTTCTTTCTTTTTTAAAAAGTAACCTCCACACTAGGATTTTCTCTTGAATAGTGGGGGCAGTGTACAAGCATAAATTGCACAAGGACATACATCCAGACCCGGAACAATTATAGACCTATACCTAGCGTTTATGTTTTTGTACGGTGACCACAACATTCTTCCGGAATTAGTATAACTAATTTGATAAATAATCAATGCATGTTTAACTTAGAATTCAGTGTATGTATTATGATTATAACATAATATACTAATTGGGATGTCTGAGGAGGATATATATAGGATATATATGGCAACTATGGCAATATACCCCCCATGAGCAATGACAATAATAAACGGCCCCCAGTCCCCGGCGGCCCCGCTATTCCTGGCTACGGTGGCGACCATGGTAACGGCGGGGCAGGGGGTGCTAAGAATCTCCGGTGGAGGTTCGGTTGCCACCTTAGACGACTCGACCTGGCAACGTACAACGCACGCACCCTGAGGACTGACGAGAAGATCGTGGAGCTGGAAGAAGAGATAGACAAGTTGCGCTGGCATATTATAGGATTATCCGAAGTCCGAAGAGAGGGGGAGGACACGGTAATCCTCGAATCCGGCAACTTGTTCTAACACCGGGAGGGCGACCATCTGTCCCAAGGAGGTGTCGGATTTATCGTCCACAAGTCTCTCGTTAACAACGTTGTAAAGATCGGGAGTGTGTCGACGAGGGTTGCGTACCTTATACTCAGAATCACCAAACGGTATTCGCTGAAGGTCATACAGGTTTACGCACCAACCTCGGCACACCCCGATGAGGAGGTGGAGGAAATGTATGAGGATATCTCTAGAGCCATGCATTCCTCCAAAACCCAATATACGGTGTTAATGGGAGACTTCAATGCAAAACTAGGCACAAGAGAGAACGGTGAGCTGAAGGTAGGGAAATTTGGAATAGGGCAACGGAACCCAAGGGGCCAGCAGCTGGCCGACTTCATGGAGAAAGAGGGACTCTTTATGATGAACTCTTTCTTCAAGAAGCGGCCCCACAGGAAGTGGACCTGGTCGAGCCCCGACGGTTCGACAAAAAATGAGATTGACTTCATTATGACGACCAGACGACAACTGTTCAGTGATGTCTCAGTGATCGCGAGGGTGAAAACCGGGAGCGATCACCGAATGGTTAGAGGCACACTGCACCTAAATGTTAAGTTGGAGAGGTCTCGTCTGATGAAGTCAACGCTCCGTCCCCCTCGTGCTCTAATCCAAAGTCCCGAAACCTTTCAGCTCGAGTTACAAAACCGTATTCAGTGCCTAGAAGACTGCAATGAAGTGGACGATATGAATGACAAGCTCGTGGAAACTGTCCATGCGGTCGGAGCTAAGTTCTGCAAGACCCACCGCAGAAGAACACAGAAACTCTCCGATCACACTCTTAATCTCATGGCTGTTAGACGGGAGATGAGGCTACATTCTTCAACAGATTTGACAGCATACAGGCAACTGAACAGACAGATCTCCAAATTCATGCGGCGAGACTTACGCAACTTCAATACAGCTCGTATTGAAGAAGCGATCGAGCGGAACCAAGGCTCCAAAGTCTTTGCCAGAGATCTGTCTGCCAGAAAGAGCCAACTGTCAAAGCTGAAGACCGAATGTGGCAGCATCGTTTCCGGGGCACCTGAGATTTTGAGTGAGATTGAGAGGTTCTATGGGCAGTTGTACACGTCATCGTTGGAGCCACACGCAAGTGTGAGTAACGATCCAAGAGCGAGTCTTATTCGACACTATTCCGAAGATATCCCGGACGTCAGTCTGAGCGAGATTAGAATGGCTCTCCAGCACCTTAAAAACGGCAAGGCCCCAGGCGAGGATGGAATTACAGCGGAGCTTCTGAAAGCGGGTGGAAGACCGGTACTTGAAGTCCTTCAGAAGCTCTTTAATTCCGTCCTCCATGGTGGCATTACACCGGAGGCGTGGAGCAGAAGTGCGGTGGTCTTGTTCTTCAAGAAAGGTGACAACGCTCTCTTGAAGAACTACAGACCGATTTCCCTTCTGAGCCGCGTCTACGTGCTGTTTTCGAGAGTCATTACGAATCGTCTCGCGCGCAGACTTGACGACTTCCAGCCTCCCGAGCAAGCCGGTTTCCGAAAGGGCTTTAGCACCCTAGACCACATACATACCCTACGGCAAATTGTACAGAAGTCCGAAGAGTACAATTTGCCACTATGTCTGGCGTATGTGGACTATGAGAAAGCCTTTGATTCTGTCGAAATTTGGGCGGTGCTGCAGTCCCTTCAGCGGTGCCAAGTTGACTGTCGGTATATCGAGGTGCTGAAGTGTTTGTACAGTAGAGCTACGATGGCTATCCGAGTACAGAACCAGAGTACGAAACCTATCCAATTGCAGAGAGGTGTAAGACAGGGTGACGTTATATCCCCGAAACTCTTCACCGCTGCATTGGAAGACGTTTTCAAGCTTCTGGACTGGAAAGGATACGGAATTAACATCAATGGCGAGTACATCACTCACCTTCGATTTGCCGACGATATAGTCCTCATGGCAGAATCGCTGGAGGAGCTAAGCACTATGCTCAATGACCTCAATAGTGTCTCCCAACGGATAGGTCTTAAGATGAACATGGACAAAACAAAGATTATGTTTAATGTCCATGTCACACCTATGCCGGTAGTTGTTGGGAGCACTAAGCTCGAAGTTGTTGACGAGTATGTTTACCTGGGACAAATAGTCCGACTAGGTAAGTCCAACTTCGACCGAGAGGTCAATCGACGGATTCAACTCGGCTGGGCAGCGTTCGGGAAGCTACGACACATCTTCTCGTCAGAAATACCTCAAAACCTTAAAACAAAATTGTACAACCAGTGCGTGTTGCCAGTGATGACTTACGGAACTGAGACGTGGTCCTTCACTGCTGGCCGTATGAGGAAGCTCAAGGTCGCTCAGCGAGCTATGGAGAGGGCTATGCTCGGAGTTTCTCTGCGTGATAAACTTAGGAATAAGGATATCCGCAGTAGAACCAGAGTAACCGACATAGCCCAACGGATTAGTAAGCTGAAGTGGCAGTGGGCCGGCCATATAGCTCGAAGAACCGACAACCGATGGGGAAGAAAGGTTCTCGAGTGGCAGCCTCGTACCGGTAGGCGAAGTGTAGGGCGTCCCCCCACAAGATGGAGTGACGACCTGGTAAGACATGCAGGAAGTCGATGGATGCAGGTGGCTCAGGACCGTGCTTTGTGGCATTCCTTGGGGGAGGCCTATGTTCAGCAGTGGACTTGTGAAGGGCTGTAATGATGATGATATATATATATATATATAACATGGGTAGAAAAAATAGATAAGGTACAATTAATTCAAACAATGTCCTAATTTAAAATAGTCTACAATTACAGGTATGTGAACTAGGGTTAACCTGTATCTCAGGTATATGTGCAAAAAGATACACTAACAAATATTTTCTATTTCTTATATAAAATGAACAACATACGAACTAATTAATGTTTATTTCGGAAAAACTTATTGTCATTAATTTACTTATGATATTCATTAACTTAAAACAATCTGCAACTTTTTCGTATCAACTATGATCAATTTTGTAACATGTTCGAATTACATTTTTACAGTCTGCCATTTTTAATGGATACACGTACAAAATTGCATTGACTTGATTATACAGAAAAATATCTATGAAGGTAAAAAAATATATGCATTGACAAATGCCTTCTTCTAATGTTTGTTTCCCTTACTTTGTATTTGCGTCTTTTATCAGTGAGCTCTCTCCTGTAGGGCCATTTTAGGTGTTTTTTTTAGTAACGTACGTACGTACGTTCAAAACAAATAACTGGCGCACTGAGAATATATTATAGGAGTTATATAAAATATGAGACAGGAATGAGTAAGGACGGAATGATGCGACTTTTAATACGGAACTTTGCAGCTTATAATTACTATGAAGGCGATTTACTCTATGTAACACAGGGTAGCCTCTCAGAAACACGATATTCCTACACTAGAAGATTTATTATATTAAACAGAACTACGATTCTGTCATTTTACGAGTCTTACGAGTTTTAATACTCGTAAGACTCGTAGAATGGCTTAAGCAGAATCCTAGTGTGGGGGTAATGTTTTAGCTCAACGAGCATAATAACGACGTTGAAACTCGTAGAATTAAAGACCTTGATGTATCTTAGGTTTATTTTTTGCAATATTTCACTGGCGATATGATGTTTGCTTCTTTACACGCTGACTAGGCTCCCTCTTCCCAGGCAGGGAGGTCCCATCTAATTCATCACTGCTGCACTCTTCACTTAAATTTGGTTCCTACAAACTACCACTGTCAGAAGAGTCAGATCTTATCACACTTAATTCTTGACAGTTTTCGTCCATACTTTGATTAAGGATTTTACTATCTACAACAACAACAACATGTAACAATTTAAGAAGTGGTGCATTGTAATTTATTTTTTTAGCATCTCTAAAGTACTATAATATATATCTCTATCTGAACTGTGTTTTTCTTTTCGAAGTACATCCTGCATCCTTTGGTTACCTCTCCATATCTAACTATCATTTCATTTTCACCTTAGAATCCCACTTTGATATCTTCTCCTGGGGAGTATGTACAAACTCAGGTGTACCAAAGATGTTCAATTGGCAACGATGAATGGCAGCTTGACAAACTGGCGCTGTTTTGATAGATCACTTAGACTGTTTCAATTTAATATAGGACATGTTAACATTGAAGGCCGAAATCAAAGAAATAAAGTCAAAAGTAAAGTTTTGCAATTAAAATTATAACAAATGATTGATTTGTGATGAGTGTTTTCTTGCCGACAAACTCTGTCGACAATTAACAGGAATTTACAGACTGTTTGAGTGCGGTAAGCGCTATTATTGACGAATATGGAATTGAATCAGGGTTTATTTTAAGCGACTTCAATGCCAACACGGGTGAGTTGTTTTACAATGAACTTGTTAGTATTTGTAATGACCAGTTATGGTCACGTATAGATCTAAATTTGCTAGGGCTGGAATCTGGTACTTTCACTTTTATTAGTGACGTCCACGGGACCAGCAGTTGGCTGGATCACTGTCACAAATCTCGCGGCGAGGCAGGCTGTCGTCGGTGTAGATGTCAAGTATGACACTCTTTGGTCAGACCATTTCCCAATTATAATTAAGTGTAATCTAAATTTAATAAATCCTTAGATCTCTGCGAGCATAATCAATGTTAACAAAGACGTAGTATGGGGTGTAAATAGTGCGGAACAAATCACAGTGTATACTAAGGAGTGTCATAATAGGTTAAAATTGGTAGACTTTCCTTCGGAGTGTGCAAACTGTGCTGACCGATTTTGTAATTACCGTGGCCACAGGCGTGTTTTGGTTAAGCTGTACTCTGACATTGTGACCGCTCTCTAAGGCGCAGCGACTTTGGCGAGTCGGGGAGGTGCGAGGAGGGACGGGGCTGGCCCGCGCATAGCTGGGTGGAACCAACCCGTAAGTAAGGCTCACAGAGAGGCCAGATCTAGATTCGATGACTGGGTATAGTGTGGTAGACCCAGGTAAGGTTTTCTTTACAAAGAAATGGGTGATAGCAAAAGGGTTTTCAAGTCCCGATTAAAATGGTGCCAAAATCATCAAGACCAAATAACCGCTTCCCCGACCTATCCAGGGCCTTTGACCTGGTGGCATATAACCTGCTGTGGGACAAGTTGCAAAGCACAGGCTTGCCACAAGAACTTATCCGCATGCTCCAGTACTGATACGCAAACCAGACCAATAGTGTCAGGTGGGCGGGTGTAATGTCGTATCCGTATCGGCTTGAGAGTGGAGTCAGGCAGGATGGCTTAACATCACCAACCCTATTTAATCTATATATCAACGGGCTGATCGTAGCGCTTGGCAGACTGCATGTCGGCTGCCACATTGACGGTGTTTGTGTCAATAATCTGAGTTATGCAGATGACATGGTGCTGCTGAATGCGTCGGTCTGCGGCCTAAAGAAGCTGATACGGATATGCGAGGAATATACATGTGGCCATGGATTATTGTATAATGTCAGGAAGAGTCAATACATGATCTTTGAGGCCGCTGGTGCGAAATGTCCTGATAATATACTTCAAATAAAATTAAATGGTGTACCACTGGAACGGGTTAAACAGTCTCAATGTCTGGGGAATTTACTCACCATCAACCTAAAGTATCACGTTGATATGGATCGGGAACGGAGAGCACTGTCTGTCAGAGCTAACATGATCGCTCGTAGGTTTGCGCGGTGTTCAAGGGAGGTTAAGGCTACGCTCTTCCAAGAGTTCTGTACATCGCTCTACTCGTGCAACTTATGGGCTAGTTACAGTAGGAATAGTTACAGCGTCCTCCGCGTCCAATACAATAATGCGTGTACGGCGGCGATGGGGCTACCTCGATTTTGTAGCGCCTATGGTATGTTCGCGGATGCGCGCACCGATTGCTTCAATGCCACCATGCGCAAACGGGCTGCGTCCTTGGTGCGCAGAGTGCGGGCAAGCTCCAACACTGTCCTAGCGATAATCTCAGGTAGGTTAGACTGTTATATTATCTGGCATTGCTGCGATAGACATGTCACAGAACAGTTACCTCTGAGCAAGTTTTGATTGATCTCATCTCCTGACTAATAAAAATGTGTTTTCTGTTATATATGTATTAATTTCATTTTATTTGATTAGATTATTTTATACACTGAAATTACTGCTTATTAAAATTAAATGGATTTATTATTTTAAAATAGTTATTTTGTTGACATTGATTTATGTATATTGTATTGCTAAAATTGTGTAGATAGATTTTAAATTTGTTTATTGTAGTGCAGTTGCCTCAGAGAAAGTTTTAGTTATTGATCTGATAAATGTGTGTTTTTTTTATAGGATAGGGGTGACAAACGAGCACACAGTTCACCTGATGGTAAGTGGTTGCTGTGGCCCATCTATCCTCGTTTGCGAATCAAAATGCAGATGCGTTGTCACCCGTGAGAACTAAAATGGAATGCCTCATTTCCAGTAAAAAGGGCCTCCGGCCACCTGCACTCACCAAGCGAAACGCAGAGGTAAACATCTATTTCACGCTGGTATTCTGTGAGGTCGTGGTACCACCCCGGTTCGAGCCGGCCCATCCGTGCGACAGCAAAAGCTGCCGCGTGGCTCTACCGCTGTTAATTGTAATTCTGTTATTTACTTATTAATTTTTATTTTATTTTATTTTATCTCATTATATTATTTATATACTGACATTACTGCCTATTTAAATTGACTCGATTTATTATATTAAAATTGTATTTTGTATTGACATTAATTTATTTATTGCAAAAATTTTGGAAACTGATTTGAAATTTATTGATTTTACTGGATATGGGTCCAATTTGCCTGAATAAAAATGATTATTATTATTATTATTAATGGCAACCTAAGCATCACTAAACTATAGGGATTCAAAAACTAGAATACTTGGAAGTTTCAAACGAGAGTCGTATTAAAAGGCCGGGATTTAAGCGATGTAGCCGAAAGAAAACTGAAAAACACAGAAGAAAATAAGTCACACGTATCAGTGACAGATATGCAACACGTCTGCTGGAAAATGTAGCGGTGTATAAACAAAAGGGTGAAATAAACATACATATTATCCAGCAATATTTCTTTCATTTCAAATGCGAAGAAGGAATTCAGATGTCTATGTTTTTGTCCAAAAATACAACAAATACAATACCACTTGTAGCAATTGGGGGAAAAAATATGTGAAAGTTTTTTGATAACTCACGTTCTAGTGTCACTGCTTGATCGCTATAAATACTTCGTATCTGCCTAGGAGTCAGCCCTAGATGAGAAACAAACATATGACAACTTGGTAGCAAGGTTGTTAATCGAAGAAGAACAAATGAAGGAAAAAGTGATGAAATACTGGAAGCATCAGCATTTGTTCTGAAAAACAAAACAGTGAACAAGAAGAATGTCAAATGCTGCAAATGAAATAGATTCGGATATTATAAGTCGGAGTGCGGGAATAAGGATAGATAGTGATACGGCAAACAAAATTGGTATAAGGTGTTTTTACTGTAATAAACTCGGTCATCACAAGAGTGAGTGTATAATATCGGCTAAACAAGAGAGCAATGCATTTATGTTAGAATCAGCTGAGATTCGGACGTCAGTATACGAATTCAAAGTAGGTGGTAGATACAGGTGCGAGTGAACATATATGCCATGATTTACAATTGTTTGCTTCATATTCGTAAGTCAGTGATTGTAGGAACGGAACGGAACGGAACAGCAATGAGTGCAATAGGTTGCGGACAGGTGATCATCATCATTACAGCCTTTCATAAGTCCACTGCTGAACATAGGCCTCCCCCAAGGAATGCCACAAAGCACGGTCCTGAGCCACCTGCATCCATCGACTTCCTACATGTCTTACCAGGTCGTCACTCCATCAAATGGGGGGTCGCCCTACACTTCGCCTACCGGTACGAGGCTGCCACTCGAGAACCTTTCTTCCCCATCGGTTGTCGGTTCTTCGAGCTATATGGCCGGCCCACTGCCACTTCAGCTTACTAATCCGTTGGGCTATGTCGGTAACTCTGGTTCTACTGCGGATATACTCATTTATAAGTTTATCACGCAGAGAAACCCCGAGCATAGCCCTCTCCATAGCTCGCTGAGCGACCTTGAGCTTCCTCATATGGCCAACAGTAAAGGACAACGTCTCAGATCCGTAAGTTATCACTGGCAACACTCATTGGTTGTACAATTTCGTTTTCAGGTTTTGAGGTATGTCTAACGAGAAGATGTGTCGTAGTTTCCCGAATGCTGCCCAGCCGAGTTGAATCCGTCGATTGAGCTCTCGGTGGAAGTTGGACTTACCTAGTCGGACTATTTGTCCCAGGTAAACATACTCGTCAACAACTTCGAGCTTAGAGCTCCCAACAACTACCGGCATAGGTGTGACATGGACGTTAAACATGATCTTTGTTTTGTCCATGTTCATCTTAAGACCTATCCGTTGGGAGACACTATTGAGGTCATTGAGCATAGTGCTTACGTCCTCCAGCGATTCTGCCATAAGGACTATCCTTCGTCGTCGTTGCATATCGTCGGCAAATCGAAGGTGAGTTATGTACTCGCCATTGATGTTAATACCGTATCCTTTCCAGTCCAGTACCTTGAAAACCTCTTCCAATGTAGCGGTGAAGAGTTTGGGTATATAACGACACCCTGTCTTACACCTCTCTGCAGTTGGATAGGTTTCGTACTCTGATTCTGTTCTCAGATAGCCATCGTAGCTCTACTGTACAAACACTTCAGCACTTTGATATACCGACAATCAACTTGGCACCGCTGAAAGGACTGCAACACCGCCCAAATTTTGACGGAATCAAAGGCTTTCTCATAGTCCACATACGCAAGGTAAAGTTGTAGATTATACTCCTCTGCCTTCTGTATAATCTGCCGCAGGGTATGTATGTGGTCTATATGTAGACGTGCATGTATGAAGAAGATGATGAATCTGAAAGAAGCGAAAGAGGTATGTAAGGATCGTGACACTTGGCGATCTGTTCTCTCTGGCTACCCCGTCAGGGATTGTGCGTGACGATAAGTAAGTAAGTAAGTAAGTACAAAATATATAACCTAATTTATTTAAACTATCAAAAAAAAATCATATTTCAGTTATACTCTCATTCATAATCAATTGTATGTCAAGTGTTTTTAAACATTATATTTTAATTATGTGCTATTGCTTGTAATCGAGACCATTGCAACGCCTTATCACTACTACGCCCACGCGAAACGCCGTGTACCTTATCTTCGTTTTGACTAATCCTCGTCCGTCACAATGCCTAAAGACGAACTTACACCGGTTATTTCGACACCAAGCATCGATCTCAATATTCTTTGTAAATTTATAAGTAAGTTTGACGGCAACCGAGAAAAATTAATGCCATTTATTAATAACTGTAGTAATGCTATGAACCTCGCGTCAGATCAACAACGGGATATCCTTTTAAAATACATACTTAGTCAATTAGAAGGACGCGCTGAATGTGCTTGCTCGATTAAAATATTTGAATCTTGGTCACAGTTATAAGACTTTCTTAAATCCCAATTCGGTGACAAAAACATTACGCTGCACTGCTCTCAGACCTACAAGAATGTCGTCAATCCAATAACGAAACGGTCAACCAGTACGCCCTGCGAATAGAGACGTGTTTGTTTAAATTGTTAACGGAAATAAATATATCAATACCTACAAGAAAAAATGGTGAACTGGCAGGCCGTCTCGCGGCAATGCAGGACTTAACGTAACACACTTTCGTATTTGGCTTAAATCCTCGTCTATCAACAGTAGTTCGATGCCGCGATCCCGATACGCTCAATGATGCTATTAATTTTGCCGTGTCTGAGGAAAAAATATTCCACGCCACCTTAGTCAAACAAATACCCAGGATTCAAACCAAAGACGCTTTACTTGTCGTAATTTCCAATAAAACCAAACAACCACGCGAGAGAGGCCTTTTAATAATTCAGCTGGGCCTTCCTCTATGTTCAGAACTGATTACCCAGTGTGCCGATACTGTAAAATACCCGGTCATACATTAGAAACATGCCGCAAACGCGAGGCTAATAATCGACGACGATTTGGTAACGTTCGAAACAATTATAGTAATAATAATGTTAATCGCAATAACAACAATAATAATGGTCCACCGCCTCACATTTTCCCGAATCGTAACCAGCATATCAATGCTGCTATTGCAGACGATCAAAATATCAATAACACCAACCATCAATTCAACGCGGAGGATTTACCGTCCAGTATCGCACGGGAAGACTTAATAGCGAAGCCGATACTCACCCCATTGCCAATCATAACACAGCATTTCACTCATTTTCTATTCCCGTTCTAACTCAATCTAACCGACAGGGTATTCAGCCCCAAACCGACAGATTGAAAGTTAATAATTCTACTTCAATTACCAAACAGCCTATCAACGGCGTCACATCGAAGAGTATTTCGTCTTCTGCATCTATTCCCATTCCAACTCAATCTAACCGACAGGGTATCCAGCCCCAAACCGACAGATTGAAAGTTAATAATTCTACTTCAATTACCAAACAGCCTATCAACGGCGTCACATCGAAGAGTATTTCGTGTCCTGCATCTATTCCCATTTCCAACTCAATCTAACCGACAGGGTATCCAGCCCCAAACTGACAGTTTGAAAGTTAACAATGCTACTTCAATTATCAAACAGCCTATCAACGGCGTCATATCGAAGAGTATTTCGTCTCCTGCATATATTCCCGTTCCAACTCAATCTAACCGACAGGGTATCCAGCCCCGGGGTGCGAAGTCAGAAGTCCTCCACGTGTGCTTGGTAGTTGCGGGTCCCTCTCGATACGTCTGGAGGGAAGAGCAGCTACTGGGCCGGTGCACCCTGGGCGCGGCAGTAATCTTCCTCGAGAAATGAGAAGAAATTCTTACTCCTTGGGGAAGGTTACTGCCGCGGCTAATTATTCTGACATGGGTGGGGTCCGTCCCGGACCAACGGCGCGTTCCACTGCGTGACCCTCTGATCAGCAGAGGGCATAGCAGAGGAGTGAGGGCGGGCTCGGTGTGCACTTACCCTGCCTCCGGGCAGACAGTGAAGGATTCATCCTTTGCTGTCACCGCCGGTCTCGTAATCCCAGTATCGAAGTGTCGTGGATCATGTCTCGCGGCTTTGATTGGGACCGAGGGTCTTGGCTTAACCGCCCGGACCGCGAGGGAGAAAACCTCTATAAAAAGTTACCCCGAATCTCAAGCGGCGACGCACCGCGAGGGGATGGGTGGCTGACGGGGTTCTATGAACAAATCAGTCGATAGTGCGCTCCTCGCCAGGGTACCTGCAGACCCCCTGGCGAGTAATAAATCCTCTAAATCTGCTTACCTTGGTAAGGGGTCACTGCCAAGGTGGACTTTTAATTACTCCCATACTCGTGGGTACAAATATGGAAAATAAAGAAAAAGAAAAACAAAAAACCAAAACCGCCGGCAACGGCAACGTAGAGGAGAGGAGGAACGATGCGGGGACAGAGTCCGACGCCGCATCGAGCAGCGTGGGAGGCTCAGAGAGCTCCCGATGCGTGGAGCCTGGGACCGCGGAGACTAGTAAGTTCTTCTTCCGCAAGCGGTCCAGGCGGGATGGCGACCAGGGGTCGTCAGCCGGTGAAGAGGAGGCTTCGGCCCGGAAAATCCCCACCAACAGGCGGGGCGGGCTGAGAGGCAAGGAGAGGGGGCCCTCTGACAATCAGAGGGCCGAACAAGCGGCAAAGCATGCCGAGGAGGGGCGCCACCCGGGCGATACGGCTCGGGTATCAGGCGAAGAGACGGATGCGACTGGCGGCTCCGATGTGGAGCGTAAGGCCAGATTCGTAAAGGAGGTGGAGGCCGCGATCAAGGTCGTGGCCCACAAGCAAAAGGCCTCCTCAAAGTTAAAGGCCATTCCCGCGGCCTCCGCCTCCATCATGGCGGCTGCGGAGGCCAACTTTGTTGGGGCCGAGCCTAATGCAAACGAGGTAGCGGAGCTGCGGGCGGACGTGGCCCGCCTGACGTCCGCCATGGAGACTCTCCAGAAGAAGAACGAGAAGCTCCGCGCAGACCTGGCCAGTCTACGTGAGCCTGCCTCTCGCGCGGCGCCCCAGACGCAGCGCCCAAGCCAGCCCGTGCCGGTGGAGAACCAGGTTCTGAACCTGGTCCGGCAGGAGCTGGCTGCCTTCCAGCACCGGTTCTCCGTGCTGGAGGGCATCGTCCTAGGGGCAAACAAGACGGCGGCGAGGCCGGCAACGGTCTCGTACGCGGCGGCCACAGCTGCCGCATCCAGGCCGGGGCCGTCCAGCCAGCCTTCGGGCGGGGCTGCAGTTGCCCCTCCTCCCCCTGAAAAGCCGGCTCCGGCAAAACCGGTACCGGCTGAACCGGCTCCGGCTAAGCCGGCAACGGGAAAGAGAGGCAAGGCGAAGGCAAAAAAGGGCAAAGCGGCAGCACAGGTGGTGGCTGCGCCAGCCCCAGTGCCTGCGGCGAATGTGCCAGCGCCAGCGGCAAGCCAGCTGCCGCCGCCGCCACCGCCCCCTCAGCTCCCTACACCTCCCGCGGCTGAAGCCGGTTGGCAGGTGGTCGGGGACAAAAATAAGGGGAAGAAGGCAGCCAAAAAGGCCAAAGAGCAGGAGTGGCAGCGCCAGTTCAGGGCGCGCAAGATCGCGGCTAGGCTCCGCGCCCCGAAGACCGCAGCTGTAGTGATTACACTACAGCCGGACGCGGAAAAGAAGGGCGTTACCTACCGCGATCTGCTCGCGAAGGCGAAAGAGGCGGTCGATCTCGGGGAGCTCGGGATCACCGGGGGCCTCCGGCTCAAAGTCACCCAGACGGGGGCCCGTATGCTGGAGATCCCCGGGGAATCCAGTGGCGCGACCGCGGACGCTCTGGCTGCGAAGCTCAGAGCGTCCCTGGACGCGGACGAGGCCCGAGTGTCCAGGCCCGTCAGATGCGCAGACCTGCGCATCATGGGTCTGGACGACTCGGTATCGGAGGAGGAGTTGGTGGCCGCCGTCACCAGGTCCGGGGGGTGCACTACTGACCAGGTCAGGTCAGGCGCCATACGCCCGGACCAACAGGGTATGCATGCCGCCACGGTGTGCTGCCCTGTTACGGCGGCCAAAACCATAGTGGAGGGCCGAAGGCTTCTGGTGGGCTGGGTCTCAGCGCAGGTTAAGCTGCTGGAGCCCAGACCTCTGAGGTGCTACCGCTGTCTCGTGGGGCACCACGTATCTGTGAAATGCGCCTCGGAGGTTGACCGCAGTGGCCTTTGCTTCCGCTGCTGTCAGCCCGGACACATATCGGCGACCTGCTGCGCCACGCCGCACTGTGATGCATGTGCGGCGGCCGGCAAGCCAGCCGATCACCGGGCCGGAAGCAAGGCCTGCGTGCCACCCGCCAAGGCCAAGGCCGCGGGTAGGGGAGGGCCCTCCGCCGCCACCGCCTCTGTGGCCACCGCCGCAGTCGCGACTGCCGCTGCCGCCGCTGTCACTGTCGCTGCCGCCGCCGCCGCGACACCGACGCCCGCAGAGAGGCGCCCCGTGGAGGAAGCTGAAATGGAATGCCTATAACGGCCCCATTAAGCTTCCTCCAGGCGAATATCAACCACTGCGCCTGCGCTCAGGATCTGTTGCTCCAGAGCATGGCGCAGTGGTCGATTAACATCGCTGTGGTCGCTGAGCCGTATTTTGTCTGGCCTAGGGAGGACTGGGTGGCGGACCTTAACGGCTCAGTGGCCATCATTTCTTCAGCCGCCGCCGGTACCCCCGACCCTTGAAGGTGTCAGGAGGGGTCAGGGGTGCATAGCAGCACGGTTCGGGGAGTTCGTCGTTGTGGGGGTGTACTTCTCCCCGAACCGATCTCTCGCCGAGTTTCACAACTCTCTTGCAGAGCTGAGAGCAGTCGTCGTCGGAAGTTATCCCCTCCCCGTACTTGTCCTCGGGGACTTCAATGCCAAGAACTTGGCTTGGGGTTCTCGTCGTACAGATGTGCGGGGTAGGATGGTGGAAGACTGGGCTCTGGAGACAGGCCTGGTCGTCCTAAATCGGGGTTCTGTCCCCACGTGTGTGCGGATGCGGGGCGAGTCGGTGGTGGACATTTCGTTCGCTAGCCCCGCTCTGTCGCCGCGTGCCATTGACTGGCGTGTCATGGAGGGGGTGGAGACCTACTCCGACCACCGGTACATCCGGTTTGACGTCTCCACCCAGCCCTCGAGCGCGCCAGTCCTACAGGCCCCGAGTGGTCCGCGTTGGGCGCTGAAGCAGCTGGACCGGGAGCTCCTCCTGGAAGCCTCGATCGTGCAGGCCTGGGTGTCATCACCGGACAGGCCTGCCGACGTCAATGATGAGGCAGGGTGGTTCCAGGAGGCCATGTCCGAGATATGTGACGTGGCAATGCCCCGCGTCCGGCCAGGAAGCGCCCGGCGTCAGGTGTATTGGTGGTCGCGTGAGCTGACGTCTCTGCGCGAGGCGTGTGTCGCCGCGCGGCACCTGTACGCCAGGCATCGCAGGCTCCGCATTCGTCCACCGAATGCGGCAGCCATTGAGGCGGAGCTGTACGAGGGATACAGAGCGGCGAAGACCGCCCTCCGGGAGGCTGTCCTGCGGGCCCGGGATCGGGCCCGTGAGGAGATGCTGGAGACTCTCGATAGAGATCCGTGGGGGCGCCCTTACAAGATGGTGCGGGATAAACTCCGCACCTGGGCCCCCCCGCTGACGCAGAGTCTCCGGCCTCAGCTCGTGGAGGATGTGGTGAGCGCTCTGTTCCCTGCGCGCGGGGAACATCCACCCCCGCCTATGGCTCCGCCACCTGCGGTGCCGGAAGCGGACCACCAGGACGACGACGACGACATCCCGGAAGGGACCGGGGTAGAACTGAGAGTGGCGGTACGTAGGCTCAAGGCCAGGAATACCGCCCCAGGACCCGATGGCTTGCCTGGCAAAGCCTGGGTCCTGGCCTCGGAGGCTCTCGGGCCCCGACTGGAGGGGCTCCTAAGCGCATGCTTGGAGAGAGGCCAATTCCCGCTTCGTTGGAAGACGGGGAAGCTGGTCCTCATTCGGAAGCCGGGGCGCCCTGCGGACTCTCCGTCCGCATACCGGCCCGTGGTGCTGCTCGACGAGGTGGGCAAGCTCTTTGAAAGAGTAATTGCAAACCGCCTCGCCGAGCACCTTGCGGGGACGGGGCCGGATCTTGCGGAACACTAGTTTGGTTTCCGGCGCTCTACGGTGGACGCCATCATGCGCGTGAGAGCCCTCACGACGGGGGATGCAGTGGCCAGGGGGGGGTTGTCTTGGCGGTGTCTCTCGACATCGCCAACGCCTTCAACTCCATGCCCTGGAGCTGCATTAGGGAGGCACTCCGGTATCACCGGGTGCCGACCTATCTCCGTCGTATAGTCGGGGACTATCTGACGGACAGGGCCGTCATCTGCCCCGGTCGAAACGGTGAGTGGAACCGGCGAGAGATGTCGTGCGGTGTCCCACAGGGTTCGGTTCTGGGGCCGCCCCTGTGGAACATCGGTTACGACTGGGTGCTGCGCGCCTACCTCCCTACCGGCGTCAGCGTAGTTTGCTACGCTGACGACACGCTGGTACTGGCACAAGGGGGGTCGTACGAGGCGGCGGCGGAAACTTTGACACGCGGGGTTGCGATAGTCGTTGAGAGGATCCGGCAACTGGGTCTCGAGGTGGCTCTGCACAAGTCCGAGGCCATGCACTTCCATGGTCCTCGGAACAGGCCACCACCGGGATCCTCAGTGATGGTAGGAGGGGTATCCATCGGCGTCGAGTCGACGTTGAAGCACCTAGGACTCGTCCTCGACGGCCGATGGAACTTCGTTGAGCACTTCCGACGTTTGGCTCCCAAACTGGAACGGACCGGGGCTGCCTTCAGGCGGCTCCTGCCGAACCTGGGGGGGCCAAATGCCTCCTGCCGGAGGCTCTACGCGGGGATCGTGAGGTCCATGGCCCTTTACGGGGCCCCGGTGTGGGCGCGTGGTTTGGCGCGGCTTGCCGTCCACCACCTAAACGCGCCCCAAAGGGTGGTTGCCGTAAAGATGGTTCGCGGCTACCGCACGATCTCCCGCGAGGCGGCGAGCCTCCTTGCCGGATTGCCGCCATGGGATCTGGAGGCGATAGTTCTCGCGCGCCTGCACGAATGGCGCGCGGAGGCACTATGCCGGGGGGAAACCCCGCTGCCGCGGCAAGTTGTCGCGCAGCGGACAGACTTCCGGCATGATCTCATGGCGACATGGAGAGAGCGACTGTCGCAACCCCGTGCTGGGCACTCCACTATAGCGGCGATAAGACCCCTCTTTGAGGAGTGGCTTGAGAGACGCCACGGCGTCCTCACCTTCCGCCTGACGCAGGTCCTCACCGGACACGGTGTGTTCGGGAGGTTCCTGCACCGAATCGGGCGGGAGGAAACGCCCGGGTGCTCCCACTGCGAGGATCGACCGGAGGACACGGTGGAGCACACCGTGGAGGTGTGCCCTGCTTGGGCGGAGCACCGCCGTGTCCTCGTAGCTGCGATAGACGGCGGCGACCTCTCGCGTCCGGCCCTGGCCGAAGCCATGGTCCGGATCGAGACGGAATGGGATGCCGTCACCACCTTCTGCGAAGCAGTGATGCTAGCGAAGGAGGTGGCGGAGCGGGAGAAGGAAAGAGCAACAGCTTTCCTTCCCGGCCGCCGCGGGAGACGCCCCGGGCGTCGGGGGCTACGTCGTGGCCCCCGACCACCGTAGGCGCGGGCCTGTGGACGGCGAGCAATGGGTAGCTCGGCGTCCGTCCGTCTAACGACGACAGGCCGTGTCGACGGCGCGTTTTGTTCCACGCGCGCCTCAAAGAGCTGTCAGCAGCGTGAAGGGGCCCGCAAGGGCCGACGCCTGCCGGGGCTGCGGGCTGTTCGAAAGAGATACCGCGGCTCCGGAACGTAAGGGCACTGAAGGAACACGGATGGTTTTTAGTCAGTAAAAGTCTGACACTCCCTTCCGCTCCACCCACAGCGAAAGGCGTCATTAGATGATTTTCCATCCGCAAAAAAAAAAAAAAAAAAGGGTATCCAGCCCCAAACCGACAGATTGAAAGTTAATAATTCTACTTCAATTACCAAAAAGGCCTATCAACGGCGTCATGTCGAAGAGTACTTCGTCTCCTGCATCTGAAAATAAAGAAAACAATATTAAAATATATAACATCTCTACAAATCCATCAAAAAAATACTTACCTTTTATAAAAGTTCAAACTTCTGTCTCGTCGAAATCCTTATCCTTGCTCGTCGATACCGGCGCAGCTATCAGCATTATTAAAGATTCTGCTGTAGAAAAGATGCCTGAAATAAACAACAATACTATAGAAATTACTGGTATAGGAAATGACTCTGTTACATCACTTGGTCACATCCCAATTGAATTTTGTTCCTACCAACATAACTTCTACGTACTTCCAGCGTTTGATTTGCCGTATGATGGAATCATCGGTAGCGACTTCCTTATCAAATTAAATTGCAAAATTAATTATGATAACAACACCTTAAAAGGAAATAAAGATGAAATAGAGCTTTGTTTCACTAAGCCAGTCTAAATTATTGCACCTCCATGTGAAACTATCATAGAGTGTTCTGTAAGAAATCCGGACATTAAAGAAGGAATTGTTCTCGATCAGAACCCCGTAGAATTGCTCCTAATAGCTAACTGCATCGTTTTTTCGGTGGGTAGGTGTGAAATAGTCAACAGCTGATTTGATAGCTCCAGTTTATTTATTCAATTAAAAATAATTTAAAATCAAATTTAAGTTAAATTACATTCAAATCAGTGAGTTTACACATTTTAGATTACATTAATATTATAAACATATGTGTTTAAAGAAGATTTAAGAACTTACTTGCATCACCCTACAGCTCAACTTAGCTTACAAGTGAATATCTATAAATACACATTTGAAGTAATTATCCCATAATGGCAAATGTCACTAAGGTTGATCTGATGCAGAAGAAACTTGAAGTTAGCTGGATGCAAAAGATGACAGAGTTTGAAAAACGCTTAAAAGCTGCATTAGTCCCATCCAATCCAACTTTGGTCCAGCTAAGTGAGGAATTTTATGCTTTTAAAGATCTAGTGAGCAACATGTTTAGTCTTCTGCAGCAACAATTTCAAAGGTGTACTAATGTAGTTGTTGAAGCGCCTGTCAAATTATATTAGCAGTTCTCATGCCAATATTAGTCCGTAAGCTGTGTAGGTATGTTTAAAAAATGTTGTACCTGTCGTCGTTGTAAA
This sequence comes from Parnassius glacialis, assembly GCA_033319125.1. NCBI lineage: Eukaryota > Metazoa > Arthropoda > Insecta > Lepidoptera > Papilionidae > Parnassius > Parnassius glacialis. The sequence goes on along the minus strand of JAVANC010000007.1, from coordinate 7,880,227 downwards.
AATTAGAGATCAAGTAAAGGTCGATTGAGCAAATTACTGCATTTTATTATTAAAAAGAGATCAAATTCCTATCCATGGTCCTAAATCGAAGCCGGATTTGAAAAAACGTAATTGGACAAGATATTATTTAGTGGAATACGCTTGGGAAGTCTTAAATATTCGTTGTGGAAATACCACCGAGGGAGTGAAGATATTTAACCAAGAAATCTGGAGTCTTAGCCCCTTAGATATTGGACTATTATTTAATTTATTTAACCCAGCACTCATTATCAGGTAGTATTTTGTGTAAATCGACTGCTAATTTATCAGGTTAGTACCAAATTACCTATAAAATAATTACGTATAACTTAAAGTATTTAATCGGCTAAAATTCATTTAATATTGTTTTATATAGTTTCTAATAACCGTCAAATCATAATTAAATTAAATTATAAAGCTTGGTTAAATTACATTGACGATATTATAATTTTTTTTTTCTTTATTGGTTTAAACTGTTTTTTAAAAAATAAGTCAAGAGAGTGTATAATTGAAAAAATTGCATAATATTATTTATTACATACTAAGGCATACCTGTGAAGCTGTTTGATTGTCTGAATTGTATTTGTTACCCTTAATTGTTGTTAATTATAAAGTTAAATATCAAGGTATGTACCATTTTGTTTAATTATTTAAGAGTTTGAAAAATAAGTAAGGGAATTAGTTTTCATTTCTTTATAACTGTAAGCAAAGTTGTATAAAACTACTTATGAATTATATTTGATAAAATATAAACTTCTTGTTTGTATAAATTTCAGGCATTTGCACTAGTCTCCCAATACCAGCCAACATGCCAGAAGATAAGGAGCAAATTAGGAAACGAGCTAGCTACAAGGGACAAATAACTGCTTTTTCAAATTATTTAAATTCACTGAAGGTATCTTCATTGGCTGCTACTGAGGTAAATGAGTTGCAATTACGTATTAGTAGGATTGAGTCAATGTATGAACGATATGATGAGGTACAATTATCCATCGAGTGTAATACTGATAATATAGACGCCCAGATATCAGAACGAACTGAGTTTGAATCCCTGTATTTTAAATCGCTTTCTCTTGCAAAAAGGATCTTAGCAGATTGCATTAAGTCAGATGACGTAAGCAGTGACGGTGGCTCTCATTCCGGCAATCATAAATTTGTTAAACTGCCCACTATTCAACTACCTAAATTTAATGGTTCTTATGATAATTGGTTAGAGTTTCATGACACGTTCATGAGCCTCATACATTCAAATGACGAGATAGATGACATAAATAAGTTTCACTATCTGAGAGCGTCGTTGGAAGGGCCCGCTGCTGTGGTAATACAGTCAATCGAATTCTCGGCAGCTAATTACACCGTCGCATGGACTATATTATGTGATAGATATGATAATAAAAGACTACTAATTCAAAATCACGTGACAGCCTTATTTAATATAGCACCAATTAATAAAGAATTGTCTGTCAACTTAAAACGTCTCATTGACCAAATAAATAAAAATTTACGTGCACTAGAATCTCTCGGTGAGCCAACTAAACAATGGGACACACTTCTCATTCATATTATTACTCAAAAATTAGATGCTAAGACATATCGTGAATGGGAAGAGTCTAAAGGTCGTTTGGAGAAAGATACACCTATTACGTTCGATATATTTTTGATGTTTTTAAAAAATCGAGCCGATTTAATCGAAACACTAGAAATGTCTAATTCTGGTGCTACTAACCGTTTAAATTCTTCTATAAAATATGCTCCAAAAGTTAAGGCAATGGTTTCAGTTCGGGATACCGGTAATAAAAACGGTTCGGCCTTTTCCGCCAAACTGTGTCCTAAATGTAAGGGTGACCATAAGTTAAGCAGTTGTCCTCAGTTTCTTGGATTAAGTAACGATGTGCGTCTACAGTTACTGCCAGAGTATAAAGTATGTTTCAATTGTCTTAATTCAGGACATTATGCAAATCACTGCAAAAAGCCAGGATGCAAAATATGCCACCGAAAGCATAACACTCTCGTGCACGTCGCAGATTACCAGTCAAAACCAATTACAGATATTAATACATCTAACACGAGTAGTGGTAATAATAAGCCCGTTATGCAAGGTCATTTCGAACAAACAAACAGTTCGACAGGCTCACAGTTGTCATCCAATTCTAACGCACATCTGTCATTATCCGCAAAGGTAGGCACTGCATCGTGTAGTGAACAAGGCGACGTATTGTTGTCGACGGCATTAATTAAAGTTATAGGTAAGAATGGTTGTCCATATATTGCTCGTGCTATTCTTGATAGTGGCAGTAACGCTTGTTTAATAACTGAAGAGTTATATCAAAGGCTAGGTTTGCCCGCTCAAAATGTAAATCAGTCGGTAGTCGGTATTAATAATGCTTCGGCACACATCAAGAAGATTTGTAAGGTATCGATAAAATCATTGAATGATAACTTCTCTAGTAATCTTCATTGTTTTGTCCTACCATCAATAACCCAAAATGTACCTACTAGATATGTTAATTTGTCAAACTTAAAAATTCCATCTAATATTTCTCTGGCAGATCCTAATTTTCATTCACCTGCTCCCGTTGACATGCTTATAGGTGCTGATGTCTTTTGGGACTTAATAGGAACGCAGAGATTAAAATTAGGGGACGGTCAGCCGATTCTTTGTGAAACTAGCTTAGGATGGTTAGTATCAGGTCCGATTGATTATAGATATGTAAAGAAAGGGGTTAACCCTATTAAATGTAATTTTACAAGAATATTTCAAGATGTGGCTAGTAAAGATTTAGATGAAGATATACAAAAACAATTAGTACGCTTCTGGCACCTCGAAGAGGTAAGCCCTGCGTCTCTTTATTCAAACGAAGAAAAATTATGCGAAGAACACTTTTTAAAAAACACCACACGACTGGCAAATGGTCGATTTTGCGTGAGGATACCCTTAAAACATAATCCTGACGTATTAGGTGATTCTTGGCCACGAGCTAAGAAGTGTTTACTATCGCTAGAGCGCAGGTTACCTAAATTAAATACTCTACGTATTCCACGTCGTGTTATTTGTGACTCGCCTAGTTTGTTTGAATTTCATATTTTCTCGGACGCTTCTGAGCGAGCATATGGCGCCTGTTTATATGTGCGTAGTGTTAATGATCAGGGTGAGGGTTTAATTCAATTATTGATGGCGAAAAGTCGTGTCGCGCCGCTTAAACCTATAACAATCCCAAGACTGGAACTTTGTGGTGCACTTGTTGGAGCTCGCCTTTACCAAAGGGTTGTAGCATCGCTGAGACAACAAGCTAAGCGCACTTTCTTTTGGACAGATTCGTCCATCGTGTTAGGATGGTTAAAGGTGTTGCCTAGCAAGCTACAACCCTTTGTTAGAAATAGGGTTGCTGAAATATTAGAGAAGACTGGAAATTGCGAATGGAGGCATGTCCCAACAGAGTGTAATCCGGCCGATCATATTTCTCGCGGTGTGAGTTGTAAGGATATTTCATCCATGAGTAAGTGGTGGTCAGGACCTGAATTTTTAAAGAAAGAGGTCTCTCACTGGCCTGCAAATTTCTTAAGTATTAATCACGAGTTGTCTGAGATTAAATCGTCAAATGTTATCCTCCACGGAATACTTCATTCTAACAACAATGAAGATTTAGGCGGGAATAAATTAATTGAATTTAAACGCTTTTCTAAATATACTAGATTAAATCGGGCCGTTGCTTATGTGCTGCGTTTTATTAATAATTGTAGAAAGCAATCCGTTCACGGTCCTCTAAGCAATCAAGAGTTGCAAACCGCACTCAATGTTATTATAAGAATATCTCAGAGTGAATCATTTGAGGAATACACCATGTTAATTAAAAATAAAAGCTTACCCACTAAAAGTCCGTTGCATAAATTTAATGTATTTCTCGATGATAATAAAATAATGCGTGTTGGAGGGCGTCTTGAAAATTCCGATTACTGTTATGAGAAAAAACATCCCATACTTATACAGTCCACTCATTATTTTACCAAATTGCTCTTCAATTATGAGCACATAAGGTTAATGCACGCGGGACCACAGCTAATGTTGGCCACTATAAGAGAGATGTACTGGCCGATTAGAGGTCGTAATTTGGCCAGATCTTGTTATCGACAATGTGTAAGATGTAATAGAATGAAAGGAAAAACCATCTCTCCAATAATGGGCAACCTACCACACCAACGCATCCTTTCTGGTTTTCCATTTCAAAATATTGGACTAGACTATGCGGGACCAATTCAATCTGTTTCTCGCCATGGCCGTGGTTGTAAAATTGTAAAGGTGTATATAGCTATTTTTATTTGCTTCGCGACTAAGTCAATTCATCTTGAATTAGTGGGTGATTTAACTAGCAATACCTTCATATTAGCTTTGCGCAGATTTATGTCAAGAAGAGGGAAACCTCTTAATATTTATTCAGATAATGGTACCTCCTTTGTAGGCGCATACAATGACATTTCAAAATTTATTAGGACGTATTGTAATTCTTTATCTGAGGTAATGGCAAATGAAGGAATTAATTTCCATTTTATACCGCCTTATTCTCCCCATTTTGCTGGGCTTGCGGAGGCTGGTGTCAAATGCATTAAATATCATTTAGTTAGAGTGCTGGGCAATTGTAATTTGACTTACGAGGAACTAAATACCACATTAATACAAATTGAGGCTATACTTAACTCCAGACCACTCACACCTTTGTCAACGAATCCTGAAGACTTGCTACCACTAACGCCCGGTCATTTTTTGATTGGACGCCCCTTGACTTCCTTGCCGACACCAGACTATAAAGATCATTCCGTAAGCTCTTTAACCCGATTTCAACGAATAGAACAATTACGTCAACATTTTTGGGCTAGATGGAGCAAGGAATATATATCAGAGCTTCAACTGCGGATGAAATGGCGTTTCTGTAAAGGCTCTTTGAAGTTAAATTCACTGGTACTCCTAAAATAGGAGAATTCACCGCCATTAAAGTGGAAGATGGGTCGCATCGTCGCAGTCCATCCAGGCTCGGACGGCGTATCAAGGGTGGCGGATATCAAAACATCGACTGGTATAGTTCGCCGATCATTTAGCAAAATTTGTCCGCTTCCTGAACCTGAAGAATCTGGTTGAAAGGTAGACTTTCAACGCCGGGGGGCATGTTGAAGCGCCTGTCAAATTATATTAGCAGTTCTCATGCCAATATTAGTCCGTAAGCTGTGTAGGTATGTTTAAAAAATGTTGTACCTGTCGTCGTTGTAAAAATTAGAGATCAAGTAAAGGTCGATTGAGCAAATTACTGCATTTTATTATTAAAAAGAGATCAAATTCCTATCCAGTAGTTGATGAAACAGATATGCGACAAAGGCGTAAGGTGCTTTTTAATGGTATTCCTGAAGAGCCTGGATTAAATGAGGAACAAGAGGTACTTGCAGTTATTAATAATAAGATGGGCCTTTCACATATAATCAAGTCTTCCTTGAAACGCTGCCATCGCTTTGGGAGGTCCGGGAAGTGATCGGGTAAGATCTGTACTTGTCCATTTTCATAATCACGATACTAAATCCGAAGTCTGGAGGTCTAAGGCTAAATTAAAGAATACATCATACACGGTATCGGAGTTTCTTACTTAAATGCGACAGAGTACATATAAGAAGGCTCGCACACATTTCGGCATGAAGAATGTTTGGACTCTTGATGGAACCATAAACATTAAACTTCCGGATAGTACCCGCATAAAAATTTTCACTGAGGAAGAGTTTGATTTCCTTCTTACTAAATGGCCCCAGCCTAGTTCCACGTATGACACTGTGCAGCAAGGCCCATTAGAACCCAGTTGTCAGCAAGATGAGGCCAGGCGTAAACAAGTCATCCAGGCCGTTCAAAGTGTGGAAAGCAAGAAGACACGTCGTGTGGTGCCCAAAAAATAATTCCACTCTCGTCCGCAGTTTGTGTATTGTATCTTCGATTCTTAAGTTTTTTTTTTATTTTCTCTTTTTTTTGTTGTTTCGTTGTTTGTTGTCATTATCAGTTATCATTAGTTGAAGGTAATTGTATTATTTACGTTAAGCTGATTACACACAAGTTCTACAATAGAGTAGGTATACAATATGCAATAATGTAATAATGTTTATGTCAAATGTCAACAAAAGGTCCAAAATCAACTGAAGATCTGACAGCACAAAGAGTGTTTTTATTGTAATTGGCTTTATAGGTCTGGGTTCTAGCCCTTCTGAGCCTGAAGTTACAGTGTATAATAATTATCATTCATAGTACACTGCTTCACAAATATTTTTGTATTCCTTTTTGTATTGCACCTACTTCCTGCATTGTTAGCAACTTTTTGCTTTTTTGTGTCACACTGTAAAAATACTTTAAAGTTTTTTTTGCAATACTGTTTACATCTGGTTTATTTGTTTTTAAATAATTCTATTAAATTATCTTGTTAATTGAGTCACTAAACTACCTACTTAGATCAATTTTTAAACTTTAGTGGTCTTGTTATCAAGTAGTCTTAGTTTGTGTTGATTACCTTTTGTTATTATTATTATCTTTTTATATTTTATTCATTATGCTTTTTGCAATCAGTTAACTGTTGGGTGATATATATGAATTGAGTCGTATTTTTATTATTTAGTTTAAGTAATTTATATTCTGTGTTATATAAGTATTTTTTAACATATTGTTTTATATTTATCATATACATATTAATGTCAGCTACGTCGGATGATGAATCTTTTTATTCTGCACATAATTCAGATGTCTCGTTCGAGTCTTGTAATTATACTAATAGCTTGCCCTCCCTCCGTGATGAGCTTATTAATTTACTTACTCCTCGTAAAAAATTTCTAAATATATGTCATATTAATGCTCAGAGCATACCGGGTCATTACTCTTATTTTGAAGAAGTTTTTTCTGTAGATTGTGTTCATGCAATCTTAGTATCAGAAAGTTGGCTAAAGCCTTCATTAATGTCCAACATGTATCCCTTAAATAACTTTGTTCTTGTGCGTAACGAGCGGACTGAAAAAGGAGGTGGAGGTGTCGCCATATATCTAAGAGCAAATATTCCTTATAAAACAATTTTAGCTTCACCATCTCCTTATTCTGGCTCATTGGAGTTTCTGTTTCTGGAAATCGATTTTAAAGGTGTAAAGGCAATTCTTGGGGTAGTATACTGTCCACCTGCTATTAACTTTTTCAACGCTTTTGAAAGCGCTCTCTCTACCATTTCATCTGAGTACACGCACTGCATAATAATGGGTGATTTCAATACTGATTTGTTGAGAAATTCTTCTCGTTCTCAAAAATTTCGGTCAGTCATAGAGTCAGTCGATCTCCACATTCTCCCCTTAGAGGCAACTCACCACAACTTTGACACTGATGACTCATGGATTGATCATATTATCACAGCTTCTCCCGATTATGTTATTAAGCACGGACAACTATCGGCTCCTGCTTTTTCACGACATGACCTTACTTATATATCATATTAGCTTGTTTCTCCTAAGCACAATCCCGCAGTACTATATATTCGCTAAAATGGATTCTGATAAACTTCAAAGTGACGCATATCTTATGGACTTAACCCCTGTTTTAAATCAACTTCTATTGACGATAAAGTGTCCGTGCTTAATAATATAGTTCTTAGTCTGTACAACAATCATGGTCCTAAACATCCAGTAAGAGTAAAGCGTCCACCAGCTCCGTGGATGACTAGGGCCGTAAAGGTGGCAATGACTAGGCAAGATCGAGCATTTGTGAAATTTAAGAAGCATCGTACTCAGGAGAGCTGGGATTGCTACAAAATGCTAAGAAACAGATGCAATAAGATGGTACGAAATGCTAAACGCCGTTATATCTATAGCAATATTACAAATTCTTCGACCGCCGATGTGTGGAAATTTCTTAAAACACTGGGTATAAGTAAGGCTGTTACATCTGATCATGGTCCATCAATCACTCTGGATGAAATAAATCATCACTTTATCTCTACCTCTCCTATGGATCCCTCAGTTCGTTCTACAACAATAGCTTCCATTCAATCCATGCCTTCTCCTCCTATTCCTTTTTTTCACTTTTTATTTGTGACTGAGGATGAGATCCAGAAATCAGTATTAGCTATTAAATCCAAGGCTGTGGGTTGCGATGAGGTTAGTAAGGTTATGATATCCATGATCCTTGAGTGCCTTTTGCCTGCAATCACACACATCGTAAAAAGCATTTGTGCGACCAGTTCCTAAAATACCTAATCCCTTATTACCTACCCATTTTAGACCAATCTCAATTTTGCCATACCTATCTAAAGTTCTGGAAGCCTGTGTTCACAAGCAAATCTCTATGTTCATAACCAAATATAACCTGCTGAATAAATATCAGTCAGGCTTTCGCGCAGGTCACAGTACTACCACTGCCTTGATAAAAGTCACAGATGACATTTGAATGGGAATGGATGAGCAGAAGCTTACAGTGGTAGTGCTTGTTGATTTTTCAAATGCTTTTAACACAGTCGACCACGATATCCTTATAGCCTTCCTAGCTAATCTTAGATTCTCAATCCCAGCTTTGGAATGGTTTTCATTCTATCTTCGCGGCCGCCAGCAATCAGTTCGAATAGGACAACAGTCTTCTACATGGGCTGACATTGAAACAGGCTTGCCGCAAGGCGGAATACTTTCTCCTATAATGATTTCTCTATTTATAAATTCTATTACTTCAGTTCTCAACTGTTCGTACCATCTCTATGCAGATGATCTTCAGCTCTATGTGCAATTTAGTGTTAATGACCTTAACCATAATATTAACAAAATCAACCACAACCTTGATGCCATAAGTGATTGGTTGTACAGACATGGTATTTCGGTTAACTCTTCCAAATGTTCCAAATGTAATGGTTATAGGTAGTAGCAGATTGTTAGCCAAGATTAATAACCATAATCTTTCTCCTGTATTTTACAATGGAACATTGCTGCCATTTTGTAAATCTGTAAAAAATCTTGGCTTACATATAGATCATACCTTAAGCTGGGGAGTTCAAGTTTCTGAAATAAGCCGTAAAGTTACTGCCACCTTACGTTCTCTTTGCCGTTTCAAAAACTTTCTGCCTTTTAAAACTAAACTTTTACTTGTCCAGACTTTGATATTACCCATTATTGATTATGATATGTGTGTTATCCAGATCTATCTCAATATCTTCTCGATAAGTTGGAGCGCCTTCTCAACAATAATTGCATTAGGTTCATTTTCAGCTTACGTAAGTATGACCATGTTTCTCAGTACCGTACTAATCTTAAATGGCTTTCTATTCTTCAAAGGCGTAGCTCCCGAATTTTACAAGCACTATATTCAATTTTAAATGACCTAAATTCTCCTTCTCATCTTAAGGATAACTTTCAGTGCCAATATTCTACTCATGATAGAGTTCCCCGTTCCCAAAATAGTCTTAAAGTTCGTATTATACCACATAAGAGTGGTTTCTTTAATTCCTCTTTTACTCTTTTACTGCTCTGGAATGCCTTGCCTGTTGATATCAAAAAAAACAATAACAAATATTATTTTAAAAGACTTGTACGAGAATTCTTTAACAGAAATAATACCATCTGATATATCCGATTTTTGTTTTTCTCCCTCTTTGGCTTTGTAATTGATATTTTGTATAATATGTATTTTATATAATATGCATCATGTTATTTTATTTTTGTGTTGTATTATTTTATATTTATTTAGAGATTTTGTATATATAAGTTTCCGTTTATATTTACTATTTTTTTCTTTATTACAAAGTAGATAATATTAAGTTGTATAGTTTAAAAATATTTTATTTATTTGCTTTTTGATATAATGTTTATGTTTAGATATAATGTTTTTACTTATTTTTAATTTATGGAGTGGTTGCACCTACCACAGCTTCTCAAATCATCCAGGGTTGACTGGTAGAGAATGCCACAAGGCATTAAGTCCGCCCTTTATATCCCTTATTATAAGGTAGATGTAAAGAAGAATAAATAAATAAATAAATAAAATAAAAGTGAAATCAAATTCAAGAATTAATATATCCGTTGTAAATACTTACGAAAGCAAATTAATCGTAGATTCCACAACCTTTGGAAAATAAATATCATCATCAAATTTTTTATAATTCTTCAGACGGTTCACGAAATAACGTCTTTACTAGCACCGATCAAACTTTAAATCTCTTAAGATTGTCACACCTAAACAAAGAAGAGAAAGAAGCATTATGCGATCTTTGCTGTACTTACTCTGATATCTTTCATTTGCCTGGCGACAAATTAACTAACACAGACGTCTTGCAACACGAAATTCCTACTTCATCTTCCATACCAATCAACACTAAGTCTTACCGCTTCCCTGACATTCATAAACAAAAAGTAGAACGCCAAATATATAAAATGCTTGACGATGGCATCATCAAACCCTCGATATCACCCTGGTCATCAACAATTTGGATAATTCCAAAGAAAATCGATGCGTCCGGGCAACGTAAATGGCCCGTAGTCATAGATTAGCGCCGTCTAAACGACATCATTATAGGAGATTCCTATCCCATACCCAACATCACAGAAATTCTTGATCAATTAGGGAAATGTAAATACTTTAGCACTTTAGATCTTGCTTCCGGTTTCTACCAGATAAGAATGTCTGAAAAGGACGCTCCTAAAACTGCCTTCTCTGTCCCGCAAGGACACTTTGAATTCACAAGGATGCCTTTTGGCCTAAAGAACGCCCCTTCAACATTCCAAAGGTTGATGAACAATGCCCTATCTGGCCTACAAGGACTCCAGTACTTCGTCTACCTAGATGATATCGTTATTTACTCATACGACCTTCAAACACATATAAATAATCTTTCCAACGTCTCTGACAGACTCCGACACTTCAATCTTAAGCTCCAACTAGATAAGTGCGAATTTCTCCGAAAGGAAGTATCATATCTTGGTCATATCATTACCAACGAGGTGATAAAGCCAAATCCAGAGAAAACCAAAGCTGTTCAACAATTTCCCCAACCTCGATGTCCAAAAGATATTAAATCTTTTATGGGATTAGTGTCATACTATCGAAGATTTATACCAAATCTATCTACAATTTATTTATACACTTTTATTTTACATTATATACACGTTATTATACAATCTAGACTTATTAAGCTCTTAATTATTATTTACAGAACCGCCACCGTATTTTGTGCTATTATTCTTGCAACCGGCAATGGTCAATATATTGAACGCATCGACAAGAGCCCTGGTATATTCTTCGACCCAGTTGGTACATCGAGGATAATTAATGATCAATTTCACATCGTTATTCCGGTAAACGTACATCCAATCCAACACCATTTGGAAAACATTCATGAAGTACTTAAAATAATCCGATTTCAGTGTCGTGAGAGTGCCGACATAGATTATACTCAGTGTGAAAATATGTTACAACCCCTAGAAGCACTTTACAACGACATCTTAAGAGATTTTAATGCGATTTCCCACATTATCCTAAACGGTATGTCCAAGAGATCTGCCTGGTTCTCAAATATTGGCACGGTATTTAAACACATTTTCGGCACATTGGATGAAGATGACGCTGAAAACTACAACAAAGCTATTCATGCTCTATTTAATAACGAAAATAAACTAGCAGAGTATATCAAAAGGCATATCTTAGTTTCCAAATCCGCTATTTCTAATGTTAATTAATTCCTGTAGGAATTAAATGACAACCAAGTAAAGTTAAATAGCGTCATTGAACTCTTATCTTCTACTGTTAAAAATGCATCTGAAATGCTAAATATACTCAGTTTTCAAACGAAACTATCCAATGTTTCAAATACTTTGCTATCTTATTTACTTACAATGTCCTTCAAAGTCGAAGATTTGTTAAACTCAGTTTTATTTGTAAAAACCAACACCTTACATCCATCTATACTAAGCCCAACTCAAATGTATAATGATATAATTAGTAACCTAAGAATTATGCCAAAATACAAAGATTTTCCAATATCTCTAGAATTAAGCAACATTCATACTTTAATTAACACTGCCGATTTAGTATGTTATTATTTAGACAATAAGCTTATTTTTATCATAAAATTACCTTTAATTAGTTTGTTAGAATATAATATATATAAGAACTTACCTTTGCTAACTCCACATGCTCAAGATAGAGCAAACTCTTTTGCCCTGATCATCCCTTCTGAAAAGATTGTAGCGCTAAGCAAAGATAAAACAAGTTATATTTATCTACAAGACATAAATAATTGTAAAAATATCCCGACAAATACCTACCTTTGTGATGTTGTAGATGTAGCTACGGTATCCAATAATGTACCCTGTGAAATAGAAATTATGACGAAAGCTTTGACATCAATCCCAGATAACTGTCCATTTAGACTAATTTCCGGTGATCTGGATATATGGCATAAACTATACAACAACAAATGGATTTTTGTTCAAACCAAACCCACTAAGTTATCAGTGGAGTGTAGTAACAATTTAACCGAATACACTCTATCAGGGACAGGCACACTCACAATTCCACCTGATTGCGTAGCTTTCCATAAGAATCTGAAATTAGAAACTAAGCTCTACCCTAGTATAAATGTTCCCGGAATATATTCGGATTTTAATATAATTAATGAGAGTTGTTGTAAGTTAAGTAACCTAAACAATTTTTTAGTTAACCTTACGTCTTCTATAAATGTAAAAACTTTGAATTTAGAAAATTTAAAATCTTACAACACTGATTCCGATCAAATTATCAAACGACTAGACACCCTAGAAAGTCCAAATTTGTATAATGTTAGTTTCTCTATAATAAGTCTTATATCTGTAACACTTTGCACATCTATTATAACCTATATAATTTATAAGAGAGGAAAGTATTTCAGAGAGTATTTTAATTTTAACAAGGAAAATACAGAAGATCATTATCACGCCGATCAACCACAGCTACGCATAGAGTAGCCGTAAACTCACTCAAGGGTGAGTTTCCTCTCAACGGGGGGGTTGTTATAGATTCCCTTTTACTAGGGATCCGCTGACACAAAACACACAGTCAGCACTCTCTTAGTAGCTTCGGTACTTTCTTATTTCAACACTAGGAATACCGTGTGGTCCGTCATTCACTCTCATCCGAAATACTCGCCTCTCAATTTCAATTCCAAAATTGTGTCATTCTATAATAAATCCAGTTGTAATTCCTAAATAGTTTTTTTAAAAGACATTTCGTGAAGCCCCGTATAACAGTTCGCATAACTTAATAAAATAACTGAGTAAGTCATAGGCACAACGTTAGCATAACTTAACAAAATAACTGAGTAAGTCATAGGCACAACGTTAGCATAACTTAATAAAATAACTGAGTAAGTCATAGGCACTACGTTCGCATAACTTAACACAAGTGGTAAAATTACGATGTAATTAAAATTCAATTATTAATAACTACGCATTATTAAGAATTACTCTTAAACTACTGGTCAGATCTTGATCAAATTTATAAGGTACCGCGTGATAAGCACCAGTTTTGAAAGTAAAATAAGACCATCAAGATCGGTCACCTAGAAAAAAGTTCTGAGGTACATACATAAAAAAAAAAACAGTCGACAACTTGAGAACCTCCTCCTTTTTGAAGTCGGTTAAAAATAACTAATTAAGTCCTAACAACGTAATTTAACAACCACTTAAGTCATAGGCACGACGTTAGCATAACTTAAACTAGGCGCGACAGAGGCCCGACGTTAGCTTGTCCGCCTTTCATCAAACATTTGAGAAAGAAGCACAACGTTAGCGTATCTCAATATTACTCTTTCAAAAAGGAAGCACTACGTTAGCTATTTCTGTAAAGTGTAACTACTCACCCTCAAAGTAAGCAGCACACACCTCGGGCGTCCACTCGCCGCGCCACGGAACGATGTACTCCGCAGCTGCTTGAGTCGTCTTCCCATAGGAGCCGGCGACGAGTTGGAGCTCGTAGCGTCCGTAGGGCAGGACTTTTACCACGCGATATGCTCCTCGCATACAAGAGTCCAACTCGCCAGTTACCTGCGCCTGTTTTCTGACAAAAACTAGTGAGTTCAATTCAAAACCACGGGGCGGGTTTCTCCTTTGGTCAACGTAAGTATCTTGTTTGCGTTGGTTTCGTTGAAGTCGTTCCGTAGCCCTTTGACGACTCATTTCACGAAAAGCCTCTCTGTTGGGGCTTGATTCTTCAAGTGCTACGTCACGCACTAGGCTTCGTATTAGTGGTGTCGCAGCATCGATACCAACCAGCAGATTCAAGGCTGAATACTGAGTTGTCGAGTGCTTGGTGATATTTATTACTAACTGTAGCTTCCAAATGACACTTGGCCAACTTTGTTGTCTGAAATTTGATTCGATGCGAATCATATTCAGCACCGTTCGGCAGTAGCGCTCGGCCTGCCCATTATATTGATGCATCTCTGGTGTAATCAGGTGGACATCACACCCCATAGACTTCACCCAGTTAAGGAACTCCAAGCTTTGAAACATTCATCCCCTATCGGCTATTATCATCTTGGGTGCCCCAAATAAAGAAATAGCGTTAGTCACATGACGTTTCAGTTCATTAGCATCCTGTCTATACATGGGATAAAGAAGACAGAATTTTGAAAATGCATCTATTACAATAAGGACATATTGATAACCATCTGCCTTGGGAAGGGCCTTAAAGCATCTATATGGATGGTTTCAAAAGGCAATTTTGGTTTTTCCCACGAATAAATTGTTTGTAAAGGAGCGCGTGCAATTTTTTTATGTGAAATGCACACTAGACAATGTGAAATGTACTTTTAAATAAACTTTCGTAATCCCGGGAACCAAAAATGCTTTGTTATTAGGTCGAAAGTTTTGTCACTCCCCAAATGATCATGTTCGTCATGAAACACTCTAAGTAAACTCAATCTATGTCCCTTAGGAATGTAGCATAGAAATCGAGAATGTTCCCCGGTAGGGGAATAATGAACATACAAACGACCGTTTTTAATTACGTATCGAGAGGGGTCTAACTGTCCGTCAGTTAGTTAGTCTGCGTCTCCTGAAAGTTAAAGTCGTAAGTACGTCGCGTAAAAGATCGAGCCCCTGTTTTATGGTCTTACAATCAAAACGTCGTCAATATACACCAGGATGTCACCAGATTCAATAAATTCACGAAGGGTTTTTGTTATAATGCGTTGATATACAATCGGTGAGTTGGCCAAACCGTAAGGCATCTTTAAATATTCATAGTGCCCCTCGGGCGTGACAAACCCCGTAAGAGGGACCGATTCTTTTTCCAGAGGGATCTGGTGAAATCCCGTTGCCATATCAAGGCTTGTAAAATCCTTTTTTGTCCTAATCGATCGATATGATCATCGATCCTCGGTAACGGGAACCGATCCTTGACGGTAACTTTATTGAGTTTACGGAAATCTACGCACATGCGGTCCGATCCGTCTTTCTTTTTAACAAGAAGGATGGGACTCGCATATTCGGACTCTGACTTTTGGATAATTTTTTTTAACAGATCTTTAATTATGCCCCGAACGCGAAGGATTTCAGCAAAAGCAAGACGGTATGGTCTATAGTTAATAGGAGTATAGTTGCTTAATTTAATTGACATGCTACCGGTTTTTACAGTGGACGTAGCAGTTCCCGATATGAAATACTCTGCAAATTCATTGATGATTACCAGTAACTGCTGCAAATGATTACCAACAAGAGTTGTCTTAACAGGAATAGACGGTTCTGACAGAACAGTCATCACGCTGCTTGATTTACTCGTTTCCCTCACAAGTGACTGAAAATCACGCGTACGAACATATTGAACGCCTTCCCTGTTAAGAACATCTGTGCCCACTATAATCGGAGAATTCATGAACTCTGAGGCCACCACGAAAAAATCTACTTCGAGGGTTAAATCATCAAACTCGATTGGTAAAGTTACGTACGACGTGCTTACGAGTTCCTGACTTCCCAGTCCATTTAACACTCGAAACGCTGGCTTACGTGAACAATCAAAATGTTTCAACAAGGATGACGAAATAAGTGATATAGTTGACCCGCTGTCAATTAAAATATCTACCGGCACTCCCTGAATAACGGTTACCACAACGTCACTATTGCGGGTATTTTGATTTTCGCGACAAAAAATAACCTCATTTTTATTACGTAACTCTGACTTATGCTTAGCGAAACAAGTTTCAATTTTATGGCTGGCCTTTTTACAAAAAGAACATATTTCAGGCTTAGTTGGCACAAAGACAGGCTTTGAACTTTCACTACTGGAGGCATTAGAGTGGTTTTCACCTTTTTCAACTTTAAGTTTTTTATTACAATTAGACTGTCTATGTCCTGATTGGCCACACAAAAAGCACCGTCCTTCGTCAAAACGTCTTTTCTGTGAATTTAAATTTGAGACGGATTCATTTTTGAAAAAGGTTGTATTTTGAGACAATGCAGGCCGAGTATTAATATTTTTACTTATAATTGGTTTTACATAGATAGAGAGAAATTCGACTAGCTGGTCAGGTAAGAGCTTGGCATTAGTGGCGGCTGCTCGTATTTGTGGATCAGTAATCCCGCGTATTACAATTGCAGACACTAACTTATCAAAAGTAAACGAAGTAACGAGCGACGAGCATAGTCAGCGTATGTAGGGTAGTTATCAGAATTTGTACTCATTATCTCGTACAAAATATTTGCAATGTCCGGTGATTTCGGACACAACGGAACGAACTCCTTTTTAAAACTACTCCAACTACGGTCGCTCGTTACCCACTCGTTCAACCATGTTTTGGCGCCACCTTTTAAGCAATTACCTATACGTGAGAGGCACTCGTAATCAGACCAATTATTCAAAATTTTAGCGCGATCTACCTCTTTGCACCAAACTTCAATATTGTGAATACTGGGGTCAAAGTTCGAAACGTAGTAGTGTTGACTAGAACTCGCTCCCGTGTTGATATAACGAATTGCATCAACTATCCGATCAGCCACCGTAGACGACGTATTTTCTTCACTCAGGATACGTGCCGACGCGTTTTCCACGTGCCTACTAACATGCGGTTCAATCGGTGCCCGTGTTGGTAGGGGCGGTGTTTCGGAACGCATTATACAGTGTTCACGCGGCGCCGTAGACTGGCTGCGGAGTGGTGACGTCACGCATCTAGCCACAGGAGACGTTGACCGGCGCCGGAATGGCGGCGTTGAATCGCGAGCAGGTTGCGAAGTGTGAGTAGCTAGCAAACTGTTCTCTAAAGCACTTAAACGCGCCAACACAGTACTTATCCCTTTACTCAGATCATCAACCGTAGTATGAGCACGGTATTTACTACGTCGTCGCTCTCGACCATTGTGTCGACTGCGGCGACGTTCACATCCCGACATTCCTTCCTCTTTACAAAAGATTCGCGTAGTTAAGGAATCAAAATGGCGAACGACAAGGAATCGCGTAAGTATTTTAATCCCACTTCTGATCTCATGTAAAACTTATTAGAGGTAATTTTTTAAATAAAGTGGAAATCATTTTTTTTAATTCACACACAAAAAGAAAATTAACAAAACTAATGCTAGGAACAATCTTACATGTATAACGGCCCCACGCAAAAGAAGGGCGAACTGTTTTTATACCATTAGGGCTTGCAGGGGAAGGGAGTGTTCTATCTTCTACTACAATTCATTAAATTTGCTGTCATATTAACGCCATTATAGTGAGTTAAGCCAAACATTAAACCTTATTGCTCGATTTATATTTAAGGTACCCACACGCACTTTATTATTCCTTAACGTACACAAATATTTAAGCAAATGATGAAAGAAATGTAAAAGATACCACACGAGTTATACTCACTCATCACTACAGCCCTTAACAAGTCCACTGCTGAACATAGGCCTCCCCAAAGAATGCC
Source organism: Parnassius glacialis (assembly GCA_033319125.1). Taxonomy (NCBI): domain Eukaryota; kingdom Metazoa; phylum Arthropoda; class Insecta; order Lepidoptera; family Papilionidae; genus Parnassius; species Parnassius glacialis. The sequence goes on along the minus strand of JAVANC010000007.1, from coordinate 7,862,294 downwards.
ACAAAGCACGGTCCTGAGCCACCTGCATCCATCGACTTCCTGCATGTCTTACCAGGTCGTCACTCCATCTCGTGGGGGGACGCCCTACACTTCGCCTATCGGTACGAGGCTGCCACTCGAAAACTTTTCTTCCCCATCGGTTGTCGGTTCTTCGAGCTATATGGCTGGCCCACTGCCACTTCAGTTTACTAATCCGTTGGGATATGTCGGTTACTCTGGTTCTACTGCGAATATCCTCATTCCTAAGTTTATCACCCAGTGAAACTCCGAGCATAGCCCTCTCCATAGCTCGCTGAGCGACCTTGAGCTTCCTCATACGGCCAGCAGTGAAGGACCACGTCTCAGTTCCGTAAGTCATCACTGGCAACACGCACTGGTTGTACAATTTCGTTTTAAGGTTTTGAGGTATGTCTGACGAGAACATGTGTCGTAGCTTGCCGAACGCTGCCCAGCCGAGTTGAATCCGTCGATTGACCTCTCGGTCGAAGTTGGACTTACCTAGTCGGACTATTTGTCCCAGGTAAACATACTCGTCAACAACTTCGAGCTTAGTACTCCCAACAACTACCGGCATAGGTGTGATATGAACATTACACATAAACTTTGTCCATGTTCATCTTAAGACCTATCCGTTGGGAGACACTATTGAGGTCATTGAGCATAGTGCTTAGGTCCTCCAGCGATTCTGCCATAAGGACTATATTGTCGGCAAATCGAAGGTGAGTGATGTTCATTGATGTTCATACCGTATCCTTTCCAGTTCAGAAGCTTGAAAACGTTTTCCAATGCAGCGGTGAAGAGTTTCGGGGATATTACATCACCCTGTCTTACACCTCTCTGCAATTAGATAGGTTTCGTACTCTGGTTCTGTACTCGGATAGCCATCGTAGCTCTACTGTACAAACATTTCAGCACTTCGATATACCGACAGTCAACATAGCACCGCTGCAGTCCCTGCAGCACCGCCCATATTTCGACGGAATCAAAGGCTTTCTCATAGTCCACATACGCCAGACATAGCCCATAAACCTTTCAGCTCGAATAACAAAACCGTTTTCAGTGCCTAGAAGACTGCAATGAAGTGGACGATATGAATGACAAGCTCGTGGAAACTGTCCATGCGGTCGGAGCTAAAATCTGCAAAACCTGCCGCAGAAGAACACAAAAACTCTCCGATCACACTCTTTATCTCCTGGCTGTTAGACGGGAGATGAAGCTACATTCTTCAACAGATTTGACAACATACAGGCAACTGAACAGACAGATCTCCAAATGCATGCGGCGGGACTTACGCAACTTCAATACAGCTCGTATTGAAGAAGCAATCGAGCGGAACCAAGGCTCCAAAGTCTTTCCCAGAGATCTGTCTGCCAGAAAGAGCCAACAGTCAAAGCTGAAGATCGAATGTGGCAGCATCGTGTCTGGGGCACCTGAGATTTTGAGTGAGATTGAGAGGTTCTATGGGCAGCTGTGCACGTCATCGTTGGAGCCAGACGCAAGTGTGAGTAACGATCCAAGAGCGAGTCTTATCCGACACTATTCCGAAGATATCCCGGACGTCAGTCTGAGCGAGATTAGAATGGCTCTCCAGCACCTTAAAATCGGCACGGCCCCAGGCGAGGATGGAATTACAGCGGAGCTTCTGAAAGTGGGTGGAAGACCGGTACATGAAGTCCTTCAGAAGCTCTTTAATTCCATACTCCATGGTGGCATTACACCGGAGGCGTGGATCAGAAGTGCAGTGGTCTTGTTCTTCAAGAAAGGCGACAACGCTCTCTTGAAGAACTACAGACCGATTTCCCTTCTGAGCTGCGTCTATGTGCTGTTTTCGAGAGTCATTACAAATCGTCTCGCACGTAGACTCGACGGCTTCCAGCCTCCTGAACAAGCCAGTTTCCGAAAAGGCTTTAGCACCATAGATCACATACATATCCTTCGGCAAATTGTTCGGCAGAAGACCGAAGAGTACAATCTGCCACTTTGTCTTGCATATGTGGACCATGAGAAAACCTTTGATTCTGTCGAAATTTGGGCGTAGCTGCAGCCCCTCCAGCGGTGCCAAGTGGACTGTCGGTATTTCGAAGTGCTGAAGTGTGTGTACAGTAGAGCTACGATGGCTATCCGAGTACAGAACCAGAGCACAAAACATATACAACTGCAAGGAGGTGTACGACAGGGTGACATAATATCGTCGAAACTCTTCACCGCTGCATTGGAAGACGTTTTCAAGCTACTGGAATGGAATGGTATTAACGTGAATGGCGAGTACATCACTCGCCTTCGATTTTCCGACGATATAGTCCTTATGGCAGAATCGCTGGAAGACCTACTCAATGCTGCTACTATGCTCAATGACCCCAACAGTGTATCCCAAGGGATAGTTCTTGAGATGAACATGAATAAAACAAAAATCATGTTTAACGTCCATGTCACACCTATGCTGGTAGTTGTTGGGAGCACTAAGCTCGAAGTTATTGACGAATATGTTTACTTAGCACAAAAAGTTGGAGTCAACTCGGCTGGGCAGCGTTCGGAGAATTACGACACATGTTCTCGTTAGACATACCTCAAAACCTCAAAATTAGATTGTTCAACCATTGCGTGTTGCCAGTGATGACCTATGGAACTGAGACGTGATCCTTCACTGCTGACCCTATGAGGAAGCTCAAAGTCGCTTAGCGAGCTATGGAGAGGGCTATGCTTGGCGTTTCTCTGCGTGATAGACTTCAAACGAAGATATCCGCAGTAAAACCAGAGTAACCGACATATCCCAAAGATTTAGTATGCTGAAGTGGCAATGAGCCGTCCATATAGCTCGAAGAACCGACAACTGATGGGGAAGAAAGGTTCTCGTGTGGCAGCCTCGTACCGGCAGGCGAAGTGTAGGGCTTCCCCCCGCTAGATGGAGTGAGGACACGACAGGTGAAATGGGTAGTGTTTTTGTTGGTTTGCATAATGTGGTGTCATCATGTTATCCCATCCCTCACGTTACACTACTGTGAGATTGTGACGGAGCCATATTACAGCATGGTCGAACTGTAATCGCTCTATACTGAATGCATAATACAGTACAGTGTTAAATTGCTGACATTGATTAATTGCGTAATGTTATGTCCAACCCTAGTTAGTTGAAAGCGCTGACTCGATTATTTTATTTAGTATAAAAGCGTAGTGTTTGAGGTAATTGATGCAGTGCAGCTCCAACTCATATTAAGTGCATGTCGCACACGCCGTTCGCGGCTTTTGTACATTTTTTGTATTATTTTAATATTGGGGAAATAAACCAAAAGAACTTCCGGGATTGGGTGTAAAAGTTTTTTTTTAAAAACACCTTCAAAGCGGCCTTCCTAACAAATTTGGTGTCAGAAGTGGGATGTCACAAAGTCTACTCGTATACCGGTAGCGTGGCATCCGAATCCTGGGAAACTCTGAAGCAAGATCGGCAGTAAGTCTCCACCCCACGATTGTGAGCCTGCATCATCGGAAACACCAACAAGGTCTCAGCCCCACGACCTTGAGGCATATCATCGTCATCAACCCGAAGTTCATCAAGGCTATCAGTCTCCACCCCACGCGTGTGAGCCTGCCCTGAGCTGCTGCACTCCCACCGCACAACCATGTGATCGCTGCCGTCAAACGACTCCCTGAGTCTCACGGCAACTCGACTCCGCTGCACGTCATCGCAACACGACACCCGCATAGCAACCAATGTTTGCCGTAGTGTTCGTGATATTGTAAGTTAACTTTAATTTAGCGATAATTTTATATTACTTTGTTCTAATTCTTTACATTTCTGTCATTAGTTCTATACTATATCCTTATTTTACCAATTTTGTATTTCCTAACTCCTTAAACTATTTTGCTTATTCCACATGCATAAGACTAAAACTTTAAAGGAAAAATCAGAAGAACTAGAAATGTCCGACAAAATTCCCTTATCCGTCCTTACAAAATTTATTAAACCTTACAATGGCGACAGAGAATCACTTCCAGCATTCTTAACAAATTGTGATAACGCTATTTCACTCGCGAATTCAGAACAGCAATCAGTTCTGTATCGTTATATCATATCCCAGTTAGAGGGAAAAGCACAAATCGCGTGCTCATTAAAAACTTTTAATAGTTGAGATGAATTAAAAATATTTCTAAAAACTACCTTTGGCGAAAAGAAACACTCCACACATCTTTTAATAGAACTCCAAAACTGTGGACAGGGAAATTCAGAAACCGTAATGCAATACTCGCTTAGAATTGAATCTTGTTTAACGCGATCAAATATACATTATAGTTGCGAGAATAAGTCCGAGCTAGTAGGAAGAATTGCCGCTATGGAGGATTTAGCCCTCAACACTTTTATATTAGGTTTAAATTCTAATTATGGATATATTGTTAGGTGTCGAAACCCGTAAAATTTTAAGCGAGGTGATTACGCATGCCATAGAAGAAGAAAAATTATATATTTTAAGCAAAATTTCTAGCAAGTCATATAAACAATATTCTATATGTCAAAAATTTGGTCATGATTCTTCCAGCTTCTAAAATAATAAGAAAAAACAATCTCGTCGAGCTTATTATGTTATTGCTATTATCCGCAAAATAATAACTATCCTAATTCTCATAACATCTCAAATAAAAACTTTATTAAAATATGTAGCTATTGTAAAAATCCGGGACATATGATAAATGAATGTCGCAAGTCACAATATAACAATAGCATTCGTCGTAATGTGCAAACAGATACTCGCCCGATGACTACGTTACCAAGTCCCAGTGCGCACACACCTAATAGAAATAATATGCATTTATGTGACGCAAAACCATGTACCTCTGGTGCCGATATTTGTAATGAAGATTTAAACTAACTCCGATTTTGGAAAAGTGCCTACCGAAATCGAAAATATTCAAAGGCACAAATAATTATTGCTATTTTACTAACCCTTATACTAATTCCTATACTAAGCCTATGTATAATGATAACAAATTTAATTATAATTATCATAAAAAGTGTTCTTATAATACACCTCAGCGACATCAAATGCCGCCGAGGCTTACTAAATCTTGTAATATTAAAAATACTATTTCTTGTTCTAACTCTACACCTCTGAAACAATATCCGAGTCCATCTTTGACACAAGGTCAAAGTCAAAATACTAATTATTTATTACCTCGGGAAAATCATCCCAGGACATCTCTGAATCAATATCAGAGTCTTAAAAATAATAATAATACTAATTCTTGTACTAATTCTTATACCAATTCTATGTCTAATAATGATGCTTATTCTTATACAAAGCCTACATCTCGAAAAGATATTTCGAGTCATAATAACCCTACCTATGATTTACCTAATAATAAAGGCGAAATACCAACGTATATTATGAACATATCAAGTAAGAAAACATCACTACCCCATGTTTATTTTAAGTCTAATTTTTCGGTTCAACCCTTACGATTACTACTCGATACAGGCGCAAGTGTTTCTATTATAAAAAAATAGAGTTTAAATGGAAAATTTACGCTCTCCAATGAAATCATAAAACTCAAAGGTATAAACAGCACTCAATCTTGTAACGAAACGTTAGGAACATTACTGTTAGATTTTATTTTAGATAATTTTTCCATAAACTACAAATTTCATGTTACATCAGACTATATTAATATTTATTATGATGGAATTATAAGAAGCGATTTCCTTAGTCATTTTAAAGTGAATATTGATTATCATACTTATTCACTTTGTTTTAAATTCTATATCTGTGTCTATCCTTTTTTCGGAAACTACATACATCATACCGGCGCATAGTGAAACTGTTACAAATAACCCATCCGAGTTGCGTCACCTTAAGGATGCACTCATACTAGATCAAACAGTTTGTAATGGTGTTTATTTAGGGAACTGACCAAATAAAATAGTTAACGTTTCCGTCTTAAGCACAACCGAATCGCAAATTAAAATTAAAAAATTTCAAAGTTAAATTAACGCCGATCGATTTTAATGAATATTCCAAATCTTTTGAATCGTATAATAACATAAATACAATTTCAACAACCCACTCTAATCGTGTTCAACGCGTCTGCGAACAAATTCGTCACTCCCATTTAAACTCTGAGGAGAAAAAACTTTTACTAGATTGTTGTTCACAATATTCAAACATATTTTATCTCGAAGGAGACGACCTCACCTGTACAAACGCGATTCAACACTCGATAAATACAGGGAACACCCCTCCTATTCACGTTAAGTCATATAGTTTTTCTCAATGCCATAAAGACTAAGTAGATTCACAATTAAAAAAAATGTTAAAACAAAATATAATTAAGCCGTCAATATCTCCGTGGAGCGCCCCAGTGTGGGTCTTGCCTAAGAAAATGGATGCATCTGGCAAAAAGAAGCGGCGCATTGTTATAGATTATAGGCGACTTAATGATGTGACCATAAATGAAGTTTATCCTATTCCATTAATTAGCGATATATTAGATCAATTAAGACATTCTAAATAATTTTCGACACTTGACTTAGTTTCCAGCTTCCATCAAATTCCTCTCAATCCTAATGATGCTGAAAAGACTGGTTTTAGAGTAATAAACACAAATGGCATTTCCGGCCATTTTCAATTTAATCGAATACCGTTTGGATTAGAAAATACTCCTAGTACGTTTCAACGTCTCATGAACACCGTCCTTTCTGGTCTCCAAGGTCTCCACTGTTTCATCTACTTAGATGACTGTGTTATTTACAGCCACGATCTTCAAAGTCATATAGAAAAATTACGTCTTGTTTTTGACAGGTTTCGACATTCAATTTGAAACTATAACCAGATAAATGCGAGTTTCTTCGACGCAAAGTTTAAGTTAAGTCATGTAATAACTGACAAAGTTGTCTCATATAACTCTGATAAGGTAAAATCAGTATCCAATTATCCTATCCCCAAAAATCCCAAGGAAATTAAATCATTTCTAGATCTAGTAGGCTACTACCGTCGATTTACAGATAACTTTTCAAAAATAAGAAAACCCCTTACGTCATTAGTAAAAAAGAATGTTAATTTTAATTGGACACAAGAACAAACCCAGGCTTTTAATTTGTTAAAAGAAAAATTAACTTCAGCTCCAATATCCCCATTTTTCGCAACCGTTTATTGTCTCCACAGACGCCAGTAACTATGCCGTAGGCGCAATATTATCGCAAGGTCCTATCGGAAAAGACAAACCGATCGCGTATGCCTCAAGAACATTAAATAAACAAGAAGGCAACTATTCAACAACGGAAAAAGAACTTTTAGCTATCCTCTTCGCTGTGAAAACATTTCGTCCCTATATTTATGGTAATAAATTTAAAATAGTCACTGATCACAGACCTTTGGTCTGGCTTTTTAATGTCAAGGATCCAGGAAGTAGATTAATTCGCTGGCGCCTCAAATTAGAGGAATATGATTATGAAATTATATATAAGCAAGGAAAACAAAATTCAAACGCCGATGCTCTTTCGGCCATTCACACCTTAAATTCGAATGTAGTCCTTAATAAACTCAAATATGAATCATATTTTAAAAGCAATTTACTAGTTCCATTTCTACAAATACTGTAATCGAAGAACATTAAGAAGCATTACACCTCTCTAAATTAAATAATATTGTTTGCCCAGTATCCCTCGACTTTGATGAATCTATCCCATATTGTAAAAATATTCTATCACAGTTGCAAAACTCTGAAAGCTTAATAAACTCGGAACGAGAACCTTACACTATCTTTTATATTAAGGAGAATAATAAAACGTTTTATTTCTTATATACAAAAATTCACCATTACGAAAAGTTAACATACCGAAATATTTACAATTTATTAATGCAACTACGCGACAATATTATAACAGGAAATAGCCAAATCACTGACTTAGCTATTTCCGATTTTGCTGACCCGTTCTCCAAATTATCCTATACAAAAATATACAATATAATTGCCTACATATTTCACAATACTAATATTAAAATTCATATATACCGAAATCAAATTATTTACCCTACTCCTGCCGAAATTCCAAGAATTCTCAAAGAAAATCACGACTCAACAATTGCTGGTCACCCCGGAATCAAAAGGATGTTAAACCGCTTAAAAGACCTATATTTTTGGAAAAACATGCGCTTTGACATATAACATTATGTTAAAAATTGTAAGTTGTGCCAAGTAAATAAACCACTAAGAACATGTAATAAGGCTCCAATGGTGATAACTTCTACAAGCACAAAACCATTCGAAAGATTAGCTCTAGATATAGTCGGTCCACTACCCGAAGTTGGTTTGCAAAACTTCAAATTCTTATTAACCGATCATGACCTAACCAAATTTTTATGTGTATATCCAATGATAACTTCCAGCAGTGATGAAGTAGCTCGTACATTAGTTCATTTTTTCCTCTTTGTTCGAAATTCCTAAAACGATATTAACAGATCTCGACACATGTTTCACGTCGGAATTATTTAAACAGGTAATTGAAATATTTAAAATATTATCCTTATATGCTACCCCCTATCATCCACAAACAAATGGTACCATAGAACGTAGCCATGCTACACTCAAGGAATATCTTACATCTTTTGTTAACGAAAACCAGAATGACTGGCATTGTTATTTAGCCACTGCAGTATTTTCCTATAATACCACCCCTCATACCACTACTACATATACACCCTATGAATTATTATATGGGCATAAACCAACAATAACTAATCTTTAAATATAAAAATTACGTATCACGTTGTTTGTCCGCGATGAACTCCTAAACTACTGAACTGATTTCAATTAAATTTGCACACTGTGTGCAGTTTGGTCCAACTTGAGAGATAGGATAGCTTTTATCCCTATAACTGACCCTCAATATTTTTTAATTACGAATTTAGGGATTTCTTATAGGATACAGGGTCGTCGAAAAGGGCAGAACAACATCTGCCTGGCCAGCTAGTTCTTTATATAATACGAGTAATGATACAACTTATCATGAATACATCCGCGCATTACAATATCGCATGAATCTTAGTCGACAAAAGGCATTAGAACACATAATCAAAAGTAAAGAAACGTCAAAAAAATATTATGACACAAATAGTAAAAATATATCCTACAAAACAGGTGATATGGTTTACTTAAAATGTCACCATAGACTTCGCAAAGCCTTATCCCCTATATGGAAAGGTCCTTATAAAATTATTAAACTAAATGGCAAACATAATGTAACTCTTCTCATAGGTCGTAAGCATGTGAAATACCATATTAATGAAATTAAACCTGCTCATCCCTAATTTCACTTTATTTCAGGGCCATAAGCCACCAATTCAACGCTGAAACTCAAATTCTACCTATTTACAATTTACAATTTCGATCAAATAACTAAAATTAATTTTTATAACGATTTTTGGAATGTTCTAACGCATATAGACGTAGTTTTACTTAAGTCACATCTAGACAACATACATTCACTTATAATCAAAACTGCAACTCTCTGCAAAAACTTGCAACTCCGTGGTTTCGTTGAATGTAATGATATCATAAGTCCTATTGAAGCAATAATTAATGTTTTTAACTCAACAATATATAAGCTAAATATGAATGAAAATAAATTAAATTCTCAAATAAATACTTTAAATATTATGTTATCTCAAATTGTCAAAAACAATTATCAATTATCACATATTTGTAAAATATATGCTTTACTTAATATAAATATATAATAGAAAGATCTTTGGCCACTATTTCTAATTTCTTAGATTAATGTATTAAACTCTATCTTATTTTCTGAAGCAAACATTTTACATCCTAGTGTGATGAGTCCTACAAACTTATTTCGCGAGCTATTAAAACACAGTAACTATATAAATAAGCGACTAGATTTTCCAGTACCATTAACATTTGAAAATATACATACACTGATAGATATTTCAAAACTCAAATCTTTTTATTATAATAAAAAAATAATTTTCATATTACGCATACCACTGATCTCTTCTTTAAAGTTCACTTTATACAAATGCATACCCTTACCAACTACTCATAATCCTAGTAATCCTAACTCTTTCGCCCAAATTCAATCCACCAAGCCTTACCTTGGAATAACAGAAGACTTAGTTATAGTTTGTTAGATAATTTAAATGATTGTAATATTATCACAAATGATTATTCTATTTGTCCTTTAATTTCTATATTTTCTACAATAAAGAATACATCTTTTGAAATGAAATTGTTAACTGAAGTAACGTTATCTTTACCATCTCAATGTAACTCTAAACTTGAATATGGACAAATCGATGTATGGTATAAAATAAGTAATAACAAGTTTATCCATGTACAATCTGAAAAATGTAAATTAACTATAAAATTTAATAATATAATACAAGATTTTACTATTTTAGGAACAGGTATCCCAAGTTTAAATGAAAGCTGTATTGCTTTTTCTAAGACAATCCAATTATTACCGTCCACAACTAAAACTATTAAAATTTAAAATAAAAGGAATTTAAACTTTAATATTAAAGAAGACGATTGTTGTAATAAAAAGTTTTAAATAAATGGATTCCCTACTTATCCCCTATATCTTTAACTAGCCTAGACATGGACACTCTAAAATATTCGTATCATTCCTTAAATAATTTAGAAAATGAGATCAATAAGGTTCAAGAACAATCTCACATTATTAAATATGAAGGAAAGAAAGAAAGAAAGAAAAGTTTGTTTGGTACATAAATAAATCGTTTACAAAAATTATTTACAATAAAAAGAAATACAATGTACATGCACCAAATAGGTTTCCACTCAGCATGAGTTCACGGAGTTAGTAAACTTCGTGAATTCGTTGTCAGTGGAACCATAGGAGGATGATAGATGGCGTAACAAACCAGTGATTAATATGTAGCCTCATATAACAAACACAAAAAGCCTCATATAACAAAAACAGAAAGCAAAATAAAACAAAATTAAAAAACAACAAAATAGACAACAAATATGGTAATTACTATTCATCGTTTACATACTTCTTGATTATTTGTTTTATTTTATATGTTTCCTATAGAATGTTTTGTTGCTTTATTAAGAGAAATAACGATTCTTGCTGCTGTATACAAATATTTAACCAGTACAATACACAGCGGATTATTAAACACTAATCAAAGGTTATTAATTCTATTAAGTTAACTGAAGTCTCATCATCAGACGATGATAAAAAAGATTCTATATCCTTACCCAATATGCCGGTGCAAAATCAAATGAAGAACATTTGGTAAATTAAACTTATTAAATCGAAACTTATGTAATAATTAATTACTATATTACTTGACTATACTTATACCATAAAATTTATGTTACATTATAATTTAAGTTTATATTTCTTTTATTTTTTACACTGTGTCTTAGATATTACAATATTAAATGTTTGTATTTGAAATAAAAAAAAATAGTCTTAGAACTAATTCAACACTGAATATTCTACTATTTCATTATTCACTGAATCTTTTACTATTTTCTTGTTTTTTTTTTATAGGATAAGGGTGAGAAACGAGCACACAGTCCACCTGATGGTAAGTGGTTGCTGCGGTCCATAGACATCTACATCTATCCTCTATTACAAATCAAAATGTAGATGCGTTGTCACCCGTGAGGACTAAGATGGAATGCCTCATTTCCAGTAAAAAGGGCCTTCGGCTTTCCTTGTTCATTAAATATTATAAAAATATACTAGTTCAAAATGTCAATAAATAAGTTTAAATAATTTTGTGAAGATATTGTTTCAGAATAGTTTAATTTTACTTTGTCTTTGTATCAACTCAATTTACTTACTTACTTATCGTCACGCACAATCCCTGACGGGGTAGCCAGAGAGAACAGATCGCCAAGTGTCACGATCCTTACATACCTCTTTCGCTTCTTTCAGATTCATTATCTTCTTCATACATGCACGTCTAGGTATCCGAGTACTCTTGACCCTCCCCTCTTCGAGCAGTTTGCTCACATGGTCTTCGAAAGTTAGTCTCGGTCTACCTCGACACCTTTTAATATTAACTTTCGCGCTATATATTTTCTTCACCATTCGGTCTTCACTCATTCTCTCAACGTGCACAAACCATCGAAGCACGCCCTTATCAATTTTTGTGATAAGGTCATCTTTCAAACCTGCCATATTGCGAATCTCTTCGTTTCGCTTCCGGTCGGCCATGGTAACGCCGCACATTTTACGAAGAGATCACATCTCCACTGCATTCAACTTGCTTTTATGCTTCTTCTGGCATATCCAGGTTTCGCTGCCATATAACAAAGTCGGTACCAACACTGCGTTATGTATTGCAAGGCGTGCACTCTTCACTACGCCTTGCCTTTTGAATAACGCAGTCAGGGCACCATTGACTTTGTTCCCGGCAGGGACATGCCTGTCCACATCTAAATCACATCTTCCATCCCGGCTAAAAGCACTCCCCAAGTATACAAATTCATTTACCTGTTCTAGACATTCCTGATTTACCCATATTTCACACTTCGTTCTCTCTTCGTCCCTTTCAAATACCAGAACCTTAGTTTTATTAGCATTCAAGCGGAGACCTTTAATTTCACATTCCTCTTTCATACACGTGACTAACGCCTGCAGTTCTGCCTCTGATGGTGCAATAAGCACTGCATCATCAGCATACAGCAGAAAATTTACTTTATTGTCACCCAATTTCACACCCAAACAGCTTCTGTAAACAGCTGTCGAGATACAGTATGAACAGCCAGGAAGACATGACACAACCCTGTTTTACGCCCGTTTGGACGTTAAACATGGGTGACAGGTCATGCCCTACCCGCACACAGGCTTTACAGTCACAGTAAAGTGACTGCACAGCCCTTAGCAATCGACCATCCACACCATACCCCGGCAACAGTTCGCACATTTTCTTCCTTACAACCTTATCAAATGCTTTCTCAAGATCCACAAAAGCACAGAAAATCCTCTGGTTAACAGCCAGAAGCTTTTCCGTGATCATGCGGAGAGAAAACATTTGATCCGTGCATCCTCTTTCAGGTCTAAATCCGCATTGTGCCTCCCATAGAAATCTTTCCGATTTCTCTTGCATCCTACATGTCAAAACCTTCGAGTAAACTTTACTTGCTAAACTGGTCAAGCTGATCGCCCGATAGCACCCGCAGTCAAAATGTGAACCTTTACCTTTATATAAAGGCACAATGACTGCGGATCGCCAATCATCCGGGACATCCCCCATCCGCCAGCACAAATTGCACAGCAGATGAAAGCTGTCCCAGACGCGAGGCCTACCATACTTGACCATTTCAGCAGTAACTCTGTCTAGTCCCGCAGCCTTACCACATTTCAAACTTCGAATCGCACGTTCAATCTCTTTCATACTGATGACCTCAGTGTCATCGAGGTCCGGGTCTGGCGTACCAGTCTCGGCGTCATCCCCGGATCTATCACTAAGATCATCACACGCATACATTTCTCTATAAAATTCGCTCCATCGCTGCATGACGTCCGATTTGTCTGAGAGGACGTCATTAGATCTCGAAAGCACTTTGTTCATTCTTAAGGCCGTCGCACCACTTCGGGTCCTTCCAACCTCTTTCCAGAAGAGTTTGGAGTTCTCCTTAAAGTTATGCGACAACCTTTCGTCCGCTTCCATTCTACACCTTTCACGCACTTCCTCAATCAATGCTTTCGTGTGAACTTTTTGCAGCTTATATCTTTCTTCCATCTTCTCTCTCATATCCTTATCATTACTAGAGGCCAAGTAGTCTAACCATGCTTTCTTCTTCTTCTTTACAGCTTCTTTCACTTCATCATTCCACCATGCATCTCTTCTTTCAATTTGATTTAATTATATATATATTTCAATCAACTCAATTTGATTTTATAATAATAATAAATATTAAACAATTCTATTTGACTATTTTATGATTATTTTTCTATTCAAATTATTTCTAATTTTCACTGTATTATTTGTTAGACTCTGCTAATCCCTTATTTAAAAAAGGATGAGCTCCGTCAAAAGGGGGGAGATGTTATGTCCAACCCTAGTTAGTTGAAAGCGCTGACTCGATTATTTTATTAAGTATAAAAGCGTAGTGTTTGAGGCAATTGATGCAGTGCAGCTCCAACCCATATTAAGTGCATATCGCACACGCATTTTAATATTGGGGAAATAAACCAAAAGAACTTCCGGGATTGGTTGTAAAAGTTTTTTTTTAAAAAAACCTTTAGAGCGGCCCTCCTAACAGTAAGCAAGAGAGCAAGTATAACCTCCGCTCTCACACTTTTATTATTTTTAACAATTCACCTCTAAATATTTTAAAATGTTAATTTGATTTTTTTTAATATAAAAAAGCAATATTTACATAATACTTATTTTTATCAACAATATTAAAAACTATAATAATAATTAAAATAAACTAAAACTAGAAAATTAAATATCATATAGTCCTACTCCCCGCGGTATCGTGCAAAGAACGCTGGCTGCGTTTCCCCGCTGAATGGCTATACTTAGCCTTTGAGTCAGGAAAGAACCAGCCCTCTTATCTCTAGCAGCAACGACCAGCCGCGGATTGAGTTCCTTTAGGAACTTCACCGCACGTGGACCCCACAGACCGATTGTCTCTATAGCAAATGGCACAAATATGTAGTCATCTCTCAGAGACTCATACTTGCGCCACTTACTCAGTTCAGCTACCTCTGATGCCGCCCCGGCTCTAAACGAGGTACCCCTAAGATGAGAGGCCGCCAGAGTGTCTACGCAAGTAGCATCCCACACTAGGGCTTTACCTCTCTCCCAAGGGACCAATGTCATACCGTCGGGTCTCTTGCCATCAACTCTAAATATTCCACAAGGCTCTAAAACCTAGGGAACATTTATAGAGACAAGAGCCCTTCAGATGACATCGTTCAAAGAACTATGTCGTGAAAACCTACCAGCGCTTTTCTTACATGAAAGTCCGTGGAGCCCAAACTTGTCGACGCTGCTACCACAGGGACACTGATGGAGTTGACAAATCGCCGCTCCTAGTCGGATTCCTACGGCAATGCGTAAGCTTTCTCCATCAAGTAATGTGCCTAGATAACTTGATGGTAAAGCGTGTAACCAGTGACTAGATTCCTTAGTCGAAACAACTAGAATGCGTGCCTTATCTTGGTAACTATGGAAATTATGAAACAAATCCTTCTGCACGCCCTGTACCAACGGAATATCCCACTGTTTTTGTTGGTTAACTTCCAGTGGAACATTTTCACCAGGACAGAGCGTTTTCCATTTCTGCCCTGCCTCCGTAGCAAAGCATAGGTCTACTTTATTATTTAAAATTATATTACACAATTCACTGACACAATGCGCGGAAGCAAGGAAAGCAAGCAATGCAACGCTAGAAAGATTTCTCACACCAATGCCACCAAATTTTATAGGTAAAGTAGTTTGAGTCCAGGCTGTTGTATTTAAAGTTAAATTTAGAATTTTTTCTATAGCTATTTTAAGATTATTATCAATATCTTGTAAAATATCCGAACATTTCCAGACTTGACTCGAGCGGAGTAAGTATGTAAATCTAGGTACAAGAAGACAATATTTTAAAATAGTAAGAGCTATGTGGGGGTTTAATTTATACAATTTATCAACGTGGTTTAAAAACTGATCAATT
The DNA here is from genome assembly GCA_033319125.1 of Parnassius glacialis. Lineage (NCBI taxonomy): Eukaryota > Metazoa > Arthropoda > Insecta > Lepidoptera > Papilionidae > Parnassius > Parnassius glacialis. The sequence goes on along the minus strand of JAVANC010000007.1, from coordinate 7,846,634 downwards.
TTTTTTTAAGACAGGTTTAATACTATCGAAAAACAACGGGGCACCTAGCAGGTATAGTGATTCTGTTCTCACAGTTTTTATTCCTGGATAAATAGGATTAAAATTTTTAATTAAAGTGTCTGTATGAGAAGTAGATAAATTATTAGAAAAAAATATTTCACATTTATTGCTATTTGGTTCAAGACCAATATTTTTAAAATTTTGAAAAATATGAGTAAGATCACTGAGGACGTCATCTGCTCTACCTCCCAGTGTACCGTCGTCTAGGTACCAGACACTCAGCTTCGATTTCAAATTTGAAATAATGGGTTGAATTCCCAAACTGGAAAGTGCTGGACCCAGTAGGTCACCCTGCTGAACACCGACAGCAGAATCGATAACATGGTTTTCGTAAAATAAGTTAGTATTTTGACCATAACATTGCCAAACGTAATGATAAATTTCTGGGTTATTGTTAGCCACTTCTTTCAGCAAGGTTACCCTATCTATAGAGTTAAAAGCATTCCTTCGGTCAATCTTCACAAGAACATCTGCATCAGAGTTTGTTAAAAAAGTACGCACTGAATGTACCGCCGCCTCACAGCCACCTCTAGTGCCAAAGCCTAGTTGAGTAGGCTGAAATTTGGTCTTAAGGTTAGAGATTATGTGCCTGCAAGCTAATTTTGAAGTTAAGCGTCGAAATGTGAAACCAACGGCAATAGGACGGATACCGTTATCCTTTTTTCTTTAACAGTGGTAGAGCCACGCGGCGGCTTTTGCTGTCGTACGGATGGGCCGGCTCGAACCGGGGTGGTACCACGACCTCACAGAAAACCAGCGTGAAGTAGAGGTTTGCCTCTGCGTTTCGCTTCGTGAGTGCAGGTGGCCAGAGGCACTTTTTACTGGAAATGAGGCACTCCATCTTAGTCCTCACGGGTGAAAACGCATCTGCATTTTGATTTGTAATAAAGGATGGATGTAGATGTCTATGGGCCGCAGCAGCCACTTACCATCAGGTGGACTTTGTGCTCGTTTGTCACCCTCATCCTATAAAAAAAAACAAAAAAAGGCACATAATCTTGCCCCATATAAGAATGGAATGAAATTTGGATTAACATTACCAGAAAGCATAAAGTTACATAATTTTGTAATGTCTTTAAGAAGTACTCCGCCAGCGTCACCGGCAGAAGCGCTTACAACATCTTTAAGATGTTGAGGCGTAATTCCGCCAATGCCGCCAGCAGAGCTATTCGAAAATGACATAATTACTTCTAAAGTGTCTTTTTCAGAAATTTGTAAAGGTTGCATAGAAGTCTTGGGAGGCAGTGACGAAGAGAGAGACGAAGGCTCTCAAGTGTTTCGACATTACGAGGAGCCAGGATGTCGTCTGAGAATAAAATACGGGATGCATTTTTTAAATCGCCATTCATTACTTTGGACTCAACCACTTTTTTTAAATCAAATTTTGGACGTGGTCGAGATAAAAGAGTATTAATTAGGTAATCTAAATTTTGAAAAGATGTCTCTTTTAGTTGAGACGTAATTGATTTATTTATTGTTTTATCAAAATGAAAATGGGAATACGCGAAAGTAAATAATTTTTGCCAACTATTTTCACTATTAGTGAAACAATTTTGAATAGTGCATGACAATGCTTTAGCAAGCTGCATCCTCGCATCTCTAGGAATTCTTTTAACCACTGGTACATTACAATAATAATTGTAAATTTTCTCCGAAAAAAGGGAAAAATTTGTGTCATTAGAGGAATTGCTAATAGAGTTATGAATTTCTACGGCAGGCTGTGAAGCCGAAATACTTTTACTGTGGCATTGTTTAATATGTATATTTAAACCCCTTTTACCTTTAAACAGCCTACCGTCAGCACAATTTTGACACTGTAGGAAATCTGACTGTGAGTGTAGCGGAGCAGAGATATTCATTAAAAAATCTAAACAGATCTCTATGACACTCAAAAGTCTTTATATTACATATTCGTATTAACTTGAAAAGTGCTGTACCCCGCATCTTTCCCTGAAACAATCATTTACGGCCTAAATAAAAGTACTTTACTCTATAAATGAAATATTATCACATTACTTCCCTGGATTTATTCCATATTGCATAAAATTGTATGTAGTCGTTACGCTATGACAGTTGTCAACGGCGCAGCAGAAATATTTTCCTTTATTAATTAGTATAAGTCTCAAATCAAAAAATTATTATTATAACAACTCTCTTATATATTTTCTGATCTTTTTGTTGAAATTTGTAAGCCAGAATTGGCCTCCAAATAACAAAATAAAATAAGATAAATATACGTAGCTTTTGACAGTGAAACATTTTTTCACTGTCAAAATAATTCCTCTAGAATAATTTAATACTTGTTTATAGGCAAACATTGAAATTTTTGTAGGATTTTATTATAAACATAAGTTCATAAATTAATTACTAATTCTGTGGAGCTTATTTTTGTTCCTAGTTTTTAAATATGTATGAAAATTTTACGTTACATATTCATAAATATAATATTGCGAAGTTAATAATTGTTTGTTAAGTTAATATGTTTATTGCTTATAAGCATTCCCTGAGAGAATTTTTACAATTTACTTTTAGTGTAAGATATTAATTTACCGTACGACTCTCTTTTGCAAAACAAATATTATGTCTAAAATGCCAGTAGCGTTATCAAATAGCAAAATCCCATAAGACATTATGTCATAATGTAACTAAAATAAACTAATCAAGCTACGTCTCCATCTATGATACTTTTAATCTTTCTTATAGCATATGCTGCAGAACTTAGTTTGCTTGCTAATTTAGATATATTGGAGCCACATTAAAGCTTCGCGTCAATAGTATTAACAAGAAAAACTGTGGTATCCACAAGATTCAACTCCTCCCCATTAAAGAGAACATTGGTATGTTTAAAATAAGGTAATGTAAATTTAATACATTTTGTCTTATTTTCGTTTAAAAGCAAATTGTTGAAATTAAACTAATGTACCAAATTCAATAAAGCATTATTTACGTCTTTATAATTAATTACCTCCCGTTTGAGTTTGAAAATCAAAGAGGTATAATCAGCAAATAATACTATATTATGATTGTCCCCTACTAGAAAAGGTAAGTCGTTGATATAGATTAAGAACAGGAATGGGCTAAGAATTGATCCATTAATACTAACTATCTGGAAGAACGTTTACCATTGATAAAGACTTTTTGAGTTTTGTAACTTAAACATGAAATAATAATCTAAGCGCAATATTTGTAACACCGTAATGTTATGGTTTCCTGATTAATGTCTCACGATGAACACAATCGAAAGCCTTACAAAGATCACAAGAAACACCTAAGGTATCTTGTGTATTCACAAGATACCTCAGGTGTTTCTTGTGAACTTTGTAACTATTCTGCTAGGCATTAAAAATATATTTTATAAGCTCAAAACCGGCGTTAATCTTCGAGCGATCCCTTGTAAAACCAAATTGATTTTATGTAGTAATTTTATTGTATTTTTTTACAATTAATCAGAAATTTTCTTTCATATATTTTACTGAAATTTATGTACTTAACTACGTCCAAAATTAGCGGGGTTCAATGTACTACCAGATTTAAACATAGGTATTACTTTACTATGTTACATCAAATACGGAAACATCTGATTCGATACTACTATTTAAAATAATAGCAAGATGAACTTTAATTAAATCTATTATGGACGCAATAACGATAAAGGAAATTCCCCTAAATCTTAGGTTTTTTTTACATTACTCGTGGGTTTTGATATCTAAATTATTTAAAACAGGTATTAACATTTTGTTTGAGTTATGACGCGGCGACAGTTGGACAAGTATTCAATGACTCTGTCGTCAAGATATAAGAATTTTAGTAAGTGAAATATCATCAATTGTGTTTCCGATTATCGTCACTAATTGGTGCTGTTTTTGTTCCATACAAATTGTAATTAATGTAACGCGATCGAACACGTAAGAAAACTCCCACTAGGCACGCAGTTCCTTCTCGAAAGGTCAAAATTACCACTCGCATATGCAAAATACTTGAAACAACCAATCACGAGCGTTACCGTTCTACTATACTAGTCAATATTCGATGGTCGATAACGATGACATAATAAACTCGCAATAACGAATTGTATTTATATGTTGGCGCTGTTCATATTCCATACAAATCGTAGTGATAATACAATAAAATATTAACGCGATCAAATACGGATAAAAGCACACTAGGTACGCAGCTATTAGACGAGTAGAGTCCGACACGATTTTTTAATCAAGCGTATGGTCAAACTTCCAAGGAAACCGTACTTCCGTACAAAATATTGTGCTACTAGAGAAAATTTTCTTTGTCGGGCCAGCCGCACGTGGGACATGTATTCTAGAATTGTGAGCCTATCAATTGTTAAACTGAAGAAAGTTACTTGCTTTTTTATAGCAGCAAATGTGACACGGGCGAAGCTATCGCTCGTACAAAATTCATATGCTATGCTCGCTCCAGTAAAAAGAGTATCTGGTTCTCGTCAACGGTATGTTACTATTTAACACTGGTATTTCATACGAGTGAATCCCTTCCCCGGCAAAGACTCATTCGTGTTGCAGACATTATATACTAATGGATGGGTTTACTACGAAAATTTCGTCATGCTTACAAAATGTTTCATTAGCATAAACCATTACAAATTTATTGTTATTCACCTATATAATGCTAAACAATAGTATGCCCGCATTAAAATAAATGATTTTCAACCTTTTTACTTACGTAATAAAAATAAAGACTGAACTAACATGTTCTAATAGTATATATACTCGTTTTAATTTAATCGGAATTGCAAATTTTACCCGACATTAACTATAACTGGTTTACGCATAAGCGTTGAATTGGAAATCGTCCTTGTTGACAAATATATTGCGAAGATATTATGTTATGCGCAAACGCGAATAAAATCTCTCAATCATTGTCGAAATCCTTGTTTGTAATTATCATCATCATCATCATCATCTTCTCACAGCCCTTCATAAGTCCACTGCTCAATATAGGCCTCCCACAAGAAATGCCACAATGCATCGACTTGTTTAATTTATGTTCATATAGACAATCTTTATTTTGTACATTTTACAGATAATTATGAAAAGGAACAAGGAGGAATGAAACAAGAAATCCATATATTTTGGCATTCAATTCCATCATTTACGTCATCATTAAATCTTTTCACTGCTTAACATACGATTCCACAGTTAATTTCATAAGGGGGATTTTCGCCATAGTTTTCACGCTTGGCAGCCAGTTTGGCAAACCACTTTTCTTTTTTTATATAGGATAGGGTGACAAATGAGCACACAGTCCACTTGATGGCAAGTGGTTCCTGTGACCCATAGACGTCTACATCTATCCTCAATACAGAATTAAAATGCAGATGCGTTGTCACCCGTGAGGACTAAGATGGAATGCCTCTTTTCCAGTAAAAAGGGTCTCCGGTCCTTTACACTACACAATACACTAATACTTTACACACATACGAAACACAGCAGTGTTAAGCTGCTATTTTGCGCTGGTATTCTGTGAGAGCGTGGTCCTTCCCCGGTCGAGCCAACCCATTCGTGTTACAACTACACTACTAATATAGCTGCAGCATGGCTCTACCATGTTTAAAACTTACTTAATATTTATCTCCTATTCTTCCCTAACGGCACGACACCCGTGGGATAACATAGGGTAGTGGATTTACTTATGAGGTCACTTTAAAACGAAGCATACAATTTAAATCATTTGAATTTGTTGTTGCTTGTTGTAAAAGAAATATCAAGTCGCGAAAAAGTATTTCAAAGTTTTATCCAAAGAAACTGTACATAATGACAGCGGCAATAATAGACGTCATAGATTTTTTTTAATTAGCCGATCATTACGTACTTTAAATGGTGTTAGGTCGGGGAAAAAGTTTCTTCGTATATTGTTTGTATAAAATTGAAGAAAAATATCATTGGTTGTACTGTTTGTATTCGGTTGCACTGTTTATATCTGGCTGCTTTTAATATTATTACATATAGATCATTAAGAAAAGAAAAATAAAAATTAATTAACACTTTGCCGCCATTTTCCAAATGTTTTTCTGTCCTCCAAAATGAGTGAATCTAACGAAGAAATTCGATACATTCTGAAGTTTTATTACAAAAAAAGGGAAAAATTCAACTCAAGCCGCGACAAAAATATATGACGTTTATGAACCTAATGCAGTGTCAGTAATAGTAGCATAAAGTTGGTTCAAGCGTTTTCAGTTCGGGAATATTGATGTCAAAGTTGCCACTCTCTGTGGTCGCCCTCATATGGATAAAATCGATGGCGTTTTTGAATAAGTGGAGCAAGATCGGCAAGTCAGTAGTTACGACATAGGCAATGAATTGAGGATTCACCACAAAATAGTTTTCACCCATTTGAAAAGGTCTAGTACAAAAAAGCTCCATATTTGAGTACCAAACGAGCTCACAAAAAAAAACCTTATGAATCGTGTTCTCATTTGCGATTCTTTATTGAAACGTAATGAAACCGAACCATTTTTGAAAATATTGATCACTAGTGATAAAAAGTGAATCGCCTATGACAACAATGCGTGAAAAGGAATGGCCCTTTTCCTGGCCTGTTAAAAATTAAAACCTATTACCTAAATAAACCTAAATATAAACAAAAAAACAAACAAAATTATACCTAAATAATTATGAAATATATACCTATTATAACAGAAAATAATAAATAATAAAATTGTAACTTATATAAAAAAAATATGTAATTTGTTCATTTAATGGGAATGTTTCTTATGGAATAGTTTCTTCATCACTAGAATTGTCTATTAGAAGCAAATAAAAATGAATGAAAAATATTTGAATACTACTTAATAAACAATACCTAAACTACACACCTGGTTTAACTTTTGTTGTATAGTTGACTTAATCGTGGCAGGAATTAGATGTAGCCGGTTGTCGATAGGTACGTTAAAATGTTAAATAATATCGCGTTATATAATTATTCGGCTAAAGGTAAAAAATAAAAATTAACATTATGTTGAACATAAGCCTACTAACAAAACTAAATCTAAGTTTAGCCGGCTAATCTAGAATTTATTTTAATAATTATATTAGACGTAGCCTAGCATTTATAAAACGCCTCATTGATACAGAGTAAGATACAACTGTGAGGGGGGAATGCTTTTTCTTAAGAAAAATCATTCGGCATAGCGCAACCCATCAGTAACCTGAAGTGAAAATTAGCTGGTCACATATTTCGAAGGAGTCATAACCGATTAGTAAGAAAGATTCTCGAGTGACAGTCTCTAAAAGTGTATTTATTTATTTATTTATTCATAGGACACCGACAGTGCACACATTATTACATTTTCTTGAACGTGGGCTTAATCTAGGGACTGATGTGTGCACCCTTATAGGTGACAAAGCATTACCTCTCCATTGTACCACTCCACTATTACTAATCGGTAACTAAATTTAAACTTTAAACTAAAAACTGTATTAATTTTATAACCTTTAATTCGTTCCTTTTTAGTTGTTGCGATTGAAGAGCACTATGATCAGCAAAAAGACAAAAAGTCTCAGCTCTTAAAAATTTTGCAATTTGTTGGAAAATAATAACAACGCGTTCATCATCCCACATTAATCATGGATTGGTAAGGGATATCCTAAAAAGGATATACCCGTGTAGTGGCGGGTAAGAATACTCACTACCCCATATCTTCCCGTGGGTGTCTTAAAAGGAGACATAGGGAAACTGAGGCAGAGGATGGGCAGCAGCATCTTTCTGATAACAGCAAAACAACAATAAAAAAACTGCGGTTGCCAACCTGCTCGCCAAGCGTGGCAACTATGGCAATATACCCCCCATGAAAGTAACGAAGAGACGGCCCCCAGTCCCCGGCGGCCAAGCTATTCCTGGCTACAATGGCGACCATGGTAACGGCGGGGCAGGGGGTGCTAAGAATCTCCAGTGGAGGTTCGGTTGCCACCTACGACGACTCGACCTGGCAACATATAACGCACGCACCCTGAGGACTGACGAGAAGATTCTGGAGCTGGAATAAGAGATAGACAAGTTGCGCTGGAATGTCATAGGATTATCCGAAATCCGAAGACAGGGGGAGGACACGGTAATCCTCGAATCCGGCAACTTGTTCTATCACCGGGAGGGCGACCATCTGTCCCAAGGAGGTGTCGGATTTATCGTCCACAAGTCTCTCGTTAACAACGTTGTAAAGATTGGGTGTGTGTCGACGAGGATTGCGTACCTTATACTCAGAATCACCAAACGGATTTTGCTGAAGGTCATGCAGGTTTACGCACCAACCTCGGCACACCCCGATGGGGAGGTGGAAGAAATGTATGAGGATATCTCTAGAGCCGTGCATTCCTCCAAAACCCACTATATGGTGTTAATGGGAGACTTAAACGTAATACAAGGCACAATAGAGAACTGTCAGCTGAAAGTAGGGAAATTCGGAATATGGCACCGGAACCGAAGGGGCCAGCAGCTGGCCGACTTCATGGAGAAAGAGGGACTCTTCATGATGAACTCTTTCTTCCAGAAGCGGCCCCACAGGAAGTGGACCTGGTCGAGCCCCGACGGTTCGACAAAAAATGAGATTGACTTCATTATGACGACCAAACGACAACTATTCAGTGATGTCTCAGTGATCGCGAGGGTGAAAACAAGCAGCGATCACCGAATTTTAAAAAGCACACTGAACCTAAACGTTAAGTTGGAGAGGTCACGTCTAACGAAGTCAACGCGCCGTCCCCCTCGTGCCTCCAAAGTCCCGAAACCTTTCAGCTCGAGCTACAAAACCGTTTTCAGTGCCTAGAAGACTGCAATGCACTGGACGATATGAATGAAAAGCTCGTGGAAACTGTCCATGCGGTCGGAGCTATGTTTTGCAAGACCCGCCGCAGAAGAACACAAAAACTCTTCGATCACACTCTTAATCTCATGGCTGTTAGACAGGATATAAAGCTGCAGTCTTCAGTAGATTTGACAGCATACAGGCAACTAAACAGACAGATCTCCAAATGCATGCGACGGGACTTACGCAACTATAATACTGCTCGTATTAAAGAAGCGATAAAGCGGAACCAGGGCTCCACAGTCTTTGCTAGAGATCTGTCTGCCAGAATAGAATAGAATAGAATAGAATAATTTTTATTTAATATTGATTATTACATTATTCTTATTGAAAGTCATTTTTTATTTACCACTGGTTCGGAAAATACCTCTGTCCTGGGAAGAACCAGCAAGAAACCCAGCGGGAATTTTTTTTTTCAAACATATTTCACTTAACAATTATTTCATTTATACAATTTTTAAATGATTTTTAATAGAACCAGCATGGTGGCGATCACCTTATTCCCAGGGTTTATTTTCATTCATGTATTCCTTGATATTATAATAACCCGTTTTGTACAGTTTTTCTTTAATACAACTTTTAAACTTGTTGAAAATTAAAGAGGTATCGTCAGCAAATAATACTATACCGTTATTGTCCCCTACAAGATAAGGTAAGTCATTAATATAGATTAAAAACAGGAATGGGCCAAAAATCGAGCCCTGAGGAACGCCCATTAATACTACCGATACGGAGGAACCTTTACCATTGATCACGACTTTTTGAATTCTGTTACTTAAATATGAAGTAATAAGTCTAAGCGCTAAATTTTTTACACCGTAATGTTGTAGTTTCCTGATTAATGTTTCATGATGAACACAATCGAAAGCCTTGGAAAGATCACAGAAAACACCTAAGGTATCCTGTGAATTCTCCCAGGCATTAAAAATATATTTTGATAAGCTCAACACCGGCGTCAGACGTCGAGCGACCCCTTGTAAAACCAAATTGGTTTTTATGAAGTGATTTATTTGAATAAAAAAAAATTAACAATTCATACAAAATTATTTTTTCAAAAATTTTACTGAGAGTTGGTAGTACAGAAATAGGTCTAAAATTAGCGGGGTCCAATGTACTACCAGATTTAAATAAAGGTATTACTTTACTATACTTCATTAAATCAGGAAACACACCAGAATCGAAACAAGTATTAAAAATAATAGCAAGATGAGGTGCAATTAAATCTATTATGGACGTAATAACTGTCACGGAAATCCCCCACAAATCTGCGGTTTTCTTTACATCAATGGTTTTGAAGTATTTTACAATATCTTGCGGTAATACTTTTTCAAGTCTAAATTCTTTTAAACAGATATTAACATTCTGTTTGAGTAATGACTCGGCGATAGTTGAAAAAGTATTCAAAGACTCTGTTGTCAAAATAGGAATATCAGTGAAATATTTCTCAAACACCGCTGCGACTTCTTGATTTGATTTAGTCAATTCATTGTTAATTTTTAAGTGATAGTTTGAGTTACGATGTTTTTCTTTACCGGTTTCGCTGTTAATTATACTCCACGTCATTCCAAATTTATTCTTAGCCGTCTCAATTTTGTTGCTAATATGTAACGATTTGGCTGTGGAGCAAACTTTTTTAAACATTTTAAAATAATTTTTGACATATTCTTTAGAAGCATCAGAAGGATTATATGATCTTTCATGGTAAAGGTCATATAACCTTCGTCTGCTTTTATGGATTCCCACTGTCGACCACTCATTAAATGCCTTGCGACTGTTTCTGGAGAATGTTTTAGAAGTAAATGTTTTTTTAAATTCATTGCTTATAAGGGTAAATAATTCTCCATATAAAAAGTCTGCATTGTTCTCATAAGAAAGCGATGGAAGGTTTTTTACCATATTACTTATAAATCTCTCAAGGCATTTGCATTAATAGGAACAAACACAATTTTCTCAATTTCCTGTTTTTTGTGCATATAAGGTAATGAAACCAGTTGTCCACAGTGATCTGAACTAAGTTTTTGAATTATTGACTTGTTGATTAGTACAACACCTGTAAAAATATTATCAATACAAGTTGCACTTCACCCAGGAATACGTGTAGCTTCAAAGAATAAATTATCAAGATTATAGGATTTGAACAAAGATCAAAATTTAATACTGATGGAAGAAGTTTCCAGGAGATTGATATTAAAGTCTCCACACACTACAAGAGATTTATTCTGTTTATTAAGCTTAACTAAAACGTCTTCCATAAATTTTTCAAATGTATCATAATTTGAACATGGGGGTCTGTAAACACTGACAACAATAAGGTGCTCAAGCTCAACACATGTCATTTCTACAGTACGCTCAACAGAGAGGCTCACAATGTCTTTACGTTATTTACATGATAAGGATTTATTAGCTAATATTAAGGAGCCACCACGTAATTTAGTATCTCTATTGAACGAACTGACCACCTGGTGATTACTGAAATTAAATATGGAGTTGTAATTTTTCAACCAATGTTCAGTAATACATAAAATATGAATAAGGTTACTATTTAAAAATAATTCAATTTCCAGTTCTTTGCCTAACATACTTTGTATATTTTGATGCACCAGGTTAATATAGTTTTTATTATTGCTATTTTGTGAAATTACACAAGGAAGTATTGTTGAATTGTATTCTAAGGTATTTAAGTTATCTTTGCTAGGGATTACCTCTATTGTCTTATTACCTAATTTAAATTACTTGGAACTAATTCCAAATCATTTGTGAAATTATATTTCTGCTCAATAAAAGCAGGTGTTAAGGTAGCCAATAATTTGGCTGGGTTAAAATATAAATAATGAGATAGATTTGCTACCAGTATTAAACTAAACTTTGATAGGTAATACGTATCTCTTGTCAAAAACTTCTTAATTAAATTATTAATATTAACTAAATGAAATTTATCATTATTATTCTTACAATTAAATGTCAAATTTAAGTAATTATTACATGTCGAATTATGCATCATTAAATTTAAATTATATCTTAGTTTATTTTCCTGTGGCCACCCCTCTATGTAAGGCAATGTAAACAAGATAACTTTAACCACATTTATGTTATTGAGATATTCAATATATTTTTATAATTGATTCTTGTTCATATTGCCTCTTCTCCCAACAAAAATTATTAATATACTATAAGGGGTAAATTTACTAGTTAAAATTTTATTCATATTATCACTGAATGATGCTCCAGGTATGCAGTAATTACTTATCCGTTGCCTTTTTAAGCAGTTAAAGAAAGAAAGATCCAACTGTAGAAGCTGAAGACCGAGTGTGGCAGCATCGCTTCCGGGGCACCTGAGATTTTGAGTGTGATTGAGAGGTTCTATAGGCAGCTGTACACATCATCGTTGGAGCCACATGTAAGTGTAAGCAACAATCCTAGAGCGATTCTTACTATTCTGATGATATTCCGGACGTCAGTCTGAGCGAGATTAGAATGGCTCACCAGCAGCTTAAAACGGCAAGGCCCCAGGCGAGGATGGAATTACAGCCGAGCTTCTGAATGCGGGTGGGAAACCGGTACTTGAAGTTCTTCAGAAGCTCTTTAATTCCGTCTTCCATGGTGGCACTACACCGGAGGCATGGAGCAGAAGTGCGCTGGTCATATTCTTCAAGAAAAGTGACAACGCTCTCTTGAAGAACTACAGACCGATTTCCAGTCTGAGCCGCGTCTACGTGCTGTTTTCCAGAGTCATTACGAATCGTCTTGCGCGCAGGCACAAAAGCAGGGTGACGTGATATCCCTGAAACTCTACACCGCTGCATTGGAAGACGTTTTCAAGCTTCTGGACTGGAAAGGATACGGTATTAACATCAATGGCGAGTATTTCACTCACCTTCGATTTGCCGACGATATAGTCCTTATGGCAGAATCACTGGAGGACCTTAGCACTATGTTCAATGACCTCAATAGTGTTTTTCAACGGATATATCTTAAGATGAACATGGACAAAACAAAGATCATGATGTTTAATGTCCATGTCACACCTATGCTGGTAGTTGTTGGGAGCACTAAGCTCGAAGTTGTGGACGAGTATGTTTACCTGGGATAAATAGTCCGACTAGGAAGTCCAACTTCGACCAAGAGGTCAATCGGCGGATTCAACTCGGTTGGGCAGCGGTCGGGAAATTACGGCACATCTTCTCGTCAGGTATATCTCAAAACTTGAAAACAAGACTGTACAATCAGTGCATGTTGCCAGTGATGACCTATGGTACTGAGACGTGGTCCTTCACTGCTGGCCGGATGAGGAAGCTCAAGCTCGCTCAGCGAGCTATGGTGAGGGCTATGCTCGGAGTTTATTTGCGTGATAAACTTAGAAATGAGGATATCCGCAGTAGAACCAGAGTGACCGACATAGCCCAATGGATTAGTAAGCTGAAGTGGCAATGGGCCGGCCATATAGCTCTAAAAACCGACAACCGTTGGGGAAAAAAGGTTCACGAGTGGCGGCCTCGTACCGGCGGAGGAAATGTGGGGCGTCCCCCCACTAGATGGAGTGACGACCTGGTAAGATATGCAGGAAGTCGATGGATGCAGGTTACTCAGGACCGTGCTTTCTGGCATTCCTTGGGGGAGGCCTATGTTAAGCAGTGGACTTGTGAAGAGCTGTAATGATGATAATGATCCTAAAAAGAAATCACGAAGCTTCATTTTTGTGATAGGAGTAAAGAATTTGGCCAAGGTTAATTAAGACATTATCTTGGATCGTGTAGTAAAACTTAGCAGTGATACACTTTTCAATAAATAACGGGGACTTTTAATGCTCTTTGTAACAAAAAAGAAACAACTCAATCCTGTAATAATATTACACATTTAAGAGCTGAAACTTGCACTCGTACATTCTAGATATTAACCCGTGAGATTACAAATTGTAGTCAATACAGGCCCTGACTTAAACGCTTCTCTGACATTGAATTAGTGACTAAATTCTTAATAAGGACAGTACATCAATACATGGATTTATATATGGATATCAATGCTAAATATGACTTAACTTTTAATAAAGTTTTTGACTAATCGCTTAGACCTCGATACTTATTTAAGTCAAGCCGATCTATCAAAAAACACTCTTTAGTACTGCTTTTGTTAATTTGCCAGTACTGTATACATTAAAGACAAATCTTCAATACTTCCATTCCATGGGAGAAACCCATGTTCAGCAGTTGAATTTGAAGGCTCATAAAAAGAAATAAATATTAAAACTAAAATGTAAACTCAGAACGTATGTATGTGCATTTGTATCTAAACATTGAACAATTTATTGGAAGCATTTTTCAAAATCACTAATTAAATCTACTTAGTCTCAAGCATTGAAAGCATTTAGTAATCAATAAAATTACAGAGGATATTTGACGTTTCAACGCTTATGTGAAATATAGCCTGAGTTATGAACTTACAAGAGCTACTGCAGAGTCAGATCAATGTATTTATGTTAATTAGAAATCGTATAAAAGGCGTTTCTGTGTCCTTGCGTAGTGTTTATCAAAATTTGCGTCAAATTAAGTGTCTATTAATAATCTTATTGTACTGAAATTTGATCGCTTAATTCTATTGGAATAAATTTATTCAAATTTAATAAAAAATAATAAAATAAATCAGACCCTTTGCGTCTTTCGTTAACGGAAGGAATTTAATATAAACATAAATTATTCATCAATTGGATTCTACAGACATTTTGATAAATAGACGACAACTTTACTAATGTTTAAGCCTACCAGATCCTGCTTTATAATAATAGCAATTTCATTTTTGTTTTTTTTTTCTTCTTCAAGTAGTTGACCATGGGCTACAGGCGCCTCTTACAATCGGGTGGACTGTTAGCTTGTTTGGAACTACTCTAAATATATATATATTTAACACGAAATTTTACATTTATTTTATATTTTATCCTTTTTTATAATCGCCATTGACCTGTAAAAGTCAATTGCCGGATATCAGCCACTCCCATCGTAGGGAAGATTTCACTTAATCGTTATAGAAGTAGTGACCAAACTTTTCAAAATTGGTTCTGTTTCATTACTTTTCAATAGAGAATCGCCAATACTCGTATGTACACGAGTCATTACATTTTTTTTTCAGTTATTTCAATTAAATATCGAGCTTTGTACATAGCCAGACTTTTTCAAATGGATCAATACTACTTTGTGGTCAATCCTCAATTCCTGGGCTATGTTGTAACTACTAATGTGCCGAATTTGCTCCTTTTTTATACAAATGGCATCAACTTCATCTCCGTATGAAGGTGACCAGAGCGAGCTGCATCTTTGACATCAAAATTCCCGGACTAAAAACTCATGAACCAACTTTGTGCTACTCTAACTGACTCTGCATTAGGTCCATAAACGTCTCAAATTCTTTTTTTTTTGCGGTTTGAGCGAATTTTTTCCTTTTTTCTAATAAGACTTCAGAATGTATTGAATTCCTTCATTGGGTTTACTCACTTTGGCGGACAGAAAATAATTGAAAAATGGCGGGAAAGTGTTTCTAAATGTTTATTTATCTTTTTCTTAATTTTCCACATGTATTGATATTAAGACCAGCCAGATACAAACAGATTTTTCTTCAATTTTATACAAACAAAATAAGAAGAAACTTTCCCCCGACCTATTATAATTCTTCTGTACGTGTGTTTGTCACTGAATTCCTCCTAAACAGCTGAACTGATTTTGATAAAACTATTTGTGTGTATTGGTCTCTGAAGGGCTTCAGTTCACAATTAAACCCGGTGAGTGGCGCTGTTGCCGAAATCTAGAAATCATCCAAGCATAGCCAGGGTGAATATCTACGCAATTATTCAATTATAAACATTAGAAATAACTATTCAATCACACCTCTTATAGGAGAGTTATCTATCTTCCACCTTAAAAATAATAAATTATAGTCAAGTTACTACTTACCAAGTGGAGTCTTTGGGATAATTATACAAATGATATATTTTTATTTGTTCTATTATTGTTCATACAAACGGGAAACTATTCCACTTCTGATGTTAGAAATTATTCTCAAAAGTATTTAAATAAAACAACACTACGCAGTAACAAAAATACTTACATTTATATTTTTTAACAATGATTGGACACCGGTAAGTGGCGCCGATGTCGAGATCAATAAATCACTCATACGAAGTCGGGACGGATCGCTAGTTGTATCACATACTAGCTATTCTTCGCGACTTCGTCCGCGTGAAATTCATTACGATTGGATTTCATTAGGTTTCAATTATTAGCGCTGAACTCTTATACATTTTTAAAATTAAAATAGGCTAAGTTACTCTTTATGCCAGTGAATGCCCCATCAAAATCGGTACAGCCATTTCGGTGATTAGCCGAAAAAAACATACAGACAGAAAAACAAAAATTTTAAAAATTGTTTTTGTTATATGTACCGTATATACTTTCATATGCATTTAACAAAAATATGTTACTTTGACATTAGAAACAGATTACCTTAATTTTATTTATTTGTATAGATTTTAACTTGTAACAATCGTTCCTTAAAATCTTGAAGAAATTGCCATAAACGCCACACTTTTTCCAACGATGCCGCTGCACCGCATGCAAGTTCGTAAGTACCTATGTATTTAAGAAGGAATTTTACAATAACTTAGTTGAGTCGACGTGATTACTGATTTTAATTCCTTGACTTTTAATAAACATCTTTAAAATGAATCATGTTAGTAAATAGTAACTTTTAAATCCAAGGCCTTCGACTGCGTTCACCATGAGACATTAATCAGGAAGCTACAGTACTATGATGTCAAGAACACAGCGCTTAAACTTATAATTTCATATTTAAGTAATAGAATGCAGAAAGTTATTATTAATGGTAAAAGTTCTTCCGGCTCACCTGTACTAATGGGTGTCCCTCAGGGCTCAATTCTCGGCCCATTCCTGTTTCTAGTGTATATTAATGACTTACCTTCTATTGTAGAGGATAATCATGATATAGTATTATTTGCTGATGATACTTCTTTGATTTTTAAACTTAAACGTAAATCATTTAAATGTGACGAAGTGAATAATGCTATATCAAAATTAGTGCATTGGTTTAACGTTAATAATTTACATTTAAACGGAAATAAAACTAAATGTATTAAATTTACAACAACGAATGTTAGAAATCTGAGTACCAATGTGTTTTTAAATGGGGAAGAACTGAGCCCTGTTGAATCCACTGTTTTTCTTGGCATCACTCTCGACGCAAAGCTTCAGTGGGGCCCCCATATATCCAAACTAGCAAGCAGACTAAGTTCTGCAGCCTATGCTGTAAAAAAGATTAGAGGTCTCACTAGTGTCGAGACAGCTAGATTAGTTTATTTCAGTTATTTCCATAGCATAATGTCTTATGGGATTTTGCTATGGGGCCATGCGGCTGATTCAGAAACTATTTTTGTTTTACAGAAGAGGGCCATTAGAGCTATTTACAACCTAAAACTGAGAGAGTCTCTTAGAGATAAATTTAAAGAAATAAATATATTAACTTTGGCCTCTCAGTATATTTACGAAAATTTAATGTATGTTCACAAAAACAAAGGTAGTTTTAGTTAAAAAGTGATGTGCATTCTGTAAACACTAGGAACAAACACAAGCTAGTGATACCAGTTTCTCGACTCCACAGAGTCAGTAATTCATTCTTGGGGCAATGTATACGCTATTACAACAAGGTCCCGGAAAGTGTACAGGCTCTCTCCATTAGCAAGTTTAAATGTTTTGTTAAGTTGAAACTGTATAAAAAGGGTTATTATAGTATAAATGAATACATGGTTGATAATAACCCCTGGGAATGAGGTGATCGCTTCCAAGCTGTTTCTAAAATAAATTTTGTACTTATATAGTTAGTACAACCATTATTGTAAAATTTGCTTTAAAAAAAGTCCCGCTGGGTTTCTTGCTGGTTCTTCCCAGGACAGAGGTTTTTTTTTTCGAACCAGTGGTAAAGTAAAAAATGACTTTCAATAAGTATTACACATGTGATCTATATTAAATAAAAATTATTCTATTCTATTCTATTCTAAATCTAACTGCAACCCTATTCTGCTGTTGAAATAAATATATCTATTATATATATACAAATAGATCTACCCTCTTTATAAATTTAAGCCAACATGTGGTCGTAAAAAGTCAACCGACATATCTACTTTTCATATTTTAAAGATTTTATATAAATACATGTATGAAGGCTTGAAATGTTAGTAATTTATATTTTTTTATAGGAGAGGGGGCAAACGAGCATGAGGCTAACCTGATGGTAAGTGACTACCGCCGCCCATAAACAATTACAACACCAGGGAGGGAATTGCAGATGCGTTGCCGGCCTGTTAAAAAGGAGTACGCTCTTTTCTTGAAGGTCCCTAAGTCGTATCGGTCCGGAAAAATCTCTGATGGTAATCGATTCCACAAGGAAGTCGTTCGAGGAAGAAAACATCTTCTAAATCACACAGTGGTGGACCACCAATCATCCAGATGGTGTGGATGGTATCGGGAGTTCTGCCGCGATGTACGTTCGTGAAATTTGGCGACTGGGATTAATCCGAACAATTCCTCAGAGCACTCCCCATGGTAGATGCGAAAGAAAATGCAAAGGGATTCAACATCCCTTCACAGTGCAAATGAATCGAGCCGATCGGAAAGGGCTCAGTCGTCAACTATTCGAGCCGCTCTGCGCTGGATGCGGTCAAGTGGAAGGAGCTGGCACTGGGGAGCCCCAGCCCAGAGATGGGAACAGTATTCCATGTGAGGCCGAACCTGCGCCTTGTAAAGTTGTAGGCGGTGTGCCGGCATGAAATACTGTCTCGCTCTGCTGAGCACGCCAAGCTTTTTAGAGGCCAATTAGGCCTTCTCTTCCAAGTGACCACGAAACTGCACGTCACTCGATATGTCGACTCCGAGGATTTCGATACTGGCTGAGGCAAGAAGGGGAGTGCCTTGAAACTGAGGAGATACGACAAAGGGGTTTTTTTAGCGGTAAACGCGCAGACTTGTGTCTTCTGACGATTAAACTGGACTAGATTTAGTCGCCCCCAATCCGAGACTTTGTCCAGCAAAGACTCGATTTCAGACACAAGTTTGTCCCGGTACTCGGCGAAGTTTTCCCGAGTAATATTGGCACGGCCGGTGTATAGAGCATCACCAGTGCTGTCATCCGCATATCAATGAATGTTACCAGTTAGCAACATATCACTGATATGCAGAAGAAACAGCGTTGGTGATAGCACACAGCCTTGTGGAATACCAGCGTTAATAGGCTTGTAGTCAGAACATGCACCGTCTACAACGACCTTGATGCTCCGATCTGCAAGGAAGCTGGTGATCCAATTGCACAATTTCTCGGGAAGCCCATAGGATGGGAGCTTCGAAAGAAGCGCTATGTGCCAAACCCGATCAAAGCCCTTCGCAATGTCTAGACTAACGGCCAACGCCTCCCTCTTGGACTCTACTGCCTCCGCCCATCTATGGGTCCGGTAGACTAGAAGATCACCAGCTGATTGACCTCGAGGAAAACTGTATTGGCGGTCACTAATTAGGTGGTGATCCTCAAGGTACCGGATGAGCTGGCAGTTAATAATGGATTCCATTATTTTGGAGAACAAGGAGGTGATCGCGATAGGCCTATAGTTGGACGGGTCTAAGCGGTCGCCTTTTTTAGGGATCGGGTGGGCCAAAGCTGTCTTCCATGAATTCGGGACTACGCCTTGGGAGTAGGAGTACCGGAAAAGACGCGTTAGGACCGGTGCCAACTCCGGAGCACTCGTCCTCAGCATAATTGGGGGGATTCCGTCAGGCCCACTCGACTTCTAGATGTCCAGGGACAGAAGTGTGTTAGACATCCCGCATGGAGCACTCACACCGCGGGATGGTCGGCAGCGTTTTTCCCCCGTCATCAAGAGTCGAGTTGGACGCAAAAAGGGAGCCTAAAAGGTCGACTTTATCTTTTGCGTCTTGGGCCAGTGAGTCGTCCTCCCTGTGCAGAGATGGTAGTGATGGCTTACAGAAATTCCCTTGGACATCCTTGTCGAGAGACCAGAATGCACGGGTTCCCGAAGGAAAGCGAACTAGTTTCTCGCCAATTCTGCCTATGTGCTCTGACTTTGCCTTGGCATTAACTATTTTGAATATTATATCCTACATAATCTCCATTTAAACAAATTAAACAACAACCCGGTAAGACGGTTTATTTTTTAAATATTACCTATAATTTGCACAAAAATTGGGTACCTTCATATTTAAGCCAATTTATTACTTTTATTTTAGCACTAATGATAATGATTTATGAAATATAAATTTAGGAGAGAAAAACCTTCATAATAAAACATTTTTCTTGTATAAATCAACAATAAATATTTTATTGCATAAACCATGTCATTATTTCCATATAATAAAAAAAGCACGAGTAAAAACATTGCACCGCCGGAAACCAATGCTGTCAAATTCCTGCAAAGGGAGCAACAGCTGACATTCGCCATTTTTACAGATTGGAATCTTTAAGGGAATTCGAATGTAATTTTCGGACATAAGTTTCTTTATAGATGCTTAACAATCTCAAATAAAATTTAAGTAAAGTTTAAAATCTATGTAGACAACATCATCTTTATCTCATGACTTAGGTCTAATCCATTGTAGGGAAGATTTATCTTATTGTTCACACTTTTCAGGTGAACAATAAATTTTAACAGTGGTATAGCCACGCGGCAGCATTTGCTGTCGCACGGATGGGCCGGCTCGAACCGGGGTGGTACCACGACCTCACAGAAAACCAGCGTGAAGTAGAGGTTTACCTCTGCGTTTCGCTTGGTGAGTGCAGGTGGCCGGAGGCCCTTTTTGCTGGAAATGAGGCATTCTATCTTAGTCACCACGGGTGACAACGCATCTACATTTTAATTTGTAATAGAGGATAGATGTAGATGTCTATGTGCCGCAGCAACCACTTACCATCAGGTGGACTGTGTGCTCGTTTGTCACCCTTATCCTATAAAAAAAAATTGTCGCAAGCATTAACAGGCGTCACCTTGGACGCTGCCTTCTGTCGCTTATCGGGATACTTTATACTTGGCTCTAAAAAGATGGTGGTTATCACTGTATATAGTATTAATTACCTTCTTTAGTATTCAAAACTGGTATACGTACACACACATGTGATATACAGCCGAGGTAGCGGAATAGATTGACACTCGCTCTATTTAATAGTACGCCAGAAGTTAGGTTTGATCCTCAGCTGAGTCAACTAAATTGTAAATAGCAATATTAAGTACTGATTTACAGCGAAAATAGAAAAAAAACAGCTCAAGAAAAACGTCGTAAAGAGTTTTCAACTGGTAAATTTCACTCAAGACGCATTAAAGTAGCAAGGCGTACACTTCCATGATGTAAAAGTTTCAGAAATGAGAGGAGACCTGTGCCCACGTGTGGGTCGTGTGCAGACTGTTACATTTAACTCATATGCGATATTTAGCAAAAAAATTAGGGAATATAATTGAGGAAAAAATAATAACTTCACAAAAAAATAATAAAATATAGCTGTGGCTGTTTATTTTGACATTCATTTAAATACAAGTACTGCGCAATACTAATTTTAATTTCACACGTATCAATACGAAATAAAAACTAATCTGAAATTTTAAAAGGTGCTACAATACAAAATATAATATTAAATCGAAAATTGACTTGAAAGAAACCTATGTAATAATTCATATATCCACTGAGATGTTTTTTTCAGGTAACAATTTTTTTATCTGCATCATATTGGTCAGTGCCCTTTATTTCATCCTCTATCTCTTGCAATGTCCTATCCTTCGTTTCTGGCACAATAAAGTATAAAATAGCTAAACAAAATATTACTAGCAAAGCGTACACAGCATAAGTACCCGAAACACCGAGAAATTCTATCATCATAGGTGTTAACTGTAATGTGAGGGCATAAAAAATTGTAAATACTATTCCTGATATACAAGAACATATACCTTTATATTCCAAAGGATAAACTTCTGCAGATATTGCGTAAGATACTGGTACTAAACCAATATGAGCCACGAAATTATGTAATAATATTACGAAAGGGATTAGCCATGACACTTGAGATAATATATCATATTTGGATTTTAAAACTGCCACTAAACTTATAATGAGCATTATTGCAGTTGTCAGTGAACCTAAACTAAATAAAAGCTTACGTCTTTTAAATTTCCGTATTATAATACATGATATACATAAACCGAAAATTAACAAGAGATCAGATAATATGGAACAGTATATTGCTATTGATTTACTGCCAGTAATTTCTACTAATATCTGCGTTATATAAGCTATTAGAAAGTATCTGCCACTAGAATCAATGCATAAAGTGAGAAGTGCAGATATGATGCAAGCTTTTTGCATCTCCTTATTTTTTAATGTTTTTATAAAACTCTCTACTATAAAAATCTTTTCAGTTTTTTTAATCAGTTCCTGTCGCCTCATCTGTGCTTTTATTAAGTCTTTAAGCTCTGTTTTACTCTCAACAGAGTTT
The DNA here is from genome assembly GCA_033319125.1 of Parnassius glacialis. NCBI lineage: Eukaryota > Metazoa > Arthropoda > Insecta > Lepidoptera > Papilionidae > Parnassius > Parnassius glacialis. The sequence goes on along the minus strand of JAVANC010000007.1, from coordinate 7,824,199 downwards.
CCATTTAACCAAGTGAAGGCTTTCTCGCATTCCTCGAAACGTCCTTTCATAGCTAAAAAAAGCGGGCTCTCCGGCCAGAATAGTATAAATATTACAGCTAACGCTGTTGGAATTATACAAAATGCAGCTATTTGTCTCCACGTACAAAAAATTGCAAAAGAATGACAGCCCAATGAACCTACGCCTACTGATATTATCTTAATTGTCGTGAAATAGCCTCTTCTACGTGAACTTGCATATTCACATATGGTAATCGAACCGATAAATACTCCGCCTACACTTAAGCCTTGGATAGCTCTAGCAAAAACTAAGACCGTGATACTGTTAGCAAGGGTTAGTGTAAGCCAGCCGACGATCAGTGTGACATTCAATCCGATTCCGGTCATCTTCCGTCCGAAGCTTTGAAATACAAGTGGGAAAATGAAGAAACCGAAGACTCCGGAAATGCCGTTAGTTGATGCTGAAAATACAAAAAATATTATGTTAAAACCAAAGCAAGCAGTTACTGAAAAAACATGACTAAAACTGGGTAGTTCACAGTAATGTTGACATTTGTAAAATAATTATAGAGGTTAGATTAGGGTTCTAGATGGTGTACATATAAGTTAAAGTATATCGACACCGTGAATATTTTGTTTCTTTTGTAATAATATTAAACGTTGTTTTAAAGTACTTATAATTTATACATACAAATTTTGAGTCCTCAGTTATAAAGTATAATTTGTTTGTTGGCAGATCTTGTGCCTTTTAGTGACAAAAAAATAAAACAAGCAACAGAATATATAAATATATAAAATAAAAATAAATAACATACTACTACCTAGATTTTCGGTCTCATTAGCATCATAATTATTACTAATCCATCAAACACACAGGTTGGCTACCATAATATGCACTGTTACTCAAATACACGACATTAACATTGTTTGAATCGGTATACTCATTTAAATAATTCTTAGGTATGTGTAACTAACCTATCCAGGAAGCTTGGGCAGAAGTAGCTGTGATGTCTGTGCTGTTTGGAGATAGTATCGCCGGATTTAGCACAGCCGGGAAAGCCACCATGAATCCCATGGCAAACGAGTGAAGACATCCTGGGATCAGTATAAATATCTGCAAACAATATTATAACATTATGAAAGAAGTCCTTGAAAAATTACGTCGTTTAGAAATTCATAGAAGAATATCATAGAAGATTTCCGTAGCTCAAAGGCGATTAGTGCTTAAATTTTCATAACAACCGAGAAAACAGAATTGAATACCGCGAACACCTCTGAAATACTTAATTAAATATTCTGATTTACCTCATGCTTTGAGTACTAGGGACGCCTTTTCTGTTTAGAGCCGGTCTGGGTAGGGACCTTTAATTAAACTACTTAAACCCAACATCATTCGTTTTTATTATTAATTTTTATTTACCACTGGTTCGGAAAATACCTCTGTCCTGGGAAGAACCAGCAAGAAACCCAGCTGGACTTTTTTTTAACATAATTTCACTTAATAATTTTGTTTATACAATTTTAAATAAATTTTCATAGAATCAGCATAGTGGCGATCTCCTTATTCCCAGGAGTTATTTTCATTCATGTATACCTTGATATTATAATAACCCTTTTTGTACAGTTTTTCTTTAATAAAACTTTTAAACTTGTTTATTGACAAACTTTGAATATGTTCTGGGATTTTGTTGTAAAAGCGTATACCCCATAAATGAATGACTAATTCTGTGGAGTCTAGTAAGTGACATTACAAGCTTATGTTTGTTCCTAGTGTTTAAGGTATGAACACCCTTATTCTTATTAAAGCTATTTATTTTTTTATGTACATACATTACATTTTCATAAATATATTGCGATGCCAAAGTTATTATGTTTATTTCTTTAATTTTTTCTCTGAGGGACTCTTTACAATTTAGATTATAAATCGGCCGTACGGCTCTCTTTTGCAAAACTAATATAGCTTCAATATCAGTCGAATTACCCCATAGCAAAATTCCATAAGACATTACGCTATGAAAGTAACTAAAATACACTAACCTAGCTGTCTCAACATCTGTGAGACTTCTAATATTTCTTAAAATTGAAGCGTTTACCAAAATAAAGCACTTGATTGTATAGTTCACTTGTTTATTTGCCATTATTAATGTGTCGAGCGACTAATTAAGCGTTTCATTCAAGTGTGTAGGCAGAAAAAGTGGTGCTCGAAAAAAATGAAATGTAGAAATTTTATCACTTGTGTTCTCAGTATGACTCTGTAAGGGCCGTTCAATGTATTTACGGTATTAATGTGATTTGCTAATAATGTAGGTAATTTATAAAATCATTAACTAACAACAGTACCTGAGGATATAAATATAAAATTTCATCTTGATAACTTCATTACATCTTTTTTTGAAAAAAAAAATCATACACCATGCGGTGATTGAACTCCTCACTAAACAAGGAAAAACTCAAAAAAATAAATGAGAACGAAATGTAAGAAATGGTGGCCGTTTACCGAGACTCTGCGCCTTCAATGTCAATAATGTGATCAAGTGAATTGAAAAGAAATAGGGAAAACACCGAATATTACCTCCGTCCGGGTGAGCCATTCACAGCTGTTACAGAAGAAAATGTGAAAATTATTGTAAAACTTGTATTAGAATATCCTATCCGTTGGTACCATACACACTACATTGCATGACTATCTCAACCTCTCAAAAGTCAGTGCAATATGGGTGCCGCGAATGCTCACCGCGCTTCAAAAGCAGGCGCGAATTGATTGTTGTAGGGAGTTTTAAGAGCTGTGTGGTGACAACCCAACAAGTGCTTTTGATAGGATAGATACAGAATATGAAACGCGACTTCATCACTATGAATCTTAGAGTAAACAGGAGTCTATGCAGTGGCAAAAAAAAATCAGACCCCCAAGGAGTTCAGAGTCATTCCATCGGGCGGTAAAATCATGGCGACAGTGTTTTGGGATTACAAAGGAATACTATTGATCGAGTAAACAAAAAAAGGTGAAACCATCAACGCAGACAAATATTTAGGCACATTACGCCGTTTAAGAAAAGCAATAAAAGAGAAAAAAAGAAGAAATCGGACCATGGGAGTGCTGCTTTTTAATGACATGACCGGTTCACACGGCGTGGCTCTCCAAGGCTGCTGCAAGAGACTGCGGTTTTGAGGAAATTAACCACCCACAATACAGCCCAGATCTAGCCCCTAGTGACTACTTTTTATTCGCAAAGTTAAAAAAGAACTTCGGTGAAAGCGATTTGCTGACGATAACGAGCTCAAGTCATAGTCAAGTGTAAATGAGCATTTTTAGGCCGAAGACGAAGAAATTTTAAGACGAAGAATATTATTGCAAGGAAATAGAAAAGCTTTCTTCAAGAACAAGTAAATATATTCATGTCATGGGACACTATATTGAAAAATAAAGAATATTTTTACAATTTTATCTTTTTTCTAACATACCCATACCGAGAATAAATTGAATGACCCTCGTTAGTGTAGTTGTCAGATGTTGCTTTCTTGGACAGTTTTGTTTGATTATTGTGTTAATTGTGAACACTATGGCTGGTTCACGAAATCATATAGACATGGAAACCGGAGCTAGAGCAGTTGATCTGCTTCAAGAGGGAGAATCTCAGAGATCTGTAGCAGTACGTGTCAGTGTATCGCGAAGAGCTATCCGAAACGTTTGAGAGCGCTACCAGGAGACCGGGAGTGTGGCTAGGAGACCTGGATCAGAAAAAGCTAGAGCTGCAACAGCTCGTGAAGACCGATTTATCAGATTAAATGCATGTAGGGAGCGTACCGTAACCGCCTGGGTCTCACAAGCCCGAATGCGGCAATCTACTGCTACACATGTCAGTGATCAATGCAATTGTAATCGACTCCAAGAAAATGACCAACGTTCCAAAGTACGTGCTGTTCGACCCAAACTGACAAGAACTCATCGTGTAACTCGTTAAAGTTGTGCTCGCAAACATTTTGACTGGAACATGGATAACTGCAGCACGGTACTCTTCACAGGTAAATGTAAGGTCAAGTTTTACAGTGTTGACAAATGAATACGCTCTTGGAGAAAACAAAGCGAATGATTTACAGAACCCTGCATCCATGGAGCGGACAGTTTCGGTGGTTCAAGTGTTGTGGTGTGAGGTTGAATAAGCTTAGTAGGAAAAACAAAGCTGTTAATTCTGGATGAGGGTAACAGCTATCCGTTGCGTTGAGCGAGTTATCCGACTTCATTTCAAACCATTAAATATTTTTTTAAATTGATTATATTTAAACATATTCTTAATCTCGAGCCTAAACACATATGTCAAAAAATAAAAGACTGTTAAACATAAAAACTTTTGATGACGGCCTAAAAACGTGGTGGACCCTATTTTGTTTTGAGTAGTAAGTATATTTTTGGTGTCAAAGCAGTAGTTGCACTACTGAATTCCACCCTGAAGTGAATAGAGAGCCAGTATAGTAACAGGCTATGAGAAATTTCGTTTTAGCCCACAAAAGTGACAACGCATCTTTAGTTTTCTTAATTTGAAGTTGGTTTTAGGTCGATCAACTGTAGCTGTACTGTAGCAACCACTTACCATCAGGTGGATTGTAAATTAATTTGTCACTTCGATTTTATTAAAAAAAACATACCCGTATTTAGTAGAAAATATTTAAAGGAACACTTTCAATTCTTAGAAATTAAAAAAAGAACATCTCCGGAACCTATTATGAGGTTCGCCGACATACAATGGGCGTTACTATATTTAAAAATTTTAATGTCAAAAATGACTATTTATTCATTAAAATATATTATCATTATAATAATAACAGCTTATAAGCTAAGATTTAATGCCTCGTTACCAGAAGGCTATTTTAATAAACAAAAAGTTTATTCAAATCAAAGTTAGAAAATACCGTTTTGTCTTGTATATTTTGAGACAAAAAACGTTTGTATTTAAATGTCAACGGTCAATTCCAAATCCGTCGAACAAATGTACATTATACTGGACTAGCAACTAACAAACATCAAACGGATTACACAATTAAATTGGTATATTGATTACAAATACAAATTGTTTATTAATTAAGTCCTTTGTTTTAAAAAGCCCTATTTTATCATGCTTATGTTCAGCAATGCAATTTGATAGGCTCATATGATAATGATGATGAATCTGAAATCTTAGAACTGTTCGCAGACTGACTGGTACAGCTGATATTTAATTTAATGATTTTTATCGCGAATATACATAAGTAAATTATTGGGTTTTTAGTGCTTGGATACTAAAAGTGGTCGCCCTGTGGCTTATTGCGTCTTTTTTTCTGTATATTAATATTCAACTCTCAATAAATTCCGTTTCCTTATTTTATTATCAGTTCCTTTGTACAGTACATGATTTGAATTCGGAATAAATTTTGCGATAGAATTCATTAAATGCCAGTAAAATTTAAGTTCTTACGATTAAAATCATAATAAAATGAATCATTTTATTAGCTATGGAAAAATCGAACGCGTCCATTTGTATTCGTATCACGGTTTGTGATGTATCGTAATTGATTATTCGCCGAATCCAAACAGGTCAGTGAAGCTTATTATGACTTAAAATGTATCTCATCTTGAATATATTTTTATAATACTTTTCTTCTTTCACTGCTAATAACCAAAGTAAATTTAATTAAACCTGAGAAGAAAATCAATTAATGTTTGCAGTAAGCAATCAATACACATATGTAAATAGGTACATATAGAAGCGGGCCACAGCATCCGCTTACCATCAGGTGAACTACGTGCTCGTTTGTTACACTTAATTAAATCCGCCCTTTGTAATGGTTTTAAAATAAATGTAGAGAAATAAATAATTGAAACTTGGTGATTCAACTCTCATATTTATGTAATAGAATGCGAACAGTTGGTTTCAAAAGCAGTGGTTTTTCCGGGTCGTTTGTATCTATGACTGTGCCCAAGGGATCAACGCCTTGCCTCATTCTGTTTTTTTTTTATCTAAATTAATGATAACTTATGTATTGCAGGAAATAATATATTTTTAATTGTTGATGATACTTCGTTGATTTTGAGACTTATGCGGCAATTGTTCAACTATAGCGAAGTGAACAACGCTACATCAAAGTTGGTACACAGGTTTAACACTTTAACAATTTGCGAATTAAATGTATTTAATTGTGAACGCTCAATATTAAACACGTGACGACGCATCATTATAAGTCATAAATAATAATTAGTTTCAATACAAATTCGTCTATAATATCGTATAAGTAATATTTTGACAATTAAACTGCAGTAATAAGCATAAAGTTAAAATACACTCATTTCAAACATTAAGTAATCATAGTAAAGTAAAGGTTCATAAAAAACCTTATTGTAAATATCCTTACAATTCATAAAATTTTCTTAAATTATGCTTGAAGTATTCAAAAAGACTTATATAATAAAAATAACAGACGTTTATATTAAAATAACAAAGATAAATAACATTTATAAGTGTTATACAGGATGGCCCATAAGTCCCTTGAAATGTAAAAAAATAATTTAAAAAAACTAATGACATTATGAAAAAGGTTTTTATTTTGTCATAATCCTAATAAAATGGGAATTATTTTTTGAAAATTACATCATCTAAATGTAATCCGTTACAAACGCGGCACTCCTGTAAGCGACGTTTAAAATTATCCATCACTGCGCGGCAAGTAAGCTCTGTAATGTTTGCCATTTCTCTTTGGATATTTTCTTTCAGGACGTCAATTGTCCGCGGGTTGGTTTCGTACACTTTAGTCTTAAGATAACCCCATAAGAAAAAGTCCATTGGGGTCAGATCTGAACTACGTGGTGGCCAAGGAATATCTCCTCTTCGAGAGATCACTTTATTAGGGAAAAGTTGACGGACCACCGGCATAGCGACGTAAGAGGTATGGGCAGTTGCTCCATCTTGTTGAAACCAGCTCCGCGTATTGAAGCCTGGAAAATTCTGCAACTCTGGTGTAATAAAGTCCTGGATCATAACTACATACCGTTGTGAAGTAACAGTAAGCGCGCGGCCTCTGTCGTCCTCAAAAAGTAAGGGCCTATAATGCCATGCGCTGACATAGCCGCCCAAACTGTCACTTTAGGGCTATGTAAGGGCTTTTGATGTTTGCGATTTGGATTTTCGCAACTCCAGTAGCGACAATTTTGCTTATTGACATGGCCGTTGATGTGAAAGTGAGCCTCATTAGAGAATAACCGTTATTAAACGAAGTAAAGCGGTTCAACATTTCATTTGCGAAATTTAGTCTGTGGATAGTGTCAGTATCTTTTAATTCCTGTACTTACTGAATCTTGTATGGGTGAAGATGTAAATCTTTCTTTAAAATTCGCTGTAACGATGTTCTGGGTGTGTTTAATGCACTGGAACGCTTACGAGTAGACTGGGTAGGATTTTCACGAATTGAGTGTTTCACTACATCGATGTTTTCTTCCGTCCGTGATGTCCTTGGTCGACCTGACCGTTGTTTACCCAACGTCGAACCACTCTCTTCGAACTTAATAACCCAGTTCTTAATCGTTTGAACACTTGGAATGTCTTTAAAGTTGCGTAAATTCTGATATTCTCGAAATTTACGCCGCGCAATGGTAGCCGAATCATTGTTTCGATAAAACTCGCGCACACAAAATGCACGGTCCGCACCGGTGAAACGCTCCATGGCGACTGAATTCCCAGAAACCGTCGGTACTCCTCCCGCACCGCGCGCGCCACTCATGCGCGCCTTTTGTATTTTATTCGAAATTTACATTTCTAACGACTTATGGGGCCACCTTGTATTATAATTCGGAAATGGGTGGTAACATTTTTAAGTTAAGGAGCGTGTTCATGCAATTCTTGAGTCTTATTTTGTTAACATCTAAAAACCTACTGCTCCAAATTTAAAAATAATAACTTCCTGTGTAATGATCCCTAAGTGATGTGTAAGGATCCCTGCGTCCCTGATTTGGTCTTGAAATGTCCGCCTAGGTCTACCACTTCCAATACTTTCATTCACACTCGCTTTATACACTTCTTTCGTCAATCGTTCTTCATTCATTCTCTCGACATGGCCAAACCATTTCAGCATACTTTTCTCAATTTTTGTGACTACATCTTTTTCAGACCACAATGTTTCCTTATCTCACAATTTCTTATCCTGTCACTCAGTGTAACTCCTATCATACTTCTTAACGCTCTTATTTCAACTGCATTTATTCTGCTTTCATGTTTCTTCTGCCATACCCAAATTTCACTTCCGTACAAGAGTGTCGGAACCAACACCTCATGCATAGTCAAACGAGCCTTGTAAGACACCTTCCGACTGCTCATAAAGGAGTGCAAAGTTCCATTCACCATGTTTCCTGCATTCACTCTTCTTTCGATAGCACTCTCACACTTTCCACGTTTGCAAGAGATGGAAAGTGTGAGAGATATGTGAAAGGTCTCATATGTAAAATTATTCTTACTAAGTCGTCACTAGATTTTTTTATAGATTGGTATGAATTAACTGTCATGTTTTATAAGCAAACAAACACATATCGTGAGTTTACTGGTAAAACCAGTTAGTTATCTGCAATTTATTATAATTTATATATAAAAGTGATTCTTCAGATGATGAAGAAAGACCTAACGCCAAGTTTATTTTATTGTTAGCTAAACGCGATGCTATATTTGAAGTAGTGCAAAAAATATATGATATGTCTTCGAACATCCATGAGAATACTTCTATGATGAAACGTTTTCTTGACGAGAGTTCTTATATTAACACGTTCACTGTCCGGTTTCCAGACACAATAGTAAGACAATAGCAATGACCTATATGTAGTGCACGGGACAGCGAAAGGGTTAAGTAATGCATTACTTATTGAATTTAAACAGACCTTAGATAACTATAATTCGCATTTATTAAAAATAAATCCTATCGCTAAGCCTGACTAATAACAGCCTTCTTACGTTTGAGTCTCTTTACGGTAGGATAAGTCGGCTTTATTCACAATATTCGCAGTATGACAATTTAAAAAATACTAGTGTCCCATCTAAGGCCAAGGTTACACTTCCACCTATCAAACTTATGACATTGTCGGTTGACATTCGCTCATGGCCTATTCAACTACCGAGATGTGTAAGCCAGGTTGTCGTTAAACCCCCCCCAAAACTCTACATCACTGCATCGGAAGATCGTTTTCAAGCTACTGGACTAAGAATGATTCGATATCAACATCAATGGCAAACTCTCTTTGATTTGCTGATAATATAGCCATTATGGCAGAATCGCTGGAGGACCTAAACACTATTATCAATGATCCCAATAGTTTTTCTCAACAAACATTGACTTTGTTTTAGTCTGATTACAGTTAGTGTATATTTTATGATTATGATTCTGATTCTGATTCTACTGCACTGACTATTTAGCAGTACTGTAACGTTACAACCTATTAAAGTCCACTGCTGAACAAAAGCCTCCCACTTAGATTGCTTTACAGGCGGGATATTTGCTATATTTGCCACGCTTTTTTTATAGAAGAGGAGGCAAACGAGCATGCGGCTCACTTGATGGTGACTACCGCCGCCCATAAACAACCGCAACACCAGGGGAATTGCAGATGCGTTGCCAGCCTTTTAGAAAGGTGTAAGCTCTTTTCTTGAAGGTTCCTAAGTCGTATCGGTCCGGAAAATTCGCTAGTGGTTATTGATTCCACAAGGAAGTTGTGCGAGGGAGAAAACTTCATCTAAATCGCACAGTGGTGGACCGCCAATCATCCAGATGGTATGGATAGTAACGCGAGTTTTGTCGCGATGTGCAATGGTGAAATTGGGCGGCTGGAATTAGTCCTAACAATTCCTCAGAGCACTCCTCGTGATAAATGCGATAAAATACGCAAAGAGATGCAACATCTCTACAGAGTGCTAATGTATCGAGCCGATCAGAAATAACTCGGTCGAACGCGTGCCACGTTCATTGCTTATGTGGTTTATTGAGCAGTATTTTCCCGTTTTAAATTTTTTGTATAATTTATTATTAATTATTCTTCGATTGAGTGACTGTTTTATTGTATATGTGAAAAGAAAATGAAATGCGATTAAATTATTATTTACTGGGTCGTCAGAAGATCCGTGAATATTCGTTTTAACGTGATTGCAAATGACTGAAGCAATTAATCAACTAAGCTATCTTACTATTACCAATGTTAACGTTAACTGACTTAAGAGGCAATTAATAAAATATGATGGAGTAAATAAAACTATATCAAAAGTAGCAGAAACCCTGGTTTAACGTCAATAATTGGCTTTTGAACGGTAATAAAACGAAATTTATTAAATTTACAACACTAAATGTTAAACATGTGAAAACCAGTGTGCTTTTAAATGGAAAGGACCTGAGTCTTGCCGAATCCACTGTTTTTCTCGGAATTACAGTTGACGTGACGTTATAGTATATCTAAAATAGCTAGCAAAGTTAGTTCTGCGGCATATACTGTAAAAAGATTAGAGGCCTTGCATGTGTTGAAACAGCTAGATTGGTTTGTTTTTGTTATTTTTATAGCGTAATGTAATATGAAATCTTGTTATGGGATAATGCGACTCACAATGAAACTATCTTCGTTTTGCAGAAGAGAGCTATGCGATTATTTTATAACCTAGGTCAGAAAGAATTCCTTAGAGAAAAAAATTAAAGAAATAAATGAATTACCTTTGGTATTCCAGTATATTTACTAAAATTTAATGAATGTTCTCAAAAACGAAAATAGTTTTATAAAAAAGGGACAAAAATTCTGTAAATACTATAAACAACTACAAGTTAATTATACTAGTTACTCGACTCCAAGGAGACAGTAATTCCTTAATGGGGTAATGTATACGCTTTTACAACAAAATCCAAGAAAATAGCCTTATCTATCAAAAACTTTAAATATTTTATTAAAAATCAATGACAATGAGGTGATCGCTATTATGCTGTTTTTAATATCTTCAAACTAATTGTATAAAATAATATATTGCAAATTGATTTAATTTAAAAAAAGTCCCGCTAGTGCTGGTGCTTGATCTTGCCAGGACATAAGTTTTTCCGAACCAGTGGTAAAAGTAAAAATTTATTTAATAAGAATTCTTGTAATCTAGGTGTATTAAATAAAATGGTTCTATTATATTCTATTCTAATCAAACGCTTCCATTCTTACTCTACAGGGTTATTTTACAATAACCGACCAAATTTGCAGAGAAGGTTCAGAAACAGAAACAGAAACAGAAACTTTTTTATTCAATATAGATTATAAATAATACTTATTGAAAGTCACTCTTTTGTATAATTACCACTGGTTCGAAAAAAAAACCTCTGTCCTGGGAAGAACCAGCAAGAAACCCAGCGGGACTTTTATAAATAACAGCTTACAATCATGTATGTAATACAAATTAACAACACAACAAATTAGAAATAGCTTGGTAGCGATCACCTCATTTCCAGAGGTTATTATCATCTATAAATTCTTTAATACTATAATAACCCTTTTTATACAAACTTAGTTAAATAAAGTTTTTGAACATTGAGCAGGTCATATTTTGTATATTTTCTGGAATTTTGTTGTAAAAGCGTATACATCGCCCCAAGAATGAATTACTGACTCGATGGAGTCGAGTAACTGGTACTACTAGCTTGTGTCTGTTCCTAATATTTACAGAATGAATATCACTTATTTTTGTAAAACTACTTTTATTTTTGTGTACGTACATTACATTTTCATAAATGTATTGAGAGGCCAAAGTTAATATATTAATTTCCTTAAATTTTTGTCGCAGCGACTCTTTAGGCTTTAAATCATAAATTGCTCTTATGGCCCTCTTCTGTAAAACAAATATAATTTCAGTGTCAGCTGCGTGTCCCCATAGCAAAATACCATACGACATATACAGAATAAGTAATATAGGCAAATGGTGAAGAAAAGTTAATAAATAATTATGATTTAGAAACTATTTTTGTTTTACAGATGAGGACCAGCTATTTACAACCTAAAACCGAGAGATTACAGAGAGAGAGAGAGAGAGAAAGATTTAAATAAATAAATATATTAAGTTTATCCTCTCAGTTTATTTACGAAAATTTAATGTATGTTCACAAAAGCAAAGGTAGTTTTAGTAAAAATGTGATATACATTCTGTAAACACTAGGAACAAACACAAGCTAGTGATACCAGTTTGTCGACCCCACAGAGTCAGTAATTCATTCTTGGGGCAATTCATACGCTATTACAATAAACGTAGCAAGCTAAAAGCATAGCAAAGTGGCGAAGCAATCAGCTTTGTAGCGGTTTCTAACGGTTGCCGTTGAGCAATCAGTTTCAAAATCAGAGGTTCAGATGCCTGGGTGATCAGTAATCGATTGCTGAAAACAGAATTTGAAAATTCGAAACCGTTCTCGAGATAATCGTGGGACAGACAGACAGACGGACAGACATCTTGAAATCAATAAACCTAGCAAGCTAACAGCATAGCAAAAAGGCGAAGCAATCAGCTTTCTAGCGGTTTCTAACGGTTGCCGTTGAGCAATCAGTTTCAAAATAGGAGGTTCAGATGCCTGGGTGATTAGTAATCGATTGCTGAAAACAGAATTTGAAAATTCGAAACCGTTCTCGAGATAATCGTTGGACAGACGGACAGACGGACAGACATCGTGAAATCAATAAGTGTCTTCGCAAGCTTCGCCACTTAACAAGGTCCCGAAGTTGAAACTGTATAAAAAGGATTATTATAGTATAAATGAATAATGGTTGATAAAAAGCCCTGGGAATGAGGTGGTCGCTTCCAAGCTGTTTCTAAAATAAATTTTGTACTTATATAGTTTGTACAATCGTTAATGTTAAATTTGTTATTAAAAAAGGTCCCGCTGGGTTTCTTGTTGGTTCTTCCCAAAAATTACTTTCAATAAACCTAGCAAGCTAACAGCATAGCAAAGTGGCGAAGCAATCATCTTTGTAGCTGTTTCTAACGGTTGCCGTTGAGCAATCAGTTTAAAAATAGGAGGTTTAGATGCCTGTGTGATCAGTAATCGATTGCTGAAAACAGAATTTGAAAATTCGAAACCGTTCTCGAGATAATCGTGGGACAGACGGACAGACATCGTGAAATCAATAAGTGTCTTCGCAACCTTCGCCACTTAACAAGGTCCCGAAGTTGAAACTGTATAAAAAGGATTATTATAGTATAAATGAATAATGGTTGATAAAAAGCCCTGGGAATGAGGTGGTCGCTTCCAAGCTGTTTCTAAAATAAATTTTGTACTTATATAGTTTGTACAATCGTTAATGTTAAATTTGTTATTAATAAAAGGTCCCGCTGGGTTTCTTGTTGGTTCTTCCCAAAAATTACTTTCAATAAACCTAGCAAGCTAACAGCATAGCAAAGTGGCGAAGCAATCATCTTTGTAGCGGTTTCTAACGGTTGCCGTTGAGCAATCAGTTTCAAAATCGGAGGTTCAGATGCCTGGGTGATCAGTAATCGATTGCTGAAAACAGAATTTGAAAATTTTAAACCGTTCTCGAGATAATCGTGGGACAGACAGACAGACGGACAGACATCTTGAAATCAATAAACCTAGCAAGCTAACAGCATAGCAAAAAGGCGAAGCAATCAGCTTTCTAGCGGTTTCTAACGGTTGCCGTTGAGCAATCAGTTTCAAAATAGGAGGTTCAGATGCCTGGGTGATTAGTAATCGATTGCTGAAAACAGAATTTGAAAATTCGAAACCGTTCTCGAGATAATCGTTGGACAGACGGACAGACGGACAGACATCGTGAAATCAGTAAGTGTCTTCGCAAGCTTCGCCACTTAACAAGGTCCCGAAGTTGAAACTGTATAAAAAGGATTATTATAGTTTAAATGAATAATGGTTGATAAAAAGCCCTGGGAATGAGGTGGTCGCTTCCAAGCTGTTTCTAAAATAAATTTTGTACTTATATAGTTTGTACAATCGTTAATGTAAAATTTGTTATTAAAAAAAGGTCCCGCTGGGTTTCTTGTTGGTTCTTCCCAAAACTTACTTTCAATAAACCTAGCAAGCTAACAGCATAGCAAAGTGGCGAAGCAATCATCTTTGTAGCGGTTTCTAACGGTTGCCGTTGAGCAATCAGTTTCAAAATAGGAGGTTTAGATGCCTGTGTGATCAGTAATCGATTGCTGAAAACAGAATTTGAAAATTCGAAACCATTCTCGAGATAATCGTGGGACAGACGGACAGACATCGTGAAATCAATAAGTGTCTTCGCAAGCTTCGCCACTTAACAAGAATTAGACATGTGATCTATATTGAATAAAAAAATATTGTATTATATTCTATTGTAATAAAAAAAAATCTCAATCATTCTGTCCTTTTTATCTTTTACATTCAAAATGTGTGGTAATATATTATTTTAACTATATTTACTGCGCATCCACACATCCGTAAGGGTCAATCGGTAGGCAAAAATGTTGTTGCCCATAAACCACATTAATTTTGCCATTATTTTAAATAAAAGTAGAAGTCTTATTTATTCGTATATTCAAAAACTTCTTAACGGTATATCATTATTTTTATATTTATACTGAAGTTTCAAATTTGGATACTCTTTGAAAAATAACCCTGTGTACTTATTAAAACCGATGTTTGCTTCCGAAACGTTCCACTTTATAATTTACATCTATTTGTTACATATTTTTAATATAATAAAATAATAATAATAATAATAATATATTAACGTTATAATTTTTTGTTTATAAACTCAAATTTCTAATAAAATACACAGATAACTTTTTATTACTTTCTAATTACTTGGCACTCGCAGATACCATAAATCGAATTTTGGACATAAAGTTTCCGTACCTGTCTCCAAAAAAAAATGTCAGCACTGCACATGTCTGGATTGTATACAAGAGATCACTGAGTGCGAAGTGTGGATGGGCGTTTATTTTAACTAAATCACAGTTTTAATTTTCAAACTGGTTTAACTGATGCTGATATATATAATGTATTCCTTTTTTAAGAGCGCGCCACCACTTCGTTCAATTTAATTGTTTCAATTATATTAGGTGACCCTAAATACTTTTGAAAATGCGTCAGTTCGAAAATCTTCCAGTTACCCAAGATAGCTTACACTGGAAAGCAAGAGAGATCGCAAGTATTTGCTCAGCTTTTAAATATTTTTAAAATGTTTTTATTACACCATCATCAAGTAGCGAACCCAGTCTCATCATGTTTCTTGAGTACTCTAGTACGGTCATTATCCCGCATACATCCCGTATTACTCGGGAAGTAGTTGTTTTGGTTTCATACGCCGATAGATTGTCATTGCCTTTTTCAGAATGTAACGAATTTCCTCGTTACATTCACTAATTTTGGCGGACAGACAAACAATTGATAAATGGCGGGAAAGTGTTTTAAAATTTTTGAGGTTTGCAGCTTTCTCTTTGTTTTATATTTGCAAGTACGCGTATACATTTTTTTTTGTAAAATAAAAAAAAATCGTTTGATTCTAAACTACCCCCACAGTATGACGCCGTAGTTTAGCCAAGCTTGAGCGTAGGCGTGATAGGCTGTCACTGACGTTTTTTAAATTTGTAGATTTTTTTAATTCTCTTAAAGCATATGTAAATTGTGATAATTTTAACTTATTTTTGAATATGTGATTTAAAATTAACATTCGAATCTATACTTTATACCCAGCAAAGAAAAATTTTGAACACATTCTAATTTTGTTTGATTATAATCAAACAAAATTAGAATGTGTTCAAAATTTTCAAAAGTTTGTTGTATAATTTATGTGTAGTTCAAGTTTTTGTCGTGGTCTAAATTGTATTAATTTAGTTTTTTTGAAATTGACTACGCTTAACCATTGTTTTACTTTGTTTATAATAATGTCGATTTTTTCATTAAGTTTGGTACCATTAATATAAGGGAACACAAAGGAAAAATCGTCGGCAAACATCACACAAAGCTCATCAATAATCTTGTGGAGGTCATTGATGTAAATAAGGAAAAGGACACATCCGTACTCGGAACCCTGAGGGATAGAGTCCCTCACCGGCTGGGCCCTCGACCTGACACATGTTATGGTTTTTGAATCTTGATCTACATTTTCTATTTCAACGTACTGTGAACAATTGCTGACAAAGGAAGCAAACCACTTATGAGCTGTTACACGGATACCAATCAAAATTATCAACCATCCTTTCATATGCTTTTGTCATGTCAAATAAAATTCCCATTGCGTATTTCTGATCGTTTAATATATTTAAGACTTCATTAAAGTATTTAAATGTGGCCAGGGTTGTCGAGCGGTTTTTTCTAAAACCATTTTGGGCGTCGTCGAAAATATTGTAAGTTTTACAAAATGAGTAAAATTGTTTGGACATAGTTCTTCCAAAATTTTTGAAATTACGGGTAGGAGTTCAATTGGTCGGTAGTTATTGGGGTCCGTTATTTTGCCTTTTTTTTTGTATTGGCTTTATAATAGCAATTTTTAGTAGGTCAGGAAATACTTCAGAAAAGGATTGATATATAAAAAGCTAGATTTTAATTTAAGTTGTCACAACAATAACAATACTTCTCGCTCATCCACTGGGGTTAAGAACATCGAGTGCAAGGAGGAATGCATAAACAGGCGGCCGCGTGGCGCGGGCGCACTGCCTGCCGCGCCGCTCCCGACTCACGCGAACAGCTCGTTAAAGACATAAGAAACCTCATGCGGGTCCGATATTGGTTTATCGTTGATATGCAATTTAATATTTTCATAATATTTCTTTTTACCTTAACATGCTTTGTTTTTTTCATTTATTTTTGCCCCATACATTTAATTTTATTAGTTGCTTTATTTATTCTGTTAAATGATTGTTATTGTTTTGATTTTATTATAACCTTTTTAAATATTTTTCATATTGTTTGTAATAATTTTGTAAAATTTTATTTTTCGAATACATTACATGAATTTTTAGTAATATTTTATGTTTACAAGATTTTTTAATACCGTATGTTAGCCATGATTTATGTAGTTGTTTATTATACATTTTTAATCGTTTATATGGAATACAATATTCTAGTGCATCGTGTAAAATTTTATTTAGTGAATTGTAATTTTCGTCAACAGTTTTATTATTTGAAATGAACTCTTGCCAGTTTGTATTTTGTAAATATTGTTTGAATTTATTTATATTATTTTCATTGTATATTCTTTTACATGTATAAAAATAAGGCTTTTTATTTTGTTCTGATGGAACATTTGATCTGGTTGAACTTATTTTGGTAAAATTATTTGTGTGTATTAGAGGGGGATCTCTGAAAGGCTTCAGTTCACAATTAAACACGGTATGTAGCGCTGTTGCCAAGATCTAGAAATCATCCGAACAATGACAGGTGAATCTCTAGTATATATATGTAAGAAACTTATTAAATTTATATTCTCAAAAGAATTTAAATAAAATAACACTACTCAGTAATAAACCCTGCTTACTATCAAGACCCCAATTGCATGATAACACCAAAGTATACAAACCAACAGCATCACCAACCATCTCAATGTAACACAGGGTAGCCCTCTCAGCAACACTACCTTCGATCAACAATACCAACTAGATATCGGGTCGGCGCAAAAAATACGGCGAAGTAAATAACAGCGCACTGGAGTCGTGAGTTCTTATTTCGTTTTGGTTGACTTGAAACACAGCCAATGTAAAGACGTTTCACAATGTATATTTAAAAGTTGCAAGAATAATGCTCGAAAAAGCAATTTAACAGCCGGAGTGTCTTACTTTCGGTAAGTACATGTAGATTAAGTTATATTTTAAGCTCTAAACTAACAACTATTATCATATTTGAAACAAAATTACCGATTTTAAAGCACCCCTACAAATGTTTTGCCAAGGTTAGCCAATACACGCGTAAACATTTGTAAAACAGAACAGTAGAGTACTTGGAGTAGATTTGTATTGTAATAATTTTTAGTAATTTGTTACCAGAACTTTAAATAATGGTAATTGTTACTTTTGTAAATTTGACGAATTGTAAATTAATTGACGTAAGGTTACATTATATATGTAAAAAAGAAACTGAACATATCAAAAATAAATCAAAACGACAATTGTACAATAAACTTAACTTATTTAAAGGAAATTAATTCATGTATATGTAGAAAGGGTATTTGAGTATAGTACAGAGACTAATTTTGTAGTTAGGAATAATAATTAATTCGTTTACACGAATTAATTATCCAACGAGTGGAGGATAAACTAGTAACGGAATACGACAAGCGTACCGTTCCACGTCAGAGCCAAGACTGTCCTAACGGCGGCCGCGCCGTCCGTTTTATACAAGCAAAACGAGTGCCACTGCAGGTTCAATGGTGCAGGTGTGCGGAACACGTGTTATTTACAAGAATTCTGTCTAAATGCACCGACGGCTACCGCGCCGCACCTGCAATGGTGCTGGTCCCGTCACGGCCATACTGACATGCGTGCGTCCTCGCACGCGCTCCATCACAATTTTAGTTATTTGTAGACAAAAAAACATCGCTCGACTATCCTGACATAACATCGTCTGGTCCGGTCTATATTGACCCTTCAGACTTGGGTGACAATCAGTTTTGTTCCGGCAGTAAGCCCCACAAAACTTTAATCAACTTCATGCGAGATCGGAATGATTTCTATTTTCTCTTTTTTTTTCAAGTACTGTTTTCGCTAGTCCGGAATCACTATTCCCTATAGCCATATCATTGGACCGGCACAAAGCCCTGCAATGATAGTAAGACCTATTTTTTTTTCTTACTCTCTTTTTTTTCAAGTACTATTTGCTAGTCCGGAATCACTATTCCCTGTAGCTATATCATTGGACCGGCAAACGCCCTGCAATGATAGTAAGAACCACTTTTTTCTTACTCTTTTTTTTTTCAATTCAATATAGAACAGGTACAGACCAACCATACCGCAAACATGTACCTGTCACAATCACACAAAAGTGTATCGTGAGGGACGTAGTGACATGATAACACCTAAGTATGTAAACCAACAGCAACACGACACATCCCAGTGCAGCACAGATCAGTCTTCCTGCAACTCCATGTTCCTTTCCTGCACTAGAATAATTACTTCGCTAGAGTGTTGCAACGTCTCTAGTATTTTCTAGATGCACAGACATGGCTACCTCTGACTGTCGCACGTCCTCGTGCGGTTGACAGTGAACAGCATACGGTCTATCAATTATCACCACCTGCTAACAGATATTAACTCTTGTTAAATATTACAACGGTCGACCATCCCAGACTTCATTTAAGTCATGAACGCGCCGATATGGCTACCTTCAGGCAAACGCACTCCAGCTTTTCGTTCTGCCGAGTTCGTGCCACAATCGCGCCAGCGAACCGTCGCACCGTAGCCGTACTAGCTCTAGCGAATCGTTGCACTGCTTTGTAAAATTAAAAGAAATCAAGAAAAATGTATTGCGAACCATGGAATTCCGAGCTTCCAAAATTTATCACATATTCTCTTAAGAAACGGCAATAGTATGACATTTGAAAACATTGCAAAAAATAACAGAAACTATGTGTAGAGGCAAATACCACAACATTTCAAAGGGAAGGAGGTAACTGCGCAAAATCTACGAAAGCCGACCTCAGACGTCTATTTACAGCGCCAAAGCACCATTTGTTCGGTGGCCACTTAAATTGCCCTACCGTAAGATCAGCCGGTAAGTTATCTTCTGTAGCGGTGTAGGCTCAATCTTACCAGCGCTCGGCCGTACCTGACCCTGTTCGATTAGCCATCACAACATCTTCCTCATTGATCATTGTTGTAGAGACTTCTACGAATCCCTCGACATCAAACCCCAATCTTGTCGACGACACAATATTCAGAGCAAACTGCAACACTGATCAACACATTAGAACACAAAAATGTCACTTATTATTTTCAATTCATAGCGTGTTAAAGTTAATCCTTTATTTTGGTGCCTTTCCCTCCCTTAAACGTTTTGAACTTCAAAATATAGCAAATGATAATCATGTTTCGCGTGGACTATCAAATTACAACATAACTTGAATAAGTTAATTAGAAAGTCTCCAACTTCTTTCGACATTTGTTAACATATTTAGGTACATCAAGAAATAATGAAAATACTTGCGGGGTACTTTTAATACAAATCGAACAAATTAAAAAAAATTGGCTTAAATAATTTCACTTTATCTTTTCTCTACACTTTAATGATACGAAAATATCGTAAGTAGCATAGCAAATTTCATTACGGTATTTAACATAAAAACAGATTCATCAATGCGGAATGCATTACAGTCTTCCACAAATGTAATAATCCTCATACTATTCGAAGATTAAATGTGGGCAAAAATGGGGACTTTATTCTACTTCTGATGTAGAAAGGGTAATTGAGTATAGTACAGAGACTAATTTTGTAGTTAGGAATAATAATTAATTCGTTTACACGAATTAATTATCTAACGAGTCGAGGACAAACTAGTAACGGAATACGACAAGCGTACCGTTCCACGTCAGAGCCAAGACTGTCCTAACGGCGGCCGTTCCGTCCGTTTTATACAAGCAAAATGAGCCCCACATATATATATATATATATATATATATATATATATATATATATATATATATTATATATATAATACATATACTACAAACATATATACATATAAAAACTAAAATAAATATATAATGAATTATCTAATCAAATGCAATCATTATACTACATACTATATTATATTTAATGGCTAGTGTGGAAAGTATGTATACTAACAAACATAAATGCCCAAAATGTAAATAATTATAACTAAACTGATGATCATATCATAAATTATTTTAGTGTTCACCGCGACTCCATAACTTTTGTAGCTAAATTCGAAGAAGCAAACAGAAACGAAACAAAACGACGTAGTTTGCAAAATAATAACGGGAAAAAATACTTTAATTTGTTATAACTTAAGGTTGATTTCACACTAAATGTTATTTAACCTATGTCTTTTCATATCCAAGTGACAGGTGTAATGCATTGAATTGTTCTTTTTGTAACTAATGATCGTAAGATTTGTGACTTTATTACTAGGTGCCATGGTTGTAATTGGGTTGAACATAAAACTGTTTTAATTTTTGTCTCAGTTCTTTAGTAAACAAATGTAGCTGTATAAGTATATATTCACGCGGACAGCATTTAGCTATGATTTTGTACGTGACCCGTTATCTAGTTGGTATTGTTGATCGAAGAACACTACCTTCCTTGCTTACACTAGTACAATACCTCAACGTGCATAGTAACGAGACTCTTAAAATTACAAACTGATCCCTCTTAGTCGACTGCGAGTTACTAGATATTGCTAACACAAGTGGGAGATTACAATTCTACCCTCAATTCTTTTTATTTTCTTTTATTATTTTACTATCATTCAATTAGGGTTCATGAATAAAATAGGCGACTCACGATAGGCAAATTGTATATTTAAAAGGAATAAAAAATACAAAATATTTGGTGGCGATCGGGTCGCGAGCTAGCGGCGAGTGCCGGTCTTAGGCGCGGTGGTGAGAAACCCCCACGCACTTCACATACTCCCCGCAAACACCGTCGGTGCTGTCGTAACGGCGCCGACATACTCCCGGCGCTGGAAAGCTTAACAGCTTTCAAGATCTTCCTACTCATCGGGCTTCGGTAGTAGGACGATTCTGTTTAGGGCGCGCCGCACAATTCCTCTTGCAGTGTCTATATCTGCGACGCGTGTCAATCCGTCAGATCCCGTGAAGAGTTTTCTTACACGTCCGAGACGCCAATAGAGCGGTGGAGCGTTTTCCTCTTTCAAGAGGACTAGGTCGTCAATTTGTAGGCTCTCTTTGGACTTCGTGCGCCACTTCGTCCTCAACTGCAGCTCCGCAATGTACTCGTGGCTCCAGCGTCGCCAAAAGTGTTGCTTAAACTGCTCGATGCGCTGGAATCTGTCGAGACGATTGGCATTAGCGGATTGTAGACACGGAGATGGCAGCGAGCTTAGTGGTCTACCAATTAAAAAGTGGCCCGGAGTTAAGGGATAATAGTCAGTGGGAGAAGAACTTAATGGACATAGGGGGCGGCTATTTAGGATACATTCTATTTGTGTGAACAAAGATGACAATTCCTCATAGGTTAGGTGCGTAGTCCCTAATATCCTAGCCAGGTGGAATTTGGCTGACTTTACACCGGCCTCCATCAAACCATTGAAGTGAGGAGCGTATGCAGGCGAAAAACAAAATTCAACGCCTTCGTTAGCGGCAAAATTAGCGATAGTTTTGGCATTAATTTCAAAAAACTCTTTAAGTTCCTTTGAAGCAGCTACAAAGTTTCCACCATTGTCGCAGAATATCTGCTTTGGTAGCCCTCTCCGTGAAACAAAGCGTCTCAAAGTTAATATAAAAGCATCTGTACTGGCTTGTCTTCCTAACTTTTCTATCAAATCCTTCCTTCCAATTATATGCAAAACAAAACTTATGGCGCCATCTGTTGGCCTATAACAAAAGCATCTGCAAAAGAAGTCGACGCGATCGATACACACATGTAATCAAGATTCAAGACGAACTGCATCGGTAATGGCTGTTCTTTTCTAAACCTTCCAAATTAAAACCAAAGTAATTAAGCGTTAGTGAGTGTGCCGGGTCGACCCAGCTGTGTGCATAGACTATATAATCACGTAGGAGTGTGGTCAAGGAAGACTGAAGCCTTCCACATCCGAAGATATTGTTGAAGCCAAGTTGAAGTTGACCGCCACTGCCGCTAACCGTGAGTTTACCTATTTCATTTACCCTTCCTGGTGGGCCAGACTAATTTTCTCTCACTGTAGGTAAATTAAGTAGCAATTCCAAATCAAATTCTTTTTATTTTTATTTCAATTAGAAGTGTCGCGATTACTACAAAAACGGAGTTCAATCCGCGCAATTTCTATTCCAACTGTTAAATTTTTTAGTGGTCCGTACGAGCGCGAATTTCCTATGTTATTTTGGGTTCAATTCATTCGAAAACTCCAAAATTACAGTTCATAGCAATTCAGCAAAAAAAAAACTTTTACAAGTAAAATTTAGTAAGGTACTTCTTTAATTGCCTTAATTTTAACGATGTAGGTAATACGAAGTAATTTATTAAATTTATTTGATATATAATTTTATAATTAGGGAGAATTATTCTCTGTCGATTGCATAAATTACAATTACACGTTATGTGCCGTTTGTTGTACTTAAACACGGAGGTAGGAGGTGAATAATTATACTCCACATATTCAATACTGATACGTTGTTTCAATAGGTGTAGTATAATACATACCTATTAATATAGTCATTATTGCTTAGTTAAAAAATTAAGTTTGTTTTTAAATTTACTGTTTTATTTGTTATATTTTCAAACATAATGACAGATAAAGCAAAGTCGAACGCTAGTGAACTTGAGAGACAACTCAAGTTGCTTACTATTCAAAGGGAATATGCATTTCGAGAAATTCAAATACTATGTGATTTATCGAAGAATATCCAAACGGATACAACTTCTGCGTCTCAATTCGAGTCTAGATTTAAGCGTATTGAGTTAGTGCGTAAAGAATTCTTGGATTATACGAATCAAATAAATGATTTAAAGTTAAAATTAAAGCCGGACGATATTATTGATATGAAGCCCGTGATTGCGTTTGACGACATGTACTACACTGTCGATGCCGCCAGGGCTGCTCTAAGCGAGGGTCGCACTCGAGCCGACCCGCAATGCGACCCGGATCCGAGTTTGACGTCCGGATTTTCATACCATAGTACGAAACCATACGCGCAAGCACGCTTACCGAAACTCGAGCTACCGAAATTTGATGGAAACATTGAACATTGGCAAACTTTCTTCGATACATTTTCCACACTTGTACATGAAAACAATAATATAAGGTCAATCGAAAAGTTTCATTATTTGTTGACGTGTCTCTCGGGTTCGGCGTTGTCAATCGCAAAAGGAGTGCCGGTTACCTCTGATAACTATCAAATTGTTTTTGACGCACTTATCGAGCGGTTCCAAAACAAAAGAATTTTGGCCGCAACGTACTTAGATAAAATTTGTTGCTTCATTCCTTTGAAGTCCAGTAATTATGCCGATTTACGTAATTTAACCAATGTGTTGAATGAAACCGTTAATGCTCTTAAAGCTATGAAAATTAAGAAATTAGATGAGTTCATTTTGTTTTATTTAGCTGCGCGTGTCTTAGATTCTGATACACGTAAACGTTTTGAGGTGCAAAACGGGGAACAAATTCCCACCTTTTCTGATTTGTTGAGTTTTTTACAAAGTTATGTCAAAGTTCTAGAGGTTAGTCAATCGGGTAACTGTTCCGGGTCTGTTTTTAAATCGGGACAGTTATATAAAAATAATTTACGTGCCACCGGGACACGAAATAGTCTCAATAATAAACAGTATCCTAAATCCACATCGTTGCCGGCGAACACTGCTATAGCTTCAAATGCTGCAAATAAAACAGCTGATTGTCTATGTTGCGGGGCAGCACATGCGCTTTTTAAATGTCCTAAGTTTCAAGAACTTGATATTTCTGAAAGATACGGCTTATTGTCTAATAAAAATGTTTGCATGAATTGTTTACGTTTAAATCATAATGCAGATAAATGTTTTTCAAAAATTACATGCTCAACTTGTGGTGAGCGTCATCATTCGTTGCTCCACGATAACACTACCATTGTTGCTGTTCCGTGTTGCTCCACTGACAGGACTATCGATAAAACAGTAGTCACGGCTGACGACTTGACCGCGACTGCGAGCTCCGTGACTACCAGCGCTCACGTTGGTCATAGTCGTGCTCTCGTTTTGCTCGGCACATGTGTAGTGCGCGTGCGCGGTTGCGGTGCTCCCGCTCAGTATACTACCGCCCGCGCACTTATTGACAGTGGAGCTCAGGATAGTTTTATGACGTTATCACTCGCTCAACGTTTAGGGTTGCCCATTCGCCGCTGCAATTTAGCTGTAGCAGGTTTAGGAAAAAATGTAGTGCATCAAATAAAGGGTGAAACTTCATGCGTGGTAATGCCAACGGATTCTGATAGTCCAAACTTCACTATTAATGCCATAATAATGAAAACTATAACAAGTAAAATTCCTGTTGTAGAAGTACCTTCTGAGGTTCGTGAAAATTTTAAACATATAGTTTTAGCAGACAAACAGTTCGACAAACCCACTAATATAGACATGCTGCTGGGCGCAGAGCTATTCCATAAAATTTATGATGGCCAACGCCTAGAGGTAGGTCCTGGTTTACCAGTCGCTCTACATAGTGTCTTTGTGGGTGCTCACTGGCAAAATTGATCACAGCTGTCACCCTCCACCTATGGTTTCTTCCCTCGTTACTTCCACCCGGCTTTTGAATGACGTGGTCATGCGTTTTTGGGAGGTCGAAGAACCACCGAAAATATTTATATCGAACCCTGAAGATGTTAAATGCGAAGAACTCTACTCTACTCTTGTGTCACGTAAACCTGACGGTCGTTACGTCGTTCCTTTGTTACTGAAGAAGCCTTGTGATGATCTGGGTGAATCTTTCGATATGGCAAAATCACGCTTATTCAAACTCGAAAAGCGGCTTGAGCGCAATGTAGAGTTAAAAAGGGACTATTCTGATTTTATGACTGAATATTCAGATCTGGGCCATATGCAACCCGCAGACGTTGGATCAGGCAAATTTGTAATTCCGCATCATTGTGTACTCCGCCCGGAGAGTACTACGACAAAACTCCGTGTCGTTTTTGATGCAAGTGCCAGAAAAACGAACGGAAAATCTTTAAATGATATCGTGTACACTGGGCCTAAGCTTCAAAATGACATTGTTGATGTACTGACAAAATTTCGTCTTCACGCAATAGTGTTCACATCCGATATTTCGAAAATGTATCGCAATATAGATTTGCGTCCGGAAGATCGAGGGTGGCAACACGTGTTGTGGAGAAACTCTCCAGCTGATCCCATGCGTGAGTTCGAATTAAATACCGTGACATACGGTGTGACTAGTTCACCATACTTAGCCATTCGTACTCTGCATCAATTAGCGGTCGATCATGCTACTGAGTATCCTCAGGCGGCTGACGTTATACGTCATGACACTTTTATGGACGACATAACAACCGGAGCGCCATCTCTTAAACAGGCACTTAAGCTCAAAGATGAACTTATTAAACTAATGAGCTGTGCGCAATTTGAGCTGCGTAAATGGAGTAGTAATTCGGCCGAGTTTATTGCAGCTCTACCGTCTGAACATTGTCAAGTACCTAGGGCCTTTTGTGACGAAAATCACGACCATATCCTTAAAATTCTTGGTATACAGTGGTACCCCGTAGAAGACTTCTTTAAGGATTCAGTGTCCGGGTTCAATTCCAATTTAACAAAGCGTGCAATATTATCAAATATCGCTCGCATCTATGACCCAATTGGTTGGCTCACTCCTGTTGTTCTAATAGCCAAACTATTGCTTCAAGACATGTGGCGCCTTCAGCTAAGTTGGGACGAACAACACAACACAACTTCATCTCTGAAATGCAACATGTTAAACAGATTAAACTGACTCGTAGAGTTACATGTGATGACGCCAAGAGTTATCAATTGATTGGGTTTTGTGATGGCTCTTCAAAGGCATATGGATGTTGTGTGTACTTGAGGACAGTTCGTGCA
Source organism: Parnassius glacialis (assembly GCA_033319125.1). Lineage (NCBI taxonomy): Eukaryota > Metazoa > Arthropoda > Insecta > Lepidoptera > Papilionidae > Parnassius > Parnassius glacialis. The sequence goes on along the minus strand of JAVANC010000007.1, from coordinate 7,797,503 downwards.
ACCATTTTAACACGCATCTATTGATTGCAAAATCAAAAGTTGCACCCTTAAAACCACTAACGGTTTACCGTCTAGAGCTTTGCGGTGCTGTCCTTCTAGGGCGAGTTCTTAAGCACATGCAAAACTTTCTGCGAGATAAAATCCCTCTTAGTAAAGTGATTGCGTTCACTGATAGTAACACGGTTCTAGCATGGTTACACACGGAACCTCATAAACTGAAGACTTTTGTTTCCCATCGAGTGGCGAAAATCAACGACGATGTATCAGTTGATAGCTGGCAACACGTATCGACATATGATAATCCTGCCGATCATTGCAGTCGAGGTCTTAGCGGTTCACAGCTGGCGACATGTTGTACGTGGTGGTCAGGTCCAAATTGGCTCGCTAACGGTTCCTCCACTTGGCCAGTGAAGTGCAAGTGGGAATCACAAGATTCCGTACCCGAGTTGCGCTCTACTGCTCATGTATCTCAAACGGATACTAGCTCTGCTGATTTTGACTTTATTAGTGGACTATTAGACCGCTACTCTACACTATCCCGCGTCCAGCGTGTGCTAGCTTGGTGTCTGCGTGCTGTAGCAGCGTTCAAACGAAACTATAAAACTAAGAACTTTCTGAGTGTATCAGAGCTGGAGCAGTCTATCGTCTATATGGTTCGACATGAACAAAAACTTCATCTTACAGATGAAGTCAAGGCCACCAAATCCGTTAAAAAACTGAGTCCATTTATTGATGACGCGGGATTGCTGCGAGTGGGGGGCCGTCTAAAGCACTCTAATCTACCGGCAACAGTAAAACATCCCGTATTGTTGCCAAAGGCTTCACGCTTATCCTTGTTGATCATAGATCACTTTCATGTCAATTACACTGTGGTCCTCGTACTCTTCAATCGATTATTCTGCGTAGATATTGGATACTTGGCATCCGTAACTGAATTCGGTCGCGTTTATCTAAATGCATAGTATGTTTTAAAGTAAAACCGGTTGCTTGTCAGCCTTTAATGGGAAATCTTCCTTCACCAAGAGTACAACCGACGCGGTGTTTCTAAAATGTCGGAATCGACTTTGCCGGTCCATTTATAGTGAAGGAAAGTCGTAGACGAAACGCTCATACTTACAAGGCCTACGTGTGTGTATTCGTTTGCCTCGCGGTAAAGGCTATCCATCTTGAGGCAGTAACCGAGCTCCCGACTTCTGCTTTTCTTGCGGCGTTAGATCGCTTCGTATCACGTCGTGGCCTTTGTACCTTCATAGTCACCGACTGCGGCACTAACTTTATTGGTGCCCGCCGTTACCTTAACGAACTACAACAAATGGTTTGTAAGAATAAGGATTCGCTTGAGTCTAGTCTTGCGAAACGAAACATTATCTGGCGACTGAACCCTCCTACAGGGAGTAATTTTGGTGGCATATTTGAGAGCGGTGTAAAATCAATGAAGTTTCACTTAAAACGCGTTATAGGGTTACAAGTATTGACATTCGAGGAGCTCATAACAATTCTTACTAAAGTCGAAGCCGTACTTAACTCGCGACCGTTATGCTGTCTATCCCCGGATCCTAATGAGGTCGATATTCTTACACCTGGCCATTTTTTGGTCCATGGTTCTCTTATATCGTTACCAGAACCTGAACTCTCTAAGGAATATGTTCCACCTCGGCCCCGCTGGCAGATGTTGCAAAAACTTACACAGTCTTTTTGGCATATTTGGCAACGCGATTATCTCCATACCTTACAGCAACGCGCGAAATGGTTTCGAGAACAGCCAAATATTCATATCGGAGATATTGTACTAATTGTTGATAGCAATTTAGCACCACTAGAGTGGCGTTCAGGTAGAGTTCAAGACGTGCATCCCGGCAAAGACGGTGTAGTGCGCGTGGTCACCCTACGCACTACTAATGGACTCCTTAAGAGACCAGTAAATAAACTGTGTCCTCTACCTTTAAATCAATAATATATAGCTATACTTAAAAACAAAAAAAAATGTCAATTTTTTCTCATAATTAATATTATAGTTTTTTTGTTATTTAGCTTGTAGGTATAGTTAGTTATTAAATTTTGTTGCCATACATACCTTTCTAATAGGTATGCAACTCAAATTCAAGTATTAATACTATTGTTAGGTAGATATTATTCAGTTTCTATTTCGTGAGGTATTTAGTTTTATAGGGAGAACTGCTATTATTACTCATGAAATCTGAAACGATTTCAAGTGGGGGGAATTATGTACTGGCTTGTCTTCCTAACTTTTCTATCAAATCCTTCCTTCCAATTATATGCAAAACAAAACTTATGGCGCCATCTGTTGGCCTATAACAAAAGCATCTGCAAAAGAAGTCGACGCAATCGATACACACATGTAATCAAGATTCAAGACGAACTGCATCGGTAATGGCTGTTCTTTTCTAAACCTTGCAAATTAAAACCAAAGTAATTAAGCGTTAGTGAGTATGCCGGGTCGACCCAGCTGTGTGCATAGACTATATAATCACGTAGGAGTGTGGTCAAGGAAGACTGAAGCCTTCCACATCCGAAGATATTGTTGAAGCCAAGTTGAAGTTGACCGCCGCTGCCGCTAACCGTGAGTTTACCTATTTCATTTACCCTTCCTGGTGGGCCAGACTAATTTTCTCTCACTGTAGGTAAATTAAGTAGCAATTCCAAATCAAATTCTTTTTATTTTTATTTCAATTAGAAGTGTCGCGATTACTACAAAAACGGAGTTCAATCCGCGCAATTTCTATTCCAACTGTTAACAGCATCCTTGGACAGCTCACTAACAGCCTCCAAATGGATGCACTTATACCTAAAACATATGAAAATACACAAATAACATTTTTTTATTTTACAACCACGACTTTTGCGATCCGTGACCATAAATGGCCCAGCGAAATCAGTCCCTACTGTAATAAAAGGAAAGTCAGGCATTAGTCTTTGAGCAGGTAGGTTGCCCATTATGTTTTTCATAGACTGACCCTTAAAACGCCTACATACGGTGCAATTATGCACAGTACGTCTAGCCAGACTTCTTCCACTAATGGGCCAAAAACGCGTTCTAATAGAAGCCAGTAAGGCTTGGGGCCCTAGATGTAGAAGCCGTACGTGTTCTTGTTGGAATAAAAGTTGAGTAAAATGGTGTTTAGAGCTTAACAACATGGGATGCTTCATATCGAAACTAAATTCAGAAGCCTGAATTCGACCACCTACTCTTATCACTCCTTTATGTAAAAATGGATTAAGTGCCGAAATGTGCGACTTAGGACTTAGGGAATTTCCTTTTAATAATAAATCGTATTCTTTAGGGAATACCTCTAATTGGGAAATATACACTAATGAATTAAGAGTTTTATTGAGCTCGGCGGTAGTTAAGGAACCTGTAATTTTAGTTTTAGAATTTTTACAGTTATTAATAAATCTATGTACATAGGCTGTTACGGCCGGCAGCTGCCCATCCCAGGAGTAGAATCCTTCGCGGCCCATAGACGAAGAAGCTACGGGCAGATGCTGGTCGGGCGTCCTAAACGCCAAGGGTTAAGTTTATGATTACACTAAACAATCAGGGGGGAGCGTCACAATTATTGAACAGAGCTTACTTACCTCTATTCAAGGCGACTGGTCCCTCAGGATTCGGTCAGGTCTCGTGTGGATGTATTGTGCTAGAAAGTAAAGGTCAGTGATGTGTATTTGGGTGTGGCTGGTAGTGTTATTGACCTTATTTGACCGTTCCCCCTGCAGCAGTTCGGCCCTCAGCTCCTCTCCAAGCTAAGGTCGCCTTCCGCAGTCACTTTCTTCCTTTGTTACGATTTACTCGCGAAAATGAACACAGAACGTACGGGTCAAAGGTCACCATTATTTCTAGAATATTAACTACCGCACTAGTAACTAATACAGTCGAATCCACTTATACAGATTCTGCGTTAAACCTAAAGTCCCGGGTAAACTCTCAACACGCGCTACTATTCCCAGTGGTATATTTACTATACGCGCCTAACATAAAATTAGATCTAAGAGCTCCCAAACAAAACGGACTGCCTTCTCTTTCGACGCGAAGAAGACTTCTAATCTTTCGCTCTCGACTCCCACCTTTCAGCAAGCTCGGACGTTCAACACGCACGAACGTCATTCCGTATCGACCGAGCCGAGTGCCATCTAACGTCGATGCCTGACACTAACGCTTTTGCGTGAACATAGGCTAAAATGTGTTGTAATTGTTTTAATTTAGAATATTTGTTAAAGTTAATAATTGATTGATAATTATCACAAATAGCAACTGGATGTGCTTTAACTTCCGGCAAATTCTTCATCTCAATAATAGTCTGCGACTGCATAGAAGGCCACTCGGACTCTGGCAACGATAAAAACTTAGGTCCATACCACCACATATCACATGCAGCGATCTGTTGTGGGTTCACGCCACGGGATAGCAGGTCAGCTGGGTTGTGTTCTGTAGGAACGTGGTGCCATGAATTTGCGTCAGTCAACTCTCTAATGGCGGCGACTCTGTTGGCAACGAATGCCTTCAAGTTAGAAGAACCGCAGCGCAACCAACTAAGAACTACGCTCGAGTCAGTCCAATAGACATGACGCGATATTTTACGTCGCAAGGCTTTGGTCACAGATGAGCTCATTTCAGCTGCCAGAAGAGCACCTGAAAGCTCCAAACGAGGAATTGTAATAGGGCTGGATGCTGGGGCAACGCGAGATTTCGCACATAAAAGTTGGACATGTATTTGTCCTTCTTTATTTGTAGAGCGAAGGTACAAACATGCACCATAGGCGCGTTGCGATGCATCGCAAAAACAGTGGATTTCAGCAGAGACTGGATATTCTATTGATACCCATCTAGGTATATTTAGTGAAAAAAGGCATTTAAGTCCATCAACAAAAGGTCTCCAGACATCGACAATATCCTTTGGAGCGGGCTCATCCCTGTCCAATTTGAGAGACCATAAGGTCTGAATTAAAATTTTGGGAACGATAGTGGACAAGGATAGGAGGCCCAAGGGATCGAAGATCTTGAAAGTGGAAGAAAGTATAGTGCGCTTAGTGACGACCTCAGACTGATCCACTGCAATGGGAAAATTAACGCTGTCGGTCGAAGGACTCCAATCTAGGCCCAGCGTATTTGTAGACTGACTCAATGTCAGGTTGCCGGATGACTGGACAACGTCTGAAGGCAGTAAATAAGGTAAGTTGGATCGGTACTTACGTAAATTAAAACCAACCATAGAAAGAGCCACATGTGTTGATTTCTGTATAGACCGTAATTGATCTTCATCATCGCTAGAAGTTAGTAAGTCATCAACATATATGTCCTCCTGTATGACTGCCTTAATAACGTCATCGTCACACTCCTCGCCCACTTGCCAGAGACACCTGGTGGCAAGGAAACTAGCGCTAGCAAATCCGTAGGTGACCGTGTTAAGCCTGAGTGTCTGTAATGGTTTGTCCTCCGCATCACGCCATAAAATCAGCTGTAGGTTTCGGTCAGACTCATCTATTAAAACCTGCCGGTACAATTTTTCAATATCCGCTGACAACACATAACGATATTGCCGGAACCGGATGAGGATATTGAAAAGAGAGTCTTGAACTGTAGGGCCTATCATTTGAATGTCGTTTATAGACAAACCAGATGAAGTGCGAGCTGATGCGTCAAAAACGACGTTGTTGACTCACTGTCTTCACGAATGACAGGATGATGCGGAACAAAATAGGCAAGCTCAGGTCGGTCTACCTCAGATATTGCTAGATGTCCTAGTTTGCGATACTCCTCAATGAAATCAACATAGGCGGACTTAAGTTCCGGTTGCTTGCGAAAGCGACGTTCCAGGTTTAATAATCGCCGCCTGGCCATGAAATAGGAAGTGCCTAGGCAGTCTGGTTTGTCGATCAATGGCAGCTTGACACAAAAACGACCTTCTTCAGTGCGTTTTGTGTGCTGTAAAAAATGTTGTTCGCAAGCTTTCTCTTGGTCTGTAAGAAGGGGCTTTTGTGGCAAGCTTTCAAGCTCCCAAAACCTCTTCAAATCATTGTGAAGCTCAACTAAAGTATTGTTGCTTTCAATACTTACAAAATTACATTTCACTGGGGAATTTAAATTGAGATTGTCATTTTGAAAATGGTGCATGGGACCTGCAATAAGCCATCCTAATTTAGACTCATGTAGAATAGGATTTCCTTTGCCTAAAGAGTGCTGTTTGGTTCCAATAATGGACCAAAATAGGTCAGCACCGATGAGCAGTCCTATGTCAGACGGCTCATAAAAGCTGGGGTCTGCTAATGCAAAGGACTTCAGGTTAAGGTGTGTAATAGACACAAGAGACTTAGGTATCTTACCTGATATTTGGGGTATGACTAAACATGACGTCATAACCCTGAAAGAACCTACCTTTGAATGAATTCGAACATTGCAACGTTCAGCATTAAGCTTGACAATAGTGTTACATATGCCGACCACATTCCTAACATCAGACGTGGAAGAAGTTAAATTTAACTTTGATTTAAGTGCTTCTGTAATAAAGCTAGACTGACTACCGTTGTCTAAGAGAGCTTTAGTGGTAATGTAATTGATTGATTTGGGATTAAAAATATCAACCAAAGCCGTACATAGTAGTGTCTCAGAAGCAGAAACAGCTGACATTGAAACTGGCTCAGAGACTGCAACATTAGTGACTGCCACATTGGTATCAGAATCCGTAGGTTTGTGTAAAAAGGTATTGTGACGTTTTTTGCATATTTTGCACGTACCTGGAAGCTTGCATGCGCGCGTATTATGCCCTTTGCGCAAACAGTTGGGACACAACTTTAGCTCGGACACTAATGAAAGTCTATCATCAATAGATTTCGATTGAAATTGTGAGCACTCATAATTACGATGACCTTGACCACAGAAAATACACTTGTGAGAGGCAGTTGATGATGAGTCGCCCTGCTCAGCGCTGACGAATGACTTAGTATGAGAAACGGGATTTTGTTTGACGCCTTGATTGTGATTCGGGTTTGACTTTATATTTTTGTCTTGTTTACTGCGATAAACAGACTCTAAAACTTCAGCGCGGCCCTTAATAAAAGTCATGAAATCATCTAGGCTAGGCATATCCGAAGCATTAACATTAGCTTGAATGTACTCCTCCCATTTAACACGCGTGTTGCTGTCTAATTTCGCTGAGACTATGAATATGATCAGGGTATCCCAATGATCAGTTGGCTGTTTTAAAGTATTTAAAGCACGTAGGTTTTTTGTGACGTGGTCTACTAGAAATCTTAATGACTTGTCAGACTCACGCAACGGCTCAATATTAAACAAAGATTTCAAATGATTATTTATTAATTGACGAATATTATTAAAACGCTCACAAAGAAGACTCCATGCCTCAGGATAATTATTGTCGCAAACTTCTAAATTACATATTACACGAGCAGCTTCACCTTCTAGATAGGAATTTAAATAATGAAATTTGTGTATATTTTTTATTTTTGTATTATTATGTATCAGAGAACTGAACGTATCACGAAATTCCAACCATTTGTTGAACGTACCATCAAACTTATTAATTTTAATGACTGGTAAACGAAAGCCGATAACTTCGTGATCATCTTCATCAGCTGTGTAAATACTGCTATGCTGAAGCGACGACTTTTTTGTCGTTACGGACTGCTTACGGAGATAATTTCCTGAGCCAATGCGATCGAATTGTGGAAAGCTTGTTCGATAACTTCTCTGGTATCCAATTCTAAGCTTAAATTATTTTCCTCCAATGCTTCAATCTGATTTTGCACGTTATCGAATTCGCCAAATAAAGTCTCAAGTTTAACTAATCGCTGCGATAGCACGCTAACTTCCGTAGGAGTAAGCTTTTTACCTTTTAATTCTTCTAAATGGTTATTAAATTTCGTAACACGGCCTCTAATTGAAGCGCGTTTTAAATTAAGAGTTTTGTACTTTGCCTCCATAATAGCAAAGTTAACGCGCAGACAATCAAAACAACTAGTTATGCGCTGTACTAATCAAATAAATAAGAACTGCATACGATACGCTCCTCGCCTCGTATCCGCTGTGACGGAAACCGGTTCAAAATCAGCAGAAGCGCGGTGAAAGGTGGGATTGATGACGCGCGACGCCCGCGGTGTAGTACCACGACGTGAGCCCGCAGTGCTGGCAGTGACATGGGATGCGATGATAGTCTCGAGCGACCGCTGCACCGTAGCTGAAATTGATTGTTGGAATGCTTTGCAGATATCTACGTACATAACATAATAACGGGAAGCAAGGTTGATCGTAAATTTAATTGATTTGTGCAAATAATGGTTTAATAAGCGTAATATAGGGCTTAGGGAATGATTATGCTATAGTGATGACTAATTTATTTGCGTGCATAAACAGCTAACACTGAATAGCGAGAAGTGAATTTACTTGCATTGAGAAGTTAAGCTCAAATTTTTGCATAGCTATGTACATATGTATGCTTACGTTTAAAGAAATAGGTTCAGCTATTTAATTTCTAGTTTAACAGTGTAGTAAAATTAAATGCTAGTGAAGACTTTCAAGTCGTAAAATAGGCGCAATGAATGCAAATTATAGGCGGCTTGAAAAATAGCACTGATTACCTAGAAAATGATGCGGCAAAATAATAGTAAGAAATAATAGACAATTAGCTGTTAGGTAAGCAAATAGGTGTAAATAGGTGATTTTAACTCGTTAGGTATTGGATTAGGATTGGATTTGTAGGTAGGTTTAACTAGGTAATTCTTTTAGAATTGTTTTAATAGGTATTTTATTTGGTAGGATTATTGAAGAGGAATAGTTTATTTAGATTAGCAGTTTTATATGCGAAATGGTATAAGATAGACGAGGAATATAAAGGTTGTTGCTTAAGAATAGGTAGGTAGGGTAAGGCAACAAAAAATAGGATTAGATTCCTTGTTTCCCTGTTCACACAAATAGAATTTTTAGGAATAGTGGGACACGAAGGGGTTAAATAACAGGAACGGGCTCACTTTTAGTTGGCAAAACCGCTGCTGTGGCGCGTAGACTCCGCTGGACCTCAGCTTGGCCGGTTCTTGATAGCTGCCCTTTGACCTTTCTCCGCTCCAGATGAATGCCCCTTGACTGCGTCGTTGTTCTTAGGAATCGGGATGTGGCTTCCTTTGTACTCGTAGCTCGTAGTACTTGCGTTCGCGACGTTGTAAACGCGGGGTAAGTGCTACGACCTTTGGACCGTATTACGCGGCGGAATCGGAATTTTATTTTAATTTATCACGGTCGCCACTATGATCAATTAGGGAACATGAATAAAATAAGCGACTCACACGATAGGCAAATTGTATATTTAAAAGGAATAAAAAATACAAAATATTTGGTGACGATCGGGTCGCGAGCTAACGGCGAGTGCCGGTCTTAGGCGCGGTGGTGAGAAACCCCCACGCACTTCACATACTCCCCGCAAACACCGTCGGTGCTGTCGTAACGGCGCCGACAATTAACAATATATATATATATATATGGGTTTTAATTATTAGCGCTGAACCCTTATTCTTTTTTAAAATTAAAATAGTCTAAGTTACTCCTTACGCCAGTGAAAACCCCATCAAAATCGGCCCATTTCGGAGATTAGTCAGAAAAGCTTTAAAACAAATTTAATTTTTTTTGTTATAAGTACCGCATATACTTTCATATACATTAACAAAAAGATGTCATTATGATATTACAAACAGATTACCTCAATTTTATTTATTGGTAAGTACGTAAGTACCTATATACAACGTGTCCCAAAATTCAACGATAAGCCAACACCGGAGGATAGACCTGCCCCGGACTAATCGGGGAAAAAAAGAAAAAAAATATATCCCAATTATATTTTAAGTTATATAAAAAAAATGAAATTCTTCAGAAATTGAGACCGTTTATGGTATTTTGCACTACCATGACCACAATTTTTTAAATATTTTTTTCTTTTTTTTTTATAGACAACCTGAATAGTACTGCTATCGACCACAATTCTTAAAAACTCCAGAATAACTCTTGTTTTATCACGAAAATTAATGAAACTTATTTTATTCCCTAAATTTTTTGAAGACTTACTTTGTAGCAGCCACGCTAATCAACCCTAAACCATTTAATAAATAAATTTATAACGTTACCCTGCTGCTACCATAACGCAAAAGGTGAAGGTCTGAAGAAAACATTTATTTCCTAATTACCCCCGGCTACCGAGATACTGCGGGCTGCATATCAATGTGAGATAATTTGACGTATATATTTAACGTTCTATATAGAAACAAGAAGCAGCCACAGATATCATCAGCGCCACACCGTCTTCACACGCCGGCTATCTTCAAGCATCCGTCGACCATTTTCGAGCCGTTTTTTCAACGCCGCAGCTTGGTTCTTCTTGCTGTTCCGGAGATGTGTCCCTCGCCGCCGCCGCTCGCCGATTACGCGCGCGCGCCGCTCTGCACCTCTTTTATAGCCCCGTATAACAACGCAGACACGAGAAGCTATCGACGAGTCTTACGCCGGCAAACGGAGTGCGACATACATATAATAGCTATACTTAATATCTTATTGATTAATGGACAAAATTTATGTATTATAATTGGCTAATTAAATAAAATATTATTCTATTGGTAAGTTAAGGATGTAGCCGGGCGTATAAATATAGGCAGGGTTAGCTGAATTAAACACACCATTCGCTTGCACATAGTAAGGCATATCAAGAAGTAGTTTCATTTCTCCGCCACTAGCCCACTCGGAGTCTGTTAATAGTGGACCCATACGCCACTATTACATTGGTGACCCCGCTACGATCACCGAGAAGGAAGACTATTACATTGGTGACCCCGCTACGAACACCGAGAAGGAAGATTATTACATTAGTGACCCGCTACGAACACCGAGAAGGAAGATTATTACATTGGTGACCCGTTACGAACACCGAGAAGGAAGACTTCAGTATTTAAAATCAGTGTAATCAAGACGTCATTATGGAGCGAGAAGCTAAGAAATCCGACGCATATACATCAAACCCAGCCAAAGAACAAGAAATCGCCAGTATATCTCTATCGTTAAGAATAACACCGTTTTGGAAGGATAAACCCAGACTTTGGTTTGTCAGTTTTGAAGCCACGACGAATGATTTAAAGAAGAGTCAAGCGCAACTAGCACAAATGGTAATGGCCCAACTTGAGAAACAAGACATCGAACAAATTTCAGACCTATTGTACAACCCACCGGCAAGCGATCAGTATAATTCCCTGAAGGATCGTCTGATCTCTGCATATGAAGAATCCGACAGTCGCCAGCTACAGAAACTTCTATCAGAAATAGAACTTGGAGACCAGAAGCCCACACAACTCCTACGCAGAATGCAGACAAAGCTCGATGAACTAGCACTCCTGGCGAACAAGATGATCGAAAACAGCAGTAGCTCACACATATCGATGATCGAAGGCACTTCAACCAAGGCCAATGATACCCAGTTTCTTCTCGAAGAAATTCGGAAGCTATCATTCGAAGTCGCCGCGCTCAAATCTTCCCAGCATCGAACCTGTTACCAGCAACGGTACAACCAGCGCAATCAGCAACACCGAAGATCACCTTTTCGTCGCAACCGCTCTGCAAGTAGAAGTCGATCAAGCTCAAGAACAAGATCCCCTTACTGCTACTATCATCGACGTTTCGGTCTCGAGGCACGAAAATGCACAACACCGTTTACATTCAAAAATGAAAATAAGAAGTCGGAAAACTAACTAATACGCTTGATGCGACGGGATGCGGCGTAACAGAAAAATCCTACCGTCTCTTCGTCACCGATAAAAAAAGCAAGCTTACCTTCCTTATCGACACCGGAGCGAATATCTCAGTTTTACCGCCGAGACACAAACAGAAAATGAAACCACTGGATTTTCAACTCTACGCAGCAAACAATACGGTGATTCCTACATATGGAGAAAAAACAATGGAACTAGATTTAAACCTACGCCGACCATTCAAATGGAGATTTATCGTCGCTAAAGTCAGCAAACCAATCATCGGTGCTGATTTTCTTCAACATCACCAGTTGATCGTCGACATCAAAAATAGAAGAATCATTGACGGAAAAACCAATCTTGCATCTCAGTCTTTCGTCCAAGCAACCAATCTGCCCACAATAAGAAGCATAGATGTTCAACAATCGTATCACAAGATCCTTGAAGAATATCCTGGAATCACAAGAATAACTTCAATGAAATTAACACCGAAGCACGATGTTGAGCACTTCATCGAAACCAATGGACCACCACTTCATTGCCGTGCACGTCCAATCGCACCACACCGATACGAGCAAGTTCGAAAGGAATTCGAAAACATGATCGAGCAAGGAATATGCCGTCCAAGCAAAAGCCCTTGGTCATCACCACTTCACGTTGTACCAAAGAAGAATGGAGAATTACGTGTTTGTGGAGATTACAGAAGACTGAATTCTATTACAACTCCTGACCGCTACCCAATACCGCGAGTCAAGGATTTCACTCATCGACTGTCAGACAAGACTATATTCTCCACCATCGATCTCAACCGAGCTTAACAACAAATAAAAGTACGCGATGAAGACATACAGAAGACAGCAATAATTACCCTAATGGGATTATTCGAATTTCCAAGAATGACCCCAGGACTGAAGAATGCTGGTCAAACCTTTCAAAGATTCATACACGAAGTACTTCATGGACTGGATTTCGTTTTCGCATTCATTGATGACCTCCTTGTTGCAAGCCCTGATAAAGAAACGCACGAAACCCATCTACGCACCGTGCTACAGCGATTAGAAGACAATGGCATCACAATTAACCCTTCGAAATGCATATTTGGAGAACAAGAATTTCAATTTCTTGGTTTCACCGTCAGCAAGGAAGGAATCAAACCGCCTTCCGAAAAAGTCAGAGCAATCATCGATTATGCGAAACCTAAAACAATCGAACAACTAAGGCGTTTTCTTGAGATGATTAATTTCTACAGAGATCACATACCTAAAGCCGCTGAAATCCAAGCACCACTTCACGCCTATCTTCACAACACGAAGAAAAAAGATAAAACATTAATCGCATGGAATGATGAAGCCACGAAGGCATTTGAAGCTTGTAAAGTTGCGATCCAAAATGCAGCTTTGCTAGCTCACCCATCACACGAAGCAACCATTTCTATCTTCAGCGACGCGTCCGACCTCTCAGCGGGAGCTGTACTCCAACAATACATCAATGGGCAACCACTTGGCTATTTTTCGAAGAAGTTCTCCGATACTCAACGTAACTACAGTACATTCGACCGAGAGCTACTCGCTATCTACATGGCTATCAAGCACTTCAGAAAAACATTCGAGGGTCGAAACCTGATCGTTTTTACCGACCACAAGCCATTAACATATGTACTTCAGAAGAAACCATCACCATCGGAAACACCACGACGAGCAAGACAACTCATTTTCATAAGTGAATTCACGACTGACATACGTCACATCAGTGGAAAGGACAACATAGTCGCCGACACACTCAGTCGCATACCAATCGACAGTGTAACATGCCCTACATCAATCGACTATCACAAGATCGCCGAAGCACAAGACAGAGATAGCGACAACATCAAACATCTATTGAAGCAAAGTAACTTGTCCATCAAGCAAGTTACAATGCCAATAACGCATCTACCTATCTACTGTGAAGCCTCAACGTCAACCATGCGTCCATACCTACCAGAAGAATGTCGTCGCGAAGTTTTCAATGCACTGCATAACATCAGTCATTCAGGTGTTAGAGCAACCAGAAAACTCATCAGCGGAAAATTCTTTTGGCCTTCAATACAAGTGGATGTTGGAAACTGGGCGAAGCAATGCATTCAATGCCAAAAATGCAAAGTACAAAGACATACATCAAGCAGCCTAGCTTCATTCACACCTACGGAGAGATTCGAACACCTGCATGTTGACATCGTTGGACCATTACCTACTTCACCGCAAGCACAGCGTTACCTCGTAACAATGATCGACAGAACAACAAGGTGGCCAGAAGCAATACCTACCGATGATACTTCAGCTGAATCCGTTGCGAAGATAATTTATGAAAATTGGATTACTTGTTTCGGATCACCCAAAATCATCACAACAGATTAAGGAAGAAACTTCGAAAGCAACCTATTCCTCAAACTTCTTCAAACCATGGGAATACAGAAGACACGTACAATGGCATACCATCCTCAATCGAACGGAATAGTCGAACGATGGCATCGTACATTGAAGACCGCACTCAAAACTCGTTTATCTCAACATACAAAGTGGATTGATGAGTTACCCACAGTGCTACTTGGACTACGAGCAACACCGCGTGCAGACACTAGTCTTAGCGCCGCTCAGCTAACCTACGGTTGCAGCATAAGATTACCGTGTGACTTCTTCACTTCAACATCGTCAAACAACCAAGAAATGAATTACGATTTTGTAACTCAACTTCGAGAATCAATCAACAAAGCCTTATCGTCGAAATGCACATCATCACACGGAAATAATAAATCAGTATTCATTCATCAAGATTTGAAAACATGCAAGCAAGTTTTTGTAAGGAACGACGTGGTGAAGAAACAATTTCAACCTACCTACGATGGACCATATAAAGTATTAGAGCGATATAGCAAGACTTTTAAATTACAAATACCCGGCAGGAAATCTACAATTATATCGATCGACCGACTAAATCCTGCTTATATTATTAACGAGGATAATTCATCATCATCATCATCTCAACTACCAGCGAGGAAGTTTGAAAACCCATCATCTACATCAACCCAGATGAAACCTATTTTAAAAACTACGAGACATGGGCGAGTCGTCAAGCCTCCGGTACGCTTTCGCTAGGGGGAGAGTGATGTAGCAGCCACGCTAATCAACCCTAAACCATTTAATAAATAAATTAATAACGTTACCCTGCTGCTACCATAACGCAAAAGGTGAAGGTCTGAAGAAAACATTTATTTCCTAATTACCCCCGGCTACCGAGATACTGCGGGCTGCATATCAATGTGAGATAATTTGACGTATATATTTAACGTTCTATATAGAAACAAGAAGCAGCCACAGATATCATCAGCGCCATACCGTCTTCACACGCCGGCTATCTTCAAGCATCCGTCGACCATATTCGAGCCGTTTTTTCAACGCCGCAGCTTGGTTCTTCTTGCTGTTCCGGAGATGTGTCCCTCGCCGCCGCCGCTCGCCGATTACGCGCGCGCTATTTTCTGTGATGTTAGCGCTGTTAACCTATGCGGTTCTTACAGCTTCATCGGACGCAGGGATTCTATTTAAAAGTGGAAAGGCGATAGTTGGGATGAGGATGAGGATGATAATGGTTTATGATTTGGTATTGTTACCAATCATCATGTCCCCTCCGTAGAGGATTGTTTTGAGCTATCTAACCGCTGTCCGAGGGGGGGATCGCGAACCCCAGCCTCTGACTGCTTAGCTCGTATCGGTCGATGTTCTGGGCGGTGAGAACCGCCCAGGCACGCGGGTGTACGGTGTGTACGCGGTGTGAGTTGGAACGCGTCGTGCCCGCCTACGGGTGCGACGCGCCCCATCCGTTGTCCTATTAGTGTTTGTCCCATTTGGTGTGGGTGTAGTGTCTGTGTGTGATGTGCCTGCGACGTTTGGGTCAACGGGATCGAGCGAGCGCGGTTGCTCTATTAATACGTTACGCGGTCTACGGAGAAACGGCGCGACGTTCGGTATCGGGACGTAGTTGGCTGCGTTTACCACTAGGGGGTTCGGATGAGCTTCAGCGCTAATAAAGTAGCGCTGGGACGCCTCTTTAAAGTATTCGGAGATAGAGGGGAGTTGACAATCACTGTGTAAATCAGAGTTCCGTTGATACCACCGTGCTCCAGTGGCTTTACGGATGAATAAGTTTTGAACTTTCTGTAGTTCGTCTAGGTGGGACTTATATGTGTGCGCGAAGGCTACACTTGCGTAAGACATGATAGGTCTAACGCAGGCTTTGTACAGGTGGAGTTTGTGTCTTAGAGACAGCTTACTCTTACTGTTCACAAGAGGGTGGAGACGGCCAATGACTGACTTGGCTTTGTTGCGGACTATACTAATGTGATTCGCGAAACTCATGCTGGCGTTGAACGTGACGCCCAGATATTTGGCCGAATGTTCCCATGGGATGGGGCGGCCATATAGGGTAATTACCTTCAATCGGTTTTTACGGGACTGTGTTAGATTCCGTTGAAAGAGTATTGCTACACTTTTTTCGGGATTCACTTCAATTCTCCATTGGCGGAACCATTCACCTAAGCGATTGGTAGCTTTTTGAAGTTTTGAAGTGAGAATATTCCTATTGTAGTCTGATACAAAGAGAGCCGTATCGTCGGCGAAGAGAGCGGTGTTGACCGCTGGATCTTTTGGGATGTCACTCGTAAAAAGTGTAAACAGAATTGGAGACAGGGCGGAGCCTTGTGGGACACCGGCCTTAAGAAAGCGTTTCGAAGAACGGGTTCCCTCCACTCGATAGCGAAAAGAACGATTTGAAAGGAAGGCTCGGATGATGTGTACGAGCCTGTCAGGCACGTTTAGTTTATACAGCTTGTAGAGCAAGCCGTCGTGCCAGACCTTGTCAAATGCCTTTGCGACATCAAAGAAGAGGGCTCCCGTGCTTTGAGATTTTTTCTTTGTCGGGTGATGATTAAAGCCAGACAGAATATATTCTGTTAGGCGATGGATTTGGTTAGTACACGAATGTTTGGCTCTTAATCCAAACTGTTCATCAGGTAGGAGTCTGTTTGTTTCCGTGAAGTGACGGAGACGCTTAAGAATAGTGTGCTCATATAATTTACCCAAAGTATTGAGTAGGCTGATGGGCCTGTAACTGGTGGGTCGGTTGCGCGGTTTGCCTGGTTTATGGATCCCTATTACGTCTGCTTTTTTCCAGATATCCGGGAAAGAGCAGCTCGAGAGAAGCGCGTTGAAAATTCCTACGAGGAGATAAATTAACGGTGCCGGAAGAGATTTGATCACCTTGTTACTGATGCCGTCTGGCCCAGGGGCTGATCTTATCTTGAGGCTTTTTATGGTTTTGGTGACTTCTTCGAAAGTCACGGGATCGAGTGGATCGCCCGCTGGCGGTAACGCAGCCCTACGTTCGATTTCCGCTTCTACCTCTAGTAGGTGAGCGGGATCTGTTGGTACGCTGGATGGGGTACACTGGCTCTCTAGACTGTCGGCTAGGCATTCAGCTTTTTCGAGATCGTCTAAGGCGAGATCGGGGTGGTCGAGCCTAACTAGAGGCGGCATGGGAGCAATTTGCTCTGCTTTTATGGCTTTAGTCAGCCTCCAAAAGGCATCTTGAGATGGTTCTAATCCCTCTAAGAGGTTATCCCATTTATCATTTCTAAATTCGACAACGCGTTGTTTAATCTCGTTCTGCAGAGAACGTAGCCGGAATTTGTTATCTTCCGTGCGATAACGGTCATATGTTTTTAGCGCGGTGTTTTTCGCTCTAATCAGCCGTCGAACGTCTGCCGGAAGCTTTGTGTACCGATCGCTCGACACACGAACCTTACGGGAGCACTCTTCGACGGCTGAAGTGAGGTGAGTCGATAGGGCGCTAATCGCCCTATTGGCTTCCTCCGGCGAGTCTATCTTGTCCGGTATGGAGTCTAAATGCTGGGAGTTCGTAGACTCAAGTTTGACCTTGAGCTTACGCCAGTCGACGATGGTTTTGGTCTGAGGGACCTCACCAGCCGACCGGCCCAGTTCTAATACGACCGGCCTATGGTCCGAGCATAGTTCGACAAAAGTTTCGATTGAATTAATATTAAGCCGGATGTCTTTTAGTATAACTACGTCAAGGACGTCCGGTTGGTGACTAGTCACAAATGGGTAGTGAGTTGGGCTCTCAGGAGCGATAACGTCGAAGTTAAGTCTCTCCGTGAGGCCGCATAATATGATTCCGTTTGGATTATTTACGTTAGCGTTCCAACTAACGTGTTTACTGTTTAGGTCTCCCGCGATTACTACGCTGGGGCCTAGATTTAGTAGTGCCGAGATGTCGGCTTCTAATAAGAGTTTCTGCGGTGACTGATATGCCGAGGCAATTATGACGGGCGGATGGCCCGTAAGTGCTATTCTACAAACCGATGCTTCTAAGTTAGCAAGCGGTGGGGTGTCTATCGGTATACAGTGCAAGGACCTTTTGTAGTAGATCAAGGTGCCGCCTTTAGGTCCGGTCAGCCTATCATTTCTTACTAAGGTATAATTAGCTATTTTGGGATCGCGCACGCTAGGTTTCAAGAAGGTCTCCTGCACTAGCATGATGTCGACATCATGATCGCGTAAAAAGTACACGATTTCTTCCTTTTGATCTCTGATGCCGTTTGCGTTAAAAAAAGCGACAGTCAGTGAGCTAGGTTTAGTTCTACCTGTATGTTGTACTGCCATTTTGATTTAAAGGGTTATAATTTAGGCGCATTGGAATGAACCGATCGCGTCGATGAGATTAATATGCTCAATGGTGGCATTGAGCTTATCTTGAGCGGATTTGGCCTCGCGTAGTTTGCGGGCCAGGGAAGTCACTTCGGCAACATTAATATTGCTGATGAAGCTGCAGACTAACGAGAAGTCAGCAGCGAGGTTAGAAGATGCCTGAGGGGCAAGTTTGGGCTTTTGCGCCTGGAGAGAGGGCGCTGGCCGTGAGGCGGCCGCGCTAACTATCGCCGGGGGCTTAACCCATGCGTTCGATACTGGTGCTGAAGGCACCGACGAGCTTACACCTTGCCCGGAAGTCCCCTTAGCGGGGGCGGGTTTGGCGGGAGGCTGAAGGGGCGCGGGTTGAGACACCGAGATCGGTGCGACATAAGGGGCATGTTGCCGAGGACGGGACCTGCTAGCGCTAGCCGTTCGTCCGCGCCGGTTTGCACCTCCGCGCCACATTCTACGCGGCGCTTTGGTACACCCGCGATAGTTCGCTGGGTGTCCCGCTTCGCCGCACAGAACGCAGCTCGGAGGGCCTTCCGACTCGGGCGTTCGGGTGCACTCAGGTGTGCCGTGGTCTCCTAGACACTTAACGCATCTAGGTTTGGCATAGCAATTTTTGGCCGAGTGGCCATAAAGTTGGCATCGGTGGCATTGACCAACGATGCCCCTATTACGGGGGGCCTCTACCGTAATCCCAGTGAGATTACAGATTCGGCGAATATTGTAGATTTCTTTCCCTTCCGGGGACAGGTCTAAGATAACTAGACAAAGGTCTAGGTATCTTTTTTTGTCGGTGGGGTGGTGCATTCTGTGCACTTCCCTAACCGGGAGATTCTGCGATTTAAGATCGCTTAATATGTGCTCGGTTTCGAGCTCCTTTGGGAGCCCGCGAACGACTACGCGGAGGTTGCGTTCATCCGCAAGGGCGTAGGTATAGAAGCTCAGTTTCTGAGCTTTAAGATGCGCAGTTAAAGCGCGGAAGTCGTCCGTCGTTGAGACGTGGATACGAATGCCCTGACCACCATTGTGGACCTTGGGGCAGAAGATTTTTTTGGAGTCAATCCAATGCGAAAGGTTGCTCCATCGGGATTTATCCTGAAGGATGATCGGCGGCGGCGGTTTTTCCTTGCGCACCGCGGCGGGTTCCGGGTTCGCGATCTTGGCAGATTTAGGGCACGCAGAAGGCGCGTTCTTTTTAGCCGGAGTGGCGTAAGGCGACGACGACGGGGACGAAGGGGCCGAGTGAGGCTCGGCGCCCTTATTCGCGGCGGGACGTTTTCGTTTTTTGCCCGAGACTAAGGTGAAGCCTTCATCATCGGGCTTGGCGGGTTTCGCGACGTCGTATTCCATTTCGGAGCCCGTCTCGGCGTCCGAGAACGCCGGGGACGGTCCACGGGTGGAGAGCGCAGAAGGCGCGGGGGATACTACGTCATATAGCGTATCTACAGACGCGGGAGTCGCGGGTCCGGTGCTGGGCGACATAGGGTCGTCCACAAGTACGGTCGGACGTTCAGCAGCGGGCGTTTGGCGTTGGGCTAGGAAGGTCGCCCAAACGTCGGGGCACGCACGACTGAAAAAGTCGGCGAGTTCGGCTATGGTAATAGCCGCCATCTTGTAAGTTTTAACAAAAACACTTGTGTACCAAGCTCTCCCACCTAACGGCGGGGGAGGTGTATGCTTAAACGAACACCTATATACCTAACGCGTTGGTACGTTAGGGTGTGTACCTAGCTGTCGCCTAATGCGACAAGCGAACACAGGGATTAATACAATACAATAGAATAGCCGCCTCTGAGGCGGCACGGCGGTGTGTAATAAACTACTTACAGTTTTTACTGGAAATTGGCAGAGCGTGGGGCACTACACTAATCACTAACACTACAGAACAATGGGCCGGCGGGCCGGTGCAGCCTGACGGCGGCAATGACGCACAACACCACTGAAGCACTTCGAGATAATCCTTTTATTGTCCTTGTTTTTCGCACAATTGCACTGAGTCACTCGGGAGCGCATGGGCTCGACCGAAGAAATACGTCCGCGCGGCTTGAGCGCAGACAACCGAATCCTCTTACGCGCGCGCGCCGGTCTGCACCTCTTTTATAGCCCCGTATAACAACGCAGACACGAGAAGCTATCGACGAGTCTTACGCCGGCAAACGGAGTGCGACATACATATAATAGCTATACTTAATATCTTATTGATTAATGGACAAAATTTATGTATTTTAATTGGCTTATTAAATAAAATATTATTCTATTGGTAAGTTAAGGATGTAGCCGGGCGTATAAATATAGGCAGGGTTAGCTGAATTAAAAACACAATTCGCTTGCACATAGTAAGGCATATCAAGAAGTAGTTTCATTTCTCCGCCACTAGCCCACTCGGAGTCTGTTAATAGTGGACCCATACGCCACTATTACAACTTTTAACCAAATTTAACTTATCGTGGTGTAAAAAAAAAGTATGAACACTAGTATGGCAAGTTTTTTTTAAAAATTGACGCAACTAACCAACATTTCAAAATGGTATAATACTCTAGGAAAACAAGTTATAAAAAAAATATGGGCCTATTATTTCTTAACAGGGGCCAAATGACGGTCGGGTGTAATAAAATTATTAGTTCTTGAAAAATGTATAATATTTCAAAACAAATGGTACAAACAGTTTCACGTGTAATTTATTAAGTTATTAACATTATAGCAAATGTTCGAACTGTTTGCCACCAGCATTAATAAATGCACGACATCGCCTTAAAAATGATCGTTTTATTTGTCTTCCATATCTTCTGCTATTAATCTAATCAGCAGCCTGACTGATTTTTCGACGAAGCTTGTCCAATGTCACAATGGGTTTTGAGTAGACTCTGTTTTTAAGACAACCCCAATAGAAGAAGTCCAGGGGGTTCAAATCGGGTGAACGGGGTGGCCATAAGATAGGACCAAGTCGCCCGATCCAACGCCCTGGATACTCTTGATTTAAATATTCTCGCACAGGACGGGCATAATGTGCTGGGCAACCATCATTTTGGAACCACATGTTTTGAAGATCACTTAAGGGCACATCGTTTAACAGTTTTTGCAAGTCATTTTGTAAAAAGTATAAATAACTATTGCCATCTAAGTTTCCTTGTTTAATATGCCGGTCCATAGGTTAACCTTGAATTGATATTGGGATTTGTCTTGTCTCATCAAGTGTGGATTTTCATTGCTCCAACTATGTAGGTTGTGAAGATTTAAATACCCATCTTTCTTACACGTTGTTTCATCCGACCATAGAATTTTGTCTAGGAAGTGGGGATCTTCACTGTGCCTTTGCAGCATTACACGGCAAAATGTGACCCGTAGCGGATAGTCCCGGGGTAATAACGTCTGCACACGCCTGTAGTGATATGGGTGAAGCTTGTGACGTTTTAATATTCGATGTGCAAAACTTTTCGGGATTCCTGTAGCTTCTTCTATGGCACGTACCGAAGTAGTCGAGTCATTTTCTATCTCATTGTGAACTTCTTCATCACGATCCAATCTAGGTCTTCCAGCGCTTCTCCTATTGGATGGTATACGACCCTCCGAAAACGCTTGATGCACATTAATAAACACTCGACAATCAGGATATTTTTGAGCATTTGTGTATCTTTCTCGATACAGTCTGCTAGCAGCGTTAGCATTACATCGGCATTCTCCATAGATTAAATGCATATTAGCGTATTCCTGTGGTGTGTACGGTTGCGGCATGTTAAACGCCAAACAGTCCAAAATACACCAGAACTCTAAATCACAAAAGACACAATCGTAGTCCAAGATAATGCCAGGTCAGTTCAGTTTGCAGATCACTTCCAGTCCAAATAATGCCAGGTCAGTTAAGTTTGCAGGTCTATTCCAGTCCAAAAACAAAGCAAAAAGTCGATAGTATGTACGAGGGCCACGTAAGTTGAATTGGGAACGAAGCGCAGTAAACAAAGGAGCAGAGCGTACTGAACCGACTTGCTGAGAATAATAACAGCTTCTCTACCTGCCCTGTTGTTGTCTCTTTTTAACGTAAATATCTCTATATATCTATCTCTCTCTAACAACTAAGGTATTAATGCCCCATTCGAATTCCTAGAAATTGTAACGGGAACCGATTTTGGACATGTAGTAAAAGTGATTACTGACAATTACAATTTAAGGAATTTGGCCCCTGTTTAGAAATAATAGGCCCATATTTTATATAACTTGTTTTCCTAGAGTATTATACCATTTTGAAAGTTTTGTTAGTTGCGTCAATTTTTAAAAAAACTTGCCATACTAGTGTTCATACTTTTTTTTTACACCACGATAAGTTAAATTTGGTTAAAAGTAAAAGTCTTCAAAAAATTTAGGGAATAAAATAAGTTTCATTAATTTTCGTGATAAAACAAGAGTTATTCTGGAGTTTTTAAGAATTGTGGTAGATAGCAGTACTATTCAGGTTGCCTATAAAAAAAAAAATTGTGGTCATGGTAGTGAAAAATATCATAAACGGTCTCAATTTCTGAAGAATTCCATTTTTTTTATATAACTTAAAATATAATTTGGATATATTTTTTTTCCTTTTTTCCCCGATTATTTTGAGTTTATTTATTTATTTATTTATTTATTACATAATTATAACATCATTACAGTTATATTAACCAATGCGATGCTATAACTAAACTATATATAATAAAACTACTGCCTTATAAACAATGGCTATAAAATAATGAATAATGAATAATAATATTAACATGATTTTAAAATAAAAAAAACTAATTAAAAAAAATTACAAGTTTCAACGCATTTGTATGCTGCAATTGTGAACTTCGTCTGACTACACGTAAATATGTCAATATCCTGTGAGATGATATTAACGTAGTGTATGGCACGTGTCAATGGTGCATTCTGTAGCAACTTCGTCCTAGCAGTGGGCACGAGGAGTAAAGGGGCGCGGCGACGAGAACACACGTAATTATCAGGTACCCGTAGCCTTAGCGCAGCGAGCACATCTGGGTGATGTATCCATCCACGTAATACGTTCCACACATATTTAATAAGCGCGATGTCTCTCCTCACACTCAGGCGGCTGTAACCGACCATGCCCATTACAAATAGACTCGGATACATGAGTGGAAAACTAGGGTAGATTCCGTACTGCTTAAAATATAAAAAACGTGTAAATTTATTTTGTAGTTTTTCGATCATGACATTATATTTGCTTTCATGTGGATTCCAAATAATGGCATTCGTTTCAAGTTGACTTTTTACAAGAGCATTATATAAAATTCTAATAGTAAGTACATTACGGAAATCCCTGCACTGCCTTAAGATAAAGCCGAGATTCCTAAAAGCTTTTTTACAAATATTTAAAATATGGTTACGAAAATTAAGTTCCGGGACCATTTCGACGCCTAAGTCTCTAATATGTGTAACTCGAGGGATTACGAGGCCGTTCATTTGGTAAGCATAATTATGAGGGGCTTTTGCACGACCATAACTCATGATACAACATTTATTCACATTTAAGCTCAATTTGTTTTCTATACCCCACTGTGCCACTCTGTCAATGTCTCTTTGCAAACTTTGACAGTCAGAAGCATTGTTTACTTTCAAATAAATTTTAAGATCATCGGCAAATAGCAAACACTGTGCCTCCTCAACGACCGTAGGAAGATCATTAACCATTACCATAAATGATAAAGGACCGAGATTACTCCCTTGACTCACTCCAGAATAAATACAGTACGGTTGCGATTCAAAACCTCCAAAATCCACGTATTGTCTACGCCCACTAAGATAGTTTGCAAAAAAATTTAGTAAGCTAGGTGTAAAACCTAACTCTGCAAACTTTACCAACAAAATATCGTTATCAACGGTATCAAAGGCTTTTTGAAAATCAAAATATGCAGTGTCAACCTGGCTCCCAGCATCTACTACAGGCACCACATAATTCATAAAAGACATTAAATTACTCCCCGTACTTCGACCTGACCGAAAACCATGCTGAGCTTCGGTAAGCTGCGGGTACACTTGATTATAAACATATTTATAAATAATCGACTCGAATACTTTAGCGACTGCAGACAATACGGCTACCGGTCGATATTCATCCACCTTGGAACCTGATCCTCCTTTTAACACAGGAATCACTCGAGTCACTTTCCATATGTCCGGGTAGTAACCTTCTTTTAGACACAGGTTAAAAATATGTAAGAGAGGCAATTCAAACACCGCACAACAGTCTTTTAAAATGAACGGTGGTATCCCATCTGGACTCACGGACTTTTTGGGCTTAAGATGTGTGAGCGCGTCTCGAACATCCCGCGCGATTATCCGCCCGATATGAACGCGTGTTGAGCTCGTCGCGTAGCTTAACGCTTGCGCCGCTACTCGCTCCGCTTCTCTCGGATCTAGCGTGGGCCGCTCCTTACTATATATTGACTGAAAATATGAAGCAAAATACTCTGCACAGTCCGCATCCCTAATCACTTGCCCGTCTTTAGTAATTTGAGTTCTATTAAGTTTTGACTGTTTACTCCTAACGAAATTCCAAAAAGCTTTTGGATCCTCTTTTATATTATTTTGTACCCTACACTGATATGCCTCGTAAGCACATCTTATTTTACTTTTAACTACTGCACGATACCGTGAAAAAGATTCATAATCCGTTCGAGATCCCGTTATTTTAAATAATTTATGATATTTCCATTTGAGCCTTATATCTAATATTAAATCAGTTGTATACCAATCAGGGTAAGTATACTTCGCATTATAATTACTTAATTTACGTTTCTTCCAAGGCACACATTTACTAATCTCATTTTTAACATTATCGTAGAAATGAGACAAGGAGGATTTAGCATCCTCTAACAGATATAACGAACTCCAGTCAATTGAATTTAATAAATGATATAATTCAAAGAAGTCACATTTCCTAAAATTCCAACTAGAGCTTTCAATTAATATATTATTATCATTCTGTTTATCATTTGTCATACTGAAAGAGGATCGCCCACTCCTCGCGTCCACTGCCGTGATTTTTATGGTCAGAGGTGGGTGCTGCTCGTCAATATTAACTAAAGACTCACCAGATAGTGATACCTCCACGTCACTTACTGGCAAAGTTGTTAATACCAAATCTAGAATGCGATTGTTTATATTAAGCACTTCATTTACCTGACGAAATCCACAATATGCTGTAACATACCCAAAATAGTTTTGTGTTTCTAATGTCAAAGAAGGCATGTTAAAATCTCCGATCACTAACACTTTGTCATATTTAGTACACTCCATTTCTATCAAATGAAATAAATACATATATTCCTTAACATCACATTTTGGCGGTATATAAACGACACAACAAAAGAATAAAAATTTTTCGCTACGGTGCACCGTTGCACAAACAATCTCAAACAAGGTCGCGTCCACATTAGCTACGGAAACGCGTTTCAAATCCAGTCTGGAAGATGCAGCTAATAGGACGCCTCCCTGTTTGCGTCCATCTGCTCGGTCACATCGCAGTATTGTGTAGTTTGGCGGAAAAAGTTCACCGTTATGTATTGAACTACTGAGACCTGTCTCTGTAATAGCAAACAGATCGCACGAAGAATCCAAAAGACTGGTATAAAAATCTGCTGTTTTTGTTCTCAGTCCCCGTACATTCTGATAATATAGCAGAACGGGTTTAGTTTTGTTATTCCCGACTTGCTGTTGTTTTTTGGGTGTTTCGAAACCACACCCATTCATTGTACTGAGTGTTTATTGGCCAGCAATCAGTACAATTAACTTTCTCAAATTGCGATTCGGGAATTCCTATCATAAAAGACGCGTAATCTCTTTTAGTTTTAGGGATAATTTTTTCAACTTTTATATCCTTTGAACCACAGATGCTCTGCACATGTGAAGCTATAGCTTCTTCAGAAGTGTCTGGGTGAAGTGACCAAACGTGCAAAAATTTCTTTTTCTCAACCGCTTGAAACGACGAAATGAGCGTGTTTCCTCCTTTTTGAAATAATTTAGGCTGAGTTTTTCTTACTTTCTTTTTATTAACGATGGTTTTCCAATCGGTTAAATCTTCATTTAAAGTTTGATTGATATCTGTCTTTGTTTTAAAACAGTCAGTAGATGTATTTAAACGCTCCAGCTTCTGCAATGTAGTCGTACCCTTAGCCCGAGAACGTTCCGTGGCTCGACGTTCACGATCCGATAACGCTGGGCTTTCCGTACATGTTGCTAGCTCTTTCACACTTTGAGTTATTGGCATGGTAGTGATAACTGCATCGCAACTTTTCTCAGCGCTGCCTAACCGTTCGTCGATTTTAGCTGACAATTTTTCAATTACCCGCTTCTGTTCACTAATTACAACAATATTATTTTCGATCAGCTGTTTTTGATCATCTATTTTCTTATTTTGCGTCTCAATTAGCCCGGATTGCGCAGTAATTATTTTTGTTAACTCTGCTATCTTCTTAGACAACTCATTAAAAGCCACTTCCACGTTAAATTTGGACATTATTACCACTGTATGGAATAAAAATACGGCCTTCAAATGTTTAAGCTACAGAGCGTGCGTAAATGTATGATTAGTCCGGGGCAGGTCTATCCTCCGGTGTTGGCTTATCGTTGAATTTTGGGACACGTTGTATATATATATATATATATATATATATATATATATATATATTATGTGTGTATATATATATATATATTATGTGTATTTAACAAGGAATTTTACGATAACCTAGTTGAGTACATATAATATATATTTATATATATATATATATATATATATATATATATATATATATATATATTATGTGTGTATATATATATATATATATATTATGTGTATTTAACAAGGAATTTTACGATAACCTAGTTGAGTCGACGTGATAACTGGTTTTAATTCCTTGACTTTTATTGACATCTTTAAAATGAAACAAGTTTTTTTATAGGATAGGGTGACAAACGAGCACACCTGGTGGTAAGTGGTTGCTAACACCCATAGACATCCACAACTATCCTCAATAAACAATCAAAATTCAGATGCGTTGTTACCCGTGAGGAATAAGATATAATGCCTCTTTTCCAGTAAAAAGGGTCTCCGGTTCTCCACACTCACGATACGAAACACAGCAATATTAAGCTGCTATTTTACGCTGGTATTCTGTGAGAGCGTGATCTTTCCCCAGTCAAGCCGACCCATTCGTGCTACAACTATACTACTAACATATTTGACAGCTCTGTGGCGCAGTGGCTTAACAATGACTTGCTGCACGGGTGGGGGGGGGGGGGGTTCGAATACCGCACGGTACAATTATTTGTATGGCTTACAAATAATTGTTCCGGGTCTGGATGTTTGTCCTTTTGCAATTTGTGTCTGTAAACTGCCTCCACGATACAGGAGAAAATCCTAGTGTAGGGGTAACTATTTTTTTTAAAAAATATGTAGTTTCAGCATGGCTCTACCACGTAAAAAAATGTTAGTAAATAGTAAATTTTAAATCTAGCTACAACCTTATGCTGTTGAATAAATCTATTTTCAAACAGATCTACCCTCTTTGTAAATTTAAGCCGACAAATTGTGAAAAGTCTACCGACATTTCTACTTATCAATTTTTAAAGACTGTGCAAATAAATGTATGAAGGCTTGAAATGTTAGTATTTTATATTATAACCTACAAAATCCCCATTTAAAAAAATTAAATAACAACCCGGTAGGATGGTTTAATTTTTAAATATTACCTATTACTTTTACAAAAATTGGGTACCTTCATATTTAAGCCAGTTTATTACTTTGATTTTAGCAATAACGATAATGATTTATGAAATATAAATTTGGGGGAGAGAACCGTTCATAATAAAAACGTTTTTTTTTTTTGTATAAACCAACAATAAATATTTTATATATGTATAAAACATATTATTATTTCCATATAATAAAAGAAAACATGAGTGAAATAAAACATTGCACCGCCGGTTCGCGTAGTGTATATTTTCTTTGCCGCCAGAGACCAGTGCTGTCAAATTCCTGCAAAGAGAGCAACAGCTGAAATTCGCCATTTTGACAGATTATACTCTTTAAGGGAATTGGAATGTTATTTTCGAACATAAGTTTCTTTATAGATACTTAACAATATCGAATAATATTTAAGAAAAGATTTAATCGATGTAGACAACATCATCTTCATCTCATGACTTAGGCCTAATCCATTGTGGGAAAGATTTATCTTACTGCTCACGCTTTGCAGGCGAATTGACGCAAGCATAACTGTTCGAGACACTCACAGCACCGATTGTAGTACATCACTATTTACATGGTACAAACCTATTGTAACCTTTTATATAGCTGTCAATTCGAGATTTCTCTCTCTTCTATTAGCGAGCCGTGTGCAGTACAGACGCAGTTATACATAATTTGTACAGTTTTAAATTATACAATAAAACAATTAAATTAGTTATTCACCACTAATACAAAACTCCAACATTGGTGCAAGAAACCCGGGACTAAGAAAATCCAAGGGATGACAGCGATATTTCCAGATTGAGATTTGACGACGGTGTGACACCCGGTAACCTCCACGTGAACAAGATGGCTGGCGGTGATAGTTTTAATAATGCCATGGAAAGCAAAGTGAATCAAGACGTGACAATCTTAGCCACGTTATCCAAGCTCCGGCATGTACGTGGACAATGCAAGCGGACGATGACAATGGTGGAAAACTTCATACAGTGTGCGACCGCTCCGCGTGCTGCGGAACTGTAGGTGCGCCTACGTGCCATTGACAACGCCTACAACAATTTCACCACGCTGCAGGCGGACAAATCTGCCATCCAGGGCTTCATGGACGACGACGAGGGCTTAGAGGAGCGCTACTTCAACCTCAGCGCTTCTTTATCAACCATGTTTGAGGAGGTGCAGGACGCCAAAGGTGCTGCGCGAGGTTTTCCCTTACGCGCAGAAGATGACGATGCGAAGGTGCCACGTGGCTCCAGATGCGGGACCACGTTGCCGCCCATAGACATCACAGGCTTCAGCTAAGACATCGGTCAGTATCGTCCCTTTATAGATTTATTCAGTGCAGTAATAGGTAGTTATAGGAATATTTTAAATGTACAGCGTTTATTTTACTTAAGGAAGTATTTCAAAGGGGAGGCACTAGCTCTCATAAATAGTTTACCACTTATTAATGAGTCATACACGCATGCGCTTGAGCTGCTTAACAAGCGCTAAGAAAATAAGGTATTGATAGTGAATAATCATATCAACACCTTACTAGATTTGCCTGTAATCAAAGGCTCTGCTCAGTAGTTACGCAGCTTAGTCTCACAAGACAGACAGCAAGTCACCGCGCTCTAAAATTTAAGACAAGCCATGCAGTGGGACACCATACTAGTATGCATTTTTACTAAAAAAATTGACACTTTGACCTCCAGGATTTACCATTCAGAACTCAATTTAGTATCCATGCTTACTTTAAAGGAGTTGCTTAATTTTTTTAGAAAAGAGAGCCATCGCTCTAGAAGCTAGTCCCTCCACCACTGAAAGGGCAAGCAAGTCTTTTCATTTAAATGTTACCAAATGTACAGAACCTTTTCATAGAAACAGAAAAAACAACAATTGTAGTCTTTGCAGTCAAGACCACAAATTATTCAAATGCTCTAAATTCCAATTTCTTACTGCGGCAGACAGGCTGAAGCATGTAAGTGAAAAGAATCTATGTGCTATTTGCCTAAATAGTCACCAGAACAAAAAATGTAGGTACAGCTTCTTCTGTTCTATTTGCAAAAGCAAGTCACACAACACCTTTCTGCATGAGGCGCATATAGGGGACCAAGCACTTATGTCTGGCTCCACTGTGTCCATGCACAACACCAATTCGAAGGACAGTGAGTATGAAGTGCTACTGCCCACAGGGCAGGCACAAGGTGAGGATTAGAGACAAAAATAGTCGCAGTGTCATTGTTAGAGCCATGTTAGATTCCGACAGCCAAACGTTATTTTGTACACAATCATTAGTTGACATGTTAGGTACACCTACATACAACAATTCAAAAAAATTGTTACTATGTGGAATAATTCAAACAAGTTTCAGAAAGGAGTAGATTTGTGTTTGGAGTCTTTCAGAGAAAACTTCAATATCAATGTTTCATGTTCAGTTGTTAAACAAATCACCACTTTGCTACCGCAAAACAAAATTAAACTCAATACATTGTACATTCCTTCCAATATCGTATTGTCAGATAAGGACTTTCAGCTTCCAGGAGAGGTGTCCATACTACTTGCTGCCAACGTGTTCTTCAAGATTATTCAAGATGGTAAGATTGAAGGGGGCCTAGGCTACGAGACTAGGCTACGTTGTGTCAGTTGATTTCAATCCAGTTACTTTAGTACACACTTCCATAACCAATTCCATGTCCATGTCCAATATGTGCATTGACGAGCAAGTCAAAAAATTCTAGGAGACCGACCAGGTTCCTCAGAAATACAATGAATCTTTGCGAGAGCATGAGATCACTGAGGAGGCATTTAATAATACAGTCAATTTGTGCAATATTAGGTTTGCAGTTAGTCTGCCTTTAAAAATTGACATTAATACAATTTCCCCCACCGGCTCATTTTCATTAGCTTTACAAAGCCTCTAAAAAGCTTGGCGTGCTCAGCAGAGCGGGACAGTATTTCATGCCGGCACACCGCCTGCAACTTTACAAGGCGCAGGTTCGGCCTCACATGGAATACTGTTCCCATCTCTGGGCAGGGGCTCCCCAGTGCCAGCTCCTTCCACTTGACCGCATCCAGCGCAGAGCGGCTCGAATCGTCGACGACCGAACTCTTTCCGATCGGCTCGATTCATTGGCATTGCGAAGAGATGTTGCATCCCTTTGCGTTTTCTTTCGCATCTACCATGGGGAGTGCTCTGAGGAATTGTTCGGATTAATCCCAGCCGCCAAGTTTCACGAACGCACATCGCGGCAGAACTCCCGATACCATCTGGATGATTGGCGGTCCATCACTGTGCGACTTAGAAGATGTTTTCTTCCTCGCACGACTTCCTTGTGGAATCGATTACCATCAGCGATTTTTTCGGACCGATACGATTTAGGGACCTTCAAGAAAAGAGCGTACTCCTTTTTAAAAGGCCGGCAACGCATCTGCAATTCCCTCCCTGGTGTTGAAATTGTTCATGGGCGGCGGTCGTCACTTACCATCAGGTGAGCCGCATGCTCATTTGCCCCCTCTCCTATATAAAAAAAAAACAAAGATTTTATAATTTAGAAAACAATATGTGCATTGACGAGCAAGTCAAAAAGTTCTGGGAGACCGAGCAGGTTCCTCAGTTATACAATGAATCTTTGCAAGAGCATGAGATCAGTGAGGAGGAATTTATTAATACAGGTGAAGGTGACGAGACAAGTGAAGGCTATGCCTTTTTAAAGTTGGCATTATGTAAGGCTAATGTCTTTTAGCTCATAGAGCCAATTTATATTTTGAATGGAATGAATACATTGAATAAATAATATTTCTATCACTTCCCCTTATTCATTACAAAAAAATTACGAAAAAATAATAAGGACATCACAGTTTCAAACAGAAAATAAAATTACATGCACATACATAACATATCACAGTTTTTTAAAAATGTCTACAGCTTTAACATTTATCCTATTTATAAAATGTTTATGCTTCATGGAACTTAAAGGCTTCGTTAGTATACCTGCCACCATTTCTTGTGTTGGAAAATACTTAACATCAGCAAAATCTGTATTTATTAAGTCTTTTATGTAATGGTATCTTAAATTAATGTTCTTTGTTCGTTTGTGGCAATACTATTTACATTCTAACAGCTTTTGTGCACTCTGATTATCGTTATACACTACAATAGAAGGTGATTTATCAATTATTTGATTCATAAAAATTTAAACAAAACGCAAGTCTTTAGACACATCACAAATTGCTAAGTATTTAGCCTCTGTGCTTGATAGAGACACACATTTTTGTTAACGGGCTTCCCAATTTATAGTATTATTCCCAAGCTTTATTACAAACCCTGTATATGACTTTCTGTCTACAATATTTTTAGCCCAGTCGGCGTCAGTATATGCAGTTATATTTAAGTTACCAGTCTTATAAAAATATAAGCCATTACTTAAGGTTCCCGCTAAACACCTTAAAACACGTTTAGCCGCAAGCCAATGAGACATATTGAAGCCACAACAGAACTGACTTAGCTGGCTACACACAAAAGCTATGTCAGGTCGAGTTTTTTTTTATAGGATAAGGTTCACAAACGAGCACACAGTCCACCTGATGGTAAGTGGTTGCTGCGGCCCATAGACTATATCCTCGTCGACTATATCATAGACTTTATCCTCGTTTGCGAATCAAAATGCAGATGAGTTGTCACCCGTCAGGACTAAGATGGAATGCCTCATTTCCAGTAAAAAGGGCCACCGACCACCTGCACTCACCGAGCGAAACGCAGAGGTAAACCTCTACTTCAGGCTGGTATTCTGTGAGGTCGTGGTACCGAACCGGTTCGAGCCAGCCCATCCGTGCGACAGTGAAAGCTGCCGCGTGGCTCTACCACTAATATATCGAATACATACAGCGAGGTACATTAGACTTCCAATTAACTCCCTATATGGGTATACATTTTCATCTAAATTATCACCATTTGGTTTATCTAATTTATTGTTAAGCATCATAGGAGTTAAGACTGGATTACATTTTTCAGATTCCAAAACGCAACAAAAGTTTCTCTATATAAACTTTTTGATTCAGAGTTAAAATACCAATAACAGCGGTAGAGCCACGCGGCAGCTTTTGCTGTCGCACGGATGGGCCGGCTCGAACCGGGGTGGTACCACGACCTCACAGAATACCAGCGTGAAGTAGAGGTTTACCTCTGCGTTTCGCTTGGTGAGTGCAGGTGGCCGGAGGCCCTTTTTACTGGAAATGAGGCATTCCATCTTATTCCTAACGAGTGACAGCGCATCTGCATTTTGATTCGCAAACAAGGATAGATGTAGATGTTTATAGGCCGCAGTAAACACTTACCATCAGGTGGACTTTGTGCTCGTTTGTTACCCTTATCCTATACACACACCTGATCGTATGGTAGTATTAATATCATTCTGATTAGATTCACTATTATCATTATCATTTAAGCTAATATCACAGTTAATTGCATCATTATTTAAATTAGAATTCTGACTAGATACATCAACAAAGTGATTAGCAATGTTTTTATTTTTACAATAAACACAAGGATTATCATCCGTGTCCTTCAAAAACTTGTGCTCGAGAAATGTCACATTCCTAGCATAAAAATTCGCCTTGGATTTTGTAGATCTGTCAACCTATAGTCTTTAGTTGAATCACTGTAGCCAACAAAAATATATCTCTTAGATTTAGTGTCTAATTTAGAACGTTCTGCTCAGGGATTAATGAGTATGCAATGCAGCCAAAAACTCCAAGGTGACTATGGTCTATATCTGAACCAGTAAACACTTGTTCAGGCATCAGTCTAACAATGGCAACTGTATGCCTTCTATTATTTAAATAGAGGGCCGTCATGACCGCTTCTCTCCAATATTCCCGGCTAAGACCAAATTCCTGCAGCATGCATCTTGCTTTCTCTAACAAAGTCCTATTTAGCCTCTCAGATACTCCGTTCTGCTGAGGGCAATACGGAACGGTTATTTGGTGAATAATTCCTTGAGACTTAAGAAAACATTTGAAACGATCATTACAATATTCACCGCCTCCATCAGTTCGTAGACATTTTATGTTAGCCCCGGAGTAGGCGGTGTTTCACCCCCGTGCCTCGGAAAGCACGTACAGCCGTTGTTCCTGCACCTGATCTCTTTCCGGTCGTGTCGGTTTACCGTCCCATCGGGCTATGAGAGTGAGGGAATAGAGAGTGCACCTGTGCTTGCGCATACACTTGGGCACTATAATCCTGTCCTTCGCCGATGGCTAGTCTCCGTTGAGACTGGCCGCCGTGGCTGAAATTCGGTCTTGATTGTTATGTTAGCCCCAGCCTGTTTCTCAACAAGTTTTTTAAAATCTATAAAACGTAACATTACCTGATTTTTTTCTTGTAGAAGATACACCCAACTTTTCCTACTGTAGTCATCTGTCAAGGTCAGCATGTACTTCGCACCGCCCCAACTTTCAACCGGCATTGGTCAACAGATGTCGAAGTCAATGAGCTCGACTAGTGGCCCGTTTGGCTTCATCAGAGGGATAAGCTTTTGAGACTTGCTTGCCCTTTAAACAAGTCACGCACCCAGAGAGCTCGTGTTATTCATCCTGAAACATAAGAGCTTTTTTTTGTCGCAACGTGCACGTACCTCCATAACTCATGTGTCCCAGCCGCTTATGCCAGAGCTCTGCTGACACTAACATTGCACTCTGCTTCTCTTGAACTCTATTCTTCAGGAGACCTGAAGAGGACCCAATTGGCTGTGAAGTATTACCTCCAGGTGTGATGCTATCCAGCTTATAAACACCACTGATATCAGCTGCATGACCATATACCCTACCTGTGACCTTACAGTCCCATCTTTATAAAAGTGACACCCATTCTTGTCAAAAACAAGTACTAACCAGATTTAATTAGCCTACTAACGGCAAGTAAATTAGTAGCTAATTTAGGAACGAGCATAGCTTCTATTTCTATATTAAAACAAGGAATATTAAATTTACCTGATCCCTCACTATCCAGATACGTATTATTAGCATTACAAACATGACTTTTCTTATTATTAAAATTTTGAAACATATTCTTATTTTTTATCATATGACTGCTACACCCACTGTCAACTATGAAGTCGATCTGTAACACTGAATAGGCACAATCAGTCGCAATTGTAGCTTTCTCAGTCTTCTCCTTCTCAGCCTTCTCTTTTTTCTGCTTCCTGAGCTTAAAGCATCTGTTACGAACATGTCTACAAAAACTGCAAATTACTTTCTTTTTGGCAAAATAGGCATTATCTGTTGAAGATGTATGTTCATTGCCATTCTTCCGCATTTATTCTTGCAGTAAGCATGTTCTAACAAGCTCGCTCGAAAGAGATATAGTACTAATACGTGCAGTTTCCAAATTGCTGACGAAAACATCGTATTCGCTTGGAAGACCAGATAGTAAAATCTCCGCTACCTCGTCGTCTTCGATGCTCCGTCCTATATCCGCTAACTGTGACACTAGGGTCATAACAGCATTGATGTATTCTTGCATGTTAGAATAATTTTTTTATTCTATATGGTGAATTTGCCAGAGTAACGGTACTCGCCTGTATAGTCCACGATCCTCAAATACCTTGGCTAAGTTCTTCCAAGCCTCACTAGCAGTTTTGGCGTCGCGAACATACTGGTACAAGGCAGGCTCTACACTAAGACAAACCCTTGCTAATGCTCTCTGTTCACGTTGAGTGTCTGTAGTAGTTGCTGGTTAACCCGTTGATTCCACACAGCTCCAAATATTTTCTAAAGTTAATAGCATTCGCATCGAGAATTTCCAAGACACGTAGTTTGATGAACCACGTAATTTCTCAATTGATATAGGCCCGGCGCCGTTGCCCGGTTGAGGGGCCGGCTGCTCAGCACCAGATGACGATCGGCATTTTGTCAATAGCGTGATTTTTCGCACACTCTCTTCCTCTGCCCTTTGTTCCGATTGTAATCTTCTTGAATAATGTATTCTATATTATATACGAGTACTCACTGGGCACATAACCTATTAAGATTGGTATGGCGTATAAGCTGACAATGGAAGCTCGGGAACGGGCGAGTGTGCAGACCGATGAAAATAAAACGCGCTATGACATATTACGACAATTTACTTTTAGAATAAATGCGAAAATGCTTTACATTTTATAAGGTTATTAACAAATTAAAAGATTAGAAATTACACATTTTTCAGCTTCAAGTTAATTGTTAGGAAGGTGACGAGACAAGTGAAGGCTATGCCTTTTTAAACTTGACACTATGTAAGGCTAATGTCTTTTAGCTCATAGAGCCAATTAATATTTTTAATGGAATGAATACATTAAATAAATAATACTTCTATCAATATCTACCATAATTTCATTTGTTCATTTCTAATAATTTAATCCAGCTCTCCCACACTTGAACGCTTTTTCAGGCATATTAATATTTCTAGGTCGCCTAAACCTAGCATCTAGATGTTTAGAACTTGTTATAATGTCCAGAATTTTTAGATGATATAAATTCAACTTGCTAATTGACATTAATTATAATAATACCTCAAATGTCAAAATCAATTCATGAGTATATTATATCAATTATAATAACCATATCAAAAATTCAATGTGTGTATGTTTAAATAACATAATAAATGTTAATATTAAATAATCATCAATATTGTTTAATAGATGTTTAGAACTTGTTATAAAGTCCAGAATTTTTAGATGATAAAAATTCAACTTGCTTATTTACACCAATATAATAAATGTTAATATTAAATAATTATCAATATTTAATATAAATTCCAATTAAAATCAATTCCGCTCTCCCACATATTTACAGCTATTTCCGTTAAATGTTCAGTGCTCAGGTTTTATTGAATAGCTAGACTTCTAGATATTTCAAAGTACTAAGTAAGCTCACTCAATGTATTAAAAATTCTTTCAAATTTAAAATGTATAGCTACAAATTGTATTACCTTACTTTCATTGCTATAATTTCATCTATAAAATTGTAGTAACTTCATTTAATTTCAAAAACAACTTGCAATGTATTTAAGCTTAAGGTTACTTTGTTGTAATAACAGTAATAGTTATTTATAAATAACTTAAAACAATCAAAGCAATAATTTTAAAACAATTGTCTAATGAAATCATGTGTAATATATAATAAAATATAAATGTATATATAAATGTCTCGCGTCTGCCCGCACCTTGTCAAAATGCATAATTTGTAAACAGCTAACAATTAGTCATAAGTTTAGTGATTAGACTGATAAGAATATTTGCTGTGAGTTTTTGGCTAGGCGTGCATATATTTTTACTGTGTTTATTTATATGTCCTTTGAATTGTATTCACTTTTTTGCTGGTTTATTGGCCCCCCGCATGATTTTCGAGACACTCACAGCACCGATTGTAGTACATCACTATTTACATGGTACAAACCTATTGTGACCTTGTATATAGCTGTCAATTCGACATTTCTCTCTCTTTTATTAGCGAGCCGTGTGCAGTACAGTCGCAATTATACATAATTTGTACAGTTTTTAAATTATACAATAAAACAATTAAATTAGTTGTTCACCACTAATACAAACCCCAACAGATACTTTATACTTGGATCTAAAGAGGTGGTGGTAATCACTGCATATACTTAATTACCTACTTTCTTAATTAAAACTGGTATACGTACAAACATGCGATATAGAGCCGAGGTAGCGGAATAGATTGATACTCGCTCTATTTAATAGTACCTACACGAGAAATTGAGTTCGATCCTCAGCTGTATCAATGAAATTTAAAATTGCAATATTAAGTTCTCACTTACAGCGTGCTCCATAAAAAAACTTCGTAAAGAATTTTCAACGGGTAAATTTCACTCAAGACGCATTGAAGTAGCAAGGCGTACACTTCTATGATTCAAAAGTTTCAAAAATGAGGTCTTCTACCTGTGCCCAAGTGTGGGTCGTGTGCAGACTGTTACATTTAACTCATATACGATATTTAGCAAAAAAATTAGCGAATATAATTGAGGAATAAATAATAACTTCACAAATATATTAATAAAATAAAGCTGTGGCTATTTATTTTGACATTAATTTAAATGCTACGCAATAATAATTTTCATTTCATCCGATTAATACAATATATAAACGTATCTTAAATTTTAAAAGGTGCTCAATATAAATGAGGACATTCATATGTGAAATCAGAAATGTTTATTTGCTTTAAACATGGTAGTACAAAGATCTTAATATAATGATGTCCTCATGTTTGACTTATGACTGTCATGTAAATTTAAAAGTAGTTACATTTTAATCTACTAAGAGTTAAAAATAAGTTACAGACTAAATTTAAACCAATGGTAAACATGAATCATAGACAGAACATTACATTACATTTATAAATTGTATAATATTTTATGTCAAATCATTAAATTCATAAATAAAATAAACACAGAAAAGCTACAAACACAATTAAAATTCAAAAATCTCTTGGTCATCTAAGTATTCCTGGACTGAATAAAAGCACCTTGTCAAAAGCCAGGAATGTAACTTTCTTTTAAACAATGGTAATGGCAGAGCCTTGAAACTTGGATGAAGCTTATTATAAATTTTGATAGCCGTACAATAACAGCTTCGTCTGTATAGTTGAAATCTTATTCTAGGTTGCATGATCCTTTCTCGATGTCTGGTAAGTTTATATTTTTGTATTCCCCTCTAGTAACAAAATAATGAGTGTTGTTGTAAAAAAAACATTAGTTTTACATACACACACGGTAGCGGTAGGATTCCAAGATTTTGGAAAAGGGGTTTACAGCTTTCAAGAAAATGTACTCTGCAAATAGCCCTAATACATTTCTTTTGGGCTAAGAAAGCCCGGTTTACACCCACTGAACCTCCCCACAATATAGTGCCGTATCTTTATAGTGATGCCACCTAGCCATGGTAGGCCGATAGACTAGTTTCAATGGATGATATATTACTGAGTCGTCGTAGCGCTTATACAAATTTATTTATTCTCATACATAGATTGCTTATATGTGCTTTCCAGTCACAGTGTTTATCTAAAGTAAATCCAAGAAATTAAACGTAATTCACAATTTCAATGGTATTACCGCAGTAATCGACTAGCGCATCCATTGACCTTGCTCTGTGAGTAGTAAAGTGGATGGTCTTTGTTTTTGTATGATTATTTTGAGATTTTTTGAATGTAGCCAATTGATTAGTTTGTGTAGAGTCTCATTAATAATGATATTGGATTTTTCTATTTCATCACATCTTATTACCACTGTGGTGTCGTCTGCGAACATGAAACATTTATGTTAAGTTGCATTTGGTAAGTCGTTGATAAATATCAAAATCAACAGGGGTCCCAAGATACTATCCTGTGGAACTCCCCATGGGTTAACGCGATATTTTGACTGAAAGGTACACTGTCTTGATTCAACGATTGTTGCTATCTCAATACATTGCTCCCTATTATACAGATAACTTTCTAACCAGTCGTTAGCGTTACCTCTAATACCGTATCTATATAGTTTATCCAGTAATCTTTTATGTAGAACAAAGTCAAAAGCTATGGTCATGTCTAAAAATAAAGCAATAAGTGGTATTTTTTGATTAATACATTTCGTGAAATAATGTACCAGATTGTAGCAGGTCAACGTAGTAGAATGACCTTTGCGAAAACCGTACTGTTCTTCTGCAGTAAATTATTTGAGTTTATAAAGCTATCAATGCGCTTGAAGATGACTTTTTCATAGATTTTAGATAGTATTAGAATAATAGTTATCGGTCTATAGTTATTCATATTACATTTATCGCCCTTCTTGTATATTGGCTTGACAATACATAACTAAAGGATATCTGGGAATGATCCCTGTTCCATTGACAAATTAATAACATGGGCAAGAGGTCGGCTTAAATCAGTCGCACATGCCTTTAGTACACGTGTGTTTATGCCATCATGTGGACATGTCCTTGTATTCTGGCTTACATATTTTTTTTACATTTAACTTAAATCACTATTAATACAGAATTTCTTTTTCTTATGATATAACTAAAAAAACATTGAGCTAAGAAGTATTAAATGTGGATGCATGCTTGATAAAACAAAGAAATATTAATTTAAACTAAAACTAAATATTATATTTAGTTTTAATTTACATTTATACGTGGTAGAGCCCTGCTACAGCTATATTAATAGTATAAGTTGTAGCACGAATCGGTCGGCTTGACCGTGGAAGGGCCACGCTCTCACAGAATACCAACGTGAAATAGCAGCTTAATACTGCTGTGTTCTGTACGGTGAGTGTAGACAACAGGACACCCTTTTTCCTAATCCTCAAGGCTGACAACACGTTTGCTTTTTATTTCGCAAACGAAGATAGATGTCTATGGGCCACAGCAACGACTTACCATCAGCTGGACTTGGTGCTCGTTTGTCACCCTGATTGTATAAAAAAATATTTTAAAATGTATACTACTAACTTTAATAAATATAACATAAGAACGGCTAGATAATTAACATATTTTATTTATTTATTAGCAATTTCTTCCAGACAAGCAATGAATGGACAGGATTGCACGAATATGACAAGGGCAGGGCAAATTGGTGTGTTAGAGAAAAAAAGGGATAAAAAAGAATAAACACACATGTACATATTATACGTACTCATACTATTAATATATATACATAAAAACTATATATATATATATATATATATATATATATATATATATATATATAAATACAACGTGTCCCAAAATTCAACGATAAGCCAACACCGGAGGATAGACCTGCCCCGGACTAATCGGGGAAAAAAGAAAAAAAAATATATCCAAATTATATTTTTAGTTATATAAAAAAAAATTAAATTCTTCAGAAATTGAGACCGTTTATGATATTTTTCACTACCATGACCACAATTTTTTAAATTTTTTTTTATAGGCTACCTGAATAGTAATATATTTATATATATATATATATATATATATATATATATATATATATATATATATATATATATATATATTGAATTATTAAATTAATTAAATGAAATTTATATGATACATATAATATAATATTTAATGGCTAGTGTGGAAGTCAAATTAGAATTTAAAGTGCGAGGTACTGATTCTTAAATATTTTTTGTAGGAATGTAATGTAGGAATGGTGCGCGTTTTACTGACAATGGGAGTTTATTCCATAAATGAATGGCCTGCACAGTAAAAGACTTGTTCATAAATTTTCTAGTGTATAGTGGCAAATTCAACTTCAAACTCTCTGCTGACCTGAAGTTACACGAATGGGAATCACAAAGAAACTCAAAACGATTTTTGGGGTAAGAAGGGTAAGAAGGATTAAAGA
Source organism: Parnassius glacialis (assembly GCA_033319125.1). Classification (NCBI taxonomy): domain Eukaryota; kingdom Metazoa; phylum Arthropoda; class Insecta; order Lepidoptera; family Papilionidae; genus Parnassius; species Parnassius glacialis. The sequence goes on along the minus strand of JAVANC010000007.1, from coordinate 7,755,929 downwards.
GAAAACTATAGAGAAGATTAAGTATATGAGCTTTCCGATGAAGTCATATTGCCAACCATTTGAGTTTAGTACGAAAAAGAGATACGTGGTCATATTTGCGCAATCCAAATATAAACCTTATGCAAAAATTCTGAATTCGCTCAAGATTATCGAGGTGAACTTCGGTGAGATCTAGATATCTGACGTCTGCGTAGTTGAAGAGAAGGGACTTGGCAAGCATAGTTTTGGTGGAAATGGAAAGAAAGTTACGTAATCTACGCAAGGAGGCTGCCAAGGCATAAACTTTGCGATTAATTTCTTTGATGTGCTGTCCCCACGACAAATTCTTATCTATGTGAATATCTAAGTTCTTTACTAAATCTCTGTAAGGAATAATAGTTTTACCAAATACTAGATGCAGGTAAACTAGGCTCGACTTAGCCAACATTTGCGCGCTGCCCATGATAATGAATTGCGATTTTTCTGGGTTAACGTGAAGGCCGTATACATTACTCCACTCAAGAATTCGATGGAGATATGCATTAACGACATTGATAGCATTGGGGAGATCGTTGGGACAAGCTTTTGTATCATTTGTAGATCATCTGCATAAAGGTGGTAGGAAGAAGTTAAATTATTGGATATTGAGTTTATAAAATCTGCAAAAAGTAAAGGAGATAAAATGCCTCCCTGCGGTACACCAACACGTATGTTACACCAAAATGATAATGTATCGTCGATACGTATACGTTGCTGAAGACCAGACAGGTAACTCTGAAACCAACCGATTGCTGTTGGAGATACGTTAAGAGAGCACATTATGCCGAGTATGACATCATGGTCAACGGTATTAAAAGCATTACTAAAATCTCAACGGTATTAAAAGCATTACTAAAATCTAATAAACAAAAACAGTCACATCACCGTTTTCCATTCCTAATCGGATATCATAGGTGATGCACCAATGCTGTGGTAGTACTGTCATCATCATAATCATTCATCATTACAGCCGTTCACAAGTCCACTGCTGAACATAGGCCTCCCCCAAGGAATGCTACAAAGCACTGTCCTGAGCCACCTGCATCCATCGACTTCCTGCATATCTTACCAGGTCGCCACTCAATCTAGTAGGGGGACGCCATACACTTCGTCCGCCGGTACGAGGCCGCCACTCGAGAACCTTTTTTCCCCAACGGTTGTCGGTTCTTCGAGCTATATGACCGGCCCATTGCCACTTCAGCTTACTAATCCGTTGGGCTATGTCGGTCGCTCTGGTTCTACTGCGGATATCCTCATTTCTAAGTTTATCACGCAGAGAAACTCCGAGCATAGCCCTTTCCATAGCTTGCTGAGCGACCTTGATCTTCCTCATCCGGCCAGCAGTGAAGAACCACGTCTCAGTTTCATATGTCATCACTAGCAACAAGCACTGGTTGTACAGTCTCGTTTTCTAGTTTTGAGGTATACCTGACGAGAAGGTATGCCGTAATTTCCCGAACGCTGCCCAACTGAGTTGAATCCGTCGATTAACCTCTCTATTAAAGTTGGACTTACCTAGTCAGACTATTTGTCCCAGGTAAACATACTCGTCAACAACCTCGAGCTTAGTGCTACCAACAACTACCGGCATAGGTGTGACATTGACATTAAACATGATCTTTGTTTTGTCCATGTTCATCTTAAGACTTATCCGTTGGGAGACACTATTGAGGACATTGGGCATGGTGCTTAGGTCCTCCAGTGATTCTGCTATAAGGACTATATCGTCGGCAAATTAAAGGTGAGTAATGTACTTGCCATTGACGTTGATATCGTATCCTTTCCAGTCCAGTAGCTTGATAACGTTTTCCAATGAAGCGGTCAAGAATTTTGGGGATATAACGTCACCCTATCCTTCACCACTCTGCAGTTGGATAGGTTTCGTACTCTGGTTCTGTACTCGGATAGCCATCGTAGCCCTACTGTACAAACACTTCAACACTTTGATATACCGACAGTCAACTTGGCGCCGCTGAAGGGACTGCAGCACCGCCCAAATTTCGACGGAATCAAAGGCTTTCTCATAGGCCACATACGACAGACATAGTAGCAAAATGTACTTCTCAGACCTCTGTACAATTTGACGAAGGGCATGTATGTGGTCTATTGTGTTAAAGCCTTTTCGGAAACCGGCTTGTTCGGGAGGCTGGAAGTCGTCAAGTCTGCGTGCGAGACGATTCGTAATGACTCTCGAAAACAGAACGTAGACGCGGCTCAGAAGGGAAATCGGTCTGTAGTTCTTCAAGAGAGCGTTGTCACCTTTCTTGAAGAACAAGAACACTGCACTTCAGCTCCACGCCTCCGGTGTAGGGCCACCATGGAGGACGGAATTAAAGAGCTTCTGAAGGAATTCAAGTACCGGTTTTCCACCAGCTTTCAGAAGCTCCACTGTAATTCCATCCTCGCTTGAGGCCTTGCCGTTTTTAAGGTGCTGGAGAGCCATTCTCTATTATATATATATATATATATATATATATATATATATATATATATATATATATATATATATATATTAAAAAAATTCTAATCTCGCTCAGACTGACGTCCGGGATATCATCGGAATAGTGTCGGATAAGACTCGCTCTTGGATCGTTTCTCACACCACTTACGTGTGGCTCCAACGATGATGATGATACCAAATTTTTATCTGCATCAGATTGGTCAGTGCCCTTTATTTTATCCTCTATTTCTTGCAATGTCCTATCTTTAGTCTCTGGCAAAATATAGTATAAAATAGCTAAATAAAATATTACTTACAAAGCGTACACAGCATAAGTACCTGAGACACCGATAAATTCTACCATCACAGGCGTTAACTTTAATGTGAGGGCATAAAAAATTGTAAATACTATTCCTGATATACAAGAACATATACCTTTATATTCTAAAGGATAAACTTCTGCAGATATTGCAAACGATACTGGTACTAAACCAATATGAGCCACGAAAGTATGTAATAATATTACAAAAGGGATAAGCCATGAAACTTGAGATAATATATCATATATGGATTTTAAAACTGCCACTAAACTTATAATGAACATTATTGCAGTTGTCAGTGAACCTAAACTAAATTAACAGGAGATCAGATACTATGGAACAGTATATTGCTAGTGATTTACTTCCAGTAATTTCTACTAATATTAGCGTTATATAAGCTATTAGAAAGTACCTGCCACAAGAATCAATACATAAAGTGAGAAGTGCAGATATAATACAAGCTTTTTGCATCTCTTTATTTTTTAATGTTTTTATAAAACTTTCTACAATAGAAATCTTTTCAGTTTTTTTAATAAGTTTCTGTCGCCTCATCTGTGCTTTTATTAAGTCTTTAAGCTCTGTTTTACTCTCAACAGAGTTTCCTTTTAACCAAGTGAAGGTTTTCTCGCATTCCTCGAAACGTCCTTTCATAGCTAGAAAAGACCGGCTCTCCAGCCAGAATAATATAAATACTATAGCTAATGCTGTTGGAATTATACCAAATGCAGCCATTTGTCTCAACGTACAAAAAATTGCAAAAAAATGACAGACCAATGAACCTAAGCCTAATGATATTATCTTAATTGACGTGAAATGGCCTCTTCTACGTGGACTTGCGTATTCACTTATAGTAATCGAACCGATAAATACTCCGCCTATACTTAAGCCTTGGATAGCTCTAGCAAAATATAAGACCGTGATACTGTTTGCAAGGGATAGTGTGAGCCAGCCGACGATCAATGTGACATTCAATCCGATGCCGGTCATCTTCCGCCCGAAGTTTTGAAATATAGGCGAGAAAATTAAGAAACCGAAGATTCCGGAAAAGCCATTAGTCGATGCTGAAAATACAAAAAAAAATGTTATTTTGTTGTTAAATAGCCAGTCCATATATATATATCTGGAACCAAAGTAAGCATTTACTGAAAATAACATGAGTAAAATTGGTAGGGTTCTAGATGGTGTACACGTAAATTAAAATTTATCGAAACCGTGAATATTTTGTTTCTCTTGTAACAATATTAAACGTTGTTTTAAGGTAGAAGTAATTTATACATACTAATTTTGAGACCTCAGTTACAAAGTATAATTTGTTTGTTGGCAGATCTTGTGCCCCTTAGTGGCATAAAAATAAAACAAGCAACACAATATATAAATATAATACTAAAAATAAATAACATACTACCAGCTTAAGTGCCAGCTAGTTTTTCAGTCTCATTAGCATTATAATAATTACTAATCCATCAAACACACAGGTTATCTACCGTAATATGCACTGTTACTCAATATATGACATGTACATAGTTTGAATCAGTATACTCATAAAAATAATTCATGGGTATGTGTAACTAACCTATCCAGGAAGCTTCGGCAGAAGTAGCTGTGATGTCTGAGCTGTTTGGAGACAGTATCGCCGGATTTAGCACAGCCGGGAAAGCCACCATAAATCCCAAGGCAATCGAGTGTAAACATCCTGGGATCAGTATAAATATCTGCAAACAATATTATTACGTTTTGTAAGAAGTCCTTCATTAGAAATTCATAGAAGAATATCATAGAAGATTTCCGTAGCTTAGCGTTAGCCGTAGCATAGGTGATTAGTGCTCGCTTTGAATTTTCATAAGAGTCGCAATTTTACTACCGGTTAGTGCAGTCGCTTCATAATGACGTGACGGCTCTAATGCCGAACCTACAGTATTTTGTAGCGTAAGCATACCTACTGCGCAAAAATAATTCGAAATGGCGTGTCAAACTAAACGCTCTGAAACCGTCGTTATCCACGAGTTCCTGGCCTTTGTTCAACAAAAATTGGACGTCATGGACCAGGTGTCTCTGGAGCAGTTACTGATGACAAGCTTCACCGAGGACGAGATCGTCCAAGAGAAGAAGGTGTTAGCAGATTCAGCCGTGACCCAAATCCGTCTTATCACACGTCACAGAGATGGACGCGGTAAGAAAGACCTGCAAGACATCTTCAGTCTGCTTAATGATACCGACCCTGATGACATACCAACTTTCGTCACGCGTGACCTCAACAAGCTACCTCCCGTGACGTTCGATCACGTAGACGTCACCAGATTGTTGAAAGACATCACTACGTTGAGAGCCGATGTTACCGACATCCGTTCCAAATTTGAGGAATCGGAACGAGCCGCAACAGAGCTGAAGAACGAAGTCAATATGTTGCGCAACATAATTGCAACATCTGCAAATTCACCGCCATCGCAGAATGTAAAAACGACACGCGGTAACCGTAATAGTAGTCATATTTCACCGATGATTGCGAATCTGTCACTTGATACCGTCTGTCAGCGGGTTGATGACTGAGAAACTAGGGCGACCTCGGTCGTCATTGCATCACCACTTCAACCCTTGACTGAACCCATTTGTACTCCTTCGCCGAAGCCAACCTCAAAACAAGGGAAGACGTTTGCGGATGTTGCCCGAAAATCTTTACAACCGGCACCCTCTTGTGGTCGAAAGCGGAAGAATGTGGAAATAAAATCAGTTTCAGTGGTGAACCAAGACAAGATTTATAAGGACGGGTTTACCCTTGTTGAGAAGAGACGTCGGTCGCGACACGTCTGTAACCAGCGTGGGATCGCCAAGATAAAGGCGAGTACAACTCTGCGTGCTGTGAGGCCAACCATACAACTCTACATTTAAGTTTAAGTTTAAGTTTGGACAAAAGTACATCGGGAGAAGACGTACTGCGTTTCGTGGAAGAACGAAGCCAATGCCGCATTGAGGATCCGATCTCTTTACGTTTGCAGCTTTTGGAGTCTAATAGGTCAACCAACTTCAAATCCTGCGTACTCCAGGTTCCTGCAAAACATAAAAAGACATTCCTCGCTCCCGATTTCTGGCCCTCTGGCGTAGTGTTTCGCCGATACAGGGACGCCCCAAAGAAAAAAGTTTCCTAAATAGTGTTATGTCTATATTTTATATATATTTTTAGGTTAAGGTATATATTGCTATGGGCCAATGTTCTTAATTTTTATGTCCTTGATGCCTGAAATAAAGTTATTGTATTGTATTGTATAACACCCAAGAAAACTGAATTGGACACCGCGAATACCTCAGAAATACTTAACTGAATATTCTGATTTACTCTATACTTTGGGTACTAGAGACGCTTTTTCTGTCTAGAGCTGGTCTGGGTAGGGACCTTTAATTAAACTATTTAAAACCCACCATCACTAATTTTTATTTTTTGTCTTAAAATAATTCAAGAGGTTATCAAATTAAAGCACTTGATTGTGTAGTTGACTAGTTTATTATCCACTAGCTGTTCCCCGCAACTTCGCCCGCGTGGTGTTATTTTTTGCGGAACACTAAAATAAAAGCAGTCCAACTTACTCCTTATAATATCAGCTATCTGCCAGTGTGTATAAATATTAACAAATATTGATATTAATATTTATAGGATACTAACGTCACTCAATTGTTTGGCCTTCCCGGAATCTCTCAACTAACACTTAAATTTTATGGTATGGTATTAAAGTTCAAAATTAGCTATTTAAAATCAAACGAGTCCATTTGTATTTGTATCAAGGTTTATGATATATCCTAACTGCTCATTCGCCGAAAACAAACAAGTCAGTGATGCTTATTATGACTTAAAATGTATCTCATCTGAATATTAATGTTATTTTATGTATTGCAGGAAATAATATATTTTTATTTGTTGATGATACTTTGTTGATTTTGAGACTTATGCCGAAATTGTTCAAACATAGCGAAGTGAACAACGCTATATCAAAGTTGGTACACTTTTTTTTTTTTTTTTTTTTTCGTGGGGAAATCCTCATGGATACCTCCGGCTGCGGGGACAACCGGAAGGTTATGCCGGACTCCTACCGGCTAAAACCCCACGGTGCCTCCTCGCACGTGCGCGCGGGGCCGCGGGAATCCAAATTCTTCCGCAGCCCCACACTAGTGCTGGCCTGGTCTGTCCGGGCCTCGTCTCCTGCACGGGGTAGCGAGGTGGTCAGCTACCCCCCTCCACGGCCTCCACCTCTACCTGCGTAACGGACCTCCCCGAGTCCGATACGCGGAGGCCATGGGGCCAGGAAAAACTAGCACTCAGAAGCACCAGCCTTCCTGACCCCAGCGGCGGATCTGGTCTATGGCTCCGTCGCCAACCAAGATTCGGCTGCGGAGGGTAGGGAGAGCGGCGCCTCGCAATACCGGCACTCCTCTCCTCCCGCAGCCCCACCACCACCGCATCAATGGTGCGGCCCCGTTTGAATCGCGGAGGATAGGGCGAGTGGCGCATCGCCATACCAGCACTCCTCTTCCTCCGCGACTCCACCTCGGCTGCAGCGGTAGAGGGTGCGGACTCCCCTCTCACCGCAGCCCCTCGACACACATCCGAAGTGGGCTTCCCAAGCCCACTCGGAGTGGCCACCTCGGGCCGGCCCTACACCACGGGCCAGCCAAGGGATTCCTCTTTGTTCACCACGGTTGACCACGCCACGGCTACTAAGCCCCCCCGCCACGACAAGGCGGGAACCCGTTCGGGGGGGAAAGTTGGTACACTGGTTTAACTTTACCAATTTGCGAATTAAATATATTTAATTGTGAACGCTTAATATTAAACACGTGACGAAGCATCATTATTACTAATAAATAATAATTACTCTCAATATAAAATCGTCTAAAATATCGTATAAGTAATATTTGACAATTAAACTGCAGTAATAAGCATAAAGTTAAAATACACTCATTTCAAACATTAAGTATCATAGTAAAGTTAAGGTTCATAAAAATATCCTTATTGTAAATATAATGTCCTTAAAATTCATGCCATCAAAAACATAACTTGTAAAAAAAGTCCAAAGTCAAATCTAAAACTAGTCAAAATTTCTTAATTTTGTCACTCACTGACTGACCGATCAACAAAACTCTAGGGCACTTCTAGGAGACATAGAAGCTTCAAATTTGAAATACAATCATTGTTTAATATATTAATCAAGGAAAAATTAAAATATTTTCCAATTTCGGTACAGTTTTCGAGATACACCAATTGCATAAATAACTTTGTAATCCCATATAAATATATAGGATTACAAAGTTAAATTTGCATTGAATGAATCAGTGTACCTATATATGTATAATATAATAGAATAATAGGTGTACATAGATACCTAGATATATCTACAAAAAGAAATGAGATGCCATCAAAAACATGACTTGTAAAAAAAGCCAAGTCTCGCAAGTCAGTTCTTCAATCAGTCAGTTCCAAGTCGGTTAATTTATTCAGTCCCTACTTAAGGGGGTCCTTCTGTCTTAAATTATTACGTAATTAGCTAACCTAACAAAATCTTCTAGTGACCATATCAATATCAAAAATATTTTATGTTTTAAATATATAGATTGACTTGGCCATCGCTCGAAAACACAATGTATCTCTCACGTAATACATTTTATATTAAATCAGATTGTTTAGTGCGATTGCCAAGTCATTTTATTTATTTAAAACATAAAAGATTTTTGATATTGATATGGTCACTAGAAGATTTTGTTAGGTTAGCTAATTACGTAATAATTTAAGACAGAAGGACCCTTAAGTAGGGACTGAATAAATTAACCGACTTGGTATTACATGGATCTCACAACTTTTTACGGTAGAAAAACTGACGTGCGAGACTTGGCTTTTTTTACAAGTCATGTTTTTGATGGCATCTCATTTCTTTTTGTAGATAGTTATATCTTGGTACCTATGTACACCTATTATTCCATTATATTATACATATATAGGTACACTGATTCATTCAATGCAAATTTAACTTTGTAATCCTATATATTTATATGGGATTACAAAGTTATTTATGCAATTGGTGTATCTCGAAAACTGTACCGAAATTGTATAATATTTTAACTTTTTCTTAATTAATATATTAAACAATGATTGTATTTTAAATTTGAAGCTTCTATGTCTCCTAGAAGTGCCCTAGAGTTTTGTTGATCGGTCAGTCAGTGAGTGACTAAATTAAGAAATTTTGACTAGTTTTAGATTTAGAATTTAATGAAACTTAAAATAAACTGAGTTTATACAATGCCTACTTGATTAGTGAAAATGTAGGCTTCTAGTTTTACCCACAACGAAGTTATAGGGATTCGAAAATGGCCTGAAGTGTTTTGAGAAAAGGATGGTACGGCCGTGCCGCTTTTTTGCACGACTTGGCGAGGGCACTGCCGTGCCCCCAGATAAAATTTTCTTATATTATGCTTGAAGTATTCAAAGAGACTTATATAACAAAAATAAAAGACGTTTATATTAAAATAACAAAGATATATAACATTTATAAGTCTTATATTATAATTCGGAAACGGGTGGTAACACTTTTAAGTTAAGGAGCGTGTTCATGCAATTTTTGAGTCTTATTTTGTTAACATCTAAAAAGCTACTGACCCAAATTTAAATATAATAACTTCCTCTGTTATGATTTAACGTTTTTTGATTGTTTGATTTTTTTTACATTTTATAAGAGATTTGCCGGAGACGTGTGGTCAACCGCAACTGACTACCAAATTACTGTTGCACACTGTAAAAGTTCCATATTAAGGACATATGAAATTAAGGTCTAAGAAACAAAAGCAATAATGTACAATTCTCTTAGATGCATAAGAATTATAATAGCAGAGTTGGGGCTTGAAGTTCCACTTATAAAATAATAATAATAATAATAATGTACGCATAATATTCAAAAAACAGTAGCCGAAAAGATTAGTTAATATAACGAAATGAGCGAAGAAATAAAAAGAATATGGAAATTAAATAAAGTTTTCATCGTTCCAATTGTACTCTCTGCTACAGGATTAATACCAAAATATTTGCATCACTGCCTTAAGTTATTAGATTTATCCTCAAATTTATATATTAAAATGCAAAAAGCAGTTATTTTAAATACATGTCACTTAGTGCGAAAATTTTTACAAATCCCAGAAACTGCTCTGGATAATACATTAATAATACCAGTAAATGATGACTACTTGGCTTAAAGCCCGTATCATCATAATACCCTACATGGAGAAAAAAAAAGAGAAAAGAAAAAAAATAATAATAATAATTTATTGCTTTAAAAGAAGTAGTAAGTTGTTACAATATTGTTGGGTACTCTCTTTTAAGTAAATAGATACCTGTAGTAGAGGGACCCGCTCTTCCGTAGTACAATTATATTACTACATTAAATTAGAATGAAATTAAAAAAAAATCTACACAATTTAAAACATGCAGTAAGGTATAATAATAATATTTGTGTGATTGTGTGCAAGAACGTTTGTGTGTGTGTGTGAGTGAGTGAATGAGTGAGTGAGTGAGTGAGTAAGTGAGTGAGTGAGTGAGTGAGTGAGCGAGCAATCGAGTGTGTGTGTGTGTGTGCGTGTGTGTGAGTGAGTGTGTGTGTGTGTGTGTGTGTGTGTGTGTATGCGCGTGCGTGCGTGCGTGCGTGCGTGCGTAAGTGCGTGCGTGCGTGCGTGCGTGCGTGCGTGAGTACGTGCGTGAGTGCGTGCGTGCGTGCGTGCGTGCGTGCGTGCGTGCGTGCGTGCGGGCGCGCGCGTGTGCGTGCGTGCGTGCGTGCGTGCGTGCGTGCGTGCATGCGCGTGTGTGTGTGTGTGTGTGTGTGTGTGTGTGTGTGTGTGTGTGTGTGTGTGTGTGTGTGTGTGTGATTACTACATTAAATTATAATTAAATAAAATAAAAAATTCTACACAATTTAAAACATGCTGTAAGGTATAATTAATAATATTTGTGTGATTGTGTGCTAGAATGTGTATGTATGGATGACTGTGAGAAGTCTGTAATTGTGAAAATTTATGAGGCACTGTTTTCTAGAAGGGATTCAGTTTCTTCATAAGTAAGTTTTCTTAACCAGTCTGCAATGGTTTTTTTACAGTCATGGTAATTCATAGGGTAAATATTGATTTTTTGGTTTATTTTATTATATAAGTAAATTGAAGTCTTGTATGCCATCAAAAACATAACTTGTAAAAAAAGCCAAGTCTCGCAACTCAGTTCTTCTACCGTAAAAAGTTGTGAGATCCATGTAATACCAAGTCGGTTAATTTATTCAGTCCATAGATTGATAGATAGATTGACTTGGCAATCGCACTAAACAATCTAATTTAATATAACATATATTACTTGTGAGATATATTGTGTTCTTAAATTACTGGTTCAAATTTAATAAAATTTGAAATATACCGAGTTTATACAATGCCTATTTGGTTAGTAAAAATTCAAGCTTTTAGTTTTATTCATAACGACGTTATAGGGTTTCGGAAATGGCCTGAACTGCTTCGAGAAAAGGATGGTACGGCCGTGCCGCTTTTTTGCTCGACTTGGCGGGGGCACTGCCGTGGCCCCAGATACTGTCTTGATACAAACGTAGTCTTAAATGAACCTTCGTAGGGAACTGTATATTTTCTACGTCTAGTCGTTGATGACGGTTGATATTTTAGGGATTTATGAAGTTTTAGAACGGTTGCTAAAATGTAAAGTTTTCTTACCGAAAGTAAATTACTAAATTCATAGAGTTCAGTTGTAGAGAATCTATAGGGCTTTAAGAACATAACTTTAATCAAGCACCGTTGAGTTCTTTCAAGCTCAAGGAACCTGGTTTTTGCTGCACCACCCCATATAGGAATACAGTAGCCTACCGTAGACTGAACCAGAGCTATGTATATTTTATTAAGTAAGGACTTCGTGGAGACATGTCGTAGTGACTTAAATATCCAAATAAGTTTCCTGAGCCGAGTTGCCATTAATTCTAGGTGTGAATACCAAGACAGTCTTTGGTCAACCATTACTCCTAGATACTTTATATTTGAGACTTTATTTATTTGAGAGCAGTTACAACTAGAGCTTTGGACGACAGAGCATTCGTGAATTTTAATTTGAAAATCAGGTGTAGGTTGAGTGCTGTTGTACATGGTAAAGCAAATATATTTAGTTTTGGATATATTCAAAGTGAATAGATTTTGATTGAGCCAATTCACCATCCTAGCAAGACCTAATTCTGCTGTTTTCTTTACAGAGTCCCATGTATCTCCTGTAAATACAATAGGTGTGTCATCTGCATAGACAAAAAATCTGGCCATTATAAAGTTTCATATTACACAGTTCATTAATGTATATCAAAAACAGAGTTGGGCCTATCACACTTCCTTGGGGAACTCCATAGTTGACAGTTACTGTTTTACTTACAATTGTTCCAATTTTTACCGACTGTTTTCTGTTTTTAAGGTAGCTACCAAAGAGAGAGAGAGAGAGAGAGTTTTATCCCTTAAACCAATGTTTTCTAGTCTTTTTAGCATTATGGGCACGGAAACTGTATCAAAAGCTTTTTTTATGTCCAAAAATACTGTTATACATTTTTTATTTTTATCGATTTCCCTTACAATGACTTTAGTAAGATCCCCAACAGCATCTTCAGTGGATAATCCGTGACGAAAACCATACTGTGACTTTGAAATTAAGTTGAATTTATTAAGATAGCTTATTAGTCTTTTATTTAATATTTTTTCCATAATTTTTGAAATTGACGTTAATACTGATATTGGTCTATAATTTGTTACTTTATCTCTGTTTCCACTCTTATATACGGGTGTGATTATAGATTTTTTAAGGCTTCCGGAAATATACCCTTTTCGAAGCTTAAGTTTATTAAATTACTAATTGCAGTAGCGACAATATTTTTAGACTTCTTAAGAAAATTAGTCGATATGTTATCCCATCCTGTTGCGCTATTTGAATTTAAGGTCAAAAGTGTGCTCTCTACTTCTGCTGGATCTGTATTTAATAAGACAAATGAAGTGACATGAGAGTCAGAAATAACTGAGTTAGTTAAGGTTTGGTTGTTTCCACCATTGATAATAGCTTCGGCGAGAGATTTACCTATTTCCGAAAAGAAGCTATTGACCTGGTTGACTGATTGTAGAGGATTTTGTGTTAGGCTAAGAAGGTTAGAGCTAGGAATTCTAAGGGCTTTAAATTGCGTTATGTCGTTAATTGTGTTCCATAATAATTTTGTGTTAGTCGTAGAAAGAAGTAATTGTTTTTTGTAATAGTCACGTTAAATTTTTTATCAGGTTGTTGCAGAAATTTCTGTAGCTTTTATATGTAATTTTTAAAATTTCATCAAATGGATTGCAACGTAACTTTTTCTGCATTCTATTTTTTACTTGGATGCAGCGTAAAATTCCCTCAGTTACCCACGGTTTGAGTATGCGTTTATTACTAGTAATGGGGGTGATTTTGAGGTTTTCTTTTAGGGCTGTTTGAATCTTTTCAATAAGTATGTTCGCGAAGATATTAGGGTCGCTTTGATTGTCTAGTTCTGAGAGATTTTGTGCAACTAAGCTATGGCAAGCCTTGTCAAAGTTTATGACAGTTTTGCTAAGCTTGTTCTCATTATGATTTCTAGTAGAAGAAATCGATAGAAATATCATGAAGTGATCAGTTAATAAAAGACATGAAAGTAAGGTCAAATAAAGCAAATATGTAGAACATATAATAACGCCCTTTCCACAGAGCAGAGATCACTTCTTTCCACTTGCTACGATCCTTACATACTTGTTTCGCTTCGTCCACTTTCATTATTCTCTTCATACATGCTCTACGGTTTAGGATTCTCTTTTTTCAAGACGTCCCTGAATTGGTCTTGAAATGTACGCCTAGGTCTACCACTTCGAACGCTTTCATTCACACTCGCCTTATATACTTTTTTCGTCAATCGTTATTCATTCATTCTCTAGACATGGCCAAACCATTTCAGCATACCTTTCTCATTTTTGTCACTACATCTTCTTTCAGACCACAACGTTTCCTTATCTCACAATTTCTTATCCTGTCATTCTGTTTAACTCCTATCATACTTCTTAACGCTCTTATCTCAACTGCATTTATTCTACTTCCATGTTTGTTCGACGTCACTTTCACTTCCGTACATGAGTATCGGAACCAACACACTCTCATACACAGCCAAACGAGCCTTGTTAGACACCTTCCGACTGCTCATAAAGGAGTGCAAAGCTCCATTCACCATGTTTCCTGCATTCACTCTTCTTTCGAAATCACTCTCACACTTTCCACGTTTACAAGAGATGGAAAGTGTGAGAGATATGTAGAAGGTCTCAAATATTATGTAAAATCATTCTTACTAAGTCGTCACTAGATTTTTTTATAGATTGGTATGAATTAACTGTCATGTTTTATAAGCAAACAAACACATATCGCGAGTTTACGGGTAAAACCAGTTAGTTATCTGCAATTTATTATAATTTATATAAAATTGTGATTCTTCAGATGGTGAAGAAAGACCTGACGCGATTTTGTTGTAAGCTAAACGCGATGCTATATTTTAAGTAGTGTAAAAATATATCATATGTCTTCGAACACCCATAAGATTACTTCTATGATGGCACGTTTTCTCGACGAGAGTTCTTATTTATGTTCTTATATAGTTCTTATTTAAATATGCATTATGTTTTGAAAACAGACCTTAGATATCGCTAAGCCTGACTAATAACAGCCTTATTACGTTTGAGTCTCTTTACGGTAGGATAAGTCTGCTTCATTCACGACATTAGCAGTCTGATACTTTAAAAAATACTAGTGTCCCATCTAAGGCTAAGGTTACAATTCCGCCTATCAAACTTATGACATTTTCGGGTGACATTCATCATCATCATCATCATTACAGCCCTTCACAAGTCCACTGCTGAACATAGGCCTCCCCCAAAGAATGCCACAAAGCACGGTCCTGAGCCACCTGCATCCATCGACTTCCTGCATGTCTTACCAGGTCGTCACTCCATCTCGTGGGGGGACGCCCTACACTTCGCCTACCGGTACGAGGCTGCCACTCGAGAACCTTTCTTTCCCATCGGTTGTCGGTTCTTCGAGCTATATGGCCGGCCCTATAAAGACTAAATTTGAAGCTTCCATGTCTCCTAGAAGTGCCCTAGAGTTTTGTTGATCGGTCAGTCAGTGAGTGACTAAATTAAGAAATTTTGACTAGTTTTAGATTTAGAATTTAATGAAACTTAAAATAAACTGAGTTTATACAATGCCTACTTGATTAGTGAAAATGTAGGCTTCTAGTTTTACCCACAACGAAGTTATAGGGATTCGAAAATGGCCTGAAGTGTTTTGAGAAAAGGATGGTACGGCCGTGCCGCTTTTTTGCACGACTTGGCGAGGGCACTGCCGTGCCCCCAGATAAAATTTTCTTATATTATGCTTGAAGTATTCAAAGAGACTTATATAACAAAAATAAAAGACGTTTATATTAAAATAACAAAGATATATAACATTTATAAGTCTTATATTATAATTCGGAAACGGGTGGTAACACTTTTAAGTTAAGGAGCGTGTTCATGCAATTTTTGAGTCTTATTTTGTTAACATCTAAAAAGCTACTGACCCAAATTTAAATATAATAACTTCCTCTGTTATGATTTAACGTTTTTTGATTGTTTGATTTTTTTTACATTTTATAAGAGATTTGCCGGAGACGTGTGGTCAACCGCAACTGACTACCAAATTACTGTTGCACACTGTAAAAGTTCCATATTAAGGACATATGAAATTAAGGTCTAAGAAACAAAAGCAATAATGTACAATTCTCTTAGATGCATAAGCATTATAATAGCAGAGTTGGGGCTTGAAGTCCCACTTATAAAATAATAATAATAATAATAATGTACGCATAATATTCAAAAAACAGTAGCCGAAAAGATTAGTTAATATAACGAACTGAGCGAAGAAATAAAAAGAATATGGAAATTAAATAAAGTTTTCATCGTTCCAATTGTACTCTCTGCTACAGGATTAATACCAAAATATTTGCATCACTGCCTTAAGTTATTAGATTTACCCTCAAATTTATATATTAAAATGCAAAAAGCAGTTATTTTAAATACATGTCACTTAGTGCGAAAATTTTTACAAATCCCAGAAACTGCTCTGGATAATACATTAATAATACCAGGAAATGATGACTACTTGGCTTAAAGCCCGTATCATCATAATACCCTACATGGAGAAAAAAAAAGAGAAAAGAAAAAAAAAATAATAATAATTTATTGCTTTAAAAGAAGTAGTAAGTTGTTACAATATTGTTGGGTACTCTCTTTTAAGTAAATAGATACCTGTAGTAGAGGGACCCGCTCTTCCGTAGTACAATTATATTACTACATTAAATTAGAATGAAATTAAAAAAAAATCTACACAATTTAAAACATGCAGTAAGGTATAATTAATAATATTTGTGTGATTGTGTGCAAGAACGTTTGTGTGTGTGTGTGAGTGAGTGAATGAGTGAGTGAGTGAGTGAGTAAGTGAGTGAGTGAGTGAGTGAGTGAGCGAGCGATCGAGTGTGTGTGTGTGTGCGTGTGTGTGAGTGAGTGTGTGTGTGTGTGTGTATGCGCGTGCGTGCGTGCGTGCGTGCGTGCGTAAGTGCGTGCGTGCGTGCGTGCGTGCGTGCGTGCGTGCGTGCGTGAGTGCGTGCGTGCGTGCGTGAGTGCGTGCGTGCGTGCGTGCGTGCGTGCGTGCGTGCGTGCGTGCGGGCGCGCGCGTGTGCGTGCGTGCGTGCGTGCGTGCGTGCGTGCGTGCATGCGTGTGTGTGTGTGTGTGTGTGTGTGTGTGTTTGTGTGTGTGTGTGTGTGATTACTACATTAAATTATAATTAAATAAAATAAAAAATTCTACACAATTTAAAACATGCTGTAAGGTATAATTAATAATATTTGTGTGATTGTGTGCTAGAATGTGTATGTATGGATGACTGTGAGAAGTCTGTAATTGTGAAAATTTATGAGGCACTGTTTTCTAGAAGGGATTCAGTTTCTTCATAAGTAAGTTTTCTTAACCAGTCTGCAATGGTTTTTTTACAGTCATGGTAATTCATAGGGTAAATATTGATTTTTTGGTTTATTTTATTATATAAGTAAATTGAAGTCTTGTATGCCATCAAAAACATAACTTGTAAAAAAAGCCAAGTCTCGCAACTCAGTTCTTCTACCGTAAAAAGTTGTGAGATCCATGTAATACCAAGTCGGTTAATTTATTCAGTCCATAGATTGATAGATAGATTGACTTGGCAATCGCACTAAACAATCTAATTTAATATAACATATATTACTTGTGAGATATATTGTGTTCTTAAATTACTGGTTCAAATTTAATAAAATTTGAAATATACCGAGTTTATACAATGCCTATTTGGTTAGTAAAAATTCAAGCTTTTAGTTTTATTCATAACGACGTTATAGGGTTTCGGAAATGGCCTGAACTGCTTCGAGAAAAGGATGGTACGGCCGTGCCGCTTTTTTGCTCGACTTGGCGGGGGCACTGCCGTGCCCCCAGATACTGTCTTGATACAAACGTAGTCTTAAATGAACCTTCGTAGGGAACTGTATATTTTCTACGTCTAGTCGTTGATGACGGTTGATATTTTAGGGATTTATGAAGTTTTAGAACGGTTGCTAAAATGTAAAGTTTTCTTACCGAAAGTAAATTACTAAATTCATAGAGTTCAGTTGTAGAGAATCTATAGGGCTTTAAGAACATAACTTTAATCAAGCACCGTTGAGTTCTTTCAAGCTCAAGGAACCTGGTTTTTGCTGCACCACCCCATATAGGAATACAGTAGCCTACCGTAGACTGAACCAGAGCTATGTATATTTTATTAAGTAAGGACTTCGTGGAGACATGTCGTAGTGACTTAAATATCCAAATAAGTTTCCTGAGCCGAGTTGCCATTAATTCTAGGTGTGAATACCAAGACAGTCTTTGGTCAACCATTACTCCTAGATACTTTATATTTGAGACTTTATTTATTTGAGAGCAGTTACAACTAGAGCTTTGGACGACAGAGCATTCGTGAATTTTAATTTGAAAATCAGGTGTAGGTTGAGTGCTGTTGTACATGGTAAAGCAAATATATTTAGTTTTGGATATATTCAAAGTGAATAGATTTTGATTGAGCCAATTCACCATCCTAGCAAGACCTAATTCTGCTGTTTTCTTTACAGAGTCCCATGTATCTCCTGTAAATACAATAGGTGTGTCATCTGCATAGACAAAAAATCTGGCCATTATAAAGTTTCATATTACACAGTTCATTAATGTATATCAAAAACAGAGTTGGGCCTATCACACTTCCTTGGGGAACTCCATAGTTGACAGTTACTGTTTTACTTACAATTGTTCCAATTTTTACCGACTGTTTTCTGTTTTTAAGGTAGCTACCAAAGAGAGAGAGAGAGAGAGAGTTTTATCCCTTAAACCAATGTTTTCTAGTCTTTTTAGCATTATGGGCACGGAAACTGTATCAAAAGCTTTTTTTATGTCCAAAAATACTGTTATACATTTTTTATTTTTATCGATTTCCCTTACAATGACTTTAGTAAGATCCCCAACAGCATCTTCAGTGGATAATCCGTGACGAAAACCATACTGTGACTTTGAAATTAAGTTGAATTTATTAAGATAGCTTATTAGTCTTTTATTTAATATTTTTTCCATAATTTTTGAAATTGACGTTAATACTGATATTGGTCTATAATTTGTTACTTTATCTCTGTTTCCACTCTTATATACGGGTGTGATTATAGATTTTTTAAGGCTTCCGGAAATATACCCTTTTCGAAGCTTAAGTTTATTAAATTACTAATTGCAGTAGCGACAATATTTTTAGACTTCTTAAGAAAATTAGTCGATATGTTATCCCATCCTGTTGCGCTATTTGAATTTAAGGTCAAAAGTGTGCTCTCTACTTCTGCTGGATCTGTATTTAATAAGACAAATGAAGTGACATGAGAGTCAGAAATAACTGAGTTAGTTAAGGTTTGGTTGTTTCCACCATTGATAATAGCTTCGGCGAGAGATTTACCTATTTCCGAAAAGAAGCTATTGACCTGGTTGACTGATTGCAGAGGATTTTGTGTTAGGCTAAGAAGGTTAGAGCTAGGAATTCTAAGGGCTTTAAATTGCGTTATGTCGTTAATTGTGTTCCATAATAATTTTGTGTTAGTCGTAGAAAGAAGTAATTGTTTTTTGTAATAGTCACGTTAAATTTTTTATCAGGTTGTTGCAGAAATTTCTGTAGCTTTTATATGTAATTTTTAAAATTTCATCAAATGGATTGCAACGTAACTTTTTCTGCATTCTATTTTTTACTTGGATGCAGCGTAAAATTCCCTCAGTTACCCACGGTTTGAGTATGCGTTTATTACTAGTAATGGGGGTGATTTTGAGGTTTTCTTTTAGGGCTGTTTGAATCTTTTCAATAAGTATGTTCGCGAAGATATTAGGGTCGCTTTGATTGTCTAGTTCTGAGAGATTTTGTGCAACTAAGCTATGGCAAGCCTTGTCAAAGTTTATGACAGTTTTGCTAAGCTTGTTCTCATTATGATTTCTAGTAGAAGAAATCGATAGAAATATCATGAAGTGATCAGTTAATAAAAGACATGAAAGTAAGGTCAAATAAAGCAAATATGTAGAACATATAATAACGCCCTTTCCACAGAGCAGAGATCACTTCTTTCCACTTGCTACGATCCTTACATACTTGTTTCGCTTCGTCCACTTTCATTATTCTCTTCATACATGCTCTACGGTTTAGGATTCTCTTTTTTCAAGACGTCCCTGAATTGGTCTTGAAATGTACGCCTAGGTCTACCACTTCGAACGCTTTCATTCACACTCGCCTTATATACTTTTTTCGTCAATCGTTATTTATTCATTCTCTAGACATGGCCAAACCATTTCAGCATACCTTTCTCATTTTTGTCACTACATCTTCTTTCAGACCACAACGTTTCCTTATCTCACAATTTCTTATCCTGTCATTCAGTTTAACTCCTATCATACTTCTTAACGCTCTTATCTCAACTGCATTTATTCTACTTCCATGTTTGTTCGACGTCACTTTCACTTCCGTACATGAGTATCGGAACCAACACCCTCTCATACACAGCCAAACGAGCCTTGTTAGACACCTTCCGACTGCTCATAAAGGAGTGCAAAGCTCCATTCACCATGTTTCCTGCATTCACTCTTCTTTCGAAATCACTCTCACACTTTCCACGTTTACAAGAGATGGAAAGTGTGAGAGATATGTAGAAGGTCTCAAATATTATGTAAAATCATTCTTACTAAGTCGTCACTAGATTTTTTTATAGATTGGTATGAATTAACTGTCATGTTTTATAAGCAAACAAACACATATCGCGAGTTTACTGGTAAAACCAGTTAGTTATCTGCAATTTATTATAATTTATATACAATTGTGATTCTTCAGATGGTGAAGAAAGACCTGACGCGATTTTGTTGTAAGCTAAACGCGATGCTATATTTTAAGTAGTGTAAAAATATATCATATGTCTTCGAACACCCATAAGATTACTTCTATGATGGCACGTTTTCTCGACGAGAGTTCTTATTTATGTTCTTATATAGTTCTTATTTAAATATGCATTATGTTTTGAAAACAGACCTTAGATATCGCTAAGCCTGACTAATAACAGCCTTATTACGTTTGAGTCTCTTTACGGTAGGATAAGTCTGCTTCATTCACGACATTAGCAGTCTGATACTATAAAAAATACTAGTGTCCCATCTAAGGCTAAGGTTACAATTCCGCCTATCAAACTTATGACATTTTCGGGTGACATTCATCATCATCATCATCATTACAGCCCTTCACAAGTCCACTGCTGAACATAGGCCTCCCCCAAAGAATGCCACAAAGCACGGTCCTGAGCCACCTGCATCCATCGACTTCCTGCATGTCTTACCAGGTCGTCACTCCATCTCGTGGGGGGACGCCCTACACTTCGCCTACCGGTACGAGGCTGCCACTCGAGAACCTTTCTTCCCCATCGGTTGTCGGTTCTTCGAGCTATATGGCCGGCCCACCGCCACTTCAGCTTACTAATCCGTTGGGCTATGTCGGTTACTCTGGTTCTACTGCGGATATCCTTATTCCTAAGTTTATCACGCAGAGAAACTCCGAGCATAGCCCTCTCCATAGCTCGCTGAGCGACCTTGAGCTTCCTCATACGGCCAGCAGTGAAGGACCACGTCTCAGTTCCATAAGTCATCACTGGCAACACGCACTGGTTGTACAATTTCGTTTTAAGGTTTTGAGGTATGTCTGACGAGAAGATGTGTCGTAGCTTCACGAACGCTGCCCAGCCGAGTTGAATCCGTCGATTGACCTCTCGGTCGAAGTTGAACTTACCTAGTCGGACTATTTGTCCCAGGTAAACATACTCGTCAACAACTTCGAGCTGAGTGCTCCCAACAACTACCGGCATAGGTGTGACATGGACATTAAACATGATCTTTGTTTTGTCCATGTTCGTCTTAAGACCCATCCGTTGGGAAACACTATTGAGGTCATTGAGCATAGTGCTTAGGTCCTCCAGCGATTCTGCCATAAGGACTATATCGTCGGCAAATCGAAGGTGAGTGATGTACTCGCCATTGATGTTAATACCACATCCTTTCCAGTCCAGAAGCTTGAAAACGTCTTCCAATGCAGCGGTGAAGAGTTTCGGGGATATAACATCACCCTGTCTTACACCTCTCTGCAAATGGATGGGTTTCGTACTCTGGTTCTGTACTCGGATAGCCATTGTAGCCCTACTGTACAAACACTTCAGCACTTCGATATACCGACAGTCAACTTGGCACCGCTGAAGGGACTGCAGCACCACCCAAATTTCGACGGAACCCAATTTTCGGGTGACATTCACTCATGGCCTATTCAACTACCGAGATGTGTAAGAAAGGTTGTCGTTATACCCCAAAACTCTTCATCGCTGCATCGGAAGATAGTTTTCAAGCTGCTGGACTAAGAATGATTCGATATCAACATCAATGGCAAATTCTCTTTGATTTGCCGATAATATAGCCATTATGGCAGAATCACTGGAGGACCTAAACACTATTATCAATGATCTCAATAGTTTTTCTCAACAAACATTGACTTTGTTTTAGTCTGATTACAGTGTTAATTTTTTACAGTAGTGTATATTTAATGAATATGATTCTGATTCTGATTCTACTGCACTGACTACTTAGCAGCACCGTAACCTCACAACCTATTAAAGTCCACTGCTGAACAAAGTCCTTCCACTTAGATTGCTTTACAATGGGGATATTTGCTATAGTTGCCACGCTTGCCACGTTCATTGCTTTTGTTGATTATTGAGCAGTATTTTCCCCGTTTTAATTTTTTGTATAATGCATTATTAATTATTCTTCGATTGAGTGAATATTATATCGTATATGTGAAAAGAAAATGAAATGCGATTAAATTGTTATTTACTGGGTCGTCAGAAGATCTGTGAACTTTCGTTTTAACATGATTACAAATGACTGAAACAATAACCAACTAAGCTTTCTTACCAATGTTAACGTTAACCGACTTAAAAGGCAATTAATAAAATATGATGGAGTAAATAAAACTATATAATTAGTAACCTAAAAATTATGCCAAAATACAAAGATTTTCCAATATCTCTAGAATTAAGCAACATTCATACTTTAATTAACATTGCCGATTTAGTATGTTATTATTTAGACAATAAGCTTATTTTTATCATAAAATTACATTTAGTTAGTTTGTTAGAATATAATATATATAAGAACTTGACATCAATCCCAGATAACTGTCCATTTAGACTAATTTTCGGTGATCTGGATATATGGCATAAACTATACAACAACAAATGGATTTTTGTTCAAACCAAACCCACTAAGTTATCACTGGAGTGTAGTAACAATTTAACCGAATACACTCTATCAGGGACAGGCACACTCACAATTCCACCTGATTGCGTAGCTTTCCATAAGAATCTGAAATTAGAAACTAAGCTCTACCCTAGTATTAATGTTCCCGGAATATATTCGGATTATAATATAATTAATGATAGTTGTTGTAAGTTAAGTAACCTAAACAATTTTTTAGTTAACCTTACGTCTTCTATAAATGTAAAAACTTTGAATTTAGAAAATTTAAAATCTTACAACACTGATTCCGATCAAACTATCAAACGACTAGACACCCTAGAAAGTCCAAATTTGTATAATGTTAGTTTCTCTATAATAAGTCTTATATCTGTAACACTTTGCAAATCTATTATAACCTATATAATTTATAAGAGAGGAAAGTATTTCAGAGAGTATTTTAATTTTAACAAGGAAAATACAGAAGATCATCATCACGCCGATCATCCACAGCTACGCACGTACGTAGAGTAGCCGTAAACTCACTCAAGGGTGAGTTTCCTCTCAACGGGGGGGGGGGGGGGGGGGGGTTGTTATAGATTCCCTTTTACTAGGGATCCGCTGACACAAAACACACAGTCAGCTTAGTAGCTTTGGTACTTTCTTATTTCAACACTAGGAATACCGTGCAGTCCGTCATTCACTCTCATCCGAAGTACTCGCCTCTCAATTTCAATTCCAAAATTTTGTCATTCTATAATAAATCCAGTTGTTATTCCTAAATAGTTTTTTTAAAAGACATTTCGTGAAGCCCCGTATAACAGTTCGCATAACTTAATAAAATAACTGAATAAGTCATAGGCACAACGTTAGCATAACTTAATAAAATAACTGAGTAATTCATAGGCACTACGTTCGCATAACTTAATAAAATAACTAAGTAAGTCATAGGCACAACGTTCGCATAACTTAATAAAATAACTGAGTAAGTCATAGGCACTACGTTCGCATAACTTAACACAAGTGGTAAAATTACGATGTTGTTAAAATTCAATTATTAATAAATACGCATTATTAAGAATTACTCTTAAACTACTGGTCAGATCTTGATCAAATTTTTATGGTATTATATTTTATGGTACTTAAACTAGGCACGACAGAGGCCCGACGTTAGCTTGTCCGCCTTTCATCAAACATTTGAGAAAGAAGCACAACGTTAGCGTATCTCAATATTACTCTTTCAGAAAGGAAGCACTACGTTAGCTATTTCTGTAAAGTGTAACTACTCACCCTCAAAGTAAGCAGCACACACCTCGGGCGTCCACTCGCCGCGCCACGGAACGATGTACTCCGCAGCTGCTTGAGTCGTCTTCCCATAGGAGCCGGCGAAGAGTTGGAGCTCGTAGCGTCCGTAGGGCAGGACTTTTACCACGCGATATGCTCCTCGCATACAAGACTCCAACTCGCCAGTTGCCTGCGCCTGTTTTCTGACAAAAACTAGTGAGTTCAATTCAAAACCACGGGGCGGGTTTCTCCTTTGGTCAACGTAAGTATCTTGTTTGCGTTGGTTTCGTTGAAGTCGTTCCGTAGCCCTTTGATGACTCATTTCACGAAAAGCCTCTCTGTTGGGGCTTGATTCTTCAAGTGCTACGTCACGCACTAGGCTTCGTATTAGTGGTGTCGCAGCATCGATACCAACCAGCAGATTCAAGGCTGAATACTGAGTTGTCGAGTGCTTGGTGATATTTATTACTAACTGTAGCTTCCAAATGACACTTGGCCAACTTTGTTGTCTGAAATTTGATTCGATGCGAATCATATTCAGCACCGTTCGGCAGTAGCGCTCGGCCTGCCCATTATATTGATGCATCTCTGGTGTAATCAGGTGGACATCACACCCCATAGACTTCACCCAGTTAAGGAACTCCAAACTTTGAAACATTCGTCCCCTATCGGCTATTATCATCTTGGGTGCCCCAAATAAAGAAATAGCGTTAGTCACATGACGTTTCAGTTCATTAGCATCCTGTCTATACATGGGATAAAGAAGACAGAATTTTGAAAATGCATTTATTACAATAAGGACATATTGATAACCATCTGCCTTGGGAAGGGCCTTAAAGCATCTATATGGATGGTTTCAAAAGGCAATTTTGGTTTTTCCCACGAATAAATTGTTTGTAAAGGAGCGCGTGCAATTTTTTTATGTGAAATGCACACTAGACAATGTGAAATGTACTTTTGAATAAACTTTCGTAATCCCGAGAACCAAAAATGCTTTGTTATTAGGTCGAAAGTTTTGTCACTCCCCAAATGATCATGTTCGTCATGAAACACTCTAAGTAAACGCAATCTATGTCCCTTAGGAATGTAGCATAGAAATCGAGAATGTTCCCCGGTAGGGGAATAATGAACATACAAACGACCGTTTTTAATTACGTATCGAGAGGGGTCTAACTGTCCGTCAGTTAGTTAGTCTGCGTCTCCTGAAAGTTAAAGTCGTAAGTACGTCGCGTAAAAGATCGAGCCCCTGTTTTATGGTCTTACAATCAAAACGTCGTCAATATACACCAGGATGTCACCAGATTCAATAAATTCACGAAGGGTTTTTGTTATAATGCGTTGATATACAATCGGTGAGTTGGCCAAACCGTAAGGCATCTTTAAATATTCATAGTGCCCCTCGGGCGTGACAAACCCCGTAAGAGGGACCGATTCTTTTTCCAGAGGGATCTGTTGAAATCCCGTTGCCATATCAAGGCTTGTAAAATCCTTTTTTGTCCTAATCGATCGATATGATCATCGATCCTCGGTAACGGGAACCGATCCTTGACGGTTACTTTATTGAGTTTACGGAAATCAACGCACATGCGGTCCGATCCGTCTTTCTTTTTAACAAGAAGGATGGGACCCGCATATTCGGAATCTGACTTTTGGATAATTTTTTTTAACAGATCTTTAATTATGCCCCGAACGCGAAAGATTTCAGCAAAAGCAAGACGGTATGGTCTATAGTTAATAGGAGTATAGTTGCTTAATTTAATTGACATGCTACCGGTTTTTACAGTGGACGTAGCAGTTCCCGATATGAAATACTCTGCAAATTCATTGATGATTACCAGTAACTGCTGCAAATGATTACCAACAAGAGTTGTCTTAACAGGAATAGACGGTTCTGACAGAACAGTCATCACGCTGCTTGATTTACTCGTTTCCCTCACAAGTGACTGAAAATCACGCGTACGAACATATTGAACGCCTTCCCTGTTAAGAACATACAGATGTTCATGAATTCTCCGATTATAGTGGGCCTGTGCCCACTATAATCGGAGAATTCATGAACTCTGAGGCCACCACGAAAAAATCTACTTCGAGGGTTAAATCATCAAACTCGATTGGTAAAGTTACGTACGACGTGCTTACGAGTTCCTGACTTCCCAGTCCATTTAACACTCGAAACGCTGGCTTACGTGAACAATCAAAATGTTTCAACAAGGATGACGAAATAAGTGATATAGTTGACCCGCTGTCAATTAAAATATCTACCGGCACTCCCTGAATAACGGTTACCACAACATCACTATTGCGGGTATTTTGATTTTCGCGACAAAAGTTAACCTCATTTTTATTACGTAACTCTGACTTATACTTAGCGAAACAAGTTTCAATTTTATGGCTGACCTTTTTACAAAAAGAACATATTTCAGGCTTAGTTGGCACAAAGACAGGCTTTGAACTTTCACTACTGGAGGCATTAGAGTGGTTTTCACCTTTTTCAACTTTAAGTTTTTTATTACAATTAGACTGTCTATGTCCTGATTGGCCACACAAAAAGCACCGTCCTTCGTCAAAACGTCTTTTCTGTGGATTTAAATTTGAGACGGATTAATTTTTGAAAAAGGTTGTATTTTGAGACAATGCAGGCCGAGTATTATTATTTTCACTTATAATTGGTTTTACATAGATAGAGAGAAATTCGACTAGCTGGTCAGGTAAGAGCTTGGCATTAGTGGCGGCTGCTCGTATTTGTGGATCAGTAATCCCGCGTATTACAATTGCAGACACTAATTTATCAAACGTAAACGAAGTAACGAGCGACGAGCATAGTCAGCGTATGTAGGGTAGTTATCAGAATTTGTACTCATTATCTCGTATAAAATATTTGCAATGTCCGGTGATTTCGGACACAACGGAACGAACTCCTTTTTAAAACTACTCCAACTACGGTCGCTCGTTACCCACTCGTTCAACCATGTTTTGGCGTCACCTAATAAGCAATTACCTATACGTGAGAGGCACTCGTAATCAGACCAATTATTCAAAATTTTAGCGCGATCTACCTCTTTGCACCAAACTTCAATATTGTGAATACTGGGGTCAAAGTTCGAAACGTAGTAGTGTTGACTAGAACTCGCTCCCGTGTTGATATAACGAAATGCATCAACTATCCGATCAGCCACCGTAGACGACGTATTTTCTTCACTCAGGATAAGTGCCGACGCGTTTTCCACGTGCCTACTAACATGCGGTTCAATCGGTGCCCGTGTTGGTAGGGGCGGTGTTTCGGAACGCATTATACAGTGTTCACGCGGCGCCGTAGACTGGCTGCGGAGTGGTGACGTCACGCATCTAGCCACAGGAGACGTTGACCGGAGCCGGAATGGCGGCGTTGAATCGCGAGCAGGTTGCGAAGTGTAGGTAGCTAGCAAACTGTTCTCTAAAGCACTTAAACGCGCCAACACAGTACTTATCCCTTTACTCAGATCATCAACCGTAGTATGAGCACGGTATTTACTACGTCGTCGCTCTCGACCATTGTGTCGACTGCGGCGACGTTCACATCCCGACATTCCTTCCTCTTTACAAAAGGTTCGCGTAGTTAAGGAATCAAAATGGCGAACGACAAGGAATCGCGTAAGTATTTTAATCCCACTTCTGATCTCATGTAAAACTTATTCGAGGTAATTTTTTAAATAAAGTGGAAAGAATGATAACACAATTTTTTTTAATTCACACACAAAAAGAAAATTAACAAAACTAATGCTAGGAACAATCTTACATGTATAACGGTAAGAAGGGCGAACTGTTTTTATACCATTAGGGCTTGCAGGGGAAGGGAGTGTTCTATCTTCTACTACAATTCATTAAATTTGCTGTCATATTAAAGCCATTATAGTGGGTAAAAGTATGAGCACAAGTTTAAAATTAAATATTTTAAGCCAAACATTAAACCTTATTGCTCGATTTATATTTAAGGTACCCACACGCACTTTATTATTCCTTAACGTACACAAATATTTAAGCAAATGATGAAAAAAATGTAAAAGATACCACACGAATTATACTCACTCATCACTACAGCCCTTCACAAGTCCACTGCTGAACATAGGCCTCCCCAAAGAATGCCACAAAGCACGGTCCTGAGCCACCTGCATCCATCGACTTCCTGCATGTCTTACCAGGTGGTCACTCCATCTCGTGGGGGGACGCCCTACACTTCGCCTATCGGTACGAGGCTGCCACTCAAAAACCTTTCTTCCCCATCGGTTGTCGGTTCTTCGAGCTATATGGCTGGCCCACTGCCACTTCAGTTTACTAATCCGTTGGGCTATGTCGGTTACTCTGGTTCTACTGCGAATATCCTCATTCCTAAGTTTATCACCCAGTGAAACTCCGAGCATAGCCCTCTCCATAGCTCGCTGAGCGACCTTGAGCTTCCTCATACGGCCAGCAGTGAAGGACCACGTCTCAGTTCCGTAAGTCATCACTGGCAACACGCACTGGTTGTACAATTTCGTTTTAAGGTTTTGAGGTATGTCTGACGAGAACATGTGTCGTAGCTTGCCGAACGCTGCCCAGCCGAGTTAAATCCGTCGATTGACCTCTCGGTCGAAGTTGGACTTACCTAGTCGGACTATTTGTCCCAGGTAAACATACTCGTCAACAACTTCGAGCTTAGTGCTCCCAACAACTACCGGCATAGGTGTGATATGGACATTACACATAAACTTTGTCCATGTTCATCTTAAGACCTATCCGTTGGGAGACACTATTGAGGTCATTGAGCATAGTGCTTAGGTCCTCCAGCGATTCTGCCATAAGGACTATATTGTCGGCAAATCGAAGGTGAGTGATGTTCATTGATGTTCATACCGTATCCTTTCCAGTCCAGAAGCTTAAAAACGTCTTCCAATGCAGCGGTGAAGAGTTTCGGGGATATTACATCACCCTGTCTTACACCTCTCTGCAATTGGATAGGTTTCGTACTCTGGTTCTGTACTCGGATAGCCATCGTAGCTCTACTGTACAAACATTTCAGCACTTCGATATACCAACAGTCAATATAGCACCGCTGCAGTCCCTGCAGCACCGCCTATATTTCGACGGAATCAAAGGCTTTCTCATAGTCCACATACGCCAGACATAGCCCATAAACCTTTCAACTCGAGTTACAAAACCGTTTTCAGTGCCTAGAAGACTGCAATGAAGTGGACGATATGAATGACAAGCTCGTGGAAACTGTCCATGCGGTCGGAGCTAAATTCTGCAAAACCTGCCGCAGAAGAACACAAAAACTCTCCGATCACACTCTTTATCTCCTGGCTGTTAGACGGGAGATGAAGCTACATTCTTCAACAGATTTGACAACATACAGGCAACTGAACAGACAGATCTCCAAATGCATGCGGCGGGACTTACGCAACTTCAATACAGCTCGTATTGAAGAAGCAATCGAGCGGAACCAAGGCTCCAAAGTCTTTGCCAGAGATCTGTCTGCCAGAAAGAGCCAACAGTCAAAGCTGAAGATCGAATGTGGCAGCATCGTTTCTGGGGCACCTGAGATTTTGAGTGAGATTAAAAGGTTCTAACGGCAGCTGTACACGTCATCGTTGGAGCCAGACGCAAGTGTGAGTAACGATCAAAGAGCGAGTCTTATCCGACACTATTCCGAAGATATCCCGGACGTCAGTCTGAGCGAGATTAGAATGGCTCTCCAGCACCTTAAAAACGGCACGGCCCCAGGCGAGGATGGAATTACAGCGGAGCTTCTGAAAGTGGGTGGAAGACCGGTACTCGAAGTTCTTCAGAAGCTCTTTAATTCCATACTCCATGGTGGCATTACACCGGAGGCGTGGATCAGAAGTGCAGTGGTCTTGTTCTTCAAGAAAGGCGACAACGTTCTCTTGAAGAACTACAGACCGATTTCCCTTCTGAGCTGCGTCTATGTGCTGTTTTCGAGAGTCATTACAAATCGTCTCGCACGTAGACTCGACGGCTTCCAGCCTCCTGAACAAGCCAGTTTCCGAAAAGGCTTTAGCACCATAGACCACATACATATCCTTCGGCAAATTGTACAGAACACCGAAGAGTACAATCTGCCACTTTGTCTTGCATATGTGGACCATGAGAAAACCTTTGATTCTGTCGAAATTTGGGCGTAGCTGCAGCCCCTCCAGCGGTGCCAAGTGGACTGTCGGTATATCGAAGTGCTGAAGTTTGTGTACAGTAGAGCTACGATTGGCTATCCGAGTACAGAACCAGAGCACAAAACATATACAACTGCAAGGAGGTGTACGACAGGGTGACATAATATCGTCGAAACTCTTCACCGCTGCATTGGAAGACGTTTTCAAGCTACTGGAATGGAATGGTATTAACGTCAATGGCGAGTACATCACTCGCCTTCGATTTTCCGACGATATAGTCCTTATGGCAGAATCGCTGGAAGACCTACTCAATGCTGCTACTATGCTCAATGACCCCAACAGTGTATCCCAAGGGATAGTTCTTGAGATGAACATGGATAAAACAAAAATCATGTTTAACGTCCATGTCACACCTATGCTGGTAGTTGTTGGGAGCACTAAGCTCGAAGTTGTTGACGAATATGTTTACTTAGCACAAAAAGTTGGAGTCAACTCGGCTGCGGCAGCGTTCGGAGAATTACGACACATGTTCTCGTTAGACATACCTCAAAACCTCAAAATTAGATTGTTCAACCATTGCGTGTTTCCAGTGATGACCTATGGAACTGAGACGTGATCCTTCACTGCTGGCCCTATGAGGAAGCTCAAAGTCGCTCAGCGAGCTATGGAGAGGGCTATGCTTGGCGTTTCTCTGCGTGATTAGACTTCAAACGAAGATATCCGCAGGTAAAACCAGAGTAAACCGGACATATCCCAAAGATTTAGTATGCTGAAGTGGCAATGAGCCGTCCATATAGCTCAAAGAACCGACAACTGATGGGGAAGAAAGGTTCTTCGAGTGGCAGCCTCGTACCGGCAGGCGAATTGTAGGGCTTCCCCCCGCTAGATGGAGTGAGGACACGACAGGTGAAATGGGTAGTGTTTTTGTTGGTTTGCATAATGTGGTGTCATCATGTTATCCCATCCCTCACGTTACACTACTGTGAGATTGTGACGGAGCCATATTACAGCATGGTCGAACTGTAATCGCTCTATACTGAATGCATATTACAGTACAGTGTTAAATTGCTGATATTGATTAATTGCGTAATGTTATGTCCAACCAAGTTAGTTGAAAGCGCTGGACTCGATTATTTTATTAGTATAAAAGCGTAGTGTTTGAGGTAATTGATGCAGTGCAGCTCCAACTCATAATAAGTGCATGTCGCACACGCCGTTCGCGGCTTTTGTACATTTTTTGTATTATTTTAATATTGGGGAAATAAACCAAAAGAACTTCCGGGATTGGGTGTAAAAGTTTTTTTTTAAAACACCTTCAAAGCGGCCTTCCTAACAAATTTGGTGTCAGAAGTGGGATGTCACAAAGTCTACTCGTATACCGGTAGCGTGGCATCCGAATCCTGGAAAACTCTGAAGCAAGATCGGCAGTAAGTCTCCACCCCACGATTGTGAGCTTGCATCATCGGAAACACCAACAAGGTCTCAGCCCCACGACCTTGAGGCATATCATCGTCATCAACCCGAAGTTCATCAAGGCTATCAGTCTCCACCCCACGCGTGTGAGCCTGCCCTGAGCTGCTGCACTCCCACCGCACAACGACGTGATCGCTGCCGTCAAACGACTCCCTGAGTCTCACGGCAACTCGACTCCGCTGCACGTCATCGCAACACGACACCCGCATAGCAACCAATGTTTGCCGTAGTGTTCGTGATATTGTAAGTTATACTTTAATTAAGCGATAATTTTATATTACTTTGTTCTAAATCTTTACATTCTGTCATTAGTTCTATACTATATCCTTATTTTACCAATTTTGTATTTCCTAACTCCTTAAACTATTTTGCTTATTCCACATGCATAAGACTAAAAACATAAAACATACACATACATACATAAACACTCACGCCTGTCACCCAGAGGGGTAGGCAGAGACTATGGAATTCCATTTGGCACGATCCTGACACACCTCTCTCGCTTCCTCCACATCCATATACCTACGCATACCACGCTCGTCGGTTAAAGGTACTCTTAATTTGGCCCATTTTCAATATATCGCCTATTTGGTCGATAAACTTTCGCCTAGGGCGACCCTTCCCGACTCTGCCATTCACCTCTGCAACATAAATTTGCTTTGTCACTCTTTCCACATTCATTCTTTCTACATGACCAAACGCACCGAAACATTCCTTTCTTAATCCTAGTCACAACATCATCTTGCAAACCACACATTTCTCTTATCACACTATTTCTCACCCTGTCATTCAGATTCAGCCCTAGCATACTACGTAATGACCGCATTTCTACAGCATTTATTCTACTCTCGTGCTTCTTCTGCCACACCCATCTTTCACTACCATACATTAAAGTAGGCACTAACACAGCATTGTGAATTGCCAAACGTGCCTTTTTGGACACATTCTGACTTTTCACAATAGAGTCTAGAGCCCCATTCAATCTATTTCCTGCATTCACTCGTCGTTCTATATCCTTATCATATCTACCATCCCTGCTAAACACACATCCCAAATACACAAACTCATCTACTTGCTCTACCAACTCCCCTTCTATTCTTATTTCACATATCGTTTTACTTTCTTCTCTTTCAAAAACCATAACTTTCGTCTTACTTGCGTTCACTTTCATTCCCTTTTCTTTTAATGTCCTGTTCATTAATGTAACCATCATTTGCAACTCGGCTGCCGACGACGCAAGTATGACTTGATCATCGGCGTACAAAAGGCATTTGACGGTTAACTCACCCATTCTTAACCCGCATTCTTCTGCTTTCAAATTTTCCAAACAACTGTCCATAAATAGGTTGAACAGCCACGGGGAAGCCACACAGCCCTGTCTGACACCTTTATGGATGCCAAACCAGTCCGAGTAGGCCCCGTTGATCCTGACACAAGCACTAGAGTCCCTATATAGAGACTTCAATGCCTGTATCAAGCCAGCGCTCAACCCAAATGAGTTCAGTGTTTGCCATAACACATCCCTGTCCACTCTGTCATAAGCCTTCTCCTAGTCTATGAACGCACAAAAAACTCTTTGGTTTTTGGCCAAAAACTTCTCCGCGATCATGCGCATGGAAAAGACCTGATCCGTAAATCCCATTCCCTTTCTAAATCCCGCTTGCACATCCCAAATTTTTCCATCAGTTTCTTTCATAACTCTTTCAATTAGTACCTTAGCATACAGTTTTCCCACAATGCTAAGAAGGCTGATACCACGGTAGTTTTTACAGTCCTGCTGTGATCCTTTTCCCTTATATATTGGGACTATCACGGCTTTGCACCAGTCTCCCGGTACCCGCTTAAGTTCCCAACATAAATTAAACAAGGTGCACAGCAGGTCTGCCACCACTCCTTCTCCAGCCCTTAGCATTTCGAGAGATACTCTATCATAACCGGCTGCCTTACCTGCTTTCATACTTTTCATTGCTTTCATTATTTCATCTATACTTATATCTCTATCTATTTCCTCTTCTTCCGGAATTTCTATTTCATTTCATTCAAACGTCTCATGACTCATAAACACGCTTTCAAAGTATTCTTTCCATCTCCTTAAACTCAAAACTTCGTCATTCAGAATACAGCCATTCTGGTCTCGTATAGCATTCATTCTAGGCTGTTTTGAATGTCCCCTGGTAGTTCTTACGAGTTTCCAGAACATTTTAATGTTTGCCTGGAAGTTATCCGATATTCTTCTATCATTCATATCCGTTCTTTCTTGCTTTTTCCTTTCAACTACTTCTTTTACTCTCTTATTTAGGTGTCTAAAGACTGCCTTTTTCCTTTCAATATCATCATTCATACTGCTAGAATTACTAGCCTTGGTTGCTAGTAAATCTAGCCATGCTTTCTTCTTTGCTTCAACTTCCATCCGTACCTCATCATCCCACCATAACGTGTTAATTTTCCTTTCATTCGTTCTCTTACTTACACCACATACTTCGGTAGCTGCATCCACTAAACCTTTCTTGACATTATACCACACAGTCTCCAAGTCTTAATCATTCATACACAATTCAGCCATACCACTTATATTTTCTCTCAATCTATATTTGAACTTCTCTCTCACACCTTCATCTTGTAACCTCTCTGTTCTTATACGCTGTAACGCAGTGGTAGACACAGATGTCCGATGCCTCCAACGTCTGAAAAGACCATTAATTCGGCATAAGACCAAGTAATGATCCGTCCCTACGTTAGAGCCCCGGTAAACCCTTGTATCTACCACCGCGCTCCTCATTCTTTCATCAACAATTATGAAATCTATCATACTTCTATCATCACCTCTTTCCCATGTATACGTGTGAATCTTCTTATGACGAAAGAAAGTGTTCGTCACAAAAAGACTCTTTTCCACGCATACGGCGAGAAGGCTTTCACCATTCTCATTTATACTTTCATCACCAAACGTTCCCAATATCCTTTCATAACCAAGCCTCCTCACCCCAACCCTTCCATTAAAATCGCATAATATCACAATATTTTCATTAACCTTGCATTTCATTAGCACCATTCTTACCAACTCCCAAAACTGCTCTCGGATATAAGTGGGCTTAGACATGTCTGGGGCGTAGACCCCTAAAACAAACAACTTCTTTAAGCCCACTTTCATTCGTATCCATAGCAGTCTCGGGCTTACACATTCATACTCTTTCACACAATGACCCATTCTTTCTGAAAGGATGATACCGACTCCCTGGCATGCCCGCTCGGTCTCGTCTACACCAGACCAGTACGCGGTATACATGCCATGTGTAGTAGCATCCTTTCCCTTCCGTTTCGTCTCATTTACACATAACACGTCTATTCCTCTATCATGCATCATATCGCATACTTCATCCATCTTATCATTCAGTCCTCCACATACATTCAATGTAGCCAGACGGGCTTCCGCAATCCACTTTTCGCCCCTCCGGGGGACAGAACGTGACGGGTGGCGAACCTCGTCGCCGGTTTTCCTCCCGGAGATTCTTCGCACCCCTGCCCCATTAAAGGGGCGCCGGGAACTCGGGGCCATTTTTTAATTCTATGCCTCATGGTGCGAAAGTAGGGTGTGGTATTTTTTACGCCGCTACCACACGGCGAGGAGCCGAGTCAGTTCTTTCGGCTTTGTCGCTTGTTTAGCACCACCCGGGGGACACGTGTAGGGTGGGCCTAGGATTAGGTGGTCGAAGCCTACGGACGCGAGCGACTCATTCCCCAAGACCAAAACTTTAAAGGAAAAATCAGAAGAACTAGAAATGTCCGACAAAATTCCCTTATCCGTCCTTACAAAATTTATTAAACCTTACAATGGCGACAGAGAATCACTTCCAGCATTCTTAACAAATTGTGATAACGCTATTTCACTCGCGAATTCAGAACAGCAATCAGTTCTGTATCGTTATATCATATCCCAGTTAGAGGGAAAAGCGCAAATCGCGTGCTCATTAAAAACTTTTAATAGTTGAGATGAATTAAAAATATTTCTAAAAACTACCTTTGGCGAAAAGAAACACTCCACACATCTTTTAATAGAACTCCAAAACTGTGGACAGGGAAATTCAGAAACCGTAATGCAATACTCGCTTAGAATTGAATCTTGTTTAACGCGATTACAATCAAATATACAATATAGTTGCGAGAATAAGTCCGAGCTAGTAGGAAGAATTGCCGCTATGGAGGATTTAGCCCTCAACACTTTTATATTAGGTTTAAATTCTAATTATGGATATATTGTTAGGTGTCGAAACCCGAAAATTTTAAGCGAGGTGATTACGCATGCCATAGAAGAAGAAAAATTATATATTTTAAGCAAAATTTCTAGCAAGTCATATAAACAATATTCTATATGTCAAAAATTTGGTCATGATTCTTCCAGCTTCTAAAATAATAAGAAAAAACAATCTCGTCGAGCTTATTATGTTATTGCTATTATCCGCAAAATAATAACTATCCTAATTCTCATAACATCTTAAATAAAAACTTTATTAAAATATGTAGCTATTGTAAAAATCCGGGACATATGATAAATGAATGTCGCAAGCCACAATATAACAATAGCATTCGTCGTAATGTGCAAACAGATACTCGCCCGATGACTACGTTACCAAGTCCCAGTGCGCACACACCTAATAGAAATAATATGCATTTATGTGACGCAAAACCATGTACCTCTGGTGCCGATATTTGTAATGAAGATTTAAACTTACTCCGATTTCGGATAAGTGCCTACCGAAATCGAAAATATTCAAAGGCACAAATAATTATTGCTATTTTACTAACCCTTATACTAATTCCTATACTAAGCCTATGTATAATGATAACAAATTTAATTATAATTATCATAAAAAGTGTTCTTATAATACACCTCAGCGACATCAAATGCCGCCGAGGCTTACTAAATCTTGTAATTTTAAAAATATTATTTCTTGTTCTAACTTTACACCTCGGAAACAATATCCGAGTCCATCTTTGACACAAGGTCAAAGTCAAAATACTAATTATTTATTACCTCGGGAAAATCATCCCAGGACATCTCTGAATCAATATCAGAGTCTTAAAAATAATTATAATACTAATTCTTGTACTAATTCTTATACCAATTCTATGTCTAATAATGATGCTTATTCTTATACAAAGCCTACATCTCGAAAAGATATTTCGAGTCATAATGACCCTACCTATGATTTACCTAATAATAAAGGCGAAATACCAACGTATATTATGAACATATCAAGTAAGAAAACATCACTACCCCATGTCTATTTTAAGTCTAATTTTTCGGTTCAACCCTTACGATTACTACTCGATACAGGCGCAAGTGTTTCTATTATAAAAAATAGAGTTTAAATGGAAAATTTACGCTCTCCAATGAAATCATAAAACTCAAAGGTATAAACAGCACTCAATCTTGTAACGAAACGTTAGGAACATTACTGCTAGATTTTATTTTAGATAATTTTTCCATAAACTACAAATTTCATGTTACATCAGACTATATTAATATTAATTATGATGGAATTATAAGAAGCGATTTCCTTAGTCATTTTAAAGTGAATATTGATTATCATACTTATTCACTTTGTTTTAAATTCTATATCTGTGCCTATCCTTTTTTCGGAAACTACATACATCATATCGGCGCATAGCGAAACTGTTACAAATAACCCATCCGAGTTGCGTCACCTTAAGGATGCACTCATACTAGATCAAACAGTTTGTAATGGTGTTTATTTAGGGAACTGACCAAATAAAATAGTTAACGTTTCCGTCTTAAGCGCAACCGAATCGCAAATTAAAATTAAAAAATTTCAAGGTTAAATTAACGCCGATCGATTTTAATGAATATTCCAAATCTTTTGAATCGTATAATAACATAAATACAATTTCAACAACCCACTTTAATCGTGTTCAACGCGTCTGCGAACAAATTCGTCACTCCCATTTAAACTCTGAGGAGAAAAAACTTTTACTAGATTGTTGTTCACAATATTTAAACATATTTTATCTCGAAGGAGACGACCTCACCTGTACAAACGCGATTCAACACTCGATAAATACAGGGAACACCCCTCCTATTCACGTTAAGTCATATAGTTTTTCTCAATGCCATAAAGACGAAGTAGATTCACAATTAAAAAAAATGTTAAAACAAAATATAATTAAGCCGTCAATATCTCCGTGGAGCACCCCAGTGTGGGTCTTGCCTAAGAAAATGGATGCATCTGGCAAAAAGAAGCGGCGCATTGTTATAGATTATAGGCGACTTAATGATGTGACCATAAATGAAGTTTATCCTATTCCATTAATTAGCGATAATTATATTAGATCAATTAGGACATTCTAAATAATTTTCGACACTTGACTTAGTTTCCAGCTTCCATCAAATTCCTCTCAATCCTAATGATGCTGAAAAGACTGGTTTTACAGTAATAAACACAAATGGCATTTCCGGCCATTTTCAATTTAATCGAATACCGTTTGGATTAAAAAATACTCCTAGTACGTTTCAACGTCTCATGAACACCGTCCTTTCTGGTCTCCAAGGTCTCCACTGTTTCGTCTACTTAGATGACTGTGTTATTTACAGCCACGATCTTCAAAGTCATATAGAAAAATTACGTCTTGTTTTTGACAGGTTTCGACATTTCAATTTGAAACTATAACCAGATAAATGCGAGTTTCTTCGACGCAAAGTTTAAGTTAAGTCATGTAATAACTGACAAAGTTGTCTCATATAACTCTGATAAGGTAAAATCAGTATCCAATTATCCTATCCCCAAAAATCCCAAGGAAATTAAATCATTTCTAGATCTAGTAGGCTACTACCGTCGATTTACAGATAACTTTTCAAAAATAAGAAAACCCCTTACGTCATTAGTAAAAAAGAATGTTAATTTTAATTGGACACAAGAACAAACCCAAGCTTTTAATTTGTTAAAAGAAAAATTAACTTCAGCTCCAATATCCCCATTTTTCGCAACCGTTTATTGTCTCCACAGACGCCAGTAACTATGCCGTAGGCGCAATATTATCGCAAGGTACTATCGGAAAAGACAAACCGATCGCGTATGCCTCAAGAACATTAAATAAACAAGAAGGCAACTATTCAACAACGGAAAAAGAACTTTTAGCTATCCTCTTCGCTGTGAAAACATTTCGTCCCTATATTTATGGTAATAAATTTAAAATAGTCACTGATCACAGACCTTTGGTCTGGCTTTTTAATGTCAAGGATCCAGGAAGTAGATTAATTCGCTGGCGCCTCAAATTAGAGGAATATGATTATGAAATTATATATAAGCAAGGAAAACAAAATTCAAACGCCGATGCTCTTTCGGCCATTCACACCTTAAATTCGAATGTAGTCCTTAATAAACTCAAATATGAATCATATTTTAAAAGCAATTTACTAGTTCCATTTCTACAAATACTGTAATCGAAGAACATTAAGAAGCATTACACCTCTCTAAATTAAATAATATTGTTTGCCCAGTATCCCTCGACTTTGATGAATCTATCCCATATTGTAAAAATATTCTTTCACAGTTGCAAAACTCTGAAAGCTTAATAAACTCGGAACGAGAACCTTACACTATCTTTTATATTAAGGAGAATAATAAAACGTTTTATTTCTTATATACAAAAATTCACCATTACGAAAAGTTAACATACCGAAATATTTACAATTTATTAATGCAACTACGCGACAATATTATAACAGGAAATAGTTAAATCACTGACTTAGCCATTTCCGATTTTGCTGACCCGTTCTCCAAATTATCCTATACAAAAATATA
This sequence comes from Parnassius glacialis, assembly GCA_033319125.1. Classification (NCBI taxonomy): domain Eukaryota; kingdom Metazoa; phylum Arthropoda; class Insecta; order Lepidoptera; family Papilionidae; genus Parnassius; species Parnassius glacialis. The sequence goes on along the minus strand of JAVANC010000007.1, from coordinate 7,716,465 downwards.
CAATATAATTGCCTACATATTTCACAATACTAATATTAAAATTCATATATACCGAAATCAAATTATTTACCCTACTCCTGCCGAAATTCCAAGAATTCTCAAAGAAAATCACGACTCAACAATTGCTGGTCACCCCGGAATCAAAAGGATGTTAAACCGCTTAAAAGACCTATATTTTTGGAAAAACATGCGCTTTGACATATAACATTATGTAAAAAATTGTAAGTTGTGCCAAGTAAATAAACCACTAAGAACATGTAATAAGGCTCCAATGGTGATAACTTCTACAAGCACAAAACCATTCGAAAGATTAGCTCTAGATATAGTCGGTCCACTACCCGAAGCTGGTTTGCAAAACTTCAAATTCTTATTAACCGATCATGACCTAACCAAATTTTTATGTGTATAGCCAATGATAACTTCCAGCAGTGTTGAAGTAGCTCGTACATTAGTTCATTTTTTCCTCTTTGTTCGAAATTCCTAAAACGATATTAACAGATCTCGACACATGTTTCACGTCGGAATTATTTAAACAGGTAATTGAAATATTTAAAATATTATCCTTATATGCTACCCCCTATCATCCACAAACAAATGGTACCATAGAACGTAGCCATGCTACACTCAAGGAATATCTTACATCTTTTGTTAACGAAAACCAGAATGACTGGCATTGTTATTTAGCCACTGCAGTATTTTCCTATAATACCACCCCTCATACCACTACTACATATACACCCTATGAATTATTATATGGGCATAAACCAACAATAACTAATCTTTAAATATAAAAATTACGTATCACGTTGTTTGTCCGCGATGAACTCCTAAACTACTGAACTGATTTCAATTAAATTTGCACACTGTGTGCAGTTTGGTCCAACTTGAGAGATAGGATAGCTTTTATCCCTATAACTGACCCTCAATATTTTTTAATTACGAATTTAGGGATTTCTTATAGGATACAGGGTCGTCGAAAAGGGCAGAACAACATCTGCCTGGCCAGCTAGTTCTTTATATAATACGAGTAATGATACAACTTATCATGAATACATCCGCGCATTACAATATCGCATGAATCTTAGTCGACAAAAGGCATTAGAACACATAATCAAAAGTAAAGAAACGTCAAAAAAATATTATGACACAAATAGTAAAAATATATCCTACAAAACAGGTGATATGGTTTACTTAAAATGTCACCATAGACTTCGCAAAGCCTTATCCCCTATATGGAAAGGTCCTTATAAAATTATTAAACTAAATGGCAAAAATAATGTAACTCTTCTCATAGGTCGTAAGCATGTGAAATACCATATTAATAAAATTAAACTTACTCATCCCTAATTTCACTTTATTTCAGGGCCATAAGCCACCAATTCAACGCTGAAGCTCAAATTCTACCTATTTACAATTTACAATTTCGATCAAATAACTAAAATTAATTTTTATAACGATTTTTGGAATGTTGTAACGCATATAGACGTAGTTTCACTAAAGCCACATCTAGACAACATACATTCACTTATAATCAAAACTGCAACTCTCTGCAAAAACTTGCAACTCCGTGGTTTCGTTGAATGTAATGATATCATAAGTCCTATTGAAGTAATAATTAATGTTTTTAACTCAACAATATATAAACTAAATATGAATGAAAATAAATTAAATTCTCAAATAAATACTTTAAATATTATGTTATCTCAAATTGTCAAAAACAATTATCAATTATCACATATTTGTAAAATATATGCTTTACTTAATATAAATATATAATAGAAAGATCTTTGGCCACTATTTCTAATTTCTTAGATTAATGTATTAAACTCTATCTTATTTTCTGAAGCAAACATTTTACATCCTAGTGTGATGAGTCCTACAAACTTATTTCGCGAGCTATTAAAACACAGTAACTATATAAATAAGCGACTAGATTTTCCAGTACCATTAACATTTGAAAATAAAAATACACTGATAGATATTTCAAAACTCAAATCTTTTTATTATAATAAAAAAATAATTTTCATATTACGCATACCACTGATCTCTTCTTTAAAGTTCACTTTATACAAACTAAAACTATTAAAATTGAAAATAAAATGAATTTAAACTTTAATATTACAGAAGACGATTGTTGTAATAAAAAAGTTTTAAATAAATCGATTCCCTACTTATCCCCTATATCTTTAACTAGCCTAGACATGGACACTCTAAAATATTCGTATCATTCCTTAAATAATTTAGAAAATGAGATCAATAAGGTTCAAGAACAATCTCACATTATTAAATATGAAAGAAAGAAAGAAAGAAAGAAAAGTTTGTTTGGTACATAAATAAATCGTTTACAAAAATTATTTACAATAAAAAGAAATACAATGTACATGCACCAAATAGGTTTCCACTCAGCATGAGTTCACGGAGTTAGTAAACTTCGTGAATTCGTTGTCAGTGGAACCATAGGAGGATGATAGATGGCGTAACAAACCAGTGATTAATATGTAGCCTCATATAACAAACACAAAAAGCCTCATATAACAAAAACAGAAAGCAAAATAAAACAAAATTAAAAAACAACAAAATACGAGTAGACAACAAATATGGTAATTACTATTCATCGTTTACATACTTCTTGATTATTTGTTTTATTTTATATGTTTCCTATAGAATGTTTTGTTGCTTTATTAAGAGAAATAACGATTCTTGCTGCTGTATACAAATATTTAACCAGTGCAATACACGGCGGATTATTAAACACGAATCAAAGGTTATTAATTCTATTAAGTTAACTGAAGTCTCATCATCAGACGATGATAAAAAAGATTCTATATCCTTACCCAATATGCCGGTGCAAAATCAAATGAAGAACATTTGGTAAATTAAACTTATTAAATCGAAACTTATGTAATAATTAATTACTATATTACTTGACTATACTTATACCATAAAATTTATGTTACATTATAATTTAAGTTTATATTTCTTTTATTTTTTACACTGTGTCTTAGATATTACAATATTAAATGTTTGTATTTGAAATAAAAAAAAATAGTCTTAGAACTAATTCAACACTGAATATTCTACTATTTCATTATTCACTGAATCTTTTACTATTTTCTTGGTTTTTTTTATAGGATAAGGGTGAGAAACGAGCACACAGTCCACCTGATGGTAAGTGGTTGCTGCGGTCCATAGACATCTACATCTATCCTCTATTACAAATCAAAATGTAGATGCGTTGTCACCCGTGAGGACTAAGATGGAATGCCTCATTTCCAGTAAAAAGGGCCTCCGGCTTTCCTTGTTCATTAAATATTATAAAAATATACTAGTTCAAAATGTCAATAAATAAGTTTAAATAATTTTGTGAAGATATTGTTTCAGAATAGTTTAATTTTACTTTGTCTTTGTATCAACTCAATTTACTTACTTACTTATCGTCACGCACAATCCCTGACGGGGTAGCCAGAGAGAACAGATCGCCAAGTGTCACGATCCTTACATACCTCTTTCGCTTCTTTCAGATTCATTATCTTCTTCATACATGCACGTCTAGGTATCCGAGTACTCTTGACCCTCCCCTCTTCGAGCAGTTTGCTCACATGGTCTTCGAAAGTTAGTCTCGGTCTACCTCGACACCTTTTAATATTAACTTTTGCGCTATATATTTTCTTCACCATTCGGTCTTCACTCATTCTCTCAACGTGCACAAACCATCGAAGCACGCCCTTATCAATTTTTGTGATAAGGTCATCTTTCAAACCTGCCATATTGCGAATCTCTTCGTTTCGCTTCCGGTCGGCCATGGTAACGCCGCACATTTTACGAAGAGATCACATCTCCACTGCATTCAACTTGCTTTTATGCTTCTTCTGGCATATCCAGGTTTCGCTGCCATATAACAAAGTCGGTACCAACACTGCGTTATGTATTGCAAGGCGTGCACTCTTCACTACGCCTTGCCTTTTGACTAACGCAGTCAGGGCACCATTGACTTTGTTCCCGGCAGGGACATGCCTGTCCACATCTAAATCACATCTTCCATCCCGGCTAAAAGCACTCCCCAAGTATACAAATTCATTTACCTGTTCTAGACATTCCTGATTTACCCATATTTCACACTTCGTTCTCTCTTCGTCCCTTTCAAATACCAGAACCTTGGTTTTATTAGCATTCAAGCGGAGACCTTAAATTTCACATTCCTCTTTCATACACGTGACTAACGCCTGCAGTTCTGCCTCTGATGGTGCAATAAGCACTGCATCATCAGCATACAGCAGAAAATTTACTTTATTGTCACCCAATTTCACACCCAAACAGCTTCTGTAAACAGCTGTCGAGATACAGTATGAACAGCCAGGAAGACATGACACAACCCTGTTTTACGCCCGTTTGGACGCTAAACATGGGTGACAGGTCATGCCCTACCCGCACACAGGCTTTACAGTCACAGTAAAGTGACTGCACAGCCCTTAGCAATCGACCATCCACACCATACCCCGGCAACAGTTCGCACATTTTCTTCCTTACAACCTTATCAAATGCTTTCTCAAGATCCACAAAAGCACAGAAAATCCTCTGGTTAACAGCCAGAAGCTTTTCCGTGATCATGCGGAGAGAAAACATTTGATCCGTGCATCCTCTTTCAGGTCTAAATCCGCATTGTGCCTCCCATAGAAATCTTTCCGATTTCTCTTGCATCCTACGTGTCAAAACCTTCGAGTAAACTTTACTTGCTAAACTGGTCAAGCTGATCGCCCGATAGCACCCGCAGTCAAAATGTGAACCTTTACCTTTATATAAAGGCACAATGACTGCGGATCGCCAATCATCCGGGACATCCCCCATCCGCCAGCACAAATTGCACAGCAGATGAAAGCTGTCCCAGACGCGAGGCCTACCATACTTGACCATTTCAGCAGTAACTCTGTCTAGTCCCGCAGCCTTACCACATTTCAAACTTCGAATCGCACGTTCAATCTCTTTCATACTGATGACCTCAGTGTCATCAAGGTCCGGGTCTGGCGTACCAGTCTCGGCGTCATCCCCGGATCTATCACTAAGATCATCACACGCATACATTTCTCTATAAAATTCGCTCCATCGCTGCATGACGTCCGATTTGTCTGAGAGGACGTCATTAGATCTCGAAAGCACTTTGTTCATTCTTAAGGCCGTCGCACCACTTCGGGTCCTTCCAACCTCTTTCCAGAAGAGTTTGGAGTTCTCCTTAAAGTTATGCGACAACCTTTCGTCCGCTTCCATTCTACACCTTTCACGCACTTCCTCAATCAATGCTTTCGTGTGAACTTTTTGCAGCTTATATCTTTCTTCCATCTTCTCTCTCATATCCTTATCATTACTAGAGGCCAAGTAGTCTAACCATGCTTTCTTCTTCTTCTTTACAGCTTCTTTCACTTCATCATTCCACCATGCATCTCTTCTTTCAATTTGATTTAATTATATATATATATTTCAATCAACTCAATTTGATTTTATAATAATAATAAATATTAAACAATTCTATTTGACTATTTTATGATTATTTTTCTATTCAAATTATTTCTAATTTTCACTGTATTATTTGTTAGACTCTGCTAATCCCTTATTTAAAAAAGGATGAGCTCCGTCAAAAGGGGGGAGATGTTATGTCCAACCCTAGTTAGTTGAAAGCGCTGACTCGATTATTTTATTAAGTATAAAAGCGTAGTGTTTGAGGCAATTGATGCAGTGCAGCTCCAACCCATATTAAGTGCATATCGCACACGCATTTTAATATTGGGGAAATAAACCAAAAGAACTTCCGGGATTGGTTGTAAAAGTTTTTTTTAAAAACACCTTTAGAGCGGCCCTCCTAACAGTAAGCAAGAGAGCAAGTATAACCTCCGCTCTCACACTTTTATTATTTTTAACAATTCACCTCTAAATATTTTTAAATGTTAATTTGATTTTTTTTAATATAAAAAAGCAATATTTACATAATACTTATTTTTATCAACAATATTAAAAACTATAATAATAATTAAAATAAACTAAAACTAGAAAATTAAATATCATATAGTCCTACTCCCCGCGGTATCGTGCAAAGAACGCTGGCTGCGTTTCCCCGCTGAATGGCTATACTTAGCCTTTGAGTCAGGAAAGAACCAGCCCTCTTATCTCTAGCAGCAACGACCAGCCGCGGATTGAGTTCCTTTAGGAACTTCACCGCACGTGGACCCCACAGACCGATTGTCTCTATAGCAAATGGCACAAATATGTAGTCATCTCTCAGAGACTCATACTTGCGCCACTTACTCAGTTCAGCTACCTCTGATGCCGCCCCGGCTCTAAACGAGGTACCCCTAAGATGAGAGGCCGCCAGAGTGTCTACGCAAGTAGCATCCCACACTAGGGCTTTACCTCTCTCCCAAGGGACCAATGTCATACCGTCGGGTCTCTTGCCATCAACTCTAAATATTCCACAAGGCTCTAAAACCTAGGGAACATTTATAGAGACAAGAGCCCTTCAGATGACATCGTTCAAAGAACTATGTCGTGAAAACCTACCAGCGTTTTTGTTACATGAAAGTCCGTGGAGCCCAAACTTGTCGACGCTGCTACCACAGGGACACTGATGGAGTTGACAAATCGCCGCTCCTAGTCGGATTCCTACGGCAATGCGTAAGCTTTCTCCATCAAGTAATGTGCCTAGATAACTTGATGGTAAAGCGTGTAACCAGTGACTAGATTCCTTAGTCGAAACAACTAGAATGCGTGCCTTATCTTGGTTACTATGGAAATTATGAAACAAATCCTTCTGCACGCCTTGTACCAACGGAATATCCCACTGTTTTTGTTGGTTAACTTCCAGTGGAACATTTTCACCAGGACAGAGCGTTTTCCATTTCTGCCCTGCCTCCGTAGCAAAGCATAGGTCTACTTTATTATTTAAAATTATATTACACAATTCACTGACACTATGCGCGGAAGCAAGGAAAGCAAGCAATGCAACGCTAGAAAGATTTCTCACACCAATGCCACCAAATTTTATAGGTAAAGTAGCTTGAGTCCAGGCTGTTGTATTTAAAGTTAAATTTAGAATTTTTTCTATAGCTATTTTAAGATTATTATCAATATCTTGTAAAATATCCGAACATTTCCAGACTTGACTCGAGCGGAGTAAGTATGTAAATCTAGGTACAAGAAGACAATATTTTAAAATAGTAAGAGCTATGTGGGGGTTTAATTTATACAATTTATCAACGTGGTTTAAAAACTGATCAATTTTTTTTTAAGACAGGTTTAATACTATCGAAAAACAACGGGGCACCTAGCAGGTATAGTGATTCCGTTCTCACAGTTTTTATTCCTGGATAAATAGGATTAAAATTTTTAATTAAAGTGTCTCTATGAGAAGTAGATAAATTATTAGAAAAAAATATTTCACATTTATTGCTATTTGGTTCAAGACCAATATTTTTAAAATTTTGAAAAATATGAGTAAGATCACTGAGGACGTCATCTGCTCTACCTCCCAGTGTACCGTCGTCTAGGTACCAGACACTCAGCTTGGATTTCAAATTTGAAATAATGGGTTGAATTCCCAAACTGGAAAGTGCTGGACCCAGTAGGTCACCCTGCTGAACACCGACAGCAGAATCGATAACATGGTTTTCGTAAAATAAGTTAGTATTTTGACCATAACATTGCCAAACGTAATGATAAATTTCTGGGTTATTGTTAGCCACTTCTTTCAGCAAGGTTACCCTATCTATAGAGTTAAAAGCATTCCTTCGGTCAATCTTCACAAGAACATCTGCATCAGAGTTTGTTAAAAAAGTACGCACTGAATGTACCGCCGCCTCACAGCCACCTCTAGTGCCAAAGCCTAGTTGAGTAGGCTGAAATTTGGTCTTAAGGTTAGAGATTATGTGCCTGCAAGCTAATTTTGAAGTTAAGCGTCGAAATGTGGAACCAACGGCAATAGGACGGATACCGTTATCCTTTTTTCTTTAACAGTGGTAGAGCCACGCGGCGGCTTTTGCTGTCGTACGGATCGGCCGGCTCGAACCGGGGTGGTACCACGACCTCACAGAAAACCAGCGTGAAGTAGAGGTTTGCCTCTGCGTTTCGCTTCGTGAGTGCAGGTGGCCAGAGGCACTTTTTACTAGAAATGAGGCACTCCATCTTAGTCCTCACGGGTGAAAACGCATCTGCATTTTGATTTGTAATAAAGGATGGATTTAGATGTCTATGGGCCGCAGCAGCCACTTACCATCAGGTGGACTTTGTGCTCGTTTGTCACCCTCATCCTATAAAAAAAACCAAAAAAAGGCACATAATCTTGCCCCATATAAGAATGGAATGAAATTTGGATTAACATTACCAGAAAGCATAAAGTTACATAATTTTGTAATGTCTTTAAGAAGTACTCCGCCAGCGTCACCGGCAGAAGCGCTTACAACATCTTTAAGATGTTGAGGCGTAATTCCGCCAATGCCGCCAGCAGAGCCATTCGAAAATGACATAATTACTTCTAAAGTGTCTTTTTCAGAAATTTGTAAAGGTTGCATAGAAGTCTTGGGAGGCAGTGACGAAGAGAGAGACGAAGGCTCTCAAGTGTTTCGACATTACGAGGAGCCAGGATGTCGTCTGAGAATAAAATACGGGATGCATTTTTTAAATCGCCATTCATTACTTTGGACTCAACCACTTTTTTTAAATCAAATTTTGGACGTGGTCGAGATAAAAGAGTATTAATTAGGTAATCTAAATTTTGAAAAGATGTCTCTTTTAGTTGAGACGTAATTGATTTATTTATTGTTTTATCAAAATGAAAATGGGAATACGCGAAAGTAAATAATTTTTGCCAACTATTTTCACTATTAGTGAAACAATTTTGAATAGTGCATGACAATGCTTTAGCAAGCTGCATCCTCGCATCTCTAGGAATTCTTTTAACCACTGGTACATTACAATAATAATTGTAAATTTTCTCCGAAAAAAGGGAAAAATTTGTGTCATTAGAGGAATTGCTAATAGAGTTATGAATTTCTACGGCAGGCTGTGAAGCCGAAATACTTTTACTGTGGCATTGTTTAATATGTATATTTTAACCCCTTTTACCTTTAAACAGCCTACCGTCAGCACAATTTTCACACTGTAGGAAATCTGGCTGTGAGTGTAGCGGAGCAGAGATGTTCATTAAAAAATCTAAACAGATCTCTATGACACTCATAAGTCTTTATATTACATATTCATATTAACTTGAAATGTGCTGTACCCCGCATCTTTCCCTGAAACAATCATTTACGGCCTAAATAAAAGTACTTTACTCTATAAATGAAATATTATCACATTACTTCCCTGGATTTATTCCATATTGCATAAATTGTATGTAGTCGTTACGCTATGATTGTCAACGGCGCAGCAGAAATATTTTCCTTTATTAATTAGTATAAGTCTGAAATCAAAAAATTATTATTATAACAACTCTCTTATATATTTTCTGATCTTTTTGTTGAAATTTGTAAGCCAGAATTGGCCTCCAAATAACAAAATAAAATAAGATAAATATACGTAGCTTTTGACAGTGAAACATTTTTTCACTGTCAAAATAATTCCACTAGAATAATTTAATACTTGTTTATAGGCAAACATTGAATTTTTTGTAGGATTTTATTATAAATTAATTACTTATTCTGTGGAGCTTATTTTTGTTCCTAGTTTTTAAATATGTATGAACATTTTATGTTACATATTCATAAATATAATATTGCGAAGTTAATAATTGTTTGTTAAGTTAATATGTTTATTGCTTATAAGCATTCTCTGAGAGAATTTTCACAATTTACTTTTAATGTAAGATATTAATTTACCGTACGACTCTCTTTTGCAAAACAAATATTATGTCTAAAATGCCAGTAGCGTTATCAAATAGCAAAATCCCATAAGACATTATGTCATAATGTAACTAAAATAAACTAATCAAGCTGCGTCTCCATCTATGATACTTTTAATCTTTCTTACAGCATATGCTGCAGAACTTAGTTTGCTTGCTAATTTAGATATATTGGAGCCACACTAAAGCTTCGCGTCAATAGTATTAAAAAGAAAAACTGTGGTATCCACAAGATTCAACTCCTCCCCATTAAAGAGCACATTGGTATGTTTAAAATAAGGTAATGTAAATTTAATACATTTTGTCTTATATATATAATTAATTACCTCCCGTTTGAGTTTGAAAATCAAAGAGGTATAATCAGCAAATAATACTATATTATGATTGTCCCCTACTAGAAAAGGTAAGTCGTTGTGTATTCACAAGATACTTTAGGTGTTGCTTGTGAACTTTGTAACTATTCTGCTAGGCATTAAAAATATATTTTATAAGCTCAACACCGGCGTTAATCTTCGAGCGACCCCTTGTAAAACCAAATTGATTTTATGTAGTAATTTTATTGTATGTTTTTACAATTGATCAGAAATTTTCTTTCATATATTTTACTGAAATTTATGTACTTAACTACGTCCAAAATTAGCGGGGTTCAATGTACTACCAGATTTAAACAAAAGTATTACTTTACTATGTTACATCAAATACGGAAACATCTGATTCGATACTACTATTTAAAATAATAGCAAGATGAACATTAATTAAATCTATTATGGACGCAATAACGATAAAGGCAATTCCCCTAAGTCTTAGGTTTTTTTTACATTACTCGTGGGTTTTGAAATCTAAATTATTTAAAACAGGTATTAAAATTTTGTTTGAGTTATGACGCGGCGACAGTTGGACAAGTATTCAATGACTCTGTCGTCAAGATATAAGAATATCAGTAAGTGAAATGTCATCAATTGTGTTTCCGATTATCATCACTAATTGGTGCTGTTTTTGTTCCATACAAATTGTAATTAATGTAACGCGATCGAACACGTAAGAAAACTCCCACTAGGCACGCAGTTCCTTCTTGAAAGGTCAAAATTACCACTCGCATATGCAAAATACTTGAAACAACCAATCACGAGCGTTACCGTTCTACTATACTAGTCAATATTCGATGGTCGATAACGATGACATAATAAACTCGCAATAACGAATTGTATTTCTATGTTGGCGCTGGTCATATTCCATACAAATCGTAGTGATAATACAATAAAATATTAACGCGATCAAATACGGATAAAAGCTCACACTAGGTACGCAGCTATTAGACGAATAGAGTCCGACACGATTTTTTAATCAAGCGTACGGTCAAACTTCCAAGGAAACCGTACGTCCGTACAAAATATTGTGCTACTAGAGAAAATTTTCTTTGTCGGGCCAGCCGCGCGTGGGACATGTATTCTAGAATTGTGAGCCTATCAATTGTTAAACTGAAGAAAGTTACTTGCTTTTTTATAGCAGCAAATGTGACACGGGCGAAGCTATCACTCGTACAAAATTCATATGCTATGCTCGCTCCAGTAAAAAGAGTATCTGGTTCTCGTCAACGGTATGCTACTATTTAACACTGGTATTTCACACGAGTGAATTCCTTCCCCGGCAAAGACTCATTCGTGTTGCAGACATTATATACTAATGGATGGGTTTACTACGAAAATTTCGTCATGCTTACAAAATGTTTCGTAAGCCTACAAAAATTAACAAAATGTAAATGTAAAAGTTACAAATTTATTGTTATTTACCCAAATAATGCTAAACAATAGTATGTCCGCATTAATATAAATGATTTTCAACCTTTTTACTTACGTAATAAAAATAAAGACTGAACTAACATGTTCTAATAGTATATATACTCATTTTAATTTAATCGGAATTGCAAATTTTACCCGACATTAACTATAACTGGTTTACGCATAAGCGTTGAATTGGAAATCGTCCTTGTTGACAAATATATTGCGAAGATATTATGTTATGCGCAAACGCGAATAAAATCTCTCAATCATTGTCGAAGTCCTTGTTTGGAATTATCATCATCATCATCTTCACAGCCCTTCATAAGTCCACTGCTCAATATAGGCCTCCCACAAGGAATGTCACAATGCATCGACTTGTTTAATTGATGTTCGTATTGAAAATCTTTATTATGTATATTTTACAGATAATTATGAAAAGGAACAAGAAACAAGGAGGAATGAAACAAGAAATCCATATATTTTGGCATTCAATTCCATCATTTACGTCATCATTAAATCTTTTCACTGCTTAACATACGATTCCACGGTTAATTTCATAAGGGGGATATTTGCCATAGTTTCACGCTTGGCAGCCGGTTTGGCAAACCACTTTTCTTTTTTTATATAGGATAGGGTGACAAACGAGCACACAGTCCACTTGATGGCAAGTGGTTCCTGTGACCCATAAACATCTACATCTATCCTCAATACAAAATTAAAATGCAGATGCGTTGTCACCCGTGAGGACTAAGATGGAATGCCTCTTTTCCAGTAAAAAGGGTCTCCGGTCCTTTACACTCACCATACGAAATAAAGCAGTGTTAAGCTGCTATTTTACGCTGGTATTCTGTGAGAGCGTGGTCCTTCCCCGGTCGAGCCAACCCATTCGTGCTACAACTACACTACACTACAATATAGCTGCAGCATGGCTCTACCACGTTTAAAACTTACTTAATATTTATCTCCTATTCTTCTCTAACGGCAGGACACCCGTGGGATAACATAGGGTAGTGGATTTTCTTATGCGGTCACTTTACAACGAAGCATACAATTTAAATCATATGAATTTGTTGTTGCTTGTTGTAAAAGAAATATCAAGTCGCAAAAAAGTATTTCAAAGTGTTTTCAAAAGAAACTGTACATAATGACAGCAGCAATAATAGACGTCATAGATTTTTTTTAATTAGCCGATCATTACGTATTTTAAATGGTGTTAGGTCGGGGAAAAAGTTTCTTCGTATATTGTTTGTTTAAAATTGAAGAATAATATCATTGGTTGTACTGTTTGTATCCGGTTGAACTGTTTATATCTGGCTGCTTTTAATATTATTACATATAGATCATTAAGAAAATAAAAATAAAAATTAAGAAACACTTTCCCGCCATTTTTCAAATGTTTTTCTGTCATCCAAAATGAGTGAATCTAACGAAGAAATTCGATACATTCTGAAGTTTTATTACAAAAAAAAGGGAAAAATGGAACTCAAGCCGCGACAAAAATGTATGACGTTTATGAACCTAATGCAGTGTCAGTAAGAGTAGCACAAAGTTGCTTCAAGCGTTTTCAGTTCGGGAATTTTGATGTCAAAGATGTCACTCGCTGTGGTCGCCCTCATATGGATAAAATCGATGGCATTTTTGAAAAAATGGAGCAAGATCGGCAAGTCAGTAGTTACGACAAAGGCGATGAATTGAGGATTGACCACAAAATAGTTTTCACCCATTTGAAAAAGTCTAGTACAAAAAAGCTCTATATTTGAGTACCAAACGAGCTCACTAAAAGAACCTTATGAATCGTGTTCTCATTTGCGATTCTTTACTGAAACGTAATGAAACCGAACCATTTTTGAAAATATTGATCACTAGTGATAAAAAGTGAATCGCCTATGACAACAATGTGTGAAAAGGGCCATGGTCAAGGGATAGTTGAACTCCACAGACTGTAGTAAAACGCGGATTAACACGCAATAAGGTGATGCTGTATGTATGGTAGGATTGGGAGGACATCGTTTATTATGAGATTTTACCGCCGAAAAAAACTATCGACTCGGATCTCTAATTCCAACACCTAATGAGACTCAAGCAAGAAATTTAGAAAAAACGGCCTAAATCGATGAACAGAATGGGAGTGGCCTTAGATCATAATAACGACAGGCCATACATATCTGGTGCCACTTAGCAAAAATTGTGAGAGCTTGGTTGGGAAGTGGTGATACATTCACCATATAGTACTGACTTTGCCCCTTCGGATTTCACCTGTTTTGGTCTCTTCAGAATTCTTTGGGTAGTGTTAAGTTAACATCAAGTGAGGACTGCCAAAACTACAATTTGCATTTTTTTGATCAAAATTCCAAGATTTATACAGCAACGGCATTATGTCACCATCTACAAGATGGCAACACGTTTTTGAAGAAAATAGCACATATATATATATATATATATATATATATATATATATATATATATATTATAATTGAATGTAATTAAACTTTAAAAAAATGTTCAATTTGTATAAAAAATACGAAGAAAGTACTCCCCCGGCCTGTAAAAAATTAAAACCTATTACCTAAATAAACTTAAATATAAACAAAAAACAAACAAAATTATACCTTAATATTTATAAAATATATACCTATTATAACTTATATATAAAAAAATTGTAATTTATATATAAAAAATATGTAATTTGTTCATTTAATGGGAATATTTCTTATGGAATAGTTTCTTCATCACTAGAATTGTCTATTAGAAGCAAATAAAATGAATGAAAAATATTTGAATACTACTTAATAAAAAATACCTAAACTACACACCTGGTTAAACTTTTGTTGTATAGTTAACTTAATCGTGGCTTGAATTAGATGTAGCCGGTTGTCGATACGTTAAAATGTTATATAATATCGCGTTATATTCGGCTAAAGGTAAAAAATAAAAATTCACATTATGTTGAACATAAGCCTACGAACAAAACTAAATCTATGTTTTGCCGGCTAATCTAGAATTTATTTTAATATTTATATTAGACGTAGCCTAGAATTTATAAAACGCCTCATTGATACAGAGTAAAATACAACTGTGAGGGGGGAATGCTTTTTCTTAAGAAAATTCATTCGGCATAACGCAACCCATCAGTAACCTGAAGTGAAAATTAGCTGGTCACATATTTCTAAGGAGTAATAACCGATTAGTAAGAAAGATTCTCGAGCGGTAGTCTCTAAAAGTGTATTTATTTATTTATTTATACATAGGACACCAACAGTGCACACATTTTTACATTTTATTGAACGTGAGCTTAATCTAGGGACAGCTGTGTGCACCCTTATAGGTGACACAGCATTACCTCTCCATTGTACCACTCCACTATTACTAATCGGTAACAAAATTTAAACTTTAAAATAAAATCTGTATAAGATTTATAACCTTTAAGTCATTCCTTTTTAATTGTTGGGATTGAATAGCACTATGATTAGTAAAAATACAAAAAGACTCAGCTCTTAAAAATTTTGCAATTTGTTGGAAAAGTATAACAATGCGTTCATCATCCTACATCAATCATGGATTGGTAAGGGATATCCTAAAAAGGATATCCCTGTGTAGTGGCGGGTAAGAATACTCACTACCTCATATCTTACCGCGGGTGTCGTAAAAGGCGACATAGGGAAACTGAGGCAGAGGATGGGCAGCAGCATCTTTCTGATAACAGCAAAACAACAATAAAAAAACTGCGGTTGCCAACCCGCTCGCCAAGCGTGGCAACTATGGCAATATACCCCCCCCCCCCATGAAAGTAACGAAGAGACGGCCCCCAGTCCCCGGCGGCCCCGCTATTCCTGGCTACGGTGGCGACCATGGTAACGGCGGGGCAGGGGTGCTAGGAATCTCCGGTGGAGGTTCGGTTACCACCTACGGCGACTCGACCTGGCAACATATAACGCACGCACCCTGAGTACTGACGAGAAGATTCTGGACCTGGAAGAAGAGATAGACAAGTTGCGCTGGAATGACATAGGATTATCCGAAGTCCGAAGAGAGGGGGCATACACGGTAATCCTCGAATCCGGCAACTTGTTCTATCACCGGGAGGGCGACCATCTGTCCCAAGGAGTTGTCGGATTTATCGTCCACAAGTCTCTCGTTAACAACGTTGTAAAGATTGGGTGTGTGTCGACAAGGGTTGCGTATCTTATACTCAGAATCATCAAACGGATTTCGCTGAAGGTCATACAGGTTTACGCACCAACCTCGGCACCTCCCTATTAGGAGGTAGAAGAAATGTATGAGGATATCTCTAAAGCCATGTAATATTCCAAAACCCACTATACGGTGTTAATGGGAGACTTCAATGCAAAACTAGGCACAAGAGAGAACGGTGAGCTGAAAGTAGGGAATTTCAGAATGGGGCAACGGAAACCAAGCGGCCATCAGCTGGCCGACTTCATGGAGAAAGAGGGACTCTTTATGAGGAACTCTTTCTTCCAGAAGCGGCCCCACAGGAAGTGGACCTGGTCGAGCCCCGACCGTTCGACAAAAAATGAGATTGACTTCATTATGATGACCAAACGACAACTATTCAGTGAGGTCTCAGTGATCGCAAGAGTGAAAACCGGCAGCGATCACCGAATGTTAAAAAGCACACTGAACCTAAACGTTAAGTTGGTGAGGTCACGTCTAACGAAGTCAACGCTCCGTCCCCCTCGTGCTCTAAATCCAAAGTCCCGAAACCTTTCAGCTCGAGCTACAAAACCGTTTTCAGTGCCTAGAAGATTGCAATGCAGTGGACGATATGAATGACAAGCTCGTATAAACTGTCCATGCGTTCGGAGCTAAGTATTGCAAGACCCGCCGCAGATGAACACAAAATTTTCACACTTTTAATCTCGTGGCTGTTAGACAGGATATGAAGCTGCAGTCTTCAGTAGATTTGACAGCATACAGGAAACTGAACAGACATATCTCCAAATGCATGCGGCGGGGCTTACGCAACTTTAATACTGCTCGTATTAACCCTTCCAGTACCGCGCCCACTATAACAAAAAACGGCTTTGTACCGGGGGCTTCTGACGTCATCTCGGCGCGCGGCACTTGTTTCAACATTTATGTTTTTCACGACTGTTCGTTTATGTTATAAGAGGCTTGAGTTACAGTTCTTTAAAGCTGATAAGATTGTCGATAAGTAGAAATAATAACAATAACATTTGGATGTTTAATTAGTTTTGTACAGCTCTTTGTTTCTAAGGGATCTTGAAAAAGTGTATTTACTGCCAATAAATTTGGTTTCATCAATGAAAAAGCGTAAGTTTTTATTTTATTTTTATGTCTTCACAATCAATACAAAATATTCTTCCTAAAATAAACCGAAATTATGCATGTAACCATTATAATGATTCTACTTTTTCACTCGCAAATATTTGCTAAAAATTCGACAATATACAGTTTGCGCGCGCTTTGTAACCTCATTTTCAAAACCTTTTTGTGAAAATATTACAGCGTCTTCCTTAATTTTTCTTACACAATCATATAGATATATAAGGAATAATATGTCTTTATTAATTTACATACGTGCAAGAAACTATCTATAAAAAGGCTAAATATCTCAGAAGGTAGATCTTATTTGAAATCTTACCCGTTATAAATTGTTCGCGTAAAGGTGTTTTGTTTTTCCTTTTTCATCAATTGAAACACAAAAATTTGCTGCTGTTGTAACTTAAGTCATTCCAAAACATTATCTAGTAAAGATCATTAACATTTCTTACCAGTTTTTAAAAGAAAATCCAACAAAAATCACAAACAGAAAAAGAAAACAATTACGCAACTAACAGCACCAACAACGCGAAAGTGAATGCCTATTATTTTTTATTTCGTCTATGTAACCGAGTGAGTTTAATACTTGAGAATACTCTTTAGTTCGTTCAGAATCGAATGAAATAGTGTTCAATTGAAAATATACTGTATTTTTATATCAATTAATACAAAAATAACAGCACGTAATGCGGACATGAATTCATGTCCGCGGTACTCAACGGTCACAAAACGTATACATGAATTCATGTCCACGGTACCTTAGGGGTTAAAGAAGCGATCAAGCGGAACCAGGGCTCCAAAGTCTTTGCTAGAGATCTTTCTGCCAGAAAGAGCCAACTGTCAAAGCTGAAGACCGAGTGTGGCAGTATCGTTTCCGGGACACCTGAGATTTTGAGTAACATTGAGAGGTTCTATGGGCAGCTGTACACATCATCGTTGGATCCACACGTAAGTGTGAGTAACGATCCAAGACCGAGTCTTACTCAATACTATTCCGATGATATCCCGGACGTCAGTCTGAGCGAGATTAGAATGACTCTCCAGCACCTTGAGAACGGCAAGGCCCCAGGCGAGGACAGAATTACAGCGGAGCATCTGAAAGCGGGTGTGAAACCGGTACTTGAAGTCCTTCAGAAGCTCTTTAATTCCGTCCTCCATGGTGGCACTACACCGGAGGCCTGGAGCAGAAGTGCGGTGGTCTTATTCTTCAAGAAAAGTGACAACGCTCTCTTGAAGAACTACAGACCGATTTCCCTTCTGAGCCGCGTCTACGTGCTGTTTTCGAGAGTCATTACGAATCGTCTCGCGCGCAGACTTGACGACTTCCAGCCTCCCGAACAAGCCGGTTTCCGAAAGGGCTTTAGCACCATAGAACACATACATACCCTTTGGCAAATTGTACAGTAGTCCAAGGAGTACAATATCCCACTATGTCTGGTGTATGTGGACTATGAGAAAGCCTTTGATTCCGTCAAAATTTGGGAGGTGCTGCAGTCTCTTCAGCGATGCCAAGTTGACTGTCGATATATCAAAATGCTGAAGTGCTTGTACAGTAGAGCTACGATGGCTATCCGAGGACAGAACCAGAGTACGAAATCTATACAATTGCAGAGAGGTGTAAGCAGGGTGACGTGATATCCCCGAAACTCTTCACCGCTGCATTGGAAGACGTTTTCAAGCTTCTGGCCTGTAAAGGATACGGTATTAACATCAATGGCGAGTACTTCATTCACCTTCGATTTGCCGACGATATAGTCTTTATGGCAGAATCGCTGGAGGACCTTAGCACTATGCTCAATGACCTCAATAGTGTTTTTCAACGGATATGTCTTAAGATGAACATGGACAAAACAAAGATCATGTTTAATGTCCATATCACACCTATGCCGGTAGTTGTTGGAAGCACTCAGCTCAAAGTTTTTGACGAGTATGTTTACCTGGGACAAATAGTCCGACTAGGTAAGTCCAACTTTTGTAATAGTGGTAGAGCCACGCGGCAGCTTTTGCTGTCGCATGGATGAGCTGGCTCGAACCGGGGTGGTACCACGACCTCACAGAAAATCAGCGTGAAGTAGAGGTTCACCTCTGCGTTTCGCTTGGTGAGTGCAGGTGGCCGGAGGCCCTTTTTACTGGAAATGAGGCATTCCATCTTAGTCCTCACGGGTGGCAAAGCATTTGCATTTTGATTCGCAAACGAGGATAGATGTAGATGTCTATGGGCCGAAGCAACCACTTACCATCAGGTGGAATATGTGCTCGTTTGTCACCCTTATTCTACAAAAAAAACTTTGACCGAGTGGTCAAAAGGCGGATTCAACTTGGTTGGGCAGCGTTCGGGAAATTACGGCACATCTTCTCGTCAGGTATACCTCAAAACTTGAAAACAAGACTGTACAACCAGTGCGTGCTGCCAGTGATGACCTATGGTACTGAGACGTGGTCCTTCACTGCTGGCCGGATGAGGAAGCTCAAGCTCGCTCAGCGAGCTATGGTGAGGGCTATGCTCGGAATTTCTCTGCGTGATAAACTTCAGTAGAACCAGAGTGACCGGCATAGCCCAACGGCTTAGTAAACTGAAGTGGCGATGGGCCGGCCTTATAGCTCGAAGAACCGACAACCGTTGGGGAAAAAAGGTTCTCGAGTGGCGGCGGACGAAGTATAGGGCGTACCCCACTAGATGGAGTGACGACCTGGTAAGATATGTAGGAAGTCGATGGATGCAGGTTACTCAGGACCGTGCTTTGTGGCATTCCTTGGGGGAGGCCAATGTTCAGCAGTGGACTTGTGAAGGGCTGTAATGATGATAATAATCCTAAAAAGAAATCAGGAATCTTCATTTTTGTGATAGGAGTAAAGAATTTGGCCAAGGTTATCTTGGATCGTGTAGTAAAACTTACCAGTGATACACTTTTTAATAAATAACGGGGACTTTTAATGCTCTTTGTAACGAGTAAGAAACAACTCAATCCTGTAATAATATTACACATTTAAGAGCTGAAACTTGCACTCGTACATTCTTGATATTAACCCGTGAGATTACAAATTGTAGTCAATACAGACCCTGACTTAAACGCTACTCTGACGTTGAATCAGTGACAAAATTCTAAATAAAGACAGTACATCAATACATAGATTTATATATGGATATCAATGCTAAATATGACTTAACTTGTAATAAAGTTTTTGACTAATCGCTTAGACTTCGATATTTATTTAGGTCAAGCCGATCAATCAAAAAACACTCTTTAGTACTGCTTTTGTTAATTTGCCAGTATAGTATAACATTAAAGACAAATCTTCCATACTTCCATTCCATGGGAGAAACCCATGTTCAGCAGTTGAATTTAAAGGCTCATAAAAAGAAATAAATATTAAAACTAAAAAGTAAACTCAGAACGTATGTCTGTGTATTTGTAACTAAACATTGAACAATTTATTGGAAGCATTTTTCAAAATCACTAATTAAAGCTACTCAGTCTCAAGCATTGAAAGCATTTAGTAATCAATAAAATTACAGAGGATATTTGACGTTTCAACGCTTATGTGAAATATAGCCTGAGTTATAAACTTACGAGAGCTACTGCAGAGTTAGATCAAAATAAAAGGCGTTTCTGTGTCACTGCGTAGTGTTTATCAAAATTTGCGTCAAATTAAGTGTCTATTAATAATCTTATTGTACTGAAATTTGATCGCTTAATTCTATTGGAATAAATTTATTCAAATTTAATAAAAAATAATAAAATAAATCAAACTCTTTGCGTCTTTCGTTAACGGAAGGAATTTAATATAAACATAAATTATTCATCAATTGAATTCTACAGACAGTTTGATAAATAGACGACAACTTTACTAATGTTTAAGCCCACCAGACCCTGATTTATAATAATAGCAATTTCATTATTGTTTTTTTTCCTTCTTAAAGTAGTTGACCATGGGCTACAGGAGCCTCTTACAATCGGGTGGACTGTTAGCTTGTTTGGAACTACTCTAAATATATATATATATATATATATATATATTTAACACGAAATTTTACATATATTTTTATATTTTATCCTTTTCTTATAATCGCCACTGACCTGTAAAAGTCAAATGCCGGATATCAGCCACTCCCATCTTAGGGTATATTTTACGTATGACGTTACAGAAATAGTGATCAAACTTTTCTAAATTGGTTCTGTTTCATTACTTTTCAATAGATAATTGCAACATTTTATTCAGAAATTAAAAAAAAAATAAAAATGGCATCGACTTTATCTCCGTATGAAGGTGACCAGAGCGAGCTGCATCTTTGACATCAATATTCCCGGACTGAAACTCTTGAACCAACTTTGTGTTACTCTTACTGACTCTGCATTAGGTCCATAAACGTCTCAAATTTTTTTCGCGGCTTGAGTCGCATTTTTTCCTTTTTCATAATAAGATTTCAGAATGTATTGAATTCCTGCATTAGATTCACTCATTTTGGTGGACCGAAAATAATTGATAAATGGCGGGAAAATGTTTTTTCTTAATGTTCTATATCTTAAGACCAGCCAGATAGAAACAGATTTTTCTTCAATTTTATACAAACAAAATACGAAGAAACTTTCTCCCGACCTATTATAATTCTTCTGTACGCGTGTTGTCCCTAAACTCCTCCTAAACGGCTGAACTGATTTTGATAAAACTATTTGTGTGTATTTGGGGGGGGGGGGGGTCTCTGAAGGGCTTCAGTTCACAATTAAACCCGGTGAGTGGCGCTGTTGCCGAAATCTATAAATCATCCAAGCAAATCCAGGGTGAATCTCTACGCAATTATTCCATTATAAACATTAAAAATAACTATTCAATCACGTATTAGATAGGTAGGTCACTTATAGGTGAGTTATATATCTACCACATTAAAAATAATAAATTATAGTTAAGTTACTACTTACCTAGTGGAGTCTTTGGGATAATTATACAAATTATATATTTTTATTTCTTCTATTATTGTTCATACAAACGGGAAACTATTCCACTTCTGATGTTAGAAATTATTCTCAAAAGTATTTAAATAAAAGAACACTACTCAGTAACAAATATACTTACATTTATATTTCTTTACAATGATTGGACCCTGGTAAGTGGTGCTGATGTCGAGATCAATAAATCACTCATACGAAGTCGGGACGGATCGCTACCATCACATACAAGCTATTCTTAATTCATTAGCTATTCTCCACGACTTCGTCCGTGTGAAATTCATTACCATTGGATTTCATTCGGTTTTATTATTAGCGCGGTACCCTTATACTTTTTTTAAAATTATAATAGCCTAAGTTACTCCTTATGCTAGTGAAAGCCCCTTCAGAATCGGTCCAGCCATTTCGGTGATTAGTCGAAACTAACATACAGACAGACAGACAAAAATATTAAAAATTGTTTTTATTATAAGTACCGTTATATACAAATGCATTTAACAAAAAGATGTTACTTTGACATAAGAAACAGATTACCTCAATTTTATTTATTTGTATAGATTTTAACTTGTGACATAATCGTTCCTTAAAATCTTGAAGAAATTGCCATTAATGTCACACTTTTTCCATGCAAGTACGTAAGTACCTATATATATATATATATATATATATATATATATATATATATAAATATATATATATATATATATATATATATATATATATATATATAAATATATATATATATATATATATATATATGTTTGTGTGTATTTAAGAAGGAATTTTACATGAAACATGTTAGTAAATCATCATCATCATTACAGCTACAAGTCCACTGCTGAACATAGGTCTCCCCCAAAGAATGCCACAAAGCACGGTCCTGAGCCACCTGCATCCATTGGCTTCCTGCATGTCTTACCAGGTCGTCACTCCATCTCGTGGGGGGTCGCCTTACACTTCGCCTACCGGTACAAGGTTGCCACACAACTGTTGTAAAAAAATGTTAGTAAATAGTAACTTTTAAATCTAACTGCAACCCTATTCTCATAGATTAATGATAAATCATCGAGCATATAATAAATAAGTCTATTTTCAAATAGATCTACCCTCTTTATAAATTAAAGCCGACAAGTGGTCGTGAAAAGTCTGACATTTGTATTTTTCAAAGATTTTGTACAAATACATGTATGAAGGCTTGAAATGTTAGTAATTTATATTAAATCCTACATAATCCCCATTTAAAAAAAATAAACAACAACCCGGAAAGATGGTTTATTTTTTAAATATTACCTATAATTTGTACAAAAATTGGTTACCTTCATATTTAAGCCAATTTATTACTTTGATTTTAGCACTAATGATAATGATTTATGAAATATATAAATTTAGGGGAGAAAAATCTTCATAATAAAAAGGTTTTTCTTGTATATATCAACAATAAATATTTTATTGCATAAACCATGTCATTATTTCCATATAATAAAAGAAAACACGAGTGAAAACATTGCACCGCCGGAAACCAGTGCTGTCAAATTCCTGCAAAGGGAGCAACAGCTGACATTCGCCATTTTGACAGATTGGAATCTTTAAGGGAATTCGAAAGTATATTTCGGACATAAGTTTCTTTATAGATGCTTAACAATCTCAAATAAAATTTAAGTAAAGTTTAAAATCTATGTAGACAACATCATCTTCATCTCATGGCTTAGGCCTAATCCATTGTAGGGAAGATTTATCTTATTGTTCACACTTTGCAGGCGAACAATAAATTTTAACAGTGGTAGAGCCACGCGGCAGCATTTGCTGTCGCACGGATGGGCCGGCTCGAACCGGGGTGGTACCACGACCTCACAGAAAACCAGCGTGAAGTAGAGGTATACCTCTGCGTTTCGCTTGGTGAGTGCAGGTGGCCGGAGGCCCTTTTTGCTGGAAATGAGGCATTCTATCTTAGTCCTCACGGGTGTCACCCGTGAGGACTAAGATAGACGCATCAACATTTTAATTTGTAATAGAGGATAGATGTAGATGTCTATGTGCCGCAGCAACCACTTACCATCAGGTGGACTGTGTGCTCGTTTGTCACCCTTATCCTATAAAAAAAATTGTCGCAAGCATTAACAGGCGTCACCTGGGATGCTGCCTTCTATCGCTTATCGGGATACTTTATACTTGGCTCTAAAGAGATGGTGGTAATCACTGTATATAGTATTAATTACCTTCTTTATTAATTAAAACTGGTATACGTACACACACATGCGATATACAGCCGAGGTAGCGGAATAGATTGACAATCGCTCTATTTAATAGTACGCGAGAAGTTAGGTTTGATCCTCAGCTGAGTCAACTAAATTGTAAATAGCAATATTAAGTACTGATTTACAGCGAAAATAGAAAAAAAACAGCTCAAGAAAAACGTCGTAAAGTGTTTTCAACGGGTAAATTTCACTCAAGACGCATTGAAGTAGCAAGGCGTACTCCATGATGTAAAAGTTTCAGAAATGAGAGGAGACCTGTGCCCACGTGTGGGTCGTGTGCAGACTGTGTCATTTAACTCATATGCGTTATTTAGCAAAAAAATTAGCGAATATAATTGAGGAAAAAATAATAACTTCACAAAAAAAATAATAAAATAAAGCTGTGGCTGTTTATTTTGACATTCATTTAAATACAAGTACTGCGCAATAATAATTTTAATTTCACACGTATCAATACGAAATAAAAACTAATCTGAAATTTTAAAAGGTGCTACAATACAAAATATAATATAAAATCGAAAATTGACTTGAAAGAAATCTATGTAATAATTCATATATCCACTGAGATGTTTTTTTCAGGTAACAAATTTTTATCTGCATCATATTGGTCAGTGCCCTTTATTTCATCCTCTATCTCTTGCAATGTCCTATCCTTCGTTTCTGGCACAATAAAGTATAAAATAGCTAAACAAAATATTACTAGCAAAGCGTACACAGCATAAGTACCCGAAACACCGAGAAATTCTATCATCATAGGTGTTAACTGTAATGTGAGGGCATAAAAAATTGTAAATACTATTCCTGATATACAAGAACATATACCTTTATATTCCAAAGGATAAACTTCTGCAGATATTGCGTAAGATACTGGTACTAAACCAATATGAGCCACGAAAGTATGTAATAATATTACGAAAGGGATTAGCCATGACACTTGAGATAATATATCATATTTGGATTTTAAAACTGCCACTAAACTTATAATGAACATTATTGCAGTTGTCAGTGAACCTAAACTAAATAAAAGCTTACGTCTTTTAAATTTCCGTATTATAATACATGATATACATAAACCGAAAATTAACAAGAGATCAGATAATATGGAACAGTATATTGCTATTGATTTACTGCCAGTAATTTCTACTAATATCTGCGTTATATAAGCTATTAGAAAGTATCTGCCACTAGAATCAATACATAAAGTGAGAAGTGCAGTTATAATACAAGCTTTTTGCATCTCCTTATTTTTTAATGTTTTTATAAAACTCTCTACAATAAAAATCTTTTCAGTTTTTTTAATCAGTTCCTGTCGCCTCATCTGTGCTTTTATTAAGTCTTTAAGCTCTGTTTTACTCTGAACAGAGTTTCCATTTAACCAAGTGAAGGCTTTCTCGCATTCCTCGAAACGTCCTTTCATAGCTAAAAAAGACGGGCTCTCCGGCCAGAATAGTATAAATATTACAGCTAACGCCGTTGGAATTATACAAAATGCAGCTATTTGTCTCCACGTACAAAAAATTGCAAAAGAATGACAGACCAATGAACCTACGCCTACTGATATTATCTTAATTGTCGTGAAATAGCCTCTTCTACGTGGACTTGCATATTCACATATGGTAATCGAACCGATAAATACTCCGCCTACACTTAAGCCTTGGATAGCTCTAGCAAAAACTAAGACCGTGATACTGTTAGCAAGGGTTAGTGTAAGCCAGCCGACGATCAATGTGACATTCAATCCGATGCCGGTCATCTTCCGTCCGAAGCTTTGAAATACAAGTGGGAAAATGAAGAAACCGAAGATTCCGGAAATGCCGTTAGTTGATGCTGAAAATACAAACAATATTATGTTAAAACCAAAGCAAGCAGTTACTGAAAATAACATAACTAAAACTGGGTAGTTCACAGTAATGTTGACATTTGTAAAATAATTATAGATAGGGTTCTAGATGGAGTACATATAAGTTAAAGTATATCGACACCGTGAATATTTTGTTTCTTTTGTAACAATATTAAACGTTGTTTTAAAGTACTTATAATTTATACATACAAATTTTGAGTCCTCAGTTAAGTTTATAGTATAGAGTTAAGAAGTATAATTTGTTTGTTGGCAGATCTTGTGCCTTTAAGTGACAAAAAAATAAAACAAGCAACAGAATATATAAATATATAAAATAAAAGTAAATAACATACTACCACCTAGATTTTCGGTCTCATTAGCATCATAATTATTACTAATCCGTCAAACACACAGGTTGGCTACCATAATATGCACTGTTACTCCAATACACGACATTAACATTGTTTGAATCGGTATACTCATTTAAATAATTCTTAGGTATGTGTAACTAACCTATCCAGGAAGCTTGGGCAGAAGTAGCTGTGATGTCTGTGCTGTTTGGAGATAGTATCGCCGGATTTAGCACAGCCGGGAAAGCCACCATGAATCCCATGGCAAACGAGTGAAGACATCCTGGGATCAGTATAAATATCTGCAAACAATATTATAACATTATGAAAGAAGTCCTTGAAAAATTACGTCGTTTAGAAATTCATAGAAGAATATCATAGAAGATTTCCGTAGCTCAAAGGCGATTAGTGCTTAAATTTTCATAACAACCGAGAAAACAGAATTGAATACCGCGAACACCTCTGAAATACTTAATTAAATATTCTGATTTACCTCATGCTTTGGGTACTAGGGACGCCTTTTCTGTTTAGAGCCGGTCTGGGTAGGGACCTTTAATTAAACTACTCAAACCCAACATCATTCGTTTTTATTCTTAATTTTTTATTTACCACTGGTTCGGAAAATACCTCTGTCCTGGGAAGAACCAGCAAGAAACCCAGCGGGACTTTTTTTTAACATAATTTCACTTAATAATTTTGTTTATACAATTTTAAATAAATTTTCATAGAACCAGCATGGTGGCGATCACCTTATTCCCAGGAGTTATTTTCATTCATGTATACCTTGATATTATAATAACCCTTTTTGTACAGTTTTTCTTTAATAAAACTTTTAAACTTGTTTATTGACAAACTTTGAATATGTTCTGGGATTTTGTTGTAAAAGCGTATACCCCATAAATGAATTACTAATTCTGTGGAGTCTAGTAAGTGACATTACAGGCTTATGTTTGTTCCTAGTGTTTAAGGTATGAACACCCTTATTCTTATTAAAGCTATTTATTTTTTTATGTACATACATTACATTTTCATAAATATATTGCGATGCCAAAGTTATTATGTTTATTTCTTTAATTT
The DNA here is from genome assembly GCA_033319125.1 of Parnassius glacialis. Lineage (NCBI taxonomy): Eukaryota > Metazoa > Arthropoda > Insecta > Lepidoptera > Papilionidae > Parnassius > Parnassius glacialis. Next base: position 7,689,035 of record JAVANC010000007.1, on the reverse strand, counting down.
TTTCTCTGAGGGACTCTTTACAATTTAGATTATAAATCGGCCGTACGGCTCTCTTTTGCAAAACTAATATAGCTTCAATATCAGTCGAATTACCCCATAGCAAAATTCCATAAGACATTACGCTATGAAAGTAACTAAAATACACTAACCTAGCTGTCTCAACATCTGTGAGACTTCTAATATTTCTTAAAATTGAAGCGTTTACCAAAATAAAGCACTTGATTGTATAGTTCACTTGTTTATTTGCCATTATTAATGTTTCGAGCGACTAATTAAGCATTTCATTCAAGTATGTAGGCAGAAAAAGTGGTGCCCGAAAAAAATGAAATGTAGAAATTTTATCACTTGTGTTCTCAGTATGACTCTGTAAGGGCCGTTCAATGTATTTACGGTATTAATGTGATTTGCTAATAATGTAGGTAATTAAAAAAATCATTAACTAACAACAGTACCTGAGGATATAAATATAAAATTTCATCTTGATAACTTCATTACATCTTATGTAACCTTCAGTCATAAACGATTAGAATGACTGACTCGATAATTTTGAAAAAAAAATCATACACCATGCGGTGATTGAATTCCTCACTAAACAAGGAAAAACTCAAAAAAATAAATGAGAACGAAATGTAAGAAATGGTGGCCGTTTACCGAGACTCTGCGCCTTCAATGTCAATAATGTGATCAAGTGAATTGAAAAGAAATAGGGAAAACACCGAATATTACCTCCGTCCGGGTGAGCCATTCACAGCTGTTACAGAAGAAAATGTGAAAATTATTGTAAAACTTGTATTAGAATATCCTATCCGTTGGTACCATACACACTACATTGCATGACTATCGCAACCTCTCAAAAGTCAGTGCAATATGGGTGCCGTGAATGCTCACCGCGCTTCAAAAGCAGGCGCGAGTTGATTGTTGTAAGGAGTTTTTAGAGCTGTGTAGTGACAACCCAACAAGTGCTTTTGATAGGATAGATACAGAATATGAAACGCGACTTCATCACTATGAATCTTAGAGTAAACACGAGTCTATGCAGTGGCAAAAAAAAATCAGACCCCCAAGGAGTTCAGAGTCATTCCATCGGGCGGTAAAATCATGGCGACAGTGTTTTGGGATTACAAAGGAATACTATTGATCGAGTAAACAAAAAAAGGTGAAACCATCAACGCAGACAAATACTCAGGCACATTACGCCATTTAAGAAAAGCAATAAAAGAGAAAAAAAGAAGAAATCTGACCAAGGGAGTGCTGCTTTTTAATGACATGACCGGTTCACACGGCGTGGTTCTCCAAGGCTGCTGCAAGAGACTGCGGTTTTGAGGAAATTAACCACCCACAATACAGCCCAGATCTAGCCCCTAGTGACTACTTTTTATTCGCAAAGTTAAAAAAGAACTTCGGTGAAAGCGATTTGCTGACGATAACGAGCTCAAGTCATAGTCAAGTGTAAATGAGCATTTTTAGGCCGAAGACGAAGAAATTTTAAGACGAAGAATATTATTGCAAGGAAATAGAAAAGCTTTCTTCAAGAACAAGTAAATATATTCATGTCATGGGACACTATATTGAAAAATAAAGAATATTTTTACAATTTTATCTTTTTTCTAACATACCCATACCGAGAATAAATTGAATGACCCTCGTTAGTGTAGTTGTCAGATGTTGCTTTCATGGACAGTTTTGTTTGATTATTGTGTTAATTGTGAACACTATGGCTGGTTCACGAAATCATATAGACATGGAAACCGGAGCTAGAGCAGTTGATTTGCTTCAAGAGGGAGAATCTCAGAGATCTGTAGCAGTACGTGTCAGTGTATCGCGAAGAGCTATCCGAAACGTTTGAGAGCGCTACCAGGAGACCGGGAGTGTGGCTAGGAGACCTGGATCAGAAAAAGCTAGAGCTGCAACAGCTCGTGAAGACCGATTTATCAGATTAAATGCATGTAGGGAGCGTACCGCAACCGCCTGGGTCTCACAAGCCCGAATGCGGCAATCTACTGCTACACATGTCAGTGATCAATGCAATTGTAATCGACTCCAAGAAAATGACCAACGTTCCAAAGTACGTGCTGTTCGACCCAAACTGACAAGAACTCATCGTGTAACTCGTTAAAGTTGTGCTCGCAAACATTTTGACTGGAACATGGATAACTGCAGCACGGTACTCTTCACAGGTAAATGTAAGGTCAAGTTTTACAGTGTTGACAAATGAATACGCTCTTGGAGAAAACAAAGCGAATGATTTACAGAACCCTGCATCCATGGAGCGGACAGTTTCGGTGGTTCAAGTGTTGTGGTGTGAGGTTGAATAAGCTTAGTAGGAAAAACAAAGCTGTTAATTCTGGATGAGGGTAACAGCTATCCGTTGCGTTGAGCGAGTTATCCGACTTCATTTCATTTCGTTTTCACAAAGACAAGGTGCTGGTTTTATGTTAATGCAAGATAATGCTCGTCCACATATAGACCGTAACACACAAAAAGCTCTTTCTGATGCTACATACAGTTTTGCTATGGCCTGCCATGAGTCCCAACCTCATTGAAAATTTATGGGATGAACTGAAAAGAAGCCTAACAGTTAACTACAGTCAGGTGAATAGTCGACAGGAACCCACAAACGTGCTAAAAGTCTTTGGGAACGAATACCGGAAGAAAATGTTACCCATTTCATCGAAAGTGTACCAAATAGGCTCATAGATACATATAGAGGTGGTCCCACTCGCTACTAAAAATAACATTGCTCAAACAATAATTACAAAAAAATAGTGATGGTTAAGTTTTTGGAAAAAAAACCTAAAGGCTGTTTTAAACCATTAAATATTTTTTTAAATTGATTATATTTAAACATATTCTTAATCTCGAGCCTAAACACATATGTCAAAAAATAAAAGACTGTTAAACATAAAAACTTTTTGATGACGGCCTAAAAACGTGGTGGACCCTATTTTGTTTTGAGTAGTAAGTATATTTTTGGTGTCAAAGCAGTAGTTGCACTACTGAATTCCACCCTGAAGTGAATAGAGAGCCAGTATAGTAACAGGCTGTGAGAAATTTCGTTTTAGCCCACAAAAGTGACAACGCATCTGTAGTTTTCTTCATTTGAAGTTGGTTTTAGGTCGATCAACTGTAGCTGTACTGTAGCAACCACTTACCATCAGGTGGATTGTAAATTCATTTGTCACTTCGATTTTATTGAAAAAACATACCCGTATTTAGTAGAAAATATTTAAAGGAACACTTTAAATTCTTAGAAATTAAAAAAAGAACATCTCCGGAACCTATTATGAGGTTCGCCGACATACAATGGGCGTTACTATATTTAAAATTTTTAATGTCAAAAATGACTATTTATTCATTAAAATATATTATCATTATAATAATAACAGATTATAAGCTAAGATTTAATACCTCGTTACCAGAAAGCTATTTTAATAAACAAAAAGTTTATTCAAATCAAAGTTAGAAAATACCATTTTGTCTTGTATATTTTGAGACAAAAAACGTTTTTATTTAAATGTCAACGGTCAATTCCAAATCCGTCGAACAAATGTACATTATACTGGACTAGCAACTAACAAACATCAAACGGATTACACAATTAAATTTGTATTTAGATTACAAATACAAATTGTTTATTAATTAAGTCCTTTGTTTTAAAAAACCCTATTTTATCATGCTTATGTTCAGCAGTGCAATTTGATAGGCTCATATGATAATGATGATGAATCTGAAATCTTAGAACTGTTCGCAGACTGACTGGTACAGCCCATATTTAATTTAATGATTTTTATCGCGAATATACATAAGTAAATTATTGGGTTTTTAGTGCTTGGATACTAAAAGCGGTCGCCCTGTGGCTTATTGTGTCTTTTTTTCTGAATATTAATATTCAACTCTCAATAAATTCCGTTTCCTTATTAAGTGGCGAAGCTTGCGAAGTCACTTATTGATTTTACGATGTCTGTCCGTCTGTCCGTCTGTCTGTCTGTCCATCTGTCCGTCTGTCCGTCTGTCCGTCTGTCCGTCCGTCTGTCCGTCTGTCCCACGATTATCTCAAGAACGGTTTCGAATTTTCAAATTCTGTTTTCAGCAATCGATTACTGATCACCCAGGCATCTGAACCTCCTATTTTGAAACTGATTGCTCAACGGCAACCGTTAGAAACCGCTACAAAGCTGATTGCTTCGCCACTTTGCTAAGCTGTTAGCTTGCTAGGTTTATTTTATTATCAGTTCCTTTGCACAGTACATGATTTGAATTCGGAATAAATTTTGCGATAGAATTCATTAAATGCCAGTAAAATTTATGTTCTTACGATTAAAATCATAATAAAATGAATCATTTTATTAGCTATGGAAAAATCGAACGCGTTCATTTGTATTTGTATCACGGTTTATGTGTATCGTAACTACTTATTCGCCGAATCCAAACAGGTCAGTGAAGCTTATTATGACTTAAAATGTATCTCATCTTGAATATTTTTATAATACTTTTCTTCTTTCACTACTAATAACCAAAGTGAATTTAATGAAACCTGAGAAGAAAATCAATTAATGTTTGCAGTAAGCAATCAATACACATATGTAAATAGGTACATACATAAGCGGGCCACAGCGTTCGCTTACCATCAGGTGGACTACGTGCTCGTTTGTTACCCTTAATTAAATCCGCCATTTGTAATGGTTTTTAATAAAGTGTAGAAAAATTAATAATTGAAACTTGGTGATTCAACTCTCATATTTATGTAATAGAATGCGAACAGTTGGTTTCAAAGGCAGTGGTTTTTCCGGGTCGTTAGTATCTATGAGTGTGCCCAAGGGATTTTGCCCTTATGCCCTTTGCCTTGCCCCATTCTGTTTTTTTTATCTAAATTAATGACAACTTATGTACTGCAGGAAATAATATATTTTTAATTGTTGATGATACTTCGTTGATTTCGAGACTTATGCGGCAATTGTTCAATTATAGCGAAGTGAAAAACGCTATATCAAAGTTGGTACACTGGTTTAACACTTTAACAATTTGCGAATTAAATGTATTTAATTGTGAACGCTCAATATTAAAGACGTGACGACGCATCATTATTAGTTTAAATAATAATTAGTTTCAATACAAATTCGTCTAAAATATCGTATAAGTAATATTTGACAATTAAACTGCAGTAATAAGCATAAAGTTAAAATACACTCAATTCAAACATTAAGTAATCATAGTAAAGTAAAGGTTCATAAAAAACCTTATTGTAAATATCCTTACAATTCATAAAATTTTCTTAAATTATGCTTGAAGTATTCAAAAAGACTTATATAATAAAAATAACAGACGTTTATATTAAAATAACAAAGATAAATAACATTTATAAGTGTTATATTATAATTCGGAAATGGGTGGTAACATTTTTAAGTTAAGGAGCGTGTTCATGCAATTCTTGAGTCTTATTTTGTTAACATCTAAAAACCTACTGCTCCAAATTTAAAAATAATAACTTCCTGTGTAATGATCCCTGAGTGATGTGTAAGGATCCCTGCGTCCCTGATTTGGTCTTGAAATGTCCGCCTAGGTCTACGACTTCCAATACTTTCATTCACACTCGCTTTATACACTTTTTTCGTCAATCGTTCTTCATTCATTCTCTCGACATGGCCAAACCATTTCAGCAAGTTCCATTCACCATGTTTCCTGCATTCACTCTTCTTTCTATAGCACTCTCACACTTTCCACGTTTACAAGAGATGGAAAGTGTGAGAGATATGTGAAAGGTCTCAAATATTATGTAAAATTATTCTTACTAAGTCGTCACTAGATTTTTTTATAGATTGGAATGAATTAACTGTCATGTTTTATAAGCAAACAAACACATATCGTGAGTTTACTGGTAAAACCAGTTAGTTATCTGCAATTTATTATAATTTATATATAATAGTGATTCTTCAGATGATGAAAAAAGACCTAACGCCAAGTTTATTTTGTTGTTAGCTAAACGCGATGCTATATTTGAAGTAGTGCAAAAAATATATGATATGTCTTCGAACACCCATGAGAATACTTCTATGATGAAACGTTTTCTTGACGAGAGTTCTTATATTAACACGTTCACTGTCCGGTTTCCAGACACAATAGTAAGACAATAGCAATGACCTATATGTAGTGCACGGGACAGCGAAAGGGTTAAGTAATGCATTACGTATTGAATTTAAACAGACCTTAGATAACTATAATTCGCATTTATTAAAAATAAATCCTATCGCTAAGCCTGACTAATAACAGCCTTTTTACGTTTAAGTCTCTTTACGGTAGGATAAGTCGGCTTTATTCACAATATTCGCAGTATGACAATTTAAAAAATACTAGTGTCCCATCTAAGGCCAAGGTTACACTTCCACCTATCAAACTTATGACATTTTCGGTTGACATTCGCTCATGGCCTATTCAACTACCGAGATGTGTAAGCCAGGTTGTCGTTAAACCCCCCCAAAACTCTTCATCGCTGCATCGGAAGATCGTTTTCAAGCTACTGGACTAAGAATGATTCGATATCAACATCAATGGCAAACTCTCTTTGATTTGCCGATAATATAGCCATTATGGCAGAATCACTGGAGGACCTAAACACTATTATCAATGATCCCAATAGTTTTTCTCAACAAACATTGACTTTGTTTTAGTCTGATTACAGTTAGTGTTTATTTTATGATTATGATTCTGATTCTGATTCTACTGCACTGACTATTTAGCAGTACCGTAACGTTACAACCTATTAAAGTCCACTGCTGAACAAAAGCCTCCCACTTAGATTGCTTTACAGGCGGGATATTTGCTATAGTTGCCACGCTTTTTTTATTGAAGAGGAGGTAAACGAGCATGCGGCTCACTTGATGGTGACTACCGCCGCCCATGAACAACCACAACACCAGGGGAATTGCAGATGCGTAGCCAGCCTTTTAGAAAGGTGCAAGCTCTTTTCTTGAAGGTTCCTAAGTCGTATCGGTCCGGAAAATTCGCTAGTGGTAATTGATTCCACAAGAAATTTGTGCGAGGGAGAAAACTTCATCTAAATCGCACAGTGGTGGACCGCCAATCATCCAGATGGTATGGATAGTAACGCGAGTTTTGTCGCGATGTGCAATGGTGAAATTGGGTGGCTGGAATTAATCCTTACAATTCCTCAGAGCACTCCTTGTGATAAATGCGATAAAATACGCAAAGAGATGCAACATCTCTACGCAGTGCTAGTGTATCGAGCCGATCAGAAAGAACTCGATCGAACGCGTGCCACGTTCATTGCTTTTGTGGTTTATTGAGCAGTATTTTCCCCTTTTTAATTTTTTGTATAATTCATCATTAATTATTCTTCGATTGAGTGACTATTATATTGTATATGTGAATAGGAAATGAAATGCGATTATATTACTATTTACTGGGTCGTCAGAAGATCCGTGAATATTCGTTCTAACATGATTGCAAATGAATGAAACAATTAATCAACTAAGCTATCTTACTATTACCAATGTTAACGTTAACCGACTTAAAAGGCAATTAATAAAATATGATGGAGTAGATAAAAGTATATCAAAAGTAGCAGGAACACTGGTTTAACGTCAATAATTCGCTTTTGATCGGTAATAAAACGAAATTTATTAAATTTACAACACCAAATGTTAAACATGTTAAAACCAGTGCGCTTTTAAATGGAAAGACCTGAGTCTTGCCGAATCCACTGTTTTTCTCGGAATTACAGTTGACGTGACGTCATAGTATATCTAAAATAGCTAGCAAAGTTAGTTCTGCAGCATATACTGTAAAAAGATTAGAGGCCTTACATGTGTTGAAACAGCTAGATTGGTTTGTTTTTGTTATTTTTATAGCGTAATGTAATATGAAATCTTGTTATGGGATAATGCGACTGACAATGAAACTATCTTCGTTTTGCAGAAGAGAGCTATACGATTATTTTGTAACCTAGGTCCGAAAGAATTCCTTAGAGAAAAGAATTAAAGAAATAAATGAATTACCTTTGGTATTCCAATATATTTACTAAAATTTAATTAATGTACTCAAAAACGAAAATAGATTTATAAAAAAGGGACAAAAATTCTGTAAATACTATAAACAACTACAAGTTAATTATACTAGTTACTCGACTCCAAGGAGACAGTAATTCCTTAATGGGGTAATGTATACGCTTTTACAACAAAATCCAAGAAAATAGCCTTATCTATCAAAAACTTTAAATATTTTATTAAAAATCAATGACAATGAGGTGATCGCTATTATGCTGTTTCTAATATCTTCAAACTGATTGTATAAAATAATATATTGCAAATTGATTTAATTTTAAAAAAGTCCCGCTAGTGCTGGTGCTTGATCTTGCCAGGACAGAAGTTTTTCCGAACCAGTGGTAAAAGTAAAAATTTATTTAATAAGAATTCTTGTAATCTAGGTGTATTGAATAAAAATGGTTCTATTATATTCTATTCTAATCAAACGCTTCGATTCGTACTATACAGGGTTATTTTACAATAACCGACCAAATTTACAGAGAAGGTTCAGAAACAGAAACAGAAACAGAAACTTTTTTATTCAATATAGATCATAAATAATACTTATTGAAAGTCACTCTTTTGTATAATTACCACTGGTTCGAAAAAGAACCTCTGTCTTGGGAAGAACCAGCAAGAAACCCAGCGAAACTTTTTTTTAAATAACAGCTTACAATCATGTATGTTACACAAATTAACAACACAACAAATTAGAAATTAGTTTCTAAATCATAATTATATATTAATTTTTCTTCACCATTTGCCTATATTACTTATTCTGTATATTATGTCGTATGGTATTTTGCTATGGGGACACGCAGCTGACACTACCTGAAATTATATTTGTTTTACAGAAGAGGGCCATAAGAGCAATTTATGATTTAAAGCCTAAAGAGTCGCTGCGACAAAAATTTAAGGAAATTAATATATTAACTGCTGCGCGTAGACAGCGACGACCATCCGCGCGTCTACGGGTGCCTCTATAGGTCCCATAGCGGTAATGCCGACACAGACCGACTCATCGACCACGTCCAAATGGCTGCAGACTCCGTGCTACAACAGGTCCCATCCGCAGAGATCGTGATACTCGGTGATTTCAACGCCCACCACGCTGAATGGCTTGGTTCTCGTTTAACCGATCATGCGGGTAGATCTGTCTATGACTTTGCTTTGGCATATGGTCTAACAAAACTGGTTACTTCGCCTACGCGGTTCCCAGATATGGAAGACCATGTACCTTCCCTGTTGGACCTTCTGCTGACCTCTCATCTGGACGGATATCAGGTCTCCGTCGATGCCCCTCTGGGCTCTTCGGACCATTGTCTGATCCGGAGTACGGTGCCACTCACGCTCCAATCGCAGTTGCGATCTACAGCTTGCCGCCGTGTTTGGCACTATAGGTCAGCTGATTGGAACGGGATGCGGTCTTTTTTTTGCATCCTACCCTTGGGGGCGGGTTTGCTTCTCGCCGGAAGATCCCAGCGTTGTTGCCGATTCTGTTGCTGATGTGGTACTTCAGGGTATGGAACTTTTTATTCCATCCTCTGTGGTGCCCATCGGAGGCAGTCCCAGCCATGGTTTGGTCGCTCCTGCAAAAAAGCATCACGCTATAAGCAGGAGTGCTACCGGGCCTGGGCTGACGTATCAACGTTTCGGGATGTAAACACCAGCGCACTTAAAAAGAAGTATAATTCCGCCTACAGGTCCTTCAAAAGCGTCATTGCCAAGGCAAGGTCTGAGCACATCGGCAGAATTGGCGAGAAGCTAGTTCGCATTCCTTCGGGAACCCGTGCATTCTGGTCTCTCGCCAAGGCTGTCTAAGGGAACTTCTGTCAGCCATCTCTTCCATCTCTGCACAGAGAGGACGACTCACTGGCCCATGCCGCAAAGGAGAAAGCCGATCTGTTGAGCTCTCTTTTTGCGTCCAACTCGACTGTAGATGACGGGGAGAACACACCGCCGACCATCCCGCGATGTGAGTGCTCCATGCCGGATGTGCGATTTACACAGCGCTCGGTCCGCAAAGCACTCTTCTCCCTAAACGTCAGCAAGTCGAGTGGGCCCGATGGCGTCCCTCCCATTGTGCTGAAGACGTGTGCTCCAGAGTTGGCACCGGTTTTAACGCGTCTTTTCCGGTACTCCTACTCCCAAGGCGTAGTCCCGAATTCATGGAAGACAGCTTTGGTGCACCCGATCCCTAAAAAAGGCGACCGCTCAGACCCGTCCAACTACAGGCCTATCGCCATCACCTCCTTGTTCTCCAAAATAATGGAAGCCATTATAAACTGCCAGCTCATGAGGTACCTTGAGGATCACCAGCTGATTAGTGACCGCCAGTACGGTTTTCGTCAGGGTCGATCAGCTGGTGATCTTCTAGTCTACTTAACTCATAGATGGGCGGAGGCAGTAGAGTCCAAGGGGGAGGCATTAGCCGTTAGTTTGGATGTAGGGAAGGCCTTTGATCGGGTCTGGCACAAAGCGCTTCTTTCGAAGCTTCCTTCCTATGGGCTTCCCGAGAAATTGTGCAAATGGATCACCAGTTTCCTTGCTGATCGGAGCATCAAGGTCGTAGTAGACGGTGCATGCTCTGATCTCAAGCCTATCAACGCTGGTGTTCCACAAGGCTGCGTGCTATCACCAACGCTGTTTCTCCTGCATATCAATGATATGTTGCTAACTGGTAGCATTCATTGCTATGCGGACGACAGCACTGGTGATGCCTTATATACCGGCCGTAACAATATTTCTCGGGAAAACGTCTCCGAGTACCGGGACAAACTTGTGTCTGAAGTCGAGTCTTTGCTTAACAAAGTTTCGGATTGGGGCCGACTAAATCTAGTCCAGTTCAATCCCCAGAAGACACAAGTTTGCGCGTTTACCGCTAAAAAGAACCCCTTTGTCGTATCTCCTCAGTTTCAAGGCGCTCCCCTTACTAACTCAGCCAGTATCGGAATCCTTGGCGTCGACATATCGAATAGTGTGCAGTTTCGTGGTCACTTGCAAGGGAAGGCCAAATTGGCCTCTAAAAAGCTTGGCGTGCTCAGCAGAGCGAGACAGTATTTCATGCCGGCACATCGCTTGCAACTTTACAAAGCGCAAGTTCGGCCCCACATGGAATACTGTTCTCATCTCTGGGCCGGGGCACCCCAGTGCCAGATCCTTCCACTTGACCGCATCCAGCGCAGAACGGTTCGAATCGTCGACGACCGACTTCTTTCTGATCGGCTCGATACACTGGCACTGCGTAGAGATGTTGCATCTCTTTGCCTATTTTATCGCATCTATCACGGGGAATGTTCTGAGGAATTGTTCGGACTAATTCCAGCCGCTCAATTTCACCATCGCACATCGCGACAAAACTCGCGTTACCATCCATACCATCTGGATGATTGGCGGTCCACCACTGTGCGATTTAGAAGAAGTTTTCTCCCTCGCACGACTTCCTTGTGGAATCAATTACCACCAGCGAATTTTCCGGACCGATACGACTTAGGAACCTTCAAGAAAAAAACTTACACCTTTCTAAAAGGTCGGCAACGCATCTGCAATTCCCCTGGTGTTGCGGTTGTTCATGGGCGGCGGTAGTCACTTACCACCAGGTGAGCCGCATGCTCGTTTACCCCTATTCATTAAAAAAAAACTTTGGCCTCTTAATACATTTATGAAAATGTACGTACACAAAAATAAAAGTAGTTTTACAAAAATAAGTGATATTCATTCTGTAAATACTAGGAACAGACACAAGCTAGTAGTAAAAGTTGCTCGACTCCATCGAGTCAGTAATTCATTATTGGGGCGATGTATACGCTTTTACAACAAAATTCCAGAAAATATACAAAATTTGACCTGCTCAAAGTTCAAAAACTTTATTTGTAAGTTTGTATAAAAAGGGTTATTATAGTATTAAAAATTTATAGATGATAATAACCCCTGGAAATTAGGTGGTCGCTTCCAAGCTGTTTCTAAAATAAATTTTGTACTTATATAGTTTGTACAATCGTAAATGTAAAATTTGTTATTAAGAAAAATGTCCCGCTGGGTTTCTTGTTGGTTCTTCCCAAATATTACTTTCAATAATCCTAGCAAGCTAACAGCATAGCAAAGTGGCGAAGCAATCAGCTTTGTAGCGGTTTCTAACGGTTGCCGTTCAGCAATCAGTTTCAAAATAGTAGGTTTAGATGCCTGTGTGATCAGTAATCGATTGCTAGAAACAGAATTTGAAAATTCGAAACCGTTCTTGAGATAATCGTGGGACAGACGGACAGACGGACAGACATCGTGAAATCAATAAGTGTCTTCGCAAGCTTCGCCACTTAATAAGAATTAGACATGTGATCTATATTGAATAAAAAAATATTGTATTCTATTCTATTGTAATTAAAAAAAATCTCAATCATTCTGTCCTTTTTATCTTTCAAGTTCAAAATGCGTGGTAATATATTATTTTAACTATATTTACTGCGCATCCACAAATCCGTAAGGGTCAATCTGTAGGCAAAAATGTTGTTGCCCATAAACCACATTAATTTTGCCATCATTTAAAATAAAAGTAGAAGTCCTATTAATTCGTATATTCAAAAACTTCTTAACGGTATATCATTATTTTTATTGTTAAACTGAAGTTTCAAATTTGGATACTCTTTGAAAAATAACCCTGTGTACTTATTAAAACCGATGTTTGCTTCCGAAACGTTCCACTTTATAATTTACATCTATTTGTTACATATTTTAATATAATAAATTAATAATAATAATAACAAATTAACGTTATAATTTTTTAATCTTACCTTTGTTTATAAACTCAAATTTCTAATAAAATACACAGATAACTTTTTATTACTTTCTAATTACTTGACACTCGCAGATACCATGAATCGAATTTTGGACATAAAGTTTCCGTACCTGTCTCCAAAAAAATATGTCAGCACTGCACATGTCTGGATTGTATACAAAAGATCACTGAGTGCGAAGTGTGGATGGGCGTTTATTTTAACTAAATGACAGTTTTAATTTTCAAACTGGTTTAACTGATGCTGATATATATAATGTATTCCTTATTTAAGAGCGCGCCACCACTACGTTCAATTTAATTGTTTCAATTATATTAGGTGACCCTAAAAACTTTTGAAAATGCGTCAGTTCGAAAATCTTCCAGTTACCCAAGATAGCTTACACTGGAAGGCAAGAGCGATCGCAAGTATTTGCTCAGCTTTTAAATATTTTTAAAATGTTTTTATTACACCATCATCAAGTAGCGAACCCAGCCTCATCATGTTTCTTGAGTACTCTAGTACGGTCATTATCCCGCATACATCACGTATTACTCGGGAAGTAGTTGTTTTGGTTTCATACGCCGATAGCTTGTCATTGCCTACTTCAGAATGTAACGAATTTCCTCGTTACATTCACTAATTTTGGCGGACAGACAAACAATTGATAAATGGCGGGAAAGTGTTTTAAAATTTTTGAGGTTTGCAGCTTTCTCTTTGTTTTATATTTGCAAGTACGCGTATACATTTTTTTTGTAAAATAAAAAAAACGTTTGATTCTAAACTACCCCCACAGTATGACGCCGTAGTTTAGCCAAGCTTGAGCGTAGGCGTGATAGGCTGTCACTGCCGTTTTTTAAATTTGTAGATTTTTTTAATTCTCTTAAAGCATATGTAAATTGTGATAATTTTAACTTATTTTTGAATATGTGATTTAAAATTAACATTCGAATCTATATTTTATACCCAGCAAAGAAACATTTTGAACACATTCTAATTTTGTTTGATTATAATCAAACAAAATTAGAATGTGTTCAAAATTTTCAAAAGTTTGTTGCATAATTTATGTGTAGTTCAAGTTTTTGTCGTGGTCTAAATTGTATTAATTTAGTTTTTTTGAAATTGACTACGCTTAACCATTGTTTTACTTTGTTTATAATAATGTCGATTCTTTCATTAAGTTTGGTACCATTAATATAAGGGAACACAAAGGAAAAATCGTCGGCAAACATCACACAAAGCTCATCAATAATCTTGGGGAGGTCATTGATGTAAATAAGGAAAAGGACACATCCGTACTCGGAACCCTGAGGGATAGAGTCCCTCACCGGCTGGGCCCTCGACCTGACACATGTTATGGTTTTTGAATCTTGATCTATATTTTCTATTTCAACGTACTGTGAACAATTGCTGACAAAGGAAGCAAACCACTTATGAGCTGTTACACGGATACCAATGTCATAAAGTTAATTTAAGAGAATGTCATATTTCATTCTTTCATATGCTTTTGTCATGTCAAATAAAATTCCTATTGCGTATTTCTGAACGTTTAATATATTTAAGACTTTATTGAAATATTTAAATGTGGCCAGGGTTGTCGAGCGGTTTTTTCTAAAACCATTTTGGGCGTCGTCGAAAATATTGTACGTTTCACAAAAAGAGTAAAATTGTTTGGACATAGTTCTTCCAAAATTGTTGAAATTACGGGTAGGAGTTCAATTGGTCGGTAGTTATTGGGGTCCGTTATTTTGCCTTTTTTATGTATTGGCTTTATAATAGCAATTTTTAGTAGGTCAGGAAATACTTCAGAAAAGGATTGATATATAAGAAGCTAGATTTTAATTTTAGTTGTCACACCAATAACAATACCTCTCGTTCATCCACTGGGGTTAAGAACATCGAGTGCAGGGAGGAATGCATAAACAGGCGGCCGCGTGGCGCGGGCGCACTGCCTGCCGCGCCGCTCCCGACTCACGCGAACAGCTCGTTAAAGACATAAGAAACCTCATACGGGTCCGATATTGGTTTATCGTTGATATGCAATTTAATATTTTCATAATATTTGTTTTTGCCTTAATATGCTTTGTTTTTTCATTTATTTTTGCCCCATACATTTAATTTTATTAGTTGCTTTATTTATTCTGTTAATTGATTGTAATTGTTTTGATTTTATTATAACCTTTTTAAATATTTTTCATATTGTTTGTAATAATTTTGTAAAATTTTATTTTTCGAATACATTACATGAATTTTTAGTAATATTTTATGTTTACAAGATTTTTTAATACCGTATGTTAGCCATGATTTATATAGTTGTTTATTATACATTTTTAATCGTTTATATGGAATACAATATTCTAGTGCATCGTGTAAAATTTTATTTAGTGAATTGTAATTTTCGTCAACAGTTTTATTATGTGAAATGAACTCTTGCCAGTTTGTATTTTGTAAATATTGTTTGAATTTATTTATATTATTTTCATGGTATATTCTTTTACATGTATAAAAATAAGGATTTTTATTTTGTTCTGATGGAACATTTGATCTGGTTGAACTGATTTTGGTAAAATTATTTGTATGTATTGGAGGGGGATCTCTGAAAGGCTTCAGTTCACAATTAAACACGGTATGTAGCGCTGTTGCCAAGATCTAGAAATCATCTGAATAATGACAGGTGAATCTCTAGTATATATATGTAAGAAACTTATTAAATTTATATTCTCAAAAGAATTTAAATAAAATAACACTACTCAGTAACAAACCCTGCTTACTATCAAGAACCCAATTGCATGATAACACCAAAGTATACAAACCAACAGCATCACCAACCATCTCAATGTAACACAGGGTTGCCCTCTCAGCAACACTACCTTCGATCAACAATACCAACTAGATATCGGGTCGGCGCAAAAAATACGGCGAAGTAAATAACAGCGCACTGGAGACGTGAGTTCTTATTTCGTTTTGGTTGACTTGAAACACAGCCAATGTAAAGACGTTTCACAATGTATATTTAAAAGTTGCAAGAATAATGTTCGAAAAAGCAATTTAACAGCCGGAGTGTCTTACTTTCGGTAAGTACATGTAGAATAAGTTATATTTTAAGCTCTAAACTAACAACTATTATCATATTTGAAACAAAATTACCGATTTTAAAGCACCCCTACAAATGTTTTGCCAAGGTTAGCCAATACACGCGTAAACATTTGTAAAACAGAACGGTAGAGTACATGGAGTAGATTTGTATTGTAATCATTTTTAGTAACTTGTTACCAGAACTTTAAATAATGGTAATTGTTACTTTTGTCTCTGCTTGTGTAATTTCATTAGATACTTAGCTTTATTATTTTTATTTTAGCAATCCGTAAGTTAAAAAATTTATTGACGTAAGGTTACATTATATATGTAAAAAAGAAACGGAACATATCAAAAATAAATAAAAACGAGAATTGTACAATAAAACTTATTTAAAGGAAATTAATTCATGTATACACAGAATGGAAAAATCTTTAATGTTGAATCATTGTAAATATTTTGATTTTTGATTTATTGATTGCACTGAAATTTACTTCTATTATAAATATTTTAAAGATATATATACATACATATATATATGACGGGACCAGCACCATTGCACGTGCGGCGCGGTAGCCGTCGGTGCATTTAGATAGAATTCTTGTAAATAACACGTGTTCCGCACACCTGCACCATTGCACCTGCAGTGGCGCTCGTTTTGCTTGTATAAAACGGACGGCGCGGCCACCGTTAGGATAGTCTTGGCTCTGACGTGGAACGGTACGCTTGTCGTATTCCGTTACTAGTTTATCCTCGACTCATTGGATAGTTAATTCGTGTAAACGAATTATTTATCTGTATGTATGTATGTAATAATTATAACTAAACTTAGATCATATCATAAATTATTTTAGTGTTCACCGCGACTCCATCACATTTGTAGCTAAATTCGAAGAAGCAAACAGAAACGAAACAAAACGACGTAGTTTGCAAAATAATAACGGGAAAAATACTTTGAAAATTACTTAAATTTGTTATAACTTAAGGTTGATTTCACACTAAATGTTATTTAACCTATGTCTTTTCATATCCGAGTGACAGGAGTAATGCATTGAATTGTTCTTTTTGTAAGTAATGATCGTAAGATTTGTGACTTTATTACTAGGTGCCATGGTTGTAATTGGGTTGAACATAAAACTGTTTTAATTTTTTGTCTCAGTTCTTTAGTAAACAAATGTAGCTGTATAAGTATATATTCACGCGGACAGCATTTAGCTATAATTTTGTACGTGACCCGTTATCTAGTTGGTATTGTTGATCGAAGAACACTACCTTCCTTGCTTACACTAGTAGAATACGTAACGAGACTCTTAAAATTACAAACTGATCCCTCTTAGTCGACTGCGAGATACTAGATATTGCTAACACAAGTGGGAGATTACAATTCTACCCTCAATTCTTTTTATTTTCTTTTATTATTTTACTCTCATTATTATCTATATATATATATATATATATATATGCGTGTATGCATAGGTATATGGATGTGGAGGAAGCGAGAGAGGTCTGTCAGGATCGTGCCAAATGGAAGTCCATAGTCTTTGCCTACCCCTCTGGGTGACAGGCGTGAGTGTTTATGTATGTATGTATGTATGTATGTATATAAATGGGTTTTAATTATTAGCGCTGAACCCTTATTCTTTTTTAAAATTAAAATAGTCTAAGTTACTCCTTACGCCAGTGAAAACCCCATCAAAATCGGCCCATTTCGGAGATTAGTCAGAAAAGCTTTAAAACAAATTTAATTTTTTTTGTTATTAGTACCGCATATACTTTCATATGCATTAACAAAAAGTTGTTATTATGATATTACAAACAGATTACCTCAATTTTATTTATTGGTAAGTACGTAAGTACCTATATATATATATATATATATATATATATATATATATATATTATGTGTATTTAATAAGGAATTTTACGATAACCTAGTTGAGTCTTTATAGGATAGGGTGACAAACGAGCACACCTGGTGGTAAGTGGTTGCTAACACCCATAGACATCCACAACTATCCTCAATAAACAATCAAAATTCAGATGCGTTGTTACCCGTGAGGAATAACATGTAATGCCTCTTTTCCAGTAAAAAGGGTCTCCGGTTCTCCACACTCACAATACGAAACACAGCAATGTTAAGCTGCTATTTTACGCTGGTATTCTGTGAGAGCGTGATCTTTCCCCAGTCGAGCCGACCCATTCGTGCTACAACTATACTACTAATATATTTGACAGCTCTGTGGCGCAGTGGCTTAACAATGACTTGCTGCACGGGTGGGGGGGGGGGGGGTTCCAATACCGCACGGTACAATTATTTGTATGGCTTACAAATAATTGTTCCGGGTCTGGATGTTTGTCCTTGTGCAATTTGTGTTTGTAAACTGCCTCCACGATACAGGAGAAAATCCTAGTGTAGGGGTAACTATTTTTTTTAAAAAATATGTAGTTTCAGCATGGCTCTACCACGTAAAAAAATGTTAGTAAATAGTAAATTTTAAATCTAGCTACAACCTTATGCTGTTGAATAAATCTATTTTCAAACAGATCTACCCTCTTTGTAAATTTAAGCCGACAAATTGTGAAAAGTCTACCGACATTTCTACTTATCAATTTTTAAAGACTGTGCAAATAAATGTATGAAGGCTTGAAATGTTAGTATTTTATATTATAACCTACATAATCCCCATTTAAAAAAATTAAATAACAACCCGGTAGGATGGTTTAATTTTTAAATATTACCTATTACTTTTACAAAAATTGGGTACCTTCATATTTAAGCCAGTTTATTACTTTGATTTTAGCAATAACGATAATGATTTATGAAATATAAATTTGGGGGAGAGAACCGTTCATAATAAAAACGTTTTTTTTTTTGTATAAACCAACAATAAATATTTTATATATGTATAAAACATATTATTATTTCCATATAATAAAAGAAAACATGAGTGAAATAAAACTTTGCACCGCCGGTTCGCGTAGTGTATATTTTCTTTGCCGCCAGAGACCAGTGCTGTCAAATTCCTGCAAAGGGAGCAACAGCTGACATTCGCCATTTTGACAGATTATACTCTTTAAGGGAATTGGAATGTTATTTTCGAACATAAGTTTCTTTATAGATACTTAACAATATCGAATAATATTTAAGAAAAGATTTAATCCATGTAGACAACATCATCTTCATCTCATGACTTAGGCCTAATCCATTGTGGGAAAGATTTATCTTACTGCTCACGCTTTGCAGGCGAATTGACGCAAGCATAACTGTTCGAGACACTCACAGCACCGATTGTAGTACATCACTATTTACATGGTACAAACCTATTGTAACCTTTTATATAGCTGTCAATTCGAGATTTCTCTCTCTTCTATTAGCGAGCCGTGTGCAGTACAGACGCAGTTATACATAATTTGTACAGTTTTAAATTATACAATAAAACAATTAAATTAGTTATTCACCACTAATACAAAACCCCAACATTGGTGCAAGAAACCCGGGACTAAGAAAATCCAAGGGATGACAGCGATATTTCCAGATTGAGATTTGACGACGGTGTGACACCCGGTAACCTCCACGTGAACAAGATGGCTGGCGGTGATAGTTTTAATAATGCCATGGAAAGCAAGGTGAATCAAGACGCGACAATCTTAGCCACGTTATCCAAGCTCCGGCATGTACGTGGAAAATGCAAGCGGACGATGACAATAGTGGAAAACTTCATACAGTGTGCGACCGCTCCGCGTGCTGCGGAACTGTAGGTGCGCCTACGTGCCATTGACAACGCCTACAACAATTTCACCACGCTGCAGGCGGACAAAGCTGCCATCCAGGGCTTCATGGACGACGACGAGGGCTTAGAGGAGCGCTACTTCAACCTCAGCGCTTCTTTATCAACCATGTTTGAGGAGGTGGAGGACGCCAAAGGTGCTGCGCGAGGTTTTCCCTTACGCGCAGAAGATGACGATGCAAAGGCGCCACGCGGCTCCAGATGCGGGACCACGTTGCCGCCCATAGACATCACAGGCTTCAGCGGAGACATCGGTCAGTATCGTCCCTTTATAGATTTATTCAGTGCAGTAATAGGTAGTTATAGGAATCTTTTAAATGTACAGCGTTTATTATACTTAAGGAAGTATTTAAAATGGGAGGCACTAGCTCTCATAAATAGTTTACCACTTATTAATGAGTCATACACGCATGCGCTTGAGCTGCTTAACAAGCGCTAAGAAAATAAGGTATTGATAGTGAATAATCATATCAACACCTTACTAGATTTGCCTGTAATCAAAGGCTCTGCTCAGCAGTTACGCAGCTTAGTCTCACAAGACAGACAGCAAGTCACCGCGCTCTAAAATTTAAGACAAGCCATGCAGTGGGACACCATACTAGTATGCATTTTTACTAAAAAATTAGACACTTTGACCTCCAGGATTTACCATTCAGAACGCAATTTAGTATCCATGCTTACTTTAAAGGAGTTGCTTAATTTTTTAGAAAAGAGAGCCATCGCTCTAGAAGCTAGCCCCTTCACCACTGAAAGGGCAAGCAAGTCTTTTCATTTAAATGTTACCAAATGTACAGAACATTTTCATAGGAACAGAAAAAACAACAATTGTAGTCTTTGCAGTCAAGACCACAAATTATTCAAATGCTCTAAGTTCCAATTTCTTACTATGGCAGACAGGCTGAAGCATGTAAGTGAAAAGAAGCTATGTGCTATTTGCCTAAATAGTCACCAGAACAAAAAATGTAGGTACAGCTTCTTCTGTTCTATTTGCAAAAGCAAGTCACACAACACCTTTCTGCATGAGGCGCATATAGGGGACCAAGCACTTATGTCTGGCTCCACTGTGTCCATGCACAACATCAATTCGAAGGACAGTGAGTATGAAGTGCTACTGCCCACAGTTAAGGTGAGGATTAGAGACAAAAATAGTCGCAGTGTCATTGTTAGAGCCATGTTAGATTCCGGCAGCCAAACGTCATTTTGTACACAATCATTAGTTGACATGTTAGGTACACCTACATACAACAATTCAAAAAAATTGTTACTATGTGGAATAATTCAAACAAGTTTCAGAAAGGAGTAGATTTGTGTTTGGAGTCTCTCACAGAAAACTTCAATATCAATGTTTCATGTTCAGTTGTTAAACAAATCACCACTTTGCTACCGCAAAACAAAATTAAACCATAGACATGTCCATACTACTTGCTGCCAACGTGTTCTTCAAGATTATTCAAGATGGTAAGATTGAAGGGGGCCCACTGGATCCAGTGCTGATCAATACGAGACTAGGCTACGTTGTGTCAGTTGATTTCAATCCAGTTACTTTAGTACACACTTCCAAAACCAATTCCATGTCCATGTCCAATATGTGCATTGACGAGCAAGTCAAACAATTCTAGGAGACCGACCAGGTTCCTCAGATATACAATGAATCTTTGCGAGAGCATGAGATCAGTGAGGAGGCATTTAATAATACAGTCAATTTGTGCAATAATACAATTTCATTAATACAATTTCCCCCACCTGTTCGCTTGAAACAGGAACTTATTGACTTGTTATAACTGGGTTGCTTTGAGCTTCATAAGTGGTGTTCCAATAAGCACAGTGTCATTGGTGACATTCCAGAAGACAAAAGGCACTTTGAAGATTAATAAGGATTCATTAACCACCAAGACACAAGGCATTACATACGAAGTTCAGTCCGACAAGTACAAAATAACAGCTCCTCCAAATGATACTGGTCTAAAGTCTCCTACAAAGCGTAAGATCCTAAGCTACATCAGCAATTTTTTCAGTCATCATCAGTCCCATCTTTATAAAGGCCAAAATCTTTCTTCAAAAGTTATGGAAAGGTAATTTGGGCTGGGATACACCTCTCCCAGCACATTTAAACGATTTGTGGATTGACTTTCATAATGTTTTATTAAACATGCCCATTATGTATGTACAGCGCAACCTCCGCCTTTGGAGTAGATGCATGCAGGTTTGGCAACACTTCTGGCAGGTTTGGCATAAACTATATCAATATAAGTATACTAAATTGTATTGTCTAGAACCTAAGTAAACTATCTGCATATGTATTATGCATAATTATATAAATAGCCTCTTAGCAGGTAATGAATTTGTCTATTGTTCACTAGTTCTTTGTATTGTGTACTAGCAAATTTGTACAATCCTCACTTGGATATCTATTAAGATTGGTATGGCGTATAAGCTGGCAATGTAAGTTCGGGAACGGGCGAGTGTGCAGACCGATGAAAATCAAACGCGCTATTACATTTCGCGACAATTTATTTTTAGAATAAATTCGAAAATGCTTTACATTTTATAAGATTATTAACAAATTAAAAGATAAGTAATTACACATTTTTCAGCTACAAGTTAATTTTTAGGAAGGTGACGAGACAAGTGAAGGCTATGCCTTTTTAAAGTTGGCACTATGTAAGGCTAATGACTTTTAGCTCATAGAGCCAATTTATATTTTTAATGGAATGAATGAATAAATAATATTTCTATCACTTCCCCTTATTCATTACAAAAAAAATTACGAAAAAATAATAAGGACATCACAGTTTCAAACAGAAAATAAAATTACATGCAGATACATAACATATCACAGTTTGTAAAAAATGTCTACAGCTTTAACATTTATCCTATTTATAAAATGTTTATGCTTCATGGAACTTAAAGGCTTCGTTAGTATACCTGCCACCATTTCTTGTGTTGGAAAATACTTAACATCAGCAAAACCTGTATTTATTAAGTCTTTTATGTAATGGTATCTTAAATCAATGTTCTTTGTTCGTTTGTGGCAATACTCTTTACATTCTAACAGCTTTTGTGCACTCTGATTATCGTTATACACTACAATAGAAGGTGATTTATCAATTATTTGATTCAGAAAAATTGAAACAAAACGCAAGTCTTTAGACACATCACAAATTGCTAAGTATTTAGCCTCTGTGCTTGATAGAGACACACATTTTTGTTTACGGGCTTCCCAATTTATAGTATTATACCCAAGCTTTATTACAAACCCTGTATATGACTTTCTGTCTACAATATTTTTAGCCCAGTCGGCGTCAGTATATGCAGTTATATTTAAGTAACCAGTCTTATAAAAATATAAGCCATTACTTAAGGTTCCCGCTAAACACCTTAAAACACGTTTAGCCGCAAGCCAATAAGACATATTGAAGCCACAACAGAACTGACTTATCTGGCTACACACAAAAGCTATGTCAGGTCGAGTTTTTTTTTTTTATATGATAAGGTTGACAAACGAGCACACAGTCCACCTGATGGTAAGTGGTTGCTGCGGCCCATAGACTATATCCTCGTCGACTAAATCATAGAATTTATCCTCGTTTGCGAATCAAAATGCAGATGAGTTGTCACCCGTCAGGACTAAGATGGAATGCCTCATTTCCAGTAAAAAGGGCCACCGGCCACCTGCACTCACCGAGCGAAACGCAGAGGTAAACCTCTACTTCACGCTGGTATTCTGTGAGGTCGTGGTACCGAACCGGTTCGAGCCAGCCCATCGGTGTGACAGTGAAAGCTGCCGCGTGGCTCTACCACTAATATATCGAATACATACAGCGAGGTACATTAGACTTCCAATTAACTCCCTATATGGGTATACATTTTCATCTAAATTATCACCATTTGGTTTATCTAATTTATTGTTAAGCATCATAGGAGTTAAGACTGGATTACATTTTTCAGATTCCAAAACGCAACATAAGTTTCTCTATATAACCTTTTTGATTCAGAGTTAAAATACCAATAACAGTGGTAGAGCCACGCGGCAGCTTTTGCTGTCGCACGGATGGGCC
This sequence comes from Parnassius glacialis, assembly GCA_033319125.1. Taxonomy (NCBI): domain Eukaryota; kingdom Metazoa; phylum Arthropoda; class Insecta; order Lepidoptera; family Papilionidae; genus Parnassius; species Parnassius glacialis. The sequence continues at coordinate 7,665,306 of JAVANC010000007.1, read as the reverse complement.
GGCTCGAACTGGGGTGGTACCACGACCTCACAGAATACCAGCGTGAAGTAGAAGTTTACCTCTGCGTTTCGCTTGGTGAGTGCAGGTGGCCGGAGGCCCTTTTTACTGGAAATGAGGCATTCCATCTTATTCCTAACGAGTGACAGCGCATCTGCATTTTGATTCGCAAACAAGGATAGATGTAGATGTTTATGGGCCTCAGTAAACACTTACCATCAGGTGGACTTTGTGCTCGTTTGTTACCCTTATCCTATACACACACCTGATCGTATGGTAGTATTAATATCATTCTGATTAGATTCACTATTATCATTATCATTTAAGCTAATATCACAGTTAATTGCATCATTATTTAAATTAGAATTCTGACTAGATACATCAACAAAGTGATTAGCAATGTTTTTATTTTTACAATAAACACAAGGATTATCATCCGTGTCCTTCAAAAACTTGTGCTCGAGAAATGTCACATTCCTAGCATTAAAAATTTGCCTTGGATTTTGTAGATCTGTCAACCTATAGCCTTTAGTTGAATCACTGTAGCCAACAAAAATATATCTCTTAGATTTAGTGTCTAATTTAGAACGTTTCTGCTCAGGGATTAATGAGTATGCAATGTAGCCAAAAACTCTAAGGTGACTATGGTCTATATCTGAACCAGTAAACACTTGTTCAGGCATCAGTCTAACAATGGCAACTGTATGCCTTCTATTCTTTAAATAAAGGGCCGTCATGACCGCTTCTCTGCAATATTCCCGGCTAAGACCAAATTCCTGCAGCATGCATCTTGCTTTCTCTAAGAAAGTCCTATTTAGCCTCTCAGATACTCCGTTCTGCTGAGGGCAATACGGAACGGTTATTTGATGAATAATTCCTTGAGACTTAAGAAAACATTTGAAACGATCATTACAATATTCACCGCCTCCATCAGTTCGTAGACATTTTATGTTAGCCCCGGAGTAGGCGGTGTTTCACCCCCGTGCCTCTGAAAGCACGTAAAGCCGTTGTTCCTGCACCTGATCTCTTTCCGGATGTGTCGGTTTAACGTCCCATCGGGCTATGAGAGTGAGGGAATAGAGAGTGCACCTGTGCTTGCGCATACACTTGGGCACTATAATCCTGTCCTGCGCCGATGGCTAGTCTCCGTTGAGACTGGCCGCCGTGGCTGAAATTCGGTCTTGATTATTATGTTAGCCCCAGCCTGTTTCTCAACAAGTTTTATAAAATTTATAAAAGGGGACATTACCTGATTTTTTTCTTGTAGAAGATACACCCAACTTTTCCTACTGTAGTCATCTGTCAAGGTCAGCATGTACTTCGCACCGCCCCAACTTTCAACCGGCATCGGTCAACAGATGTCGAAGTGAATGAGCTCGACTAGTGGCCCGTTTGGCTTCATCAGAGGGATAAGCTTTTGAGACTTGCTTGCCCTTCAAACAAGCCACGCACCCAGAGAGCTCGTGTTATTCATCCTGAAACATAAGAGCTTTCTTTTGTCGCAACGTGCACGTACCTCCATAACTCGTGTCCCAGCCGCTTATGCCAGAGCTCTGCTGACACTAACATTGCACTCTGCTTCTCTTGAACTCTATTCTTCAGGAGACCTGAAGAGGACCCAATTGGCTGTGAAGTATTACCTCCAGGTGTGATGCTATCCAGCTTATAAACACCACTGATATCAGCTGCATGACCATATACCTTACCTGTGACCTTACAGTCCCATCTTTATAAAAGTGACAACCATTCTTGTCAAAAACAAGTACTAACCAGATTTAATTAGCCTACTAACGGCAAGTAAATTAGTAGCTAATTTAGGAACGAGCATAGCTTCTATTTCTATATTAAAACAAGGAATATTAAATTTACCTGATCCCTCACTATCCAGATACGTATTATTAGCATTACAAACATGACTTTTCTTATTATTAAAATTTTGAAACATATTCTTATTTTTTATCATATGACTGCTACACCCACTGTCAACTATGAAGTCGATCTGTAACACTGAATAGGCACAAAAAACAGTCGCAATTGTAGCTTTCTCAGTCTTCTCCTTCTCAGCCTTCTCTTTCTTCTGCTTCCTGAGCTTAAAGAATCTGTTACGAACATGTCTACAGAAACTGCAAATTACTTTCTTTTTGGCAAAATAGGCATTATCTGTTGAAGATGTATGTTCATTGCCATTCTTCCGCATTTATTCTTGCAGTAAGCGTGTTCTAACAAGCTCGCTCGAAAGAGATATAGTACTAATACGTGCAGTTTCCAAATTGCTGACGAAAACATCGTATTCGCTTGGAAGACCAGATAGTAAAATCTCCGCTACCTCGTCGTCTTCGATGCTCCGTCCTATATCCGCTAACTGTGACACTAGGGTCATAACAGCATTGATGTATTCTTGCATGTTAGAATAATTTTTGTATTCTATATGGTGAATTTGCCGGAGTAAGGGTACTCGCCTGTATAGTCCACGATCCTCAAATACCTTGGCTAAGTTCTTCCAAGCCTCACTAGCAGTTTTGGCGTCGCGAACATACTGGTACAAGGCAGGCTCTACACTAAGACAAACCCTTGCTAATGCTCTCTGGTCACGTTGAGTGTCTGTAGTAGTTGCTGGTTAACCCGTTGATTTCACACAGCTCCAAATATTTTCTAAAGTTAATAGCATTCGCATCGAGAATTTCCAAGACACGTAGTTTGATGAACCACGTAATTTCTCAATTGATATAGGCCCGGCGCCGTTGCCCGGTTGAGGGGCCGGCTGCTCAGCACCAGATGACGATCGGCATTTTGTCAATAGCGTGATTTTTCGCACACTCTCTTCCTCTGCCCTTTGTTCCGATTGTAATCTTCTTGAATAATGTATTCTATATTATATACGAGTACTCACTGGGCACATAACCTATTAAGATTGGTATGGCGTATAAGCTGGCAATGGAAGCTCGGGAACAGGCGAGTGTGCAGACCGATGAAAATAAAACGCGCTATGACATTTTGCGACATTTTATTTTTAGAATAAATGCGAAAATGCTTTAAATTTTATAAGATTATTAACAAATTAAAAGATTAGAAATTACACATTTTTCAGCTTCAAGTTAATTGTTAGGAAGGTGACGAGACAAGTGAAGGCTATGCCTTTTTAAACTTGACACTATGTAAGGCTAATGTCTTTTAGCTCATAGAGCCAATTAATATTTTTAATGGAATGAATACATTAAATAAATAATACTTCTATCAATATCTACCATAATTTCATTTGTTCATTTCTAATAATTTAATCCAGCTCTCCCACACTTGGACGCTTTTTCAGGCATATTAATATTTCTAGGTCGCCTAAACCTAGCATCTAGATGTTTAGAACTTGTTATAATGTCCAGAATTTTTAGATGATAAAAATTCAACTTGCTAATTGACATTAATTATAATAATACCCCAAATGTCAAAATCAATTCATGAGTATATTATATCAATTATAATAACCATATTAAAAATTCAATGTGTGTATGTTTAAATAACATAATAAATGTTAATATTAAATAATCATCAATATTGTTTAAAAGATGTTTAGAACTTGTTATAAAGTCCAGAATTTTTAGATGATAAAAATTCAACTTGCTTATTTACACCAATATAATAAATACATACATATAAAAAATACATAAACACTCACGCCTGTCACCCAGAGGGGTAGGCAGAGACTATGGACTTCCATTTGGCACGATCCTGACAGACCTCTCTCGCTTCCTCCACATCCATATACCTACGCATACACGCTCGTCGGTTAAAGGTACTCTTGATTTGGCCCATTTTCAATATATCGCCAATTTGGTCGATAAACTTTCAATATAATAAATGTTAATATTAAAAAATTATCAATATTTAATATAAATTCCAATTAATATAAATTTCGCTCTCCCACATATATACAGCTATTTCCGTTAAATGTTCAGTGCTCAGGTTTTATTTAATAGCTAGACTTCTAGATATTTCAAAGTACTAAGTAAGCTCACTCAATCTATTAAAAATTCTTTCAAATTTAAAATGTATAGCTACAAATTGTATTACCTTACTTTCATTGCTATAATTTCATCTATAAAATTGTAGTAAATTCATTTAATTTCAAAAACAACTTGCAATGTATTTAAGCTTAAGGATACTTTGTTGTAATAACAGTAATAGTTATTTATAAATAACTTAAAACAATCAAAGCAATAATTTTAAAACAATTGTCTAATGAAATCATGTGTAATATATAATAAAATATAAATGTATATATAAATGTCTCGCGTCTGCCCGCACCTTGTCAAAATGCATAATTTGTAAACAGCTAACAATTAGTCATAAGTTTAGTGATAAGACTGATAAGAATATTTGCTGTGAGTTTTTGGCTAGGCGTGAATATATTTTACTGTGTTCATTCATATTTCCTTTGAATTGTATTCACTTTTTTGCTGGTTTATTGGCCCCCCGCATGATTTTCGAGACACTCACAGCACCGATTGTAGTACATCACTATTTACATGGTACAAACCTATTGTAACCTTGTATATAGCTGTCAATTCGACATTTCTCTCTCTTTTATTAGCGAGCCGTGTGCAGTACAGTCGCAATTATACATAATTTGTACAGTTTTTAAATTATACAATAAAACAATTAAATTAGTTGTTCACCACTAATACAAACCCCAACAGATACTTTATACTTGGATCTAAAGAGGTGGAGGTAATCACTGCATATACTTAATTACCTACTTTCTTAATTAAAACTGGTATACGTACACACATGCGATATAGAGCCGAGGTAGCGGAATAGATTGACACTCGCTCTATTTAATAGTACCTACACGAGAAATTGAGTTCGATCCTCAGCTGTATCAATGAAATTTAAAATTGCAATATTAAGTGCTCACTTACAGCATGCTCCATAAAAAAACTTCGTAAAGAATTTTGAACGGGTAAATTTCACTCAAGACGCATTGAAGTAGCAAGGCGTACACTTCCATGATTTAAAAGTTTCAAAAAAGAGGTCTTCTACCTGTGCCCAAGTGTGGGTCGTGTGCAGACTGTTACATTTAACTCATATACGATATTTAGCAAAAAAATTAGCGAATATAATTGAGGAATAAATAATAACTTCACAAATATATTAATAAAATAAAGCTGTGGCTATTTATTTTGACATTAATTTAAATGCTACGCAATAATAATTTCCATTTCATCCGATTAATACAATATATAAACGTATCTTAAATTTTAAAAGGTGCTCAATATAAATGAGGACATTCATATGTGAAATCAGAAATGTTTATTTGCTTTAAACATGGTAGTACAAAGATCTTAATATAATGATGTCCTCATGTTTGACTTATAACTGTCATGTAAATTTAAAAGTAGTTACATTTTAATCTACTAAGAGTTAAAAATAAGTTACAGACTAAATTTAAACCAATGGTAAACATGAATCATAGACAGAACATTACATTACATTTATAAATTGTATAATATTTTATGTCAAATCATTCAATTCATAAATAAAATAAACACAGAAAAGCTACAAACACAATTAAAATTCAAAAATCTCTTGGTCATCTAAGTATTCCTGGACTGAATAAAAGTACCTAGTCAAAAGCCAGGAATGTAACTTTCTTTTAAACAATGGTAATGGCAGAGCCTTGAAACTTGGATGAAGCTTGTTATAAATTTTGATAGCCGTACAATAACAGCTTCGTCTGTATAGTTGAAGTCTTATTCTAGGTTGCATGATCCTTTCTCGATGTCTGGTAAGTTTATATTTTTGTATTCCCCTCTAGTAACAAAATAATGAGTGTTGTCGTAAAAAAAAACATTTGTTTTATATACAGACACGGTAGCGCTAGAATTCCAAGATTTTGGAAAAGGGGTTTACAGCTTTCAAGAAAATGTACTATGCATGCATTACATCCACTGAACTTCCCCACAATATAGTGCCGTAACTTTATAGTGATGACACATAGCCATGGTAGGCCGATAGACTAGTTTCAATGGATGATATATTACTGAGTCGTCGTAGCGCTTATACAAATTTATTTATTCTCATACATAGATTGCTTATATGTGCTTTCCAGTCACAGTGTTTATCTAAAATAAATCCAAGAAATTTAACTTCATTAACAATTTCAATGGTATTACCGCAGTAATCGACTAGCGCACCCATTGACCTTGCTCTGTGAGTAGTAAAGTGGATGGTCTTTGTTTTTGTATGATTATTTTCAGATTGTTTGAATGTAGCCATATGATTAGGTTGTGATATTGGATTTTTCTATTTCATCACATCTTATTACCACTATGGTGTCGTCTGCGAACATGAAACATTTATGTTGAGTTGCATTTGGTAAGTCGTTAATAAATATCAAAAACAACAGAGGCCCCAAGATACTGCCCTGTGGAACTCCCCATGGGTTAACGCGATATTTTGACCAGAAGGTACACTGTTTTGATTCAACGATTGTTGCTATCTCAATACATTGCTGTCTATTATACAGATAACTTTCTAACCAGTCATAAGCGTTACCTCTAATACCGTATCTATATAGTTTATCCAGTAATCTTTTATGTGGAACAAAATTAAAAGCTATGGCCATGTCTAAAAATAAAGCAATAAGTGGTATTTTTTTATTAATACATTCTGTGACATAATGTAACAGATTGTAGCAGGCCAACGTAGTAGCCTTTGCGAAAACCGTACTGTTCTTCTTTCAGTATATTATTTGAGTTAATAAAGCTATTAATGCGCTTGAAGATGACTTTTTCATAGATTTTAGATAGTTTTGGAATAATAGTCATCGGTCTATAGTTATTCATATCACATTTATCGCCCTTCTTGTATATTTGCTTGACAATACATAACTTAAGGGTATTTGGGAACGATCCCTGTTCCATTGACAAATTAATTACATGGGCAAGAGGTCGGCTTAAATCACTCGCACATGCCTTTAGTACACGTGTGTTTATGCCATCATGTGGACATGTCTTTGTATTCTAGCTTACACAATTTTTTTATATTAAACTTAAATCACTATTAATACAGAATTTCTTTTTGTTATTTTTTTTTATAGGATAAGGGTGACAAACGAGCACACAGTCCACCTGATGGTAAGTGGTTGCTGCGGCCCATAGACATCTACATCTATCCTCGTTTGCGAATCAAAATGCAGATGCGTTGTCACCCGTGAGGACTAAGTTGGAATGCCTCATTTCCAGTAAAAAGGGCCTCCAGCCACCTGCACTCACCAAGCGAAACGCAGAGGTAAACCTCTACTTCACGCTGGTATTCTGTGAGGTCGTGGTACCACCCCGGTTCGAGCCGGCCCATCCGTGCGACAGCAAAAGCTACCGCGTGGCTCTACCACTGTTAAATACTGTTATGATATAACTAAAAAAACATTAAGCTAAAAAGTCATAAATGTTGATGTATGGTTAATAAAACAAATAAATATTAATTTAAACTAAAACTAAATATTATATTTAGTTTTAATTTACATTTATACGTGGTAGAGCCCTGCTGCAGCTTTATTAATAGTATAGTTGTAGCACGAATCGGTTGGCTCGACCGGGGAAGGGCCACGCTCTCACAGAATACCAACGTAAAATAGCAGCTTAATGCTGCTGTGTTTCGTATGGTGAGTGTAGAAAACAGGAGACCCTTTTTCCTAATCCTCACGGCTGACAACGCGTCTGCTTTTTATTTCGCAAACGAAGATAGATGTCTATGGGCCACAGCAACGGCTAACCATCAGGTGGACTTGGTGCTCGTTTGTCACCCTGATTGTATTAAAAAAATATTTTAAAATGTATACTACTAACTTTAATAAATATAACATAAGAACGGCTAGATAATTAATATATTTTATTTATTTATTTATGGAATATTCTTTATTGCACACCATACATAAATTACAGAATATATACAACGCGTCCCAAAATTCAACAATAAGATAACACCGGAGGATAGACCTGCCCCGGACTAATCGGGGAAAAAAAGAAAAAAATATATATCCCAATTATATTTAAGTTATATAAAAAAAATGAAATTCTTCAGAAATTGAGACTGTTTATGAGATTTTTTACTACCATGACCACAATTTTTTAAATATTTTTTCTTTTTTTTTATAGGCAACCTGAATAGTACTGCTATCTACTACAATTCTTTAAAACTCCAGAATAACTCTTGTTTTATCACGAAAATTCATGAAACTTATTTTATTCCCTAAATTTTTTGAAGACTTTTACTTTTAACCAAATTTAACTTATCGTGGTGTAAAAAAAAAAGTAAGAACACTAGCATGGCAAGTTTTTTTTAAAAATTGACGCAACTAACCAACATTCCAAAATGGTATAATACTCTAGGAAAACAAGTAATAAATAAATATGGGCCTATTATTTCTAAACAGGGGCCAAATGACGGTCGGGTGTAATAAAAGTATTAGTTCTTGAAAAATGTTTAATATTTCAAAACAAATGGTACAAACAGTTTCTCGTGTAATTAATAAGTTATTAACATTATAGCAAATGTTCGAACTGTTTGCCACCAGCATTAATACATGCACGACATCGCCTTAAAAATGATCGTTTTATTTGTCTTCCATATCTACTGCTATTAATCTAATCAGCAGCCTGAGTGATATTTCGACGAAGCTCGTCCAATGTCACAATGGGTTTTGAGTAGACTCTGTTTTTAAGACAACCCCAATAGAAGAAGTCCAGGGGGTTCAAATCGGGTGAACGGGGTTCATTGCTTTTGTTGTTTATTGAGCAGTATTTTTCCCTTTTAAATTTTTTGTATAATTCATCATTAATTATTCTTCGATTCAGTGACTATTATATTGTATATGTGAATAGAAAATGAAATGCGATTATATTACTATTTACTGGGTCGTCAGAAGATCCGTGAATATTCGTTTTAACATGATTACAAATGACTGAAGCAATTAATCAACTAAGCTATCTTACTATCACCAATTTTAACTTTAACCGACTTAAAAGGCAATTTAAAAAAATATGATAGACTAAATAAAACTATATCAAAAGTAGTAGGTACAGTGGTTTTACGACAATAATTTGCTTTTGAACGGTAATAAAACGAAATTTATAAAATTTACAACACCAAATATTAAACATGTGAAAACCAGTGCGCTTTTAAATAAAAACGACCTGAGTCTTGCCGAACCCACTGTTTTTCTCGGAATTACAGTTGACGTGATGTCATAGTATATCTAAACTAGCTAGCAAAGTTAGTTCTGCAGCATATACTGTATAAAGATTAGAGGCCTTACATGTGTTGAAACAGCTAGATTGGTTAATTTTTGTTATTTTTATAGCGTAATGTAATATGATATCTTGGTAGGGGATAATGCGACTGACATTGAAACTATCTTCGTTTTGCAGAAGAGAGCTATACGAGTAATTTGTAACCTAGGTTCGAAGGAATCCCTTAGAGAAAAAAATTAAAGAAATAAATGTATTAACTTTGGACTCCCAATATATTTACTAAAATTTAATGAATGTACTCAAAACAAAAATAGTTTTATAAAAAAGTGACAAACATTCTGTAAATACTATGAACAACTACAAGTTAATTACTTATACTAGGTATTCGACTCCAAGGAGACAGTAATTCCTTAATGGGGTAATGTATACGCTTTAACAACAAAATACCAGAAAGTTTCCTTATCTATCAAAAAGTTTAAATATTTTATTAACAACCAATGAGAATGAGATGATCGCTATTATGCTGTTTCTAATATCTTCATATTAATTGTATAAAATAATATTTTGCAAATTGCGTACCTTATACTCAGAACCACCAACGGTATTGGCTGAAGGTCATACAGGTTTACGCACCAACCTCGGCACACCCCAATGAAGAGGTGGAGAAAATATATGAGGATGTCTCTAGAGCCATGCATTCCTCCAAAACCCAATATACGGTGTTAATGGGAGACTTCAATGCAAAACTAGGCACAAGAGAGAACGGTGAGCTGAAAGTAGGGAAATTTGGAATAGGGCAACGGAACCCAAGGGGCCAGCAGCTGGCCGACTTCATGGAGTAAGAGGGACTCTTTATGATGAACTCTTTCTTCAAGAAGCGGCCCCACAGGAAGTGGACCTGGTCGAGCCCCGACGGTTCAACAAAAAATGAGATTGACTTCATTATGACGACCAGACGACAACTGTTCAGTGATGTCTCAGTGATCGCGAGGGTGAAAACCGGCAGCGATCACCGAATGGTTAGAGACACACTGAACCTAAATGTTAAGTTGGAGAGGTCCCGTCTGATGAAGTCAACGCACCGTCCTCCTCGTGCTCTAATCCAAAAACCAGAAACCTTTCAGCTCGAGTTACAAAACCGTTTTCAGTGCCTAGAAGACTGCAATGAAGTGGACGATATGAATGACAAGCTCGTGGAAACTGTCCATGCGGTCGGAGCTAAGTTTTGCAAGACCCGCCGCAGAAGAACACAAAAACTCTCCAATCACACTCTTAATCTCATGGCTGTTAGACGGGAGATGAGGCTACATTCTTCAACAGATTTTACAGCATACAGGCAACTGGACAGACAGATCTTCAAATGCATGCGGCGGGACTTACGCAACTTCAATACAGCTCGTATTGAAGAAGCGATCGAGCGGAACCAAGGCTCCAAAGTCTTTGCCAGAGATCTGTCTGCCAGAAAGAGCCAACTGTCAAAGCTGAAGACCGAATGTGGCAGCATCGTTTCCGGGGCACCTGGGATTTTGAGTGAGATTTAGAGGTTCTATGGGCAGCTGTACACGTCATCGTTGGAGCCACACGGAAGTGTGAGTAACGGTCCAAGAGCGAGTTTTATCCGACACTATTCCGAAGATATCCCGGACGTCAGTCTGAGCGAGATTAGAATGGCTCTTCAGCACCTTAAAAACGGCAAGGCCCCAGGCGAGGATGGAATTACAGCGGAGCTTCTGAAAGCGGGCGGAAGACCGGTACTTGAAGTCCTTCAGAAGCTATTTTTTTCCGTCCTCCATGGTGGCATTACCCGGAGGCGTGGAGCAGAAGTGCGGTGGTCTTGTTCTTTAAGAAAGGTGACAACGCTCTCTTGAAGAACTTCAGACCGATTTCCCTTCTCAGCCGCGTCTACGTGCTGTTTTTGAGAGTCATTACGAATCGTCTCGCGCGCAGACTTGACGACTTCCAGCCTCCCGAACAAGCCGAATTCCGAAAGGGCTATAGCACCATAGACCACATACATACCCTACGGCAAATTGTACAGAAGTCCAAAGAGTACAATTTGCCATTATGTCTGGCGTATGTAGACTATGAGAAAGCCCTTGATTCCTTAGAAATTCGGGCGGTGCTGCAGTCCCATTAGCGGTGCCAAGTTGACTGTCAGTATATCGAAGTGCTGAAGTGTTTGTACAGTAGAGCTACGATGGCTATCCGAGTACAGAACTAGAGTACGAAACCTATCCAATTGCAGAGAGGTGTAAGACAGGGTGATGTTATATCCCCGAAACTCTTCACCGCTGTATTGGAAGATGTTTTCAAGCTTCTGGACTGGAAAGGATACGGTATTAACATCAATGGCGAGTACATCACTCACCTTAGATTTGCCGACGATATAGTCCTTATGGTAGAATCGCTGGAGGACCTAAGCACTATGCTCAATGACCTCAATAGTGTCTCCCAACGGATAGGTCTTAAGATGAACATGGACAAAACAAAGATTATGTTTAATGTCCATGTCACCTATGCCGGTAGTTGTTGGGAGCACTAAGCTCGAAGTTGTTGACGAGTATGTTTACCTGGAACAAATAGTCCGACTAGGTAAGTCCAACTTCGACCGAGAGGTCAATCGACGGATTCAACTCGGCTGGGCAGCGTTTGGGAAGCTACGACACATCTTCTCGTCAGACATACCTCAAAACCTTAAAACGAAATTGTACAACCAGTGCGTGTTGCCAGTGATGACTTACGGAACTGAGACGTGGTCCTTCACTGCTGGCCGTATGAGGAAGCTCAAGGTCGCTCAGCGAGCTATGGAAAGGGCTATGCTCGGGGTTTCTCTGCGTGATAAACTTAGGAATAAGGATATCCGCAGTAGAACCAGAGTAACCGACATAGCCCAACGGATTAGTAAGCTGAAGTGGCAGTGGGCCGGCCATATAGCTCGAAAAACCGACAACCGATGGGGGAGAAAGCTTCTCGAGTGGCAGCCTCGTACCGGTAGGCGAAGTGTAGGGCGTCCCCCACGAGATAGAGTGACGACCTGGTAAGACATGCAGGAAGTCGATGGATGCAGGTGGCTCAGGACCGTGCTTTGTGGCATTCTTTGGGGGAGGCCTATGTTCAGCAGTGGACTTGTGAAGGGCTGTATTGATGACGATGATGATTGCAAATTGATTTTATTTTAAAAAGTCCCGCTAGTGCTGGTGCTTGATCTTGCCAGGACAGAAGTTTTTCCGAACCACTGGAAAAAGTAAAAATTTATTTTAATAAGAATTCTTGTAATCTAGGTGTATTGAATAAAAATGGTTCTATTATATTCTATTCTAATCAAACGCTTCAATTCTTACTATATAGGGTTATTTTACAATAACCGGCCAAATTTGCAGAGAATGTTCAGAATAAGTAATATAGGCAAATGGTGAAGAAAAATTAATATACAATTATGATTTAGAAACTATTTTTCTTTTACAGAATAGAGCCATTAGAGCTATTTACAACCTAAAACCGAGAGAGTTTCTTAGAGATAAATTTAAATAAATAAATATGTTAAGTTTGTCCTCAGTATATTTACGAAAATTTAATGTATGTTTACAAAAACAAAGGTAGTTTTAGTAAAAATGTGATATACATTCTGTAAACACTAGGAACAAACACGAGCTAGTGATACCAGTTTCTCGACTCCACAGAGTCAGTAATTCATTCTTGGGGGCAATGTATACGCTATTACAACAAGTTCCCGAAAAGTGTACAGGCTCTCTCTTTTACCAAGTTTAAATGTTCTGTTAAGTTGAAACTGTATAAAAAGTATTATTATAGTATAAATGAGTACATGGTTGATAAAAAGTCCTGGGAATGAGGTGGTCGCTTCCAAGCTGTTTCTAAAATAAATTTTGTACTTATATAGTTTGTAAAACCGTTAATGTAAAATTTGTTTTCAAAAAAAAGTCCCGCTGGGTTTCTTGCTGGTTCTTTCCAAAAATTACTTTCAATAAGAATTACACATGTGATCTATATTGAATAAAAAAATATTCTATTTTATTCTATTGTAATAAAATATCAATCATTCTGTCCCTTTAATCTTTTAAATTCAAAATGCGTGGTAATGTATTATTTTAATTGTTTTTACTGCGCATCCACACATCCATAATGGTCAATCGGTAGGCAAAAACGTTGTTGCCCATAAACCACTATAATTTGGCCATCATTTTAAATAAAAGTAGAAGCCTTATTTACTCGTATATTCAAAAACTTCATAACGGTATATCATTATTTTTATATTTAAACTGAAGTTTTAAATTTGGCTACTCTTTGAAAATTACGCTTTGAAAAATATCCCCTTTGTACTTATTAAAACCGATGTTTGCTTCCGAAACGTTCCACTTTATAATATTTTAATTTTACCTTTGTTTATAAACTCAAATTTCTAATAAAATACACAGATAACTTTTTATTACTTTCTAATTACTTAGCACTCGCAGATATCATGAATCAAATTTTGGTCATAAAGTTTCCGTACCTGTCTCCAGAAGAAAATGTCAGCACTTCACATGTCTGGATTGTATACAAGAGATTACTGAGTGCGAAGTGTGGATGGGCGTTTATTTTAACTAAATGACAGTTTTAATTCTCAAACTGGTTTAACTGATGCTGATTTAACCCGGCGTCAATAACGTGAAAATAATTACGCAAACGATGAGAACGAGGTTATAATCCAAACGAAAACTCTCATAAATATCTCTAAATTAAATGTATATATATATATATATATATATATATATATATATATATATATATATATATTATAATGTATTCCTTTTTAAGAGCGCGCTACCACTACGTTCAATTTAATTATTTTAATTATATTAGGTGCAACCCTAAAAACTTTTGAAAATACGTCAGTTCGAAAATCTTCCAGTTACCCAAGATAGCTAACACTGGAAGGCAAGAGAGATGGCAAGTATTTGCTCAGCTTTTAAATATTTTTAAAGTGTTTTTTTTACACCATCATCAAGTAGTCACTCATCTCATCATATTTTTTGAGTACTCAAGTACGGTTATTATCCCGCATACATCACGTATTACTCGAGAAGTAGTTGTTTTGGTTTCATATGCCGATAGCTTGTCATTGCCTACTTCAGAATGTAACGAATTTCCTCGTAAGATTCACTCATTTTGGCGGACAGAAAAACAATTGATAAATGACGGGAAAGTGTTTTTAAATTTTTGAGGTATGCAGCTTTCTTTTTGTTTTATATTTGCAAGTACGCGTATATATATTTTTTTTTGTAAAATAAAAAGTTCGTTTGATTCTATACTGTTGCCTCACAGTGTGACGCAGTAGTTTAGCTACGCTTGAACATAGGCGTGATAAGCTGTCACTGCCGTTTTTAAATTTGTAGATTTTTTTAATTCTCTTGAAGCATATATAAATTGTGATCATTTAACTTAGTTTTTTGAATATGTGATTTAAAATTAACATTCGAATCTATACATTCTAATTTTGTTTGATTATATGTATAATTTATGTCTAGTTCAAGTTTTTGTCGTGGTCTGAATTGTATTAATTTAGTTTTTTTTAGTATTAATTTAGATTCTTTCATTAAGTTTGATATAAGGGAACACAACGGAAAAATCGTCGGCAAACATCACACAAAGCTCATCAATAATCTTGGGGAGGTCATTGATGTGTGTATTGAGGACACATCCGAGTACGAACCCCTGAGGGATAGAGTCCCGCACCGGCTGGGCCCTCGACCTGACACATGTTATGGTTTTTGAATCTTGATTTACATTTCTATTTCAACGTCCGGTGAACGATGGCTGAGAAAGGAAGCAAACCACTTACGAGCTACAACACGGATACCAATGTCATAAAATTTATTTAAGAGAATGTCATATTTCATTTTTTCATATATATGCTTTTTTCATGTCAAATGAAATTCCTATTGCGTATTTCTGACCGTTTAATATGTTCAAGACTTTACTAAAATATTTAAATGTGGCCAGGATTGTCGAGCGGTTTTTTTTAAAACCATTTTGGGCGTCGTCAAAAATATTGTACGTTTCACAAAATGGGTAAAATCGTTTGAATATAGTTCTTCCAAAATTTTTGAAATTACGGGTAGGAGTGCAATTGGTCGGTAGTTATTGGGGTCCGTTTTTTGCCTTTTTTATGTATTCGCTTTATAATAGCAATTTTTCGTAGGTCAGGGAATACTTCAGAAAAGGATTGATTTATCATCATCATCATCATTACAGCCCTTCACAAGTCCACTGCTGAACATAGGCCTCCCCCAAAGAATGCCACAAAGCACGGTCCTGAGCCACCTGCATCCATCGACTTCCTGAATGTCTTACCAGGTCGTCACTCCATCTTGAGGGGGGACGCCCTACACTTCGCCTACCGGTACGAGGCTGCCACTCGAGAACCTTTCTTCCCCATCGGTTGTCGGTTCTACGAGCTATATGGCCGGCCCACTGCCACTTCAGCTTATTAATCCGTTAGGCTATGTCGGTTACTCTGGTTCTACTGCGGATATCCTCATTCCTAAGTTTATCACGCAGTGAAACTCCGAGCATAGCCCTCTCCATAGCTCGCTGAGCGACCTTGAGCTTCCTCATACGGCCAGCAGTGAAGGACCACGTCTCAGTTCCGTAAGTCCCAATGATGAAAATTGATTTATAATTAAAGTTAATGATGGAACTATTTATTCGGTACATTGTTTAATAAGAGTGGACGGCAGCTCATCAACACCGAAGCTAGATTTTAATTTTAGTTGTCGCACCAATGAAATTACCTCTCGTTCATCCACTGGGGTTAAGAACATCGAGTGCAGGGAGGGACGCATAACCGGGCGGCCGCGCACTGCCTGCCGCGCCGCTCCCAACTGACGTAACGCGAACAGCTCGTTAAAAACATTAGAAACCTCATGCGGGTCCGATGTTGGTTTATTGTTGATATGCAATTTAATATTTTAATTATATTTTTTTTACCTTAACATGCTTTGTTTTTTATTAGTTGCTTTATTCATTCTTTTAATTGATTGTAATTGTTTTCATTTCAAATATTTTTCATATTGTTTGTTATAATTTTGTAATAATTTATTTTTCGAATACATAACATGAATTTTTGGTAATCTTTTATGTTTACAAGATTTTTTAATACCGTTGTTTATTATAAAATTTTAATCGTTTATATGGAATACAATATTCTAGTGCATCGTGTAAAATTTTGTTTAGTGAAATGTAATTTTCTTCAACAGTTTTATTATTTGAAATGAACTTTTGCCAGTTTGTATTTTGTAAATATTGTTTGAATTTGTTTATATTATTTTCATTGTAAATTCTTTTACATGTGTAAATAATAAGAATTGAAATCTAGAAATCATCCAAACAATGCCATGTGAATCTCTATATGTAAGAAACAATTCCAATTCTGCTGTTAAAAAATTATTAAATTTATATTCTCAAAAGTATTTAAATAAAATAACACTACTCAGTAGAAAACCCTGCTTACTATCAAGACCCCAATTGCATGATAACACCAAAGTATACAAACCAACGGCATCACCATTCATCTCAATGTAACACAGGGTAGCCCTCTCAGCAGCACTACCTTCCTTACTTACGCTAGTAGAATACCTCAACGTGCATAGTAACGAGACTCTTAGAATTACAAACTGATCCCTCTTAGTCGCGACTGACTATCAAATTACTGTTGCACAATGTAAAAGTTCCATATTAAGGACATATGAAATTAAGGTCAAAGAAACAAAAGCAATAATGTACAAACTCTCTTAAATGCATAAGTATTATAATAGCAGAGTTGGAGCTTAAAGTCCCACATATAAAAGACATGAAAGTAAGGTAAAATAAAGCAAATATGTGGAACATATAATCACGCATCTTTCCCGTAGGGGTAGGCAAAGATCACTTCTTTCCACTTGCTACGATCCCTACATACTTGTTTCGCTTCGTCCACTTTCATTATTCTCTTCATTCTTTCAAGACGTCCCTGATTTGGTCTTGAAATTTCCGCCTAGGTCTACCCCTTCCAACACTTTCATTCACACTCGCCTTATATACTTTTTTCGTCAATGGTTATTAATTAATTTTCTAGACATGGCCAAACCATTTCAGCATACCTTTCTCAATGTTTGTCACTACATCTTCTTTCAGACCAGAACGTTTCCTTATCTCACAATTTCTTATCCTGTCACTCAGTTTACTCCTATGATACTTCTTAACGCTCTTATCTCAACTGCATTTATTCTGCTTTCATGTTTCTTCTGCGATACTCAACTTTCACTTCCGTACATGAGTGTCGGAACCAACACCTACTCATGCACAGCCAAATAAGCCTTGTTAGACACCTTCCAGCTGCTCATAAAGGAGTACAAAGCTCCATTCACCATGTTTCCTGCATTCACTCTTCTTTCGATATCACTCTCACAAATTTCACGTTTACGAGAGATGGAAAGTGTAAGAGATATGATATGTCTTCGAACACCCATAAGAATACTTCTATGATGGCACGTTTTCTCGGCGAGAACTCTTATATTAAGTTATGCATTACGTATTGAAAACAGACCTTAGATAACTATAATTCGCATTTATTAAAAATAAATTCTATCGCTAAGCCTGACTAATAACAGCCTTATTACGTATGAGTCTCTTTACGGTAGGATAAGTTGGCTTCATTCACAATATTTTCAGTCTGATACTTTACAAAATACTAGTGTCCCATTTAAGGCTAAGCTTACACTTCCGCCTATTGAACTTACGACATTTTCGGGTGACATTGGCTCATGGCCTATTCAACTACCGAGATGTGTAAGACAGGTTATGGTTATACCCCCAAAACTCTTCGTCGCTGCATCGAAAGATAGTTTCCAAGCTACTGGACTAAGAATGATTCGATATCAACATCAATGGCAAACTCTCTTTAATTTGCCGATGATATAGCCATTATGGCAGAATCACTGGAGGACTAAAACACTATTATCAATGATCTCAATAGTTTTTCTCAACAAACATTGACTTTGTTTTAGTCTGATTACAGTTAGTGTATATTTTATGATTACGATTCTGATTTTGATTGTACTGTACTATTTAGCAGTACCGTAACGTTACAACCTATTAAAGTCCACTGCTGAACATAGGCCTTACACTTATATTGCTTTACAGGAGGGATATTTGCTATAGTAGCCACGCTTGCCACGTTCATTGCTTTTGTTGTTTATTGAGCAGTATTTTCCCCTTTTAAATTTTTTGTATAATTCATCATTAATTATTTTTCGATTGAGTGACTATTATATTGTATATGTGAATAGGAAATGAAATGCGATTATATTACTATTTACTGGATCGTCAGAAGATCCGTGAATATTCGTTTTAACATGATTGCAAATGACTGAAGCAATTAATCAACTAAGCTATCTTACTATCACCAATATTAACTTTAACCGACTTAAAAGGCAATTAAAAAAATATGATAGACTATTTTTTTATATGATAAGGGTGACAAACGAGCACACAGTCCATCTGATGGTAAGTGATTGCTGCGGCCCACAGACATCTACATCTCTATCCTCTATTATAAATCAAAATGTAGATGCGTTGTCACACGTGAGGACCAAGATGGTATGCCTCATTTCCAGTAAAAAGGCACTTACCAAGCGAAACGCAGAGGTAAACCTCTACTTCACGCTGGTTTTCTGTGAGGTAAAACTATATCAAAAAAAGTAGGTACAGTGATTACAAATGACTGAAGCAATTAATTAACTAAGCTATTTTACTATCACCAATGTTAACTTAAACCGACTTAAAAGGCAATTAAAAAAATATGATAGACTAAATAAAACTATATCAAAAGTAGGAGGTACAGTGGTTTAACGACAATAATTTGCTTTTGAACGGTAATAAAACGGAATTTATTAAATTTACAACACCAAATATTAAACATGTGAAAACCAGTGCGCTTTTAAATGAAAAGGACCTGAGTCTTGCCGAACCCACTGTTTTTCTCGGAATTACAGTTGACGTGACGTCATAGTATATCTAAACTAGCTAGCAAAGTTAGTTCTGCAGCATATTATACTGTATAAAGATTAGAGGCCTTACATATGTTGAAACAGCTAGATTGGTTAATTTTTGTTATTTTTATAGCGTAATGTAATATGATATCTTGGTAGGGGATAATGCGACTGACATGGAAACTATCTTCGTTTTGCAGAAGAGAGCTATACGAGTAATTTGTAACCTAGGTTCGAAGGAATCCCTTAGAGAAAAAAATTAAAGAAATAAATGTATTAACTTTGGACTCCCAATATATTTACTAAAATTTATTGAATGTACTCAAAACAAAAATAGTTTTATAAAAAAGTGACAAACATTCTGTAAATACTATGAACAACTACAAGTTAATTACTTATACTAGGTATTCGACTCCAAGGAGACAGTAATTCCTTAATGGGGTAATGTATACGCTTTAACAACAAAATACCAGAAAGTTTCCTTATCTATCAAAAAGTTTAAATATTTTATTAACAACCAATGAGAATGAGATGATCGCTATTATGCTGTTTCTAATATCTTCATATTAATTGTATAAAATAATATTTTGCAAATTGCGTACCTTATACTCAGAACCACCAACGGTATTGGCTGAAGGTCATACAGGTTTACGCACCAACCTCGGCACACCCCAATGAAGAGGTGAAGAAAATATATGAGGATGTCTCTAGAGCCATGCATTCCTCCAAAACCCAATATACGGTGTTAATGGGAGACTTCAATGCAAAACTAGGCACAAGAGAGAACGGTGAGCTGAAAGTATGGAAATTTGGAATAGGGCAACGGAACCCAAGGGGCCAGCAGCTGGCCGACTTCATGGAGTAAGAGAGACTCTTTATGATGAACTCTTTCTTCAAGAAGCGGCCCCACAGGAAGTGGACCTGGTCGAGCCCCGACGGTTCGACAAAAAATGAGATTGACTTCATTATGACGACCAGACGACAACTGTTCAGTGATGTCTCAGTGATCGCGAGGGTGAAAACCGGCAGCGATCACCGAATGGTTAGAGGCACACTGAACCTAAATGTTAAGTTGGAGAGGTCCCGTCTGATGAAGTCAACGCACCGTCCTCCTCGTGCTCTAATCCAAAAACCAGAAACCAGGGTGGCATTACCCGGATGCGTGGAGCAGAAGTGCGGTGGTCTTGTTCTTCAAGAAAGGTGACAACGCTTTCTTGAAGAACTACAGACCGATTTCCCTTCTCAGCCGCGTCTACGTGCTGTTTTCGAGAGTCATTACGAATCGTCTCGCGCGCAGACTTGACGACTTCCAGCCTCCCGAACAAGCCGGTTTTCGAAAGGGCTTTAGCACCATAGACCACATACATACCCTACGGCAAATTGTACAGAAGTCCAAAGAGTACAATTTGCCACTATGTCTGGCGTATGTGGACTATGAGAAAGCCTTTGATTCCGTTGAAACTTGGGCGGTGCTGCAGTCTCTTCAGCGGTGCCAAGTTGACTGTCGGTATATCGAAGTGCTGAAGTGTTTGTACAGTAGAGCTACGATAGCTATCCGAGTACAGAACCAGAGTACGAAACCTATCCGATTGCAGAGAGGTGTAAGACAGGGTGATGTTATATCCCCGAAACTCTTCACCGCTGCATTGAAAGATGTTTTCAAGCTTCTGGACTGGAAAGGATAGGGTATTAACATCAATGGCGAGTACATCACTCACCTTCGATTTGCCGACGATATAGTCCTTTTGGTAGAATCGCTGGAGGACCTAAGCACTATGGTCAATGACCTCAATAGTGTCTCCCAACGGATAGGTCTTAAGATGAACATGGACAAAACAAAGATTATGTTTAATGTCCTTGTCACACCTATGCCGGTAGTTGTTGGGAGCACTAAGCTCGAAGTTGTTGACGAGTATGTTTACCTACGACTAGGTAAGTCCAACTTCGACCGAGAGGTCAATCGACGGATTCAACTCGGCTGGGCAGCGTTTGGGAAGCTACGACACATCTTCTCGTCAGACATACCTCAAAACCTTAAAACGAAATTGTACAACCAGTGCGTGTTGCCAGTGATGACTTACGGAACTGAGACGTGGTCCTTCACTGCTGGCCGTATGAGGAAGCTCAAGGTCGCTCAGCGAGCTATGGAAAGGGCTATGCTCGGGGTTTCTCTGCGTGATAAACTTAGGAATAAGGATATCCGCAGTAGAACCAGAGTAACCGACATAGCCCAACGGATTAGTAAGCTGAAGTGGCAGTGGGCCGGACATATAGCTCGAAAAACCGACAACCGATGGGGGAGAAAGCTTCTCGAGTGGCAGTCTCCTACCGGTAGGCGAAGTGTAGGGCGTCCCCCACGAGATAGAGTGACGACCTGGTAAGACATGCAGGAAGTCGATGGATGCAGGTGGCTCGGGACCGTGCTTTGTGGCATTCTTTGGGGGAGGCCTATGTTCAGCAGTGGACTTGTGAAGGGCTGTATTGATGACGATGATGATTGCAAATTGATTTTATTTTAAAAAGTCCCGCTAGTGCTGGTGCTTGATCTTGCCAGGACAGAAGTTTTTCCGAACCACTGGAAAAAGTAAAAATTTATTTTAATAAGAATTCTTGTAATCTAGGTGTATTGAATAAAAATGGTTCTATTATATTCTATTCTAATCAAACGCTTCAATTCTTACTATATAGGGTTATTTTACAATAACCGGCCAAATTTGCAGAGAATGTTCAGAATAAGTAATAAAGGCAAATGGTGAAGAAAAATTAATATACAATTATGATTTAGAAACTATTTTTCTTTTACAGAATAGAACCATTAGAGCTATTTACAACCTAAAACCGAGAGAGTTTCTTAGAGATAAATTTAAATAAATAAATACGTTAAGTTTGTACTCAGTATATTTACGAAAATTTAATGTATGTTCACAAAAACAAAGGTAGTTTTAGTAAAAATGTGATATACATTCTGTAAACACTAGGAACAAACACGAGCTAGTGATACCAGTTTCTCGACTCCACAGAGTCAGTAATTCATTCTTGGGGGCAATGTATACGCTATTACAACAAGTTCCCGAAAAGTGTACAGGCTCTCTCTATTACCAAGTTTAAATGTTCTGTTAAGTTGAAACTGTATAAAAAGTATTATTATAGTATAAATGAGTACATGGTTGATAAAAAGTCCTGGGAATGAGGTGGTCGCTTCCAAGCTGTTTCTAAAATAAATTTTGTACTTATATAGTTTGTAAAACCGTTAATGTAAAATTTGTTTTCAAAAAAAAGTCCCGCTGGGTTTCTTGCTGGTTCTTTCCAAAAATTACTTTCAATAAGAATTACACATGTGATCTGTATTGAATAAAAAAATATTCTATTTTATTCTATTGTAATAAAATATCAATCATTCTGTCCCTTTTATCTTTTAAATTCAAAATGCGTGGTAATGTATTATTTTAATTATTTTTACTGCGCATCCACACATCCGTAATGGTCAATCGGTAGGCAAAAACGTTGTTGCCCATAAACCACTATAATTTGGCCATCATTTTAAATAAAAGTAGAAGCCTTATTTACTCGTATATTCAAAAACTTCATAACGGTATATCATTATTTTTATATTTAAACTGAAGTTTTAAATTTGGCTACTCTTTGAAAATTACCCTTTGAAAAATATCCCCTTTGTACTTATTAAAACCGATGTTTGCTTCCGAAACGTTCCACTTTATAATATTTTAATTTTACCTTTGTTTATAAACTCAAATTTCTAATAAAATACATAGATAACTTTTTATTACTTTCTAATTACTTAGCACTCGCAGATATCATGAATCAAATTTTGGTCATAAAGTTTCCGTACCTGTCTCCAGAAGAAAATGTCAGCACTTCACATGTCTGGATTGTATACAAGAGATTACTGAGTGCGAAGTGTGGATGGGCGTTTATTTTAACTAAATGACAGTTTTAATTCTCAAACTGGTTTAACTGATGCTGATTTAACCCGGCGTCAATGACGTGAAAATAATTACGCAAACGATGAGAACGAGGTTATAATCCAAACGAAAACTCTCATAAATATCTCTAAATTAAATGTATATATATATATGTATATATATATATATATATATATATATATATATATATATATATATATATATATATATATATATTATAATGTATTCCTTTTTAAGAGCGCGCTACCACTACGTTCAATTCAATTATTTTAATTATATTAGGTGCAACCCTAAAAACTTTTGAAAATACGTCAGTTCGAAAATCTTCCAGTTACCCAAGATAGCTAACACTGGAAGGCAAGAGAGATGGCAAGTATTTGCTCAGCTTTTAAATATTTTTAAAGTGTTTTTTTTACACCATCATCAAGTAGCGAACTCAGTCTCATCATATTTTTTGAGTACTCAAGTACGGTCATTATCCCGCATACATCACGTATTACTCGAGAAGTAAATGTTTTGGTTTCATATGCCGATAGCTTGTCATGGCCTACTTCAGAATGTAACGAATTTCCTCGTAAATTTCACTCATTTTGGCGGACAGAAAAACTCTTGATAAATGACGGGAAAATGTTTTTAAATTTTTGAGGTTTGCAGCTTTCTTTTTGTTTTATATTTGCAAGTACGCGTATATATTTTTTTTTTGTAAAATAAAAAGTTCGTTTGATTCTATACTGTTGCCCCACAGTGTGACGCAGTAGTTTAGCTACGCTTGAACATAGGCGTGATAAGCTGTCACTGCCGTTTTTAAATTTGTAGATTTTTTTAATTCTCTTGAAGCATTGTGATCTTTTCTTCTTCTTGTGATCATTTTACTTAGTTTTTTGAATATGTGATTTAAAATTAACATTCGAATCTATATTTATACCCAGCAAAGAAAAATTTTGAACACATTCTAATTTTGTTTGATTATATGTATAATTTATGTCTAGTTCAAGTTTTTGTCGTGGTCTGAATTGTATTAATTTAGTTTTTTTTAGTATTAATTTAGATTCTTTCATTAAGTTTGATATAAGGGAACACAACGGAAAAATCGTCGGCAAACATCACACAAAGCTCATCAATAATCTTGGGGAGGTCATTGATGTGTGTATTGAGGACACATCCGAGTACGAACCCCTGAGGGATAGAGTCCCGCACCGGCTGGGCCCTCGACCTGACACATGTTATGGTTTTTGAATCTTGATTTACATTTCTATTTCAACGTCCGGTGAACGATGGCTGAGAAAGGAAGCAAACCACTTACGAGCTACAACACGGATACCAATGTCATAAAGTTTATTTAAGAGAATGTCATATTTCATTTTTTCATATATATGCTTTTTTCATGTCAAATGAAATTCCTATTGCGTATTTCTGACCGTTTAATATGTTCAAGACTTTACTAAAATATTTAAATGTGGCCAGGATTGTCGAGCGGTTTTTTTTAAAACCATTTTGGGCGTCGTCAAAAATATTGTACGTTTCACAAAATGGGTAAAATCGTTTGAATATAGTTCTTCCAAAATTTTTGAAATTACGGGTAGGAGTGCAATTGGTCGGTAGTTATTGGGGTCCGTTTTTTGCCTTTTTTATGTATTCGCTTTATAATAGCAATTTTTGTAGGTCAGGGAATACTTCAGAAAAGGATTGATTTATCATCATCACCATCATTACAGCCCTTCACAAGTCCACTGCTGAACATAGGCCTCCCCCAAAGAATGCCACAAAGCACGGTCCTGAGCCACCTGCATCCATCGACTTCCTGAATGTCTTATCAGGTCGTCACTCCATCTTGAGGGGGGACGCCCTACACTTCGCCTACCGGTACGAGGCTGCCACTTCAGAACCTTTCTTCCCCATCGGTTGTCGGTTCTTCGAGCTATATGGCCGGCCCACTGCCACTTCAGCTTATTAATCCGTTAGGCTATGTCGGTTACTCTGGTTCTACTGCGGATATCCTCATTCCTAAGTTTATCACGCAGTGAAACTCCGAGCATAGCCCTCTCCATAGCTCGCTGAGCGACCTTGAGCTTCCTCATACTGCCAGCAGTGAAGGACCACGTCTCAGTTCCGTAAGTCCCAATGATGAAAATTGATTTATAATTAATTTAAAATTTTTATTTTAATTCGGTACATTGTTTAATAAGAGTGGACGGCAGCTCATCAACACCGAAGCTAGATTTTAATTTTAGTTGTCGCACCAATGAAATTACCTCTCGTCCATCCACTGGGGTTAAGAACATCGAGTGCAAGGAGGGACGCATAACCGGGCGGCCGCGCACTGCCTGCCGCGCCGCTCCCAACTGACGTAACGCGAACAGCTCGTTAAAAACATTAGAAACCTCATGCGGGTCCGATGTTGGTTTATTGTTGATATGCAATTTAATATTTTAATTATATTTTTTTTACCTTAACATGCTTTGTTTTTTATTAGTTGCTTTATTCATTCTTTTAATTGATTGTAATTGTTTTCATTTCAAATATTTTTCATATTGTTTGTTATAATTTTGTAATAATTTATTTTTCGAATACATAACATGAATTTTTGGTAATCTTTTATGTTTAAAAGATTTTTTAATACCGTTGTTTATTATAAAATTTTAATCGTTTATATGGAATACAATATTCTAGTGCATCGTGTAAAATTTTGTTTAGTGAAATGTAATTTTCTTCAACAGTTTTATTATTTGAATTGAACTTTTGCCAGTTTGTATTTTGTAAATATTGTTTGAATTTGTTTATATTATTTTCATTGTAAATTCTTTTACATGTGTAAATAATAAGAATTGAAATCTAGAAATCATCCAAACAATGCCATGTGAATCTCTATATGTAAGAAACAATTCCAATTCTGCTGTTAAAAATTATTAAATTTATATTCTCAAAAGTATTTAAATAAAATAACACTACTCAGTAGAAAACCTTGCTTACTATCAAGACCCCAATTGCATGATAACACCAAAGTATACAAACCAACGGCATCACCATTCATCTCAATGTAACACAGGGTAGCCCTCTCAGCAGCACTACCTTCCTTACTTACGCTAGTAGAATACCTCAACGTGCATAGTAACGAGACTCTTAGAATTACAAACTGATCCCTCTTAGTCGCGACTGACTATCAAATTACTGTTGCACAATGTAAAAGTTCCATATTAAGGACATATGAAATTAAGGTCAAAGAAACAAAAGCAATAATGTACAAATTCTCTTAAATGCATAAGCATTATAATAGCAGAGTTGGAGCTTAAAGTCCCACATATAAAAGACATGAAAGTAAGGTAAAATAAAGCAAATATGTGGAACATATAATAACGCATCTTTCCCGTAGGGGTAGGCAAAGATCACTTCTTTCCACTTGCTACGATCCCTACATACTTGTTTCGCTTCGTCCACTTTCATTATTCTCTTCATTCTTTCAAGACGTCCCTGATTTGGTCTTGAAATTTCCGCCTAGGTCTACCCCTTCCAACACTTTCATTCACACTCGCCTTATATACTTTTTTCGTCAATGGTTATTGAAAGAGGTATGTAAGGATCGTGACACTTGGCGATCTGTTCTCTCTGGCTACCCCGTCAGGGATTGTGCGTGAAGATAAGTAAGTAAGTAAGTAAGTCAATGGTTATTAATTAATTTACTAGACATGGCCAAACCATTTCAGCATACCTTTCTCAATGTTTGTCACTACATCTTCTTTCAGACCAGAACGTTTCCTTATCTCACAATTTCTTATCCTGTCACTCAGTTTACTCCTATGATACTTCTTAATGCTCTTATCTCAACTGCATTTATTCTGCTTTCATGTTTCTTCTGCGATACTCAACTTTCACTTCCGTACATGAAATTCGGAACCAACACCTACTCATGCACAGCCAAATAAGCCTTGTAAGACACCTTCCAGCTGCTCATAAAGGAGTACAAAGCTCCATTCACCATGTTTCCTGCATTCACTCTTCTTTCGATATCACTCTCACAAATTTCACGTTTACGAGAGATGGAAAGTGTAAGAGATATGATATGTCTTCGAACACCCATAAGAATACTTCTATGATGGCACGTTTTCTCGGCGAGAACTCTTATATTAAGTTATGCATTACGTATTGAAAACAGACCTTAGATAACTATAATTCGCATTTATTAAAAATAAATTCTATCGCTAAGCCTGACTAATAACAGCCTTATTACGTATGAGTCTCTTTACGGTAGGATAAGTTGGCTTCATTCACAATATTTTCAGTCTGATACTTTACAAAATACTAGTGTCCCATTTAAGGCTAAGCTTACACTTCCGCCTATTGAACTTACGACATTTTCGGGTGACATTGGCTCATGGCCTATTCAACTACCGAGATGTGTAAGACATGTTATGGTTATACCCCCAAAACTCTTCGTCGCTGCATCGAAAGATAGTTTCCAAGCTACTGGACTAAGAATGATTCGATATCAACATCAATGGCAAACTCTCTTTAATTTGCCGATGATATAGCCATTATGGCAGAATCACTGGAGGACTAAAACACTATTATCAATGATCTCAATAGTTTTTCTCAACAAACATTGACTTTGTCTTAGTCTGATTACAGTTAGTGTATATTTTATGATTATGATTCTGATTCTGATTCTACTGTACTGACTATTTAGCAGTACCGTAACTTTACAAACTATTAAAGTCCACTGCTTAATATAGGCCTCACACTTATATTTCTTTACAGGGGGCATATTTGCTATAGTTGCCACGCTTGCCACGTTCATTGCTTTTGTTGTTTATTGAGCAGTATTTTTCCCTTTTAAATTTTTTGTATAATTCATCATTAATTATTCTTCGATTGAGTGACTATTATATGTATATGTAAATAGAAAATGAAATGCGATTATATTACTATTTACTGGGTCGTCAGAAGATCCGTGAATATTCGTTTTAGCATGATTACAAATGACTGAAGCAATTAATCAACTAAGCTATCTTACTATCACCAATGTTAACTTTAACCGACTTAAAAGGCAATTTAAAAAAATATGATAGACTAAATAAAACTATATCAAAAGTAGTAGGTACAGTGGTTTTACGACAATAATTTGCTTTTGAACGGTAATAAAACGAAATTTATAAAATTTACAACACCAAATATTAAACATGTGAAAACCAGTGCGCTTTTAAATGAAAACGACCTGAGTCTTGCCGAACCCACTGTTTTTCTCGGAATTACAGTTGACGTGACGTCATATTATATCTAAACTAGCTAGCAAAGTTAGTTCTGCAGCATATACTGTATAAAGATTAGAGGCCTTACATGTGTTGAAACAGCTAGATTGGTTAATTTTTGTTATTTTTATAGCGTAATGTAATATGATATCTTGGTAGGGGATAATGCGACTGACATGGAAACTATCTTCGTTTTGCAGAAGAGAGCTATACGAGTAATTTGTAACCTAGGTTCGAAGGAATCCCTTAGAGAAAAGAATTAAAGAAATAAATGTATTAACTTCGGACTCCCAATATATTTACTAAAATTTAATGAATGTACTCAAAACAAAAATAGTTTTATAAAAAAGTGACAAAAATTCTGTAAATACTATGAACAACTACAAGTTAATTACTTATACTAGGTATTCGACTCCAAGGAGACAGTAATTCCTTAATGGGGTAATGTATACGCTTTAACAACAAAATACCAGAAAGTTTCCTTATCTATCAAAAAGTTTAAATATTTTATTAACAACCAATGAGAATGAGATGATCGCTATTATGCTGTTTCTAATATCTACATATTAATTGTATAAAATAATATTTTGCAAATTGCGTACCTTATACTCAGAACCACCAACGGTATTGGCTGAAGGTCATACAGGTTTACGCACCAACCTCGGCACACCCCAATGAAGAGGTGGAGAAAATATATGAGGATGTCTCTAGAGCCATGCATTCCTCCAAAACCCAATATACGGTGTTAATGGGAGACTTCAATGCAAAACTAGGCACAAGAGAGAACGGTAGGTAAAGTAGGGAAATTTGGAATAGGGCAACGGAACCCAAGGGGCCAGCAGCTGGCCGACTTCATGGAGTAAGAGGGACTCTTTATGATGAACTCTTTCTTCAAGAAGCGGCCCCACAGGAAGTGGACCTGGTCGAGCCCCGACGGTTCGACAAAAAATGAGATTGACTTCATTATGACGACCAGACGACAACTGTTAAGTGATGTCTCAGTGATCGCGAGGGTGAAAACCGGCAGCGATCACCGAATGGTTAGAGGCACACTGAACCTAAATGTTAAGTTGGAGAGGTCCCGTCTGATGAAGTCAACGCACCGTCCTCCTCGTGCTCTAATCCAAAAACCAGAAACCTTTCAGCTCGAGTTACAAAACCGTTTTCAGTGCCTAGAAGACTGCAATGAAGTGGACGATATGAATGACAAGCTCGTGGAAACTGTCCATGCGGTCGGAGCTAAGTTTTGCAAGACCCGCCGCAGAAGAATACAAAAACTCTCCGATCACACTCTTAATCTCATGGCTGTTAGACGGGAGATTAAGCTACATTCTTCAACAGATTTTACAGCATACAGGCAACTGGACAGACAGATCTTCAAATGCATGCGGCGGGACTTACGCAACTTCAATACAGCTCGTATTGAAGAAGCGATCGAGCGGAACCAAGGCTCCAAAGTCTTTGCCAGAGATCTGTCTGCCAGAAAGAGCCAACTGTCAAAGCTGAAGACCGAATGTGGCAGCATCGTTTCCGGGGCACCTGGGATTTTGAGTGAGATTTAGAGGTTCTATGGGCAGCTGTACACGTCATCGTTGGAGCCACACGGAAGTGTGAGTAACGGTCCAAGAGCGAGTTTTATCCGACACTATTCCGAAGATATCCCGGACGTCAGTCTGAGCGAGATTAGAATGGCTCTTCAGCACCTTAAAAACGGCAAGGCCCCAGGCGAGGATGGAATTACAGCGGAGCTTCTGAAAGCGGGCGGAAGACCGGTACTTGAAGTCCTTCAGAAGCTTTTTTTTTCCGTCCTCCATGGTGGCATTACCCGGAGGCGTGGAGCAGAAGTGCGGTGGTCTTGTTCTTTAAGAAAGGTGACAACGCTCTCTTGAAGAACTTCAGACCGATTTCCCTTCTCAGCCGCGTCTACGTGCTGTTTTCGAGAGTCATTACGAATCGTCTCGCGCGCAGACTTGACGACTTCCAGCCGCCCGAACAAGCCGGTTTCCGAAAGGGCTATAGCACCATAGACCACATACATACCCTACGGCAAATTGTACAGAAGTCCAAAGAGTACAATTTGCCACTATGTCTGGCGTATGTGGACTATGAGAAAGCCTTTGATTCCTTAGAAATTCGGGCGGTGCTGCAGTCCCTTTAGCGGTGCCAAGTTGACTGTCAGTATATCGAAGTGCTGAAGTGTTTGTACAGTAGAGCTACGATGGCTATCCGAGTACAGAACTAGAGTACGAAACCTATCCAATTGCAGAGAAGTGTAAGACAGGGTGATGTTAACCCCGAAACTCTTCACCGCTGTATTGGAAGATGTTTTCTAGCTTCTGGACTGGAAAGGATACGGTATTAACATCAATGGCGAGTACATCACTCACCTTAGATTTGCCGACGATATAGTCCTTATGGTAGAATCGCTGGAGGACCTAAGCACTATGCTCAATGACCTCAATAGTGTCTCCCAACGGATAGGTCTTAAGATGAACATGGACAAAACAAAGATTATGTTTAATGTCGGTAATGTCACCTATGCCGGTAGTTGTTGGGAGCACTAAGCTCGAAGTTGTTGACGAGTATGTTTACCTGGAACAAATAGTCCGACTAGGTAAGTCCAACTTCGACCGAGAGGTCAATCGACGGATTCAACTCGGCTGGGCAGCGTTTGGGAAGCTACGACACATCTTCTCGTCAGACATACCTCAAAACCTTAAAACGAAATTGTACAACCAGTGCGTGTTGCCAGTGATGACTTACGGAACTGAGACGTGGTCCTTCACTGCTGGCCGTATGAGGAAGCTCAAGGTCGCTCAGCGAGCTATGGAAAGGGCTATGCTCGGGGTTTCTCTGCGTGATAAACTTAGGAATAAGGATATCCGCAGTAGAACCAGAGTAACCGACATAGCCCAACGGATTAGTAAGCTGAAGTGGCAGTGGGCCGGCCATATAGCTCGAAAAACCGACAACCGATGGGGGAGAAAGCTTCTCGAGTGGCAGCCTCGTACCGGTAGGCGAAGTGTAGGGCGTCCCCCACGAGATAGAGTGACGACCTGGTAAGACATGCAGGAAGTCGATGGATGCAGGTGGCTCAGGACCGTGCTTTGTGGCATTCTTTGGGGGAGGCCTATGTTCAGCAGTGGACTTGTGAAGGGCTGTATTGATGACGATGATGATTGCAAATTGATTTTATTTTAAAAAGTCCCGCTAGTGCTGGTGCTTGATCTTGCCAGGACAGAAGTTTTTCCGAACCACTGGAAAAAGTAAAAATTTATTTTAATAAGAATTCTTGTAATCTAGGTGTATTGAATAAAAATGGTTCTATTATATTCTATTCTAATCAAACGCTTCAATTCTTACTATATAGGGTTATTTTACAATAACCGGCCAAATTTGCAGAGAATGTTCAGAATAAGTAATATAGGCAAATGGTGAAGAAAAATTAATATACAATTATGATTTAGAAACTATTTTTCTTTTACAGAATAGAGCCATTAGAGCTATTTACAACCTAAAACCGAGAGAGTTTCTTAGAGATAAATTTAAATAAATAAATATGTTAAGTTTGTCCTCAGTATATTTACGAAAATTTAATGTATGTTTACAAAAACAAAGGTAGTTTTAGTAAAAATGTGATATACATTCTGTAAACACTAGGAACAAACACGAGCTAGTGATACCAGTTTCTCGACTCCACAGAGTCAGTAATTCATTCTTGGGGGCAATGTATACGCTATTACAACAAGTTCCCGAAAAGTGTACAGGCTCTCTCTTTTACCAAGTTTAAATGTTCTGTTAAGTTGAAACTGTATAAAAAGTATTATTATAGTATAAATGAGTACATGGTTGATAAAAAGTCCTGGGAATGAGGTGGTCGCTTCCAAGCTGTTTCTAAAATAAATTTTGTACTTATATAGTTTGTAAAACCGTTAATGTAAAATTTGTTTTCAAAAAAAAGTCCCGCTGGGTTTCTTGCTGGTTCTTTCCAAAAATTACTTTCAATAAGAATTACACATGTGATCTATTTTAAATAAAAAAATATTCTATTTTATTCTATTGTAATAAAATATCAATCATTCTGTCCCTTTCATCTTTTAAATTCAAAATGCGTGGTAATGTATTATTTTAATTGTTTTTTACTGCGCATCCACACATCCATAATGGTCAATCGGTAGGCAAAAACGTTGTTGCCCATAAACCACTATAATTTGGCCATCATTTTAAATAAAAGTAGAAGCCTTATTTACTCGTATATTCAAAAACTTCATAACGGTATATCATTATTTTTATATTTAAACTGAAGTTTTAAATTTGGCTACTCTTTGAAAATTACGCTTTGAAAAATATCCCCTTTGTACTTATTAAAACCGATGTTTGCTTCCGAAACGTTCCACTTTATAATATTTTAATTTTACCTTTGTTTATAAACTCAAATTTCTAATAAAATACACAGATAACTTTTTATTACTTTCTAATTACTTAGCACTCGCAGATATCATGAATCAAATTTTGGTCATAAAGTTTCCGTACCTGTCTCCAGAAGAAAATGTCAGCACTTCACATGTCTGGATTGTATACAAGAGATTACTGAGTGCGAAGTGTGGATGGGCGTTTATTTTAACTAAATGACAGTTTTAATTCTCAAACTGGTTTAACTGATGCTGATTTAACCCGGCGTCAATAACGTGAAAATAATTACGCAAACGATGAGAACGAGGTTATAATCCAAACGAAAACTCTCATAAATATCTCTAAATTAAATGTATATATATATATATATATATATATATATATATATATATATATATATATATATTATAATGTATTCCTTTTTAAGAGCGCGCTACCACTACGTTCAATTTAATTATTTTAATTATATTAGGTGCAACCCTAAAAACTTTTGAAAATACGTCAGTTCGAAAATCTTCCAGTTACCCAAGATAGCTAACACTGGAAGGCAAGAGAGATGGCAAGTATTTGCTCAGCTTTTAAATATTTTTAAAGTGTTTTTTTTACACCATCATCAAGTAGTCACTCATCTCATCATATTTTTTGAGTACTCAAGTACGGTTATTATCCCGCATACATCACGTATTACTCGAGAAGTAGTTGTTTTGGTTTCATATGCCGATAGCTTGTCATTGCCTACTTCAGAATGTAACGAATTTCCTCGTAAGATTCACTCATTTTGGCGGACAGAAAAACAATTGATAAATGACGGGAAAGTGTTTTTAAATTTTTGAGGTATGCAGCTTTCTTTTTGTTTTATATTTGCAAGTACGCGTATATATATTTTTTTTTGTAAAATAAAAAGTTCGTTTGATTCTATACTGTTGCCTCACAGTGTGACGCAGTAGTTTAGCTACGCTTGAACATAGGCGTGATAAGCTGTCACTGCCGTTTTTAAATTTGTAGATTTTTTTAATTCTCTTGAAGCATATATAAATTGTGATCATTTAACTTAGTTTTTTGAATATGTGATTTAAAATTAACATTCGAATCTATACATTCTAATTTTGTTTGATTATATGTATAATTTATGTCTAGTTCAAGTTTTTGTCGTGGTGTCTGAATTGTATTAATTTAGTTTTTTTTTAGTATTAATTTAGATTCTTTCATTAAGTTTGATATAAGGGAACACAACGGAAAAATCGTCGGCAAACATCACACAAAGCTCATCAATAATCTTGGGGAGGTCATTGATGTGTGTATTGAGGACACATCCGAGTACGAACCCCTGAGGGATAGAGTCCCGCACCGGCTGGGCCCTCGACCTGACACATGTTATGGTTTTTGAATCTTGATTTACATTTCTATTTCAACGTCCGGGTGAACGATGGCTGAGAAAGGAAGCAAACCACTTACGAGCTACAACACGGATACCAATGTCATAAAATTTATTTAAGAGAATGTCATATTTCATTTTTTCATATATATGCTTTTTTCATGTCAAATGAAATTCCTATTGCGTATTTCTGACCGTTTAATATGTTCAAGACTTTACTAAAATATTTAAATGTGGCCAGGATTGTCGAGCGGTTTTTTTTAAAACCATTTTGGGCGTCGTCAAAAATATTGTACGTTTCACAAAATGGGTAAAATCGTTTGAATATAGTTCTTCCAAAATTTTTGAAATTACGGGTAGGAGTGCAATTGGTCGGTAGTTATTGGGGTCCGTTTTTTGCCTTTTTTATGTATTCGCTTTATAATAGCAATTTTTCGTAGGTCAGGGGAATACTTCAGAAAAGGATTGATTTATCATCATCATCATCATTACAGCCCTTCACAAGTCCACTGCTGAACATAGGCCTCCCCCAAAGAATGCCACAAAGCACGGTCCTGAGCCACCTGCATCCATCGACTTCCTGAATGTCTTACCAGGTCGTCACTCCATCTTGAGGGGGGGACGCCCTACACTTCGCCTACCGGTACGAGGCTGCCACTCGAGAACCTTTCTTCCCCATCGGTTGTCGGTTCTACGAGCTATATGGCCGGCCCACTGCCACTTCAGCTTATTAATCCGTTAGGCTATGTCGGTTACTCTGGTTCTACTGCGGATATCCTCATTCCTAAGTTTATCACGCAGTGAAACTCCGAGCATAGCCCTCTCCATAGCTCGCTGAGCGACCTTGAGCTTCCTCATACGGCCAGCAGTGAAGGACCACGTCTCAGTTCCGTAAGTCCCAATGATGAAAATTGATTTATAATTAAAGTTAATGATGGAACTATTTATTCGGTACATTGTTTAATAAGAGTGGACGGCAGCTCATCAACACCGAAGCTAGATTTTAATTTTAGTTGTCGCACCAATGAAATTACCTCTCGTTCATCCACTGGGGTTAAGAACATCGAGTGCAGGGAGGGACGCATAACCGGGCGGCCGCGCACTGCCTGCCGCGCCGCTCCCAACTGACGTAACGCGAACAGCTCGTTAAAAACATTAGAAACCTCATGCGGGTCCGATGTTGGTTTATTGTTGATATGCAATTTAATATTTTAATTATATTTTTTTTACCTTAACATGCTTTGTTTTTTATTAGTTGCTTTATTCATTCTTTTAATTGATTGTAATTGTTTTCATTTCAAATATTTTTCATATTGTTTGTTATAATTTTGTAATAATTTATTTTTCGAATACATAACATGAATTTTTGGTAATCTTTTATGTTTACAAGATTTTTTAATACCGTTGTTTATTATAAAATTTTAATCGTTTATATGGAATACAATATTCTAGTGCATCGTGTAAAATTTTGTTTAGTGAAATGTAATTTTCTTCAACAGTTTTATTATTTGAAATGAACTTTTGCCAGTTTGTATTTTGTAAATATTGTTTGAATTTGTTTATATTATTTTCATTGTAAATTCTTTTACATGTGTAAATAATAAGAATTGAAATCTAGAAATCATCCAAACAATGCCATGTGAATCTCTATATGTAAGAAACAATTCCAATTCTGCTGTTAAAAAATTATTAAATTTATATTCTCAAAAGTATTTAAATAAAATAACACTACTCAGTAGAAAACCCTGCTTACTATCAAGACCCCAATTGCATGATAACACCAAAGTATACAAACCAACGGCATCACCATTCATCTCAATGTAACACAGGGTAGCCCTCTCAGCAGCACTACCTTCCTTACTTACGCTAGTAGAATACCTCAACGTGCATAGTAACGAGACTCTTAGAATTACAAACTGATCCCTCTTAGTCGCGACTGACTATCAAATTACTGTTGCACAATGTAAAAGTTCCATATTAAGGACATATGAAATTAAGGTCAAAGAAACAAAAGCAATAATGTACAAACTCTCTTAAATGCATAAGTATTATAATAGCAGAGTTGGAGCTTAAAATCCCACATATAAAAGACATGAAAGTAAGGTAAAATAAAGCAAATATGTGGAACATATAATCACGCATCTTTCCCGTAGGGGTAGGCAAAGATCACTTCTTTCCACTTGCTACGATCCCTACATACTTGTTTCGCTTCGTCCACTTTCATTATTCTCTTCATTCTTTCAAGACGTCCCTGATTTGGTCTTGAAATTTCCGCCTAGGTCTACCCCTTCCAACACTTTCATTCACACTCGCCTTATATACTTTTTTCGTCAATGGTTATTAATTAATTTTCTAGACATGGCCAAACCATTTCAGCATACCTTTCTCAATGTTTGTCACTACATCTTCTTTCAGACCAGAACGTTTCCTTATCTCACAATTTCTTATCCTGTCACTCAGTTTACTCCTATGATACTTCTTAACGCTCTTATCTCAACTGCATTTATTC
The DNA here is from genome assembly GCA_033319125.1 of Parnassius glacialis. Taxonomy (NCBI): domain Eukaryota; kingdom Metazoa; phylum Arthropoda; class Insecta; order Lepidoptera; family Papilionidae; genus Parnassius; species Parnassius glacialis. The sequence goes on along the minus strand of JAVANC010000007.1, from coordinate 7,628,552 downwards.
TGCTTTCATGTTTCTTCTGCGATACTCAACTTTCACTTCCGTACATGAGTGTCGGAACCAACACCTACTCATGCACAGCCAAATAAGCCTTGTTAGACACCTTCCAGCTGCTCATAAAGGAGTACAAAGCTCCATTCACCATGTTTCCTGCATTCACTCTTCTTTCGATATCACTCTCACAAATTTCACGTTTACGAGAGATGGAAAGTGTAAGAGATATGATATGTCTTCGAACACCCATAAGAATACTTCTATGATGGCACGTTTTCTCGGCGAGAACTCTTATATTAAGTTATGCATTACGTATTGAAAACAGACCTTAGATAACTATAATTCGCATTTATTAAAAATAAATTCTATCGCTAAGCCTGACTAATAACAGCCTTATTACGTATGAGTCTCTTTACGGTAGGATAAGTTGGCTTCATTCACAATATTTTCAGTCTGATACTTTACAAAATACTAGTGTCCCATTTAAGGCTAAGCTTACACTTCCGCCTATTGAACTTACGACATTTTCGGGTGACATTGGCTCATGGCCTATTCAACTACCGAGATGTGTAAGACAGGTTATGGTTATACCCCCAAAACTCTTCGTCGCTGCATCGAAAGATAGTTTCCAAGCTACTGGACTAAGAATGATTCGATATCAACATCAATGGCAAACTCTCTTTAATTTGCCGATGATATAGCCATTATGGCAGAATCACTGGAGGACTAAAACACTATTATCAATGATCTCAATAGTTTTTCTCAACAAACATTGACTTTGTTTTAGTCTGATTACAGTTAGTGTATATTTTATGATTACGATTCTGATTTTGATTGTACTGTACTATTTAGCAGTACCGTAACGTTACAACCTATTAAAGTCCACTGCTGAACATAGGCCTTACACTTATATTGCTTTACAGGAGGGATATTTGCTATAGTAGCCACGCTTGCCACGTTCATTGCTTTTGTTGTTTATTGAGCAGTATTTTCCCCTTTTAAATTTTTTGTATAATTCATCATTAATTATTTTTCGATTGAGTGACTATTATATTGTATATGTGAATAGGAAATGAAATGCGATTATATTACTATTTACTGGATCGTCAGAAGATCCGTGAATATTCGTTTTAACATGATTGCAAATGACTGAAGCAATTAATCAACTAAGCTATCTTACTATCACCAATATTAACTTTAACCGACTTAAAAGGCAATTAAAAAAATATGATAGACTATTTTTTTATATGATAAGGGTGACAAACGAGCACACAGTCCATCTGATGGTAAGTGATTGCTGCGGCCCACAGACATCTACATCTCTATCCTCTATTATAAATCAAAATGTAGATGCGTTGTCACACGTGAGGACCAAGATGGTATGCCTCATTTCCAGTAAAAAGGCACTTACCAAGCGAAACGCAGAGGTAAACCTCTACTTCACGCTGGTTTTCTGTGAGGTAAAACTATATCAAAAAAAGTAGGTACAGTGATTACAAATGACTGAAGCAATTAATCAACTAAGCTATTTTACTATCACCAATGTTAACTTAAACCGACTTAAAAGGCAATTAAAAAAATATGATAGACTAAACAAAACTATATCAAAAGTAGGAGGTACAGTGGTTTAACGACAATAATTTGCTTTTGAACGGTAATAAAACGGAATTTATTAAATTTACAACACCAAATATTAAACATGTGAAAACCAGTGCGCTTTTAAATGAAAAGGACCTGAGTCTTGCCGAACCCACTGTTTTTCTCGGAATTACAGTTGACGTGACGTCATAGTATATCTAAACTAGCTAGCAAAGTTAGTTCTGCAGCATATTATACTGTATAAAGATTAGAGGCCTTACATATGTTGAAACAGCTAGATTGGTTAATTTTTGTTATTTTTATAGCGTAATGTAATATGATATCTTGGTAGGGGATAATGCGACTGACATTGAAACTATCTTCGTTTTGCAGAAGAGAGCTATACGAGTAATTTGTAACCTAGGTTCGAAGGAATCCCTTAGAGAAAAAAATTAAAGAAATAAATGTATTAACTTTGGACTCCCAATATATTTACTAAAATTTAATGAATGTACTCAAAACAAAACTAGTTTTATAAAAAAGTGACAAACATTCTATAAATACTATGAACAACTACAAGTTAATTACTTATACTAATTATTCGACTCCAAGGAGACAGTAATTCCTTAATGGGGTAATGTATACGCTTTAACAACAAAATACCAGAAAGTTTCCTTATCTATCAAAAAGTTTAAATATTTTATTAACAACCAATGAGAATGAGATGATCGCTATTATGCTGTTTCTAATATCTTCATATTAATTGTATAAAATAATATTTTGCAAATTGCGTACCTCATACTCAGAACCACCAACGGTATTGGCTGAAGGTCATACAGGTTTACGCACCAACCTCGGCACACCCCAATGAAGAGGTGGAGAAAATATATGAGGATGTCTCTAAAGCCATGCATTCCTCCAAAACCCAATATACGGTGTTAATGGGAGACTTCAATGCAAAACTAGGCACAAGAGAGAACGGTGAGCTGAAAGTATGGAAATTTGAAATAGGGCAACGGAACCCAAGGGGCCAGCAGCTGGCCGACTTCATGGAGTAAGAGGGACTCTTTATGATGGACTCTTTCTTCAAGAAGCAGCCCCACAGGAAGTGGACCTGGTCGAGCCCCGACGGTTCGACAAAAAATGAGATTGACTTCATTATGATGACCAGACGACAACTGTTCAGTGATGTCTCAGTGATCGCGAGGGTGAAAACCGGCAGCGATCACCGAATGGTTAGAGGCACACTGAACCTAAATGTTAAGTTGGAGAGGTCCCGTCTGATGAAGTCAACACACCGTCCTCCTCGTGCTCTAATCCAAAAACAAGAAACCTTTCAGCTCGAGTTACAAAACCGTTTTCAGTGCCTAGAAGACTGCAATGAAGTGGACGATATGAACGACAAGCTCGTGGAAACTGTCCATGCGGTCGGAGCTAAGTTTTGCAAGACCCGCCGCAGAAGAACACAAAAACTCTCCGATCACACTCTTAATCTCATGGCTGTTAGACGGGAGATGAGAGAGAAAACAGACCTTAGATAACTATAATTCGCATTTATTTAAAATAAATTCTATCGCTAAGCCTGACTAATAACAGCCTTATTACGTATCTTTACGGTAGGATAAGTTGGCTTCATTCACGATATTTTCAGTCTGATACTTAACAAAATACTAGTGTCCCATTTAAGGCTAAGCTTACACTTCCGCCTATTGAACTTACGACATTTTTGGGTGACATTGGCTCATGGCCTATTCATCTACCGAGATGTGTAAGACAGGTTATCGTTATATCCCCAAAACTCTTTATCGCTGCATCGGAGGATAGTTTCCAAGCTACTGGACTAAGAATGATTCGATATTAACATGAATGGCAAACTCTCTTTTATTTGCCGATGATATAGCCATTATGGCAGAATCACTGGAGGACTAAAACACTATTATCAATGATCTTAATAGTTTTTCTCAACAAACATTGACTTTGTTTTAGTCTGATTACAGTTAGTGTATATTTTATGATTACGATTCTGATTTTGTTTGGATCGTCAGAAGATCCGTGAATATTCGTTTTAACATGATTGCAAATGACTGAAGCAATTAATCAACTAAGCTATCTTACTATCACCAATATTAACTTTAACCGACTTAAAAGGCAATTAAAAAAATATGATAGACTATTTTTTTATATGATAAGGGTGACAAACGAGCACACAGTCCATCTGATGGTAAGTGATTGCTGCGGCCCACAGACATCTACCTCTCTATCCTCTATTATAAATCAAAATGTAGATGCGTTGTCACACGTGAGGACCAAGATGGTATGCCTCATTTCCAGTAAAAAGGCACTTACCAAGCGAAACGCAGAGGTAAACCTCTACTTCACGCTGGTTTTCTGTGAGGTAAAACTATATCAAAAAAAGTAGGTACAGTGATTACAAATGACTGAAGCAGTTAATCAACTAAGCTATTTTACTATCACCAATGTTAACTTAAACCGACTTAAAAGGCAATTAAAAAAATATGATAGACTAAATAAAACTATATCAAAAGTAGGAGGTACAGTGGTTTAACGACAATAATTTGCTTTTGAACGGTAATAAAACGGAATTTATTAAATTTACAACACCAAATATTAAACATGTGAAAACCAGTGCGCTTTTAAATGAAAAGGACCTGAGTCTTGCCGAACCCACTGTTTTTCTCGGAATTACAGTTGACGTGACGTCATAGTATATCTAAACTAGCTAGCAAAGTTAGTTCTGCAGCATATTATACTGTATAAAGATTAGAGGCCTTAAATATGTTGAAACAGCTAGATTGGTTAATTTTTGTTATTTTTATAGCGTAATGTAATATGATATCTTGGTAGGGGATAATGCGACTGACATTGAAACTATCTTCGTTTTGCAGAAGAGAGCTATACGAGTAATTTGTAACCTAGGTTCGAAGGAATCCCTTAGAGAAAAAAATTAAAGAAATAAATGTATTAACTTTGGACTCCCAATATATTTACTAAAATTTAATGAATGTACTACAAACAAAACTAGTTTTATAAAAAAGTGACAAACATTCTGTAAATACTATGAACAACTACAAGTTAATTACTTATACTAGGTATTCGACTCCAAGGAGACAGTAATTCCTTAATGGGGTAATGTATACGCTTTAACAACAAAATACCAGAAAGTTTCCTTATCTATCAAAAAGTTTAAATATTTTATTAACAACCAATGAGAATGAGATGATCGCTATTATGCTGTTTCTAATATCTTCATATTAATTGTATAAAATAATATTTTGCAAATTGCGTACCTCATACTCAGAACCACCAACGGTATTGGCTGAAGGTCATACAGGTTTACGCACCAACCTCGGCACACCCCAATGAAGAGGTGGAGAAAATATATGAGGATGTCTCTAAAGCCATGCATTCCTCCAAAACCCAATATACGGTGTTAATGGGAGACTTCAATGCAAAACTAGGCACAAGAGAGAACGGTGAGCTGAAAGTAGGGAAATTTGGAATAGGGCAACGGAACCCAAGGGGCCAGCAGCTGGCCGACTTCATGGAGTAAGAGGGACTCTTTATGATGAACTCTTTCTTCAAGAAGCGGCCCCACAGGAAGTGGACCTGGTCGAGCCCCGACGGTTCGACAAAAAATGAGATTGACTTCATTATGATGACCAGACGACAACTGTTCAGTGATGTCTCAGTGCTCGCGAGGGTGAAAACCGGCAGCGATCACCGAATGGTTAGAGGCACACTGAACCTAAATGTTAAGTTGGAGAGGTCCCGTCTGATGAAGTCAACGCACCGTCCTCCTCGTGCTCTAATCCAAAAACAAGAAACCTTTCAGCTCGAGTTACAAAACCGTTTTCAGTGCCTAGAAGACTGCAATGAAGTGGACGATATGAATGACAAGCTCGTGGAAACTGTCCATGCGGTCGGAGCTAAGTTTTGCAAGACCCGCCGCAGAAGAACACAAAAACTCTCCGATCACACTCTTAATCTCATGGCTGTTAGACGGGAGATGAGGCTACATTCTTCCACAGATTTTACAGCATACAGGCAACTGGACAGACAGATCTTCAAATGCATGCGGCGGGACTTACGCAACTTCAATACAGCTCGTATTGAAGAAGCGATCGAGCGGAACCAAGGCTCCAAAGTCTTTGCCAGAGATCTCTCTGCCAGAAAGAGCCAACTGTCAAAGCTGAAGACCGAATGTGGCAGCATCGTTTCCGGGGCACCTGGGATTTTAAGTGAGATTAAGAGGTTCTATGGGCAGATGTACACGTCATCGTTGGAGCCATACGCAAGTGTGAGTAACGATCCAAGAGCGAGTCTTATCCGACACTATTCCGAAGATATCCCGGACGTCAGTCTGAGCGAGATTAGAATGGCTCTCCAGCACCTTAAAAACGGCAAGGCCCCAGGCGAGGATGGAATTACAGCGGAGCTTCTGAAAGCGGGTGGAAGACCGGTACTTGAAGTCCTTCAGAAGCTATTTTTTTCCGTCCTCCATGGTGGCATTACCCGGAGGCGTGGATTAGAAGTGCGGTGGTCTTGTTCTTCAAGAAAGGTGACAACGCTATCTTGAAGAACTACAGACCGATTTCCCTTCTCAGCCGCGTCTACATGCTGTTTTCGAGAGTCATTACGAATCGTCTCGCGCGCAGACTTGACGACTTCCAGCCTCCCGAACAAGCCGGTTTCCGAAAGGGCTATAGCACCATAGACCACATACATACCCTACGGCAAATTGTACAGAAGTCCAAAGAGTACAATTTGCCACTATGTCTGGCGTATGTGAACTATGAGAAAGCCTTTGATTCCGTCAAAATTTGGGCGGTGCTGCAGTCTCTTCAGCGGTGCCAAGTTGACTGTCGGTATATCGAAGTGCTGAAGTGTGTGTACAGTAGAGCTACGATAGCTATCCGAGTACAGAACCAGAGTACGAAACCTATCCAATTGCAGAGAGGTGTAAGACAGGGTGATGTTATATCCCCGAAACTCTTCACCGCTGCATTGAAAGATGTTTTCAAGCTTCTGGACTGGAAAGGATAGGGTATTAACATCAATGGCGAGTACATCACTCACTTTCGATTTGCCGACGATATAGTCCTTTTGGTAGAATCGCTGGAGGACCTAAGCACTATGCTCAATGACCTCAATAGTGTCTCCCAACGGATAGGTCTTAAGATGAACATGGACAAAACAAAGATTATGTTTAATGTCCATGTCACACCTATGCCGGTAGTTGTTGGGAGCACTAAGCTCGAAGTTGTTGACGAGTATGTTTACCTGGAACAAATAGTCCGACTAGGTAAGTCCAACTTCGACCGAGAGGTCAATCGACGGATTCAACTCGGCTGGGCAGCGTTTGGGAAGCTACGACACATCTTCTCGTCAGACATACCTCAAAACCTTAAAACGAAATTGTACAACCAGTGCGTGTTGCCAGTGATGACTTACGGAACTGAGACGTGGTCCTTCACTGCTGGCCGTATGAGGAAGCTCAAGGTCGCTCAGCGAGCTATGGAAAGGGCTATGCTCGGGGTTTCTCTGCGTGATAAACTTAGGAATAAGGATATCCGCAGTAGAACCAGAGTAACCGACATAGCCCAACGGATTAGTAAGCTGAAGTGGCAGTGGGCCGGCCATATAGCTCGAAAAAAACGACAACCGATGGGGGAGAAAGCTTCTTAAGTGGCAGCCTCGTACCGGTAGGCGAAGTGTAGGGCGTCCCCCACGAGATAGAGTGACGACCTGGTAAGACATGCAGGAAGTCGATGGATGCAGGTGGCTCAGGACCGTGCTTTGTGGCATTCTATGGGGGAGGCCTATGTTCAGCAGTGGACTTGTGAAGGGCTGTTTTGATGACGATGATGGTTGCAAATTGATTTTATTTAAAAAAAAGTCCCGCTAGTGCTGGTGCTTGATCTTGCCAAGAATAAGTAATATAGGCAAATCGTGAAGAAAAATTAATATACAATTATGATTTAGAAACTATTTTTCTTTTACAGAATAGAACCATTAGAGCTATTTACAACCTAAAACCGAGAGATTTTCTTAGAGATAAATTTAAATAAATAAATATGTTAAGTTTGTCCTCAGTATATTTACGAAAATTTAATGTATGTTCACAAAAACAAAGGTAGTTTTAGTAAAAATGTGATATACATTCTGTAAACACTAGGAATAAACACGAGCTAGTGATACCAGTTTCTCGACTCCACAGAGTCAGTAATTCATTCTTGGGGGCAATGTATACGCTATTACAACAAGTTCCCGAAAAGTGTACAGGCTCTCTCTATTACCAACTTAACAGAACATTTAGTTCTGTTAAGTTGAAACTGTATAAAAAGTATTATTATAGTATAAATGAGTACATGGTTGATAAAAAGTCCTGGGAATGAGGTGGTCGCTTCCAAGCTGTTTCTAAAATAAATTTTGTACTTATATAGTTTGTAAAACCGTTAATGTAAAATTTGTTTTCAAAAAAAAGTCCCGCTGGGTTTCTTGCTGGTTCTTTCCAAAAATTACTTTCAATAAGAATTACACATGTGATCTATATTGAATAAAAAAATATTCTATTTTATTCTATTGTAATAAAATATTAATTATTCTGTCCCTTTTATCTTTTAAATTCAAAATGCGTGGTAATGTATTATTTTAATTATTTTTACTGCGCATCCACACATCCGTAATGGTCAATCGGTAGGCAAAAACGTTGTGGCCCATAAACCACTATAATTTGGCCATCATTTTAAATAAAAGTAGAAGCCTTATTTACTCGTATATTCAAAAACTTCATAACGGTATATCATTATTTTTATATTTAAACTGAAGTTTTAAATTTGGCTACTCTTTGAAAATTACCCTTTGAAAAATATCCCCTTTGTACTTATTAAAACCGATGTTTGCTTCCGAAACGTTCCACTTTATAATATTTTAATTTTACCTTTGTTTATAAACTCAAATTTCTAATAAAATACATAGATAACTTTTTATTACTTTCTAATTACTTAGCACTCGCAGATATCATGAATCAAATTTTGGTCATAAAGTTTCCGTACCTGTCTCCAGAAGAAAATGTCAGCACTTCACATGTCTGGATTGTATACAAGAGATTACTGAGTGCGAAGTGTGGATGGGCGTTTATTTTAACTAAATGACAGTTTTAATTCTCAAACTGGTTTAACTGATGCTGATTTAACCCGGCGTCAATGACGTGAAAATAATTACGCAAACGATGAGAACGAGGTTATAATCCAAACGAAAACTCTCATAAATATCTCTTAATTAAATATATATATATATATATATATATATATATATATATATATATATATATATATATATATATATATATATATATATATATATATATATATATATATATATATATTATAATGTATTCCTTTTTAAGAGCGCGCTACCACTACGTTCAATTTAATTATTTTAATTATATTAGGTGCAACCCTAAAAACTTTTGAAAATACGTCAGTTCGAAAATCTTCCAGTTACCCAAGATAGCTAACACTGGAAGGCGAGAGAGATGGCAAGTATTTGCTCAGCTTTTAAATATTTTTAAAGTGTTTTTTTTATACCATCATCAAGTAGCGAACTCAGTCTCATCATATTTTTTGAGTACTCAAGTACGGTCACTATCCCGCATACATCACGTATTACTCGAGAAGTAGTTGTTTTGGTTTCATATGCCGATAGCTTGTCATTGCCTACTTCAGAATGTAACGAATTTCCTCGTAAGATTCACTCATTTTGGCGGACAGAAAAACACTTGATAAATGACGGGAAAGTGTTTTTAAATTTTTGAGGTTTGCAGCTTTCTTTTTGTTTTATATTTGCAAGTACGCGTATATATTTTTTTTTGTAAAATAAAAAGTTCGTTTGATTCTATACTGTTGCCCCACAGTGTGACGCAGTAGTTTAGCTACGCTTGAACATAGGCGTGATAAGCTGTCACTGCCGTTTTTAAATTTGTAGATTTTTTTAATTCTCTTGAAGCATATATAAATTGTGATCATTTTACTTAGTTTTTTGAATATGTGATTTAAAATTAACATTCGAATCTATATTTATACCCAGCAAAGAAAAATTTTGAACACATTCTAATTTTGTTTGATTATATGTATAATTTATGTCTAGTTCAAGTTTTTGTCGTGGTCTGAATTGTATTAATTTAGTTTTTTTTAGTATTAATTTAGATTCTTTCATTAAGTTTGATATAAGGGAACACAACGGAAAAATCGTCGGCAAACATCACACAAAGCTCATCAATAATCTTGGGGAGGTCATTGATGTGTGTATTGAGGACACATCCGAGTACGAACCCCTGAGGGATAGAGTCCCGCACCGGCTGGGCCCTGGACCTGACACATGTTATGGTTTTTGAATCTTGATTTACATTTCTATTTCAACGTCCGGTGAACGATGGCTGAGAAAGGAAGCAAACCACTTACGAGCTACAACACGGATACCAATGTCATAAAGTTTATTTAAGAGAATGTCATATTTCATTTTTTCATATATATGCTTTTTTCATGTCAAATGAAATTCCTATTGCGTATTTCTGACCGTTTAATATGTTCAAGACTTTACTAAAATATTTAAATGTGGCCAGGATTGTCGAGCGGTTTTTTTTAAAACCATTTTGGGCGTCGTCAAAAATATTGTACGTTTCACAAAATGGGTGAAATCGTTTGAATATAGTTCTTCCAAAATTTTTGAAATTACGGGTAGGAGTGCAATTGGTCGGTAGTTATTGGGGTCCGTTTTTTGCCTTTTTTATGTATTCGCTTTATAATAGCAATTTTTCGTAGGTCAGGGAATACTTCAGAAAAGGATTGATTTATAATTAAAGTTAATGATGGAACTATTTATTCGGTACATTGTTTAATAAGAGTGGACGGCAGCTCATCAACACCGAAACTAGATTTTAATTTTAGTTGTCGCACCAATGAAATTACCACTCGTTCATCCACTGGGGTTAAGAACATCGAGTGCAGGGAGGGACGCATAACCGAGCGGCCGCGTGGCGCGGGCGCACTGCCTGCCGCGCCGCTCCCAACTGACGTAACGCGAACAGCTCATTAAAAACATTAGAAACCTCATGCGGGTCCGATATTGGTTTATTGTTGATATGCAATTTAATATTTTAATTATATTTTTTTTTACCTTAACATGCTTTGTTTTTTATTAGTTGCTTTATTCATTCTTTTAATTGATTGTAATTGTTTTCATTTCAAATATTTTTCATATTGTTTGTTATAATTTTGTAATAATTTATTTTTCGAATACATAACATGAATTTTTTGTAATCTTTTATGTTTACAAGATTTTTTAATACCGTATGTTAGTTATGATTTATATCGTTGTTTATTATAAAATTTTAATCCTTTATATGGAATACAATATTCTAGTGCATCGTGTAAAATTTTGTTTAGTGAAATGTAATTTTCTTCAACAGTTTTATTATTTGAAATGAACTTTTGCCAGTTTGTATTTTGTAAATATTGTTTGAATTTGTTTATATTATTTTCATTGTAAATTCTTTTACATGTGTAAATAATAAGAATTGAAATCTAGAAATCATCCAAACAATGCCATGTGAATCTCTATATGTAAGAAACAATTCCAATTCTGCTGTTAAAAAATTATTAAATTTATATTCTCAAAAGTATTTAAATAAAATAACACTACTCAGTAGAAAACCCTGCTTACTATCAAGACCCCAATTGCATGATAACACCAAAGTATACAAACCAACGGCATCACCATTCATCTCAATGTAACACAGGGTAGCCCTCTCAGCAGCACTACCTTCCTTACTTACGCTAGTAGAATACCTCAACGTGCATAGTAACGAGACTCTTAGAATTACAAACTGATCCCTCTTAGTCGCGACTGACTATCAAATTACTGTTGCACAATGTAAAAGTTCCATATTAAGGACATATGAAATTAAGGTCAAAGAAACAAAAGCAATAATGTACAAATTCTCTTAAATGCATAAGCATTATAATAGCAGAGTTGGAGCTTAAAGTCCCACATATAAAAGACATGAAAGTAAGGTAAAATAAAGCAAATATGTGGAACATATAATAAAGCATCTTTCCCGTAGGGGTAGGCAAAGATCACTTCTTTCCACTTGCTACGATCCCTACATACTTGTTTCGCTTCGTCCACTTTCATTATTCTCTTCATTCTTTCAAGACGTCCCTGATTTGGTCTTGAAATTTCCGCCTAGGTCTACCCTTTCCAACACTTTCATTCACACTCGCCTTATATACTTTTTTCGTCAATGGTTATTAATTAATTTTCTAGACATGGCTAAACCATTTCAGCATACCTTTCTCAATGTTTGTCACTACATCTTCTTTCAGACCAGAACGTTTCCTTATCTCACAATTTCTTATACTGTCACTCAATTTACTCCTATGATACTTCTTAACGCTCTTATCTCAACTGCATTTATTCTGCTTTCATGTTTCTTCTGCGATACTCAACTTTCACTTCCGTACATGAGTGTCGGAACCAACACCTACTCATGCATAGCCAAATAAGCCTTGTTAGACACCTTCCAGCTGCTCATAAAGGAGTACAAAGCTCCATTTACCATGTTTCCTGCATTCACTCTTCTTTCGATATCACTCTCACAAATTTCACGTTTACGAGAGATGGAAAGTGTAAGAGATATGATATGTCTTCGAACACCCATAAGAATACTTCTATGATGGCACGTTTTCTCGGCGAGAACTCTTATATTAAGTTATGCATTACGTATTGAAAACAGACCTTAGATAACTATAATTCGCATTTATTAAAAATAAATTCTATCGCTAAGCCTGACTTATAACAGCCTTATTACGTATGAGTCTCTTTACGGTAGGATAAGTTGGCTTCATTCACGATATTTTCAGTCTGATACTTAACAAAATACTAGTGTCCCATTTAAGGCTAAGCTTACACTTCCGCCTATTGAACTTACGACATTTTTGGGTGACATTGGCTCATGGCCTATTCATCTACCGAGATGTGTAAGACAGGTTATCGTTATATCCCCAAAACTCTTTATCGCTGCATCGGAGGATAGTTTCCAAGCTACTGGACTAAGAATGATTCGATATCAACATCAATGGCAAACTCTCTTTTATTTGCCGATGATATAGCCATTATGGCAGAATCACTGGAGGACTAAAACACTATTATCAATGATCTTAATAGTTTTTCTCAACAAACATTGACTTTGTTTTAGTCTGATTACAGTTAGTGTATATTTTATGATTACGATTCTGATTTTGATTGTACTGTACTATTTAGCAGTACCGTAACGTTACAACCTATTAAAGTCCACTGCTGAACATAGGCCTTACCCTTATATTGCTTTACAGGAGGGATATTTGCTATAGTTGCCACGCTTGCCACGTTCATTGCTTTTGTTGTTTATTGAGCAGTATTTTCCCCTTTTAAATTTTTTGTATAATTCATCATTAATTATTTTTCGATTGAGTGACTATTATATTGTATATGTGAATAGGAAATGAAATGCGATTATATTACTATTTACTGGATCGTCAGAAGATCCGTGAATATTCGTTTTAACATGATTGCAAATGACTGAAGCAATTAATCAACTAAGCTATCTTACTATCACCAATATTAACTTTAACCGACTTAAAAGGCAATTAAAAAAATATGATAGACTATTTTTTTATATGATAAGGGTGACAAACGAGCACACAGTCCATCTGATGGTAAGTGGTTGCTGCGGCCCACAGACATCTACATCTCTATCCTCTATTATAAATCAAAATGTAGATGCGTTGTCACACGTGAGGACCAAGATGGTATGCCTCATTTCCAGTAAAAAGGCACTCACCAAGCGAAACGCAGAGGTAAACCTCTACTTCACGCTGGTTTTCTGTGAGGTAAAACTATATCAAAAAAAGTAGGTACAGTGATTACAAATGACTGAAGCAATTAATCAACTAAGCTATTTTACTATCACCAATGTTAACTTAAACCGACTTAAAAGGCAATTAAAAAAATATGATAGACTAAATAAAACTATATCAAAAGTAGGAGGTACAGTGGTTTAACGACAATAATTTGCTTTTGAACGGTAATAAAACGGAATTTATTAAATTTACAACACCAAATATTAAACATGTGAAAACCAGTGCGCTTTTAAATGAAAAGGACCTGAGTCTTGCCGAACCCACTGTTTTTCTCGGAATTACAGTTGACGTGACGTCATAGTATATCTAAACTAGCTAGCAAAGTTAGTTCTGCAGCATATACTGTATAAAGATTAGAGGCCTTACATGTGTTGAAACAGCTAGATTGGTTAATTTTTGTTATTTTAATAGCGTAATATAATATGATATCTTGGTAGGGGATAATGCGATTGACATTGAAACTATCTTCGTTTTGCAGAAGAGAGCTATACGAGTAATTTGTAACCTAGGTTCGAAGGAATCCCTTAGAGAAAAAAATTAAAGAAATAAATGTATTAACTTTGGACTCCCAATATATTTACTAAAATTTAATGAATGTACTCAAAACAAAAATAGTTTTATAAAAAAGTGACAAACATTCTGTAAATACTATGAACAACTACAAGTTAATTACTTATACTAGGTATTCGACTCCAAGGAGACAGTAATTCCTTAATGGGGTAATATATACGCTTTAACAACAAAATACCAGAAAGTTTCCTTATCTATCAAAAAGTTTAAATGTTTTATTAACAACCAATGAGAATGAGATGATCGCTATTATGCTGTTTTTAATATCTTCATATTAATTGTGTTTAATTATTTTAGTTACTAAGCGCGATCATAGATGGCGCTGGCTGTCTGTTGCTTCGCGCAGTAGAATTATTTTTTTGTTTTATAACCCTCGGGCTCTTACGGCTCTTAATAAATTTGGTTTGCCAGTATTGTATATTGAATTTTATTTCAATTACATACCTACCTCGAATTACCTCGTCATACCTATGTATTGGGTTATACATAGTGTTGGTACTTCGAGCCGACTGCGGATCGGTCGGTTGGTTTAGGCAAGTTGTTCAGTTTTTTGAAGAGGTTTTGGCTGGGCAAGTGGATTGCTTGCGCAAACTAGCCAAGTTCAGCAGCGGTGGTTGCAAGGAGGCAACTATCTACTGCAGACGGTGCCGGGAGTGACGGTGCCTGTCAGGAAGCAAAGCGGAACAACTACGAGCGGAGCAGAGGGGAGTGCGGAGCGCAACGCGCTTTGTACGTCATCAACTACAGTCCATTGAGGTGATACCAGGATTAATTGTGAGTGATTTGAACCTTATTTACATGCAACAATTAACTTTGAAAATATTAAATCAAGTGAAGTGTTTACAATAAAATGGTGCAAATTTGAACTTTATTTCTTTGAATATTTAAACTTAGTAAAATTTTGGACGTTACTTGGACTTAGAATAATTTAGTAGTTTGTTTACAATTAACTTAGTTAGATTTTAAGGAAATTTGGCAAAGACGGGGAACCTATGTCCGATTTTTTTTTTGAAACAACAACTGTGAAAACACTTGTAATTTTTTTTGGGATTTTTCTGTAACTTGTATTTCTTATATAGTAAAATAAAAAATAAATTCAGTGTAAATTTGTATTGACGTTAAATAATAGTTTGATTCAAAATGGAAGATTTTGTTAACTTGCAGGTCGATTCTTATGACCGTATGAAAAAGGCTTTAATAAATTATAAAAAGTGTCCTAAAGAGAGAATAACACAGCAATATGTACAAATCCGATTAGATTCTCTTAATGAACTTTGGTCTAAGTTTAATGATAAACATGATAAGATTGTAAGAGCATCTACTGATAGAGAATTAGCTTATTTTAAAGATGATATGTATGAATTAGTTGAAGAGTTGTATGTAGAATATAAAACAGTTTTAAAACAAGTGCTGGACACCTTTGAAAAACCAGCAAAGTTAGTTTCAAATGTTTTGGATTCTAATAGTTCACAGACACAGAGTACAAACATTCAACTGCCTCGAATTATAATACCTACCTTTACAGGGCAGTATTCAGAATGGACGACGTTCCGAGATTTGTTTGTATCGTTAGTGCATAGTAATTCTCAGTTAGACAATGTACAGAAAATGCACTATTTAAAGGGTTATTTGTCTGGTGAACCGGAACAACTTCTTAGGCAGATTCCAATTGCGGATTCAAATTATACGAGATGTTGGACATTATTAAATTCGAGATATAACAATAAGAAATTCTTGTGTCATTCTATTCTCAAAAAATTATTAAGTCAAAAAAATATTGTCGGTGAGTCTGCGCAAATGTTAAAGGGATTGATTGACACCACCACTGACTGTTTGAGTGCGTTAACAAACATAGGAGTCGATGTGAGCTCCTGGGATATACTTATAATACACTTGTTAACCCTTAAACTTGACATAGATTCCAGAAAAGAGTGGGAAATCTATATTAGCAACAACAGTGAATTAGACGAACTTCCGAAGTTCACTCAATTTAAAGACTTTTTAACGAAACGTTATCGCGCTTTAGAATTTCTGGAACCTAAGTCATCAGTGTCACACAAGGCTCAAAACATTCAGTCACAAAATGTTAATAAACCTAAGGTTTTTCACACAACTCAACTTAAATGTGAATTCTGTTCTGACAACCACAAAATTGGTAACTGTAAAAGGTTCGCCAAGGAAGACGTAGATAACCGTAGAAGTTTTATTGAGAAGAACCGTTTGTGTTTCAATTGTTTTGGTCATCATGCAGCCAAGGTATGCCAAAGTACTTTAAGCTGTAGGATTTGTAAACGCAAACATCATTCGATGATTCATCCTAAAATGTCTCACGATGAAGGTTCAGGTAGGTCTGGTGATGTGTCTAGTAGTTCTACTAGTGCTCAAGGGTCTAGTAAGGTTTTTGTTTCTCTGTCTGGTGAGGATGTTGAGGGTTCATCCACTAAAAAGATAGTTGCGTCATCCAGCTCAGTAGAAAATGACCCTGTTATCACGTGCCATTCATCAAATCAGTTGACAGTTCAAAGTCAGATTCTGTTAGCCACAGCTCTGGTTAAGGCAGAATCATCCAACGGAGAGCGTCATTTAATCCGAGCGCTGCTTGATCAAGGCTCCCAAGCCTCTTTTGTCACGGAAGCGGTTGCTCAGTACTTGGGTCTTAAGAAGATGCCTGTACAGGGGCGTATATCTGGATTGGAAGGTAACGACAACATTGCAGTTAAATATATGGTAAAATTGAAGGTTCATCCTAGGTTTGATTCCACCACAGTGATAACTGTTCAAGCTTACATTCTCAAGTCTATTACCTCTTTTCTTCCTAGTAAAAAGGTTGTTGAATTAGAGTGGATAAATAAAAGTGGCATATGCTTAGCTGACCCACAATATCACACTCCTAACAAAATTGATGTTTTGTTGGGTGCAGAGGTATACGGACAAGTCATACAAGGTCAAATCAAAAGGGGATCAAAAGGGTCATTAGTAGCGCAAAGTACTTCTCTGGGTTGGATAATTTCAGGTACTACACAACAGATCCAAGGCAACCACGTCGTTGTAATGCATGCTTTGACGGATGATTACCTCAAGGTATTTTGGGAAATGGAAGCTGATCCCAAGAGTCAATCAAAAATATTATCGCAGGAAGAAGAAGAGTGTGAAAGATTGTATGCACAAACAACGTGCAGAGACTCGCAGGGCCATTATATAGTGCGGCTTCCATTTAAACAACAAAATGTCGAGTTTAAAAATTCTAAATTGATCGCAGAGAAAAGGCTTAGATCATTAGAATCTAGATTCAATAAAAATGAATCTTTGAAAAAGGAATATGCTAAGGTAGTCAAAGAATACGAAAACTTAAATCATATGGAGATCGTTCCAGAGAAGGAACAAAACGGAAACAAATCTTTCTTTCTTCCACATCACGCTGTCATTAGGGATGACAAAGACACGACCAAGGTTCGAGTCGTATTCGATGCATCTTGTAAAGATCAAAATGGTAATTCCCTAAATGATGTTCTTATGATAGGGCCAACCCTACAGCCAGAATTAAGGCACTTACTGATAAGGTGGAGGAGGTACCCTATTTGTTTGGCAGCTGACATCATTAAGATGTACCGTCAAGTCAAGGTGGCTGATCAAGATACAGATTATCAGCGGTTGTTATGGTGTGATCAGTGGAATGGTGAGGATGAGGAGAACGAAAATGTAGAAGCTACTAGAAAATCAAAGGCAAATATACAGGAATATCGTTTATTGCGAATAACATTCGGAACCGCTTCAGCACCATATTTGGCTGTAAAAACGTTGCAACAACTGGCTCTTGACGAAGGTGCACTGTATCCTGAAACAGCTAAAAAAATTGTTAGTGATTTTTATGTGGATGACTTGCTCTCGGGCTGTCAAACAGTGGAAGAAGGATTACAGATCTATAGGGAATTGAACATAATGTTAAAAAAGGGAGGGTTTGAGCTTCAAAGGTGGATGACAAATAACAGTGAGCTACTGGAAATGTTAAAAAAGGAGGAAGAAGGAAAGGATATAGGAGAAGGGATTAACTTAAAAACTGATGAGATAGTTAAACTTTTAGGACTTACCTGGAATCGACGAACCGACGAATTTAAGTACACGGTGACTCTTCCGCCGCAGACAGGACCTGTAACAAAAAGAAAGGTTTTGTCAGACATAGCTAGATTATACGACCCCTTAGGTTGGCTTGCCCCATGTATAATTAAAGCAAAGATTTTAATCCAAAAATTGTGGCTGGCAGGCATAAATTGGGACGAAGAACTTCCAAAGGTAATACTCAAGGAATGGATTACTTACCGGAACGAGTTAGAAAATTTAAAACATTTCAAGTTGCCTCGTTGGATGAAAACCAAGGCCAACGATGAAGTAGTAGAACTCCATGGATTTGCAGATGCTTCGAATGCTGCGTATAGTGCAGTAGTGTATTTGCGAGTTGTTGATTCGGATGGAAATATTCACGTCAGCTTGGTTACCTGCAAAACAAAAGTAGCACCTATTAAACAAATATCTATTCCTAAAATGGAGTTGTGTGGAGCAACATTATTGAGTAAGCTTCTGAAGGAGGTGTCTGAAGTGTTGAACATTGAAAGGTCGCATATTCATGCTTGGTCGGATCCAGAAGTGGTTTTGGCCTGGTTGAGAGGACATCCAAGCAAATGGCAGACATTTGTTGGTAATCGTGTCTCAGAAATTCTGAGTACTATCGATTCGAATCGCTGGTCACATATTTCATCCAGCCAGAATCCTGCTGACTGTGCATCGAGAGGGCTAAATCCATCAGATTTACTGCTAAATACTTTGTGGTTTCATGGTCCACCGCTTCTTCAGGAAAAGACAGTAAATTATTCTAAACCAAAAAACGATGAAACTCAGTTGGAAATGAGAAAGGTTCACTTTACTGAGGTGGATCAATTCATTTGGAACAAATACTCATCATGGACCAAGCTAGTAAGAGTAGTGGCTTATTGCAGGCGTTTTTTGTGTGGTAAAAATAAGCTTGAACGCCGTCATAACTACCTTACAGCTCTAGAGTTAAAACAGGCTACTGACACCTGTATTAGACAATGCCAACAGGAGCATTTTAAAAAAGAATTTGAGCTGTTAAAGGCTAACGAACCGAATAAAATCAAGGGTCCTCTTAAACCTTTAAATCCGTTTATAGATGAATCAGGACTGCTACGAGTTGGAGGACGTCTGGAAAAATCCCAATTGAACACAAACAAAAAGCATCCAATTCTGCTTCCTAAAAACTCGCCTGTAACGGCTTTAATTGTCGCTGATGCCCACACGAAAACACTACATGGAGGTCCACAGCTTATGCTTACATATTTGCAATCCAAATACTGGATTTTAGGCTCCAAATTGTTGACCAAATCACATGTCAGAAAATGTGTAACATGTTTCAAGGACAGGGCAAAATCTGCACCGCCTTTAATGGGCCAGCTTCCAGCTGCCAGAGTGACACCTTCTAAACCATTTAAATGCTGTGGAATTGATTACGCTGGACCCATTAACGTACGGACAACAAAGGGAAGAGGATACAAATCATATAAGGGATACATTTGTATTTTTATCTGTATGGCGACTAGGGCAATTCATCTGGAAGTTGTCAGTGATCTTACAACTGAAGGATTTCTAAGCGCGTTCAAACGATTTGTTGCTCGCCGTGGGCTCTGTACCGATATTTGGAGCGACAACGGCACAAACTTCGTGGGAGCCGCTAGAGAGTTGCGCGCATTATTTGCATCTGAAAGGTCAGGAATCTTAAGAGAGGTGGCAGATTCCTTGGCTTCACATGGCACTTCTTGGCACTTTATTCCGCCACGGTCACCGAATTTCGGAGGATTGTGGGAAGCCGGAATTAAGTCTGTAAAGACACACTTAAGGAAGGTTATCGGAGAGACAACCTTAACTTACGAAGAGCTGTCCACAGTCTTGATACAGATTGAGGCCTGCCTGAATTCAAGACCGCTAACACAACTTCGGACAGACACCGAATCATTGGAGGTACTAACTCCCGGCCATTTTTTGGTGGGAGAACCCTTGGTTACCCTACCAGACAATAACTTTGAAACCTACAATATCAGCAGTTTACGTAGGTGGCAACTCACCCAGAAGCTGATGCAACAGTTTTGGCGACGATGGTCGCAAGAATACTTAAGTCAGTTTTTACATAGGTACAGATGGTCTCACCAAACACCTGAACCGCAGTTAGGAGATATAGTATTAATAAAAGAGAATGACTTACCCCCGTGTAAATGGCTCCTTGGTCGTGTGATAGCTAAACATCCAGGAACTGATAACATCACCCGTATAGTCACTTTGCGAACTAAAAATACAGTTATCAAGAGACCAGTATCCAAGCTCTGTATACTTCCAATTGATACTGGACTAACTGCTGACTAATAAAATATTTACTGTACTTATTTAACCCCTTATGGGTACCTATAAAATGTATTTTATTTGTAATGGGTAAATATAGATTATTTTCTTTTTTTTTGGTATTGTTGCATGGTGGGCGGTTTACTTTTATTGTTTTATGTATAATATGTTAATGTTAATTAAGGACGATTCTGTTTACATCGTCCTTGGTGGGCGGAATGTTTAATTATTTTAGTTACTAAGCGCGATCATAGATGGCGCTGGCTGTCTGTTGCTTCGCGCAGTAGAATTATTTTTTTGTTTTATAACCCTCGGGCTCTTACGGCTCTTAATAAATTTGGTTTGCCAGTATTGTATATTGAATTTTATTTCAATTACATACCTACCTCGAATTACCTCGTCATACCTATGTATTGGGTTATACAAATTGTATAAAATAATATTTTGCAAATTGCGTACCTTATACTCAGAACCACCAACGGTATTGGCTGAAGGTCATACAGGTTTACGCACCAACCTCGGCACACCCCAATGAAGAGGTGGAGAAAATATATGAGGATGTCTCTAGAGCCATGCATTCCTCCAAAACCCAATATACGGTGTTAATGGGAGACTTCAATGCAAAACTAGGCACAAGAGAGAACGGTGAGCTGAAAGTATGGAAATTTGGAATAGGGCAACGGAACCCAAGGGGCCAGCAGCTGGCCGACTTCATGGAGTAAGAGGGACTCTTTATGATGAACTCTTTCTTTAAGAAGCGGCCCCACAGGAAGTGGACCTGGTCGAGCCCCGACGGTTCGACAAAAAATGAGATTGACTTCATTATGACGACCAGACGACAACTGTTCAGTGATGTCTCAGTGATCGCGAGGGTGAAAACCGGCAGCGATCACCAAATGGTTAGAGGCACACTGAACCTAAATGTTAAGTTGGAGAGGTCCCGTCTGATGAAGTCAACGCACCGTCCTCCTCGTGCTCTAATCCAAAAACCAGAAACCTTTCAGCTCGAGTTACAAAACCGTTTTCAGTGCCTAGAAAACTGCAATGAAGTGGACGATATGAATGACAAGCTCGTGGAAACTGTCCATGCGGTCGGAGCTAAGTTTTGCAAGACCCGCCGCAGAAGAACACAAAAACTCTCCGATCACACCCTTAATTTCATGGCTGTTAGACGGGAGATGAGGCTACATTCTTCAACAGATTTTACAGCAAACAGGCAACTGGACAGACAGATCTTCAAATGCATACGGCGGGACTTACGCAACTTCAATACAGCTCGTATTGAAGAAGCGATCGAGCGGAACCAAGGCTCCAAAGTCTTTGCCAGAGATCTGTCTGCCAGAAAGAGCCAACTGTCAAAGCTGAAGACCGAATGTGGCAGCATCGTTTCCGGGGCACCTGGGATTTTAAGTGAGATTAAGAGGTTCTATGGGCAGATGTACACGTCATCGTTGGAGCCACACGCAAGTGTGAGTAACGATCCAAGAGCGAGTCTTATCCGACACTATTCCGAAGATATTCCGGACGTCAGTCTGAGCGAGATTAGAATGGCTCTCCAGCACCTTAAAAACGGCAAGGCCCCAGGCGAGGATGGAATTACAGCGGAGCTTCTGAAAGCGGGTGGAAGACCGGTACTTGAAGTCCTTCAGAAGCTCTTTAATTCCGTCCTCCATGGTGGCATTACACCGGAGGCGTGGAGCAGAAGTGCGGTGGTCTTGTTCTTCAAGAAAGGTGACAACGCTCTCTTGAAGAACTACAGACCGATTTCCCTTCTCAGCCGCGTCTACGTGCTGTTTTCGAGAGTCATTACGAATCGTCTCGCGCGCAGACTTGACGACTTCCAGCCTCCCGAACAAGCCGGTTTCCGAAAGGGCTTTAGCACCATAGACCACGTACATACCCTACGGCAAATTGTACAGAAGTCCAAAGAGTACAATTTGCCACTATGTCTGGCGTATGTGGACTATGAGAAAGCCTTTGATTCCGTTGAAATTTGGGCGGTGCTGCAGTCTCTTCAGCGGTGCCAAGTTGACTGTCGGTATATCAAAGTGCTGAAGTGTTTGTACAGTAGAGCTACGATAGCTATCCGAGTACAGAACCAGAGTACGAAACCTATCCAATTGCAGAGAGGTGTAAGACAGGGTGATGTTATATCCCCGAAACCCTTCACCGCTGCATTGAAAGATGTTTTCAAGCTTCTGGACTGGAAAGGATAGGGTATTAACATCAATGGCGAGTACATCACTCACCTTCGATTTGCCGACGATATAGTCCTTTTGGTAGAATCGCTGGAGGACCTAAGCACTATGCTCAATGACCTCAATAGTGTCTCCCAACGGATAGGTCTTAAGATGAACATGGACAAAACAAAGATTATGTTTAATGTCCATGTCACACCTATGCCGGTATTTGTTGGGAGCACTAAGCTCGAAGTTGTTGACGAGTATGTTTACATGGAACAAATAGTCCGACTAGGTAAGTCCAACTTCGACCGAGAGGTCAATCGACGGATTCAACTCGGCTGGGCAGCGTTTGGGAAGCTACGACACATCTTCTCGTCAGACATACCTCAAAACCTTAAAACGAAATTGTACAACCAGTGCGTGTTGCCAGTGATGACTTACGGAACTGAGACGTGGTCCTTCACTGCTGGCCGTATGAGGAAGCTCAAGGTCGCTCAGCGAGCTATGGAAAAAAGGGCTATGCTCGGGGTTTCTCTGCGTGATAAACTTAGGAATAAGGATATCCGCAGTAGAACCAGAGTAACCGACATAGCCCAACGGATTAGTAAGCTGAAGTGGCAGTGGGCCGGCCATATAGCTCGAAAAACCGACAACCGATGGGGAAGAAAGCTTCTCGAGTGGCAGCCTCGTACCGGTAGGCGAAGTGTAGGGCGTCCCCCACGAGATAGAGTGACGACCTGGTAAGACATGCAGGAAGTCGATGGATGCAGGTGGCTCAGGACCGTGCTTTGTGGCATTCTATGGGGGAGGCCTATGTTCAGCAGTGGACTTGTGAAGGGCTGTATTGATGACGATGATGATTGCAAATTGATTTAATTTAAAAAAAAGTCCCGCTAGTGCTGGTGCTTGATCTTGCCAGGACAGAAGTTTTTCCGAACCAGTGGAAAAAGTAAAAATTTATTTTAATAAGAATTCTTGTAATCTAGGTGTATTGGATAAAAATGGTTCTATTATATTCTATTCTAATCAAACGCTATAATTCTTACTATATAGGGTTATTTTACAATAACCGGCCAAATTTGCAGAGAATGTTCAGAATAAGTAATATAGGCAAATGGTGAAGAAAAATTAATATACAATTATGATTTAGAAACTATTTTTCTTTTACAGAATAGAACCATTAGAGCTATTTACAACCTAAAACCGAGAGAGTTTCTTAGAGATAAATTTAAATAAATAAATATGTTAAGTTTGTCCTCAGTATATTTACGAAAATTTAATGTATGTTCACAAAAACAATGGTAGTTTTAGTAAAAATGTGATATACATTCTGTAAACACTAGGAACAAACACGAGCTAGTGATACCAGTTTCTCGACTCCACAGAGTCAGTAATTCATTCTTGGGGGCAATGTATACGCTATTACAACAAGTTCCCGAAAAGTGTATAGGCTCTTTCTATTACCAAGTTTAAATTTTCTGTTAAGTTGAAACTGTATAAAAAGTATTATTATAGTATAAATGAATACATGGTTGATAAAAAGTCCTGGGAATGAGGTGGTCGCTTCCAAGCTGTTTCTAAAATAAATTTTGTACTTATATAGTTTGTACAACCGTTAATGTAAAAATTGTTTTCAAAAAAAGTCCCGCTGGGTTTCTTGCTGGTTGTTCCCAAAAATTACTTTCAATAAGAATTACACATGTGATCTATATTGAATAAAAAAATATTCTATTTAATTCTATTGTAATAAAATATCAATCATTCTGTCCCTTTTATCTTTTAAATTCAAAATGCGTGGTAATGTATTATTTTAATTATTTTTACTGCGCATCCACACATCCGTAATGGTCAATCGGTAAGCAAAAACGTTATTGCCCATAAACCACTATAATTTGGCCATCATTTTAAATAAAAGTAGAAGCCTTATTTACTCGTATATTCAAAAACTTCATAACGGTATATCATTATTTTTATATTTAAACTGAAGTTTTAAATTTGGCTACTCTTTGAAAATTACCCTTTGAAAAATATCCCCTTTGTACTTATTAAAACCGATGTTTGCTTCCGAAACGTTCCACTTTATAATATTTTAATTTTACCTTTGTTTATAAACTCAAATTTCTAATAAAATACACAGATAACTTTTTATTACTTTCTAATTACTTAGCACTCGCAGATATCATGAATCTAATTTTGATCATAAAGTTTCCGTACCTGTCTCCGGAAGAAAATGTCAACACTTCACATGTCTGGATTGTATACAAGAGATTACTGAGTGCGAAGTGTGGATGGGCGTTTATTTTAACTAAATGACAGTTTTAATTCTCAAACTGGTTTAACTGATGCTGATTTAACCCGGCGTCAATGACGTGAAAATAATTACGCAAACGATGAGAACGATGTTATAATCCAAATGAAAACTCTTATAAATATCTCTAAGTTAAATGTATATATATATATATATATATATATATATATATATTATAATGTATTCCTTTTTTAAGAGCGCGCTACCACAACGTTTAATTTAATTATTTTAATTATATTAGGTGCAACTGTTACGGCCTGCAACTGCCTATCCCAGGAGTAGGATCCTCCGCGGCCCATGAACGGAAGGACCTACAAGTAGGTACAGGTCGGGCGTCCTAAACGCCAAGGGTTAAGTTTCTAATTACATTAAACGATCAGGGGGGAGCGTTACCTTTTATTGAAAAGAGCTTACTTACCTCTATCCAAGGCGACTGGTCCCTCAGGATTGGTCAGGTCGCGTGTGGATGTATAGTGCTAGGAAAGTAAGGGTCAGTGATGTGCAACTGGGTGTGGCTGGTAGTGTTATTGACCTTATTAGACCGTTACCATCTGCAGCAGTTCGGCCCTCAGCACCTCTTCAAACTACGGTCTCCTTCCGCAGGCACTTTCTTCGTTTTCTACGATGACAGTTCTTTAACTCTGTCGTACGATTAACTACCTTACAGAAGCCACTAACTCTCGTTTGTTATAACGCCTGACTCGCGAAATGAACACAGAACGTACGGATCAAAGGTCACCGTTATTTCTAGAATATCAAATACCGCACTAGTAACTAATACAGTCGAATCCACTTATACAGATTCTGCGTTAAACCTGAAAGTCCCGGGTAAAACTCTCAGCAAGGGCCACGCGCTACGATTCCCAGTGGTATATTTACTATACGCGCCTATCTCAACGAGCTCCCGACCAAACCGGACCGCGTGCTTATCTCTCGACGCGATGAATTGGACTCTCTTGTTCTAGCGTGTCCTCGATACGACGGGACGTCAAAACCGGTATCGGAGAGGCGCGCGTGCCCTCTGACGTCCATTATTGTCATTAGCGCTTTTGCGCGAACAAACCTCGTCCCGGACGTAAGGATTTAGGTCCGCGAGCAAACCGGTCAGCGGGACAGGGTCGCGACGGCAAGTTGCAAGACCGAATCTACAACCAAGCTAGGCCACCTTACGCACCCCATCAGATCTTGCAACCCTTACCAACGCCTCAAAATTACAGCCCCAACGTGGGCTAGCCGGAGAGTCGAACTGGATGCCCTTCCTGGACATCGCAGCACATAAATAAGTCCTATTCCTAGACAGAAGTCCGACGACCTCCTTCAAACACCTATCTGCGCTCCTATGATTAGTTCCGCAATCCGACCGGATCAGGTCTGCAAACAGCGACGCGACACGAAGCGGCCCAGAGGGACCTTCCAAGCTTCAGTGCAGAGAGCACCCCCAAAATCCCCATGAACGTCGTCTGGGGAGAGCCGAACGAAACGCACAGATAGTCCCTAGTATGAATTTTCAAACAAGTAGGCATAACCAAGCCATCCACCTATAACCATTTACCTAATGGTGCGACAGCTGATTTCCATCTGATAATCTACAAACCAGATAGCCCTTAAGGCAGGTAGTCCTATGCTCATATCTCAACTAATTTTTTAAAAGCATCAATGTTCAACTACAGAATTAATTGAACCAAATTTATCACCGATGCACATAGTCAACATGACAAAGTAAACAAATAATAAACGTAAGAGACAGCCCTATTTCTCATTTCAAATAAATATCTTAGACAGTGCCAACAAAATGTAAACCAAAAGAGAATTGAGTCTTATTCCCTTCGGCACAAATAGGGTTATCTAATTTCAACCTTCCTTATCACAAGGCAAAATGATTAAACACTATCACAAAAACATTGGTACAATTTTCCAAATCGTGTCATTCAATCTCAAATGAATTCAAACTTTCCTTTCAGCAAACAGACGCAACAATCAAATACAATTACGAAGCATACGCAAAAGCATTCAAAAGGGCACGCAATTTAATTTCAATTTTCCGTGCAACAATAAACACAGTGATCAAGTATATTTACAAAACATATGCAGCAGCATTTAAAGGAGTATCTTAAATTCAATTTTATTTTTAATCACAACCGCTACAATATGAATTTCGCGGAAACCCAAAAGCATTTTTAATTTTAATTTAAAGAATTTTTAACTAAGTGCTCGACCAAACCAAATCTAATACCCCTTAAGAGCGTGATTCAATGCTCCAGAGGGCCCTAATCTTCCCACCACCAAGTGGAGGCCACACCGCGTGAACCCGAGACTAACAGAGCGCAACCGCTAACAGTCGCCACTCGGGTTGTACGCCCTCACTGAGGCCGTCGGCAACAGAACAGCTTGACAAGTGGACTGTTGACGGCTTAACACTTTCACTGTCCGGTTTCCAGACACAATAGTAAGACAATAGCAGTGCCCTATATGTAGTGCACGGGACAGCAAAAGGGTTAAGGCTCAGTAGAGGCGGCCGTGGTGGGAGCTAAGGCGGCAGCTAGCTAGGGCCGCCTCCATCAAATGGGGTACAGTGGTACACCAGTCGCGGCCACTCAGCTAACGGGAGTGAGAAGGGTCCAGTGGACTGATGAGTGGCCGTGAAGTTCCTCTTCGCACGCTGAGGGGGGGTGATGACACCCCCGCCCCTGGGGGAATTACCCCCCCCCCCCTGGTCGGGGGAATGACCCATTTCAAACCTAGGGGCCTGTTGGCTAGCCGTCGGGCGCCGAGCTTCGCCCGTCAGAGGGCGTGGCGGAGCGCCCCCGCCCGTGGGGGTCGTGGGCCTGGCAGCGCCCCGAGAGGAGACGCCGTTCGCACCCAGGCACAGTACGGAATGGTGATTGCCCTGGCAATGCAAACAGGGACGCCGGTGCGGACAGTCTCGCTGGAGGTGCCCTTCCACACATGAGTAGCACCAGCGGCGCTCCTTGCCGATAGTTCGCCTCGCCGGAACCGGCTTACTTAATAATTTCGGGCAAGACGTTACCCGGTGATCAAATGCTCGACAATAGGAGCATGGGGGGGGGGGGGGGTTGACGACGACCTGCCCGGCGGATTCCGCCTCTCACTGGGCACGGCTCGTAAGTCGTCGACGGTGCCTGCCGCGTGCTGGATCTGTCGGCACTGCTCCTCCAAAAACCGCAGCAGGTCATAGAAGGGCGGAATATAGGAGGACTCGTCCCCGCCGTACCTCTCCTCAAAAAGTATTCTAAGGTCGAGAGGTAGGCGGGACAGCATGATGCGGAGCAACAAAAAGGCCCATTCGCCCACTGGTAAATCTAGCCGCCTCAACGTATTACAGGCCACCAAGATTGGACCCAACAGGTCCGGACGTAGTCTGACCCGGTCACTAAGCAGCGGGAGGCTCAGAAGCTGCCTAATATGGTCGTCCGCAATTCGCCGGACGTTGGCGTATCTTCTGGCTAGGAGGTCCCGAGCAGTCTGGTAGGCGTCGTCCGACAAGCTCAAATGGCTGACAACGCCCAGGGCCTCCCCCTCCAGTGAGGCCAGGAGGTACGCCATCTTCTGGCTCGGGGTCAAGTTACTCCGGGCGTCCACTAGGCCGTCGAAAAGACCAACGAAGGTCAACCATTCGGAAAGGACCCCGGAGAACCTTGGCAAGTCCAGAGTTGGGAGTCGTCCCAACAGCTCCGGCTGAGGCTGCTTCGGAAAGGACTCGGGCAGGCCACTCGTCCGAGCTTCACGCGCCTCCTCGGCATACCTGCCTTCAGCCTCAATCAACTCGTCCGTGAGCGAAAAGAACTGCTCATGACCTGCGAAGCAGGAGTCCACGACTCCCTTTTCCACATACGAATCCTCGAGCTCAGCGTACGCCTCCTCCACTGCAGCCCTTCGAGCATCGACCTGCTTGAACCGCTTCATCAAGTTATGGACCCTATCCGGTCGACCTATCAAAGCATGGGCGCTGGTGACCCAGCGTTACTCAGTCCGCAGGCAACGGATTAGCATCTTAGGCGAGGACATCACTACTAAATACAAATTACGACGCGGCTCGAGCACAATTACAAAAATAACAAATAACAAATACAAAAAAATTAACAGCTAACAAATGCAGTTCCTATCAAATCGAGTTGAATAGAAATTAAACAAATAAGAACCGCTACTTATCAAATCAAATACAAGTTAATACAAAAGAAAAGACAAATCAAATTAACAATAACAAATACTAGTGCGATCAAATCAAGTTAAATTCAAATTACGCAAATACAAATTACTACTCTTTAGTTCAAATACAAATTACAATACGAAAGTTACATAAACGAAGACACACATCACGGTCGATCAACAAAAAATGCCCAGCTCGGAAATCGACCCTTCGATAAGTAATCCACTACAACTATCCGACAACTATAATTAACCGATTACGTAAAAATAACCATCGGGCGCGGCTTTTCAAATTTACCCGCAATTAACAAAGCAAGCCAACAAAGAAAGGAATTTTATATTCGTATATTATAATAAAAAAAAATATTTTTACGTATTACGGACGGGCGTGATTATAGACACAAAATTAAACCAATCAACCCAACGCTCCCTGCCACCAAAATTATTTAATTTTTATCAAACACTATGGTCGGTAGATCGACCGGGAATCGATCCCAGAACCACGATCTGCTACCAAATGTTACGGCCTGCAACTGCCTATCCCAGGAGTAGGATCCTCCGCGGCCCATGAACGGAAGAACCTACAAGCAGGTACAGGTCGGGCGTCCTAAACACCAAGGGTTAAGTTTCTAATTACATTAATCGATCAGGGGGGGCGTTACCTTCTAATGAACAGAGCTTATTTACCTCTATCCAAGGCGACTGGTCCCTCAGGATTGGTCAGGTCGCGTGTGGATGTATAGTGCTAGGAAAGTAAGGGTCAGTGATGTGTAACTGTGTGTGGCTGGTAGTGTTATTGACCTTATTAGACCGTTACCATCTGCAGCAGTTCGGCCCTCAGCACCTCTTCAAACTACGGTCTCCTTCCGCAGTCACTTTCTTCGTTTTCTACGATGACAGTTCTTTAACTCTGTCGTACGATTAACTACCTTACAGAAGCCACTAACTCTCGTTTGTTATAACGCCTGACTCGCGAAATGAACACAGAACGTACGGATCAAAGGTCACCGTTATTTCTAGAATATCAAATACCGCACTAGTAACTAATACAGTCGAATCCACTTATACAGATTCTGCGTTAAACCTAAAAGTCCCGGGTAAAACTCTCAGCAAGGGCCACGCGCTACGATTCCCAGTGGTATATTTACAATACGCGCCTATCTCAACGAGCTCCCGACCAAAAACGGACCGCGTGCTTATCTCTCGACGCGATGAATTGGACTCTCTTGTTCTAGCGTGTCCTCGACACGACGGGACGTCAAAACCGGTATCGGAGAGGCGCGCGCGCCCTCTGACGTCCATTATTGACATTAGCGCTTTTGCGCGAACAGCAACCCTAAAAACTTTTGAAAATACGTCAGTTCGAAAATCTTCCAGTTACCCAAGATAGCTTACACTGGAAGGCAAGAGAGATGGCAAGTATTTGCTCAGCTTTTAAATATTTTTAAAGTGTTTTTTTTACACCATCATCAAGTAGCGAACTCAGTCTTATCATATTTCTTGAGTACTCAAGTAAGGTCATTATCCCGCATACATCACGTATTACTCCAGAAGTAGTTGTTTTGGTTTCATATGCCGATAGCTTGTCATTGCCTGCTTCAGAATGTAACGAATTTCCTCGTAAGATTCACTCATTTTGGCGGACAGAAAAACAATTGATAAATGGCGGGAAAAATGTTTTTAAATTTTTGAGGTTTGCGGCTTTCTTTTTGTTTTATATTTGCAAGTACGCATATATTTTTTTTTTGTAAAATAAAAAGTTCGTTTGATTCTATACTGTTGCCCCACAGTGTGACGCAGTAGTTTAGCTACGCTTGAGCATAGGCGTGATAAGCTGTCACTGCCGTTTTTAAATTTGTAGATTTTTTTAATTCTCTTGAAGCATATATAAATATTGATCATTTTAACTTAGTTTTTTGAATATGTGATTTAAAATTAACATTCGAATCTATATTTATACCCAGCAATGAAAAATTTTGTACACATTCTAATTTTATTTGAATATATGTATAATTTATGTCTAGTTTAAGTTTTTGTCGTGGTCTGAGTTGTATTAATTTAGTTTTTTTGAAGTTGAATTCGCTTAGCCATTGTTTTACTTTGTTTATAATTATGTCGATTCTTTCATTAAGTTTGGTACCATTGATATAAGGGAACACAACGGAAAAATCGTCGGCAAACATCACACAAAGCTCATCAATAATCTTGGGGAGGTCATTGATGTGTGTATTGAGGACACATCCGAGTACGAAACCCTGAGGGATAGAGTCCCGCACCGGCTGGGCCCTCGACCTGACACATGTTATGGTTTTTGAATCTTGATTTACATTTCTATTTCAACGTCCGGTGAACGATGGCTGAGAAAGGAAGCAAACCACTTACGAGCTACAACACGGATACCAATGTCATAAAGTTTATTTAAGAGAATGTCATATTTCATTTTTTCATATATATGCTTTTTTTATGTCAAATGAAATTCCTATTGCGTATTTCTGACCGTTTAATATGTTCAAGACTTTACTAAAATATTTAAATGTGGCCAGGGTTATCGAGTGGTTTTTTCTAAAACCATTAGGCATAGAATCTTTGTACATTAATGCTTGAAAAACGCAATTATTATTTTACTAAATTTAGATGAATCAAAAGAACATTTAAAGTCTATCAAACGAATAGTTTTTAGATTTTGTCGTATTATAATGTTCTAGATCTATCTGTTGGCACGAGATGTCGCTTCTGTTAATGTAAGAAGATAAAATTAAAACGCTATGTGGTTATAAGATTCAACAACCTATTAGACAACATTTTTAAAATGGTCGCATTGAGTTGAGTGCAAATTCCTCCAATCTAACATACAGACATATTTAAAATTATTGCGTTTTTAGAGTTTGAGACAAAAATTCTTATATTTTGAGTGTTGTTTTAGAGACAGGGACTCTTCATCTCCTCAATATGTCTAGTAAAAAGTATTGTGTTCACGGCTGCATGGACTATGGAAGTAAGTATATACCGTAATTTGATAAGATTTAAACTAAATTTATTAAAAAATCTCTTGCATCTGCTATGCGTGGTATGGACGGCTGTAGGCGCTGATATCCATATTAATATATTATTATATGTAGTAAATGTAAGATTGTGATTTTGAAGTTAGGCGGGCTTCCACTGGAGTGATGACCTGGTATATGATGTAGGTGGCTAAGGACCGTGCTATGTGATTTTTATTGAAGAGGCAGAAGGCCTATGTTTAGTCTGTAACGACGATGATGATGATGATGAATTGTTTGTTTTATTTAATGTTATAGTCCGTGCTGAAAAAATTCGTCACTATAGTAATAGTGTACTGTAAAATATCAGTTTATTAATAAAAAAATTGTATTTGACACAATTGATTGTTCTTGTATTACAATAATAATAATAAAAATATTTCTATTCTTTTATTCAGTCTTGCTTAAGTCTTATGTATTCATGACTAAATTAAATTATGTATTTAGTCTTAAAAATTGTATGTTAATAAAAACAGAGAACCCATCACCTCAATTCGTTTCATGGGTAGTATTTTATAAGACATATGTCAAATAATCTAATGTGTTCTGTTTAGTCGGCGGTATAATCATCTCGTTTACGCCAGACGTAAAATCCAAATTGACGATGGACAAGCTGCGTCAAAGGTGTTCACGTCTAGATCTATGATTGTCAAGCCGCCTGCCAAGCATGACAGGCTCAAGTCCAGCAGTAAACTTTAATAGGCCAATAAAGAATAAAAAAGTCACAAAAAACTTGCTGTGCTCTGATAATACAAGTGTTTATTAATGGATTAATTAGCTTTTTGTTTTTCAGAAAAAGGCATTCTTCCAAGAGAATATGCGGAAACTGCCGAAATTCTCCTCTTTTTTTTTAAGGTATTCGATTCTGTTAATGGCAGCTATAGTAAAGAAAAAACTATATGTAAAGCCTCTTGAACCAGCAAGGCCAAACACAGAACACCATAAGTTGTGGAATGAAGCAAAAGCTATATTAAATAACATGAAATTTATAAATAAAATGTCTAATAATCATGAGAGTGTATCAACAATAAAAAAATGTGTATGGACACTACTTGGTGTACAAATTCTTATAAAAAATTGGAAACTAAGTATGGTATTACTTCTGTTCTGTCTGGATGTAGCACCTCAACCAAGACCCTATTGAAAACTATTTTGAAACCATTAGAAGCTATGAGTGCCGCAATGTTAATCCAACACTAGAACATTTTCAGAGTGCCTACACTACACTTTTAATTAACAATATGTCTAGTGTCCATGCCTCAGGAGCTAATTGTAAAAAAAAAAATTGTAAGGCTTTAGAATCTGTTATCATCACAGATAACTGCAAAGCTGCTGCTGTGTGTGTCCTTGAAACAATCCCGGATGTAGATATAATTGATATTAAAGAGAACATTGCTCCATATATAAAGGGGGCATTAGATTATGTTGGTGGATATTTTGCTAGATGTGCTAATAAATGTTTTTAAAAATTGTAGTGAATGTACTGCTAAAATATCCGCCTTACAAGAAAATGAAATCATTAACTTTTGGGAATATCCAGGTAAACGGTGGCTTTGCAGCCCCACTAAGTCTCTTATAGTGTGTGTATCTGCAGTGTAAGACATAACAAATTCAGTATTAAAAAATATTTAGATAGAGACAATGTTGAAGAATTAATAAAAATCTTGATACTAATTTATGTAGATTTAGATTTTTTGCTATGTAAAATAAAATAATTATTTATTAAATTTGTCTTGCCGCTTTTTCATATTCAATTATGTGTTGTATGTGTCACAATAATGAAGATGTGTTTCAAATGAAAGCCAAAAAATATTTCCAAAAATGTAAAAAAGACGTTTTATTCAATAAATTACTTAACTCTCTGAAATGAGTTTTTATTTTACTTCAAAACCTATACTTATTGTAAGAAAAATTTCTTACAATAAGTAAAAAGAAAAAAACATAAGGAAACATTAATTTAGTATAGCATAAAGGACTATATAGTAGCTATATATACTACGTGTATAGTATAACTATATGATAAATATAAATTGTTCCATCCGACACTACCAGACGGCAGCACATTCTTGAATTCATTTTTGGGCTGAAGATTCGTCTCTATTTCAGTATATAAAAAGTACTCTGTGCCGCGTGGCGCAGGCGCACTGCCTGCCGCGCCGCTCCCGACTGACGCGAACAGCTCGTTAAAAACATTACAAACCTCATACGGGTCCGATATTGGTTTATTGTTGATACGCAATTTAATGTTTTAATTATATTTTTTTTTACCTTAACATGCTTTGTTTTTTATTAGTTGCTTTATTCATTCTTTTAATTGATTGTAATTGTTTTCATTTCAAATATTTTTCATATTGTTTATAATAATTTTGTAAAATTTTATTTTTCGAATACATAACAAGAATTTTTGGTTATCTTTTATGTATACAAGATTTTTTATTACAGTATGTTAGCCATGATTTATATCGTTGTTTATTATAAAATTTCAATTGTTTATATGGAATACAATATTCTAGTGCATCGTGTAAAATTTTATTTAGTGAATTGTAATTTTCGTCAACAGTTTTATTATTTGAAATGAACTCTGGCCAGTTTGTATTTTGTAAATATTGTTTGAATTTATTTATATTATTTTCATTGTATATTCTTTTACATGTATAAAAATAAGGATTGTTATTTTGTTCTGATGGAATATTTGATCTGGTTGACTTGATTTTGGTAAAATTATTTGTGTTTATTTGAGGGGGATCTCTGAAGGGCTTCAGTTCACAATTGAACACGGTATGTAGCGCTGTTGTACAAACTGATCCCTCTTAGTCGACTGCGCGATACTATATATTCCTAAAACAAATGGGAGATTACAATTCTACCCTCAACTTTTCTTGTTTTCTTTTATTATTTTATTTCCATTATTAACAATATATATATATACTTTATTTCTACACTATAATTTCATAGGTTTTAATTATTAGCGCTGTACCCTTATTCTTTTTTTAAATTATAATAGTCTACGGTGTGTGTGGTAACGGTGAAAAAAAATTAAAAAAAAAAAAAAAAAAAAAGTTACTCCTTACGCCAGTGAAAACCCCATCAAAATCGGTCCATTTCGTTATTTCATTAGTCAAAACAGTTTAAAAACAAATTAAGTTTTTTTGTTAAAAGTACCGTATATACTTTCATATGCAACAACAAAAAGATGTAATTTTGACATTACAAACAGATTACCTCAATTTTATTTGTTTGTATAGATTTTAACTTGTGACTTAATCACTGCATAAAATCTTGAAGAAATTGCCATAAATGCTACACTTTTTTCAACTCTGCCGCTACGTAACATGCAAGATATATGTATGTATTTAAGAAGGAATTTTACAATAACTTAGTTGAGTCGACGTGATAACTGATTTTAATTCCTTGACTTATATTAACATCTTTAAAATGAAACATGTTTTTTTTTTTATAGGATAGGGCGACAAACGAGCACACGTGGTGGTAAGTGGTTGCTGTGACGCATAGACATCCATATCTATCCTCAATAAACAATCAAAATGCAGATGCGTTGTTACCCGTGAGGAATAAGATGGAATGCCTCTTTTCCAGTAAAAAGGGTCTCCGGTTCTCTACACTCACAATACGAAACACATCAATGATAAGCAGGTGGTATTCTGTGAGTGCGTGATCCTTTCCTATTCGAGCCCATCCGTTCATGTTACAACTATACTACTAATATAGCTGCAGCATGGCTCTACCATGTATAAAAATGGTATATGGTTCTTAAAAAAGTATTATCATCATCATTACAGCCCTTCACAAGTCCACTGCTGAACATAGGCCTCCCCCAAGGAATGCCATAAAACACGGTCCTGAGCCACCTGCATCCATCAAGTTTCTGCATGTCGGACCAGGTCTTCACTCCATCTGGTAGGGGGACGCCCTACACGTCGTCCGCTGGTACGAGGCCGCCACTCGAGAGCCTTTTTTCCCCATCGGTTGTCGGTTCTTCGAGAAATATGGCCGGCCCATTGCCACTTCAGCTTACTAATCCGTTGGGCTATGACGGTCACTCTGGTTCTACTGCGAATATCCTCATTTCTAAGTTTATAACGCAGAGAACTCCCAGCATAGCCCTCTCCATAGCTCGCTGAGCGACCTTGATTTTCCTCATCCAGCCAGCAGTGAAGGATCACGTCTCAGTTCCATAGGTCATCATTGGCAACACGCACTGGTTGTAAGTAGTCTCGTTTTTAAGTTTTGAGGTATACCTGACGAGAAGATGTGCCGTAATTTCTCGAACGCTGCCCAACCGAATTGAATCCGTCGATTGACTTCTCGGTCGAAGTTGGACTTACCTAGTAGGATTATTTGTCCCAGGTAAACACACTTGTCAATAACTTCGAGCTTAGTGTTCCCAAAAACCACCGGCGTAGGTATGACATGGACATTAAACATGATCTTTGTTTTGTCCATGTTTATCTTAAGACATATCCATCGAAAAACACTATTGAGGTCATTGAGCATAGTGATAAGGTCCTCCAGCGACTTTGCCATAAGGACTATATAGTCGGCCAATCGAAAGTGAGTGATGTACACGCCATTTATGTTAATACCCTATCCTTTCCAGTACAGAAGCTTGAAAACGTCTTCCAATGTAGTGATGAAAAGTTTTGGGGATATAACATGACCCTGTCTTACACCTATCTCTAATTGTATAGGTTTTGTATTCGTGTTCTTTACTCGGATAGCCATCGTAGCCCTACTGTACAAACACTTCAGCATACGGAATCAAAGGTTTTCTCATAGTCCACATACGCCAGACACCGTGGCAAATTGTACTCCTCGGACTTCTGTACAGTTTGCTGAAGGGTATGTTCATGCTCTATGCTGCTAAAGCCTTCTCGGAAACCGGTTTTTTTCGGAGGCTGGAAGTCGTCAAGTCTGCGCGTGAGACAATTAGTAATGACTCTCGAAAACAGCATGTAGACGCGGCTCAGAATAGAAATCAGTATGTAGTTCTTCAAGAGAGCGTTGTCACCGTTGTTTAAGAATAATACCACCGCAATTCTGCTCCACGCCTCCAGTGTAATACCACGATAGAGGACGGAAAAAAATAGCTTCTGAAGGACTTCAAGTACCGGTCTTCCACCCGCTTTCAGAAGCTCCGCTGTAATTCCATCCTCGCCTGGGGGCTTGCCGTTTATAAGTTGCTGGGGAGTCATTCTAATCTCGCTCAGATTGACGTCCGGGATATCATCGGAATAGTGTCGGATAAGAATCGCTCTTGGATCGTTACTCACACTTACGTGTGGCTCCAACGATGACGTGTACAGATACCCATAGAACCTCTCAATCTCACTCAAAATCTCAGGTATCCCGGAAACGACGCTGCCACACTCGGTCTTCAGCTTAGACAGTTGTCTCTTTCTGGCAGACAGATCTCTAGCAAAGACTTTGGAGCCCTGGCTCGATCGCTTCTTCAATACGAGCGGTATTAAAGTCGCGTAAGTCCTGCCACATGCATTTGGAATTCTGTCTATTTAGTTACCTGTATGCTGTCAAATCTTCTGAAGACTGCAGTTTCGTATCCTGTCTAACAGCCATGAGATTACGAGTGCGATCGGAGAGTTTTTGTGTTATTCTGCGGTGGGTCTTGCAAACCTTAGCTCCGACCGCATTGACAGTATCCACGAGCTTATCATTTATATTGTCCACTGCTTTCCAATCTTCTAGGCACTGAAAACGGTTCGTATCTCGAGCTGAATGGTTTCGGGACTTTGTATTAGAGCATGAGTGGGACGGAGCATTGACTTCATTAGACGTGACCTGTCCAACTTAACGTTTCGGTTCAATGTGCCTCTCACCATTCGATGATCGCTGCCGGTTTTCACCCTGGCGATCACTGAGCCACCACTTAACAGTTGTCGTCTGGTCGTCATAATGAAGTCAACCTCATTTTTTGTCGAACCTTCGGGGCTCGACCAGGTCCACTTCCTGTGAGGCCGCTTCTGAAAGAAAGAGTTTACCATAAAGAGTCCCTCTTTTTCCATGAATTCGGCCAACTGCTGGCCCGTTCGGTTCCGTTGCCCTATTCCAAATGTCCCTTCTTTCAGCTCACTGTTCTACCTTGTGTCTAGTTTTGCGTTGAAGTTTCTTTTTAACACCGTGTAGTGGGTTTTGGATGAATGCATGGCTCTAGAGATATCCTCATACATTTTCTTCACCTTTTCGTCGGGGTGTGGCGAGGTTGGTACGTAAGCCTGTATGACCTTCAGCGAATACCGTTTGGTGATTCTGAGTATAAGGGACGCAACCCTCGTCGACACACTCCCAATCTTTACAACGTTGTTAACGAGAGACTTGAGATGGACAGATGGTCGCCATCCCGGAGATAGAACAAGTTGCCGGATTAGAGGATAAGCGCGTCCTCCCCCTCTTTTCAGACCTCGGATAATTCTATGATATTCTAGCGCAACTTGTCTATCTCTTCTTCCAACTCCAGGATCTTCTCGACAGTCCTCAGGCTGCCTGCGTTATATGTTGCCAGGTCGAGTTGTCGTAGGTGGCAACCGAACCTCCACCGGAGATTCTTAGCTCCCCCTGCCCCGTCGTTACCATGGTCGCCACCGTAGCCAGGAATAACGGGAATAACGGATTCCTATTTGCCATATTTGCCACGTTTGGTGAGCGGGTTGGCAACCGCAATGTTTTTATTGTAATTTTGTTTTTATCAGAAAAATGCTTCTGCCCATCCTCTGCTTTAGTTTCCCTCTGTCGCCTCTTACGACACCTACGGGAAGATATGGGATAGTGAGTATTCTTACCCGCCACTACACGGGGATACACAGAATCACAACTTACAGAACACCAACGTAAAATAGCATTTTAATGCTGCTGTATTTTGTATGGTGACTAAAAAGAACCAGAGACCCTTTTTACTGGAAAAGAGGCATTCCATCTTACTCCTCGCGGTTGAAAACACATACTATATGTAGTTGCAGCATGGATCTACCACGTAAAAAAATGTTGGTAAATAGTAACTTTTAAATCTAGCTACAACCTTATTGTTGGCGCCATCTAGTTTATTTTATATAATGCATTTTTTCTAAACTTACCCGCCTTTAAGTTCCTATATTTTTGGGCGTTCGTATCTCCTCACCTGCACGCTAGTATATAATAAGAGAACACTAAGAACAGTCACGCAAGTCGATCAATTGAAGGAGAAGCAACCGCGCCGCATATAATTACTTTATACATACATACATACATATAATCACGCCTCTTTCCCGTAGGGGTAGGCAGAGACCACTTCTTTCCACTTGCTACGATCCTTACATACTTGTTTCGCTTCGTCCACTTTCATTATTCCCTTCATACATGCTCTACGGTTTAGGGTACTCTTAACCTGGCCTTTTTTCAAGACGTCCCTAATTTGGTCTAGAAATGTCCGCCTAGGTCTACCCCTTCCAACACTTTCATTCACACTCGCCTTATACACTTTTTTCGTCAATCGTTCTTCATTCATTCTCTCGACGTGGCCAAACCATCTCAGCATACCTTTCTCAATTTTTGTCACTACATCTTCTTTCAGACCAGATAAGACAATCAAATTAGTGATTAGTGAAGTTTTGTGTCCGCAAAGGAGAAGAAGAAGCGTTTGGTCGTTTGTACTTGGTGAAACCTGCCTCCGGAGCGTGGAAGATCTAGGTGGGCGGCGGTGACAAGGTAGGCGTGCAATTTATTTAACGAACGCCCTTTCTCTCAACCAGCATCCTTTTACAGTCCAGGATCGAAGACCGCAAGCTTCGCTAGTTTAAATTCTCTCTTTTCAAACCACTTATTATGCTGTTGGAATAATTCTACTTTCAAATAGATTTACCCTCTTTGTAAATTTAAGCCGACAAATTGTCGTTAAAAGTCAACCGACATTTCGACATCAATTTTAAAGATTTTGTATAATTGTATGTATGAAGGCTTGAAATTTTAGTATTTTATATTATACCCTACATAAACCACATTTAAAAAAAAAAATTAAACGACAACCCGGTAAGATGGTTTATTTATTTAATATTACCTATTACTTGTACAAAAATTAGGTACCTTCTTATTTAATCCAGTTTATTACTTGAATTTTAGCACTAATGATAATGATTTATGAAATACAAATTTAGGTGAGAAAATTGTTCTTATTATATTTTATTGTATAAACCATGTCATTATTCCTATATAATAGAAGAAAACACGATTGAAGTAAAACATTTCATCGCCGGAGACCAGTGATATCAAATTCCTACAAAGGGAGCAATAGCTGACATCCGCCGTTTTGACAGAATAGGCCCTTTAAGGGAATTGGAATGTTATTTTGAACATAAGTTTCTTTATAGTTGCTTAACAATCTAGAATAACATTTAAGTTAAGTTTAAAATCAATGTAGACAACATCAATTTCATCTCATGATTTAGGCTTAATCCATTGTAGATAAATGTACCCTACATTTATCTTATTATTAATACTTTGCAGGCGAATTGTCGTAAGCATTAACAGGCGTCACGTTGGACGCTGCCTTCTATTGCTTGTCTGGATACTTTATACTTGGCTCTAAAGAGATGGTGGTTGTTCACGCCCTGTTTTTTTAATTGCCCCGACAAATGTTGACTGGACTAGGGACCATGAGTAATCCAATCGACGTGCAACAGAGGACGGAGCCCAGGGGGAGGTAATTAATACGAACGGTAAGTTTGGTTCGAACGGGTTCAAAATCGAGGACCGACAACAAGGCGCGATCAGGCGTTAAGTATGTGCATGTAAGTAGTGTGTGGTAGTGTGTATAAATGGAACCTGACGGCCCGATGTAATCGGACAGGAGATCCACAGGCGCTGCTGTTCTTCCAATATGCGATCCTCCAGTTGTAGTTCACTTTATCTGAACTCAAGTCTGACGTCACTTAACAATTTCAGTTTATCAACTTTATTGTACATTTAATTAACTTCAAACTCTACTAAATCCCCGTTAATCGAAATTAAAACGAGTGGCACGCGGCATCAAAGTTAAACGGTATGGTCACTTAGCAACAAAATTATAACCACACGTACGAACGCGATCTCTTCTCGAGTCACAAAGTTCAGCGTTCCACACGACAAGCAAATTCTTTCGTACGATATTAAAATGCCACAAACAAAATAAATATTAGCAAATGCACTTCAACATGCAATCACTATACAAATTGACGTAAATTACTTGCAAACAAAGTCAATTCAATCACTCAACTCAAGAAAAAGGCCTCGCTATCACTTCAAACGCTCAAAACAGACAACTCAATTCGAGGCGCTCTTAAAGAGACCCAAATCTTCAATAGTAAATTAGACGCGCGCAATTACTCAAATTCTAGACCATCAAAACCAACACTAGCCGCGCGCAACCGATCCCACGGTCGCAGACAATACAAACTTGTCGACAAAGCCGCGGCGTACAAGATACTGGCCGCCGGCCCACGCTCTGACAGCCGGGAAGCGGCTAACGCCCCCCCCCCCCCCCGGCGGCGTTTACCTCACCTCATACCATCGGGTGACGCGCCGGGCAAACGTTATTGGATGCAATTTCAAATGCCCATATTTGGGCCTTCACAGTGGTAATTAGGAACTGCATATAGTATTAATTACCTTCTTTATTAATTAAAACTGGTATACGTACACACACATGCGATATAGAGCCGAGGTAGCAGAATAGATTGACACTCGCTCTATTTAATAGTACGCGAGAAATTGAGTTCGATCCTCAGCTGTATCAATGAAATTTAAAATTGCAATATTAAGTGGTCACTTACAGCGCGCTCCTTAAAAAAACGTCGTAAGGAGTTTTCAGCAGGTAAATCTCTCTCAAGACGCATTGATAGTAGCGCGACCGTCACTCCTTGCTTTAAAACTTTCAGAAATGAGAGGAGACCTGTGCCCAAGTGTGGGTCGTGTGCAGACTGTTACATTTAACTCATATACGATATTTTGCAAAAAAAAATCGTAATATTATTGACAAAAAAATAATAACTTCACAAAAAATTAATAAAATTTATTTTGACATTTTTTTAAATGCTACGCAATAATAATTTACATATAAAATAATACAATACGATATTTAAACTAATCTTAAATTTTAAAAGGTGCTCCATGTAAATGACGACATTCGCTTGTGGATATGTCTTTTTATTCTAGCTAACACAATTCTTTTACGTTCAACTTAAATCACTTTTAATACAGATTTTTTTCTTATGATATAACTAAAGAAACATTAAGCTTCAATTGCACAAAGCACTTCATTTAATAGTCATAAATGTTGTTTTTATTTTTATAGGATATAGTGACAAACGAGCACCCAGTTCACCTGATGGTAAGTGGTTTCTATGGCTCATAGACATCTATATCTATCCTCGTTTGCGAATCAAAATGCAGTAAGGACTATAATGGAATGTCTCTTTTCCTGTAAAAAGGATTTCCGGTTCTCTACACTCACCATACGAAACACAGCAGTGTTAAGCCGCTATTTAACGCTGGTATTCTGTGAGAGCGTGGTCCTTCCCCGGTCGAGCCGACCCATTTTTTTTACTACTAATATAGCTGCAGCATGGATCTAAAACGTATAAAGTAAGATTTTACTTACGATTATTTTTTTAAATAAGACTACAAATAACAAAATATACTATAAAATTGAAAATTTACTTTATAGAAACCTATGTGATAATTCAAGTATCCACTGAGATGGCTTTTTCAGGTAACAAATTTTTATCTGCATCAGATCGGTCAGAGCCCATTATTTCATCCTCTATTTCTTGCAATGTCCTATCCTTAGTTTCTGGCAAAATAAAGTATAAAATAGCTAAACAAAATATTACTAGCAAAGCGTACACAGCATAAGTACCCGAAACACCGATAAAATCTATCATCACTGGTGTTAATTTTAATGTGAGGGCTAAAAAAATTGTAAATACTATTCCTGATATACAAGAACATATACCTTTATATTCCAAAGGATAAATTTCTGCAGATATTGTATAAGATAGTGGTACTAAACCAATATGAGCCACGAAAGTATGTAATAATATTGTGAAAGGGATTAGCCATGGTACTTGAGATAATATATCATATTTGGATTTTAAAACTGCCACTAAACTTATAATGAACATTACTGCAGTTGTCACTGAACCTAAACTAAATAATAGCTTACGTCTTTTAAATTTCCGTATAATAATACATGATATACTTAAACCGAAAATTAACAAAAGATCAGATACTATGGAACAGTATATTGCTATTGATTTACTGCCGGTAATTTCTACTAATATTTGCGTTATATAAGCCATTAGAAAGTATCTACCACAAGAATCAATACATAAAGTGAGAAGTGCAGTTATAATGCAAGCTTTTTGCATCTCTTTATTTTTTAATGTTTTTATAAAACTCTCTACAATAGAAATCTTTTTAGTTTTTTTAATAAGTTCCTGTCGCCTCATCTGTGCTTTTATTAAGTCTGTAAGCTCTCTTTTACTCTCAACAGAGTTTCCATTCAACCAAGTGAAGGTTTTCTCGCATTCCTCGAAACGTGCTTTCATAGCTAAAAAAGACGGGCTCTCCGGCCAGAATAGTATAAATATTACAGCTAACGCTGTTGGAATTATACAAAATGCAGCTATTTGTCTCCATGTACAAAAAATTGCAAAACAATGACAGGCCAATGAACCTACGCCTACTGATATTATCTTAATTATCGTGAAATAGCCTCTTCTACGTGGACTTACATATTCACATATAGTAATCGAACCGATAAATACTCCACCTACACTCAAGCCTTGGATAGCTCTAGCAAAAACTAAGACCGTGATACTGTTAGCAAGGGATAGTGTGAGCCAGCCGACGATCAATGTGACATTCAATCCGATGCAGGTCATCTTCCGCCCGAAGCTTTGAAATGTATGTGAGAAAATTAAGAAACCGAAGATTCCGGAAATGCCATTAGTTGATGCTGAAAATACAAAAAAAAATATTATTTTAATGTTAAATAGCCAGTCATATATCCTCATATATCCATATATCCTGTCCCTGTTTTTCAATACGTGCATC
Source organism: Parnassius glacialis (assembly GCA_033319125.1). NCBI lineage: Eukaryota > Metazoa > Arthropoda > Insecta > Lepidoptera > Papilionidae > Parnassius > Parnassius glacialis. The sequence goes on along the minus strand of JAVANC010000007.1, from coordinate 7,584,232 downwards.
AGCCACTCGTACCTACAAGCTGATCTAATGAAAACTACTGTTGTGTCCATAGTGAAGAACAGGACAGGAGATATGTCGGATAAGAGAAACTATCGCCCAATCTCCCTCGCTACTACGATAGCTAAGATATTGGATGGTCTGCATGACTCTTGCTTACAAAATTACTTACACCTACATGATGCGCAGTTCGGTTTCCGGCCCGGACTATCGACTGAAAGCATACTGTGCAATACTACACAGACCGGAGGACTCCTGTTTACGCCTGTTTTCTGGACCTCTCCAAAGCCTTCGATCTCCTTGCACATGATGTACTTTGGAGGAAGATGGAGGACAGGGTTATTCCAGCAGAGATGATTAATATATTTCGGTATTGGTATGCTAATCATACCAACCATGTTAAATGGTCAAACAGTCTCTCCGAGTCGTACACATTTGAGTGCGGAGTGAGGCAGGGAGGGTTATCGTCTCCGAAACTCTTCAATCTGTATGTTAACAATCTCTTGGTGGAGCTCAGCAGCATGCGTGTTGGATGTCGTGTGGGTGGTGTTAGTATCAATAGCATCAGCAATGCGGATGACATGGTGTTGCTGGGTCCCACTGCGAATGCGATCGAAGAAATGTTGAAGGTCGGCGAGACTTACGCTGCCTCGCATGGTCTCGTATACAACATTAAAAAAAGTGAATACATGGTCTTTAGGGTCGCCGGCAAGTGTCCCGAATCTATTCCTGCAATAAACTTAAATGGATCAGAACTAAAGCGGATTTATCAATTTAAGTACCTAGGGCATATTCTTGCCGACGACCTTAAGGATGATCTAGATATAGAGAGGTAGCGTAGGGCTTTGGCAGTGCGCGGCAATATACTGACTCATAGATTTGCCCGCTGTTCGGACCAGGTCAAAATAACATTATGTAAAGCGTATTGCCAGGATCTGTACACGGGTGGTCTGTGGATTAGGTATGCCAAAAATCGTTAAACATCCTGCGAGTCCAGTACAATAACGTTTTCAGGATGATGTTGGCACTTCCCTGCTCCTGTAGTGCTTCTGATATGTTTGCACAGACCAGGACAGAAAAAAGTAACGTCGCTGATAGGAAAGATACGGAAAAGTGACAACAGTATCCTGAGAACGGTGGCAGATGATCCGCATGCGCCTATTGTGAGGCTTTCGTGCGGACGATGACTCATACAGTGGATGGTAATTCTTCTAGGTGTCGACCACACGGAGTGCCTCTTAGGTACATGACAAATTAGAATTTAATTTAATCTAATTTTATTTTGACTTCATTTAATTTAATTTGGATTAATATGATTTAGTTTGATGTAATTCAGTTCTAATATAAAATAATTATTATTTTTTTTTTTCAAAATACTAACACTTATTTTTTTAAGCGATAATGTAATACTAACCCATGGATCTTCGTTGTCTGAAAATAAATGAATTTGAATTTGAATATATATACACACACACACACATATTCCGGAGACACTGTAGTGTCTCACGCCAAGTACACGTTCAAAATATTATGTAATATGTATGTAAACTTATAGGCGTGAGAATACAGTGTATATATTCTCGAATCAGATGTCAACAATACCTCACCAAATTTGTAACTTCATATATTTAATTATTAACGAAACGTCAACACTTTATACAGTCATTTATCATTCTGTTTATCAATTGTTTCCATAAAACACTAAAAATAAATTTCTATCTATAAATTATTGCATACTTTTCAATGTCTCAAATTTTTGCTTGCGCCGTTTTCCAATTCCACAAAAGATTTAATAATTTCGGTCGAATTTTTTAAATATTTAAAGATTGTTGACTTGAGTGCTTGACGTTTAAGCCATGTTTTCATTTATTTACTTTTAAGATTTTTGGTATGGATGCTTGTCTTTTAAGCCATGTTTTCATTTATCTCGGTATCAAATGACTATAATCCTTTATAGTACACTGCTTAACAATATGTTGATGCGTCACATTGCATAGCCCTTGGGCGATTTCGACGGCAATTTGACCCAGCAGACAGTTGGCGATATTATCTCAAGGCTTCTAAGCAGATGGACACCTTATCTTGAGAATATTGGTATGGCAATAGAAATGCAATATTACTCATAAAAAAGTAATATTAGAAGCTCGATATTTTGTTTAGCAGTTGTTTCCATTTAACAATAAAAATTATTTCTATCTATCAATTATTTGATACTTTTCAATATCTCAAATTTTGCTTGCGCCGTTTTCTGATTCTACAAAAGATTTTACTAATTTCGGCCGAATTTTTTATCTTTTTAAAGATTGTTGGCTTATATGCTTGTCTTTTAAGCCGCGTTTTTAATTATCTCAGTATCAAATGATTATAATCATTTATAGTACACTACTTTACAATTTGTTGATGCGTCACATTGCGCAGCGCTTGGGCCATTTCGACGGCAACTTGAGCCAGGAGATCTCATTAATATTTATAAGCAATTATTGTATAAAGTTTAGATTATTATGCAGTTAAAATCATGCCTAGTTTTTTGTAATTTTTAATTGTAATGCAACTAAGTAATTTGTATTTTCTTCAGCAACGGATGGTGTTCAATTATACCTAAGGATATTAAATCGCAATTATACAATTTCTGCTGTTAGACAGCAGTCACATTCCAATTGTCTGCTTTTGAATAGCCGTCGACTTATAATTTCTGCTATTAGTCAGCAGTTGAGCTTTGATTTTTTAATATTCAAGAATACTTATTTATCGAATGAAGGAAAGTTTAGATAATTTAAAGTATAAGATTGTGCTTTGGATATGTTAATTGACGAAATGATAAGTTAAAACTGTGTCAGTAATGTTAAACACAAAAATTGCCCCTTCAGTTATTATATCTTTAAAAAAATTGAAATATACCAACAAACTTCTATGCAGACAGACCTTATTTTTTTAAACGCGCCAAACTGCAAACTGACATTGACAAGAACAGTTTTTTTTTGTTAAATATATGTAATCTATATATTCTACAGTTTCGCTCAAGGCGGTTATAATATAATATAGAGTGAGCGCTTGGAACATTGTAACCATCCCTCATTTTTCTTAGAAAGAGAGGCACCGAGTTTTGTATTTTATCTCAGATAAATGTTTACACAAAATAAAAACATTACCAACGTTTAGACTGTTATTGACTTAAAGTAATATTTTAAGCGTATGCTAGAACGATAATCTTACATTTTTTATCGCTAATCATAGTTGGTATATTCAATATACTATTATATTATATATTATTAAATAACACGAAAAAAAAAACACTATAAGACAAATGTTCTTTCCCTAAAACCTGGAGGTGCATTTTACGCTATCTGATTTAGGAACGTTTCTCTAGTATGAAGTGCGCACTATATTTTACAATCTCCTTGGTTTCGCTCCACAGTTCATACCACAGACTAACTAGTAGATTATAGTTAGTCTAGTTACGTCCTAGTTACTTGACTCCACCGAGTCAGCAATTCATTCTTGGGGCGATGTATACGCTTTCACAACTGGAACTTTTAAAATATACTAAATTTAACCTGTTCAAAGTTCAAAAACTTTATTAAAATAAGTTTAAAGGGTTATTATAATATTAAGGAATTTATGGATGACATAACCCCTGGAAATGAAGTGATCACTACCATACTATTTCTAATTTGTTGTATAGTTAATTGTGTACATGATTGTAAGCTGTTATTTAAAAAAAAGTCCCGCTGGGTTTCTTGCTGGTTCTTCCCAGGACAGTTTTTTTTCCGAACCAGTGGTAATTAAACAAAAAAGTGACTTTCAATAAGTATCATTTAAAATCTATATTCAATATGAAAGTTTCTGTTTCTGTTTCTACCGAATGTCCACACGATACTTCTCTACTTGCATACTCTGGTACAGTTGTAAGAAAATATTTAATTATCAGTAGAGTTTTATTTAAAGTTACATTAAAATTCAAAGTTAAAGTTTTATACCCAAGTTGACTGTATATAGAATGGAGTCTTTTTTTTATAAAAAAACATCACTATTGTTATGAAATAAGTACCTATTTAATTTAATTCTTAAAAAAAAACCCGGTCTCGATACGTCAAATATTCGAGAGTAATCGTGACCACGTAAAAGAAATCCGAACGTCCACGGAATTTTTTTTTCAGTTTTCTTAAAGTAGCAAAATAAAATTGATTTGAACAAAATACGAGATAGATTGATTAAATTTTCTTGAAATAAATTTACTCATATTTTCTTATGAGTGAGTGCAAATCAGTTGTTGTAGATGTAGTTAAAGAGCAAACAATTTCTTGACCTTGACGTGTTGAGAGTAAAGCACAAACTCAACCGCTTCGTGGTATGAGGTGTGCGATATTTGAGAAAAAACAGAAATTGTGTATTTTACAAAAAGATATGAAATCCGATCAAAAACAGTTTCACTTTAAAGCATCGCGCCAAGTACACTTTCAACTATAGTAACGATAATAATTATTATATTTTAAAAAAATATATAAAATAAAAAAAAACCAAGTACATAACCGTTTTAGATTCGAAAAAAACATTGCTGAAAAAAGTAATAATAAAAAAATGGTGTCCTTGGTATGCATTATACTTTATAGTACGAGCATAACTCAAAAAGTTATAAGAAAACGACTTCCAATGTCAAGTTGCGTGATCGATACTCTTAATCATGCACACCAAGTACACCATTTTTTTTGGGTAGTTTACAGTATTGTTTACGACGGTGTATACTTAAATTAAATTATGTTGACACCGAGACTATATTTATGCACTGTTACACTGTGCACTCGAGATATGACATGAACATTGTTTGAATCGGTATACTCATAAAAATAATTCATGGGTATGAGTAACTAACCTATCCAGGAAGCTTGAGCAGAAGTAGCTGTGATGTCTGTGCTATTCGGAGATAGTATCGCCGGATTTAGCACAGTCGGGAAAGCCACCATGATTCCCATGGCAATCGAGTGTAGACATCCTGGGATCAGTATAAATATCTGCAAAAAATATTATTATGTTTTGTAAGAAGTCCTTGAAAAATTATGTCGTTTAGAAATTCATAGAAGAATATCATAGAAGATTTCGTTAGCTCAAAGGTGATTAGTGTTCGCTTTGAATTTTCATAACACCCGAGAAAACTGAATTTAACACCGGGAACATCTCAGAAATACTTAACTGAATATGCTGATTTACCTCATACTTTGGGTACTAGGGACGCTTTTTCTGTCTAAGAGTCGGTCTGGGTAGGCATCTTTAATTAAACTACTGAAAACCCACCATCATTAATTTTTATTTTTTGTCTGAAAATAACTCACGAGGTTACCAAAATAAAGCACTTGATTGTGTAGTTGACTTATTTATCAGTCATTATCAATGTTTCGAGCGGCCACTTGAGCGTTTTATTCAAGTGGGCAGGCAGAAAAAGTGAAGTGCTTGAAAAAAACATGAAATGTAGAAATTTTATAATTTGTGTTCTCAGTATGACTCTATAAGAGATGTTCAATGTATTCACGGTATTAGTGTTATTTGCTTATAATGTAGGTAATTTAAAAAAGTCATTAGCTAACAACCTGAGGGTATAAATATAAAATTTCTTCTTGATAACTTCATTACTTTTTACGTAACCTTCAGTCATAGACGACTGGAATGACTGACTCGATAATTTTGGAAAAAAAATCGAACACCATGCGGTGATTAAATTCCTCACTTAACAGAAAAACGTCCATGAAGAAATGGTGGCCGTTTACCAAGACTGTCCCTTCAATGTCACCAATGTGATCAAGTGAATTCAAAAGAAGTAGGGAAAGAATCGAAGATGACCCCACCTGGGTGAGCCAATCACAGCAGCTACAGAAGAAAATGTGAAAATTATTGTAAAATTTGTATTAGAAGATGCACGATTAAGAATTAAGATGTTATCAAAAATTACTATTCTATTCGTTGGTACATATACCCACTGTATTGATTTTTCAGTACAGATCACATTCATATCCTTTATCAAATTCTACAGAAGATCTAATAGTACAATCTGCCACTTTGTCTAACGTAAGGAGACAATGAGAAAGCCTTGTGCCACAGTCCCTTCAGCGATACGTCGATTGTCGGTACATCGATGCTGTAATTTCTATACCGTAGGGCTACGATGGCGATGTGAGTAGGTACTGAACCAGAATACGAATACTATTGAACTACCGAGATGTGTAAGACAGGTTCTCGTTATATCCCCAAAACTCTTCGTTCAATCATTATTTTTATATTTAAACTGAAGTTTCAAAGTTGGCTACTCTTTCACAAATAACCCTGTAAACCTATTAAAACAGATTTATGCTTCCAAAACGTTCCACTTTATAACATTTTAATCTTGCATTGTTTATAAACTCAAATTTCTAATGAAATATACAGATAACTTTTTATTACTTTCTAATTACTTAACACTCGCAGATATCATGAATCTAATTTTGGACATAAAGTTTCCGTACCTATCTCCAAAAGAAAAGGTCAGCATTGCACATGTCGGGTTATGATCCAAACGAAAACTCTCATAAATATCTCTAAATTAAATGTGTATATATTATGTTTTCCTTTTTTAAGCGCATACTGTTTCTAAAATAAATTTTGTACTTATATAGTTTGTACAACCGTTAATGTAAAATTTGTTTTTTAAAAATAAATCCCGCTGGGTTTCTGGCTGGTTCTTCCCAAAAATTACTTTAAATAAGAATTACACATGTGATCTATATTGAATAAAAAAATATTCTATTCTATTCTATTGTAATAAAAAAATCTCAATCATTCTGTCCTTTTTATCTTTTAAATTCAAAATGCGTGGTAATGTATTATTTTAACTATTTTTACTGCGCATCCACGCATCCGTAAGGGTCAATCGGTAGGCAAAAAAGTTTTTGCCCATGAACCACTATAATTTTGCTATCATTTTAAATAAAAGTAGAAGCCTTATTTACTCGTATATTCAAAAACTTCATAACGGTATATCATTATTTTTATATTTAAACTGAAGTTTTAAATTTGGCTACTCTTTGAAAAATAACCCTTTGAAAAATAACAGTTTGTACTTATTAAAACCGATGTTTGCTTCCGAAACGTTCCACTTTATAATATATTAATCTTACCTTTGTTTATAAACTCAAATTTCTAATAAAATACACAGATAACTTTTATTACTTTCTAATTACTTAGCACTCACAGATATCATGAATCGAATTTTGGACATAAAGTTTCCGTACCTGTCTCCAAAAGAAAATGTCAGCACTGCACATGTCTGAATTGTATACAAGAGATCACTGAGTGTGAAGTGTGGATGGGCGTTTATTATAACTAAATTACAGTTTTAATTTTCAAACTGGTTTAACTGATGCTGATTTAACCCGGCGTCAATGACGTGAAAATAATTACGCAATTGATGAGAACGGGACGGTTATAATCCAAACGAAAACTCTCATAAATATCTCTAAATTAAATGTATGTATTGCTTTTTTAGTATAATATTATGTATTTCTTTTTTAAGAGCGCACCACTACTGCGTTCAATTTAATCATTTTAATTATATTAGGTGCAACCCTAAAAACATTTGGAAATACGTCAGTTCGAAAATCTTCCAGTTACCCAAGATAGTTTAACCTGGAAGGCAAGAGATATGATGATGGCAAGTATTTGCTCAGCTTTTAAATATTTTTAAAGTGTTTTTATTATACCATCATTTAGTAGCGAACTCAGTCTCATCATGTTTCTAAAGTCCTCTTGTACGGTCATTCTCTCGCATACATATCGTATTACTCGAGAAGTAGCTCTTAAATTCCTAAAATCACTTGATAAATCTAAGGAACCTGTAAGCAATGGTATGCCCCTGTTGTTATGGTTTCATATGCTGATAGCTTTTCATTGTTTATTACTACCCTGCTCCGTCGTTCGGTCGATGAATGTATTTTTCCCGATTTATGGAATCCAGCAAATATAATTCCCATACGTAAAAAAGAATTATAAACCTCGATTGAAAATTATCGTCCAATTACAATTTGAAAAATTGTTTACATCTTCATCTTCTCTGTTATCATCTTTTCATAAAAGATCAGTCTACGGTATTCAAGTTTTCTCTGTTCTCAAGTTATTTCCTCCTACGTATGGAGAATGGTGGTCAGATGGACGTGGTCTAAACTGATTTCCAAAAAGTTTTTGATCGTGTAGACCACGACCTTCTGTTCCATAAGCTTTATTGTACAGGGCTTGTGAATTCTTGGCGGTGGTTCTTGAATAGGTGTTATGATGTAAGCTTACCAGGGGGTGCTGCATTAAGCATATTCGTTCAAACGAATGTTCCCATTTATCTCCAAAACGGTTTGACCGATTGAGATGTAGTTTTCTGTAAAGGGGTTGTTATTTATTGGCGATAGTTCCTAGATAAGTGTTATGGCGTTAGCTCACCAGGGGGCACTGCAATAAACATACAATTTAGCATTATGTTTCTTTACTCCATAATGTTACAGTTTCCTAATCTCGAAGCGGATTTTGGCAAAAATAACCTCAAAAAGTAGGGTTTTTTCGATGCTACCAAGGACCTATTTTAAATAGACACATTAAACACGAATGAACACTATGGCTCTAAAAACAGCGTAATCCACTAATATTAGTAAGAATTACGAGTAATAGAAACATATAGCCACGCCACAAGATGCGTGATTGAAACTTGGAGATTTGCACGACCTTTATACATATTGCCAATACTGTGAGTCGGTCAGCCTCTCGGGTTATTTGAGGCGACTGGGGCTCCATGACCACTCCGGACTCAAATGCAGATGGCGGTGCTGCCGAAGGCTGCCATCTGGTTGGGCATTTATTTATTAATGTGTTATTTATTTATGTAAGTATTTTTAATATAATATATTTATGTATATTTAACATTTCCTCTTTTTTATTTATTCAGCCCTACCAGATGAGAATATGTTATAAATACTCCAAAATAATAATAATAATGCTTTAATTCACCTCATAAAATAACTGTACAAATTAGGCGTGTGTGCGTGAATGGGTGTGTATGTGTGTGTGTGAGTTTGTGTGTGAGTTTGTGTGTGTGTGTGTGTGTATGTGTGTGTGTGTGAGTGTACGCGCGTGCGTGTATGTGTGCGTGTGTGTGTGTATGGTTTGTGTGTGCGGGTGCGTAAGTGTGCGTGTGCAAATGCCTGTGCGTGTGTGTCCGTGTCCGTGTGCGTGTGCGTGTGCGTGTGCGTGTGCGTGTGCATGTGCGTGGGCTTGTGCGTGTGTGCGTTAAATCAAACTTTGTTTTTTATGGACTACACTGATCATATTAACTCCCACAAAAGTTATTTTAAAAAAACGCGGGTTATGGACTTATTTTAGACTGTATTTATTTATTTTATTAGGGTTTTTCGACGCTACCAAGGACCTATTTTAAATATACACATTAAACACGGATGAACACTATGGCTCTAAAAACAGCGTAATCCACTAATATTAGTAAGAATTACGAGTAATAGCAACATATAGCCACGCCACAAGATGCGTGATTGAAAATTGGAGATTTGCACGACCTTTATACATATTGCCAATACTGTAAGTGGGTGACGTATCTAAGGTTAATATATCGTTGGACGCCATTGTGTTCGCACTACACACTAATACTAACAAAACAGTATCATAAGGGTGAAAAAAACGTTCGCTGAGTCTAGAGAGCGTCTTAAACAATAACCCTTTAATGATATTAAGGTACTATTCATGACAGGCACTATTGCTCATGGTCATGTTGTTGTCGTGAATCGATTAGGTAAGTGATAGAAAAAATAAAAGAAACAAGTACATTTTTAATTATAGGTTTATGGTTTTTGAACAGCGATTGGAAGTTAAAAATATTTATTTAAATACATTTACTTAAATCATTCATCGTGCTCCTGAAAACAATCATCTAAAGCAGTTGCCCATTTTTTTCACTTCCCATTAATTGAAAAATTTTAGAATATATCTAAGGCCTAAATTTCTATTGGATAATTTTTGTCGTTGTAGACGGTGCATGCTCGGACTACAAGCCTATTAACGCTGGTATTCCACAAGGCTGCGTGCTATCAACAACGCTGTTTCTTCTGCATATTAATGATATGTTGCTAACTGGTATCATTCATTGCTATGTGGATGACAGCACTGGTGATGCTCTATGCACCGGCCGTGCTAATATTTCTCGGGAAAACGTCGCCGAGTACCGGAGCAAACTTGTGTCTGAAGTCGAATCTTTGCTGAACAAAGTCTCGGATTGGGGGCGACTAAATCTAGTCCAGTTTAATCCTCAGAAGACACAAGCTTGCGCTTTTACCGCTAAACAGAAACCCTTTGTCGTATCTCTTCAGTTTCAAGGCATTCCCCTTCTTATCTCAGCCAGTATCGGAATCCTCGGATTCGACATTTTTTTTATAAGATTAGGGTGACAAACGAGCACACAGTCCACCTGATTGTATCTGACAGTGTGGTTGCTGCGGCCCATAGACATCTACATCTATCCTCTATTACAAACCAAAATGTAGATGCGTTGTCACCCGTGAGGACTAAGATGGAATGCCTCATTTCCAGTAAAAAGGGCCTCCGGCCACCTGCACTCACCAAGCGAAACGCAGAGGTAAACCTCTACTTCACGCTGGTTTATCACATATCTTTTTATGTTATGTTTATGACATATCGAATGACATGCAGTTTCGTGGTCACTTGGAAGAGAAAGCCAAATTGGCCTCTTAAAACCTTGGAGTGCTCAGCAGAGCGGGACAGTATTTCATGCCGGCACACCGCCTGCAACTTTACAAGGCGCAAGATCGGCCTCACATGGAATACTGTTCCCATCCTTTTCGATCGGCTCGATTCATTGGCACTGCGAAGAAATGTTGCATCCTTTTGCATTTTCTTTCGCATTTACCACGGGGAGTGCTCTGAGAAATTATTCGGATTAATCCCAGCCGCCAAATTACACGAACGCACATCGCAGCAGAACTCACGATACCATCCACATCGTCTAAATGATTGGCGGTCCACCACAGTGCGATTTAGAAGATGTTTTCTTGCTCGCACAACTTCGTTGTGGAATCGATTACTATCAGCGATTTTTCCGGACCGATACGACTTAGGGACCTTCAAGAAAAGAGCGTACTCCTTTTTAAGAGGCTGGTAACGCATCTGCGATTTCTCTGGTTCTCCTGGTGTTGCAGTTCTTCATGGGCGGCGGTGGTCACTTACGATCAGATGAGCCGCATGCTCGTTTGCCCCCCTCCTATAAAAAAAATAGACAACACAGATGTGGCATAAGCCTATGAAGGCCAAATGTGTAAGTTCTCAACCGTCATTAAACTACAAACATCTGATCTTCCATTAGTCTCCCAAAATATACGTAACATCTAATTAAGATGACTTGCGGATAAACTTGGGTTACTTTAATTTTCAAACAGATGCAATCATTTTAAATGAATGCAGAATAGATATACATAAAAACATCCCACAAATTGAGAAATACGTGTCATTCCATTTCTCCGTGTAATGGCGGGTAAAAATACTCACTACCCCATATCATCCCGTGGGTGTCTTAAAAGGCGACAGAAGGAAACTGAGGCAGAAGGTGGGCAGCAGCATCATCCTGATAACAGCATAAAGCAATAAAAAACTACGGTTGCTAACCCGCTCGCCAAGCGTGGCGTCAATGGCAATATACCTCTATGAGCCATGACATTAATAAACGGCCCCCAGTTCCCGGTGGCCTCGCTATTCCTGGCTACGGTGGCAACCAAAGTAACGGTGGGACAGGGGGTGCTAAGAATCTCCGGTGGAGGAATGGTTGCCACCTACGATGACTCGACCTAGAAACTTATAAATCACGCACCCTGAGGACTGATGAGAAGATCCTGGAGGTGGAAGAAGAGATAGACAAGTTGAGCTGGAATATTATAGGATTATCCGAAGTCTGTAGAGAGGGGAGGACACGGTTATCCTCAAATCCGGCAACTTGTTCTACAGACGACACAACTGTTTAGTGATCTCTCAGTGATCACTAGGGTGAAAACTGGTAGCTATCACCAAATGATTAGACGCACACTGAACCTAAACTTTAAGTTGGAGAGGTCACGTCTAATGAAGTCAACGCTCTGTCCCCCTATGTCATCTGTCATGCTCTAATCCGAAGTCCCGAAACCTTGCAGTTCGAGTTACAAAATTGTTTTCAGTGCCTAGAAGATTGCAATGCAGTTGACGATATGAATAACAAGCTCCTGGAAACTGTCCATGCGGTCGGTGATAAGTTTTGCAAGATCCGCCGCAGCACAAAAAACTTTTTTTTTCTGCGGTATATGTAGAAAGTCAACAGCTGTTTTAAGTGCTCCTATTTATAATTTTAAATTATATTAATTTGTAGAATTGTTAGGGGTAAATTCGCACTGTTACATTACAATTACAATATGGCAAGCATCAACAATGTAGACAAAATACAGAAAGAACTAGAAGTCAGCTGGATGCAAAAGATGGCAGAATTCAAAGATCGTCTGAAGGCTGCACTGGTCCCTTCCCATCCAACGTTAGTGCAGCTAAGGAATTTCATGCATTCAAGGATTTGGTCACACAAATGGTTAGTCTACTGCAACTGCAAGTTAGAAGTTGTGTAAACACAATTGATGGACTTGACATGCGACAACGGCAAAACGTATTGCTGTTCAATGGCATCCCAGAGGACTCTGAAGTAAGCTTAATTGATAAGGTTCTAAACTTAATACATAACAAGATGGGTCTTTCCGATGTGAGTGGCTCCTCGATCAAACGGTGTCACAGATTGGGATCGCAAGGTAAAGGTCAAGCTAAAACAGTCCTTGTCCAGTTTCATGATCACCACACAGTATTAGTAATTTGGAATTCTAAGGCCAAATTAAAAGGTACGTCTTTCACATTGTTTAAGTTTCTCACAAAGATACGTCAAAATATTCACAAGCAGGCCAGGAAGCACTTTGGCATGAGGAATGTGTGGACGCTCGATGGCACAGTATACATTAAATTGCGTGATAGTAGTCGTGCAAAAGTAACTTCAGAGGAATGCTTCAATTATCTTGCCGCCAAGTATTCGCCAGGGTGTTCTCCTCTTTCTAATGCAACACCTCGCAAAAACGAAGATGGCACAGGTAATCTATCTGGTGGATCACAGCAAAGTATATCTAAATGTAATCGCCAACAAGAAGTGGTCCCACGCTGTCAACGGGCACCATTAGGTTCAAGCAAAGAAAATAAAAGGGTACGTCGTGTTGTGACCAAAAAATAATGGCATTGGTGATATTTTCGAACGCTTTCTTATAATTGTAACGATTCATTAAAATAATTAAATTTTACTTTATTCAGTCTTAATTTACTTGATATTAATCAAGCTTTTTATTTTGTAGTCTTAACGGTATCATTACATTATATTTGTCTTCTTTGTTTAATTAATTTAACTACTAAGGATTTAATATTATGTATTATCTACTTTGTACTTTGTATAATAATGCAAACTATACTCATCATTCATCATCATTACAGCCCTTCACAAGTCCACTGCTGAACATAGGCCTCCCCCAAGGAATGCCACAAAGCACGGTCCTGAGCCACCTGCATCCATCGACTTCCTGCTTGTCTTACCAGGTCGTCACTCCATCTTGTGGGGGGACGCCCTACACTTCGCCTACCGGTACGAGGCTGCCACTCGAGAACCTTTCTTCCCCATCGGTTGTCGGTTCTTCGAGCTATATGGCCGGCCCACTGCCACTTCAGCTTACTAATCCGTTGGGCTATGTCGGTTACTCTGGTTCTACTGCGGATATCCTTATTCCTAAGTTTATCACGCAGAGAAACTCCGAGCATAGCCCTCTCCATAGCTCGCTGAGCGACCTTGAGCTTCCTCATACGGCCAGCAGTGAAGGACCACGTCTCAGTTCCGTAAGTCATCACTGGCAACACGCACTGGTTGTACAATTTTGTTTTAAGGTTTTGAGGTATTTCTGACGAGAAGATGTGTCGTAGCTTCCCGAATGCTGCCCAGCCGAGTTGAATCCGTCGGTTGACCTCTCGGTCGAAGTTGGACTTACCTAGTCGGACTATTTGTCCCAGGTAAACATACTCGTCAACAACTTCGAGCTTAGTGCTCCCAACAACTACCGGCATAGGTGTGACATGGACATTAAACATAATCTTTGTTTTGTCCATGTTCATCTTAAGACCTATCCGTTGGGAGACACTATTGAGGTCATTGAGCATAGTGCTTAGCTCCTCCAGCGATTCTGCCATGAGGACTATATCGTCGGCAAATCGAAGGTGAGTGATGTACTCGCCATTGATGTTAATTCCGTATCCTTTCCAGTCCAGAAGCTTGAAAACGTCTTCCAATGCAGCGGTGAAGAGTTTCGGGGATATAACGTCACCCTGTCTTACACCTCTCTGCAATTGGATAGGTTTCGTACTCTGGTTCTGTACTCGGATAGCCATCGTAGCTCTACTGTACAAACACTTCAGCACTTCGATATACCGACAGTTAACTTGGCACCGCTGAAGGGACTGCAGCACCGCCCAAATTTCGACGGAATCAAAGGCTTTCTCATAGTCCACATACGCCAGACATAGTGGCAAATTGTACTCTTCGGACTTCTGTACAATTTGCCGAAGGGTATGTATGTGGTCTATGGTGCTAAAGCCCTTTCGGAAACCGGCTTGTTCGGGAGGCTGGAAGTCGTCAAGTCTGCGCGCGAGACGATTCGTAATGACTCTCGAAAACAGCACGTAGACGCGGCTCAGAAGGGAAATCGGTCTGTAGTTCTTCAAGAGAGCGTTGTCACCTTTCTTGAAGAACAAGACCACCGCACTTCTGCTCCACGCCTCCGGTGTAATGCCACCATGGAGGACGGAATTAAAGAGCTTCTGAAGGACTTCAAGTACCGGTCTTCCACCCGCTTTCAGAAGCTCCGCTGTAATTCCATCCTCGCCTGGGGCCTTGCCGTTTTTAAGGTGCTGGAGAGCCATTCTAATCTCGCTCAGACTGACGTCCGGGATATCTTCGGAATAGTGTCGAATAAGACTCGCTCTTGGATCGTTACTCACACTTGCGTGTGGCTCCAACGATGACGTGTACAGTTGCCCATAGAACCTCTCAATCTCACTCAAAATCTCAGGTGCCCCGGAAACGATGCTGCCACATTCGGTCTTCAGCTTCGACAGTTGGCTCTTTCTGGCAGACAGATCTCTGGCAAAGACTTTGGAGCCTTGGTTCCGCTCGATCGCTTCTTCAATACGAGCTGTATTGAAGTTGCGTAAGTCTCGCCGCATGAATTTGGAGATCTGTCTGTTCAGTTGCCTATATGCTGTCAAATCTGTTGAAGAATGTAGCCTCATCTCCCGTCTAACAGCCATGAGATTAAGAGTGTGATCGGAGAGTTTTTGTGTTCTTCTGCGGTGGGTCTTGCAGAACTTAGCTCCGACCGCATGGACAGTTTCCACGAGCTTGTCATTCATATCGTCCACTTCATTGCAGTCTTCTAGGCACTGAAAACGGTTTTGTAACTCGAGCTGAAAGGTTTCGGGACTTTGAATTAGAGCACGAGGGGGACGGAGCGTTGACTTCATCAGACGAGACCTCTCCAACTTAACATTTAGGTTCAGTGTGCCTCTAACCATTCGGTGATCGCTGCCGGTTTTCACCCTCGCGATCACTGAGACATCACTGAACAGTTGTCGTCTGGTCGTCATAATGAAGTCAATCTCATTTTTTGTCGAACCGTCGGGGCTCGACCAGGTCCACTTCCTGTGGGGCCGCTTCTTAAAGAAAGAGTTCATCATAAAGAGTCCCTCTTTCTCCATGAAGTCGGCCAGCTGCTGGCCCCTTGGGTTCCGTTGCCCTATTCCAAATTTCTCTACTTTCAGCTCACCGTTCTCTCTTGTGCCTAGTTTTGCATTGAAGTCTCCCATTAACACCGTATATTGGGTTTTGGAGGAATGCATGGCTCTAGAGATATCCTCATACATTTCCTCCACCTCCTCATCGGGGTGTGCCGAGGTTGGTGCGTAAACCTGTATGACCTTCAGCGAATACCGTTTGGTGATTCTGAGTATAAGGTACGCAACCCTCGTCGACACACTCCCTATCTTTACAACGTTGTTAACGAGAGACTTGTGGACGATAAATCCGACACCTCCTTGGGACAGATGGTCGCCCTCCCGGTGATAGAACAAGTTGCCGGATTCGAGGATTACCGTGTCCTCCCCCTCTCTTCGGACTTCGGATAATCCTATAATATGCCAGCGCAACTTGTCTATCTCTTCTTCCAGCTCCACGATCTTCTCGTCAGTCCTCAGGGTGCGTGCGTTGTACGTTGCCAGGTCGAGTCGTCTAAGGTGGCAACCGAACCTCCACCGGAGATTCTTAGCACCCCCTGCCCCGCCGTTACCATGGTCGCCACCGTAGCCAGGAATAGCGGGGCCGCCGGGGACTGGGGGCCGTTTATTATTGTCATTGCTCATGGGGGGTATATTGCCATAGTTGCCACGCTTGGCGAGCGGGTTGGCAACCGCAGTTTTTTTATTGTATTTATGCCGTTACCAGGAAGATGCTGCTGCCCATCTCCTGCTCGTTTCCCTTTGTCGCCTTTTACGACACCCACGGGAGGATATGGGGTAGTGGATATTCTTGACCGCCACTACACGGCAAACTATACTAGTAAGTAAATTTTGTTAGTAATAAAGTAGGTAGAAAAATACAAACTTTATAAAAGATATTGTTGTTCTTACGATTCGCCAAGTATGGCAGGCAAAGTTCTTAGACCTTACAGCCTTGTGTGATTCAATATTTATAAATACTGCTGGAAAACAGATTTTATTCCATACCATGATTAAATTTACATTGTTTACTGTATCCCTATTAACATTGATTTTGAGAAATGATTTGGTTACACAGACACAAAAAAATTAAATTTTTGACTTTTGTCTTCGTTGGGAAATATTACTAAGTTGTGGACTTATTTGTTGTTGTTTTGTTATACTCTGTTTCTGATATCTAATTTTTTAATAGTTTTTATTAATGTTTTATTAATTTTAAGGTATATTTTAATACAATGATTGTTATCTTTATCAGTCAACTGATGGGATAGTGCAGTGACAGTAGAATAGTAGATTTACTGCGAATAGCGTAGTAATTATTTTATACTTATATATTGATTTATATTTGGTTATTTTATTATTTATGTATTTATCTAATATACATATTAAATATAAATATATTTAATGGTAGTTTAAAAATGTCTGATGGTGAATGATTTTATTCCATTGACAGTTCAGACTCCTCTTACGCCTCTGATAATGATCTAACAGATGATTTACTTCCCTTACGCGATCGTTAAATAATATTTTTCTGCCTTATAATAATTTTTTTATCGTTTGTCATATTAATGCCCAAAGCATTCCAAGTCACTTTTTATACTTAGAGGAAGCAATTTCACTAGACTGTGTTGATGCTATCTTAATATCTGAGAGTTGGCTAAAACCATCTACTCGTATTATGTCGAATTTATACCCATTACCCAATTTCATTCTTATACGTAATGATTGGACTGAGAAAGGGAGAGGTGGGATATACCTTCGATCAAATATTCCTTATAAAGTTGTTCTATCTTCCCCATCTCCCTATTCTGCAACTGCTGAGTTTTTATTTCAAGAAATCAACATTATGGGTGCTAGGGTAATTTTAGGTGTTGTATATTGTCCTCCTTCTGTGGATTACTTTACCTCACTTGAGACCGGGTCTTGATACCTTTGGATCTGACTATATACACTGCACTGCACTTGGATGATATCAACACTGATCTGTTTAAAAAATACTTCTCGTTCCCAAAAACGTCGAGCAATCATTGAATCAGTCGAACTCTGCATTCTCCCACTAGCGGCAACTCATAGAAATACTGACACTAATGATTCCTTAATTGATCTCATCATTACTTCCTCTTCTGATCATGTGATTCAGTTTCAACAGCTCTCTGCTCCTTGTTTCTGACGACATGACTTGATTTACTTTTCATATAAACTCAAACTTCCAAAACAGAAACCTATTTTTCTGCAGTTACGCAATTTTTCTAGAATAAATATTTAAAGTCTTAGGAGAGACGCAACTGCAATTGATTTTTGCCCTTTGGCGGCAGCTTCTAACATCGAAGATAAAATATCATTTCTTAATAATACAATCCTGAATTTGTATAATAATCATGCTCCAGTACATTGTGTAAAAGTTAAGCGTCCTGCTGCTCCCTGGGTGACTAAAGGGGTCCAGGTGGCAATGGCGCGGCGATATCGGGCTTTCCAGAAGTTTATAAGGGATCGCTCTGAACAAAATTGGTGTAACATTAAATTGCTAAGAAACAGATGCAGTTAGGTGGTAAGAAATGCTAAACACCGCTACATTTATGACAAAATAACTAATTTTTCGCCCACTGATGTTTGGAAATTCCTTAGATCTCTCGGAATTAATAAATGTAATTCCTCGGAATATGGCTCCCCTCTTAATTGAGATGACATTAATCGTCACTTTGTTTCTATTACTTCATTGGACCCTCAAGTCCGTTCTCAAACTATTGCTTCTATAGAATCAATGCAGCCTCTCCGGATCCCTGGCTTTATTTCTCCCCTGTTACTTAGGATGAAATAAAAAAGCTCTGTTAGCCATTAAATCTGAGGCTGCGGGTTATAATGCAATTAGTAAGCAAATGATATCTATGATATTTGAGTACCTACTTCCAGCTATAACACACATTATAAATTATTCACTGGACTCGGGTCAATACCCTTCTGCATGGAAAAAGGCTTTTGTACGACGCTTTCCTAAAATACCTAATCCTGTACTCCCTAACCATTTTCGTCCTATATCAATTCTCCCATACCTCTCTAAAGTTCTGGAAGCCTGTGTTTTTAAGCAAATATCTGTGTTCATTGCAAAACATAACCTGCTGAATGAATTTCAATCAGGGTTTCGCTCTGGTCACAGCACTACCACTTCGCTTATTAAAGTCACAGACGATATAAGAAAAGGCTTGGATAAGCAGAAATTAACAGTGCTCAGGCTAAGGTTGATTATGGAAATCTCTCTCCTGTAATTTATAATGGAACTCTGATTCCATATTGTGATTCCATAAAAAATCTTGGCTTGTACATGGACAAAACTATGACCTTGAAATTGCAGATCTCTGAAGTAAGTCGTAAAGATGTTGCCACAGCTGCTTTTACAGTGGTAGAGCCACGCTGCAGCTTTTGCTGTCGCACGGATGGGCCGGCTCGAACCGGGGTGGTACCACGACCTCACAGAAAACCAGCGTAAAGTAGAGGTTCACCTCTGCGTTTCGCTTGGTGAGTGCAGGTGGCCGGAGGCCCTTTTTACTGGAAATGAGGCATTCCATCTTAGTCCTCACAGGTGACAACGCATCTACATTTTGAATTGTAATAGAGGATAGATGTAGATGTCTATGGGCCGCAGCAACCACTTACCATCAGGTGGATTGTGTGCTCGTTCGTCACCCTTATCCTAAAAAAAAAAACCTTGCGTTCCCTTTATCGTCTTAAAAATTTCCTACCTTTCAAAAACAAGCCTACGCTTGTTCATTCCCTAATTCTACCTATTATAGATTATGCAGATGTATGTTACCCAGATTTGTCACAAATTCTTCTAAATAAGTTGGAGCGCCTTCTTAATAATTCCATAAGGTTTATTTTCGGATTAGTTAAGTATGACCACATATATTCCTATCGTTCAAAGCTTAAATGGCTACATATACGTCAAAGGCGATGCTCTAGAATATTGCTTGTACTTTATTCAATTTTAAACAATCCAAGGTCGCTTTCTTATCTTAAGGCTAACTTTCATTTTCTTCATTCGATTGACGTTCGAATACCACGACTATCAAACTGTCTGAGGATAAGGTTTCCACAGCATAGGTCTAATTTTTCAGGTCCTCGTTTACGATACAAGCTATACATCTTTGAAACACCCTCCCCGATGATATTAAGAATGCTACAAATAGAAACTCAGTAAAATTACTTCTACGACAACATTACCTGAAGGCACTTACTAACTGACATTTTTCTTTCTTCAATATTTATTTATTTATTTATTTATTAATACGGATATTTATAAAGTTTATAAGCATGTATACACATTACATATATGTATGTATGTATTATTGTATGTAAATATATGTAAATATATGTTATATATATATATAAATATATATATATATATATATATATATATATATATATATATATATATATATATATATATATATATATATATATATATATATATATATATATACATATATATATAGATATATCGCCGGTTTAGTTTCACAGTGACACATCTTGAAAATATACATGTAAAACTTATTAATGTTTTATTTAATGGGAGCTCCTTAGCCATGTTATTAAAGAAATAACATAAAATTTATGAAAACTTAACATGCTTCAGACATTATTATGTCAAACGGCTATTATTTTATTTTTTTGTAATACCAACATAAATCATTCTGTGTCATTTACTTTATCACCATCTTTTAATATACAATGACACATCAGCAAATAGGACAGGTTTCTCATGTACACTTATTTTTAACAGTGGCTTATTTACTTTTATCAAAATTACAAAATGTTCTTCTATATAATAATGACATAATTATAGTAAAGTTTATATTAACAATATAAGGACTCCAAAAATAACATCCGTTTTATTATGAACTGGTATAATTTGTTTTGCATTGCTAATACTTTAAGACTTTTTTCAACGTGATCACAAAAAAATCTATTTATTTGCCTACGCTAAATATTATAATACACCACATACAAAAATAAAAATCACAGTTAAATTAAAAACAACAGATCTTGCTTTTTCATAGCTAATAACTACAACATTAACTTTTATTATATTAAAAAATATTTTTACGAAGTAACGAATATCTTAACTCGTGCTCAAATAAAATCAACGATAAAAAGTTTACAAAACAAAACATCAATCAAAACAGCATTAAATGAAATAAGAACTTCATATTCTACAGACATTATTATGACTGTGACATATTCCAACAAAGATAATCTTTAAAGATAATTTAAAAAACGAGGCATAAAATCTCGGAATAAATTTTTTGTGTAGTAAGTAAGTAAACCTTTTTTCTTTTTCTCACATATCGCCATTTTGTTTTTGTATTTTTTTAATATAATATTTTTATTATTATTACTACTGTTTCTTGTCTTTCCAATCTTGTCAACTATAACTTTCTTGAAATTTTTGTCTTCATACGAGTTTTTATAATAGTATGAATAGTTTTCCGTATCATCTGATTCTACTCTTATAATTGTCATTTCTGTTATTTTAGCGGCTTCATTATCTGTATTTTTAGAATAATTTTTACCTATGGATAAACATTTTATGTCAATAAAATCTTCATGGCTCAGTTCAATCACTTGATATGGTTTTCCTTCTTTCTTTGCATTTCTAATTATGTGGGTATATTGATCAGGAGTATAGATAGGACCTGATTTTAGGGTTTTTTGAATTTGCCTCTCAATTACTGAATGTGCACAATCGCCCTCATTTTGTGTATGTCCTTTGATTAAGAACTTGTGGGTAATTGAATAAATGTAATCCAAGTGGTAAACTGCGTATATATAAAGAGCTATCATGAAATGATTTTTTGTTGCCCGCAACAATTATCCGAATAGAATACCAAATTTAATTTAGAATCAAGCTTCTCAGGGATTTCTTTTAAACTGGCAATATATTTCAGAATACATGTCCCAATCTCAATAACTCCTCTTTTTCCTTCGCCTTCATGCCATATGAAACAACTCACATTTTTGGATTTTAAATTACATATAGTAAAGTTATAACAGTTTAATTTTGAGACGTATTAAAAATTGGACACCTGGCCTCTTGGGCAAATCATTGCAGCTTGGAGATCATAGACACATACAATTGAGTTATCCGGTGTAAAGTTTTTGTCATCATCTTTTTCTTGTCTTGATAGGTTTTTTTCTTTTAAATGTTTTTTCATACTTTTCCTTAATATCATGTTTTTGATCTTCAGTAGCATTAGCGTAAGATGTATAATCTTTGCACTGGTCTTTCTTAGGCTGGAAAAACGATATATTGTATTCGTATGTGAATATATTGTAATACATATTATAGTTTGCATTCGGTACACCTTTTGATTGGCATTCAGTAACATAATTTTGATGTGAATCCGCCACAGTCTTTCCACCATCGATGTAGACACGGCTTGTATCCATTCGACAATAGTGACTCTCAATCTTAGGTATAGAGTCGAAGTGTTTTCTAACACCATCTTTAATGGCCGGGTCTAATGAATAATGATTTTTATGTTTACCACGTTGATCCAGGTTCAATCCTCCAGATTTCTAAATTTTCTCAACAACAGTTCTGTTTGGACGATCTGATATATCTAACGTACTTTTTAAATATTTTTTACATACTCTAATTCGTTCATTATCCACTGTCAGATAGAAAGCATTATTATTTCTGCAGTTACTGTGATGTACTTTGTACGAATATCGTGGTTTTACAGTCGATATATGACGCAAAATAAATTCACAATTGCCTTTGCAAATCTCCCAAGCACCAATAATATACAAAAATATCTTTTCGTTGTATTTCAGTTATTTTTTTCGTACAATTTTGTTTGCATTTGTCATCACATGGTGATTTCATTGAACTTTCCGTTACAATTTTTCGGTCTTTTGATTTATATTCCTGTCCTCTATTTCTCAAGATCTTTGCTTGTACGCAAGTCCATTTTTCTGGGTTTGACTTATGTTTTCGTGCTCTTTTTATTTCTTGTGGAAGGTTTCTAATAGCATCCTGAACAAGGCTTGAAGAAGATTCAAGCACAGTGTCACTAAATAATAACGAGCCGGGAACTTCAGGCGAGTTTGCAAGTTCAAATATCTGGTTAGGAAATAGAGTCTCCGTTAAATGGCAAGGCGAAGTATTATTTTCTCCGACTGGTAAATTATTTAATAGGGGATCGTCAATTACGTCCTCTTTTTCAGGTTCGGTTTATGAGGAACTGCTTGAATCTGATGAGCTATTACCTGAATTTGAAGAACTATCGATGCTAGATGTTCTGCTTGAGCTAGAGTTCTTACTTAGTTTGCTAAAGGTCTGTGGGTCAAATACGGATACTTTTAAATCTTTATTTCGTGTGGCAAATACACCAGAGTTTGTATTCAGGGTACCAGCATCATTTTTATTTATTAACAGCTGTATAGGTTTACGATCAAAATTAAGTATTTTGTTAACCATATCCTTGGTTTTAGAATACCTTTTTTTCCGCTGTTGTGTGTGACTTTTTAGACCATTAGTTTCATAACTAGATGAATCATTTAAGTAAGTTATTTCGTAGTCAGGGTCCTTGACACTATCGTCTTAACAAAAATCTTGTTCTCCCACGGAAAAATTATGGAGGAGACATTTTTGTGCGGCAACTGAATCGGCAGAGGTGACAAAATCTTTTTTTCTTGATCCTTTGGACAAACAGTTATAGGAATATAATTTGGTTTTGTGTTGATATATTTTATACTTAGATCCAATTTCATATTTTTAAAAATCTTGAGAGTACGTTGATTAAACACTGCAAAATAAATAATAATTATTTAAAACATCACTACATCGATACATATAAAAATAAATAATAGTCAGTATTGTATACCCTCAGAAACGAGAGAAGTTTGTGCCCAGCAGTGGGACATGTATAAAGGATGTAACTGTACTTTACTTTACAGTACTATACAAAACCATCGCGCCAAGTTGTGTCAGCGTAAGTGAATCCACTACCCCATTTCATCTCGTGCGTGTCTTATGAGGTAACTCTGGGAAATGGCAGAAAAATCTTATGATTCCGATACAACCATCCCGTTTACCCCAGATGTAAAATACTTAGACCGGACAGAAGAAAATACAAGAGAATACACAGACACATAGTGAAAGAATGGCTTTCAAACTTACTAGCCTTCTTTTTGTGTCATTAGTTAACTGATACTTTAAAAAAAAAATATTTTTACTTTTGCTGAATAATGAGACCTTTATAAAAATGATTGAATAATCATACAAGAAAGTGTCATATTTCGAAAATAGTCATAGTAAATTAATGGTTTTTATATACAAAATGGGCAATTTTCGTTTTGGGTACATTATCAGACAAACAATTATATTTTAATATAGACTTATTACTAAATGTGCTATTTAGCTTTATCACTTACTTGTTTTGATATTGCCACAAAACTAGATACCACTTTCTTCGTATAAAACAAAGCACAATTGTTCACCCAAATTTTTTTCGATTCCGTCACAATCTTAAATATGTCTATATTTAAGAAAATATATTGCAAATTACTATGAATTATTTCGTTTTATGCCTTTTTCCGAGAGAAATTCTATGCGTTATCATCCGTGTACTTGAAGCAACTGGCGTTGCGTCATTGTAACTAAAAACGGCGGCCAATTTCAGTCAATCAGATAATGACACTTTGTCACGCCATTCGATATAGTTTATACATAGCAAAATGAGTTTTACTCACAGTACGTTACATGTCAATTTGCGTTGAACTGTAGCAAAAACATAAAATTGACACATTTGGTTATATGCCACTGTCGAATTAAAGCAGCGATATATATATATATATATGTTGTGTATGTATGTACTATGTATATATTATATTTTAATATAGATAAACTTTATTATGTTTCACACCTGCCTACAATTGTCTTTGGCACCCAGGGTTGACTGGCAGAGAATGCCAAATGGCATTAAGTCCGCCCTATGTACCCTTTACCTTACGGTGTTACATTTAAATTTTTAAATAGAAAATAAATAAAATAAAAAACTCGATTAATCTCATGGCCGTTACACGGGAAATGAAGTTGCAGTCTTCAGTAGGTTTGATAGCGTACAGGCAACTGAACTGATCTCTAAACGCATGCGGTGGGACTTACGCAACTTTAATACTTCGGAAAATTGTAAAGAAGACTGAAGAGTACAATCTACTACTTTGTTTTGCATATGAGGACTATGAGAAAGCCTTTAATCCCGTCTAAATTTGGGCTGTGCTGCAGTCCCTTATGCGGTGCCAAATTGACTGTCGATATATCGAAGTGCTGAAGTGTTTGTACAGTAAGGCTACGATGGCTATCCGAGTACAAAACCAGAGTATAAAACCTATCCAACTGCAGAGAGGTGAAGGACAGGGTGAAGTAATATCCCCCAAACTCTTCACCGCTGCATTGCAAGACGTTTTCAAGATAATGGACTGGAAAGGATACGATATCAACGTCAATGGCAAATACATTACTCACCTTCGATTTGCCGACGATATAGTCCTTATGGCAGAATCACTGGAGGACCTAAGCACTATGCCCAATGACTTCAATAGAGTCTCCCAACGGATAGATCTTAAGATGAACATGGACAAAGCAAAAATCATGTTTAACGTCCATGTCACACTTATGCCGGTAGTTGTTGGGAGCACTAAGCTCGAAGTTGTTGACGAGTAAGTTTACCCGGGACAATTAGTCCGACTAGCTAGCTATAGAAAGGGCAATGTTCGGCGTTTCTCTGCGTGATAGACTTAAAAACGAGGATATCCGCAGTAGGACCATAATTACGGTCATAGCTCAAAGAATTAGTATGCTGAAGTGGCAATGGGCCGGCCATATAGCTCGAAAAACTGACAAGCGATGGGGAATAAAGGTTCTCGAGTGGCAGCCTCGTACCGCCAGGCGAAGTGTAGGGCGTCCCCCCCACTAGAAGGAGTGACGACCTAGTAAGGCATGCAGGAAGTCGATGGATGCAGCTAGCTTAGGACCATGCTTTGTGGCATTCCTTAGGGGAGGCCTATGTTCAGCAGTTTAGGGCTGTAATGATGATGATAATGATGATGATAATGTCATTTCATACTACTAAACATGTTAATAAAGCGGATGGTGTGGTTGCTTTTATTAAGGACTCGCACAAAGTAACTCCAAAAAAAAATAAACTGGTCGCATGCAGCTGGTTTGAGAATTTATATAAATGATGTAATCATTATCATTGGTATATATTGTTCTCCGTCAATATCAAACGCGGAAGAATTTATAAACCTTAAAATTACCTTTTAATTTAGAAACCTTGAACTTATAATTAAAAACTATTGAAAGGAATAAAAACGAATTTCTTACAGGTGATATAAATAAAAATCTAATATACAATTCTCATGAATCATCAAAAACTCGTTCAAACAGAATTAATTATTTAAATATGTTGGCTACCCATGGTTTGCTTCCAGCACACATTTTACCAACTAGAGGTGATAGTTGCCTTGATGATTTTATAACTAAGCTAAGTAAGAATAGCAGAACCGCAACTGTTGCTGTACTTCATACCGCTATAACAGATCACTCTATGATTTTCCTAAAAATATCTAAATTAAAATCAGTAAATTTAAATAAATATAAAGAGGTTAAAACAATAATAAATAAAGATAAATCAGTGAAATTTCTTAAAACTTATAAATTTAATGAATTATTAGCCCTCAATGATTCTAATCTTATTTCACAAATATTGATAACAAAGTTACAGCAAAGCCTTACGAGAAATACTAAAAGAAAATCAATATCTAGAAGGGAGCGAATTATTAAGCACTGGATGACTGTGAGTGTGCTCCGGTGCATTAGGAACAGAAACATTATGCAAAGTAAACTGAAGTTTGACCCAGAGAACTATACACTCAGCACTACATATAAACGATATCGAAATTTTTGTATTAGCATAATTAACCACTTAACCGTCCACGGTGACTACAGTCCCCAAAAACCATTATTGCCTAACCTGTCTAGGCACCAAACGACATCTTTCGGTTTAAACGCGTACAGCGCAAAATATAGCTGTTATTAATACAGTAAAAAATTATAGATGGTGCTATATGAAATGTGTCGTCTATGAAAGTGAATTTTATCTGTATGATAGTAACAAAATATTTGGAAAAAAAAAGTTAAAATTAAATTTCGCCAGTTTTGTTTGTAGAATGTTAAGAGCCCTCTTACATTTCGGCGTTTCGCAAATTTAGGTATTTTACGCACCGAGCGGGCGGCAAGCTTCGCGACCGATACTTTCTTTCATATCTATTCACTCGCTCGCACTATAATACTGTGAGTATGGCGATTAAACGATCTTGATCTTCCATAATACAAAGTTTTCATAGGTTGGACTTCAGTGGATGAAATATTTTTTGGTGTGTCATTTTAATGTTATCTTATTAATTTATTATTATATAATTTATTATTTATTATTATATACCATTTTGATATATTATTCATTATTTATGAAATTTAGTGTCAAAATAAGTACACATAAATATTTTAATTGTTACGCTGTAATCGAATGTTAATAATCGATTATGTCTACTACCGGTAGAATAGTGGTATAAATAAATAAACGGTTGCAACCTGTTTTAATAAATATAACAACCAAATGTAACTAATATTTTTTTAATCCGTACTTACAGTCAATTACTATATTTTTTAAAGGAAAATATTTGCTGCGACGGCATTGACCGAACTTTTCTCGATTCGATAATTTCAGGCAGTATACACTTTTCATAAAAAGCTTGTAACTTGGGTATCATATTGAAAATCTAAAATTGGTCGTATTTGTAAATTTTTAGTACTTTTACTGCATTAATCTGGGCCAATACATATTATGGCAAGTATTCAGACATTTTTCTTTGCTAAATGAAGCTGGCCTTGGATTTGGTAAAACCAGTCATTATTTTGATTTAATGTTACACTTGAATCACTGAATTTATAACCTTTAACTTTTTTTTGTCGAAAGGCCGTATCAAAATCTATTCCGAAAGCTGAAATAGGATATTTAACTTCAATAAGATCGTTGCTGTATAAACTATTAGGTGAAGCCCTCAAATAACAATGATCTAGGTCAATGAATAGACCACATTTTTCTATAATAATATTTTTTTGTTTGCTCAATTGTGCACATGCTGCAGACTCGTTGTCCCTACCATGTTTAATGGAAGAGACGTGATCTAAATTATAACTATATAAAATAGTTTTAAACCGATCGATCAAAAATTACGGTCGTAGTTGACAATGTTCTAGTATGCAGGCAATCGACGCACACTACGATAGCAATCGACGCACACTACAGTAGTATCGAAACCATGCAGCGCCCGAAATAAACTGACGCAGGTCCACCCTCGGCAAGCGCTCGCGCGTTAATGATCTCAGATGGCCGGCGCAGTTAAATATATAGTACTTTTATTTAATTAATTATAATATAATAGTAACGATTTTAAAAGTAAAAATAATAGCATAGTTTAAGCAAATGTTGATGATTATTTTGGTATAAATTTTACGTCGAAGTGATGTAGAACTTCGGAAATATAGAGGCTTGCATCGAAGCTTTTTTGGTCGTTTTTTGAATTATGTCGAATTTTTTTTTTCCTAGTGTGAAAACCATATAACGAAAATGTATTCCATTATTATTAAAGTGTAGGATATTTGGGAGATAAAAATATTTTTTTTTTGATGGTCGATATTCAATAGAATCTACAAATTAGAGCTCCCAAATCATGTCTTCGAGAGTTTTTGCCTAAACATGCATCGGGAGAATGATTATTACTGATTAAATAAATAAGTTATCTAAAATCCATTCCGAGCTTATTTGAGGAGAGAAAACGAACTATTTTTACCAAGTAATTGTTATTCCAAGAAATGAACGATAAACATAAAATTTCAACGAGGAAACCTTGTAATTTCGCGTTTTTTTGTAATACGCCCCTTAACGTGTAAGAAATTCGAACAAAAATGTGATAACTTTTCTGTTTTTATGTTATTTCTAATGTTATTGTACATCAAACTAATTGTGAAGATATTTTCTTTAGTAAATATGTATCATTACGACAATTCCAAAACGTTTACATATAATAATTTAGCTCTAAATTTTATTCACTATACGCGATCATCGTTTATTGATTATATGTTGTTTAAAATGTATTCTTATCAGTTTTTTGTGTTAAATGAATGCAAAATATATAATAATGATTCACTATTAACACGTTGATAGCAATTTATAAACGAAATATCTGTTGAGATGTGTCTAGAAATTATTAAAACCTTTTTTTTTCATTTATTTACTTATTTATTCAAATTTATATTGGGTAAACATTATATAATTATGTATATTGAGTATATAAGATATTATTGATATTGGTGTAATTTTAAAGGTAATATCATGTACTATTTTAATATAAAATAAGTTTGTCTCCAGTAAGTATTACACTTTACTTTTAAAACTCGAAAAAATAAATGAATACAATTTTTTTTGATATTGCAATTTTTAAGTTTTATTTTTAATTTGAATAATTTTGTTTTAACAAAATTAAATATTGAATTCTTTGAGTCTTTTGAAAACATTTTTCATTGAATATAGTTATAGTAGTTTTTCAGTAGTAATCGTTTTTGTTAAGACAGTCTCGCGCGGTCGTAAAAATAGTGACATGTAATTCGCGGACAGGCGAGAATCACTCACACGGGGCGGACGGTTGAGTGGTTAAAAAATTAAAAATAAATTATGATAAAATGCAACTTGAAAAATCTACTAAATATCCAAAGAAGCTGTGGAAGGCTCTAAATATCATAACTCATCGTAAAATATACAATTTTCAAATCTTAGAGCTTCTTAATATTGCAAAGTCACCACAAGAGTCACTAGTTAAAGTAAACATCGATTTCGCTACTATTGGAAAACAATTAGCTGAAAATATTACCACTACAAGTTAACTACGGTAGTTACTGGAAATGAGGAATTCCATCTTAGTCCTCACAGGTGACAACGCATCTACATTTTTATTTGTAATAGAGGATAGATGTAGATGTCTATGGGCCGCAGCAACCACTTACCATCAGGTGGACTGTGTGCTCGTTTGTCACCCTTATCCTATAAAAAAAAGATATGAAGTTAAATATTACCACAAATAAGTAACAATATTTCTCTGGATTCTGAAATATCATAATTTGCGCTCATAAACACTGATGTAGGAGTACACTCTATTCTTATATCAATGAAGTCCGTTAGCGCTCCTGAATGGGACAATATACCTACGCACTTTTTAAAACTAGCACACAAAGAGATTGTGCTTATCCTAGTACACCTGACGAATCAGTGTTTTGAGCACGGGATTTTCCCTAAAGATCTAAAGCAATCAATCATCATACACCTGTACATAAGAGAAGTGATAAAACCGATTCTGCTAACTTTAGGCCTATATCTATACTATCGGCGGTGGCGAAGATTTTGGAGAAATTATTTTTCTAAATTTAATGTTCTTTCTACCTCACAATTTGATTTTCGCAAAAACCTCTCTACTGAACATGCAGTATTGGCTTTGACCTTCTCTATTGTTAAAAATGTTGATTCTGGAAACAAAGGTTTAGCGGTCTTCCTTGACTTAAAAAAAGCCTTTATAATGGTGTCCATATCCATTCTTTCGAGAAATCTTCAAAATTTGAAAATCAGAGGCACAACGTACAAACTACTAGAAAGCTCTCTGAGTGACCATAATTCGCGAGTTAGGGTAGGGACGACACTGCGTTCTGAAGGTAATGTCAATTACGGTGTGCTACAAGGCAGTGTGCTTGGCCCAACTTTGTTTTTAGTGTATATTAACAGTCTATGAGAGTCTATGAAAATGGATGGTGGTCGCATTTTTTCGTACGCTGATAACACTGCCATAGTTTTTTCGGTCAAAAGCTGGGCTCATTTAAAAGTGCAGACTAAAGTGGGCTTAGCCCGGATTGCTTCTTGACTGAAAAATAATCTCTTAACATTTAATGTGCAAAAAAGTAACTACATAATATGTTTCACTAACTACAATAACAGTCAACACTCAATTGGCTTTAAAATTATTATCCATCAATGCGATAAAATTTTAACCGGCTGTTCGTATGCTGAATTAAATAAAGTGTCAAATACAAAATATCTGGGTGTCATGGTTGATCAGCGTTTGTCATGGCATAGTCATATTGAATGGATTATGAACAGAATAAGAAAACTCATATGGACATTCAAGACATTACGATATGTGGCCTCTACTAATCCCTTGAAGCAAACGTACATTTCTTTTGCACAGTCGGTTTTAACGTACTATTTAACCGTATATGGTAGAGCAAATAAAACACGATTTCTTGATTTGAAAAGAGCACGGAGAGCATTAATAAAAATTATGTGTTTTAAGGCGCGTAAATTTTCAACTGACAAACTTTATTCTGACTAAATATATCTGTGAGGAAACTATATATTATTAATACTGTATTGAGAAAACACAAATCAATTTCTTACAAATCGAACATGAATATTACCAGAAGGAAATATAACATCATCACACAAACTCGGGTTAAGTCAGTTTTTGCTGAGAGACATTCAGCGAAGAAATCAGTTGCAATGTATAATAAAATAAACAAGGAAATAAATGTTCATCCTTTTATGTTCACCAAGTGCTAAATTGCTCTTACTAAATGGTTAAAGACGAAAAGTGATAATGAAATAGAATCATCGATTTGAGTAAATAAAAATAGTATGCATAAGTTGTGGAAATTGCAAAAAATCCTATGAAAATATAAATTCCTAAGTTGAAATTGTACATGTAAAACACAATACACACGCACGCACGCATGCTCGCACGCACGCACGCACGCACGCACACATAATAAAAAAACTGTCAAAATAAAATAAAAAAGACAAAAATTCTTAACCCAACTCAACAAGACTGAATAAACCGAGATATTATAAATTCAATAAATTTACGAAACAACATATGGCAGCAGACTAAATCTCAAAAAAAAGTCAAAAATCTTATCAAGGCACACAAGAAAACTAACTATAATAAAATAACTTATTCCATAACAGTTACAGTAAACCTAAGAAAATGTGAGAGATAATAACTGGGCGTTAAATAAAATTAAAGAAAAATCTCCTCCCAAACTAATGTCAAACGCGGGACTAATAACAGAAGGTAACTCAATGTGTGGCTAATTTAACTTATTTTACTCCTCAATAGGTTCGGACTTGGCTATATAAAATTCCTAATATTTATCACATAAACAATGGTAACACCCTTATGTACGAAGATAACTCTACACACGAAATTACACTAAGTGAACTTATACTCCGTACTACTAATGAAATATCAAAAATTATCGATGATCTCAATAGCAACACTAGTACTGGTCTCGATGGTATGAGCACCAAAGCGATTAAATGCCTAAAACTATAATTGTAGAAAGGTTAACAAACTGTATAAATATGTATTTAACAAGCGGTGTTTTTCCTGACACGCTTAAGGTTGCTAAGGTTAGTCCTATTTTCAAAGCCGGAAATAGGACCGACCCAAGTAACTACAGGCCAGTGTCTATCTTACCTGTTGCATCAATGTATTTTTTTTTCTTTATATAAATAATTTAAACAAAATAAGGCTGACAGGACACCTAACTTGTAAGCGGATGACACATGTCTTTTCTATTTTGACAATTCTATTAACAACTATAAATAACTACTATAAATAACTTATGCTCAAAAAGATCTAGACCTACTCGGTGAATGGTTAAAATATAACCTACTAACATTTAATACCTCAAAAACCTCATTTATGATTTTCCCCACAAAGAATAAAACTTTACCAGAGTTAGAACATCTTACTAGTGATAATATAATAATAAAACGTTCAAGTCAGGAAAAATATTTAGGTCTATTGGTAGATGACAAACTCACTTGGATACTGCATATTAATCATGTCAAATCTAAACTAATGTCATTACTAGGTGCATTACGTAAAGTCGCAAACTGTGTTCCGAAAAAAGTGCAAACAATTATATATAACTCCTAAGTTAAATCACATATCGATTATCTAATTGAGATATGGGGATCAGCTGCTAAAACTAATCTAGATACACTTCCAAGAACCCAAAATAAAATTATCAAAGCATTAATTCACTACCGTTATCTAACTCCAACAAAAGTACTATACGAAAAAACTAACTTACTAAATCTGACACAACTATACATATTCTTATTACACTTGCAATCTAATAAAAAAATATAACCACTAATTCTATTCAATCAAAAATACAGTTACATAAAAAAACACACAACTTAAGAAGTAAAAATAAACTCCAACTAATGACTGCACGAACTAAATATGACAAAAAAGACTATTGTATGTACAGCTTTTCAATAGATTACCAGATGACATAAAAAACTGTAGTCCCCGTTTAGTGGCATGTAAGAATACTCACCACCCCATATCTTCTCGTGGGTGTCGTAAAAGACGACAAAGGGAAACTGAGGCAGAGGATGGGCAGCAGCATCTTTCTGATAACAACAAAAAGCAATAAAAAACTACGGTTGCCAACCCGCTTGCCAAGCGTGGCAACTATGGCAATATTCCCCTCATGAGCAATGACATTAATAAACGGTCCCCAGTCCCCGGCGGCCCAGCTATTCCTGGCTACGTTGGCGACCAAGGTAACGGCGGGGCAGGCGGTGCTAAGAATCTCCGGTGGACGTTTGGTTGCCATCTACGATGACTCGATCTGGCAACTTATAAAGTACGCACCCTGAGGACTGACGAGAAGATTCTGGAGGTGGAAGAAGATATAGACAAGTTGCGCTGGAATTTTATAGGAGTATCCCAAGTCCGAAGAGAGAGGGACAACACGGTAATCCTCGAATCCGGCAACTTGTTCTATCACCGGGAGGGCGACTATCTGTCCCAAGGAGGTGTCGGATTTATCGTCCACATGTCTCTCGTTAACAACGTTGTAAAGACTGGGAGTGTGTCGACGAGGGTTGCGTACCTTATAATCAGAATCACCAAACGGTATTCGCTGAAGGTCATACAGCTTTACGCACCAACCTCGGCACACCCCGATGAGAAGGTGGAGGAAATGTATGAGGATATCTCTAGAGCCATGCATTCCTCCAAAACCCACTATACGGTGTTAATAGGAGACTTCAACTCAAAACTAGGCACAAGAGAGAATGGTGAGCTGTAAGTAGGGAAATTCGGAATAGGGCAACGGAACCCAAGGGGCCACAGCTGGCTGACTTCATGGAGAAAGAGGGTCTATTTATGATGAATTCTTTCTTCTAGAAGCGGCCCCACAGGATGTGGACCTGGTCGAGCCCCGACGGTTTGACAAAAAATGAGATTGACTTCATTATGACGACTAGATGACAACTGTTCAGTGATCTCTCAGTGATCGCGAGGGCGAAAACTGGTAGCAATCACCGAATGATTAGAGGTACACTGAACCTAAATGTTAAGTTGGAATGGTCACGTCTAATGAAGTCATGGCTCCGTCCCCCTCGTGCTCTAATCCAAAGTCCCGAAACCTTTCCGCTCGAGTCACAAAATTATTTAAAATTAAACTTAGGAAGTACGTACGCGGAGTGTAATCTTTTTATTACATGGCACCTAATATGTATAAGTAAATAACCTGAGACTATATCGCTTCTAGTACTAGAGGTAGATGTGATAATATTATCAAATTATAATAATTACTTTGTATCTACAAGTGAACTATTGTATGTTCTTATGAGAAATAAAATTATTTAAGCCGAAACCGATTCATGAACGCATCCAAAGACGTTTTTTTTATAGGATATAGGTGACAAACGAGCACACAGTCCACCTGATGGTAAGTGGTTGCTGCGGCCCATAGACATCTACATCTATCCTCTATTACAAATCAAATTGTAGATGCGTTGTCACCCGTGAGGACTAAGATGGAATGCCTCATTTCCAGTAATAAGGGCCTACGGCCACTTGCACTCACCAAGCAAAACGCAGAGGTAAACCTCTACTTCACGCTGGTTTTCTGTGAGGTCGTGGTACCGCCCCGGTTCGAGCCGGCCCATCCGTGCAACAGCAAAAGCTGCCGCGTGGCTCTACCACTGTTAAAACGTCGTTACATACTAATTAAAAAAGTTGTCATTGTTATTTTTAATCTTATCCGTGGATTCCAGCGTCTAACCTTATCAGTATTGTGAATTTATTTTATCTGTCAAAGGAATTTTGGCGCGAACTTGGCCCTCTGATTGCTATTCCTGTATTGTTGTTTAAATAATGGCTTGGAGTGGACTTTGTTATATTAAATTGGTTCGAATTTGCATATTAGATGTCTGCGCATGTAAACTTTTAGCGATAACAGTGCAACAAGTGCTTCGATGGTGATGTGAATCTCAAAAGAAGGCTTCTGTCTGCTAATGCACCTTGAGCTAACTTGTCAACTGTCTGCTTGCTCAAGTTGCCGTCAAAATCTCCTAAAAATTACGCGGTATGGTGCATCAACGTGTTGTGAAGCAGTGTACTATGGTATTATCACTTGATATTGAGATAAATGAAGACATAGCATAAAGGACAAGCATCCAAGCCAATAATCTAAGTTTAAATAATATTTATTAAAAACATATTGCTAGTAAATAGTTACGAAATAAACATTACCTATTGTGTTTATATTGAAACCGATTTATGGAGAAGTGGACGTTGCAATTTTCAATTGAAATTCCAAGCAACACGGAGTCTGGATTTGTGCCCGGTGAATGACAAAAGGCTCAACTCTATTACATGGTAATCACTCCGGGCACTAGCTATCACCTCGTGGCCGTTAATTACGTGATTGCGCGGGAGAATATATGTATGTATCTTAAATTAGAGGAATTATATTTACTTACCGAGAAGCTCATACTCACAATCACTAATCGGCGTTCGTTCTAAATATTGTGGTGTGTAATATTGTGTGTGACTGTATGTATGATAGTGTATAATCGAAGACACTAGCGATTATAAATTTTCAAACTATTTAAATTGATACTGCGGTAAGAGCACAACAAGGTGCAACAGCGGGCGGCGGGCGCGGATTAGCGAAGACTATATTGAACTAATGACCCTTTTCCTTTTGAAGGTGAAATGGAGTGACAATTTTTACTCACACCACCGCCATCAATGATAAATACGAATAGATTCATTCGAGCGCATGTTCGGCGCGACTAAATGGGACGTATAATATAACTCAGGACTAATGGGAGTACTACCCACCTATGTCTACACTTTTGGTCATACTCCTTTCAAAAGTGTACATACTATACTGATTATAAATCTAGGCTTTCTCATCTTGGAATAAGTTCACTGGCAGAACGACGAAAGCTTTTAGACATAATGACGCTACGCTAAGACGAATGCGTAAATTTTGCCAGCAAAATAATAAATATGTATTTTTTAATAATATAAATAAATGAGGATTTTGTATACTCTTAGAAAAGCGGTTTAATAACCTGATTATTTAGAGTAATCTCTTATTTTTGTACGGAAACCAAGTGTAGGCTAGATATATTAGGGAGCAAATTATGAATTACGCTATTGCGGTCATTTTGTTGTTTATTTTAATATAAAACAGAAGCGTATAGATTGCCCAGTTCATTTCTTGGTTCTTTCGCGGGTCAGTCCATTAGTTTGTGTGTGGGCCTTTTTATTTCTTCGTTCGTTTGTTTCTCTGGTTGAGTGGATAACTTAATGTTTTATTCGGATTTGTGCCCTCTTAAATCGTCACGACTAAAAATACAAATAAATAACAAAAATACTAACAAACTAACAAATTCGCGGACCCAGCTAGAAAATAATAAACTTTTATCTACACAATGGCCATAACAGGCCTTATAACTAAAACGCTTAAAAACTAACAATCTAATCAAGAAATACTCTGAATATTGAATCTCGTCGTGAATTTATCTTAGTGACAAAGAAATTATAGTCTGTTTTGATGTTAAGTAACTATTTACGTGACCACCCATTGGAGAGTGCATCTCAATTGTAAGTATGAAGCTATAAGATAACAAAATACCTACAGAATGTACAGTATGACTCAAACACTGCCTCCGATCCGATTGGATATTCATTTGTGGAAACAAGAATTCTAAAAGGAAGAATGTAGTAGGGAGATGGACTCGCCTGTACCTTCCATTGTCGCCAATATTATAATCATAGAGGAATTTGAGGAGAAAGCTCGTTCTACTGCGCCTGTCTGTCCAAGAATCTACAAGCAGTACGAAGATGCTGCTTTCATAATTTTACAATCTTACAATCAAAATTCAAGCGTACTGTCGCAAGAATTCATGATACTTGAAGGTTTTTCCGCGTAGATCAGACCAAAAATTAATATTGGAAAGCTGAACGCAGCATAAGTTAATTGTGACATCAGTAGGACATCAAAAACCTCAGTCCTTTGTGGACATGGATACAGTAAAGCATCTGATATGTTGGGAAATAAAAATAAGAGAAATTAAGTTAAAATAAACGCGATAGAATCCGTTAGCTTGTATATGGACATAACCCGGATGGACTCTTACACAGAAAATGAGTTCTTAGATAATCTAGATCATTTATAAAATTGCTTTTATTAAGGTTTCAAACAGTACAAACCTGACGCCAAAACCATGGATAACTCGAACCACACATTTTACTTCAGTGAAATTGTATCTAATATAAGTAATTTATATTCTCCTCTTCTTTAATATCTAAATTCTGTATCGAAATTTTTTCATTGTAACGAATACAAAGTCAAATTCCCGTCATCTATTTGGAATAGGAATATCTTTTAGGAACACGTCATGCACTTGTAAAAATAATTAAGTCCACCTGATGGGAAGTGGTTAGCATCTAGATTTATCCTTGTTTGCGAATCAAAATGCAGAGGCGTTGTTACCCGTGAGGACTAAGATGGAATGCCTATTTTCCAGTAAAAAGGGTCTTCGTTTCATTACACTCACCATACGAAACACAGCAGTGTTAAGCTGCTATTTTACGCTAATATTCTGTGAGTTTTTAGACTTAAGAATACTTACAATTCATTTACGGCACAAGGTAATTTTTAAACTAGGTAAAACCTGTATCTTAGGTCAACAGGTCCCCAATTGTAGTTATCCGTGGACAAAATAGATAGATGAAGTTACAATAAAAGATTTCCTTCGCAATTAAACAATACAACGAGATTTACTTATATTCAAGTAAAAAAAATACATAATAAGAAAGAGAAAAAAAGGGAATGTCGCACTTAATAACAAACAGAGGCAACAGTTAAATATTTTACAACGGTAGGTACGACATTTCACTTTTTAATGTTCGCATTTAAGATACATATAATTAAGTGGAATAATGAAATTTGTGAATGTATGTAATAAAAAAGCAGTATAGTTAAATATATATAGACATTTTATAATGTTAATTAGTCGCGCTGAACATGCGCTGAATTAATCTATACGTATTTATCATAGATGGCGGTGGTGTGAGTAAAAACTTTATAATTGCTAGTGGTTTCGGCTATGCACTATAATACATACCGTATCACAAACAACATTATACACCACAATATTTAGAACCAGCCGATTAGTGATTGTGAGTACGAGCTTCTCGGTAAGTAAATTTAATTCCTCTAATTTAAGATACATACATATATTCTCCCGCGCAATCACGTAATTAACGGCCACGAGGTGATAGCTAGTGCCCGGTGTGATTATTTTTCTGGTGCCTCCTGTGAGGACTTCGAATTCGTACCGAAATTTATATTTTCTCACATAGCGTCGGTTAAATTCTTCGCTTACCGCCCGCCATTTTTATTTCCCGCAATTACTGCCGTGTAGTGGCGGTCAAGAATATCCACTACCCCATATCCTCCCGTGGGTGTCGTAAAAGGCGACAAAGGGAAACAGGCAGGAGATGGGCAGCAGCATCTTCCTGGTAACGGCATAAATACAATAAAAAAACTGCGGTTGCCAACCCGCTCGCCAAGCGTGGCAACTATGGCAATATACCCCCCATGAGCAATGACAATAATAAACGGCCCCCAGTCCCCGGCGGCCCCGCTATTCCTGGCTACGGTGGCGACCATGGTAACGGCGGGGCAGGGGGTGCTAAGAATCTCCGGTGGAGGTTTGGTTGCCACCTTAGACGACTCGACCTGGCAACGTACAACGCACGCACCCTGAGGACTGACGAGAAGATCGTGGAGCTGGAAGAAGAGATAGACAAGTTGCGCTGGCATATTATAGGATTATCCGAAGTCCGAAGAGAGGGGGAGGACATGGTAATCCTCGAATCCGGCAACTTGTTCTATCACCGGGAGGGCGACCATCTGTCCCAAGGAGGTGTCGGATTTATCGTCCACAAGTCTCTCGTTAACAACGTTGTAAAGATCGGGAGTGTGTCGACGAGGGTTGCGTACCTTATACTCAGAATCACCAAACGGTATTCGCTGAAGGTCATACAGGTTTACGCACCAACCTCGGCACACCCCGATGAGGAGGTGGAGGAAATGTATGAGGATATCTCTAGAGCCATGCATTCCTCCAAAACCCAATATACGGTGTTAATGGGAGACTTCAATGCAAAACTAGGCACAAGAGAGAACGGTGAGCTGAAGGTAGGGAAATTTGGAATAGGGCAACGGAACCCAAGGGGCCAGCAGCTGGCCGACTTCATGGAGAAAGAGGGACTCTTTATGATGAACTCTTTCTTCAAGAAGCGGCCCCACAGGAAGTGGACCTGGTCGAGCCCCGACGGTTCGACAAAAAATGAGATTGACTTCATTATGACGACCAGACGACAACTGTTCAGTGATGTCTCAGTGATCGCGAGGGTGAAAACCGGCAGCGATCACCGAATGGTTAGAGGCACACTGAACCTAAATGTTAAGTTGGAGAGGTCTCGTCTGATGAAGTCAACGCTCCGTCCCCCTCGTGCTCTAATCCAAGGTCCCGAAACCTTTCAGCTCGAGTTACAAAACCGTTTCCAGTGCCTAGAAGACTGCAATGAAGTGGACGATATGAATGACAAGCTCGTGGAAACTGTCCATGCGGTCGGAGCTAAGTTCTGCAAGACCCACCGCAGAAGAACACAAAAACTCTCCGATCACACTCTTAATCTCATGGCTGTTAGACGGGAGATGAGGCTACATTCTTCAACAGATTTGACAGCATACAGGCAACTGAACAGACAGATCTCCAAATTCATGCGGCGGGACTTACGCAACTTCAATACAGCTCGTATTGAAGAAGCGATCGAGCGGAACCAAGGCTCCAAAGTCTTTGCCAGAGATCTGTCTGCCAGAAAGAGCCAACTGTCAAAGCTGAAGACCGAATGTGGCAGCATCGTTTCCGGGGCACCTGAGATTTTGAGTGAGATTGAGAGGTTCTATGGGCAGCTGTACACGTCATCGTTGGAGCCACACGCAAGTGTGAGTAACGATCCAAGAGCGAGTCTTATTCGACACTATTCCGAAGATATCCCGGACGTCAGTCTGAGCGAGATTAGAATGGCTCTCCAGCACCTTAAAAACGGCAAGGCCCCAGGCGAGGATGGAATTACAGCGGAGCTTCTGAAAGCGGGTGGAAGACCGGTACTTGAAGTCCTTCAGAAGCTCTTTAATTCCGTCCTCCATGGTGGCATTACACCGGAGGCGTGGAGCAGAAGTGCGGTGGTCTTGTTCTTCAAGAAAGGTGACAACGCTCTCTTGAAGAACTACCGACCGATTTCCCTTCTGAGCCGCGTCTACGTGCTGTTTTCGAGAGTCATTACGAATCGTCTCGCGCGCAGACTTGACGACTTCCAGCCTCCCGAACAAGCCGGTTTCCGAAAGGGCTTTAGCACCATAGACCACATACATACCCTACGGCAAATTGTACAGAAGTCCGAGGAGTACAATTTGCCACTATGTCTGGCGTATGTGGACTATGAGAAAGCCTTTGATTCCGTCGAAATTTGGGCGGTGCTGCAGTCCCTTCAGCGGTGCCAAGTTGACTGTCGGTATATCGAAGTGCTGAAGTGTTTGTACAGTAGAGCTACGATGACTATCCGAGTACAGAACCAGAGTACGAAACCTATCCAATTGCAGAGAGGTGTAAGACAGGGTGACGTTATATCCCCGAAACTCTTCACCGCTGCATTGGAAGACGTTTTCAAGCTTCTGGACTGGAAAGGATACGGAATTAACATCAATGGCGAGTACATCACTCACCTTCGATTTGCCGACGATATAGTCCTCATGGCAGAATCGCTGGAGGAGCTAAGCATTATGCTCAATGACCTCAATAGTGTCTCCCAACGGATAGGTCTTAAGATGAACATGGACAAAACAAAGATTATGTTTAATGTCCATATCACACCTATGCCGGTAGTTGTTGGGAGCACTAAGCTCGAAGTTGTTGACGAGTATGTTTACCTGGGACAAATAGTCCGACTAGGTAAGTCCAACTTCGACCGAGAGGTCAATCGACGGATTCAACTCGGCTGGGCAGCGTTCGGGAAGCTACGACACATCTTCTCGTCAGAAATACCTCAAAACCTTAAAACAAAATTGTACAACCAGTGCGTGTTGCCAGTGATGACTTACGGAACTGAGACGTGGTCCTTCACTGCTGGCCGTATGAGGAAGCTCAAGGTCGCTCAGCGAGCTATGGAGAGGGCTATGCTCGGAGTTTCTCTGCGTGATAAACTTAGGAATAAGGATATCCGCAGTAGAACCAGAGTAACCGACATAGCCCAACGGATTAGTAAGCTGAAGTGGCAGTGGGCCGGCCATATAGCTCGAAGAACCGACAACCGATGGGGAAGAAAGGTTCTCGAGTGGCAGCCTCGTACCGGTAGCCGAAGTGTAGGGCGTCCCCCCACAAGATGGAGTGACGACCTGGTAAGACATGCAGGAAGTCGATGGATGCAGGTGGCTCAGGACCGTGCTTTGTGGCATTCCTTGGGGGAGGCCAATGTTCAGCAGTGGACTTGTGAAGGGCTGTAATGATGATGATGACTGTTCATGTGTTCTGGATGACGTTGTTCATTTTATAGTGTGTGTGATTTGTTAAAATATTGCATTTATTATTATTTGAACCGTTATTTGTGCGGATACTGGTAAAAATACTTTGTATGTTCTGTAATTTTACATCACTAATTTGCACTCCGTTTTCATTAGTTCGAAAATATGGCAGCCACTCGCAAAACTCTGACTAAGGAATTACTTATTAAGGAAACATGCCGTGTTGGTTATTTTACTCGCATGCAACGAATTTTCGATCTTTCAAAAACAATAAACGATGCCGCTATTCAGGATATGCTTATATCACAGTGCAAAATCATCGATGATATCAGGAGTGAATATCACTCCTGATATCATCGATGGTGGATGGTGGAAGTGCATTCATGACATTAATTCTATGAATATGGAACTAGATCCCGAATTTACTCCTGGTTTCAACGCCTGGTGTAGCTTTGAAGACCTGTACTGCCATGTTAGACGTATTAAGAACAAAATATGCAAGCCGCAAACGATGAATGCTTCCAGAGTTCCACGGAGTCCCATCCAAATTGAGCCTCTTTTATGAAACATTTAATTGAAACAGAAACAAAAATAGAAACTTTTTTATTCAATATAGATTATAAATAATACTTATTGAAAGTCACTCTTTTGTTTGATTACCTAGCTTGGTAGCGATCACCTCATTTCCAGGGGTTATTATCATCCATAAATTCCTTAATATTATAATAACCCTTTTTATACAAACTTAGTTTAATAAAGTTTTTGAACTTTGAGCAGGTCAAATTTTGTATATTTTCTGGAATTTTGTTGTAAAAGCGTATACATCGCCCCAAGAATGAATTACTGACTCGATGGAGTCGAGTAACTGGTACTACTAGCTTGTGTCTGTTCCTAGTATTTACAGAATGAATATCACTTATTTTTGTAAAACTACTTTTATTTTTGTGTACGTACATTTTCATAAATGTATTGAGAGGCCAAAGTTAATATATTAATTTCCTTAAATTTTTGTTGCAGCGACTCTTTAGGCTTTAAATCATAAATTGCTCTTATGGCCCTCTTCTCTAAAACAAATATAATTTCAGTGTCAGCTGCGTGTCCCCATAGCAAAATACTATACGACATTATGCTATGGAAATAGCTAAAGTAAACTAGTCTAGCTGTTTCAAAAATAGTTAGACTTCTAACCTTTTACAGCATATGCTGCAGAATTAAGTCTGCTTGCTAGTTTTGATATATGGGGGCTCCATTGAAGCTTCGCGTCTAGTGTGATTCCAAGAAAAATGGTGGTATCTACAAAACTCCGTTTCTCCCCATTTAAAATTACATTAGTATTTAATTGTTTGACATTTGGAGTCATAAATTTTATACATTTTGTTTTACTACCATTTAAATGCAAATTATGTACTTTGAACCAATTTACTAATTTAGATATAGCTTTACTTCGTCATATTTTAGTAATAGTCGACTTAATTTGAAAATTAAAGAAGTGTCATCCGCAAATAATACTATATCATGGTTATCCCCTACTATGTAAGGTAAGTCATTAATGTATACAAGAAACAGAAAGGGGCCGAGAATCGAGCCTTGAGGCACGCCCATTTGTACCATCGACCCGGAAGAGCTCATATTGTTAATGACAACTTTTTGCGTTCTGTTACTTAAATATGAAATAATTAATTTAAGAGCATCACTTCTTACACCGTAGTGTTGAAGTTTCCTGATTAATGTTTCATGGTGAACACAATCAAAGGCCTTGAATTCGAATTCGACGACTAATTCTAATACTGAGTTAACGAACTCGGAAAAAATCTATTTTCTAGTTAGCAAACTTAAAGGCAAAGCGCAACATGTTTTTTCGGGTATTAACCCCACCGCTGATAATTACGATATGGAATGCTTTAATAAAAAAATATCAGGATAAGCGTTACCTTGCGAGCACCTTTCTCGACTCAATATTAGAGATGAAAGCTTTACCTAATCCCGCAATTTCAACTCAATTGGAAGCATTCATTAATAAATATGCCGCATCTATCGCTGCTCTTAAAGAATTAAATATACCAAATCTATGTGATAACGTGTTTATTCATTTTGCGCTCAAGCGCTTAGATCGCAACACTTCGAAGACATTTGAAATGTCTGTCCGAGACGTGGACATACCTACTTATGACAGCTTTATTAATTTTGTAAAAGGTCAAGTCAAAATAATGCAACGCGTAAACGCACCCGCATACAAAGTGTCAACGAAAGAAAGTGATAAACTCAAGTTGCCTGCCATTCCAAAGATCTCGCATTCTTATATTACATCGAATTCTAATGACGTCACATCGACATGTAGACTTTGTAGTAAATCGCACGACCATATTTATAATTGTCGCGAATTCATGAATATGTCACCCGAGCAACGCCATAA
Source organism: Parnassius glacialis (assembly GCA_033319125.1). NCBI lineage: Eukaryota > Metazoa > Arthropoda > Insecta > Lepidoptera > Papilionidae > Parnassius > Parnassius glacialis. The sequence goes on along the minus strand of JAVANC010000007.1, from coordinate 7,539,851 downwards.
ATTTGTGTAAGAAAATCGTTTATGCACAAATTGTCTCAAATCTAAACATACTTGGAACGCTTGCAAAAGCACTAATGTTTGTCGTATATGTGGGTCACGCCATCATTCGTTATTCATTTGCAAAAATTAAAGTATATCAATAAGCGAGATAAGGATTCTCAAATCACACATCCCGACACGGTTGCAACGCGCCCGCGCTCTCCCGCTCTAACTCGACAGCCAGAGCTTAAGGATACATCCGGTGGTGTGCCTTTCTGTCGGCTGACAGCGCAGACAACAAACTATGTCTTATTTTAAAGCCACAAAATATTAACACATTATAAGGTACAGCGCAAATTAATATGCTAGACCGCCATAATAACATGGTTACTTGTAGGTGCATCATTGATCTAGGTTCGCAAAATAATTTTATCACCACCGCATGTTACCGCAAATTAGGGCTGAAAAATTAAACAGTTAAATCGCAAAACTATCATAAAAGGATTAGGCGTTTATTCGAGTGTTGCAAAAGGAAAGGTGAAAATCAACTTATTTAGCCGAATAAATCCTTCCAAAACAGACGCTATTGAAGGTTTGGTTTTAAATCAAATTACGGGTAACTTACCTACCGCGCCCATCAATACCACGTCGCTAGATTATCTTAAATGCAAACCGCTGGCTGATGAAGAATTCTCAGAAGTCGAGATACTTCTCGGGGCAAAATTATTTATTGAACTGTTGCTGCCCGTTAAAGTAACTGGACCCCCGCAACAACCCTCTGCATTTTTTACGACATTAGGCTACGTAGTCATGGGAGACGCGCACGTTGAAGTCAACGACTCCGTTGACGCATCTCACTGTTATCTGTCCAGCGTTTCTTCCCCGCATTCAATTTATGACCAGTTAAGCAAGTTTTTTGAAATAGAGGACCTCGGCGATGCCCCGATTCTCTCTGAACAAGACAGATATTGCGAGGAGTTTTATTCTGTCACTACACAACGTGAGGAGACCGGGCGCTTTGTTGTAGGTTTACCTTTCAGGGACGAAACTATCCTCTTAGGAGATTCGTTACAAACGGCTCGTAAACGTCTCCTTCGTTTAGAACGCAAATATGATGAAGTCATCCGTGAGTACCTATCTAAGGGTTATCTTAAACAAATTCTGGAACCGCAAAATTATAGCAAGGGTTACGTTATACCGCACCTTGGGGTGATCCGCGATGATAAGCTCACTTCCAAACTGCGCATCGTCCTTGACGCAAGCACTCACACCGACTCTGGAGTATCGTTAAATGATATTTTACACGTCGGACCGCCGCTACAGTGTAATTTATTTCAAATCTTATTAAACTTTCGCCTTTTCGAAATCGCCGCAACTGCTGATATACGTCAAATGTATTTACAGATTGTAGTTCGTGAGGAATATCGACCTTATCAGCAAATAATATACCGCTTTGATAATAGAGAACCGCTAAGATATTTCCCTTTTTAACGCGTATGCTTTGGTTTACGATCTAGTCCCTCCATAGCCATCCGAACCATTCGTGAATTAGCTAAACGCGAGGAAACTAATTTTCCCCTCGCCGCACAACTCGCTACTACCCAACTGTGCGTGGACGGTATAGCCTGCTCTTTTCCCAATAAAGATGTTGCGCTAGACGGATTACAACAGCTCATCAAAATGTTCGCATCGGGTGGTTTCGAATTGGTAAAGCGGTCCATTAACTCCCATGAGTTACTTGAAAATGTTCCCGAATCGAATCGGTAAGCTAAACCTATTGACCTTACAAAAGATGAGTCTCTTAAAATTCTTGGCATGCAATGGTTGCCGACTTGCGATAAATATTCGTTTACTATTTTACCATCCGACCGCACTTGCACGAAATGCAATATGTTATCAACAGTGGCTCGCCTGTGGGATATACTTGGGCTGGTAGGTCCGGTTATTACATACGCCAAACTCCTTATCAAGAAAGTTTGCTTAATGAAATGAGATTGGGATGATACCCCTCCCGACTATCTTGTTAGTGCATGGACTCAGTTTCAGTCAGAGTTACCGCTTATCGCAGATTTAAAAATACCGCGGCATGTGAAGGTGTTCGAGAATACCAATATCACCCTTTTAGGTTTTTGTGACGAAGGCGAGCTTGCATATGGAGCCGCTATATATTTACATGCGAACAACCACGGCAAGCAAACGACTACCTTAGTGTGCGAAAAATCGAAAGTCTCGCCTAGTAATCGGGTTATTACGACGCCGCGACTCGAACTTATGGCCGCCTTACTACTTGCAAAGCTACTACGCGCTGTGTCAAATAGCTATTCATCGCGTTGTAACATTAACCGCATTTATGCATTCTCTGACTCCACCGTAGCACTACACTGGATTAACACATCTCCACATCGCCTGCAGGTTTTTGTCGCTAACAGGGTTTCCAAAATTCAATATCTCTTACCCGCGAAACATTTTATCACATTCCTGAGTGTGACAACCCCAGCGACTGTTTATCCCGCAGTTTATTACCTTCGCAACTCTTAGTTCATCCACTATGGATGGGCGGTCCTAGCTGGACACAAAGAGAAGAGACTGATTGGCCCATATCATGTTTTAATCTGGAACCTTCTTACGACGTTCCAGAACTGAAATCGGTTTCTCTAACCACAACCACCGAAGATATCCCATTATTGTGTTATATCGCTTCTCGACATTCTAAATGGACCAAATTTTTGAACACTATTGTGTATATTTATAGATTTCTTAAATATTTACCGCGCAGTAATTTTATTTCCGTTTCCGATTTAGAGTTTGCTGAAAGTAAACTTCTTATCGCTGTGCAAATAACATATATTTATACAATAAGTTATCACGCAGCGGGATTCAAGGACCATTCTTAGAACTTCTTAAAAGTTATCATCGTAATCGTTTTACTACTGTCAAAATATGTAACCAGACAGGTGATATGTTTGCGACTGACCGGGGTACAGCACAAGGTTCGATACTGGGCCCGAATAAGTACTTGCTATTTGTAAATGATATGGTAAATGCAATAACTAAGGGTTCCATATATCAATTTGCCGATGACACCTGTATCGTTATTGCCGATCGTAGTATGGATGTAGCACAAACTGAAATACAGGCAAGTTATGACATGCTATGCAAGTGGGCACATGATGTCGGCCTAGTGGTTAACGCTCAAAAAACAAAACTTGTTCATATACACTCATCTCATAACAAAATTACCACTGCACAGATTATCATTTCCCATGGCCATGAATATCTCCACGGAATGTTTCAACACTGTACTTGTCAACCCATTGAAAATGTCAAAAATCACATGTATATTGGTCTGATTATTGACGAACGATTTTGCTGGAGAGCACATAAAGATCACGTGTGTGCAAAACTTCGTTCTGTGTTAAGTAAACTTTGTGTTGTAAAAATTTAAGCCACCATATAAAATACTTAGATTACTTTACATGACTCTGGCAGATTCTGCTATAAGTTATGGACTTAGCAGTTATGGAAGAACTTATGTAACGTACATACATGAAATTTACACACTACAACGCAAAATGCTTAGATTGATAGTACCTAAGCACATTAAAAATAAGTATATAGATAATGACCGGGGTCTCTTTCATTATTGTAAAGTCATAAATGTTTTCGACAAAGTTAAATTTAATATACTGACTGAAGTAAATAATTCAGAATACCTAGTTCTTAGAAAACGACCTGTAAATCAACGAAATATAGCTTATAAATCCAACATGTATGTACTTCCGAAAACTAAAAATTTCTATGGAGCAAGAAAGTTGGCCCATCTTGTACCTACTTTTATTAATGCCCTGCCACTAGAATCACAAAACACATACGGTAAATCAAAACTGTTTAAAACTAAACTTAAATCATATTTGATAAATCAACCATACTAATTGTAGTAAGTACTTCATACTGGATTATTGTGATTTAATATTAATACATCTTTGTTTTTATAAGACGACTCTCTAGTGTAGATAAACCCCTAGAGGTTTATATGCTAGTATTGTACTGGATAATGTAAAATAATGATGCTTAATAAAAAAAAACATAACTATTATTATTACATATATACATTATAAATCACCACTATTATTAAATACATATATTATCACCTCTTTGATTGGTTTAGTAATTCAACGTTTATAGACAATATAAAAATTATGGAAGTTACATCAAGCAAGTATTAAATAAGATAAGAATTTGATCAGAAAATTGAGTGACAAGAGGTTGTGTGTATAAGCGCTGTCGATGAATTGGTACTAATAAATTAAAATAGTGTGTTTCATATTATAAAATTACAATAAAGATACAGCGCAGGCTGTAGAGGTTTAGTGCTAATGTTTTCTCAGTATAACTATAAACATAAAGTGCAAACTTTAAAAAAAATAATACAGTGAATTTCGAACTTTTAAAATCTACTTTCGTTTTATTTTTCTTTTATATTTAATTTCCGGATCTGTCAGTGAAAGCAAACTATAGACAAGTGTTGCCATTACGTTAAGATTCATCCATTAAGATTTTTTTATCTTAGTAAAAAAAGCATAAAATGAGTCCAAAGTCATTTAAATGTTCTAATTGTAGCAAAACCCCAAATGATATGAAGCTCTTAGTAAGTTGTGGCTCCTGTAAGAGCACTTTATGTGGTAATTGTCATGGAATGTCACCAACTGAAATAAGAGTCTTCGAGTTGAATACAATATCTCTAGTGGTTTCTTTCTTATGTGTCAATGGTAAATCACTAATGGCGCAAATACCAAATATGATAAAACAACTGAAGGAACTTACTAAATAAGTACACCACTTGCGATTACGTTAAAACATGCTTGTAACTAAAGGTGCAATACAAGAATTGGCTGACCGTAATAAAAGAGCTAACAATATAATAATTTACGACGTGCCAGAATCAACCACAGATAAACCCTTACAAAGGCGGGACCATGATAAAGAGGAATGCAAGAAAATAATAACTTGTGTGAGCAATAAAGTGAGTTGTGATAAGTTTTCCGTCTTGGTGCAGGTAAGTGAACTGGAGCTCCTCCTCGCCCCATTAAAGTGGTAATGAAGTCTAAGAATGATGCTATTGAGATACTTCGTAACAAAACTAAACTGGAGAAACCGTCAATTATTAAATCAAACCAAACTGCCATACAACGTGAATACTTGAAATACCTCCGTGATGAATTAGAGAAACGTACCAATAATGGAGAACAAGGCTTGACTATAAAGTATTTACAAGGGCAGCCTAAAATTATCTGTAAACAATAGATAAAAAGCTAATTTAAATTCACCGACCCTCATTAGTAAATTATTTTAACAAAAAAACGCGACCTTCGATATCTTCCGTACTCTTAACAATAACATTCTTATACACAAACATACAATCGATAACATCTAAACTGATTTATTACTTAATTGCAAGAGTTGATCAACTGAAACCATCAATTATAGTCCTCTCAGAAACATGGTTAAAACCAAATATACCTGACTCATTGATAAAAATACCGGGTAACGACTTATACAGAGACGACCGTACTGATAAACGAAGTGGAGAAATTGCTATTTTTGTATTGAACAATGTTACCTATATGACATCAAAGCAAAATAGTCAGTATAAAACAAAGAATGGCTCTTGGGAATGTTTATGGGCAGACATTGAAGTAGGTTCTCAAATAATACTGTTATGTGAACTATATAGGGAGCACGAATCAACTATCGATCATGACAACTTGCTTTTACAAGATTAAGAACTGGCTTCCCAATCAAACACACTAATAATAATGGGTAATTTTAACTTTGGTGGAGTCAAGTGGCCACTTTTAAATTGTGGGTATCTACTGCCAAAAGAAACCAATTTCTTGCAATGGTACAACAACAGCAATCTACACAAATTGGTAGATCAATATACGAGGTTTCGCCAGGGTCACAAGCCGTCATCTACTTTAGACTTAATCTTGACAAATGATGATTTTTTGATAGTTGATATCAGTTTTGAAGCCGCAATTGGGATAAGCGATCATGCATGTTTAGTATACAGTTGCAAACACAACAACAGAATGGGCATAATTCTAAACCTAAAAAAATTAATAAAGGAGATTACAACAAAATCAAAAAAGGACTTCACTCCGAATTAAAAAAAATTAAAAGATTTACATTGTCCAGTTGACCAGTTTAGAATAATGCATAAAACAATAACTAATGCCATAGACACACATGTTCCTCTTGTAAAAACATTTAATAAAGTAACTAAACCATGGATAAAGAATGACACACCTGAGTTAATAAGAGAGAAAAAAATACTTTGGAAGAGATATATCGTAACAGGGTCAGATAAAATCTATAAGGAATACAGGAAGCTAAAAAACAAACTGACTAATTTAGGGCGCTCGGCAAGAACAGTTTATGAGAATCAACTATTAGAACTAGGACCAAAGTAATTTTCCATGCACCTTACACCCACCTACGGCCTGACCGAGTCTTGGGGCGGTCTTTGATTCGGATTCAGGTACGTACTATATTTTCCTAGCATTCTCCCATATAGTTTAATATGATAGGACATTTTTACATGTGGCCATTTGCGCCCGACCTGCGGCTGCCCGTTGAATCTTCCGCTCATGGGCCCCGGGATATTCTACCTTTGCAGGGGCAGCTGTAGGTCGTAACATTTTTTGTAGCAGAGCGTGGTTGGATTGGTTTAATTTTGTGTCTACAATCACGCCCGGCCGTAATACGTAATAATAAAATTATATTACTTTGTTGCTTGCTTTTTTTGTTTGTTAGCGGGTAGATTTGAAAGCCACGCCCGTAGGTTGAGCAAGCGGGAGTTTGTTAGGACTAGGTATGCGTCGGGTAGGTAGATGGTTATTATCACGTAATCGGATAATTATCGTTGTCGTATAATTATAGTAGATTAATTATCGAAAGGTCGGTTGTCCGAGCGAAGCATTTTTTGTTGATAGACTGTGATGTGTATCTTTATTTGTATTGTACTCGTAATTTGTATTTGATCTAATAAATATTAATTTGTATTTGTGTAATTTGTATTTAACTTGATTTGATGGGAATTGTATTTGTTATTTGTTAATTTTTTTTGGTATTTATTAATTGGTAATTAATTTGTATTTGAGCCGCGTAGTAATTTGTATTTAGAAGTGATGCCATCGCGCTGCCAGGGCTATCACCATGCCGTTTTGTGTCTGGGTGCGAACGGCGTTTCCTCTCAAGGCTCTTTCGGGCCCTCAACTCCCACGGGCGGGGGCGCTCGGTCGCGCCCCCTGTCGGAGGTTTGTTCCCCCAGAAGCGGGGGGTCGTCTCCCCCCCTCTCAGTATGTAGAGAGGGACATCACTGCCACTCAGCGGTCAGCTAGACCCTTCTCACCGTCGTCAGCTGAGTGGCCGCGGCTGGGGTAGAACCGTTTCCCCTTTGATGCAGGCAGCCTCAGATAGGTAGCGGCCGCCCTAGCTCCCTCCACGGCCGCCTCCACTAATTTTTTAAGCCGTCAACAGCCCTGGTCAAACTGTTCTATTGCTGACGACCTCAGTGAGGGTGTACAACCCGAGCGTCGATTGTTTAACGATATGCGCTCTATTGGATCCGCGTTCACAACATAGTGTGGCCTCTGCTTGGTTGTTGGGAAGACTAAGGCTCCCCGGGAGCGTTGAATCGCGCTGTCAGGGACTATAAGATTTAGTTTGGTCGAGCACTTAATTAATGATGCTTTAAATTAAAAATAAAAAATGCTTTGGGTTTCCGCGAAATTTTTTCATATTTGTGGCGGTTGTGATTAAGAAGGCGAATTTAATGAGCTCTTTGAATATTTGTACATATGTTTTTGTAATTGTATTTGATCATTGTGTTTGTCCTGTTGAAAGGAAAATTTGAATGCAATTGAAATTGAATAATGTGCTCTTTGGATGTGTGTGCATATGTTTCTGTGAGTGTATTCGATCACTGTGTTTGCTTGTTGAAAAGAGAATTGAAATTGAATAACCGTATTTGTGCCGAAAGGAATAAGAGTCATTCCTCTTTTGGTTTTCACATTTTGTTGGCACTGTCGAAGATATTTATTTCGAAAGAGAAATACGGCTGTCTCTTACGTTTATCGTTTTGTTTAATTTGTCAGTTTGAGCTATGCGCATCGGTAATTTAATTTGTTTGAATTAATTCAGTACTTGAAGATTGATGCTTTTGAAAATTGGTTGAAATATGAGCATACGACTACTTGTCTAAAGGGCTAGCTAGTTTGGAGATTATCAGATTGAAATCAGCTGCCGCCCTATTAAGTAAATGATTATATGGTAGATGGCTTGGTTGTGCCTACTGTTTGAAAATTCATACTAAGGACTATCTGTGCGTTTCGTTTGGCTCTCCACAGACGCCGTTCATGTGGAACTTGTGGGTGCTCTCTGCACTGAAGCTTAGGAGGCCGCGCTGGGCCGCTTTGTATCGCGTCGCTGTTTGCAGACCTGATCCAGTCGGATTGCGGAACGAATCATAGGGGCACAGATAGGTGTTTGAAGGAGGTCGTTGGACTTCCGTCCAGTAACAAGACTTAGTTAGGTGTTGCGATGTCCAGGAAGGGCACCCAGTGGAGGTTGACCCTCCGGCTAGCCCCCATTGGGGCTGTCGTTTTGAGGCGGTAGCTAACCCATTGTGAAATGTTTTATATTACATGTTTAATCATGTTATTTTTTTTAGATCTCAAGATTCGAAAGGGTATGTGATGCTTGCTGTAAATCAGCTACAAGAGAAATGCAAGGTCGTGATTAACACGACTCCAATTGGCCTGATCTGTCAGATGCTATTTTGCCAGATGCTGCATCAAGTGGGGATCTCAATATTTAGGCTAGATCTTATTATGGGGAACACATCTGTCGGACTGGTATTTATTCAGTTTAGGTGAATAATACTATGGGGATAATTACCTCTTAAGAGGTACGATTAAATCTAGACATGTCAGCAGTCGTACTTATCGCACGTATTTATTAATTAGCAGAGATGAAGCTGTGGCCAACACATTAGATACCATGGTATTCTAATCTCATGGTTCGCATATGTGTGAAATATAATGAAATATCTCGAGCTATACCTGGCATCGACATATTCCACAACTCTTATGCTGTCTTTAAAAAAAACTCACTGATCATCTATCGGTGAGGCCGCATTTACATTGAGAGATGTTACGGCCTACAGCTGCCCCTGCAAAGGTCGAATATCGCGGGGCCTATGAGCGGAAGATTCAACGGGCAGCCGCAGGTCGGGCGCAAATGGCCACATGGAAAAATGTCCTATCATATTAAACTATATGGGAGAATGCTAGGAAAATATAGTACGTACCTGAATCCAAATCTAAGACCGCCCCAAGGCTCGGTCTGGCCGTAGGTGGGTGTAAGGTGCATGGAAAGTAGTGTTTAGTGATGTGTATGGTGTGTGTGACCTGGCCCAGCTGAAGTGGCCGGTAGCGGCCGAGTTCCATGCTGCCCCGCAATGCTGCATCACTCCAGCAGGCTTCACCGCTAGACTATTTCTTTCTTCATTGTCACTATTTTAGTCTATTAACTTTATTGTCCATTTAACTAACTTAAACTCGCCTAATTCCACATTCATCGTAGAATCGAACACGTGATACCCGACACAGTACCGGACAGTAGTTCAAAGTTCAACATTCAATGTCCCGGTTTCATTTATCACCAAATTACAAATAGGGAACTAACGCGATCTCTTCATGAGTCACACGGTTCAGCGTTAACACAACTAAGTTCTTTCATTCGATATCAAATACTACGCCGCGATAAAAATTCTAAATACGCCTCGTTGACACGTAAAACTAACAAAACAGTCAACACACGAAAAAGGGCATTTAACGCGACGGCACAATTACAATGATTTCCAAACAATCAACAGGGGGACGCCCTCGATAAAGGACCGCGCTGTCCAAATTCTAAACTGTATCTCTAATCGGCGCGCGCGCAAAATTCCACGTCACCCGAACAACTTAAATATTACAAAATGCACTTCAAAACGCATTCACTATCTAAATTGCACGATTACTTTCAAAGAAGTTACTTTAATCAGCCAAACACAATACTAGCCTCTTGTCAAGAACTTAAAACTTAGACAACCAAAAACGAGGCGGTTTTCACGAAACACAATTACGTAGCGAAGTAACACACACTAAATCTACCTACACCGGCCACGTGAACTTCTGCAGCGATAACCGAGATACGCAGATTAACCGCATCGCTGCCAGCGAGCTACTACTTCCCTCAGCCAGCGCGAAACGCCCGCAAGCTGCATTCCGGTGCTCCCTCCCCGCGACACGCGTGACACCTGGTACCATCGGGCGATTCACGAAGTTGAACGTGATTGGATGACGTCTCAAATTATCTTTTTTGGGCCTAAACAAACCCCCGTCCCGGACATAAGGATTTATGTCATCGAGCAAAAAGGCAAGTGGGACAGGGTCGCGATGGCACATTGCAAGACCAAATCTACAACCAAACTAGGCCACCTTAGGCACCCCATCAGATCTTGTAACCCTAGAAAATCTAAGCCATCTACGCTATTAACTAAAGTCAGTTTACTCTCACCATCCAGTTCACTTACACAGAGAAAGTCTCTTATAACCGATGATCAGTTGAACCTGCAACGGGAAATCACAGACTTTCAACAAAAATTGAGCGATGTGCAAATAGAAATTGAAACCCTCAATAAACATATTCACAAGTTAAAACTGAAATTGCATGACACGATTTCATTGCGTTCACCACCCTGTAATAAATTGACCCCTACACCTGCTAAGAAAACCGATAATAGGAAAAGAATATTTATCTACGGATCACAACAGTGTGTCAGCCTATCCTCAGCTCTAATCCGATCAAGAAAAAATACTACGTATGAAAAGTATACAATTAAATCTCAAACGAAGCCTGATGCCCTGACTACAGATATTTTAAAAGACTGTCATAACATTGATTTAACGCCAAATGACAAACTAATATTATGTATTCGTGAAAATGAATACGATATAAAAATTTTGACATCCCAACTTCGGAAATTATTAACTACTTCTAAAAATAATGACATACTCTTGTTAAATGTATTTAAAAATAAGTATATTAATATATATGCCTTAAATAATAGTATACTAAAAATATGTAATGAATTTAAAAGATGCCATTTTGTGACATGTACAAATGAAACTATTTTTGACATGTGTAATTCAATTAATTTTCTTATTGACTATATTGACTACGAAAAATGTATCTGGATGTACTTGAAATAAAAAAGTTAATAGGACGTGACAATAATCCAATGACACAAAAAATTGGCGTAAACATATATCCTTAAGGAACAATTCCTTATTATTTTAAACGTCAATCCACTTTTGGCACTACTACTAAAACCGAGGTAAAAAAACCCAAACCCAAACATCTTATTACTGACTTCTTCTTTCCTATAGATAATAAGAAAAGTTTTTTTTCGAGTCTCTAACATATAAATCATTTACAATCATGCATCAGAATATAGCAAGCATACTTGCAAAGAAAGAGTTACTGGAAGTCACGCTGGAGGAATTGCGAGATTCAAATACAAATCCAGACGTATTGTGTTTGTCTGAAACATACCTGACGTCCAATCACAATAAATACGTAAATGTTTCCCAATATGAATTAGCATCAACTTTTTGTAGAGATCAACAAAGAGGCGGAACTTGTATTTTAATCAAACAAGGATTAATTTACTAAGAATTATACTTCCTACACAATCACACAACACAAAAGACATTTGAAGCTTGTGGTATTAACATCCTGTCACTTAAGTTACTCATAATTTGTGTTTACCGAATCCCCAATTCTGACCCGAACTTGTTCTTAAATAAATTAGACGTGGTTTTACATGAACTTAATAGCCGATATAGAAAAGACATGAAGATTGTAGTTACAGGTGACTTTAATATCAATACGTTAAGACCAGGAAAAATTAGCAGCCATTTATCACATTAATACAACAACTATAATTTAAAAATACAGATTAAAAGTCCAACTCGTAAAGGAGCTTGCATAGATCATATTTTGAGCAATATTAATGACGCTACAACTACCTTATTACCACTCCATTTATCTGACCATGACACAGCTCAGCTATTAACTTTTCCCATAAAGGGACCAAAAATTACACCCAAGTCACACTTTGTTTATAAAAGAGACTATTGCCTTGAAAATATAAAAAAGTTCAAAAATTGCATTAACAACTTATCATGGTCTGAAGTCTACGACGAGTTTGACGCGAACATAGCTTTTACAAATTTTCACGATATGTTATTTTTATTTTATTATTTATGTTTCCCGAACATAAAAATCAAAATGAGCAACATTCATTTTAAAAAACAAAAATGGATAAGCCGTGGTCTAAAAATAAGTTGCAAAACAAAAAGATAACTTCTTATAAATAAATTTATAAATCGTAGTAAAAACAAATGTAAAGCAACATGGTCAGTGATAAAAAATGAAATAACAACTATAAAAATAGATGACGACATTACTGAATTAAATATAAAAAATGAAACAATAACAAATCCTGTCGATATAGCTACTGCCTTTAACGACTACTTTATAAACACGACTGCCACTGTATCAATTAACACACCAAAATGTAAGCATAAGAGGACAACAATTAACTCAATGTACTTAAAACCAATGACGGTGGAAGAAGTAAAAAAGGAAATTATGAGTCTAAAAAACACAAAAGCGGAAGGCTATGACAGTATATCCACTAATATATTAAAAACGTGCGTCACTGAAATAGTCGATATCCTTACATATCTCATAAACTTGTCCTTTTCTGCAGGTTTATTTCCAGATAAGTTAAAGCTATCTTTAGTCAAACCACTGTACAAAAAGGGGGATAAAAAACATCCAGCAAACTATCGCCCTATAAGACTAATACCGATTCTGTCAAAGTTATTTGAAAAGTGCATGTTAAAAAGGCTTATGAGTTTTTGCTCTAAGTATAATATTATAAAAAAGGAACAATTTGGCTTCCAGAAAGAAATATCAACAACTTTAGCAGTATTTAACCTAATAAATAAAATACTGACCAGCCTAAATAAAAATTATCTAACTACTATACTTTTTATTGACTTATATAAGGCGTTTGACTTCGTTGCACATAAAACTCTTCTGAGCAAACTGGAATCCCTCGGAATCAGAGGACCCCCATTATTATGGATATCGTCTTATCTAAGTGGGCGTAAACAAAAAGTTATCCTCAAAAAAATATTTACTAATGAAATTAGTTCTATTTCGTCTGAATATAGAGAATGCAGCTCTGGTGTCCCACAAGGAAGTTTACTAGGACCCATTCTATTCATACTTTACATTAATGACATAACAGAAGTAACAAAACATCAATGTACTTTATATGCTGACGATATATCCATAATTGTTACATCTAACAAATCTAAAAATAATGTCTCTACAAAATCATGAATGTGACAATAATAATACTATTGACATAATAATTGAATGGCTTAAAGAAAATAATTTAAATATTAATCTTGACAAATCATATTATATACAATTTAATAAATCAAAACATAAACAGCACAATTTTAATCTAAATGTGACAAAGATAAATAAAGTACAAAAAATGAAATTCTTAGGTATAACTATTGACGAGGACTTGAACTGGAAAATATATATAGAACATTCGTGTAACAGAATTAATTAGTTCGTATATGCTCTTAAACGTGTTAGGACCGTAACCGATAAAAAGACCGCTATTATGTCCTATCGCGCCTACATAGAATCGATATTGCGCTATGGCATTTTACTATGGGGCAACAGTACGGACAAAAACAGAGCATTTATAGCTCAAAAAAATGCATTAGAGCCATATGTGGAGTTTTACCTGACGTGTCCTGTAAACCACTGTATAAAAGTCTAGAATTATTGCCACTACCATCACTTTATATTTATGAAGTTGCGGTTTTTGTACACAAAAACACAGAATTATTTAACAAAGTTAATAATTTTAGATTGAGAGATCCTCACAGATTGATATATAATGACATTCCAAGGTCCGATAAGTATGCAAAAAGTTGCCTCTGTATGGGTGTCAAAATATATAACAAGATTCCTAGAGATATAAAAATGCTCAATATCAATATGCTTAAGCACAGGCTGTACAAACTTTTATAGCATAGATTCATTTCTCTGTATACCAAAAACTTAACATAGATTAATATAGTTATAAATTCTTATTTTATTCAATTTTTATTTGTTGATATATTTGGTGATAATTATTATATTAATAGTATGAATTGACATGTAATCTCATTATAATATTTTTAAACTCAATGTGTTATTTGCATTCTATTTTCATTATGGCGAAACATATGCGCTCTGTTTAAACTTGTACCAGCTTATAATACTGTGTTTCTAAGCAAATAAAGAAATTATTATTATTATAACTAGCTTCATAAAATTATGTACTGTAATTTGATGTAACTGATAGGAATACATGATAATGATCGGGTAGTAATTTTGTCAAAATAGATAACATTATCTAATACCTACAACATTATTTATTTGTGAAACCTTTACTTATCGGGACTCAATTATAAACACATCTAATAATAGGATTATCACTATCAATTATAGAAGATTGGAGAAAAGTAGAACATAATTTTTTATTTATATTGCGACATAAATAAAAATATTTACCAGATGCAGCGAAACATGTTTAACTAAAATGTAAACTAAATTTCTCTCTTGTCGATCTTGTCTTACAAGATATGTTTAAGTTGCACGTAGAATAGGATTGCCACAAGAAAAACGTAATTTTCTATGACCAAAAGCAGGCAATCTTTCACTGATTGTGTTTGCTCGATCTTGAAGCAGTGTCAACATATTCACAGAAGTTACACCTATATGTAATCAAGAGTAAAGCCTTTTTTAGGCTTGAACAGGTTTGTTTTTTGTTATTGATTTGTTATTTTCTGGGGAAGGTTTGAAAGTAAATCGCTTGAATTAGGGGTGGTGGGGTGGTGGGGGAAGAGGGGGAAGAGGGGAGGGGCAGTTGTGGAATCGCTCCCTACTTCCCTTTCCTGCCGGACGTTTTCATAATATTTTGAGTATATAAACCTGATTTATGGGGGGAGAGAGTTGGGGAGAGGTAACACAACGCCACTTAACGTGACGCAGTGGAGGGGAGTTCGGTCGACGGAGCCTGTGGTTTATATAAAAATAACCATGAAGGGGATGGGGGGGGGGTCAAGTGAGCGAGCGAAGCGAGTTTCTAACCTAACCTGTCCGAGTCAGGGTGCCCCAAGTCACGAGCTTGCTTCGCTCGCTCTTGCACTCAATTAAACACCACAACATTAACTTTTTTTATAGGAGAGGGTGACAAACGAGCACACAGTCCACCTGATGGTAAATGGTTACTGTGGCCCATAGACCTCTACATTTATCCTCGTTTGTAAATCAAAATGCAGATGCGTTGTCACCCGTGAGGACTAAGATGAAATGCCTCCTTTCCAGTAAAAAGGGTCTCCGGTTTTCTACACCCACCATACGAAACACAGCAGTGTTAAGCTGCTATTTCACGAGCGTGGTCCTTCTTCGGTCGAGCCGAACCATTCGTGCTAAAACTATACTACTTATAAAGGCTGCAGCATGGCTCTACCACGTATAAAAACTATTATAATTACTTTAATTTATAAACATAATTTACAGCTGTCACCATTTATCTTTGCGAAATTAGCGAAGCTTGGCGACGTCGTCGATAAACAGGAGGAGGCAGATAAAAACGTTAGGGAACACATTTACTTAAACTCGGAAGCAACGGAATGACTGTTAACAAAATGGCCCGCCCAGCTAACCATTTTAGGCTTTTATCATTTTTCAGATGACTTTGACAGATTCAACGTCAAAATTGTTAGAATTTAGTTAAGTTTCACGTTTATTTAGTGATTTACCAATATTTTTAAAAAAAATATTAAAAAACTTCGACACTGCTCCGGCAGCAAAAAACGCATGAGGGTGCTTCAGATAATTACATTTTCTGTGCGAGTCTAAAATAAATATTTCTTTCATTCTATAAAAATGTTCTGTAAGATGGTATGGTGGTGGAGATCTGAAATTGTTAGGTTTCATTCAAAGAGTAAATTAAGATCTGCTTACCTGAGTAGGAGTTATCCACGACTGTAACAAGTTAATTATTGGAGTATACGCTTGTTCGAATTAGTGTGTAGGTAGGTTTCTTGGTATCAAAAATGAACAATTGATACATCGTTTGTTTTGCCGGGTGACTGACGGTATCAATTGGTGGATCCCACGAGTCGACATATTTACACAATTAAATACACAGAAAAAAGTTCATAAAGTACAAACAAGTTCTACTTTCCAACATACAATTCAATAATTAACAAGCCTGAAGCATTTTTATTTTTATCTACAATATTAAAAACTATAATAATAATAATAAAAAAAACTAAAACTTGAAACTTAAATATCATACAGTCCTACTCCCCGCGGTATCGTGCCAAGAACGCTGGCTGCATTTCCCCGCTGAATGGCTATACTTAGCCTTTGAGCGAGGAAAGAAACAGCCCTCTTATCACCAGCAGCAACGACCAGCCGCGGATGGAGTTCCTTTAGGCCCTTTTTACTGGAAATGAGGCATTCCATCTTAGTCCTCGCGGGTGACAACGCATCTTTATTTTGATTCGCAAACGAGGATAGATGTAGATGTCTATGGGCCGCAGCAACCACTTACCATCAGGTGGACTGTGTGCTCGTTTGTCACCCTTATCCAATAAAAAAAAAAAACGTGGACCCTACGGACCGATAGTCTCTACAGCAAATGGCACAAACATGTAGTCATCTCATAATTAACTAATCTCAACTCTGAAAAACACAGGTAAACGACATGCCTACTATAAATGCCACTATAAAAGTGAAATTAAATTGACTAATTATAACCAATGTCCATACTTTTAAACTTAAAAGTAAATTCCCTATTCAAAAATCAAAGCCTCCGACGCGTAACATCGTAAAAATTATGAAAATAATTACTATAAAATTTTGGTCTTGATGCACGAGTCTTTTTGGTATCTCTTTTGGTCATTCTCTTTTCAAAACTGTCCATACTATACTCATTATAAATTGAGGCTTTCTCATCTTGGAATGAGTTCACTGGCATACTGACGAAAAGTTTCAGACCTAATGACGATACATAAACTTCTACACGGTTAGTTAATTTTACCAAGTTTATTGCAGCAAGTTTGCCTTAAAATCCCCTATCATATCCCTAGACATCCAATCACTAATTTATTAAATATTCCCTTTAGTAGGACCAATCTTTGTAAGTTTTCTCCGTTAAATATATGTATGCGAACTTACAACAGCTTCAACAACCATGACATCGACATATTTAACGACCCCGAACGTGTATTCAAAAGAAAATATATAGACTTAATATTACCTACCTTGCCCGATTAATGATTCTAAATTATTATTTATTGTATTTTTATTGGATGTGGTAATTTTACTCGAGTTCTTAGATTTTTGCTTGTTTAGAGCTTATTTACATGTTATTTAGTGTTTACATATCCTTAGTCTTAAAAATTTTGTATTTGGTTTGTAACAATGCATATTCATATTGTCAATGGTGTATCTATCTTAATAAATAAAAATAAATAAATAAATAGATAAATACGACAACGAACATTAAATTCGATGTTTAGTGGAGCCTGGATCCCACAGCGATTATATTAAAAAGATTGTTGTAAACGCCTATTTATTTCCGTTTCAAATAAAATCGTTTTAATGAAGCACACGGGGTCGGTGGTGTGACCAAAATTTTGGGTATCGCCTCACTGCAATTCACGTCGCGCTTTAATAGTAACAAAGATTACCATAATATAGAATAGAATAGAATAGAATAATTTTTTATTCAATATTGATTATTACATAAAACTTATTGAAAGTCATTTTTTATTTACCACTGGTTCGAAAAATACCTCAGTCCTGGGAAGAACCAGCAAGAAACCCAGCGGGACTTTTTTTAAACATAATTTCACTTAACAATAATTTTGTTTATACAATTTTTAAATGATTCATAGAACCAGCATGGTGGCGATCACCCTATTCCCAGGGATTATTTTCATTCATGTATTCCTTGATATTATAATAACCCTTTTTGTACAGTTTATCTTTAATAAAACTTTTAAACTTGTTTATTGACAAACTTTGAATATGTTCTGGGATTTTGTTGTAAAAGCGTATACATTGCCCCATAAATGAATTACTGATTCTGTGGAGTCTAGTAACTGGCATTACAAGCTTATGTTTGTTCCTAGTATTTAAAGTATGCACATCTTAATTCTTATTATAGCTATTTATGTTTTTATGCACATACATTACATTCTCATAAATATATTGCGATGCCAAAGTTAATATGTTTATTTTTTTAAATTTTTCTATGAGGGACTCTTTACAATTTAGGTTATAAATCGGCCGTACGACTCTCTTTTGCAAAACAAATATAGATTCAATATCAGCCGCATTACCCCAAAGCAAAATTCCATAAGATATTACGCTATAAAGTAACTAAAATATACTAATCTAGCTGTCTCAACATCTGTAAGACTTCTAATCTTTCTTACAGCATGTGCTGCAGAACTAAGTCTGCTTGCTAATTTAGATATATGGGGGCCCCATTAAAGTTTCGCGTCAATAGTAATACCAAGAAAAACAGTGGTATCCACAACACTCAACTCCTCCCCATTTAACAGCACATTGGTATTCGAATGTTTTACATTAGGTGTTACAAACACTTTGTCTTATTGCCGTTTAAGAGCATATTGTTGGCGTTAAACCAATGTACTAATTTCGATAGAGCATTATTTACATCGTCATAATTAATTAACTGTTATTTGAGTTTGAAAATTGAAGAAGTATCGTCAGCAAATAATAATAAATCGTGGTTGTCCCCTACAAGATAAGGTAAGTCATTAATATAGATTAAAAACAGGAATGGGTCAAGAATCGAGCCCTGAGGAACGTCCATCGATACTACCGATCCGGACGAACCTTTACCATTAATCACTACTTTTTGGATTCTGTTACTTAATTATGAAGTAATAAGTCTATATGCAAAATTTTTTACACCGTAATGTTGTAGTTTCCTGATTAATGCCTCATGATGAACACAATCGAAAGCCTTGGAAAGATCCTTACCTAAGGCATCTTGTGAATTGTCCCAGGTATTAAAAATATATTTCATAAGCTCAACACCGGCGTCAGACGTCGAGCGAGTAAAACCAAATTGGTTTTTATGAAGTAATTTATTTTTATTAAACAAAGTATACAATGGATCCAAAATTATTCATCCAAAATATACAATTAGTGATTCCGACCATTACGGCTCAGTTACTAGATTCGTTAGTAGATGTTTCAAAAATTCGCCATTTAGGTAAATGACGCTTAGCAGATGATCAGTTTCACCAACCTGAGGTTATTGATGTTTTATTGAGTGTTAACACCTACTTAAAAATTTTGTCGCCTGAAAACAATTCAATCGCAATCGCCTAGTGTTTGTTATAGAAACTCGTCATTCGGATATATTACTATGGGTGACGCTGAAGTCGCTTTATCTCATTGTTTCCCGCGATTCTTTGTTTCCTGTTCTTATGACACAAATTTAAATCGTTTTAAACTAAATAATTGTTTAAGTACATACTGTAATTTAAGTATAGAATGCTAACTGTATGTAAAGTGTTATGTAAATAAGTCTATTGATACGATACTAAGATTAGTTTGAAGTATTTTGTAATCACTTAGACTTTATCTACCTGTATATTCTAAGTCGAATCTGGAAATTGTGCCAGCAAAATAATGAATGTGTAATTTTTGTTAAATCATATAAATAAGCAAGGATTTTGTTTAGTTTTAGGATAGCAGTTAAATAAACATCCCTGTTTATTTAGGGTAATCTCTTATTTTTTTTATAGAAACCAAGTTGAGGCTAGATAAACTCGGGAGCAATTCATTTTGCTGTATATTTTCAATATGAAACACAAGCGTATAGATTGTTTAATCCATTTCTTGGTTCTTTCGCGGGTCAGTCCATTTGTTCGTTTGTGGGCCTTTATATTTCTTCGTTCATTTGTTTCTCTGGTTTAGTTGATAACTTAATATTTTATCCGGATTTGTGTCTTACTAAATCATCGCGATTAAAAATACAAATAAATAACAAAAATAATAACTCGACGCGGACAAAGTCGCGGTCCCAGCAAGAAAATAATAAACTTTTATCTACAGAATGGCCAAAACAAACCCTACAAAAAAAACGTTTAAAAAATTAACAATCTAATCAATAAATACTCTACAAATTGAATCTCGACGTGACTTTATCCTGATGATAATAAAACTATGGTCTGTTTTGATGTTAAGTCACTATTTACATAACCACCTATTGAAGAGTGAATCTCAATTGTATCTAAGAAGCTAGAAGAGAACAAAATACCTACAGAATATACAGTATCACTCAAACACTGCCTCGCATCCGATTAGATATTCAGTTGCGGAAACAATAATTCTACAAGGAAGAAGATAGTGGGGTGATAGACTCGCCTATATCTTCTATTGTCGCCAATATTATTATTATGGAGAAATTTGAGGAGAAAGCTCGGCCTGTCAGTCCAAGATTCTACAAGCAGTACGAAGACGGCTCTTTCATAATTTTACGAATATAAAATCAAAATTCAAGCATACTGTCGCAAGAATTCATAATACTCGAAGGTTTTTCAGCGTAGATCAAACCAAAAATTAAGATTGGAAAGCTGAACGCAGCATAAGTTAATTGTGACATCAGTAAGACATCAAACACCTTAGTCCTTTGTGGTCATGGATACAGTAAAGCACCTGATATGTTGGTAAATAAAAATAACAGAAATTAAGTTAAAATAAACGCGATAGAATCCGTTAGCTGGTATATGGACATAACCCGGACGGACTCTTAGACGGAAAATGAGTTCTTAGATAATCTAGATCATATATAAAATTGCTTTTATTAAGGTTTTAAACAATACAAACCTGACGCCAAAACCATGGATAACTCGAACCACACATTTTATTTCAGTGAAATAGTAACTAATATAAGTAATTTACATTCTCGTGTTCTTTAATATATAAATTCTATTTCGATTTTTTTTTATTGTAATGAATACAAAGTCAAATTCCCGTTTTCTATTTGGAATAAGAATATCTTTTGCACACGTCATGCACTTGTAAAAATAATTGAAGAATATTTAATTAATGTAATATGTACACGCAATTATTTGTTTAATTGTGTTGATAAAACTTGTTTTCGTAAAAAGGTGTCTAGTTTAAATTAATTATGACTATATAATAATTCAGTACCTTTAAAGACAATATAAAAATTATGTAAGCCACATCAAGCAATTATTAAATAAGGTAATAATTACTTATTTAATAATTAGTATTAAATTTTCAGCATCAGCTTAGGTTTAGTAACCAGAAGGTAATCTTATTTCTGCATTTGTATGATGATAAAGAATATAAATCAAGTTCTACGTTAAAGAAGTCTTATAAATAGAAGAAATGCCTCTTAACGAGTAAATTTACTGGAAATGAAGCATTCCATCTTAGTCCTCACGGGTGACAACGCATCTGCATTTTGATTCGCAAACGAGGATAGATGTAGATGTCTATGGGCCGCAGCAACCACTTACCATCAGGTGGACTGTGTGCTCGTTTGTCAGCCTTATCCTATAAAAAAAATGGGTATTCGGTTCTCTACACTCACCATTCGAAACACAACAGCATTAAGCTGCTATTTAACTCTTGTATTCTGAGAGAGTGTGGCCCATACCCGGTCGAGCCAACCCATTCGTTCTACAAACATAATGTATTCCTATATAATAAAGTGGCAGCCTACATATATCCCACTGCTAGGCACAGGTCTCCCCTCATTTCTGAGAGGGTTTTAGAGCAAGGAAGTGTCCGCCGCGCTGCCCCAATGCGTGTTGGCGAACTTCACATGTCTTCGAGATGTATTTTTTTTTTATTTCTCAGACATGCAGGTTTCCTCACGATGTTTTCCTTCACCGCCGAGCACGTGGTAAATCGGAGAGCCGTGGTAACTCAGATGGTTAGCGCTCCGCTGTAAGTTTCACAGTGCACGAGTAACCTGGGTTCGATCCCCGCCGGCACCAATGAAATTGTTAATTGCAATTTTAAGTACCTATGTAATATAGTTAGATATTTACTAGAACTACACATTATCCCATCAAGGAATTAGTGAATCTTTGGAGTTCTGTAATTAATATTATTAACTATTGCATGTTCCTTATTAGTTATCCTTATTAGTTATTGTTTAGTATTTACATAATGTACATCACTCTTCATTTGAAATCTTGTAGAAATATAATTCTTCTTAACTGCATTTCTGATGACAATCGGAAATTGTAAGGATAATAATTATATGCTCAGATGCGTTTTTTATTTCGTAGTAATTGATAGTGGGTAGGACGTACATACATGCATAGGTTCTAAAAAATTCTAAAGCTTAATAGACTTAACAGTAAAAGATTTATTAAAAAATTATGTTTTGTGAGTTGGTACCCTTAAAATGAATTATCTCAAAGAGCGTAGAGGTTCCCCGGAAGCACCACAAAATTAAACTTCTCCTTTAGGTAGGGAGGAGCAGAAAGGTGAAATAATACACAGACTAGAATATAAAAAATACATAATAGAAAGAATATGTATGTTCCGGCGAAGTCGGATAGGTCTATTTGAGACGTGAGCGAAATTGGAAAATATGGTCAAAGAGGCGCAATCCAAATATGAACCGAATACTCGTATTTTGATGTCTCTCAAGCTTATTTAGCTGGTCCTTAGTTATATCTACATAGTTTGCGTCAGCATAGTCGAGAATCGGAAGGAGAAGAGACTGTGCGAGCATAATTTTTGAAGGAATGGGAAGAAATGATCGAAGGCGACGCAGTGAACAAAAAGCGACAAAAGTTTTCTTACTTACCTCATTCAGTTGGCGTATCCAATTTAAGGAATCATCAATATAAATACCAAGATTTTTGACATTGTCAAAGTAAGGGATAACAACTCCATCGAATACGATAGGTGGTACAGAGAACCAGTCAATTCTTGAGATAAAGCTCTGGCTACCAATAATGATAGCCTGAGACTTTTTAGAATTGACATTTAGGCCATACGATTTACTCCACTCGTGAATAAAATTTAGATCCTTATTTAATGTAGCGATTGCATTCGGAAAATTCTCAAGAGTTGACTGGGTGTAAATCTGGACATCATCCGCATACATGTGGTAGAGAGAAGATATTTTATGTGTGATTGAATTAATGAAAATGGAAAAGAGTAAAGGTGACAACACGCCGCCCTGCGGCACGCCTGCAGTAATATCACATAAAGATGAGTTTCATCGACACGAATACACTGCCGACGGCCACAGAGATAACTTTGAAACCAGTTAATTACTGATGGAGATATGTCAACTGACACAACAGACTCAAGAATATAATCAAAGTCAACAGTATTGAACGCATTAATGAAATCCAGCAATGTCATGACTGTGAGTTGTTTATTATCCATACCCCACCGTATGTCATCAGTAATTTCGATTAAGGCAGTAGCCGTACTATGACCAGGACGGTGACCGGATTGTAAAGAATTTAATAAATTGTGCTTATTAAAGAAAAGGGTCAGCTGTTGGCAATTAAGATATTCAAAGACTTTAGAAGGAAAGGTAAGATCAAGATAGGATGGAAATCAGAGAGGTTGACGGGATTAGATCTCTTTGGAAGGGGTATTATATGAGCACTCTTCTAGTCTTGAGAGAAGTTAGAGGTAGAGACACATGCATTAAGTAAATAAGTGATAAGGGGAGTGATAACATCAAGGAAAGTAACAATCATATTACGGCTAATGTTGTCGCTATCAACAGCATTTGAGGAGATGGATAATATGATCTTCTTGCCATCACATAAAAACGAATGAAGGATAATTAGGAGTCGGAGTTACAGCAAGAGAACGAAGTATTTGGAGTTTATGTTCACTATCAAAAGAGCTAGAAGTATTAAAAAATGTTGATTTAATAGTTCAACATTAACACTAGGAGCTGAAGCATTTAGGGATGTTCTACCAACTCAAACCGTTTTAAGAAATTTCCACACCCTAGACGAGACGCCGTTCTCGATTGATGTATATACGGCATCGTTGTGTATCACTACATAATGTGTTGAAGCGACTCCTGATTTTGGCATATTTCCTTAGGTTTTCCTCTGTTTTATTCCTATTGAGCTTTGACAATGCCGCATTCTTTTTCAAAATAAGCTTTTTCAGATCATTAGATAGTCATGGAGCAGGTAAAGTTTTTGAGTCTTACAAAATGCATTAACGCGTGAACTCAATCACTGACCAGTCAACATTATGGACTTCTTCACAAAGTTGGTCAATATAGATTCCTTCAAAATTACGTCACAGAACTAATTTAGGTTTGATTTTAGGAGGGAGTAGTATATACGAAAAAAAATTAAATCGTGATAAGAGAATGCATCTGCAGGAAACTGTCCATACTTGAAAACTAGGTTTGAAGATGACACCATTATTAAGCAAGAAGGGAAGAAGTACTGTTAGGAAAGTTATGAGTAGCAGAAAGGCGAAGGATTTGCATATTACACGCTTCAATTATAGACTCAAGATTTATAGCCCGATTTTCGCCTTTTAGCAAACGGGTGTTAAAGTCACCCATCAAAATAGTATGAAAATACGTAGAGGCTAGTGATTGTAAAAGAGATTCGAAAGAAGTAAAATAGTTTATAGAAAGAGAGGGACTGTAGAAAATTCCAAGTAGGATTTCATTCTGAGACAGAGAGACCTCAACTAGTAAATGCTCATCAGCATCAACAGGAGGTGGGTGACTTAACAAACTAACAATTTTAAATGGAAAGTAGGATCTAAGATATATCGCCACGCCCCCACCGCCGCGGGCCGTCGCCGCAGTCTAGGATGAGGTAGTAGGGATATCACCAGCTGCATCAGGAATGGTGATCACCTCAGCAACGGTGTACATCCGGTGCTTCGTGTCATCAGGCCCAAGCACCACAACATATCCATCTCGTGACCAACACTGGGATGCACCAAAGCGCTTCCGAGCAGCAACGAACGCCTCATGACAACTCTTAGTAATGAACCCAGATAGAGTAACTAACAACTAACTAACAAAATTTGATTTTCTTAAACTTGGTTTTGGAAAACCAAATTTTGTCATGGAGATCCGGATCTCGAAATTTCACAAGAAGCGCACGAGGCTTGTCGCCACTCGGGCGCTCTAAGCGATGGCATCTGGTGATAGATAGGCTCACACTTATTTCAGAGATGTTCAGCCGCTGTGATTAATGCCTAACACGTACAATGTACTGGTTTCTCATCTCGGGCTTCTGGCATTCCATGGACAAGCAACATCTTCCTCCTGGTCCTTACCTCCATTTCATCTCGCTGCCTTGAGAGAAGCTGGAGTTGAAGTGGGTTATTCTCAAGTGCTGACAGGACAAATGCCCTAAAGACATTCAATTGTGCATTTATGTATTTTAATATTCAGTGAAAGTCCAAAAGAACTATTTAAAAAATTCAGTTAGATAACGGCTGTTCATTTTTAGGGTTCCGTACCTCAAAAGGAAAAAACGAATCCCTTATAGGATCATTTTGTTTTTCGTCTATCTGTCCGTCTATCTGTCTGTCTGTCAAGACCATTTTTTTAGGAATGCGTGGAGGTATCAAGCTGAATATCAAATACTCAGGTCTACTGTCCCTTGGAGCTGTGAAAATATCTAGAAAAACTTCTAGGCCAACGCAATCAAAAGATACGGCCGTTTATGCCGCAAATTTTCGACATTCGCAAAGGAATCAAAACGTACAGGGTACTTCTCGTGACCTCAAAATCTTGAAATTTGGTACAAAGCAACGCTTTATAGCACAGATAAAGGAAAAATTGCAAAAAGCATAAATTTTTAGTTACATCATATATTAAAAATATTTTTAATAATTTTAAACTTATATACCTACGGATTAGTTCGGAACCCCCAGTGCACGAGTTCGACTCGCACTTGGCCGGTTTTTCAAAATAAAACTGTGACAACGGAACTTTATCAATAATTTTACAATGGTAACTCAGTAGCACTTTGTCAAATTAATGTATTATTCTCATTAAACAAAATTAAATTGTTGTTCTCAATATTATTTTTAAAACATATTTTATGATTTTATGAGATATTATATGAACATTTATATTAAAAACACTCTTATTTATGGAAAACAAAAAAAAAAGAATTAGAATAAAATATTTGATTATAAAAATAAATACATTGAAAGTATTGCCATTTAACAGGATCTACTAAAACTACTATTAAAACGAAAATCCTTATGCTTTGAACACACCATATACACACTATTGTTGTTACAGCGCGATAGAGGGTGCTTTTCCCATCTACTAAATCGTACAACTTTTATTATCTTATCTTTCATTTGTTTTCATCTTTCATTCTTTTATTCTATTATCTTAACACGTACCTACCAACAGAAACTGATCATGGATAATAACACTATAACTTTTAGAAAACAATGTCTAGAAAGGCATTGCTTAAACTGCACAGTTGAAAATCGGACATGGACATAGCGAATTTAATTTTGAATGGCACATTTATAAGCTCCACATCTTCTGAAGATTTGTCATCAAAGTGTTCCTGAATTATTAGAAAACGATTATTACCAGAGATTCTTAACTTAAACCAGAAAATTGAAACTTTACAAACCGACAATGCAAGCGTTTACCAAAAAATAATAAACCTCAACATCGAATGCACTAATTTAAGGAAAGTATTATCAGAAAAAGATAAACATACAGTTCCTTCAGATTCACCAACCCTAAAGAAGTTTTCAAATATTCGAATGAAAATTTTGCCTGTCAACAACTTAGGAAACCATCACTCTGAAACGCCTGTGTATGAAAAGTCGCTGTAAATCGCCTCTATTACTTCAAAGTTTAATTTCACCTTTTACAGAATTCGACATGGCTTGTCCACATGAATACAACGAATCCAAAAAAAGGGCAACCAAAGTTGACTTCAACATAATAACTTCGCAAAAATCTACTCCTGCGCCACCGGTATTCAAAAGAATAAAATATATATAATAGGTGATGAGCAAGCTCGTGGATTAGCTTCTCAAATATATTTATTTATTTTATTTATTATTGAATATTCTTTACTGGATACTATAAAAATATACAAAAATAATGAAAACAAAATAAGTACCTATGCAATGGGTGGTCATAATGCTGACAGCAATTTCTTTCCGACAACCAATACCTATATTATGAAAGACGAAGAATAAATAACGACGGTATGTACGATGACCTTGGCATAATTAAACCATCAGCAAAAAGCTCTCGAAATATTGAAATATTTTATAAGTATCATCCATGTCATGTCCAAGATATTGTGAATTAAGCATTAATAATTTAAAATTAAAATTTTGTACAGCCGACTTCAATATAAGCGACTTCAGTATAAGTTATTTAAGAATAACTCAATAACCATTGGTCTGACCTTGATAAAATTCATATGTCATCATATCAGCTTTCATATAAAAAAGAATCATCGAAATCGGTTTGCCCAGTACAAAGTTATGAGGTAACACACATAAAAAAAAAACATACACCCAAATTGAGTACCGTCTCCTTTTTGGAAGTCGGCAGAAAAAATAAAATTTATTACTGATTGTGGTAACAGATACTTCAGCGTGTTATTTGTTTACCTTTGACTTTTATGATTTTAATGAACAAGTGATCTTTTTTTTTCTTATTTTTTTATTTATTATATATACAACATAATCAAAGAATAAAAACCATGACATATGGTCGGTTTTATTTTTGAGGTATGAGCTTTTGAATACAAGACGAGCTTCAAAACGCCCTACTTCTAAGTTCAGCACAGCATAACTCTGCACCAAAGTCGTAATTTGATAAACAAAAGATAACATTGTTTAGCTAATTTCATAATAAACATAAATATATATAACACTTGACGCTTTTTTAAACAAATTGAGTCACAAGAAACTATTTTGTGAAACCCGACCCGCGCGCTCACGGCGCTATAAATGGCGGGGCAAAGTAGGGTCAAGTTTTTTTCGTGGGACATTTGAGGTAGGCACGCGCTGAGGGCCCGGAGCAAAGGCGCGTTGCGCGCGGACTCCCATTGGGCAAGCGAGCGGTTATGTTTTATTTATTTTTTATAAAAGAGGGGGCAAACGAGCATGCGACTCACCTGATGGTGACTACCGCCGCCCATGAACAACCGCAACACTAGGGGAATTGCAGATGCGTTGCCGGCCTTTTAGAAAGGTGTAAGCTTTTTTCTTGAAGCTCCTTAGGGGCTCTAATATAAGCTATCCCTATAAGCGAATCGGTCTGGAAAATCGCCGATGGTAAACAATTTCACAGAGAAGTTGTACGAGGAAAAAACTCCTAGTAAAACTTCATGAACCGCTAAGTATTCAGATGGTGAGGATGGTATTGTGAATTTTGACGCGATGTGCGTTCGTGAAAATTTGGCGGCTGTAATCCGAACAATTCCTCAGAGCACTTCTCGTGGTAGATTCGATAAAAAGTGCAAAGGGATGCAACATCCCTACGCAGCACCAGCCGATCAGAAAGAACTCGGTCGTCGACGATTCGAACCGCTCTGCGCTGGATGTGGTCAAGTGGAAAGAGCTGGCACTGAGGTGCTCCGGCCCAGAGTTGAGAACAGTATTTAATGAGAGCCCGAACTTGTGTTTTGTAAAGTTGCAAGAGATGTGCCGGCATGAAATACTGTCTCGCTTTGCTGAGCACGCCAAGCTATTTAGAGGCCAATTTGGCCTTCCCTTCCAAGTGACCACGAAACTACACACTATTCGATATGTCGACGCCAAGGATTCCGATACTGGCTGAGGCAGCATGGACAGGGCCTTGAAACTGAGGAGATACGACAAAGGGGTTCTTTTTAGCGGTAAACGCGCAAACTTGTGTCTTCTGGAGATTGAACTGAACTAGATTTAGTCGCTCCCAATCCGAGACTTTGTTCAGCAAAGACTCGATTTCAGACACAAGTTTATTCCGATACTCGGCGACGTTTTCCCGAGAAATATTAGCGCGGCCGGTGTATAAGGCATAATGAGTGCTGTCGTCTGCATAGCAATGAATCATTCAAGCAGCTTGCAACAAATCATTGATATGCAAAAGAAACAGCGATGGTGATAGCACGCAGCCTTGTGGAACACCAGCGTCAGTAGGCTTGTAATCAGAGCAGGTACCGTCTACTACGACCTTGATGCTCCGATCAGCAAGGAAACGGGTGATCCAATTGCACAATTTCTCAGGAAGCCCATAGGAAGGAAGCTTCGAAAGAAGCGCTTTGTGCCAGACCCGATCGAATGCCTTCACTATGACCAAACTAACGGCCAATGCCTCCCCCTTGAACTCTACTGCCTCCGCCCATCTATGAGTCAAATAGACCAGAAGATCACCAGCTGATCGACCCCGACGAAAACCGTATTGGCGGTCACTAATCACCTGGTCATCCTCAAGGTACCTCAAGGACCAAGGTAAGGTCTTCCATGAATTCGGGACTACGCATTGGGAGTAGGAGTATCGGAAATGACGCGTAAAGCTGGTGCCAACTCCGAAGCACACGTCTTCAGCACAATGGGAGGGAAACCATCAGGCCCACTCGACTTGCTGACGTCCGGAGAGAAAAGTGCTTTGCGAACCGAGCGCTTGGCAAGCACATCCGGCATGGAGCACTCACACCGCGGGATGGTTGACGGTGTGTTCCCCCCGTCATCTTGAGTCAAGTTGGACGCAAAGAGAGAGCCTAACAGATCGGCTTTCTCCTTTGCGGCATGGGCCAGTGAGTCGTCCTCTCTGTGCAAAGATGGCTGACAGTAGTTCCCTTGGGCAGCCTTGGCGAAAGACCAGAATGCACGGGTTCCCGAAGGAACTATCTTCTCGCCAACTCTGCCGATGTGCTCAGACCTTGCCTTGGCAATAACTTTTTTGAAGGACTTCGAGGTGGAATTATACTTATTTTTAAGAGCTCTGCTGTTTAAATACCGAGGCGTTGATGCGTCAGCCCGGGCCCGGTAGCACTCCTGCTTATAGCGTGATGTTATTTTACAGGAGCGACTTAAGCACGGCTGGGATCTGCCTCCGATGGGCACCACAGAGGATGGAATAAAATGTTCCATACTCTGAAGTACCACATCAACAACAGAATCAGCAACAAAGTTGGGATCTTACGGCGAGAAGCAAACCCGCCCCCAAGGTAGGATGCAAAAAAAAGACTGCATCCTATACCAATCGCTCGACCTATAGTGCCAAACACGGCGGTAGCCTGCAGAATGCAACCGCGACGTTAGTGTGAGTGGCACCATACTCCGGAAAAGACAATGTTCAAACGAGCCTAAAGGAGCGTGGACTGAAACCTGATATCCGTTCAGATGAGAGGTCAGCAGAAGGTCCAACAGGGAAGGTGCATGATCCTCCACGTCTGGAATTCGCGTAGGCTAAGTTATCAGCTCTGTGATAACATATGCCAAAACAAAGTCATAAACAGATCTCCCCGCATGATCGGTTGAACGTGAACCAAGCCATTCGGCGTGGTGATCACGATCTCTGCGGATGGGATCTGCTGTAACAAGGACTCTTTAGCCATTTGGACGTGGTCGATGAGTCGGTCTGTTTCGACATTACCGCTGTGGGACCTATGTAAGCACCCGTAGACGCGGGGACGGTTGTCGCAGTCTACGCGCAGCCATAAGATGGACAGCTCCGTACCTTCAAGACTGCTGAGGCGTCGAAAATAGATGTCCTTTCTGACGTATACGCAAACTCCAGCCCGGGGCACAAAGGAGTATTCTAATTTGTGCCCCGGGTAGGAGAGATATGAGAGGACACCTGAGTCTTGGTTAAAAAGAGCAAGGCCAGCTTTAAGGTTCGAATGAATTCCCCTGATGTTGCAAAAATTCACGGATTGGAGTAGCTTGGTTGTGGATGCTCAGCGAGAGATTCTGCAGGAGTGTTGGTACCCTCGTGTGGTAGTCTTTCGTTTAATTCCGCTACCATGTGAAGGTGGGAGAGGGGGGGGGGGATTGGGCCTCCGGCCACCTGCTCTCACCAAGCGAAACGTAGAGGTAAACCTCTACTTCACGGTGGTATTCTGTGAGGTCGTGGTACCACCTCGGTTTGAGCCGGCCCATCTGTACGACAGCAAAAGCTACTGCATGGCTCTACCACTGTTATTTTTATGTATAAGCTATAAAATTGTAAAGTTTAATTAAAATCCATTCAGTAGTTTTTGCGTGAAAGGGTAACAAACATCCATATATCATCACAAACTTTCACATTTATAATATTAGTAGGATGTCTTCCTTCTCTACGATTTTTTAAATGGTATTTAGGTATTTCCACCTCCACGATGTTATGTTTGGCTGTTCGATAAGGAGATTCCTTTTAGATCCACATTTCTTAAATTTAAAACCTAGATCATATAATAATAGTTTTAAATATTCCCTGTCGCAGTATAATACATTCTCTTCTATAAGTACAGCATTCCTAGTTTTCAGAGTTGGTATTTTTTTTAATTGTGTAATATTGAGTGACTGTTTCTTCTTCCACACCTTTTGTGAAATCGTCTTCTTCCACTCTTTTTCTGCGAATCTGTTTTAGTTTTCTCAGTGATATAAATCTTTCGTTGTCTTTTAATAATTTTCCTCGTACAATTCTAGATACAGACTTTTCCGATAGTCCAGTAACTTATGCTAGGGTTTTATTTAAAGGTATACATATCTAATTGACATTCGGCAGAATTTGGATCTAGTTTTTTTTTCAATATTCGTATACGTCGTTGCTTAGTTATTTATTATGAAGATATTTCGACTCATCTTGATAATAATATAATCTCATGTATAACCATCGCTAAGCGTCCGCAACTGTCAACACGAGCGAACGGAATCAAAGAGTATAGAACTGAGTTTTTATAAAAATGCGTCTGCCGCCCGTGCCTCTTCCGGTCCCCGTTCTCGTAATACCCTTAGTAATAGGCTCATATTGTAAGATATAACGCTTAAAAATATTTTGGGAAAAAAAAGATTATTTTTTTAAGAACTCATGTTTAATTAATCGTATTATTTTGTTTCTTTTTTTAAATATTCAGTGACAAACTAACAGTCCACCTGATGGTAAAGAAAACTGCAGCCCATAGGTAACCA
Organism: Parnassius glacialis; assembly: GCA_033319125.1. Taxonomy (NCBI): domain Eukaryota; kingdom Metazoa; phylum Arthropoda; class Insecta; order Lepidoptera; family Papilionidae; genus Parnassius; species Parnassius glacialis. The sequence continues at coordinate 7,507,466 of JAVANC010000007.1, read as the reverse complement.
TTTTCAATTTCAAACAACATAATTTAAAATTAAAAAAATTTTGTACTGCCGACTTCAATATAAGCGACTTCAATATAGGTTATTTACGAATAACTCAATAACCATTGGTCTGACCTTGATCAAATTCATATGGGACCACACTAGAACTATCAGCTTTCATATAAAAAAGAATCATCGAAATCGGTTTGCCCAGTACAAAGTTATGAGGTAACACACATAAAAAAAACATACACCCGAATTGAGTACCGTGTCCTTTTTGGAAGTCGGCAGAAAAGGAAACCGAAGGACGCAATATCCCTCGTGCGGTCGCATTATTAATTCATTAAACCAATTGCTATCGCGTGGCGCTTGCGTCGCCTTCAACGGCTGCAAGTGTACAGCCGATATGTAAATAGGAAATTTTAGGGCAAGGAGGTTAAAGATATATACTAATTTTTTGTTACATTTATAAATGAAATAGTTAATAACTGGTGTTACTAACAAGAATCCTTACGAAATACTTTTATATCTAATATGCAATACTTTTTGTGAAATCACAACGTTTTCGTTATAGATGTCCAGTACAATCCTTTTCTTTATGGAAGTTTGTTAAATAGTGATATAAAGTTAATAGCTAATAATTATTAAAACAGAAAAACTAATTTATTCATTATAAACTATAAATATAAGAAACTTTTTTATTCAATAAATATTATAAATAATACTTATAGAAAGTCACCCTTTTGGTTAATTACCACTGGTTCGGAAAAAAACCTCTGTTCTGGGAAGAATCAGCAAGAAACCCAGCGATATTTTAACAGCAAAAAACAAATTAGAAATATCTAGGTAGCGATCACCTCATTTCCAGGGGTTATTATCATTCATAAATACCTTAATATTATAATAACTCTTTTTATACAAACTTAGTTTATTTAAGTTTTTGAACTTTGAGCAGGTCAAATTTTGTATATTTTCTGAGATATTGTGTCAAAAGCGTATACATCGCCCCAATAATGAATTACTGGCTCGGTGGAGTCGAATACGTAGGTCACTGAATAAGTTTTGAGATGCTCGAAATTTAAAAATGGAACGCACCCGTATTACATTTTTCTAAAAAGCAAATTTATTTAAAAATAGAACTCCATAAGCCAATTGCTCAAAGTTCTCTTAATTTTCCTGCAACGCTTCCCGCGTTTTTTATTACGACTTAAAACGATGTATCTTAAGAGCCCTCTTACATTTCGGCGTTTCGCAAATTTAGGTATTTTACGCACCGAGCGGGCGGCAAGTTACGCGACCGATACTTTCTTTCATATCTATTCACTCGCTCGCACTATAATACTGTGAGTATGGCGACTAAACGATCTTGATCTTCCATAATACAAAGTTTTCTTAGGATGGACTTCAGTGGATGGAATATTTTTTGGTGTGTCATTTTAATGTTACCTTATTAATTTATTATTATATAATTATATAATTTATTATTTATTATTATATACCATTTTGATATATTATTCATTATTATGAAATTTAGTGTCAAAATAAGTACACATAAATATTTTAATTGTTACGCTGTAATCGAATGTTAATAATCGATTATGTCTACTACCGGTAGAATAGTGGTATAAATGAATAAACGGTTGCAACCTGTTTTAATAAATATAACAACCAAATGTAAATAATATTTTTAATCGGTACTTACAGTCAATTACTATATTTTTATATGAAAAATATTTGCTGCATTGACCGAACTTTTCTCGATTCGATAATTTCAGGCAGTACACACTTTTCATAAAAAGCTTGTAACTTGGGTAACACATTGAAAATCTAAAATTGGTCGTATTTGTAAATTTTTAGTACTTTTAATGCATTAATCTGGGTCAATACATATTATGGCAAGTATTCAGACATTTTTATTTGCTAAATGAAGCTGGACTTCGATTTGGTAAAACCAGTCATTATTTTGATTTAATGTTACACTTGAATCACTGAATTTATAACCTTTAACTTTTTTTTTGTCGAAAGGCCGTATCAAAATCTATTCCGAAAGCTGAAATAGGACATTTAACTTCAATAAGACCGTTGCTGTATAAACCATTAGGTGAAGCCCTCAAATAACAATGATCTAAGTCAATGAATAGACCACATTTTTGAAGAGACGTAATCTAAATTAACAGTGGTAGAGCCACGCGGCAGCCTTTGCTGTCGCACGGATGGGCCGGCTCAAACCGGGGTGGTACCACGACCTCACAGAATACCAGCGTGAAGTGGAGATTTACCTCTGCGTTTCGCTTGGTGAGTGCAGGTGGCCGGAGGCCCTTTTTACTGGAAATGAGGCATTCCATCTTAGTCCTCACGGGTGACAACGCATCTACATTTTGATTTGTAATAGAAGATAGATGTAGATGTCTATGGGCCGCAGGAACTACTTACCATCAGGTGGACTGTGTGCTCGTTTGTCATACTTATCCTATAAAAAAAAAACTATATAAAATAGTTTTAAACCGATCGATCAAAAATTGCGGTCGTTGTTGACGATTTTCTAGTATGCAGGTAATCGACGCACACTACGATAGCAATCGACGCACACTACGGTAGTATCGAAACGATGCAGCGCCCGAAATAAACTGACGCAGGTCCACCCTCGGCAAGCGCTCGCGCGTTAATGATCGCTGATGGCCGGCACAGTGAAATATATAGTACTTTTATTTAATTAATTAAAATATAATAGTAACGATTTAAAAAGTAAAAATAATAGCATAGTGTAAGCAAATGTTGATGATTATTTTGGTATAAATTTTACTTCTAAATGATGTAGAACTTCGGAAATATAGGGGCTTGTATCGAAGCTTTTTTGGTCGTTTTTTGAATTATGTCGATTTTTTTTTCGTAGCGTGAAAAGCATATAACGAAAATGTATTCCATTATTATTAAAGTATAGGATATTTGGGAGATAAAATAATTTTTTTGATGGTCGATATTCAATAGAATCTACAAATTAGAGCTCCCAATTCTTGTCTTCTAGAGTTTTTGCCTAAACATGTTTTGGGAGAATGATTATTACTGATTAAATAAATAAGTTATTTAAAATCCATTCCGAGCTTATTTGAGGAGAGAAAACGAAATATTTTTTTCAAGTAATTGTTATTTCAAGCAATGAACGATAAACATAAAATTTCAACGAGAAAACCTTGTAATTTCGCGATTTTTTGTAATACGCCCCTTAACCGTGGACATTTGCGCGCTATGATATATTATGATTTTAAATTTGGTTTAATCGAACAATTAAGTTTACAACGGTTACAATCAGCATTAGGGGACTCAGCTCCATGTATGCTCATATCAGCTCAATGTATCTGATATGTTGTTAAGTAGACGATCAAATGTTTTAAGATGATGTTGAGACAGGTCTAAGCAACACACATCGACATAATCAATAATCGGTAGGATAAGTGACTGGACAAGTAAAATCTTCGTATTTGTGGGAAGAAATTTATTTTAATCGATATAGAGATCGCAAAGTTCCAGTAGTTTTGCGACTCACCTCCTGTATATGTTTGTTCCATGTTAAGCAATCATCAACGTACAGACCAAGGTTCTTTACATGGGGAGAGAATGGTATAACATTATTTTTAAACATAATTGATGGTAGGGTGGAATATCTAGTTTCGATAATAATCGTGGGCTACCTAAGATTATTGTTTGGCACTTAGATGGGTTCACGTTTATGCCATACACAGTGGACCATTCGGAGATGTATTTCAAGTTATCATTTATTTTAATTTTACATTAGAGATGTTTGAGGGTTTCTCTTGCACATATAACTGCAGATCATCAGCATACAGATGGTAAGAGCACTTGAGATTTAATGTGATGAGATTGATAAAAATTGAAAACAGAAGAGGAGAGACTATACCGCCTTGAGGGACGCCAGTAGACACATCACACCAGTCGGATAGTATATGTCCAGTGCGCACGGTCTGTTGGCGCCCTCGAAGATATGATAAGAACCATTCCTGAGCTGAAGACGAGATATTCAAATGAAAAACTTAGCTCCATGTGATTCCTTTTTGTTCCCAAGAGTCAAAGAAAAAATAAAAGGCAAGTGTTTTTCCAAGCGCCGAAAAAGCCGTGGCTGCCTGCGAAGAAGCAAGTTTCGACCTGTCAGATCAAGACTGGCTAAAGTGTTTTCATAGTTGGTTTAGGCGAATGAAACTTTGTATAGAGCATGATGAAGAATATTTTGAAAAGATGTAAAATAAATATTAACAGTATCTAGAATAGTTTTTGTATATCTCAAAACTTATTGAGTGACCTACGTAACTAGTACTACTAGCTTGTGTCTGGTCCTAGTATTTACAGAATGAATATCATTTATTCTTGTAAAACTACTTTTATTTTTGTGTACGTACTTTACATTTTCATAAATGTATTGAGAAGCCAAAGTATAATATTGATTTCCTTAAATTTTTGTCGGAGCGACTCTTTGAGCTTTAAATAATAGATTGCTCTTTTAGCCTCTTTTTAAAACAAATATAATTATTTCAGTGTCAGTCGCTTGTCCCCATAGCAAAATACCATACGACATTATGCTACGAAAATAGCTAAAGTAAACTAGTCTAGCTGTTTCAACACTGGTAAGATTTTTATTCTTTTTACAGCATATGCTGCAGAAGTAAGTTAAGTTTTAAATAGCACGTGGAAATCGAGTTTCTAGCATATAATAAGCAGCCTAACTAACAAAATGCATCTACTTTTTTTAGTAATATCGGAAATAATTATGCCATCAAAAACATAACTTGTAAAAAAAAACAAGTCTTGCAACTCAGTTTTTCTACCGTAACAAGTACTGAGATCCATGTAACACCAAGTCGGTTAATTTATTCAGTCCCTATTTAAGGGTCCTTCTGTCTTAAGTTATTACGTAATTACCTAAAACCTAACCTAACGACATCTTATAGTGACCATATGAATATTAAAAATCTTTTATGTTTTAAATAAATAGATTGACTTTGAGTAACATAACCACTTTATTTTTTGTAGGCAACACTCTCACTTAATTGTTGTTACTTGTGGAACAATTTATTATTGTGAGATGCTACTTTAGTAGACATTTTGGGGGCCTCTCATCTCAGCGGTACCTCGTTTAGAGCCGGCGCGTCATCAGAGTCAGCTGAACTGAGTAAGTGGCGCAAATATGAGTCTCTGACAGATAACAACATTTTTGTGTCATTTGCTGTAGAGACTATCGGTCCGTGGGGTCCACGTGCGGTGAAGTTCTGTCGTAGCCGCTGGTGATAAGAGGGCTGGTTATTTTCTCGCTCAAAATCTGAGTATAGCCATTGAGCGGGGAAACGTAGTTAGCGTATTTGGCACGATACCGCGTGGAGTAGAATTGTATGATTATTAAGTTACTAGTTTTAGTTTTTTGTTTTAATTTTAGTTTTCAAAATTCTATATAATAAAATATTGTATATTATAAATGTATATAGTTAATTTAATAATTGAAAAGAAAAGTTTTTTATTGTACAATCATAAAACTATTTATTTTTTATATTTTTAAAATTTATTTATAAACAGAGATGATCTGAATTAATAAAATCAGGCGTTGCCTTGCGGAAATACATTATATAAAAGCTTTTAAAAAAATTTACTTCGCAAACATCCGCGATTTAAAATAAAATGATGTGTCTTACCTAGTATGAAGAGCACCTTCCGCCCTCCCTCAATTGTGTGCACTATCCCCATCACCACTGATCCCAGCACTGCTACTACCAACACCACTACACTAGGCAAGACATACCACTGACGACAATACGACACGTGTTTCGCCTTTACACGAGGCATCCTCAAGTGATATAGACTCTACGGTGGTAGAAGTAAAAAAAAATTTTAAAAGCTTTTAGAGACGATCTGATCAAATGTCCGTCCTACTACCCACTACCAATTGCTACGAAATAATAAACGCATCACAGCATATAATTTTTATGAATACCCTAACAATTTTGGATTTTCATGAGAATTGCAGTTAAGAAGAATTTTATTTCAAGAAGATTTCAAATGACGAGACATAGTACATTCTATAAAAACTAGCAACTAGGCTAGTAATTACTCGCCTCCAAAGATTCACTAATTCCTTGATGGGATAATGTATAGCCCCAGTAAATATCTAACTATATTATATATGTATACATTACGTTTGTAGAACGAATGGGTTGGCTCGAACGGGTATGGGCCACACTCTCTCAGAATACAAGAGTTAAAAATAGCAGCTTAATGCTGTTGTGTTTCGTTTGGTGAGTGTAGAGAACCGAATACCCATTTACTGTTAAAGAGGCATTTCATGCGAGCCCCAAGGGGTGACAACGCATCTTCATTTATTTTCGACGCTTATTCGAATATGGATATAGATATCTATGGGCCACAGCATGCTCGTAACATCAGATGACGTGTGTGCTCGTACATATGTTATCCTTATTCTAATTACAAAATAGTAATATGCAGAATCTATCTATCAACAATCTTAACCTATTAGGACCCAAAACAAACTACAAGCAAAATTTTGAAAAAAAAATATCTTTATTGCCGTAACAATTGGAGGCTAGTAATAAAATACATATTATTACAAAAATAAAACCTTCCGTAAGTAGAAAATAAAGACGTCCTCAAATGGGGCCAATGGGTTTAGGTATCGTATTTTTCAAACATCCTTTTTTAATGCACAATGTTTAAATTTCTTACATGGCCAACATGCTTTCATGTGGCATTCCATGCATAGTGCCTGTCTGGGCAGTTTCTGGGGAAGTGTTCAACACCATCAAGACTCTTACTAAGCACCACTGACGAATGCTTTCGACAGCTTTCATCGGGTCCTACAGTGACTACAGTCCTCAAATGACGGCATCCGGCACGGAATAAGTATTTGTATGGCCTACAAATAATTGTTACGTGTCTGGATGTTTGTCCTTGTGCAATTTGTGTTTGTAAACTCTCTCCACGATACAGGAGAAAATCCTAGTGTGGGTGTAACGTTTTTTTATACAACAAAACAACAACAACAACAACTAGAAATAGGTGCTGGTCTGGAACTGGAGCTGGTCTAGTTGGTCCTCAATAATCAATACATGGAGACGTCAAGCTAGCTACAGCCAAATTAAGCATGTTGCATGCATTTTGCCTCGTATATCTGTTCTCCATATTTTGTTTGCGGAGTTAGAAGCGAGTGATGAAAAGTCCAAATTAGGATGCCCAAAAAATAATTTGAGGTGTTCAACAGTTATCTGGAAGTAATGGTTGTTGTGTTGTGTGGCACATAACTTCGTGTACATAACAGTCATATTAAAAACCTCCATATCAATCATATTTTTGAAAATATGAACTGGTATTGGCGCTCGAGCTCGTTTATAACGTTTTTCTTTATATTTTGAATGTTATTTACTGTTGAGGGCATATCAATATATAAACCATCACACTTAAACCAACGTGATTTCGCGTTTGCCATTTACCGTTGTTTCTGGATTCAAACACTTCAACTCTACCTGGAGTAAAAAAATGAATTTTTTTTACTGGGCATACTCTATATCGCCTTGGTCTTCATTCGTAAAAACACTGGCCTCTGGATGAATAGCCACTAACATCAGGATCATCATTTTCCTTCAAAATGTTTTCAATGGCTTTTTCGAGCTCTTTATAGTCATTTTCGAGTTGTCATCGATGCTTGCTCGTCTTGTTCTATCGCGGCAAACGCCGCAGTTCCTCAGGGGCTATTTCCCTCCGCAACTCTCTTTCTGTTGCATATAAATGATCTGCTCATTCCCGGTATCTATTGGTATGCAGATGACAGCACAGTTGTGAAAAGATACCAACCAAATGCCCTGGCCAGTCGAGATCAAATTCAATCCGAACGAGATGCTTTGGTTGAGCGTGTGAATCTCACACTATAGGCAGTCTGCTATGTGGTGAATGGTGATGCCAATCTCGTGAAATTCAATGCCTCCAAAACACAGGCGTTTTTTTACCGCGTAAAGGAGCCCAATTAGCCTGGCTACTTTCCGCCATGTAACCTTGGCATACACTGTTTTTAGTTTAGTCGTGAATATATTTTTATTTATTTATTTATTTATTTTCACCAACAATAAAAAATCAGAAAACAACAAAAAATATGTGCTTACATCTGATACAATACTATTGTTGGGTGAAAAATGTCGCCCGAGAAAAGGAGACATGTATCATCGGCGAAACAGATGATTTTACCATGATCTATTTTCAGGTTGCATAGCCTATTTATATAAGAAAAGAATAGGGTTGGACCGACTATACTGCCCTGCGGTACAACAAACTTAATAGGAAGTTGACAACTAGTATAGTCGCTAATCTTGACGCATTGAGTTCTGTTGTGGAGATAATTTTGAAAGAGGTCCAACTGTTTATCCCTAACACCCAAAGCCTCTAGCTTATTTAGGCGTATGGGGATAGAGATCGTGTCAAATGCTTTGGCTAAGTCAAGAAATACACCAATACATTTTCAACCGACATCTAGGTTTGACACTACATAATTAGTTAGATCTAGTATTGCGTCATTAGTACATTTATTTTTACGGAATCCATATTGTTGTTGAGATAAAATATTGTTACTTTCAAAGTAGTCTGTTAGTCTATTATTTATTATCCATTCGATTATTTTAGACATTGCAGGTAATATAGACACTGGACGGTAGTTCGTGATACGACCTCTATCCCCATTCTTATGGATAGGAAGTATAACGGATCTTTAAAACACATCGGGAAAGATGCCATGCGACAAAAATAAATTACAAATGCGTGTAATGTATGGAATAAGTTTATTTTTATGCTGTTTTAATATGGCAGATGATATGCCATCCCACCCAAAAGCTCGACTCTTCAGGGACATAGTAATGCGCTCCACTTCTTCTTCATCTGTCTCTCATGCAATACAAAAGAAGAAGTTGATGAAGCATGGGTCACAATAGGGGCGGCAAGTGTCTTGGAGAGTATTTTTTGGGCAAGACCAGCGCCTACTTTGGCAAAATAATTGTTGACAGAGTCGACAGCACACTGTGGTGTAAAGTCAGTGGAGAGAAGATGTAAAGCTATGTTTTTCGGCTTAGGTTTGTTTATGTTGAGATTAACTACGTCCCACAACTTTTTGACATTAGATCCGGCTTTACGAATTTCAGATTTTTCATGTTCTATCTTTAATTTTCTTAATAGATTGTTACAGAAATTCTTGTAACGACGATAAGTAATGTTTAATATATCAATGTTAGGTTAAGCTCTTAATTTCATATGCATGTTATCCCTATTGCGTATGCACCGCAAAAGACCGACCGTAATCCAAAGTTTGATAGTTCTAGTTCGTCTTGGTAAATTAAAAACTTTTGAATTAGTAATAAGTGCTTTTGCAACTAGGTTGACTAGATAGGATGCCGCAAAATTGGGATCCTGTGAAAGAGCTATTGGACTGTAGTCATAGTTTTGAGGGTGTTTTCAAATCCGACTGTATCCAGCTTATTACAACTTTTGGGTATATTTTTACATTTTGTGCCATAATTACATAAAAGAAAAATAGAGTCATGATCAGTAAGGGATGACTGGACTATATAAGAACAAGATGTGAGTTTCGATTCGATTAAACAGTGGTCAAGACAAGTGTTGGCTCTAGTAGGATTTGTATAAGAAGGCAGAAGACCATGGAAAGCTGCTAGATTCAAGTACTGGGCAGCATTGGCATAACGGCTATTACTCGATATATCGATGTTTATATCACCCATTACAATAATATTTTGAAAAGCTTTTAAAGAAGTGAGTAGTAAATCCAATGAACTCAAAAATGGTACAATGTTATTTTTAAAACAATAGGGGCGATAATATCACTATATACTACTATAATCATCATCATTCATCATTACAGCCCTTCACAAGTCCACTGCTGAACATAGGCCTCACCCAAGGAATGCCACAAAGCACGGTCCCGAGCCACCTGCATCCATCGACTTCCTGCATGTCTTACCAGGTCGTCACTCCATCTTGTGAGGGGACGCGCTACACTTCGCCTACCGGTACGAGGCTGCCACTCGAGAACCTTTCTTCCCCATCGGTTGTCGGTTCTTCGAGCTATATGGCTGGCCCACTGCCACTTCAGCTTACTTATCCGTTGGGCTATGTCGGTTACTCTGGTTCTACTGCGGATATCCTCATTCCTAAGTTTATCACGCAGAGAAACTCCGAGCATAGCCCTCTCCATAGCTCGCTGAGCGACCTTGAGCTTCCTCATACGGCCAGCAGTGAAGGACCACGTATCAGTTCCGTAAGTCATCACTGGCAACACGCACTGGTTGTACAATTTTGTTTAAAGGTTTTTAAGGTATTTCCGACGAGAAGATGTGTCGTAGCTTCCCGAACGCTGTCCAGCCGAGTTGAATCCGTCGATTGACCTCTCGGTCGGTCGAAGTTGGACTTACCTAGTCGGACTATTTGTCCCAGATAAACATACTCGTCAACAACTTCGAGCTTAGTGCTCCCAAAAACTACCGGCATAGGTGTGACATAGACATTAAACATAATCTTTGTTTTGTTCATGTTCATCTTAAGACCTATCCGTTGGGAGACACTATTGAGATCCTTAATACTACTAATTAAGTAAGTCCGTAAGTAAATTTAAATACGTAACTTATATAAACTTTCTAATATAAATATATATTTATAAATATCTTATAAATTTTTAACTTATTCGGTGTTTTCACTGGCATCTAATTTACTTATATAATTCTAATGTTTTAATGTGAATCCAGGGTCGAATTTGGTCAACTGCAATAACAGTGGTATACAATTTGCATTTTCCTGAAAATCCCGGAACATCTGCTATTTTATAACGATCGTTTCCCAGTAATTCATGGGCCCACAAACTTTGACTATATCACCAACAGCGTATTTGGTTGCAGGGACCTGATTAGCGTCATATCGATCTTTTTGTTTAGCTTGCTCTTTTTCTTTATTTTCATTTATGTTGTCACTTATTTCTTGTAAATTAAAAGTCGCGCATTTTGACTCCAAACATTGCTTCTGTCACAGATTGTTGGGTTGTTGCATTGACAGTATTATTTATACCTCTTCTGGATTTTGCCCAGACACTTGTCCCAGTCGTGTTCATAACAAAAAGAATTTTGTGCTGACAAAGAGTTTATAATAGTTTGGTTAAATCTTCCAGACTGTTCATTAGCCCTGGGACAAGCGAATGCGTTCAAAATATGCTTAATACCACATGGTACACATGTATCAAAGAAGGTTTTAAAAGCTTTTGACGTAAAACTTGTGCCTCGGTCGGATATAATTCTAGCAGGTACACCAAATCATATAAAATTTTTCTCAATAACTTTAATAGTGCTTTTTGTCTAAAGATCTTTGACTGATCTCACAAACAAATATTTGGTAAAAGCGTCAACTACTGTTAAAATATTCGTGTTACCGTCTTTGCTCCTAACAAAAGGTCAAAAATGGTCCATATGTATGGTATGGAAAGGAATTTGTATTTTAGATATAAAAAATCCTGATTTACGTTTAGCTTTGTTATCCTTATTATAAGCGCACTCTATGCAACAACTAAACACAGTTTATTATTTACTTTTCGAAATACAGTATGATATTTAACTACATAATTCTGTTGAATTTCTTTACATTCCTTGTCATAGAACTTTTAAAATACGAGATATAACTGGGTCTGTTATTTGTAATGTTAAAAGCCAATTTTCCTTTTCTATATTATATACGCTAATGCTTGGGGTGTCATCTGTCTCCATGGATAGCTCGGGAGTCATGAAAAAACAATTGCCACTTAGGTTAGATATTTGATCTTCAATAAGGGGAAGAGGAAAGCGGTCTTTCACAGTTTTTATATTTAACGCTCTATTATACACAAAGTCTTTGTTCAACGGTTTTCTTTTTGACCATTAAAATGGGTTTGGTATAATCAAAATTTGACTCCTGAATTATATTATTTTGCAATAGTTCATCTACGATTTCCTGAACTTTCTGGCGTTCGTGATGAGAAAGACGATATAGGCGGTAAACTATTGGCTTATCATCTATTAAATCAATTTTAATTTGTATTTCGTCCACACAACTCATTCCTCCCAGAAATGTTGCGAAACAATCACGGTAGCTCTAAATAATAGTAGTCTAAATAATAGTTATAGTAATTAAAGTTTATCTAATAGATGATTGTCAAGATCTGATCCGGTTTTAATATCGTTTTTGTCAAGGGGTCCTTATTTAGAGGGATCTTTATATATTCGGTTAATTTAACATAATGTGTGCTCCGTGGTCGGGATGGACCGAGTTATTTACTTATCTTGTGAAAGCGTTGCAACATGAGATGACAAACCACTTCCTAAGACTCCACCTTTGCCACCAATAATATTGAATATGCCCTGAAATAGACGATACTCGTTACCAATCTCAATAGCGTTATAACCTTCTATAAAAACGTCCCCTGTAAAACTAGGTTTAGTGTGAACTGGAACCAATTCCGTTTTGAAAATATCTATCATATTGCTGACGTTAAGCCTTAAAACGTCTTCGTTTCTACCGAACAGATTTTGACCTGGACTATTGTAAAATATAAGTTTGGAGTTAATTTTAAGACTGTAACAAATTGTAATTCTCTTAAATTTTTGTCCAATAAGTAATGATGTTTGAAGTAATGCATCCTCGACAGTTAAAACTTCTACACAAGATTCCATTTCATCTATCTTAATAATGTCTGATGATTTGTACAATGGTGTCACTGTTGAGTGACCAAAACCTCTCACAAGAGGAAGTCCGTCAAAAATTTTCAGTAGTGCTAAAAGCTTAGCTTCAGTTTTCCGCATTAGTGTACATTCACTGCCGAAGTCTATGTAAGTTTCAAAAGTGTGTCCATTAATTATCACAGACTACTACTACTATTTTTACTCGTAAGTGTTACTGTTAAGGAAATCTATTTCCAAGGATTTCTTCACCAATCTATTATTAATACTGATAGTATAATTAGAAAGGTGAATAGATTGTAACTTACAGTCATCATTATCGTGCCTTATTCGGTTGCTAAATAAATTATTGGTAAATCCAATTGAGTATGCCCTAATCGCATTAAAAAAATTACGTATAACATGATTATACAGAATTTCTTTAAATTAGTTTACATACATACAAATTTTCACTAATAATCTTCCAATTTTCCAATAATTTCATGTCAAACTTCAATTTAAAAAAAGTTTGGAAAATGCAAAACTGCACGACTCATAATGCTTATTTGATCATTATATCATCATTCATGTCACTTCTTGAGTGACAATGTAGTTCTTGAGAGACAAACTTAGTAGAAGACGTATTTAAGTATAAATATTAAATCCTACTTACTTTTAGTACGTACTTCTATTATTTATTCTATGCTTTTAAAATATTATAATAAAAATCTCTGATTATTATAATAATCAAGTAATATAAACTATAATAATCAAGTAATACAAAATAGTAAGATATTTGATTTTGGAATATCTTGTATTTATTTGTACAGCGATCTTTTTGAGCTGCTGCATACAGCCAATAAAGTATCCACTCACAACGGCGGTTGACGCCGTACCAACCGAGTGAGGCAGTCTATTTACTAAAATGATTTCACACAAGGCTGCTCAACCACCGAAAATTTTTGACTTCTAGCAGTCGAAATGAAATTAATTTTAACTAAACAAAACAAAATGAAACTGCCATTTACATTCAATGGCTCCCCACATGATAAATGAAGAGTTTTAAAAATAGATTGAGTTGAACAATTTGCATACTATCCCAACCATATACTCGTATCATAGCGCATTCGTTTACTTTACGCAACCAGCATTCAATGCTTTGGGCCCTGTTAGGCGGATCAAATTCCGAGATTACATTTATTGCTAAAAGAGCCTTTAGTCTTATCTTCAGTAATTCTTTTTTTTTTGTTTTATAGTTTAATAAAACCTTTGTCCTAGATAGTGTATTTGTCGCCTTGTGGTGCCTCCGACGTTCATCTTCCTCACTTGAACTGGATGTGGAGGAACATGAGCTATTCTTAACCCTTTCAGCTCGCCGCTTCCTCCTTGACGGCGTACCAGGCAGTGATACAGGTCTTGCTATCAGAATTCATTGACAATCGTTACCGTAAGGTATATAGAATTCCTCGACATGATCCATTCAGCAACACATACCGAGAAATCAGAAAAATAACCAAATTATTCACATAGTATGTATGTAAATATTTGTATATAACATACGAGACAGAAATAATTCAAGTATCATTTTATTTCACTATTCCATCTGCTGCATACTGATGTGTTAGCAATTATTAAAATTCTTGACCGTTTTATTTCCAAGTCATAAAGAAAATAGTGAAATATATATATCCGTCCAGTAGGCAAATATAGTCCACTCAAATCAATAAACATATACTGATATATAAAAATAAATAATCTAATCCAGTGGTCAAACATAGTCCACTCAAATCAATAAACATACACAGATTTATAAAAATACATAATATATAGTAATCCAGTGGGCACTGGGCAAACATAGTCCACTCAAATCAGTAAGCATACATAGATTAAAAATTATAATCTATAGTAATCCAGTGGGCAAACATAGTCCACTAAAATCAGTGAACATACATAGATTTATAAAAACATAATACATAGTTATCCAGTGGGCAAACATAGTCCACTCAAATCAGTAAGCATACATAGCTTAAAAATCCATAATACACAGTAAGTAATCCATTTGGCAAGCCTAATCCACACAAATCGGCAACTTACGTAGCTTACCAAAACAAAATCCGACAACCATCAACCTGTTCAACATCCAGCAAGAATAATCCTCACCAAATAAACCAACAAGGTCGACTAGTGATTAACAATAAAATAAAATGAAAGAAATATTAAATATGACACTAGCATGTTAAATATATTAGGGTAACACATGATGGTGTATGATGTCATCCTTTGTAGTAGTAAGTATCATATACCAAAGTGTTTGTGACAACTTAAGGAATAAAAAAAAACAAATAAACATTCAATTTTCATTGTTACATTCATAACTACTATTATGACATTATAACACTCACTTAGTCTTAAAAGACCTTAAAAACTGCCATAGACACAAATTATAACGATAAGCCATCAGTAACCGTTGATTCCCAAACTTTTTTTCTTTTTCTTTTTTTGAAGTATCTAATAGTTGTAATACTAGAATTCTCAATTCTAAAACAATTAATAATATATCATGTTAATTGTTATATATGTTAACATTTATACATTAATTGTTTATAAATAAATTATAACTTTTTACCATTAATTAAAATTTAAACATTGTCATAAAATTAAATTTTATTTAAAATATTATATTTGTATTGTAATGTAACATAGACATTCATTTTCATACAAATTTTTCTGTGTGATCTGTTCAAAATAACATAGTACTGTTTTCTCAACGCCCTGCCTAGCATTGAGTAGGCAGCTGTACTGATTATTACTTTAAGAGATTGCTTCTTAATGGGCTATATGAAGAATATCGATGTATACTTATATGCACACTATGTTAGCATAATGATACATTTTTTTTGTTGACTTGTAGAGAATGTGACAACCATTGATAATGCACTGTGCTTAGAGTAATTACACAGTACTGTGTATCATATGTAGTTACCTAAAAGCATTTATTCTATGATTAAATGTACTTCAATGGTGATAATTCATAAGTTCACACTTCTTAACTTAGACTGAATTAGTTGAACGTTATTTCAACAAAGGTTTAATATATTAATGAAGAAACTTACACAATGTGTACTATATTAGTTATTTTAAATTCCAATAAGCGTTTTCTTTTATATGGCAAAATATGTCTTTAGTTACGTAGGTACTTTATTAACCACCATATTTCATGAAAATAAACTTTTATCATTAATGACTGATCATTATCATATTCATAATACGTAATTTCTAAAGAAAAAAAAATTTAATGGATGATTCTTACAATACTTCTGAATACTTATAGTCCCACAACATAAGAGCTGTGCAAAAAGGCAACAAGATTAGGATTCAATTTACTGCGACGGTAAACGAAAACAAGGTAGTTATGCAACCACAAGACCATAGGGTTGTTTGGGTTTGTACCTAGAGAGGGCTGCATAAGCATTAGGCAGTATCCAGTAACTGTAGAGTCAGCGCTTTTGGTTGCATGAGATATCAGGCAGAGCTCATGGGAGCGGCCACTTCGTTTTGACGTCGACTTCTTTAAGACGTATTAATTAAGTAATTAGAATTATAATTATTGTAATTAGAAATAAATAGATTTTTAATAGTTTTTAAAAAATCATTTTACGTTCCCGTAATTTTGACTGGCGTAGCCGGTAGGATCGTCACACTTCGGTAGTGTTGCGTCCTTCGCGAATTTGATATAAAAATCTGTCGGAATCGGAGGTCCGCGGCGCGAGGAAAAAACCGAGACGATCCTCGAACCAAATCAAATCCGTCAAGGAAGCGGAGCTGATCCTGAACCTTGAGAGCAGCTGGTGGCTGGTGAGTAGAACTTTTCACCATCTTGAGATCGAACTTCTCTCATTTTAACGTATTCTGGTTAAATAGTTTAAAAAAAATATTGTTATATAATTTAAGTTTTACCTATTTTAATAAGTACCATATACAAGAAATCATAATTTTACAAAGAAATATTTTTATTAATCATATACATTTTATTCCTTAATATTTTGTGTGACATTTAGTTACATTTATTTTATATTCTTTTTATATTGTTTGCGTGTAAAAAAAATACATAATTATGGAGAGTATTACACTTATCCCTGGTGAAATGATTAAAATAATTCCTTTGTTTGATGGTGACAAACGCCACTTAAATCTATTTTTAAGAATGTGTGAATATGTTTTAACTAAATTTAATGGCTCAACGCAACAGAATTTGTACGTGATGAATACAATAACAAGCCGCCTTATCGGTGATGCAGCTGCATTAGTAGGTGAGCGCGATGATATTACAACGTGGGATGAGTTTAAACAGTTATTAATTCAGCATTTTGGAGATTCACGAAGTGAAGAGTGTTTAAATATCGAACTTGAGACCTTAAGAATTAAACCCGGAGAAAGTTATTTAGATTTTTGTTGTCGAATTCAATCTATGAGATCAATTTTAATAGGTAAAGTTTACCGGTTGTCGGAATCAAATATGCGCAATAGTAAAAAGGCTTTCTATGAAAATACGTCATTAAACGTTTTCCTGTATAATTTACCGGAACATTTAGAGTAGAGCGTCTCAAAGCTCCAAATTCATTAGAGGATGCGCTCTGTACTGTATTAGAAGAAGTTAACTTCCATAGTCAGTACCAAATGAGGAACAAAATGTCTGGATCCAATCTCACATCTCATTCGCAATCGCATAACAATTCGGCATCATTTAAATTCGGTAACAATAACACTCTACCTCAACAGCCTTATAGTTTTAAGCCTATGCAAATGAACCAACCAGTTAGATATAATTTTGGCATTCCACCAAATAAGCAGGTGCAGATGCCGCTACCGACTCAAGGTCAGCAGCGACAATTTAACAGTTTAGGAAATTATTATCGACCATCACAATCTAATAACCATCAAATGCAATTCGGATATCGTCCACCCCAATTTGGCTATAGACCTGTAGGCCTCCAGCCTTTACCTTCGATGCGTCCTCAACAGTTCGGTATGCAGCATCGATATAACAATAACAGTAATGCGCCTGAGCATAACCAACCGCGAATTAATACAGATGTGTCGATGCGCACAGCACCTGTAGCACGACCGCAGCAAGGATTTAGGTTAAACGAATTAGAGTTAAATGAAAATGATTATAATAATGATATGTATTACTACGAAAACCCAAATTATTTCTATCAATATCCCAGCGACGATCCTTGCTATTACCCCGAATATCAATCCGAAGAGACTGTAAACCCGGAAACTGAATCCAACCCGGCCGATACAAATATTAAGACGACGGAAAATATTGAAAATTTTCACATAACCGCCTCAACCTAAACCCCGAAACCATAGAACTAAATTGTGACACAAATTTAAAACTACCTTATATATATATATATATATATATATATATATATATATATATATATATATATATTCCGGAGTTAGATTCTAAATTTATGTTAGATACCGGTAGCATTCGTTCATTTATAAGCCCACGCAAGGCATACCAATATTATAAAAACGAAATTTTTAATGAACCCTTCGAGGTTATCAGGACGCATGCTACAAGTAGCAATAATCAGGTCATAGTTGTTCCTCTACCACCGACATTCAAAAGCCCCGAATATCACAAGTTATATATATATATATATATATATATATATATATATATATATATATATATATATATATATATAATGTAGATTCGCGTTATGATGGCCTCATAGGTAATGACCTATTAAAACAATTAGAGGCCGTCATCGATTTAAAGCGTCATATACTTTCGACAAAATTTACAAGTATTCCTATTGTACATAATTTTGAAAACCACATTTTTATTTTACCACCTAGATCGGAACTACGTCTTAAATTACCAACCGATGTACATTCAGGCGAAGCCATACTAAATTACAAGCAGTTCTGTGAAGGTGTTAGAATGCCAAGCGCTATTGTGACTTGCAATAACGGATATGCTTCAACCGTTATCCAGAATACTCTCGAACAAGAAATGACCCTGACTGTGACACGACCTTTCCAAACGGAGACTTTTGTAGACAGTGAGAAAACCTTAGTTAATGCTCTTGTAGATAAAACGGATATTGACATTGACCAACTCCTGTTACAAAATTTAGGTAAGCTAAGACTAGAACACATGAATGTGGAAGAGCGTAAAACCATTTTTGCACTTTGTACGGAATACAAAGATATTTTTTACTGTGACGAATTGCCCTTGACGTTCACCAATCAAGTGAAACATTTTATACGTACCGTTAATGAATACCCAATTTATACCAAAGCGTACAGACAACCACCCGCTCAAGCTCAAGAAATAAAGAGGCAAGTAGAGAAACTCTTGGAAGACAACGTCATCCAAGAATCTTTCTCTCCTTGGAGTGCCCCAGTTCATTTGGTACCTAAAAAGCTCGACGCGTCTGGAGAACTTAAATTCCGTATGGTGATCGACTACAGGCGCCTCAATGAAGTGACAGTAAGAGACAAATACCCCCTACCAAATATTAACGACATATGTGATAAATTAGGCAAATGTACATATTTCTATGGGGGATGAGTCGCTCGCGTCCGTAGGCTTCGACCACCTAACCCTAGGCCCACCCTACACGTGTCCCCCGTGTGGTGCTAAACGAGCGACAAAGCCGAAACGACAGACTCGGCTCCTCGCCGTGTGGTAGCGGCGTAAAATCTACCACCCCTTATAGGAGCCCCGAGTTCCCGGCGCTCCTTTAATGGGGCAGGGGTGCGAAGAATCTCCGGGAGGAAAACCGGCGACGAGGTTCGCCACCCGTCACGTCCTGTCTCCTGGAGGGGCGAAAAGTGGATTGCGGAGGCCCGTCTGGCTACGCTGAATGTATGTGGAGCAATGAATGATAAGATGGATGAAATATGCGAAATGATGAATGATAGAAGAATAGATGTGTTATGAGTGAATGAGACGAAACGAAAGGGAAGAGATGTCACTGCACATGGCATGTATACCGCTTACTGGTCTGGTGTAGACGAGACCGAGCGGGCATGCCAGGGAGTCGGTGTCATCCTTTCAGAAAGAATGGGTCAATGTGTGAAAGAGTATGAATGTGTAAGCCCAAGGCTGCTGTGGATACGAATGAAAGTGGGCTTAAAAAAGTTGTTTGTGCTTGGGGTGTACGCCCCAGATATGTCTAAGCCCACTTATATCCGAGAGCAGTTTTGGGACATGGTAAAGCTGGTGTTGACGAAATGCAAGGAAAATGAAAGTATTATTATGTTAGGAGATTTTAATGGAAGGGTTGGAGTGAAGAGGTCTGGTTATGAAAGGATATTAGGAGCGTTTGGCGATGAAAGAATAAATGAGAATGGTGAAGACCTCCTCACCATATGTGTGGAAAAGAATCTTTTTGTGGCGAACACTTTCTTTCGCCATAAGAGGACCGAAGTATGTGGTGTAAGTAAGAGAACGAATGAAAGGAAAAGTAATACGTTGTGGTGGGATGATGAGGTACGGATGGAAGTTGAAGCAAAGAAGAGAGCATGGCTAGATTTACTAGCAACCAAAGCTGGTAATTCTAACCGTATGAATGATGAGATTGAAAGAAAAAAGGCAGATTTTAAACATATAAATAAAAGAGTAAAAGAAGTTGTTGAAAGGAAAAAGCAAGAAAGGATGGATAAGAATGATAGAAGGATATCTGATAATTTCTAGGCAAATATTAAAATGTTCTGGAAACTTGTAAGAACTGCCAGGGGAAATTCAAAACAGCCTAGAATGAATGCTATACGAGACGAGAATGGCTGCATGCTGAATGATGAAGTTTCGAATTTAAAGAGATGGAAGGAATACTTTGAAAGCGTGTTTAAGAGTGAAGAGTCGTCTGAAGTAAGTGAAATAGAAATTCCGGAAGAAGTGAAGAGAGGTAGAGAAATAAGTGTAGATGAAATAGTGAAAGCAATGAAAAGCATGAAAGCAGGTAAGGCAGCCGGATATGATAGAGTATCACTCGAAATGCTAAGGGCTGGAGAGGGTGTGATTGCAGGCCTGCTGTACACCTTGTTTAATTTATGTTGGGAACTGAAGCGGGTACCGGAAGACTGGTGCAAAGCCGTTATAGTCCCAATATATAAGGGAAAGGGGTCGCAGCAGGACTGTAAAAACTACCGTGGTATCAGCTTGCTTAGCATTGTGGGTAAACTGTATGCTAAGGTGTTAATTGAAAGAGTTATGGAAGAAACTGATGGAAAAAATTGGGATGTGCAAGCTGGATTTAGAAAGGGGATGGGGTGTACGGATCAAGTCTTTTCCATGCGCATGATTGCTGTACACCTTGTTTAATTTATGTTGGGAACTGAAGCGGGTACCGGAAGACTGGTGCAAAGCCGTTATAGTCCCAATATATAAGGGAAAGGGGTCGCAGCAGGACTGTAAAAACTACCGTGGTATCAGCTTGCTTAGCATTGTGGGTAAACTGTATGCTAAGGTGTTAATTGAAAGAGTTATGGAAGAAACTGATGGAAAAATTTGGGATGTGCAAGCTGGATTTAGAAAGGGGATGGGGTGTACGGATCAAGTCTTTTCCATGCGCATGATTGCGGAGAAATTTTTGGCCAAAAACCAGAAGGTTTTTTGTGCGTTCATGGACTTGGAAAAGGCTTATGACAGAATGGACAGGAACATGTTATGGCAAACACTGACCTCATTTGGGTTGAGCGCTGGTCTGATACAGGCATTGAAGTCTCTATATAGGGACTCTAGTGCCTGTGTCAGGATCAACGGGGCTTACTCGGACTGGTTTGGCATCCATAAAGGTGTCAGACAGGGCTGTGTGGTTTCCCCGTGGCTGTTCAACCTATTTATGGACAGTTGTTTGGAAAATTTGAAAGTAGAAGAATGCGGGTTAAGAATGGGTGAGTTAACCGTCAAATGCCTTTTGTACGCCGATGATCAAGTCATACTTGCGTCTTCGGCGGCCGAGTTGCAAATGATGGTTACGTTAATGAACAGGACATTAAAAGAAAAGGGAATGAAAGTGAACGCAAGTAAGACGAAAGTTATGGTTTTTGAAAGAGAAAAAAGTAAAACGATATGTGAAATAAGAATAGAAGGGGAGTTGGTAGAACAAATAGATGAGTTTGTGTATTTGGGATGTGTGTTTAGCAAGGATGGTAGATGTGATAAGGATATAGAACGACGAGTGAATGCAGGAAATAGAGTGAATGGGGCTCTACACTCTATTGTGAAAAGTCAGAATGTGTCCAAAAAGGCACGTATGGCAATTCTTGTGAATTGCCATACGTGCCTTTTTGGACACATTCTGCTGCATTGTTGCTGTGTTAGTGCCTACTTTAATGTATGGTAGTGAAAGATGGGTGTGGCAGAAGAAGCACGAGAGTAGAATAAATGCTGTAGAAATGCGGTCATTAAGGAGTATGTTAGGGATGAATCTGAATGACAGAGTGAGGAATTCTTTAATAAGAGAAGAGTGTGGTTTGCAAAATGATGTTGTGACCAGGATTAAGAAAGGAATGCTTCGGTGGTTTGGTCATGTAGAAAGAATGAATGATTAAAGAGTGACAAAGCAAATTTATGTTGCAGAGGTGAACGGCAGAATCGGGAAGGGTCGCCCTAGGCGAAAGTTTATCGACCAAATTGGCGATATATTGAAAATGGGCCAAATCAAGAGTACCTTTAACCGACGAGCGTGTATGCGTAGGTATATGGATGTGGAGGAAGCGAGAGAGGTCTGCCAGGATCGTGCCAAATGGAAGTCCATAGTCTCTGCCTACCCCTCTGGGTGACAGGCGTGAGTGTTTATGTATGTATGTATGTATATTTCTCCACCTTAGATCATGCAAGCGGTTACCATCAAATCGATGACAACGAAAGTGACCGACAAAAAACTGCGTTTAGTACCGAGTTTGGCCATTACGAGTTCTTAAGGATGCCGTTCGGTTTAAAGACAGCACCGGCAACCTTTCAACGCGCAATGGACAACATTCTAAGAGGCCTGCAAGGGATCCACTGTTTAGTCTGACATAATTGTGGCATCTCAAAGTCTTCAAGAACATATAGAAAAATTGCGCATGATATTCGACAGACTACGACAGACTAACCTCAAGGTGCAACTTGATAAATCTGAGTTTTTGCGGAAAGAAGTCCTCTTTTTAGGTCATAGTATTACTAAAGATGGACTAAAACCTTCAGAAGCTCTTTAATTCCATACTCCATGGTGGCATTACACCGGAGGCGTGGATCAGAAGTGCAGTGGTCTTGTTCTTCAAGAAAGGCGACAACGTTCTCTTGAAGAACTACAGACCGATTTCCCTTCTGAGCTGCGTCTATGTGCTGTTTTCGAGAGTCATTACAAATCGTCTCGCACGTAGACTCGACGGCTTCCAGCCTCCTGAACAAGCCAGTTTCCGAAAAGGCTTTAGCACCATAGACCACATACATATCCTTCGGCAAATTGTACAGAACACCGAAGAGTACAATCTGCCACTTTGTCTTGCATATGTGGACCATGAGAAAACATTTGATTCTGTCGAAATTTGGGCGTAGCTGCAGCCCCTCCAGCGGTGCCAAGTGGACTGTCGGTATATCGAAGTGCTGAAGTGTGTGTACAGTAGAGCTACGATGGCTATCCGAGTACAGAACCAGAGCACAAAACATATACAACTGCAAGGAGGTGTACGACAGGGTGACATAATATCGTCGAAACTCTTCACCGCTGCATTGGAAGACGTTTTCAAGCTACTGGAATGGAATGGTATTAACGTCAATGGCGAGTACATCACTCGCCTTCGATTTTCCGACGATATAGTCCTTATGGCAGAATCGCTGGAAGACCTACTCAATGCTGCTACTATGCTCAATGACCCCAACAGTGTATCCCAAGGGATAGTTCTTGAGATGAACATGGATAAAACAAAAATCATGTTTAACGTCCATGTCACACCTATGCTGGTAGTTGTTGGGAGCACTAAGCTCGAAGTTGTTGACGAATATGTTTACTTAGCACAAAAAGTTGGAGTCAACTCGGCTGGGCAGCGTTCGGAGAATTACGACACATGTTCTCGTTAGACATACCTCAAAACCTCAAAATTAGATTGTTCAACCATTGCGTGTTTCCAGTGATGACCTATGGAACTGAGACGTGATCCTTCACTGCTGGCCCTATGAGGAAGCTCAAAGTCGCTCAGCGAGCTATGGAGAGGGCTATGCTTGGCGTTTCTCTGCGTGATAGACTTCAAACGAAGATATCCGCAGTAAAACCAGAGTAACCGACATATCCCAAAGATTTAGTATGCTGAAGTGGCAATGAGCCGTCCATATAGCTCAAAGAACCGACAACTGATGGGGAAGAAAGGTTCTCGAGTGGCAGCCTCGTACCGGCAGGCGAAGTGTAGGGCTTCCCCCCGCTAGATGGAGTGAGGACACGACAGGTGAAATGGGTAGTGTTTTTGTTGGTTTGCATAATGTGGTGTCATCATGTTATCCCATCCCTCACGTTACACTACTGTGAGATTGTGACGGAGCCATATTACAGCATGGTCGAACTGTAATCGCTCTATACTGAATGCATATTACAGTACAGTGTTAAATTGCTGATATTGATTAATTGCGTAATGTTATGTCCAACCCTAGTTAGTTGAAAGCGCTGACTCGATTATTTTATTTAGTATAAAAGCGTAGTGTTTGAGGTAATTGATGCAGTGTAGCTCCAACTCATATTAAGTGCATGTCGCACACGCCGTTCGCGGCTTTTGTACATTTTTTGTATTATTTTAATATTGGGGAAATAAACCAAAAGAACTTCCGGGATTGGGTGTAAAAGTTTTTTTTTTAAAAACACCTTCAAATCGGCCTTCCTAACAAATTTGGTGTCAGAAGTGGGATGTCACAAAGTCTACTCGTATACCGGTAGCGTGGCATCCGAATCCTGGAAAACTCTGAAGCAAGATCAGCAGTAAGTCTCCACCCCACGATTGTGAGCCTGCATCATCGGAAACACCAACAAGGTCTCAGCCCCACGACCTTGAGGCATATCATCGTCATCAACCCGAAGTTCATCAAGGCTATCAGTCTCCACCCCACGCGTGTGAGCCTGCCCTGAGCTGCTGCACTCCCACCGCACAATCACGTGATCGCTGCCGTCAAACGACTCCCTGAGTCTCACGGCAACTCGACTCCGCTGCACGTCATCGCAACACGACACCCGCATAGCAACCAATGTTTGCCGTAGTGTTCGTGATATTGTAAGTTAACTTTAATTTAGCCATAATTTTATATTACTTTGTTCTAAATCTTTACATTTCTGTCATTAGTTCTATACTATATCCTTATTTTACCAATTTTGTATTTCCTAACTCCTTAAACTATTTTGCTTATTCCACATGCATAAGACTAAAAACATAAAACATACACATACATAACATAAACACTCACGCCTGTCACCCAGAGGGGTAGGCAGAGACTATGGAATTCCATTTGGCACAATCCTGACACACCTCTCTCGCTTCCTCCACATTCATATACCTACGCATACACGCTCGTCGGTTAAAGGTACTCTTAATTTGGCCCATTTTCAATATATCGCCTATTTGGTCGATAAACTTTCGCCTAGGGCGACCCTTCCCGACTCTGCCATTCACCTCTGCAACATAAATTTGCTTTGTCACTCTTTCCACATTCATTCTTTCTACATGACCAAACCACCGAAGCATTCCTTTCTTAATCCTAGTCACAACATCATCTTGCAAACCACACATTTCTCTTATCACACTATTTCTCACCCTGTCATTCAGATTCAGCCCTAGCATACTACGTAATGACCGCATTTCTACAGCATTTATTCTACTCTCGTGCTTCTTCTGCCACACCCAACTTTCACTACCATACATTAAAGTAGGCACTAACACAGCATTGTGAATTGCCAAACGTGCCTTTTTGGACACATTCTGACTTTTCACAATAGAGTGTAGAGCCCCATTCAATCTATTTCCTGCATTCACTCGTCGTTCTATATCCTTATCATATCTACCATCCCTGCT
Organism: Parnassius glacialis; assembly: GCA_033319125.1. Classification (NCBI taxonomy): domain Eukaryota; kingdom Metazoa; phylum Arthropoda; class Insecta; order Lepidoptera; family Papilionidae; genus Parnassius; species Parnassius glacialis. The sequence continues at coordinate 7,481,679 of JAVANC010000007.1, read as the reverse complement.
AAACACACATCCCAAATACACAAACTCATCTACTTGCTCTACCAACTCCCCTTCTATTCTTATTTCACATATCGTTTTACTTTCTTCTCTTTCAAAAACCATAACTTTCGTCTTACTTGCGTTCACTTTCATTCCCTTTCCTTTTAATGTCCTGTTCATTAATATAACCATCATTTGCAACTCGGCTGCCGACGACGCAAGTATGACTTGATCATCGGCGTACAAAAGGCATTTGACGGTTAACTCACCCATTCTTAACCCGCATTCTTCTGCTTTCAAATTTTCCAAACAACTGTCCATAAATAGGTTGAACAGCCACGGGGAAGCCACACAGCCCTGTCTGACACCTTTATGGATGCCAAACCAGTCCGAGTAGGCCCCGTTGATCCTGACACAAGCACTAGAGTCCCTATATAGAGACTTCAATGCCTGTATCAAGCCAGCGCTCAACCCAAATGAGTTCAGTGTTTGCCATAACACATCCCTGTCCACTCTGTCATAAGCCTTCTCCAAGTCTATGAACGCACAAAAAACTCTTTGGTTTTTGGCCAAAAACTTCTCCGCGATCATGCGCATGGAAAAGACCTGATCCGTACATCCCATTCCCTTTCTAAATCCCGCTTGCACATCCCAAATTTTTCCATCAGTTTCTTTCATAAATCTTTCAATTAGTACCTTAGCATACAGTTTTCCCACAATGCTAAGAAGGCTGATACCACGGTAGTTTTTACAGTCCTGCTGTGAACCTTTTCCCTTATATATTGGGACTATCACGGCTTTGCACCAGTCTCCCGGTACCCGCTTAAGTTCCCAACATAAATTAAACAAGGTGCACAGCAGGTCTGCCACCACTCCTTCTCCAGCCCTTAGCATTTCGAGAGATACTCTATCATAACCGGCTGCCTTACCTGCTTTCATACTTTTCATTGCTTTCATTATTTTATCTATACTTATATCTCTATCTATTTCCTCTTCTTCCGGAATTTCTATTTCATTTAATTCAAACGTCTCATGACTCATAAACACGCTTTCAAAGTATTCCTTCCATCTCCTTAAACTCAAAACTTCGTCATTCAGAATACAGCCATTCTGGTCTCGTAAAGCATTCATTCTAGGCTGTTTTGAATGTCCCCTGGTAGTTCTTACGAGTTTCCAGAACATTTTAATGTTTGCCTGGAAGTTATCCGATATTCTTCTATCATTCATATCCGTTCTTTCTTGCTTTTTCCTTTCAACTACTTCTTTTACTCTCTTATTTAGGTGTCTAAAGACTGCCTTTTTCCTTTCAATATCATCATTCATACTGCTAGAATTACTAGCCTTGGTTGCTAGTAAATCTAGCCATGCTTTCTTCTTTGCTTCAACTTCCATCCGTACCTCATCATCCCACCATAACGTGTTAATTTTCCTTTCATTCGTTCTCTTACTTACACCACATACTTCGGTAGCTGCATCCACTAAACCTTTCTTGACATTATACCACACAGTCTCCAAGTCTAAATCATTCATACACAATTCAGCCATACCACTTATATTTTCTCTCAATCTATATTTGAACTTCTCTCTCACACCTTCATCTTGTAACCTCTCTGTTCTTATACGCTGTAAAGCAGTGGTAGACACAGATGTCCGATGCCTCCAACGTCTGAAAAGACCATTAATTCGGCATAAGACCAAGTAATGATCCGTCCCTACGTTAGAGCCCCGGTAAACCCTTGTATCTACCACCGCGCTCCTCATTCTTTCATCAACAATTATGAAATCTATCATACTTCTATCATCACCTCTTTCCCATGTATACGTGTGAATCTTCTTATGACGAAAGAAAGTATTCGTCACAAAAAGACTCTTTTCCACGCATACGGCGAGAAGGCTTTCACCATTCTCATTTATACTTTCGTCACCAAACGTTCCCAATATCCCAACCCTTCCATTAAAATCGCCTAATATCACAATATTTTCATTAACCTTGCATTTCATTAGCACCATCCTTACCAACTCCCAAAACTGCTCTCGGATATAAGTGGGCTTAGACATGTCTGGGGCGTAGACCCCTAAAACAAACAACTTCTTTAAGCCCACTTTCATTCGTATCCATAGCAGTCTCTGGCTTACACATTCATACTCTTTCACACAATGACCCATTCTTTCTGAAAGGATGATACCGACTCCCTGGCATGCCCGCTCGGTCTCGTCTACACCAGACCAGTACGCGGTATACATGCCATGTGTAGTAGCATCTTTTCCCTTCCGTTTCGTCTCATTTACACATAACACGTCTATTCCTCTATCATGCATCATATCGCATACTTCATCCATCTTATCATTCATTCCTCCACATACATTCAATGTAGCCAGACGGGCTTCCGCAATCCACTTTTCGCCCCTCCGGGGGACAGAACGTGACGGGTGGCGAACCTCGTCGCCGGTTTTCCTCCCGGAGATTCTTCGCACCCCTGCCCCATTAAAGGGGCGCCGGGAACTCGGGGCCATTTCTTTAATTCTATGCCTCATGGTGCGAAAGTAGGGTGTGGTATTTTTTATATGGTGTGGTGTTATATCATATCCCAGTTAGAGGGAAAAGCACAAATCGCGTGCTCATTAAAAACTTTTAATAGTTGAGATGAATTAAAAATATTTCTAAAAACTACCTTTGGCGAAAAGAAACACTCCACACATCTTTTAATAGAACTCCAAAACTGTGGACAGGGAAATTCAGAAACCGTAATGCAATACTCGCTTAGAATTGAATCTTGTTTAACGCGATTACAATCAAATATACAATATAGTTGCGAGAATAAGTCCGAGCTAGTAGGAAGAATTGCCGCTATGGAGGATTTAGCCCTCAACACTTTTATATTAGGTTTAAATTCTAATTATGGATATATTGTTAGGTGTCGAAACCCGAAAATTTTAAGCGAGGTGATTACGCATGCCATAGAAGAAGAAAAATTATATATTTTAAGCAAAATTTCTAGCAAGTCATATAAACAATATTCTATATGTCAAAAATTTGGTCATGATTCTTCCAGCTTCTAAAATAATAAGAAAAAACAATCTCGTCGAGCTTATTATGTTATTGCTATTATCCGCAAAATAATAACTATCCTAATTCTCATAACATCTTAAATAAAAACTTTATTAAAATATGTAGCTATTGTAAAAATCCGGGACATATGATAAATGAATGTCGCAAGCCACAATATAACAATAGCATTCGTCGTAATGTGCAAACAGATACTCGCCCGATGACTACGTTACCAAGTCCCAGTGCGCACACACCTAATAGAAATAATATGCATTTATGTGACGCAAAACCATGTACCTCTGGTGCCGATATTTGTAATGAAGATTTAAACTTACTCCGATTTCGGAAAAGTGCCTACCGAAATCGAAACTATTCAAAGGCACAAATAATTATTGCTATTTTACTAACCCTTATACTAATTCCTATACTAAGCCTATGTATAATGATAACAAATTTAATTATAATTATCATAAAAAGTGTTCTTATAATACACCTCAGCGACATCAAATGCCGCCGAGGCTTACTAAATCTTGTAATTTTAAGAATACTATTTCTTGTTCTAACTTTACACCTCGGAAAAAATATCCGAGTCCATCTTTGACACAAGGTCAAAGTCAAAATACTAATTATTTATTACCTCGGGAAAATCATCCCAGGACATCTCTGAATCAATATCAGAGTCTTAAAAATAATTATAATACTAATTCTTGTACTAATTCTTATACCAATTCTATGTCTAATAATGATGCTTATTCTTATACAAAGCCTACATCTCGAAAAGATATTTCGAGTCATAATAACCCTACCTATGATTTACCTAATAACAAAGGCGAAATACCAACGTATATTATGAACATATCAAGTAAGACAACATCACTACCCCATGTTTATTTTAAGTCTAATTTTTCGGTTCAACCCTTACGATTACTACTCGATACAGGCGCAAGTGTTTCTATTATAAAAAAATAGAGTTTAAATGGAAAATTTACGCTCTCCAATGAAATCATAAAACTCAAAGGTATAAACAGCACTCAATCTTGTAACGAAACGTTAGGAACATTACTGTTAGATTTTATTTTAGATAATTTTTCCATAAACTACAAATTTCATGTTACATCAGACTATATTAATATTTATTATGATGGAATTATAAGAAGCGATTTCCTTAGTCATTTTAAAGTGAATATTGATTATCATACTTATTCACTTTGTTTTAAATTCTATATCTGTGTCTATCCTTTTTTCGGAAACTACATACATAATACCGGCGCATAGCGAAACTGTTACAAATAACCCATCCGAGTTGCGTCACCTTAAGGATGCACTCATACTAGATCAAACAGTTTGTAATGGTGTTTATTTAGGGAACTGACCAAATAAAATAGTTAACGTTTCCGTCTTAAGCACAACCGAATCGCAAATTAAAATTAAAAAATTTCAAGGTTAAATTAACGCCGATCGATTTTAATGAATATTCCAAATCTTTTGAATCGTATAATAACATAAATACAATTTCAACAACCCACTCTAATCGTGTTCAACGCGTCTGCGAACAAATTCGTCACTCCCATTTAAACTCTGAGGAGAAAAAACTTTTACTAGATTGTTGTTCACAATATTCAAACATATTTTATCTCGAAGGAGACGACCTCACCTGTACAAACGCGATTCAACACTCGATAAATACAGGGAACACCCCTCCTATTCACGTTAAGTCATATAGTTTTTCTCAATGCCATAAAGACTAAGTAGATTCACAATTAAAAAAAATGTTAAAACAAAATATAATTAAGCCGTCAATATCTCCGTGGAGCGCCCCAGTGTGGGTCTTGCCTAAGAAAATTGATGCATCTGGCAAAAAGAAGCGGCGCATTGTTATAGATTATAGGCGACTTAATGATGTGACCATAAATGAAGTTTATCCTATTCCATTAATTAGCGATATATTAGATCAATTAGGACATTCTAAATAATTTTCGACACTTGACTTAGTTTCCAGCTTCCATCAAATTCCTCTCAATCCTAATGATGCTGAAAAGACTGGTTTTAGAGTAATAAACACAAATGGCATTTCCGGCCATTTTCAATTTAATCGAATACCGTTTGGATTAAAAAATACTCCTAGTACGTTTCAACGTCTCATGAACACCGTCCTTTCTGGTCTCCAAGGTCTCCACTGTTTCATCTACTTAGATGACTGTGTTATTTACAGCCACGATCTTCAAAGTCATATAGAAAAATTACGTCTTGTTTTTGACAGGTTTCGACATTCAATTTGAAACTATAACCAGATAAATGCGAGTTTCTTCGACGCAAAGTTTAAGTTAAGTCATGTGATAACTGACAAAGTTGTCTCATATAACTCTGACAAGGTAAAATCAGTATCCAATTATCCTATCCCCAAAAATCCCAAGGAAATTAAATCATTTCTAGATCTAGTAGGCTACTACCGTCGATTTACAGATAACTTTTCAAAAATAAGAAAACCCCTTACGTCATTAGTAAAAAAGAATGTTAATTTTAATTGGACACAAGAACAAACTCAAGCTTTTAATTTGTTAAAAGAAAAATTAACTTCAGCTCCAATATCCCCATTTTTCGCAACCGTTTATTGTCTCCACAGACGCCAGTAACTATGCCGTAGGCGCAATATTATCGCAAGGTACTATCGGAAAAGACAAACCGATCGCGTATGCCTCAAGAACATTAAATAAACAAGAAGGCAACTATTCAACAATGGAAAAAGAACTTTTAGCTATCCTCTTCGCTGTGAAAACATTTCGTCCCTATATTTATGGTAATAAATTTAAAATAGTCACTGATCACAGACCTTTGGTCTGGCTTTTTAATGTCAAGGATCCAGGAAGTAGATTAATTCGTTGGCGCCTCAAATTAGAGGAATATGATTATGAAATTATATATAAGCAAGGAAAACAAAATTCAAACGCCGATGCTCTTTCGGCCATTCACACCTTAAATTCGAATGTAGTCCTTAATTAACTCAAATATGAATCATATTTTAAAAGCAATTTACTAGTTCCATTTCTACAAATACTGTAATCGAAGAAAATTAAGAAGCATTACACCTCTCTAAATTAAATAATATTGTTTGCCCAGTATCCCTCGACTTTGATGAATCTATCCCATATTGTAAAAATATTCTTTCACAGTTGCAAAACTCTGAAAGCTTAATGAACTCGGAACGAGAACCTTACACTATCTTTTATATTAAGGAGAATAATAAAACGTTTTATTTCTTATATACAAAAATTCACCATTACGAAAAGTTAACATACCGAAATATTTACAATTTATTAATGCAACTACGCGACAATATTATAACAGGAAATAGCCAAATCACTGTCTTAGCTATTTCCGATTTTGCTGACCCGTTCTCCAAATTATCCTATACAAAAATATACAATATAATTGCCTACATATTTCACAATACTAATATTAAAATTCATATATACCGAAATCAAATTATTTACCCTACTCCTGCCGAAATTCCAAGAATTCTCAAAGAAAATCACGACTCAACAATTGCTGGTCACCCCGGAATCAAAAGGATGTTAAACCGCTTAAAAGACCTATATTTTTGGAAAAACATGCGCTTTGACATATAACATTATGTTAAAAATTGTAAGTTGTGCCAAGTAAATAAACCACTAAGATCATGTAATAAGGCTCCAATGGTGATAACTTCTACAAGCACAAAACCATTCGAAAGATTAGCTCTAGATATAGTCGGTCCACTAACCGAAGCTGGTTTGCAAAACTTCAAATTCTTATTAACCGATCATGACCTAACCAAATTTTTATGTGTATATCCAATGATAACTTCCAGCAGTGATGAAGTAGCTCGTACATTAGTTCATTTTTCCTCTTTGTTCGAAATTCCTAAAACGATATTAACAGATCTCGACACATGTTTCACGTCGGAATTATTTAAACAGGTAATTGAAATATTTAAAATATTATCCTTATATGCTACCCCCTATCATCCACAAACAAATGGTACCATAGAACGTAGCCATGCTACACTCAAGGAATATCTTACATCTTTTGTTAACGAAAACCAGAATGACTGGCATTGTTATTTAGCCACTGCAGTATTTTCCTATAATACCACCCCTCATACCACTACTACATATACACCCTATGAATTATTATATGGGCATAAACCAACAATAACTAATCTTTAAATATAAAAATTACGTATCACGTTGTTTGTCCGCGATGAACTCCTAAACTACTGAACTGATTTCAATTAAATTTGCACACTGTGTGCAGTTTGGTCCAACTTGAGAGATAGGATAGCTTTTATCCCTATAACTGACCCTCAATATTTTTTAATTACGAATTTAGGGATTTTTTATAGGATACAGGGTCGTCGAAAAGGGCAGAACAACGTCTGCCTGGCCAGCTAGTTCTTTATATAATACGAGTAATGATACAACTTATCATGAATACATCCGCGCATTACAATATCGCATGAATCTTAGTCGACAAAAGGCATTAGAACACATAATCAAAAGTAAAGAAACGTCAAAAAAATATTATGACACAAATAGTAAAAATATATCCTACAAAACAGGTGATATGGTTTACTTAAAATGTCACCATAGACTTCGCAAAGCCTTATCCCCTATATGGAAAGGTCCTTATGAAATTATTAAACTAAATGGCAAACATAATGTAACTCTTCTCATAGGTCGTAAGCTTGTGAAATACCATATTAATGAAATTAAACCTGCTCATCCCTAACTTCACTTTATTTCAGGGCCATAAGCCACCAATTCAACGCTGAAACTCAAATTCTACCTATTTACAATTTACGATTTCGATCAAATAATTAAAATTAATTTTTATAACGATTTTCGGAATGTTGTAACGCATATAGACGTAGTTTCACTTAAGCCACATCTAGACAACATATATTCACTTATAATCAAAACTGCAACTCTCTGCAAAAACTTGCAACTCCGTGGTTTCGTTGAATGTAATGATATCATAAGTCCTATTGTAGTAATAATTAATGTTTTTAACTCAACAATATATAAGCTAAATATGAATGAAAATAAATTAAATTCTCAAATAAATACTTTAAATATTATGTTATCTCAAATTGTCAAAAACAATTATCAATTATCACATATTTGTAAAATATATGCTTTACTTAATATAAATATATATAAATATATAATAGAAAGATCTTTGGCCACTATTTCTAATTTCTTAGATTAATGTATTAAACTCTATCTTATTTTCTGAAGCAAACATTTTACATCCTAGTGTGATGAGTCCTACAAACTTATTTCGCGAGCTATTAAAACACAGTAACTGTATAAATAAGCGACTAGATTTTCCAGTACCATTAACATTTGAAAATATACATACACTGATAGATATTTCAAAACTCAAATCTTTTTATTATAATAAAAAAATAATTTTCATATTACGCATACCACTGATCTCTTCTTTAAAGTTCACTTTATACAAATGCATACCCTTACCAACTACTCATAATCCTAGTAATCCTAACTCTTTCGCCCAAATTCAATCCACCAAGCCTTACCTTGGAATAACAGAAGACTTAGTTATAGTTTGTTAGATAATTTAAATGATTGTAATATTATCACAAATGATTATTCTATTTGTCCTTTAATTTCTATATTTTCTACAATAAAGAATACATCTTTTGAAATGAAATTGTTAACTGAAGTAACGTTATCTTTACCATCTCAATGTAACTCTAAACTTGAATATGGACAAATCGATGTATGGTATAAAATAAGTAATAACAAGTTTATCCATGTACAATCTGAAAAATGTAAATTAACTATAAAATTTAATAATATAATACAAGATTTTACTATTTTAGGAACAGGTATCCTAAGTTTAAATGAAAGCTGTATTGCTTTTTCTAAGACAATCCAATTATTACCGTCCACAACTAAAACTATTAAAATTTAAAATAAAAGGAATTTAAACTTTAATATTACAGAAGACGATTGTTGTAATAAAAAAGTTTTAAATAAATGGATTCCCTACTTATCCCCTATATCTTTAACTAGCCTAGACATGGACACTCTAAAATATTCGTATCATTCCTTAAATAATTTAGAAAATGAGATCAATAAGGTTCAAGAACAATCTCACATTATTAAATATGAAAGAAAGAAAGAAAGAAAGAAAAGTTTGTTTGGTACATAAATAAATCGTTTACAAAAATTATTTACAATAAAAAGAAATACAATGTACATGCACCAAATAGGTTTCCACTCAGCATGAGTTCACAGAGTTAGTAAACTTCGTGAATGCTGGTTGTCAGTGGAACCATAGGAGGATGATAGATGGCGTAACAAACCAGTGATTAATATGTAGCCTCATATAACAAACACAAAAAGCCTCATATAACAAAAACAGAAAGCAAAATAAAACAAAATTAAAAAACAACAAAATAGACAACAAATATGGTAATTACTATTCATCGTTTACATACTTCTTGATTATTTGTTTTATTTTATATGTTTCCTATAGAATGTTTTGTTGCTTTATTAAAAGAAATAACGATTCTTGCTGCTGTATACAAATATTTAACCAATGCAATACACGGCGGATTATTGAACACTAATCAAAGGTTATTAATTCTATTAAGTTAACTGAAGTCTCATCATCAGACGATGATAAAAAAGATTCTATATCCTTACCCAATATGCCGGTGCAAAATCAAATGAAGAACATTTGGTAAATTCAACTTATCAAATCGAAACTTATGTAATAATTAATTACTATATTACTTGACTATACTTATACCATAAAATTTATGTTACATTATAATTTAAGTTTATATTTCTTTTATTTTTTACACTGTGTCTTAGATATTACAATATTAAATGTTTGTATTTGAAATAAAAAAAAAATAGTCTTAGAACTAATTCAACACTGAATATTCTACTATTTCATTATTCACTGAATCTTTTACTATTTTCTTGTTTATTTTTTATAGGATAAGGGTGACAAACGAGCACACAGTCCACCTGATGGTAAGTGGTTGCTGCGGCCCATAGACATCTACATCTATCCTCTACTACAAATCAAAATGTAGATGCGTTGTCACCCGTGAGGACTAAGATGGAATGCCTCATTTCCAGTAAAAAGGGCCTCCGGCTTTCCTTGTTTATTAAATATTATAAAAATATACTAGTTCATAATGTCAATAAATAAGTTTAAATAATTTTGTGAAGATAATATTGTTTCAGAATAGTTTAATTTTACTTTGTCTTTGTATCAACTCAATTTACTTACTTACTTATCGTCACGCACAATCTCTGACGGGGTAGCCAGAGAGAACAGATCGCCAAGTGTCACGATCCTTACATACCTCTTTCGCTTCTTTCAGATTCATTATCTTCTTCAAACATGCACGTCTAGGTATCCGAGTACTCTTGACCCTCCCCTCTTCGAGCAGTTTGCTCACATGGTCTTCGAAAGTTAGTCTCGGTCTACCGCGACACCTTTTAATATTAATTTTCGTGCTATATATTTTCTTCACCATTCGGTCTTCACTAATTCTCTCAACGTGCCCAAACCATCGAAGCACGCCCTTATCAATTTTTGTGATAAGGTCATCTTTCAAACCTGCCATATTGCGAATCTCTTCGTTTCGCTTCCGGTCGGCCATGGTAACGCCGCACATTTTACGAAGAGATCGCATCTCCACTGCATTCAACTTGCTTTTATGCTTCTTCTGGCATACCCAGGTTTCGCTGCCATATAACAAAGTCGGTACCAACACTGCGTTATGTATTGCAAGGCGTGCACTCTTCACTACGCCTTGCCTTTGACTAACGCAGTCAGGGCACCATTGACTTTGTTCCCGGCAGCGACACGCCTGTCCACATCTAAATCACATCTTCCATCCCGGATAAAAGCACTCCCCAAGTATACAATTTCATTTACCTGTTCTAGACATTCCTGATTTACCCATATTTCACACTTCGTTCTCTCTTCGTCCCTTTTAAATACCAGAACCTTAGTTTTATTAGCATTCAAGCGGAAACCTTTAATTTCACATTCCTCTTTCATACACGTGACTAATGCCTGCAGTTCTGCCTCTGATTGTGCAATAAGCACTGCAACATCAGCATACAGCAGACAATTTACTTTATTGTTACCCAATTTCACACCCAATCAGCTATCTTTCAGCTTCTGTAAACAGCTGTCGAGATACAGTATGAACAGCCAGGAAGACATGACACAACCCTGTTTTACGCCCGTTTGGACGCTAAACATGGGTGACAGGTCATGCCCTACCCGCACACAGGCTTTACAGTCACAGTAAAGTGACTGCACAGCCCTTAGCAATCGACCATCCACACCATACCCCGGCAACAGTTCCCACATTTTCTTCCTTACAACCTTATCAAATGCTTTCTCAAGATCCACAAAAGCACAGAAAATCCTCTGGTTAGCAGCCAAAAGCTTTTCCGTGATCATGCGGAGAGAAAACATTTGATCCGTGCATCCTCTTTCAGGTCTAAATCCGCATTGTGCCTCCCATAGAAATCTTTCCGATTTCTCTTGCATCCTACGTGTCAAAACCTTCGAGTAAACTTTACTTGCTAAACTGGTGAGCTGATCGCCCGATAGCACCCGCAGTCAAAATGTGAACCTTTACCTTTATAAAAAGGCACAATGACTGCGGATCGCCAATCATCCGGGACATCCCCCGTCCGCCAGCACAAATTGCACAGCAGATGAAAGCTGTCCCAGACGCGAGGCCTACCATACTTGACCATTTCAGCAGTAACTCTGTCTAGTCCCGCAGCCTTACCACATTTCAAACTTCGAATCGCACGTTCAATCTCTTTCATACTGATGACCTCAGTGTCATCGAGGTCTGGGTCTGGCGTACCAGTCTCGGCGTCATCCCCGGATCCCTCACTAAGATCATCACACGCATACATTTCTCTATAAAATTCGCTCCATCGCTGCATGACGTCCGATTTGTCTGAGAGGACGTCATTAGTTCTCGAAAGCACTTTGTTAATTCTTAAGGCCGTCGCACCACTTCGGGTCCTTCCAACCTCTTTCCAGAAGAGTTTGGAGTTCTCCTTAAAGTTGTGCGACAACCTTTCGTCCGCTTCCATTCTACACCTTTCACGCACTTCCTCAATCAATGCTTTCGTGTGAACTTTTTGCAGCTTATATCTTTCTTCCATCTTCTCTCTCATATCCTTATCATTACTAGAAGCCAAGTAGTCTAACCATGCTTTCTTCTTCTTCTTTACAGCTTCTTTCACTTCATCATTCCACCATGCATCTCTTATTTCAATTTGATTTAATTATATATATATTTCAATCAACTCAATTTGATTTTATAATAATAATAAATATTTGAACCAATTCTATTTGACTATTTTATGATTATTTTTCTATTCAAATTATTTCTAATTTTCACTGTATTGTTTGTAAAACTCTGCTAATCCCTTATTTAAAAAAGGATGAGCTCCGTCAAAAGGGGGGAGATGTTATGTCCAACCCTAGTTAGTTGAAAACGCTGACTCGATTATTTTATTAAGTATAAAAGCGTAGTGTTTGAGGTAATCGATGCAGTGCAGCTCCAACCCATATAAAGTGCATATCGCACACGCATTTTAATATTGGGGAAATAAACCAAAAGAACTTCCGGGATTGGTTGTAAAAATTTTTTTTTTAAAAACACCTTCAGAACGGCCCTCCTAACAATAAGCAAGAGAGCAAGTATAACCTCCGCTCTCACACTTTTATTATTTTTAACAATTCACCTCTAATTCTTTTTAAATGTTAATTTGATTTTTTTTATTTAAAAAGCAATATTTACATAATACTTATTTTTATCAACAATATTAAAAACTATAATAATAATTAAAATAAACTAAAACTAGAAAATTAAATATCATATAGTCCTACTCCCCGCGGTATCGTGCCAAGAACGCTGGCTGCGTTTCCCCGCTGAATGGCTATACTTAGCCTTTGAGCGAGGAAAGAACCAGCTCTCTTATCTCCAGCAGCAACGACCAGCCGCGGATTGAGTTCCTTTAGGAACTTCACCGCACGTGGACCCCACAGACCGATTGTCTCTATTGCAAATGGCACAAATATGTAGTCATCTCTCAGAGACTCGTACTTGCGCCACTTACTCAGTTCAGCTACCTCTGATGCCGCCCCGGCTCTAAACGAGGTACCCCTAAGATGAGAGGCCGCCAGAGTGTCTACCCAAGTAGCATCCCACACTAGGGCTTTACCTCTCTCCCAAGGGACCAATGTCATACCGTCGGGTCTCTTGCCATCAACTCTAAATATTCCACAAGGCTCTTAAACCTAGGGAACATTTATACAGACAAGAGCCCTTCAGATGACATCGTTCAAAGAACTGTGTCGTGAAAACCTACCAGCGCTTTTCTTACATGAAAGTCCGTGGAGCCCAAACTTGTCGACGCTGCTACCACAAGGACACTGATGGAGTTGACAAATCGCCGCTCCTAGTCGGATTCCTACGGCAATGCGTAAGCTTTCTCCATCAAGTAATGTGCCTAGATAACTTGATGGTAAAGCGTGTAACCAGTGACTAGATTCCTTAGTCGAAACAGCTAGAAGGCGTGCCTTATCTTGGTCACTATGGAAATCATGAAACAAATCCTTCTGCACGCCCTGTACCAACGAAATATCCCACTGTTTTTGTTGGTTAACTTCCAGTGGAACATTTTCACCAGGACAGAGCGTTTTCCATTTCTGCCCTGCCTCCGTAGCAAAGCATAGTTCTAATTTATTATTTAAAATTATATTACACAAGTCACTGACACTATGTGCGGAAGCAAGGAAAGCAGGCAATGCAACGCTAGAAAGATTTCTCACACCAATGCCACCAAATTTTATAGGTAAAGTAGCTTGAGTCCAGGCTGTTGTATTTAAAGCTAAATTTAGAATTTTTCTATAGCTATTATAAGATTATTATCAATATCTTGTAAAATATCCGAACATTTCCAGACTTGACTCGAGCGGAGTAAGTATGTAAATCTAGGTACAAGAAGACAATATTTTAAAATAGTAAAAGCTATGTGGGGGTTTAATTTATACAATTTATCAAGGTGGTTTAAAAACTGATCAATTTTTTATTAAGACAGGTTTAATACTATCGAAAAACAACGGGGCACCTAGCAGGTATAGTGATTTCGTACTCACAGTTTTTATTCCTGGACAAATAGGATTAAAATTTTTAATTAAAGTGTCTCTATGAGAAGTAGATAAATTATTGGAAAAAAATATTCCCAAACTGGAAAGTGCTGGACCCAGTGGGTCACCCTGCTGAACACCGACAGCAGAATCGATAACATGGTTTGCGTAAAATAAGTTACTATTTTGACCATAACATTGCCAAACGTAATGATAAATTTCAGGGTTATTGTTAGCCACTTCTTTCAGTAAGGTTATAACCTATAGGGGTATCTATAGAGTTAAAAGCATTCCTTCGGTCAATCTTCACAAGAACATCTGCATCAGAGTTTGTTAAAAAAAAAAGCACTGAATGTACCGCCGCCTCACAGCCACCTCTAGTGCCAAAGTCTAGTTGAGTACGCTGAAATTTGGTCTTAAGGTTAGAGATTATGTGTCTGCAAGCTAATTTTGAAGTTAAGCGTCGAAATGTGGAACCAACGGCAATAGGACGGATACCGTTATCCTTTTTTTTTTAACAGTGGTAGAGCCACGCGGCGGCTTTTGCTGTCGTACGGATGGGCCGGCTCGAACCGGGGTGGTACCATGACCTCACAGAAAACCAGCGTGAAGTAGAGGTTTGCCTTTGCGTTTCGCTTCGTGAGTGCAGGTGGCCAGAGGCACTTTTTACTGAAAATGAGGCACTCCATCTTAGTCCTCACGGGTGAAAACGCATCTGCATTTTGATTTGTAATAAAGGATGGATGTAGATGTCTATGGGCCGCAGCAGCCACTTACCATCAGGTGGACTTTGTGCTCGTTTGTCACCCTCATCCTATAAAAAAAAAACAAAAAAAGGCACATAATCTTGCCCCATATAAGAATGGAATGAAATTTGGATTAACATTACCAGAAAGCATAAAGTTACATAATTTTGTCATGTCTTTAAGAAGTACTCCGCCGGCGTCACCGGCAGAAGCGCTTACAACATCTTTAACATGTTGAGGCGTAATTCCGCCAATGCCGCCAGCAGAGCCATTCGAAAATGACATAATTGCTTCTAAAGTGTCTTTTTCAGAAATTTGTAAAGGTTGCATAGAAGTCTAGGGAGGCAGCGGTAAACCCTGAGAAGGTTTGACCGAAGGATGCTTTTGACGAAGGCTCTCAAGTGTTTCGACATTACGAGGAGCCAGGATGTCGTCTGATAATAAAATACGCGATGCATTTTATAAGTCGCCATCCATTACTTTGGACTCAACTACTTTTTTTAAATCAAATTTTGGACGTGGTCGAGATAAAAGAGTATTAATTAGGTAATCTAAATTTTGAAAAGATGTCTCTTTTAGTTGAGACGTAATTGATTTATTTATTGTTTTATCAAAATGAAAATGGGAATACGCGAAAGTAAATAATTTTTGCCAACTATTTTCACTATTAGTGAAACAATTTTGAATAGTGCATGACAATACTTTAGCAAGCTGCATCCTCGCATCTCTAGGAATTCTTTTAACCACTGGTACATTACGATAATAATTGTAAATTTGCTCCGAAAAAAGGGAAAAATTTGTGTCATTAGAGGAATTGCTAATAGAGTTATGAATTTCTATGGCAGGCTGTAAAGCCGAAATACTTTTACTGTGGCATCGTTTAATATGTATATTTAAACCCCTTTTACCTTTAAACAGCCTACCGTCAGCACAATTTTGACACTGCAGGAAATCCGGCTGTGAGTGTAGCGGAGCAGAGATAATCATTAAAAAATCTAAACAGATCTCTAGGACACTCAAAAGTCTTTATATTACATATTCACATTAACTTGAAATATGCTGTACCCCGCATCTTTCCCTGAAACAATCATTTACGGCCTAAATAAATGCACTTTACTCTATAAATGAAATATTATCACATTACTTCCCTGGATTTAGTCCATATTGCATAAAATTGGTTGTAGTCGTTACGCTATGACAGTTGTCAACGGCGCAGCAGAAATATTTTCCTTTATTAATTACTATAAGTCTCAAATCAAAAAATTATTATTATAACAACTCTCTTATATATTTTCTGATCTTTTTGTTGAAATTTGTAAGCCAGAATTGGCCTCCAAATAACAAAATAAAATAAGATAAATATACGTAGCTTTTGACAGTGAAACATTTTTTCACTGTCAAAATAATTCCTCTAGAATAATTTAATACTTGTTTATAGGCAAACATTGAACTTTTTGTAGGATTTTATTATAAACATAAGTTCATAAATTAATTACTAATTCTGTGGAGCTTAATTTTGTTCCTAGTTTTTAAATATGTATGAACATTTTATGTTACATATTCATAAATATAATATTGCGAAGTTAATAATTGTTTGTTAAGTTAATATGTTTATTGCTTATAAGCATTCTCTGAGAGAATTTTCACAATTTACTTTTAATGTAAGATATTAATTTACCGTACGACTCTCTTTTGCAAAACAAATATTATGTCTAAAATGCCAGTAGCGTTATCAAATAGCAAAATCCCATAAGACATTATGTCATAATGTAACTAAAATAAACTAATCAAGCTGCGTCTCCATCTATGATACTTTTAATCTTTCTTACAGCATATGCTGCAGAACTTAGTTTGCTTGCTAATTTAGATATATTGGAGCCACACTAAAGCTTCGCGTCAATAGTATTAAAAAGAAAAACTGTGGTATCCACAAGATTCAACTCCTCCCCATTAAAGAGCACATTGGTATGTTTAAAATAAGGTAATGTAAATTTAATACATTTTGTCTTATTTCCGTTTTGACATTAAACTAATGTACCAATTTAAATAGAGCATTATTTACGTCTTTATAATTAATTACCTCCCGTTTGAGTTTGAAAATCAAAGAGGTATAATCAGCAAATAATACTATATTATGATTGTCCCCTACTAGAAAAGGTAAGTCGTTAATATAGATTAAGAACAGGAATGGGCTAAGAATTGATCCATTAATACTAACTATCTGGAAGAACGTTTACCATTTATAAAGACTTTTTGAGTTTTGTTACTTAAACATGAAATAATAATCTAAGCGCAATATTTGTAACACCGTAATGTTGTGGTTTCCTGATTAATGTCTCACGATGAACACAATCGAAAGCCTTACAAAGATCACAAGAAACACCTAAGGTATCTTGTGAATACACAAGATACCTTAGGTGTTTCTTGTGAACTTTGTAACTATTCTGCTAGGCATTAAAAATATATTTTATAAGCTCAAAACCGGCGTTAATCTTCGAGCGATCCCTTGTAAACCAAATTGATTTTATGTAGTAATTTTATTGTATTTTTTTACAATTAATCAGAAATTTTCTTTCATATATTTTACTGAAATTTATGTACTTAACTACGTCCAAAATTAGCGGGGTTCAATGTACTACCAGATTTAAACATAGGTATTACTTTACTATGTTACATCAAATACGGAAACATCTGATTCGATCCTACTATTTAAAATAATAGCAAGATGAACTTTAATTAAATCTATTATGGACGCAATAACGATAAAGGAAATTCCCCTAAATCTTAGGTTTTTTTTTTTACATTACTCGTGGGTTTTGATATCTAAATTATTTAAAACAGGTATTAACATTTTGTTTGAGTTATGACGCGGCGACAGTTGGACAAGTATTCAATGACTCTGTCGTCAAGATATAAGAATATCAGTAAGTGAAATATCATCAATTGTGTTTCCGATTATCGTCACTAATTGGTGCTGTTTTTGTTCCATACAAATTGTAATTAATGTAACGCGATCGAACACGTAAGAAAACTCCCACTAGGCACGCAGTTCCTTCTCGAAAGGTCAAAATTACCACTCGCATATGCAAAATACTTGAAACAACCAATCACGAGCGTTACCGTTCTACTATACTAGTCAATATTTGATGGTCGATAACGATGACATAATAAACTCGCAATAACGAATTGTATTTATATGTTGGCGCTGTTCATATTCCATACAAATCGTAGTGATAATACAATAAAATATTAACGCGATCAAATACGGATAAAAGCACACTAGGTACGCAGCTATTAGACGAGTAGAGTCCGACACGATTTTTTAATCAAGCGTATGGTCAAACTTCCAAGGAAACCGTACTTCCGTACAAAATATTGTGCTACTAGAGAAAATTTTCTTTGTCGGGCCAGCCGCGCGTGGGACATGTATTCTAGAATTGTGAGCCTATCAATTGTTAAACTGAAGAAAGTTACTTGCTTTTTTATAGCAGCAAATGTGACACGGGCGAAGCTATCGCTCGTACAAAATTCATATGCTATGCTCGCTCCAGTAAAAAGAGTATCTGGTTCTCGTCAACGGTATGTTACTATCGTCTTACTAACTGGTATCGTCCTTGTTGACAAATATATTGCGAAGATATTATGTTATGCGCAAACGCGAATAAAATCTCTCAATCATTGTCGAAATCCTTGTTTGTAATTATCATCATCATCATCATCATCTTCTCACAGCCCTTCATAAGTCCACTGCTCAATATAGGCCTCCCACAAGAAATGCCACAATGCATCGACTTGTTTAATTTATGTTCATATAGACAATCTTTATTTTGAAAAGGAACAAGGAGGAATGAAACAAGAAATCCATATATTTTGGCATTCAATTCCATCATTTACGTCATCATTAAATCTTTTCACTGCTTAACATACGATTCCACAGTTAATTTCATAAGGGGGATTTTTGCCATAATTTTCACGCTTGGCAGCCAGTTTGGCAAACCACTTTTCTTTTTTTATATAGGATAGGGTGACAAATGAGCACACAGTCCACTTGATGGCAAGTGGTTCCTGTGACCCATAGACGTCTTCATCTATCCTCAATACAGAATTAAAATGCAGATGCGTTGTCACCCGTGAGGACTAAGATGGAATGCCTCTTTTCCAGTAAAAAGGGTCTCTGGTCCTTTACACTACACAATACACTAATACTTTACACACATACGAAACACAGCAGTGTTAAGCTGCTATTTTGCGCTGGTATTCTGTGAGAGCGTGGTCCTTCCCCGGTCGAGCCAACCCATTCGTGTTACAACTACACTACTAATATAGCTGCAGCATGGCTCTACCATGTTTAAAACTTACTTAATATTTATCTCCTATTCTTCCCTAACGGCACGACACCCGTGGGATAACATAGGGTAGTGGATTTACTTATGAGGTCACTTTAAAACGAAGCATACAATTTAAATCATTTGAATTTGTTGTTGCTTGTTGTAAAAGAAATATCAAGTCGCGAAAAAGTATTTCAAAGTTTTATCCAAAGAAACTGTACATAATGACAGCGGCAATAATAGACGTCATAGATTTTTTTTAATTAGCCGATCATTACGTACTTTAAATGGTGTTAGGTCGGGGAAAAAGTTTCTTCGTATATTGTTTGTATAAAATTAAAGAAAAATATCATTGGTTGTACTGTTTGTATTCGGTTGCACTGTTTATATCTGGCTGCTTTTAATATTATTACATATAGATCATTAAGAAAAGAAAAATAAAAATTAATTAACACTTTGCCGTCATTTTCCAAAAGTTTTTCTGTCCTGCAAAATGAGTGAATCTAACGAAGAAATTCGATACATTCTGAAGTTTTATTACAAAAAAAGGGAAAAATTCAACTCAAGCCGCGACAAAAATATATGACGTTTATGAACCTAATGCAGTGTCAGTAATAGTAGCATAAAGTTGGTTCAAGCGTTTTCAGTTCGGGAATATTGATGTCAAAGTTGCCACTCTCTGTGGTCGCCCTCATATGGATAAAATCGATGGCGTTTTTGAATAAGTGGAGCAAGATCGGCAAGTCAGTAGTTACGACATAGGCAATGAATTGAGGATTCACCACAAAATAGTTTTTACCCATTTGAAAAGGTCTAGTACAAAAAAGCTCGATATTTGAGTACCAAACGAGCTCACAAAAAAAAACCTTATGAATCGTGTTCTCATTTGCGATTCTTTATTGAAACGTAATGAAACCGAACCATTTTTGAAAATATTGATCACTAGTGATAAAAAGTGAATCGCCTATGACAACAATGCGTGAAAAGGAATGGCCCTTTTCCTGGCCTGTTAAAAATTAAAATCTATTACCTAAATAAACCTAAATATAAACAAAAAAACAAACAAAATTATACCTAAATAATTATGAAATATATACCTATTATAACAGAAAATAATAAATAAAATAAAAATTGTAACTTATATAAAAAAAATATGTAATTTGTTCATTTAATGGGAATGTTTCTTATGGAATAGTTTCTTCATCACTAGAATTGTCTATTAGAAGCAAATAAAAATGAATGAAATATATTTGAATACTACTTAATAAACAATACCTAAACTACACACCTGGTTTAACTTTTGTTGTATAGTTGACTTAATCGTGGCAGGAATTAGATGTAGCCGGTTGTCGATAGGTACGTTAAAATGTTAAATAATATCGCGTTATATAATTATTCGGCTAAAGGTAAAAAATAAAAATTAACATTATGTTGAACATAAGCCTACTAACAAAACTAAATCTAAGTTTAGCCGGCTAATCTAGAATTTATTTTAATAATTATATTAGACGTAGCCTAGCATTTATAAAACGCCTCATTGATACAAAGTAAAATACAACTGTGAGGGGGAATGCTTTTTCTTAAGAAAAATCATTCGGCATAGCGCAACCCATCAGTAACCTGAAGTGAAAATTAGCTGGTCACATATTTCGAAGGAGTCATAACCGATTAGTAAGAAAGATTCTCGAGTGACAGTCTCTAAAAGTGTATTTATTTATTTATTTATTCATAGGACACCGACAGTGCACACATTATTACATTTTCTTGAACGTGGGCTTAATCTAGGGACTGATGTGTGCACCCTTATAGGTGACAAAGCATTACCTCTCCATTGTACCACTCCACTATTACTAATCGGTAACTAAATTTAAACTTTAAACTAAAAACTGTATTAATTTTATAACCTTTAATTCGTTCCTTTTTAGTTGTTGCGATTGAAGAGCACTATGATCAGCAAAAAGACAAAAAGTCTCAGCTCTTAAAAATTTTGCAATTTGTTGGAAAATAATAACAACGCGTTCATCATCCTACATTAATCATGGATTGGTAAGGGATATCCTAAAAAGGATATCCCCGTGTAGTGGCGGGTAAGAATACTCACTACCCCATATCTTCCCGTGGGTGTCTTAAAAGGAGACATAGGGAAACTGAGGCAGAGGATGGGCAGCAGCATCTTTCTGATAACAGCAAAACAACAATAAAAAAACTGCGGTTGCCAACCTGCTCGCCAAGCGTGGCAACTATGGCAATATACCCCCCATGAAAGTAACGAAGAGACGGCCCCCAGTCCCCGGCGGCCAAGCTATTCCTGGCTACAATGGCGACCATGGTAACGGCGGGGCAGGGGGTGCTAAGAATCTCCAGTGGAGGTTCGGTTGCCACTTAAGACGACTTGACCTGGCAACATATAACGCACGCACCCTGAGGACTGACGAGAAGATTCTGGAACTGGAATAAGAGATAGACAAGTTGCGCTGGAATGTCATAGGATTATCCGAAATCCGAAGAGAGGGGGAGGACACGGTAATCCTCGAATCCGGCAACTTGTTCTATCACCGGGAGGGCGACCATCTGTCCCAAGGAGGTGTCGGATTTATCGTCCACAAGTCTCTCGTTAACAACGTTGTAAAGATTGGGTGTGTGTCGACGAGGGTTGCGTACCTTATACTCAGAATCACCAAACGGATTTTGCTGAAGGTCATACAGGTTTACGCACCAACCTCGGCACACCCCGATGAGGAGGTGGAAGAAATGTATGAGGATATCTCTAGAGCCGTGCATTCCTCCAAAACCCACTATATGGTGTTAATGGGAGACTTAAACGTAATACAAGGCACAATAGAGAACTGTCAGCTGAAAGTAGGGAAATTCAGAATATGGCACCGGAACCGAAGGGGCCAGCAACTGGCCGACTTCATGGAGAAAGAGGGACTCTTCATGATGAACTCTTTCTTCCAGAAGCGGCCCCACAGGAAGTGGACCTGGTCGAGCCCCGACGGTTCGACAAAAAATGAGATTGACTTCATTATGACGACCAAACGACAACTATTCAGTGATGTCTCAGTGATCGCGAGGGTGAAAACAAGCAGCGATCACCGAATTTTAAAAAGCACACTGAACCTAAACGTTAAGTTGGAGAGGTCACGTCTAACGAAGTCAACGCGCCGTCCCCCTCGTGCCTCCAAAGTCCCGAAACCTTTCAGCTCGAGCTACAAAACCGTTTTCAGTGCCTAGAAAACTGCAATGCACTGGATGATATGAATGACAAGCTCGTGGAAACTGTCCATGCGGTCGGAGCTAAGTTTTGCAAGACCCGCCGCAGAAGAACACAAAAACTCTTCGATCACACTCTTAATCTCATGGCTGTTAGACAGGATATAAAGCTGCAGTCTTCAGTAGATTTGACAGCATACAGGCAACTAAACAGACAGATCTCCAAATGCATGCGACGGGACTTACGCAACTATAATACTGCTCGTATTAAAGAAGCGATAAAGCGGAACCAGGGCTCCACAGTCTTTGCTAGAGATCTGTCTGCCAGAATAGAATAGAATAAAATAGAATAATTTTTATTTTATATTGATTATTACATAATTCTTATTGAAAGTCATTTTTTATTTACCACTGGTTCGGAAAATACCTCTGTCCTGGGAAGAACCAGCAAGAAACCCAGCGGGAATTTTTTTTTCAAACATATTTCACTTAACAATTATTTCATTTATACAATTTTTAAATGATTTTTAATAGAACCAGCATGGTGGCGATCACCTTATTCCCAGGGTTTATTTTCATTCATGTATTCCTTGATATTATAATAACCCTTTTTGTACAGTTTTTCTTTAATACAACTTTTAAACTTGTTGAAAATTAAAGAGGTATCGTCAGCAAATAATACTATACCGTTATTGTCCCCTACAAGATAAGGTAAGTCATTAATATAGATTAAAAACAGGAATGGGCCAAAAATCGAGCCCTTAGGAACGCCCATTAATACTACCGATACGGAGGAACCTTTACCATTGATCACGACTTTTTGAATTCTGTTACTTAAATATGAAGTAATAAGTCTAAGCGCTAAATTTTTTACACCGTAATGTTGTAGTTTCCTGATTAATGTTTCATGATGAACACAATCGAAAGCATTGGAAAGATCACAGAAAACACCTAAGGTATCCTGTGAATTCTCCCAGGCATTAAAAATATATTTTGATAAGCTCAACACCGGCGTCAGACGTCGAGCGACCCCTTGTAAAACCAAATTGGTTTTTATGAAGTGATTTATTTGAATAAAAAAAAAATTAACAATTCATACAAAATTATTTTTTCAAAAATTTTACTGAGAGTTGGTAGTACAGAAATAGGTCTAAAATTAGCGGGGTCCAATGTACTACCAGATTTAAATAAAGGTATTACTTTACTATACTTCATTAAATCAGGAAACACACCAGAATCGAAACAAGTATTAAAAATAATAGCAAGATGAGGTGCAATTAAATCTATTATGGACGTAATAACTGTCACGGAAATCCCCCACAAATCTGCGGTT
The DNA here is from genome assembly GCA_033319125.1 of Parnassius glacialis. Lineage (NCBI taxonomy): Eukaryota > Metazoa > Arthropoda > Insecta > Lepidoptera > Papilionidae > Parnassius > Parnassius glacialis. The sequence goes on along the minus strand of JAVANC010000007.1, from coordinate 7,457,811 downwards.
TTCTTTACATCAATGGGTTTGAAGTATTTTACAATATCTTGCGGTAATACTTTTTCAAGTCTAAATTCTTTTAAACAGATATTAACATTCTGTTTGAGTAATGACTCGGCGATAGTTGAAAAAGTATTCAAAGACTCTGTTGTCAAAATAGGAATATCAGTGAAATATTTCTCAAACACCGCTGCGACTTCTTGATTTGATTTAGTCAATTCATTGTTAATTTTTAAGTGATAGTTTGAGTTACGATGTTTTTCTTTACCGGTTTCGCTGTTAATTATACTCCACGTCATTCCAAATTTATTCTTAGCCGTCTCAATTTTGTTGCTAATATGTAACGATTTGGCTGTGGAGCAAACTTTTTTGAACATTTTAAAATAATTTTTGACATATTCTTTAGAAGCATCAGAAGGATTATATGATCTTTCATGGTAAAGGTCATATAACCTTCGTCTGCTTTTATGGATTCCCACTGTCGACCACTCATTAAATGCCTTGCGACTGTTTCTGGAGAATGTTTTAGAAGTAAATGTTTTTTTTAAATTCATTGCTTATAAGGGTAAATAATTCTCCATATAAAAAGTCTGCATTGTTCTCATAAGAAAGCGATGGAAGGTTTTTTACCATATTACTTATAAATCTCTCAAGGCATTTGCATTAATAGGAACAAACACAATTTTCTCAATTTCCTGTTTTTTGTGCATATAAGGTAATGAAACCAGTTGTCCACAGTGATCTGAACTAAGTTTTTGAATTATTGACTTGTTGATTAGTACAACACCTGTAAAAATATTATCAATACAAGTTGCACTTCACCCAGGAATACGTGTAGCTTCAAAGAATAAATTATCAAGATTATAGGATTTGAACAAAGAGCAAAATTTAATACTGATGGAAGAAGTTTCCAGGAGATTGATATTAAAGTCTCCACACACTACAAGAGATTTATTCTGTTTATTAAGCTTAACTAAAACGTCTTCCATAAATTTTTCAAATGTATCATAATTTGAACATGGGGGTCTGTAAACACTGACAACAATAAGGTGCTCAAGCTCAACACATGTCATTTCTACAGTACGCTCAACAGAGAGGCTCACAATGTCTTTACGTTCTTTACATGATAAGGATTTATTAGCTAATATTAAGGAGCCACCACGTAATTTAGTATCTCTATTGAACGAACTGACCACCTGGTGATTACTGAAATTAAATATGGAGTTGTAATTTTTCAACCAATGTTCAGTAATACATAAAATATGAATAAGGTTACTATTTAAAAATAATTCAATTTCCAGTTCTTTGCCTAACATACTTTGTATATTTTGATGCACCAGGTTAATATAGTTTTTATTATTGCTATTTTGTGAAATTACACAAGGAAGTATTGGTGAATTGTATTCTAAGGTATTTAAGTTATCTTTGCTAGAGATTACCTCTATTGTCTTATTACCTAATTTAAATTACTTGGAACTAATTCCAAATCATTTGTGAAATTATATTTCTGCTCAATAAAAGCAGGTGTTAAGGTAGCCAATAATTTGGCTGGGTTAAAATATAAATAATGAGATAGATTTGCTACCAGTATTAAACTAAACTTTGATAGGTAATACGTATCTCTTGTCAAAAACTTCTTAATTAAATTATTAATATTAACTAAATGAAATTTATCATTATTATTCTTACAATTAAATGTCAAATTTAAGTAATTATTACATGTCGAATTATGCATCATTAAATTTAAATTATATCTTAGTTTATTTTCCTGTGGCCACCCCTCTATGTAAGGCAATGTAAACAAGATAACTTTAACCACATTCATGTTATTGAGATATTCAATATATTTTTATAATTGATTCTTGTTCATATTGCCTCTTCTCCCAACAAAAATTATTAATATACTATTAGGGGTAAATTTACTAGTTAAAATTTTATTCATATTATCACTGAATGATGCTCCAGGTATGCAGTAATTACTTATCCGTTGCCTTTTTAAGCAGTTAAAGAAAGAAAGATCCAACTGTAGAAGCTGAAGACCGAGTGTGGCAGCATCGTTTCCGGGGCACCTGAGATTTTGAGTGTGATTGAGAGGTTCTATAGGCAGCTGTACACATCATCGTTGGAGCCACATGTAAGTGTAAGCAACAATCCTAGAGCGATTCTTACTATTCTGATGATATTCCGGACGTCAGTCTGAGCGAGATTAGAATGGCTCACCAGCAGCTTAAAATGGCAAGGCCCCAGGCGAGGATGGAATTACAGCCGAGCTTCTGAATGCGGGTGGGAAACCGGTACTTGAAGTTCTTCAGAAGCTCTTTAATTCCGTCTTCCATGGTGGCACTACACCGGAGGCATGGAGCAGAAGTGCGCTGGTCATATTCTTCAAGAAAAGTGACAACGCTCTCTTGAAGAACTACAGACCGATTTCCAGTCTGAGCCGCGTCTACGTGCTGTTTTCCAGAGTCATTACGAATCGTCTTGCGCGCAGGCACAAAAGCAGGGTGACGTGATATCCCTGAAACTCTACACCGCTGCATTGGAAGACGTTTTCAAGCTTCTGGACTGGAAAGGATACGGTATTAACATCAATGGCGAGTATTTCACTCACCTTCGATTTGCCGACGATATAGTCCTTATGGCAGAATCACTGGAGGACCTTAGCACTATGCTCAATGACCTCAATAGTGTTTTTCAACGGATATATCTTAAGATGAACATGGACAAAACAAAGATCATGATGTTTAATGTCCATGTCACACCTATGCTGGTAGTTGTTGGGAGCACTAAGCTCGAAGTTGTGGACGAGTATGTTTACCTGGGATAAATAGTCCGACTAGGAAGTCCAACTTCGACCAAGAGGTCAATCGGCGGATTCAACTCGGTTGGGCAGCGGTCGGGAAATTACGGCACATCTTCTCGTCAGGTATATCTCAAAACTTGAAAACAAGACTGTACAATCAGTGCATGTTGCCAGTGATGACCTATGGTACTGAGACGTGGTCCTTCACTGCTGTCCGGATGAGGAAGCCCAAGCTCGCTCAGCGAGCTATGGTGAGGGCTATGCTCGGAGTTTATTTGCGTGATAAACTTAGAAATGAGGATATCCGCAGTAGAACCAGAGTGACCGACATAGCCCAATGGATTAGTAAGCTGAAGTGGCAATGGGCCGGCCATATAGCTCTAAAAACCGACAACCGTTGGGGAAAAAAGGTTCTCGAGTGGCGGCCTCGTACCGGCGGAGGAAATGTGGGGCGTCCCCCTACTAGATGGAGTGACGACCTGGTTAGATATGCAGGAAGTCGATGGATGCAGGTTACTCAGGACCGTGCTTTCTGGCATTCCTTGGGGGAGGCCTATGTTAAGCAGTGGACTTGTGAAGAGCTGTAATGATGATAATGATCCTAAAAAGAAATCACGAAGCTTCATTTTTGTGATAGGAGTAAAGAATTTGGCCAAGGTTAATTAAGACATTATCTTGGATCGTGTAGTAAAACTTAGCAGTGATACACTTTTCAATAAATAACGGGGACTTTTAATGCTCTTTGTAACAAGAAAGAAACAACTCAATCCTGTAATAATATTACACATTTAAGAGCTGAAACTTGCACTCGTACATTCTAGATATTAACCCGTGAGATTACAAATTGTAGTCAATACAGGCCCTGACTTAAACGCTTCTCTGACATTGAATTAGTGACTAAATTCTTAATAAAGACAGTACATCAATACATGGATTTATATATGGATATCAATGCTAAATATGACTTTACTTTTAATAAAGTTTTTGACTAATCGCTTAGACCTCGATACTTATTTAAGTCAAGCCGATCTATCAAAAAAACACTCTTTAGTACTGCTTTTGTTAATTTGCCAGTACTGTTAACATTAAAGACAAATCTTCAATACTTCCATTCCATGGGAGAAACCCATGTTCAGCAGTTGAATTTGAAGGCTCATAAAAAGAAATAAATATTAAAACTAAAATGTAAACTCAGAACGTATGTATGTGCATTTGTATCTAAATATTGAACAATTTATTGGAAGCATTTTTCAAAATCTATAATTAAATCTACTTAGTCTCAAGCATTGAAAGCATTTAGTAATCAATAAAATTACAGAGGATATTTGACGTTTCAACGCTTATGTGAAATATAGCCTGAGTTATGAACTTACAAGAGCTACTGCAGAGTCAGATCAATGTATTTATGTTAATTAGAAATCGTATAAAAGGCGTTTCTGTGTCCTTGCGTAGTGTTTATCAAAATTTGCGTCAAATTAAGTGTCTATTAATAATCTTATTGTACTGAAATTTGATCGCTTAATTCTATTGGAATAAATTTATTCAAAGGAGATGTTCCAGAAATGTATGGAGCCTGGGCCAGCACTATGTACACTATATATAAATATCGCTATATAATATAGTAACCGTTTTTTATTGTTAGTTTTCTTTAATTTCACTTCGTTTCAATGTACATTCAAATTAACTTGGTCAAGGAGAGCAACACAACATTAAATTAAACATGGTGGATCACAGAGAAAACACGAAAAATGTCATTTTGACATTGACATTTGATTGACGTGTATCGTAAAATCTGCAATAAAAAAAACAATACGAATTTCGAAAATCTTGGGATTCGATAATATTAGACTACAGGATATTCTACTCGATTGCGGCAGCACGTCTTATATCACCTATTAGAGTAGTTAGAGATTGGTTATATCGAAACGAAACGAAACCTTGAAAGTTATTTTGTTTAGTAACACTGCTGCTTCATTCTTTAGCGCCTATCAATATATTCTGGACTTCGATAATTCATAGGCGAGCAGTGAGCTGTGCAATATCTGACAACTGCAAGTTATTGTTAAAGTAGTTATCTATTCCTATTACACAGTAACAGCTGAGAAGATACCAACTATTTTAGTTCAATTAGGCAGGAGCAGCATAATCAGCCTATAATGTTCCCACTGCTGGGACATATACTTCCTTTCTGTGAGGGATTGGACTGTGTAATCCACCATGCCAGCCACTTGTTTGAAAAATTGATAATGTTAAGTTGGGACACTGCCCAACTTAACACTATCAATTTTTCAAACAAGTTCTATGTTATATAATTCCTAGTATTAGCGACATCAAAAGATGAGAAATCAGTCATGAGAGGTATATAAATAAAACAACTTGTTGGAACTTATGATTTTATTCGTTTTACACATCACTTCCCTTATTAATATTCCATCCAGGAATGACACCGGTGCTTCTATGCTCTCTTGGTACTGAGCCCAACCCAAATATCACACAGTGGTCATGACGTGAGCACAGCAACCCATTGTCCGATGTCCTGAGATACAATTACAATAATAGCTAATTATTTTATCATCCCCACTTGATCCTTACCTTGCCAGCAATATGTAGGTATAATATGTTCGTCCTGAGCTATGTCGAGTTTTTATACAGGCTCTTATTAAAAAAGGATCAAGTTGGGATGGGGTTGCTTCTGCTACTACTTCCAGTTGGCCCAATACTTCTACCTGAAATGATCTATGCTGCCTAATATGTTCCCCGAAATAGCTTCTAGCCTGTTTTATTTGATAGGTACCCAGCCCAAAAAGTATCAATTCAGACATAGTCATTTTAGGGAAAATACTTAACTCTGGAAGTTGACCATCAATTCTTGTGAATTGGGCTCTAAAGCGGGTGATTCGGTTAGCAATTATAAATTCTGCTAACCGGTTGGGCATATTTTCACTCTGTATTGCTCAAATATAGCTACAGCATTTGGTTTATTTTCAATCACTGGATGGAAGGCATTAATTATAACATCGTCCAAATACTAACATCGTCCATCAAATGGGTGGCAGCCAAATCAAAATATTCATGTCTCAGTCGCTTAAAGTCTCATTTAAATCGAACATTAACTACCTCTACCACCCATCTGCATAGTGTCACTCACCTTGTCTTGTTCGTATTGATGGTCGATAACTGAGTCTCTCCTTGTTCTAAGGATACATGTTTAAATACTTTGAAGCCCAACCCCTCTAGCATTGGAATGGAATCACGAAAGCCTCGATTCAAAATGAAAACATCACTGGGCTGAAAAAAGCCCTTAGACCCTCATTTTCATTTTGGAACAAAGCTTTCATGATGTCATAATCTGATTTAATTGTTGGATGGGGCCTCAAAATATCAATAATGTAACCATCAGTGGCAACAATGAGAAAAGGTTTAACAAGGTTTCTATATTTGTGCAAGCTATAAGTTTGTTTTTGAAACAAGTAGTTGGATGATTTTCAAGATATATATATAGGTACCATCACATATTATTATTGGTACTCTTGCCTCTCTGTTTCCAAACAAGCCCTCGGGTATTAATAAATTCCTATTAATTAAATCATTTATTGTGTGATTGATTATATATAATAATAATAATAAAATATATATAATTTTTCTTAAGTATTCCACAACTCTATTTCATTGTACATTGTTACAAGCCGGCACAAAACAATGAGCACTTGTCTGTGTTGTGTTTGTAAAACCATCAAGTGTTATTGATGCACTTGGTGGCTTGCATATCAATTTGTTGCACAACTTCTTGCTCTATTGCTATATTTTCCTGTGCATGTGTCCAACAGTTGGAACAAATAAGCACATGTTATGGTAACTGAAACAATACAAGAAACAATTTACTTATAGGGGCAACAGATAAGGTTACTTATAGTTGAATGTACAGTAACATTACTTGTGTATGGTGGTTTGGTAAATTAAAATAATCTAACCTGATTTGGGTAAGTTCTTGCTGTAAGTTTATCTCTTACAGGACCACTAGCCATGTATGTTAGCCTTCGGTGTAGAGACATTCTACACCATGCATAGATTAGACTTGGTGAAGGCTAGATGGGGTTGGAGTTTGCCGATTATCCTCAATCCTTGTAGCATGCTCCACATTTTTACATGTTGCTACCCAACAAGCATAGAAAACCAGTCCTCCTGGTGGAATCTGAATAAAAGAAAAGAATACAATATGTATTGGCTATTCACACAATTATTTAATTCCAACACTAGGTAATTGAGTAAGTTGTTAACGTTACCTCTCTTGGATATATTGTTTCTGTTATTATGGTCCGTTCAGGTCCTTCAGGTATGGAGTGGCTGTGTGTCTAGGCAAGAGACCATCGGCACCATACACATACATTCATATTCATAACAACAGTGGAAGCTGCTATGATTCCTTGTTGTTGTATTGTACGCCAAGTATGTACCCAACAAGCAAAACATATTAAAGCACCTTCAGGTATCTAAAACAAAAAATGTAAATAAAAAATGACTTTCAATAAGTATTATGTAATAATCAATATTGAATAAAAAATCATTCTATTATATTCTATGAAATTAAGATTTATTTATTTATATCTCAATATTTCTAAATAATTTAAATTAATCAAGATTTAGTTATTTCAATATCACTTTTATAGACTCATCCGAAGTGATGTTATATATAAATCACATGTCTACACACATTTCCAAAAATTAAACTGTGACTGTTGTTTTTCTTCTTGAAACAATGTTGTCTTTGACTATAATTAAGAAACATCTACATTTGCATACCTTTGTATGAATAAAAAAGAAAACAAAAGGGGTGCTTACCTCTCTTGGAGTAATTGTTTCAGCAATATATTGCCTTTCGGCACCCTTGGGAATAGAGTGAGCACTCCTAAACAAAGATGTCCTACACCTAACACAAACATTACTATCATGGCAATGCTGGAGTTTGTGATCTCCGCGTGCAAGAGCACTATCATTAGACATTTCTTGTATTATGATACCAAAGCATTGTAAACACATCACTCCATTTCCATCAACCTAAAACAAAAAAAGGGTTATTAAGTGTTTATAGATATGTTACAGTATATAGATAAATATTTTTTTACCAGATGGCCAAGATGCCGCTCGATGACGGAAATTATTTCAGGACCCATATCATCGGCAGCATAATATTGTTCATTTTTATCTATTACAGAGGTGCACTGTAGGCACGCCATTGTCAATAAACTGGAATAAGTGAGTTAAAATCTGTTAGAATATGGAACAAGGGACGAAAAAATCACATAGAAATAACATTTGAACAAAACAACCAGTAAATGCACGGATAGGGGACATACCTGAAACTGAACTTGTTATTGTAAAATAACACATGACGGAACCCAAATCACAGACGAATCAGAAACCATTTAACAGAGGGTCAACAGAGAAGCAATAAATCAATGTCCGTAGTAGTAAACTGGGTCGCAAAACAAAATCAATCACTAAATCTCTGAAACACATCCAATCTCAGAACATATATTATAACCCTAAAGAATAAAGAAAGACTCAAAAGACGTCTAGTCACTTTTTAAAACTGTCAAAGTCGTCAAACGTCATATCTATTATCTAACACAACTGTCATGGCTGCCCTTAAAATAGGGTTATCATAACAAAAATATTTTTAAATTATCATTTTTGTACGGCTATACCCTTTTTCAAATTAATTTTTTAGTATTTTTATGAAATTCCTCAATTTTTTTCCTATTTATCTATGTAGTGTACATAGTGGTAGCCCAAAATCGAACATCTCCTTTAATAAAAAATAATAAAATAAATCAGACCCTTTGCGTCTTTCGTTAACGGAAGGAATTTAATATAAACATAAATTATTCATCAATTGGATTCTACAGACATTTTGATAAATAGACGACAACTTTACTAATGTTTAAGCCTACCAGATCCTGCTTTATAATAATAGCAATTTCATTTTTGTTTTTTTTTTTCTTCTTCAAGTAGTTGACCATGGGCTACAGGCGCCTCTTACAATCGGGTGGACTGTTAGCTTGTTTGGAACTACTCTAAATATATATATATATATTTAACACGAAATTTTACATTTATTTTATATTTTATCCTTTTTTATAATCGCCATTGACCTGTAAAAGTCAATTGCCGGATATCAGCCACTCCCATCGTAGGGAAGATTTCACTTAATCGTTACAGAAGTAGTGACCAAACTTTTCAAAATTGGTTCTGTTTCATTACTTTTCAATAGAGAATCGCCAATACTCGTATGTACACGAGTCATTACATTTTTTTTTCAGTTATTTCAATTAAATATCGAGCTTTTTACATAGCCAGACTTTTTCAAATGGATCAATACTACTTTGTGGTCAATCCTCAATTCCTGGGCTATGTTGTAACTACTAATGTGCCGAATTTGCTCCACTTTTATAAAAATGGCATCAACTTTATCTCCGTATGGAGGTGACCAGAGCGAGCTGCATCTTTGACATCAAAATTTCCGGACTAAAAACTCATGAACCAACTTTGTGCTACTCTAACTGACTCTGCATTAGGTCCATAAACGTCTCAAATTCTTTTTTTTTTTTTGCGGTTTGAGCGAATTTTTTCCTTTTTTCTAATAAGACTTCAGAATGTATTGAATTCCTTCATTGGGTTTACTCACTTTGGCGGACAGAAAATAATTGAAAAATGGCGGGAAAGTGTTTCTAAATGTTTATTTATCTTTTTCTTAATTTTCCACATGTATTGATATTAAGACCAGCCAGATACAAACAGATTTTTCTTCAATTTTATACAAACAAAATAAGAAGAAACTTTCCCCCGACCTATTATAATTCTTCTGTACGTGTGTTTGTCACTGAATTCCTCCTAAACAGCTGAACTGATTTTGATAAAACTATTTGTGTGTATTTGAGGGGGGTCTCTGAAGGGCTTCAGTTCACAATTAAACCCGGTGAGTGGCGCTGTTGCCGAAATCTAGAAATCATCCAAGCATAGCCAGGGTGAATATCTACGCAATTATTCAATTATAAACATTAGAAATAACTATTCAATCACATCTCTTATAGGAGAGTTATCTAGCTTCCACCTTAAAAATAATAAATTATAGTCAAGTTACTACTTACCAAGTGGAGTCTTTGGGATAATTATACAAATGATATATTTTTATTTGTTCTATTATTGTTCATACAAACGGGAAACTATTCCACTTCTGATGTTAGAAATTATTCTCAAAAGTATTTAAATAAAACAACACTACGCAGTAACAAAAATACTTACATTTATATTTTTTAACAATGATTAGGACACCGGTAAGTGGCGCCGATGTCGAGATCAATAAATCACTCATACGAAGTCGGGACGGATCGCTAGTTGTATCACATACTAGCTATTCTTCGCGACTTCGTCCGCGTGAAATTCATTACGATTGGATTTCATTAGGTTTCAATTATTAGCGCTGAACTCTTATACATTTTTAAAATTAAAATAGGTTAAGTTACTCTTTATGCCAGTGAATGCCCCATCAAAATCGGTACAGCCACTTCGGTGATTAGCCGAAAAAAACATACAGACAGAAAAACAAAAATTTTAAAAATTGTTTTTGTTATATGTACCGTATATACTTTCATATGCATTTAACAAAAATATGTTACTTTGACATTAGAAACAGATTACCTTAATTTTATTTATTTGTATAGATTTTAACTTGTAACAATCGTTCCTTAAAATCTTGAAGAAATTGCCATAAACGCCACACTTTTTCCAACGATGCCGCTGCACCGCATGCAAGTTCGTAAGTACCTATGTATTTAAGAAGGAATTTTACAATAACTTAGTTGAGTCGACGTGATTACTGATTTTAATTCCTTGACTTTTAATAAACATCTTTAAAATGAATCATGTTAGTAAATAGTAACTTTTAAATCTAACTGCAACCCTATTCTGCTGTTGAAATAAATATATCTATTATATATATACAAATAGATCTACCCTCTTTATAAATTTAAGCCAACATGTGGTCGTAAAAAGTCAACCGACATATCTACTTTTCATATTTTAAAGATTTTATATAAATACATGTATGAAGGCTTGAAATGTTAGTAATTTATATTTTTTTATAGGAGAGGGGGCAAACGAGCATGAGGCTAACCTGATGGTAAGTGACTACCGCCGCCCATAAACAATTACAACACCAGGGAGGGAATTGCAGATGCGTTGCCGGCCTGTTAAAAAGGAGTACGCTCTTTTCTTGAAGGTCCCTAAGTCGTATCGGTCCGGAAAAATCTCTGATGGTAATCGATTCCACAAGGAAGTCGTTCGAGGAAGAAAACATCTTCTAAATCACACAGTGGTGGACCACCAATCATCCAGATGGTGTGGATGGTATCGGGAGTTCTGCCGCAATGTACGTTCGTGAAATTTGGCGACTGGGATTAATCCGAACAATTCCTCAGAGCACTCCCCATGGTAGATGCGAAAGAAAATGCAAAGGGATTCAACATCCCTTCACAGTGCCAATGAATCGAGCCGATCGGAAAGGGCTCGGTCGTCAACTATTCGAGCCGCTCTGCGCTGGATGCGGTCAAGTGGAAGGAGCTGGCACTGGCGAGCCCCAGCCCAGAGATGGGAACAGTATTCCATGTGAGGCCGAACCTGCGCCTTGTAAAGTTGTAGGCGGTGTGCCGGCATGAAATACTGTCTCGCTCTGCTGAGCACGCCAAGCTTTTTAGAGGCCAATTAGGCCTTCTCTTCCAAGTGACCACGAAACTGCACGTCACTCGATATGTCGACTCCGAGGATTTCGATACTGGCTGAGGCAAGAAGGGGAGTGCCTTGAAACTGAGGAGATACGACAAAGGGGTTTTTTTAGCGGTAAACGCGCAGACTTGTGTCTTCTGACGATTAAACTGGACTAGATTTAGTCGCCCCCAATCCGAGACTTTGTCCAGCAAAGACTCGATTTCAGACACAAGTTTGTCCCGGTACTCGGCGAAGTTTTCCCGAGAAATATTGGCACGGCCGGTGTATAGAGCATCACCAGTGCTGTCATCCGCATATCAATGAATGTTACCAGTTAGCAACATATCACTGATATGCAGAAGAAACAGCGTTGGTGATAGCACACAGCCTTGTGGAACACCAGCGTTAATAGGCTTGTAGTCAGAACATGCACCGTCTACAACGACCTTGATGCTCCGATCTGCAAGGAAGCTGGTGATCCAATTGCACAATTTCTCGGGAAGCCCATAGGATGGGAGCTTCGAAAGAAGCGCTATGTGCCAAACCCGATCAAAGCCCTTCGCAATGTCTAGACTAACGGCCAACGCCTCCCCCTTGGACTCTACTGCCTCCGCCCATCTATGGGTCCGGTAGACTAGAAGATCACCAGCTGATCGACCTCGAGGAAAACTGTATTGGCGGTCACTAATTAGGTGGTGATCCTCAAGGTACCGGATGAGCTGGCAGTTAATAATGGATTCCATTATTTTGGAGAACAAGGAGGTGATCGCGATAGGCCTATAGTTGGACGGGTCTAAGCGGTCGCCTTTTTTAGGGATCGGGTGGGCCAAAGCTGTCTTCCATGAATTCGGGACTACGCCTTGGGAGTAGGAGTACCGGAAAAGACGCGTTAGGACCGGTGCCAACTCCGGAGCACTCGTCCTCAGCATAATTGGGGGGATTCCGTCAGGCCCACTCGACTTCTAGATGTCCAGGGACAGAAGTGTGTTAGACATCCCGCATGGAGCACTCACACCGCGGGATGGTCGGCAGCGTTTTTCCCCCGTCATCAAGAGTCGAGTTGGACGCAAAAAGGGAGCCTAAAAGGTCGGCTTTGTCTTTTGCGTCTTGGGCCAGTGAGTCGTCCTCCCTGTGCAGAGATGGTAGTGATGGCTTACAGAAATTCCCTTGGACATCCTTGTCGAGAGACCAGAATGCACGGGTTCCCGAAGGAAAGCGAACTAGTTTCTCGCCAATTCTGCCTATGTGCTCTGACTTTGCCTTGGCATTAACTATTTTGAATATTATATCCTACATAATCTCCATTTAAACAAATTAAACAACAACCCGGTAAGACGGTTTATTTTTTAAATATTACCTATAATTTGCACAAAAATTGGGTACCTTCATATTTAAGCCAATTTATTACTTTTATTTTAGCACTAATGATAATGATTTATGAAATATAAATTTAGGAGAGAAAAACCTTCATAATAAAACATTTTTCTTGTATAAATCAACAATAAATATTTTATTGCATAAACCATGTCATTATTTCCATATAATAAAAAAAAACACGAGTAAAAACATTGCACCGCCGGAAACCAATGCTGTCAAATTCCTGCAAAGGGAGCAACAGCTGACATTCGCCATTTTTACAGATTGGAATCTTTAAGGGAATTCGAATGTAATTTTCGGACATAAGTTTCTTTATAGATGCTTAACAATCTCAAATAAAATTTAAGTAAAGTTTAAAATCTATGTAGACAACATCATCTTCATCTCATGACTTAGGCCTAATCCATTGTAGGGAAGATTTATCTTATTGTTCACACTTTTCAGGTGAACAATAAATTTTAACAGTGGTATAGCCACGCGGCAGCATTTGCTGTCGCACGGATGGGCCGGCTCGAACCGGGGTGGTACCACGACCTCACAGAAAACCAGCGTGAAGTAGAAGTTTACCTCTGCGTTTCGCTTGGTGAGTGCAGGTGGCCGGAGGCCCTTTTTGCTGGAAATGAGGCATTCTATCTTAGTCACCACGGGTGACAACGCATCTACATTTTAATTTGTAATAGAGGATAGATGTAGATGTCTATGTGCCGCAGCAACCACTTACCATCAGGTGGACTGTGTGCTCGTTTGTCACCCTTATCCTATAAAAAAAAATTGTCGCAAGCATTAACAGGCGTCACCTTGGACGCTGCCTTCTGTCGCTTATCGGGATACTTTATACTTGGCTCTAAAGAGATGGTGGTAATCACTGTATATAGTATTAATTACCTTCTTTATTAATTAAAACTGGTATACGTACACACACATGCGATATACAGCCGAGGTAGCGGAATAGATTGACAATCGCTCTATTTAATAGTACGCGAGAAGTTAGGTTTGATCCTCAGCTGAGTCAACTAAATTGTAAATAGCAATATTAAGTACTGATTTACAGCGAAAATAGAAAAAAAAACAGCTCAAGAAAAACGTCGTAAAGAGTTTTCAACTGGTAAATTTCACTCACGCTCTTATTTCAACTGCATTTATTCTGCTTTCATGTTTCTTCTGCCATACCCAAATTTCACTTCCGTACATGAGTGTCGGAACCAACACCTCATGCATAGTCAAACGAGCCTTGTAAGACACCTTCCGACTGCTCATAAAGGAGTGCAAAGTTCCATTCACCATGTTTCCTGCATTCACTCTTCTTTCGATAGCACTCTCACACTTTCCACGTTTGCAAGAGATGGAAAGTGTGAGAGATATGTGAAAGGTCTCATATGTAAAATTATTCTTACTAAGTCGTCACTAGATTTTTTTATAGATTGGTATGAATTAACTGTCATGTTTTATAAGCAAACAAACACATATCGTGAGTTTACTGGTAAAACCAGTTCGCTTGGTGAGTGCAGGTGGCCGGAGGCCCTTTTTGCTGGAAATGAGGCATTCTATCTTAGTCACCACGGGTGACAACGCATCTACATTTTAATTTGTAATAGAGGATAGATGTAGATGTCTATGTGCCGCAGCAACCACTTACCATCAGGTGGACTGTGTGCTCGTTTGTCACCCTTATCCTATAAAAAAAAATTGTCGCAAGCATTAACAGGCGTCACCTTGGACGCTGCCTTCTGTCGCTTATCGGGATACTTTATACTTGGCTCTAAAGAGATGGTGGTAATCACTGTATATAGTATTAATTACCTTCTTTAGTAATTAAAACTAGTATACGTACACACACGTGTGATATACAGCCGAGGTAGCGGAATAGATTGACACTCGCTCTATTTAATAGTACGCCAGAAGTTAGGTTTGATCCTCAGCTGAGTCAACTAAATTGTAAATAGCAATATTAAGTACTGATTTACAGCGAAAATAGAAAAAAAAACAGCTCAAGAAAAACGTCGTAAAGAGTTTTCAACTGGTAAATTTCACTCACGCTCTTATTTCAACTGCATTTATTCTGCTTTCATGTTTCTTCTGCCATACCCAAATTTCACTTCCGTACATGAGTGTCGGAACCAACACCTCATGCATAGTCAAACGAGCCTTGTAAGACACCTTCCGACTGCTCATAAAGGAGTGCAAAGTTCCATTCACCATGTTTCCTGCATTCACTCTTCTTTCGATAGCACTCTCACACTTTCCACGTTTGCAAGAGATGGAAAGTGTGAGAGATATGTGAAAGGTCTCATATGTAAAATTATTCTTACTAAGTCGTCACTAGATTTTTTTATAGATTGGTATGAATTAACTGTCATGTTTTATAAGCAAACAAACACATATCGTGAGTTTACTGGTAAAACCAGTTAGTTATCTGCAATTTATTATAATTTATATATAAAAGTGATTCTTCAGATGATGAAGAAAGACCTAACGCCAAGTTTATTTTATTGTTAGCTAAACGCGATGCTATATTTGAAGTAGTGCAAAAAATATATGATATGTCTTCGAACACCCATGAGAATACTTCTATGATGAAACGTTTTCTTGACGAGAGTTCTTATATTAACACGTTCACTGTCCGGTTTCCAGACACAATAGTAAGACAATAGCAATGACCTATATGTAGTGCACGGGACAGCGAAAGGGTTAAGTAATGCATTACTTATTGAATTTAAACAGACCTTAGATAACTATAATTCGCATTTATTAAAAATAAATCCTATCGCTAAGCCTGACTAATAACAGCCTTCTTACGTTTGAGTCTCTTTACGGTAGGATAAGTCGGCTTTATTCACAATATTCGCAGTATGACAATTTAAAAAATACTAGTGTCCCATCTAAGGCCAAGGTTACACTTCCACCTATCAAACTTATGACATTGTCGGTTGACATTCGCTCATGGCCTATTCAACTACCGAGATGTGTAAGCCAGGTTGTCGTTAAACCCCCCCAAAACTCTACATCACTGCATCGGAAGATCGTTTTCAAGCTACTGGACTAAGAATGATTCGATATCAACATCAATGGCAAACTCTCTTTGATTTGCTGATAATATAGCCATTATGGCAGAATCGCTGGAGGACCTAAACACTATTATCAATGATCCCAATAGTTTTTCTCAACAAACATTGACTTTGTTTTAGTCTGATTACAGTTAGTGTATATTTTATGATTATGATTCTGATTCTGATTCTACTGCACTGACTATTTAGCAGTACTGTAACGTTACAACCTATTAAAGTCCACTGCTGAACAAAAGCCTCCCACTTAGATTGCTTTACAGGCGGGATATTTGCTATAGTTGCCACGCTTTTTTTATAGAAGAGGAGGCAAACGAGCATGCGGCTCACTTGATGGTGACTACCGCCGCCCATGAACAACCGCAACACCAGGGGAATTGCAGATGCGTTGCCAGCCTTTTAGAAAGGTGTAAGCTCTTTTCTTGAAGGTTCCTAAGTCGTATCGGTCCGGAAAATTCGCTAGTGGTTATTGATTCCACAAGGAAGTTGTGCGAGGGAGAAAACTTCATCTAAATCGCACAGTGGTGGACCGCCAATCATCCAGATGGTATGGATAGTAACGCGAGTTTTGTCGCGATGTGCAATGGTGAAATTGGGCGGCTGGAATTAGTCCTAACAATTCCTCAGAGTACTCCTCGTGATAAATGCGATAAAATTCGCAAAGAGATGCAACATCTCTACAGAGTGCTAATGTATCGAGCCGATCAGAAAGAACTAGGTCGAACGCGTGCCACGTTCATTGCTTATGTGGTTTATTGAGCAGTATTTTCCCGTTTTAAATTTTTTGTATAATTTATTATTAATTATTCTTCGATTGAGTGACTGTTTTATTGTATATGTGAAAAGAAAATGAAATGCGATTAAATTATTATTTACTGGGTCGTCAGAAGATCCGTGAATATTCGTTTTAACGTGATTGCAAATGACTGAAGCAATTAATCAACTAAGCTATCTTACTATTACCAATGTTAACGTTAACTGACTTAAGAGGCAATTAATAAAATATGATGGAGTAAATAAAACTATATCAAAAGTAGCAGGAACACTGGTTTAATGTCAATAATTGGCTTTTGAACGGTAATAAAACGAAATTTATTAAATTTACAACACTAAATGTTAAACATGTGAAAACCAGTGTGCTTTTAAATGGAAAGGACCTGAGTCTTGCCGAATCCACTGTTTTTCTCGGAATTACAGTTGACGTGACGTCATAGTATATCTAAAATAGCTAGCAAAGTTAGTTCTGCGGCATATACTGTAAAAAGATTAGAGGCCTTACATGTGTTGAAACAGCTAGATTGGTTTGTTTTTGTTATTTTTATAGCGTAATGTAATATGAAATCTTGTTATGGGATAATGCGACTGACAATGAAACTATCTTCGTTTTGCAGAAGAGAGCTATGCGATTATTTTATAACCTAGGTCAGAAAGAATTCCTTAAAGAAAAAAATTAAAGAAATAAATGAATTACCTTTTGTATTCCAGTATATTTACTAAAATTTAATGAATGTTCTCAAAAACGAAAATAGTTTTATAAAAAAGGGACAAAAATTCTGTAAATACTATAAACAACTACAAGTTAATTATACTAGTTACTCGACTCCAAGGAGACAGTAATTCCTTAATGGGGTAATGTATACGCTTTTACAACAAAATCCAAGAAAATAGCCTTATCTATCAAAAACTTTAAATATTTTATTAAAAATCAATGACAATGAGGTGATCGCTATTATGCTGTTTTTAATATCTTCAAACTAATTGTATAAAATAATATATTGCAAATTGATTTAATTTAAAAAAAGTCCCGCTAGTGCTGGTGCTTGATCTTGCCAGGACATAAGTTTTTCCGAACCAGTGGTAAAAGTAAAAATTTATTTAATAAGAATTCTTGTAATCTAGGTGTATTAAATAAAATGGTTCTATTATATTCTATTCTAATCAAACGCTTCCATTCTTACTATACAGGGTTATTTTACAATAACCGACCAAATTTGCAGAGAAGGTTCAGAAACAGAAACAGAAACAGAAACTTTTTTATTCAATATAGATTATAAATAATACTTATTGAAAGTCACTCTTTTGTATAATTACCACTGGTTCGAAAAAAAAACCTCTGTCCTGGGAAGAACCAGCAAGAAACCCAGCGGGACTTTTATAAATAACAGCTTACAATCATGTATGTAACACAAATTAACAACACAACAAATTAGAAATAGCTTGGTAGCGATCACCTCATTTCCAGAGGTTATTATCATCTATAAATTCTTTAATACTATAATAACCCTTTTTATACAAACTTAGTTAAATAAAGTTTTTGAACATTGAGCAGGTCAAATTTTGTATATTTTCTGGAATTTTGTTGTAAAAGCGTATACATCGCCCCAAGAATGAATTACTGACTCGATGGAGTCGAGTAACTGGTACTACTAGCTTGTGTCTGTTCCTAATATTTACAGAATGAATATCACTTATTTTTGTAAAACTACTTTTATTTTTGTGTACGTACATTACATTTTCATAAATGTATTGAGAGGCCAAAGTTAATATATTAATTTCCTTAAATTTTTGTCGCAGCGACTCTTTAGGCTTTAAATCATAAATTGCTCTTATGGCCCTCTTCTGTAAAACAAATATAATTTCAGTGTCAGCTGCGTGTCCCCATAGCAAAATACCATACGACATATACAGAATAAGTAATATAGGCAAATGGTGAAGAAAAATTAATAAATAATTATGATTTAGAAACTATTTTTGTTTTACAGATGAGGACCAGCTATTTACAACCTAAAACCGAGAGATTACAGAGAGAGAGAGAGAGAGAGAGATTTAAATAAATAAATATATTAAGTTTATCCTCTCAGTTTATTTACGAAAATTTAATGTATGTTCACAAAAACAAAGGTAGTTTTAGTAAAAATGTGATATACATTCTGTAAACACTAGGAACAAACACAAGCTAGTGATACCAGTTTGTCGACCCCACAGAGTCAGTAATTCATTCTTGGGGCAATGTATACGCTATTACAATAAACGTAGCAAGCTAAAAGCATAGCAAAGTGGCGAAGCAATCAGCTTTGTAGCGGTTTCTAACGGTTGCCGTTGAGCAGTCAGTTTCAAAATCAGAGGTTCAGATGCCTGGGTGATCAGTAATCGATTGCTGAAAACAGAATTTGAAAATTCGAAACCGTTCTCGAGATAATCGTGGGACAGACAGACAGACGGACAGACATCTTGAAATCAATAAACCTAGCAAGCTAACAGCATAGCAAAAAGGCGAAGCAATCAGCTTTCTAGCGGTTTCTAACGGTTGCCGTTGAGCAATCAGTTTCAAAATAGGAGGTTCAGATGCCTGGGTGATTAGTAATCGATTGCTGAAAACAGAATTTGAAAATTCGAAACCGTTCTCGAGATAATCGTTGGACAGACGGACAGACGGACAGACATCGTGAAATCAATAAGTGTCTTCGCAAGCTTCGCCACTTAACAAGGTCCCGAAGTTGAAACTGTATATAAAAAGGATTATTATAGTATAAATGAATAATGGTTGATAAAAAGCCCTGGGAATGAGGTGGTCGCTTCCAAGCTGTTTCTAAAATAAATTTTGTACTTATATAGTTTGTACAATCGTTAATGTTAAATTTGTTATTAAAAAAGGTCCCGCTGGGTTTCTTGTTGGTTCTTCCCAAAAATTACTTTCAATAAACCTAGCAAGCTAACAGCATAGCAAAGTGGCGAAGCAATCATCTTTGTAGCTGTTTCTAACGGTTGCCGTTGAGCAATCAGTTTCAAAATAGGAGGTTTAGATGCCTGTGTGATCAGTAATCGATTGCTGAAAACAGAATTTGAAAATTCGAAACCGTTCTCGAGATAATCGTGGGACAGACGGACAGACATCGTGAAATCAATAAGTGTCTTCGCAACCTTCGCCACTTAACAAGGTCCCGAAGTTGAAACTGTATAAAAAGGATTATTATAGTATAAATGAATAATGGTTGATAAAAAGCCCTGGGAATGAGGTGGTCGCTTCCAAGCTGTTTCTAAAATAAATTTTGTACTTTTATAGTTTGTACAATCGTTAATGTTAAATTTGTTATTAATAAAAGGTCCCGCTGGGTTTCTTGTTGGTTCTTCCCAAAAATTACTTTCAATAAACCTAGCAAGCTAACAGCATAGCAAAGTGGCGAAGCAATCATCTTTGTAGCGGTTTCTAACGGTTGCCGTTGAGCAATCAGTTTCAAAATCGGAGGTTCAGATGCCTGGGTGATCAGTAATCGATTGCTGAAAACAGAATTTGAAAATTTTAAACCGTTCTCGAGATAATCGTAGGACAGACAGACAGACGGACAGACATCTTGAAATCAATAAACCTAGCAAGCTAACAGCATAGCAAAAAGGCGAAGCAATCAGCTTTCTAGCGGTTTCTAACGGTTGCCGTTGAGCAATCAGTTTCAAAATAGGAGGTTCAGATGCCTGGGTGATTAGTAATCGATTGCTGAAAACAGAATTTGAAAATTCGAAACCGTTCTCGAGATAATCGTTGGACAGACGGACAGACGGACAGACATCGTGAAATCAGTAAGTGTCTTCGCAAGCTTCGCCACTTAACAAGGTCCCGAAGTTGAAACTGTATAAAAAGGATTATTATAGTTTAAATGAATAATGGTTGATAAAAAGCCCTGGGAATGAGGTGGTCGCTTCCAAGCTGTTTCTAAAATAAATTTTGTACTTATATAGTTTGTACAATCGTTAATGTAAAATTTGTTATTAAAAAAAGGTCCCGCTGGGTTTCTTGTTGGTTCTTCCCAAAACTTACTTTCAATAAACCTAGCAAGCTAACAGCATAGCAAAGTGGCGAAGCAATCATCTTTGTAGCGGTTTCTAACGGTTGCCGTTGAGCAATCAGTTTCAAAATAGGAGGTTTAGATGCCTGTGTGATCAGTAATCGATTGCTGAAAACAGAATTTGAAAATTCGAAACCATTCTCGAGATAATCGTGGGACAGACGGACAGACATCGTGAAATCAATAAGTGTCTTCGCAAGCTTCGCCACTTAACAAGAATTAGACATGTGATCTATATTGAATAAAAAAATATTGTATTATATTCTATTGTAATAAAAAAAAAATCTCAATCATTCTGTCCTTTTTATCTTTTACATTCAAAATGTGTGGTAATATATTATTTTAACTATATTTACTGCGCATCCACACATCCGTAAGGGTCAATCGGTAGGCAAAAATGTTGTTGCCCATAAACCACATTAATTTTGCCATTATTTTAAATAAAAGTAGAAGTCTTATTTATTCGTATATTCAAAAACTTCTTAACGGTATATCATTATTTTTATATTTATACTGAAGTTTCAAATTTGGATACTCTTTGAAAAATAACCCTGTGTACTTATTAAAACCGATGTTTGCTTCCGAAACGTTCCACTTTATAATTTACATCTATTTGTTACATATTTTTAATATAATAAAATAATAATAATAATAATAAATTAACGTTATAATTTTTTGTTTATAAACTCAAATTTCTAATAAAATACACAGATAACTTTTTATTACTTTCTAATTACTTGGCACTCGCAGATACCATAAATCGAATTTTGGACATAAAGTTTCCGTACCTGTCTCCAAAAAAAAATGTCAGCACTGCACATGTCTGGATTGTATACAAGAGATCACTGAGTGCGAAGTGTGGATGGGCGTTTATTTTAACTAAATCACAGTTTTAATTTTCAAACTGGTTTAACTGATGCTGATATATATAATGTATTCCTTTTTTAAGAGCGCGCCACCACTACGTTCAATTTAATTGTTTCAATTATATTAGGTGACCCTAAATACTTTTGAAAATGCGTCAGTTCGAAAATCTTCCAGTTACCCAAGATAGCTTACACTGGAAAGCAAGAGAGATCGCAAGTATTTGCTCAGCTTTTAAATATTTTTAAAATGTTTTTATTACACCATCATCAAGTAGCGAACCCAGTCTCATCATGTTTCTTGAGTACTCTAGTTCGGTCATTATCCCGCATACATCCCGTATTACTCGGGAAGTAGTTGTTTTGGTTTCATACGCCGATAGATTGTCATTGCCTTTTTCAGAATGTAACGAATTTCCTCGTTACATTCACTAATTTTGGCGTACAGACAAACAATTGATAAATGGCGGGAAAGTGTTTTAAAATTTTTGAGGTTTGCAGCTTTCTCTTTGTTTTATATTTGCAAGTACGCGTATACATTTTTTTTTGTAAAATAAAAAAAATCGTTTGATTCTAAACTTCCCCCACAGTATGACGCCGTAGTTTAGCCAAGCTTGAGCGTAGGCGTGATAGGCTGTCACTGACGTTTTTTAAATTTGTAGATTTTTTTAATTCTCTTAAAGCATATGTAAATTGTGATCATTTTAACTTATTTTTGAATATGTGATTTAAAATTAACATTCGAATCTATATTTTATACCCAGCAAAGAAAAATTTTGAACACATTCTAATTTTGTTTGATTATAATCAAACAAAATTAGAATGTGTTCAAAATTTTCAAAAGTTTGTTGTATAATTTATGTGTAGTTCAAGTTTTTGTCGTGGTCTAAATTGTATTAATTTAGTTTTTTTGAAATTGACTACGCTTAACCATTGTTTTACTTTGTTTATAATAATGTCGATTTTTTCATTAAGTTTGGTACCATTAATATAAGGGAACACAAAGGAAAAATCGTCGGCAAACATCACACAAAGCTCATCAATAATCTTGGGGAGGTCATTGATGTAAATAAGGAAAAGGACACATCCGTACTCGGAACCCTGAGGGATAGAGTCCCTCACCGGCTGGGCCCTCGACCTGACACATGTTATGGTTTTTGAATCTTGATCTACATTTTCTATTTCAACGTACTGTGAACAATTGCTGACAAAGGAAGCAAACCACTTATGAGCTGTTACACGGATACCAATCAAAATTATCAACCATTCTTTCATATGCTTTTGTCATGTCAAATAAAATTCCCATTGCGTATTTCTGATCGTTTAATATATTTAAGACTTTATTAAAGTATTTAAATGTGGCCAGGGTTGTCGAGCGGTTTTTTCTAAAACCATTTTGGGCGTCGTCGAAAATATTGTAAGTTTCACAAAATGAGTAAAATTGTTTGGACATAGTTCTTCCAAAATTTTTGAAATTACGGGTAGGAGTTCAATTGGTCGGTAGTTATTGGGGTCCGTTATTTTGCCTTTTTTTTGTATTGGCTTTATAATAGCAATTTTTAGTAGGTCAGGAAATACTTCAGAAAAGGATTGATATATAAAAAGCTAGATTTTAATTTAAGTTGTCACAACAATAACAATACTTCTCGCTCATCCACTGGGGTTAAGAACATCGAGTGCAAGGAGGAATGCATAAACAGGCGGCCGCGTGGCGCGGGCGCACTGCCTGCCGCGCCGCTCCCGACTCACGCGAACAGCTCGTTAAAGACATAAGAAACCTCATGCGGGTCCGATATTGGTTTATCGTTGATATGCAATTTAATATTTTCATAATATTTCTTTTTACCTTAACATGCTTTGTTTTTTTCATTTATTTTTGCCCCATACATTTAATTTTATTAGTTGCTTTATTTATTCTTTTAATTGATTGTAATTGTTTTGATTTTATTATAACCTTTTTAAATATTTTTCATATTGTTTGTAATAATTTTGTAAAATTTTATTTTACGAATACATTACATGAATTTTTAGTAATATTTTATGTTTACAAGATTTTTTAATACCGTATGTTAGCCATGATTTATGTAGTTGTTTATTATACATTTTTAATCGTTTATATGGAATACAATATTCTAGTGCATCGTGTAAAATTTTATTTAGTGAATTGTAATTTTCGTCAACAGTTTTATTATTTGAAATGAACTCTTGCCAGTTTGTATTTTGTAAATATTGTTTGAATTTATTTATATTATTTTCATTGTATATTCTTTTACATGTATAAAAATAAGGCTTTTTATTTTGTTCTGATGGAACATTTGATCTGGTTGAACTTATTTTGGTAAAATTATTTGTGTGTATTAGAGGGGGATCTCTGAAAGGCTTCAGTTCACAATTAAACACGGTATGTAGCGCTGTTGCCAAGATCTAGAAATCATCCGAACAATGACAGGTGAATCTCTAGTATATATATGTAAGAAACTTATTAAATTTATATTCTCAAAAGAATTTAAATAAAATAACACTACTCAGTAATAAACCCTGCTTACTATCAAGACCCCAATTGCATGATAACACCAAAGTATACAAACCAACAGCATCACCAACCATCTCAATGTAACACAGGCTAGCCCTCTCAGCAACACTACCTTCGATCAACAATACCAACTAGATATCGGGTCGGCGCAAAAAATACGGCGAAGTAAATAACAGCGCACTGGAGTCGTGAGTTCTTATTTCGTTTTGGTTGACTTGAAACACAGCCAATGCAAAGACGTTTCACAATGTATATTTAAAAGTTGCAAGAATAATGCTCGTAAAAGCAATTTAACAGCAGAGTGTCTTACTTTCGGTAAGTACATGTAGATTAAGTTATATTTTAAGCTCTAAACTAACAACTATTATCATATTTGAAACAAAATTACCGATTTTAAAGCACCCCTACAAATGTTTTGCCAAGGTTAGCCAATACACGCGTAAACATTTGTAAAACAGAACAGTAGAGTACATGGAGTAGATTTGTATTGTAATAATTTTTAGTAATTTGTTACCAGAACTTTAAATAATGGTAATTGTTACTTTTGTAAATTTGACGAACTGTAAATTTATTGACGTAAGGTTACATTATATATGTAAAAAAGAAACTGAACATATCAAAAATAAATCAAAACGACAATTGTACAATAAACTTAACTTATTTAAAGGAAATTAATTCATGTATATGTAGAAAGGGTATTTGAGTATAGTACAGAGGCTAATTTTGTAGTTAGGAATAATAATTAATTCGTTTACACGAATTAATTATCCAACGAGTGGAGGATAAACTAGTAACGGAATACGACAAGCGTACCGTTCCACGTCAGAGCCAAGACTGTCCTAACGGCGGCCGCGCCGTCCGTTTTATACAAGCAAAACGAGCGCCACTGCAGGTGCAATGGTGCAGGTGTGCGGAACACGTGTTATTTACAAGAATTCTGTCTAAATGCACCGACAGCTACCGCGCCGCACCTGCAATGGTGCTGGTCCCGTCACGGCCATACTGACATGCGTGCGTCCTCGCACGCGCTCCATCACAATTTTAGTTATTTGTAGACAAAAAAACATCGCTCGACTATCCTGACATAACATCGTCTGGTCCGGTCTGTATTGACCCTTCAGACTTGGGTGACAATTAGTTTTGTTCCGGCAGTAAGCCCCACAAAACTTTAATCAACTTCATGCGAGATCGGAATGATTTCTATTTTCTCTTTTTTTTTCAAGTACTGTTTTCGCTAGTCCGGAATCACTATTCCCTATAGCCATATCATTGGACCGGCACAAAGCCCTGCAATGATAGTAAGAACTAATTTTTTTCTTACTCTCTTTTTTTTTCAAGTACTATTTGCTAGTCCGGAATCACTATTCCCTGTAGCTATATCATTGGACCGGCAAACGCCCTGCAATGATAGTAAGAACCACTTTTTTCTTACTCTTTTTTTTTCAATTCAATATAGAACAGGTACAGACCAACCATACCGCAAACATGTACCTGTCACAATCACACAAAAGTGTATCGTGAGGGACGTAGTGACATGATAACACCTAAGTATGTAAACCAACAGCAACACGACACATCCCAGTGCAGCACAGATCAGTCTTCCTGCAACTCCATGTTCCTTTCCTGCACTAGAATAATTACTTCGCTAGAGTGTTGCAACGTCTCTAGTATTTTCTAGATGCACAGACACGGCTACCTCTGACTGTCGCACGTCCTCGTGCGGTTGACAGTGAACAGCATACGGTCTATCAATTATCACCACCTGCTAACAGATATTAACTCTTGTTAAATATTACAACGGTCGACCATCCCAGACTTCATTTAAGTCATGAACGCGCCGATATGGCTACCTTCAGGCAAACGCACTCCAGCTTTTCGTTCTGCCGAGTTCGTGCCACAATCGCGCCAGCGAACCGTCGCACCGTAGCCGTACTAGCTCTAGCGAATCGTTGCACTGCTTTGTAAAATTAAAAGAAATCAAGAAAAATGTATTGCGAACCATGGAATTCCGAGCTTCCAAAATTTATCACATATTCTCTTAAGAAACGGCAATAGTATGACATTTGAAAACATTGCAAAAAATAACAGAAACTATGTGTAGAGGCAAATACCACAACATTTCAAAGGGAAGGAGGTAACTGCGCAAAATCTACGAAAGCCGACCTCAGACGTCCATTTACAGCGCCAAAGCACCATTTGTTCGGCGGCCACTTAAATTGCCCTACCGTAAGATTAGCCGGTAAGTTATCTTCTGTAGCGGTGTAGGCTCAATCTTACCAGCGCTCGGCCGTACCTGACCCTGTTCGATTAGCCATCACAACATCTTCCTCATTGATCATTGTTGTAGAGACTTCTACGAATCCCTCGACATCAAACCCCAATCTTGTCGACGACACAATATTCGGAGCAAACTGCAACACTGATCAACACATTAGAACACAAAAATGTCACTTATTATTTTCAATTCATAGCGTGTTAAAGTTAATCCTTTATTTTGGTGCCTTTCCCTCCCTTAAACGTTTTGAACTTCAAAATATAGCAAATGATAATCATGTTTCGCGTGGACTATCAAATTACAACATAACTTGAATAAGTTAATTAGAAAGTCTCCAACTTCTTTCGACATTTGTTAACATATTTAGGTACATCAAGAAATAATGAAAATACTTGCGGGGTACTTTTAATACAAATCGAACAAATTAAAAAAAATTGGCTTAAATAATTTCACTTTATCTTTTCTCTACACTTTAATGATACGAAAATATCGTAAGTAGCATAGCAAATTTCATTACGGTATTTAACATAAAAACAGATTCATCAATGCGGAATGCATTACAGTCTTCCACAAATGTAATAATCCTCATACTATTCGAAGATTAAATGTGGGCAAAAATGGGGACTTTATTCTACTTCTGATGTAGAAAGGGTAATTGAGTATAGTACAGAGACTAATTTTGTAGTTAGGAATAATAATTAATTCGTTTACACGAATTAATTATCCAACGAGTCGAGGACAAACTAGTAACGGAATACGACAAGCGTACCGTTCCACGTCAGAGAGCCAAGACTGTCCTAACGGCGGCCGTTCCGTCCGTTTTATACAAGCAAAATGAGCCCCACATATATATATATATATATATATATATATATATATATATATAATACATATACTACAAACATATATACATATAAAAACTAAAATAAATATATAATGAATTATCTAATCAAATGCAATCATTATACTACATACTATATTATATTTAATGGCTAGTGTGGAAAGTATGTATACTAACAAACATAAATGCCCAAAATGTAAATAATTATAACTAAACTGATGATCATATCATAAATTATTTTAGTGTTCACCGCGACTCCATAACTTTTGTAGCTAAATTCGAAGAAGCAAACAGAAACGAAACAAAACGACGTAGTTTGCAAAATAATAACGGGAAAAAATACTTTAATTTGTTATAACTTAAGGTTGATTTCACACTAAATGTTATTTAACCTATGTCTTTTCATATCCAAGTGACAGGTGTAATGCATTGAATTGTTCTTTTTGTAACTAATGATCGTAAGATTTGTGACTTTATTACTAGGTGCCATGGTTGTAATTGGGTTGAACATAAAACTGTTTTAATTTTTGTCTCAGTTCTTTAGTAAACAAATGTAGCTGTATAAGTATATATTCACGCGGACAGCATTTAGCTATGATTTTGTACGTGACCCGTTATCTAGTTGGTAATGTTGATCGAAGAACACTACCTTCCTTGCTTACACTAGTACAATACCTCAACGTGCATAGTAACGAGACTCTTAAAATTACAAACTGATCCCTCTTAGTCGACTGCGAGATACTAGATATTGCTAACACAAGTGGGAGATTACAATTCTACCCTCAATTCTTTTTATTTTCTTTTATTATTTTACTATCATTCAATTAGGGTTCATGAATAAAATAGGCGACTCACGATAGGCAAATTGTATATTTAAAAGGAATAAAAAATACAAAATATTTGGTGGCGATCGGGTCGCGAGCTAGCGGCGAGTGCCGGTCTTAGGCGCGGTGGTGAGAAACCCCCACGCACTTCACATACTCCCCGCAAACACCGTCGGTGCTGTCGTAACGGCGCCGACATACTCCCGGCGCTGGAAAGCTTAACAGCTTTCAAGATCTTCCAACTCATCGGGCTTCGGTAGTAGGACGATTCTGTTTAGGGCGCGCCGCACAATTCCTCTTGCAGTGTCTATATCTGCGACGCGTGTCAATCCGTCAGATCCCGTGAAGAGTTTTCTTACACGTCCGAGACGCCAATAGAGCGGTGGAGCGTTTTCCTCTTTCAAGAGGACTAGGTCGTCAATTTGTAGGCTCTCTTTGGACTTCGTGCGCCACTTCGTCCTCAACTGCAGCTCCGCAATGTACTCGTGGCTCCAGCGTCGCCAAAAGTGTTGCTTAAACTGCTCGATGCGCTGGAATCTGTCGAGACGATTGGCATTAGCGGATTGTAGACACGGAGATGGCAGCGAGCTTAGTGGTCTACCAATTAAAAAGTGGCCCGGAGTTAAGGGATAATAGTCAGTGGGAGAGGAACTTAATGGACATAGGGGGCGGCTATTTAGGATACATTCTATTTGTGTGAACAAAGATGACAATTCCTCATAGGTTAGGTGCGTAGTCCCTAATATCCTAGCCAGGTGGAATTTGGCTGACTTTACACCGGCCTCCATCAAACCATTGAAGTGAGGAGCGTATGCAGGCGAAAAACAAAATTCAACGCCTTCGTTAGCGGCAAAATTAGCGATAGTTTTGGCATTAATTTCAAAAAACTCTTTAAGTTCCTTTGAAGCAGCTACAAAGTTTCCACCATTGTCGCAGAATATCTGCTTTGGTAGCCCTCTCCGTGAAACAAAGCGTCTCAAAGTTAATATAAAAGCATCTGTACTGGCTTGTCTTCCTAACTTTTCTATCAAATCCTTCCTTCCAATTATATGCAAAACAAAACTTATGGCGCCATCTGTTGGCCTATAACAAAAGTATCTGCAAAAGAAGTCGACGCGATCGATACACACATGTAATCAAGATTCAAGACGAACTGCATCGGTAATGGCTGTTCTTTTCTAAACCTTCCAAATTAAAACCAAAGTAATTAAGCGTTAGTGAGTGTGCCGGGTCGACCCAGCTGTGTGCATAGACTATATAATCACGTAGGAGTGTGGTCAAGGAAGACTGAAGCCTTCCACATCCGAAGATATTGTTGAAGCCAAGTTGAAGTTGACCGCCGCTGCCGCTAACCGTGAGTTTACCTATTTCATTTACCCTTCCTAGTGGGCCAGACTAATTTTCTCTCACTGTAGGTAAATTAAGTAGCAATTCCAAATCAAATTCTTTTTATTTTTATTTCAATTAGAAGTGTCGCGATTACTACAAAAACGGAGTTCAATCCGCGCAATTTCTATTCCAACTGTTAAATTTTTTAGTGGTCCGTACGAGCGCGAATTTCCTATGGTATTTTGGGTTCAATTCATTCGAAAACTCCAAAATTACAGTTCATAGCAATTCAGCAAAAAAAAAAACTTTTACAAGTAAAATTTAGTAAGGTACTTCTTTAATTGCCTTAATTTTAACGATGTAGGTAATACGAAGTAATTTATTAAATTTATTTGATATATAATTTTATAATTAGGGAGAATTATTCTCTGTCGATTGCATAAATTACAATTACACGTTATGTGCCGTTTGTTGTACTTAAACACGGAGGTAGGAGGTGAATAATTATACTCCACATATTCAATACTGATACGTTGTTTCAATAGGTGTAGTATAATACATACCTATTAATATAGTCATTATTGCTTAGTTAAAAAATTAAGTTTGTTTTTAAATTTACTGTTTTATTTGTTATATTTTCAAACATAATGACAGATAAAGCAAAGTCGAACGCTAGTGAACTTGAGAGACAACTCAAGTTGCTTACTATTCAAAGGGAATATGCATTTCGAGAAATTCAAATACTACGTGATTTATCGAAGAATATCCAAACGGATACAACTTCTGCGTCTCAATTCGAGTCTAGATTTAAGCGTATTGAGTTAGTGCGTAAAGAATTCTTGGATTATACGAATCAAATAAATGATTTAAAGTTAAAATTAAAGCCGGACGATATTATTGATATGAAGCCCGTGATTGCGTTTGACGACATGTACTACACTGTCGATGCCGCCAGGGCTGCTCTAAGCGAGGGTCGCACTCGAGCCGACCCGCAATGCGACCCCGATCCGAGTTTGACGTCCGGATTTTCATACCATAGTACGAAACCATACGCGCAAGCACGCTTACCGAAACTCGAGCTACCGAAATTTGATGGAAACATTGAACATTGGCAAACTTTCTTCGATACATTTTCCACACTTGTACATGAAAACAATAATATAAGGTCAATCGAAAAGTTTCATTATTTGTTGACGTGTCTCTCGGGTTCGGCGTTGTCAATCGCAAAAGGAGTGCCGGTTACCTCTGATAACTATCAAATTGTTTTTGACGCACTTATCGAGCGGTTCCAAAACAAAAGAATTTTGGCCGCAACGTACTTAGATAAAATTTGTTGCTTCATTCTTTTGAAGTCCAGTAATTATGCCGATTTACGTAATTTAACCAATGTGTTGAATGAAACCGTTAATGCTCTTAAAGCTATGAAAATTAAGAAATTAGATGAGTTCATTTTGTTTTATTTAGCTGCGCGTGTCTTAGATTCTGATACACGTAAACGTTTTGAGGTGCAAAACGGGGAACAAATTCCCACCTTTTCTGATTTGTTGAGTTTTTTACAAAGTTATGTCAAAGTTCTAGAGGTTAGTCAATCGGGTAACTGTTCCGGGTCTGTTTTTAAATCGGGACAGTTATATAAAAATAATTTACGTGCCACCGGGACACGAAATAGTCTCAATAATAAACAGTATCCTAAATCCACATCGTTGCCGGCGAACACTGCTATAGCTTCAAATGCTGCAAATAAAACAGCTGATTGTCTATGTTGCGGGGCAGCACATGCGCTTTTTAAATGTCCTAAGTTTCAAGAACTTGATATTTCTGAAAGATACGGCTTATTGTCTAATAAAAATGTTTGCATGAATTGTTTACGTTTAAATCATAATGCAGATAAATGTTTTTCAAAAATTACATGCTCAACTTGTGGTGAGCGTCATCATTCGTTGCTCCACGATAACACTACCATTGTTGCTGTTCCGTGTTGCTCCACTGACAGGACTATCGATAAAACAGTAGTCACGGCTGACGACTTGACCGCGACTGCGAGCTCCGTGACTACCAGCGCTCACGTTGGTCATAGTCGTGCTCTCGTTTTGCTCGGCACATGTGTAGTGCGCGTGCGCGGTTGCGGTGCTCCCGCTCAGTATACTACCGCCCGCGCACTTATTGACAGTGGAGCTCAGGATAGTTTTATGACGTTACCACTCGCTCAACGTTTAGGGTTGCCCATTCACCGCTGCAATTTAGCTGTAGCAGGTTTAGGAAAAAATGTAGTGCATCAAATAAAGGGTGAAACTTCATGCGTGGTAATGCCAACGGATTCTGATAGTCCAAACTTCACTATTAATGCCATAATAATGAATACTATAACAAGTAAAATGCCTGTTGTAGAAGTACTCGTACCTTCTGAGGTTCGTGAAAATTTTAAACATATAGTTTTAGCAGACAAACAGTTCGACAAACCCACTAATATAGACATGCTGCTGGGCGCAGAGCTATTCCATAAAATTTATCATGGCCAACGCCTAGAGGTAGGTCCTGGTTTACCAGTCGCTCTACATAGTGTCTTTGGGTGGGTGCTCACTGGCAAAATTGATCACAGCTGTCAGCCTCCACCTATGGTTTCTTCCCTCGTTACTTCCACCCGGCTTTTGAATGACGTGGTCAAGCGTTTTTGGGAGTTCGAAGAACCACCGAAAATATTTATATCGAACCCTGAAGATGTTAAATGCGAAGAACTCTACTCTACTCTTGTGTCACGTAAACCTGACGGTCGTTACGTCGTTCCTTTGTTACTGAAGAAGCCTTGTGATGATCTGGGTGAATCTTTCGATATGGCAAAATCACGCTTATTCAAACTCGAAAAGCGGCTTGAGCGCAATGTAGAGTTAAAAAGGGACTATTCTGATTTTATGACTGAATATTCAGATCTGGGCCATATGCAACCCGCAGACGTTGGATCAGGCAAATTTGTAATTCCGCATCATTGTGTACTCCGCCCGGAGAGTACTACGACAAAACTCCGTGTCGTTTTTGATGCAAGTGCCAGAACAACGAACGGAAAATCTTTAAATGATATCGTGTACACTGGGCCTAAGCTTCAAAATGACATTGTTGATGTACTGACAAAATTTCGTCTTCACGCAATAGTGTTCACATCCGATATTTCGAAAATGTATCGCAATATAGATTTGCGTCCGGAAGATCGAGGGTGGCAACATGTGTTGTGGAGAAACTCTCCAGCTGATCCCATGCGTGAGTTCGAATTAAATACCGTGACATACGGTGTGACTAGTTCACCATACTTTTTTTTTTTTATAGGATAATGGTGACAAACGAGCACACAGTCCACCTGATGGTAAGTGGTTGCTGCGGCCCATAGACATCTACATCTATTCAAATCAAAATGTAGATGCGTTGTTACCCGTGAGGACTAAGATGGAATGCCTCATTTCCAGTAAAAAGGGCCTCCGGCCACCTGCACTCACCAAGCGAAACGCAGAGGTAAACCTCTACTTCACGCTGGTTTTCTGTGAGGTCGTGGTACCACTCCGGTTCGAGCCGGCCCATCCGTGCGACAGCAAAAGCTGCCGCGTGGCTCTACCACTGTTAAAATTAGCCATTCGTACTCTGCATCAATTAGCGGTCGATCATGCTACTGAGTATCCTCAGGCGGCTGACGTTATACGTCATGACACTTTTATGGACGACATAACAACCGGAGCGCCATCTCTTAAACAGGCACTTAAGCTCAAAGATGAACTTATTAAACTAATGAGCTGTGCGCAATTTGAGCTGCGTAAATGGAGTAGTAATTCGGCCGAGTTTATTGCAGCTCTACCGTCTGAACATTGTCAAGTACCTAGGGCCTTTTGTGACGAAAATCACGACCATATCCTTAAAATTCTTGGTATACAGTGGGACCCCGTAGAAGACTTCTTTAATTATTCAGTGTCCGGGTTCAATTCCAATTTAACAAAGCGTGCAATATTATCAAATATCGCTCGCATCTATGACCCAATTGGTTGGCTCACTCCTGTTGTTCTAATAGCCAAACTATTGCTTCAAGACATGTGGCGCCTTCAGCTAAGTTGGGACGAACCCGTTCCAGCTGAGGTTGCTCACCAATGGCACAACTTCATCTCTGAAATGCAACATGTTAAACAGATTAAACTGACTCGTAGAGTTACATATGATGACGCCAAGAGTTATCAATTGATTGGGTTTTGTGATGGCTCTTCAAAGGCATATGGATGTTGTGTGTACTTGAGGACAGTTCGTGGCAACCATTTTAACACGCATCTATTGATTGCAAAATCAAAAGTTGCACCCTTGAAACCACTAACGGTTAACCGTCTAGAGCTTTGCGGTGCTGTCCTTCTAGGGCGAGTTCTTAAGCACATGCAAAACTTGCTGCGAGATAAAATCCCTCTTAGTAAAGTGATTGCGTTCACTGATAGTAACACGGTTCTAGTATGGTTACACACGGAACCTCATAAACTGAAGACTTTTGTTTCCCACCGAGTGGCGAAAATCAACGACGATGTATCAGTTGATAGCTGGCAACACGTATCGACATATGATAATCCTGCCGATCATTGCAGTCGAGGTCTTAGCGGTTCACAGCTGGCGACATGTTGTACGTGGTGGTCAGGTCCAAATTGGCTCGCTAACGGTTCCTCCACTTGGCCAGTGAAGTGCAAGTGGGAATCACAAGATTCCGTACCCGAGTTGCGCTCTACTGCTCATGCATCTCAAACGGATACTAGCTCTGCTGATTTTGACTTTATTAGTGGACTATTAGACCGCTACTCTACACTATCCCGCGTCCAGCGTGTGCTAGCTTGGTGTCTGCGTGCTGTAGCAGCGTTCAAACGAAACTATAAAACTAAGAACTTTCTGAGTGTATCAGAGCTGGAGCAGTCTATCGTCTATATGGTTCGACATGAACAAAAACTTCATCTTACAGATGAAGTCAAGGCCACCAAATCCGTTAAAAAACTGAGTCCATTTATTGATGACGCGGGATTGCTGCGAGTGGGGGGCCGTCTAAAGCACTCTAATCTACCGGCAACAGTAAAACATCCCGTATTGTTGCCAAAGGCTTCACGCTTATCCTTGTTGATCATAGATCACTTTCATGTCAATTACTTACACTGTGGTCCTCGTACTCTTCAATCGATTATTCTGCGTAGATATTGGATACTTGGCATCCGTAACTTAATTCGGTCGCGTTTATCTAAATGCATAGTATGTTTTAAAGTAAAACCGGTTGCTTGTCAGCCTTTAATGGGAAATCTTCCTTCACCAAGAGTACAACCGACGCGGTGTTTCCAAAATGTCGGAATCGACTTTGCCGGTCCATTTATAGTGAAGGAAAGTCGTAGACGAAACGCTCATACTTACAAGGCCTACGTGTGTGTATTCGTTTGCCTCGCGGTAAAGGCTATCCATCTTGAGGCAGTAACCGAGCTCTCGACTTCTGCTTTTCTTGCGGCGTTAGATCGCTTCGTATCACGTCGTGGCCTTTGTACCTTCATAGTCACCGACTGCGGCACTAACTTTATTGGTGCCCGCCGTTACCTTAACGAACTACAACAAATGGTTTGTAAGAATAAGGATTCGCTTGAGTCTAGTCTTGCGAAACGAAACATTATCTGGCGACTGAACCCTCCTACAGGGAGTAATTTTGGTGGCATATTTGAGAGCGGTGTAAAATCAATGAAGTTTCACTTAAAACGCGTTATAGGGTTACAAGTATTGACATTCGAGGAGCTCATAACAATTCTTACTAAAGTCGAAGCCGTACTTAACTCGCGACCGTTGTGCTGTCTATCCCCGGATCCTAATGAGGTCGATATTCTTACACCTGGCCATTTTTTGGTCCATGGTTCTCTTATATCGTTACCAGAACCTGAACTCTCTAAGGAATATGTTCCACCTCGGGCCCGCTGGCAGATGTTGCAAAAACTTACACAGTCTTTTTGGCATATTTGGCAACGCGATTATCTCCATACCTTACAGCAACGCGCGAAATGGTTTCGAGAACAGCCAAATATTCATATCGGAGATATTGTACTAATTGTCGATAGCAATTTACCACCACTAGAGTGGCGTTCAGGTAGAGTTCAAGACGTGCATCCCGGCAAAGACGGTGTAGTGCGCGTGGTCACCCTACGCACTACTAATGGACTCCTTAAGAGACCAGTAAATAAACTGTGTCCTCTACCTTTAAATCAATAATATATAGCTATACTTAAAAACAAAAAAAATGTCAATTTTTTCTCATAATTAATATTATAGTTTTTTTTGTTATTTAGCTTGTAGGTATAGTTAGTTATTAAATTTTGTTGCCATACATACCTTTCTAATAGGTATGCAACTCAAATTCAAGTATTAATACTATTGTTAGGTAGATATTATTCAGTTTCTATTTCGTGAGGTATTTAGTTTTATAGGGAGAACTGCTATTATTTACTCATGAAATCTGAAACGATTTCAAGTGGGGGGAATTATGTACTGGCTTGTCTTCCTAACTTTTCTATCAAATCCTTCCTTCCAATTATATGCAAAACAAAACTTATGGCGCCATCTGTTGGCCTATAACAAAAGCATCTGCAAAAGAAGTCGACGCGATCGATACACACATGTAATCAAGATTCAAGACGAACTGCATCGGTAATGGCTGTTCTTTTCTAAACCTTCCAAATTAAAACCAAAGTAATTAAGCGTTAGTGAGTGTGCCGGGTCGACCCAGCTGTGTGCATAGACTATATAATCACGTAGGAGTGTGGTCAAGGAAGACTGAAGCCTTCCACATCCGAAGATATTGTTGAAGCCAAGTTGAAGTTGACCGCCGCTGCCGCTAACCGTGAGTTTACCTATTTCATTTACCCTTCCTAGTGGGCCAGACTAATTTTCTCTCACTGTAGGTAAATTAAGTAGCAATTCCAAATCAAATTCTTTTTATTTTTATTTCAATTAGAAGTGTCGCGATTACTACAAAAACGGAGTTCAATCCGCGCAATTTCTATTCCAACTGTTAACAGCATCCTTGGACAGCTCACTAACAGCCTCCAAATGGATGCACTTATACCTAAAACATATGAAAATACACAAATAACATTTTTTAATTTTACAACCACGACTTTTGCGATCCGTGACCATAAATGGCCCAGCGAAATCAGTCCCTACTGTAATAAAAGGAAAGTCAGGCATTAGTCTTTGAGCAGGTAGGTTGCCCATTATGTTTTTCATAGACTGACCCTTAAAACGCCTACATACGGTGCAATTATGCACAGTACGTCTAGCCAGACTTCTTCCACTAATGGGCCAAAAACGCGTTCTAATAGAAGCCAGTAAGGCTTGGGGCCCTAGATGTAGAAGCCGTACGTGTTCTTGTTGGAATAAAAGTTGAGTAAAATGGTGTTTAGAGCTTAACAACATGGGATGCTTCATATCGAAACTATATTCAGAAGCCTGAATTCGACCACCTACTCTTATCACTCCTTTATGTAAAAATGGATTAAGTGCCGAAATGTGCGACTTAGGACTTAGGGAATTTCCTTTTAATAATAAATCGTATTCTTTAGGGAATACCTCTAATTGGGAAATATACACTAATGAATTAAGAGTTTTATTGAGCTCGGCGGTAGTTAAGGAACCTGTAATTTTAGTTTTAGAATTTTTACAGTTATTAATAAATCATGTACATAGGCTGTTACGGCCGGCAGCTGCCCATCCCAGGAGTAGAATCCTTCGCGGCCCATAGACGAAGAAGCTACGGGCAGATGCTGGTCGGGCGTCCTAAACGCCAAGGGTTAAGTTTATGATTACACTAAACAATCAGGGGGGGAGCGTCACAATTATTGAACAGAGCTTACTTACCTCTATTCAAGGCGACTGGTCCCTCAGGATTCGGTCAGGTCTCGTGTGGATGTATTGTGCTAGAAAGTAAAGGTCAGTGATGTGTATTTGGGTGTGGCTGGTAGTGTTATTGACCTTATTTGACCGTTCCCCCTGCAGCAGTTCGGCCCTCAGCTCCTCTCCAAGCTAAGGTCGCCTTCCGCAGTCACTTTCTTCCTTTGTTACGATTGACTCGCGAAAATGAACACAGAACGTACGGGTCAAAGGTCACCGTTATTTCTAGAATATTAACTACCGCACTAGTAACTAATACAGTCGAATCCACTTATACAGATTCTGCGTTAAACCTAAAGTCCCGGGTAAACTCTC
Source organism: Parnassius glacialis (assembly GCA_033319125.1). NCBI lineage: Eukaryota > Metazoa > Arthropoda > Insecta > Lepidoptera > Papilionidae > Parnassius > Parnassius glacialis. Next base: position 7,420,077 of record JAVANC010000007.1, on the reverse strand, counting down.
AACACGCGCTACTATTCCCAGTGGTATATTTACTATACGCGCCTAACATAAAATTAGATCTAAGAGCTCCCAAACAAAACGGACTGCCTTCTCTTTCGACGCGAAGAAGACTTCTAATCTTTCGCTCTCGACTCCCACCTTTCAGCAAGCTCGGACGTTCAACACGCACGAACGTCATTCCGTATCGACCGAGCCGAGTGCCATCTAACGTCGATGCCTGACACTAACGCTTTTGCGTGAACAAACCCCCGTCCCGGACATAAGGATTTAGGTCCGCGAGCAAACCGGGCAGCGGGACAGGGTCGCGACGGCAAGTTGCAAGATCGAATCTACAACCAAACTAGGCCACCTTACGCACCCAATCAGATCTTGCAACACTAACCAACGCCCCAAAATTGCAGCCCCAACGTGGGCTAGCCGGAGAGTTGAACTGGATGCCCTTCCTGGACATCGCAGCACATAAATAAGTCCTATTCCTAGACAGAAGTCAGACGACCTCCTTCAAACACCTATCTGCGCTCCTATGATTAGTTCCGCAATTCGACCGGATCAGGTCTGCAAACAGCGACGCAACACGAAGCGGCCCAGAGGGACCTTCAAGCTTCAGTGCAGAGAGCACCCCCAAATTCCCCATGAACGTCGTCTGTGGAGAGCTGAACGAAACGCACAGATGGTCCCTAGCAGGTGATCCTATGCTCATATTTCAACTAATTTTTCAAAAGCATCAATGTTCAATTACAGAATTAATTAAAACAAGTAATCACCGATGCACATAGGTCAACTTGGCAAAGTAAACAAAACAATAAACGTAAGGGACAGCCCTATTTCTTATTTCAAATAAATATCTTAGACAGTGCCAACAAAATCTAAACCAAAAGAGAATTGACTCCTATTTCCTTCGGCAACCACAGGGTTATCTAATTTCAACCTTCCTTATCACAAAGCAAAATGATTAAACACTATCACAAGCATATATATAATTTTCAAAATAGCGCGCCATTCAAATTTCAAATGAATCCAAACTTCCCTTCAGCACAGGCGCGACAATCAAATACAATTACAAGCATACGCACAAGCATTAAAAAAGGGCACACAATATAATCTCAATTTTCCGTGCCACAACAAACGCAGTGATCAAATGTATTTACAAAACATATGCAGCAGCATTTAAAGGAGTATTTTAAATTCAATTATTTTAATCACAACCGCTACAATATTAATTTCGCGGAAAACTCAAAGCATTTTAATTTTCATTCAAAGAATTCTTAACTAAGTGCTCGACCAAACCAAATCCAATACCCCTTGAGAGCGTGATTCAACGCTCCAGGGGGCCCTAATCTTCCCACCACCAAGTGGAGGCCACACCGCGTGAACCCGATACTAACAGAGCGCAACCGCTAACAGTCGCCACTCGGGTTGTACGCCCTCACTGAGGCCGTCGGCAACAGAACAGCTTGACAAGTGGACTGTTGACGGCTTAAGGCTCAGTAGAGGCAGCCATGGTGGGAGCTAAGGCGGCAGCTAGCTAGGGCCGCCTCCATCAAATGGGGTACAGTGGTCCACCAGTCGCGGCCACTCAGCTAAAGGGAGTGAGAAGGGTCCAGCGGACTGATGAGTGGCCGTGAAGTTCCTCTCCGCACGCTGAGGAGGTGTGTTGACACCCCTGCCCCTGGGGGAATTACCCCCCGACTGGTCGGGGGAGGGACCCCTTTCAAACCTAGGGGCCTGGTGGCTGGCCGGCGGGCGCCGAGCGTCGCCCGTCAAAGGGCATGGCGGAGCGCCCCCGCCCGTGGGGGTCGAGAGCCTGGCAGCGCTCCGAGAGGAGACGCCATTCGCACCCAGGCACAGTACGACATGGTGATTGCCCTGGCAATGCAGACAGGGCCGCTGGGGCGGACAGTCTCGCTGGAGGTGCCCTTCCAAACAGGAGTAGCACCAGCGGCGCTCCTTGGCGATAGTTCGCCTCGCCGGAACCGGCTCACTTAATAATTTTGGGCAAGACGTTACCCGGTGATCAGATGCTCGACAATAGGAGCAGGGGGGGGTTGACGACGACTTGCCCGGCGGATTTCGCCTCTCACTGGGCACGGCCCGTAAGTCGTCGACGGTGCCCGCCGCGTGCTCGATCTGTCGGCACTGCTCCTCCAAAAACCGCAGCAGGTCATAGAAGGGCGGAATATAGGAGGCCTCGTCCCCGCCGTACCTCTCCTAAAAATGCATTTGAAGGTCGAGAGGTAGACGGGACAGCACGATGCGGAGCAACAAGAAGGCCCATTCGCCCAATGGTAAATCCAGCCGCCTCAACATATTACAGGCCACCAAGACTGGATCCAACAGGTCCGGACGTAGTCTGGCCCGGTCACTAAGCAGCGGGAGGCTCAGAAGCTGCTTAACATGTTCGTCCGCAATTCGCCGGACGTTGGCGTATCTTCTGGCTAGGAGGTCCCGAGCAGTCTGGTAGGCGTCGTCCGACAAGCTCAAATGGCTGACAACGCCCAGGGCCTCCCCCTCCAGTGAGGCCAGGAGGTACACCATCTTCTGGCTCGGGGTCAAGTCACTCCGGGCGTGCACTAGGCCGTCGAAAAGACCAACGAAGGTCAGCCACTCGGAAAGGACCCCGGAGAACTTTGGCAAGTCCAGAGTTGGGAGTCGTCCCAACAGCTCCGGCTGAGGCTGCTTCCGAAAGGACTCGGGCAGGCCACTCGTCCGAGCTTCACGCGCCTCCTCGGCATACCTGCCTTCAGCCTCGATCAACTCGTCCGTGAGCCACAAAAACTGCTCGTAGTCTGCGAAGCAGGAGTCCAGGACTCCCTTTTCCACATCCGAATCCTCGAGCTCAGCGTAAGCCTCCTCCACTGCAGCCCTTCGAGCATCGACCTGCTCGAACCGCTTCATCAAATTATGGACCCTATCCGGTCGACCTATCAAAGCATGGGCGCTGGTGGCCCAGCGCAACTCAGTCCGCAGACAACGGATTAGCATCTTGGGCGAGGACATCACTACTAAATACAAATTACGACGCTGCTCGAGCACAATTACAAAAATAACAAATAAAAAATACAAAAAAATTAACAGCTAACCAATGCAGTCCCTATCAAATCGAGTTGAATAGAAATTACACAAATAAGAACCGCTATTTATTAAATCAAACACAAGTTAGTACAAAAGAAAAGGCAAATCAAATTAACAATAACAAATACTAGTGCGATCAAATCAAGTTAAATTCAAATTACGTAAATACAAATTACCACTCTTTAGTTCAAATACAAATTACAATACGAAAGATACATAACGAAGATACACATCAACAAAAATGCCGTGCTCGGAAATCGACCCTTCGATAAGTAATACACCACAACTATCCGCAACGATAATTAACCGATTACGCAAAAATAACCATCTACCTACATGACGCAAACTCCCGCTTGCGCGCGAACCAGGCGTGGCTTTTCAAATTTACCCACTAACAACAAAGCAAGCTAACAAAGAAAGGAATTTTATTATTACGTATATAATAAAAAAAATATTTTTACGTATTACGAACGGGCGTGATTGTAGACACAAAATTAAACCAATCAACCCAACGCTCCCTGCCACCAAATTATTTAATTTTTATCAAACACTATGGTCGGTGGATCGACCGGGAATCGATCCCAGAATCGCGCTCTACTACCAAATGTTACGGCCGGCAGCTGCCCATCCCAGGAGTAGAATCCTTCGCGGCCCATAGACGAAGAAGCTACGGGCAGATGCTGGTCGGGCGTCCTAAACGCCAAGGGTTAAGTTTATGATTACACTAAACAATCAGGGGGGAGCGTCACAATTATTGAACAGAGCTTACTTACCTCTATTCAAGGCGACTGGTCCCTCAGCATTCGGTCAGGTCTCGTGTGGATGTATTGTGCTAGAAAGTAAAGGTCAGTGATGTGTATTTGGGTGTGGCTGGTAGTGTTATTGACCTTATTTGACCGTTCCCCCTGCAGCAGTTCGGCCCTCAGCTCCTCTCCAAGCTAAGGTCGCCTTCCGCAGTCACTTTCTTCCTTTGTTACGATTGACTCGCGAAAATGAACACAGAACGTACGGGTCAAAGGTCACCGTTATTTCTAGAATATTAACTACCGCACTAGTAACTAATACAGTCGAATCCACTTATACAGATTCTGCGTTAAACCTAAAGTCCCGGGTAAACTCTCAACACGCGCTACTATTCCCAGTGGTATATTTACTATACGCGCCTAACATAAAATTAGATCTAAGAGCTCCCAAACAAAACGGACTGCCTTCTCTTTCGACGCGAAGAAGACTTCTAATCTTTCGCTCTCGACTCCCACCTTTCAGCAAGCTCGGACGTTCAACACGCACGAACGTCATTCCGTATCGACCGAGCCGAGTGCCATCTAACGTCGATGCCTGACACTAACGCTTTTGCGTGAACATAGGCTAAAATGTGTTGTAATTGTTTTAATTTAGAATATTTGTTAAAGTTAATAATTGATTGATAATTATCACAAATAGCAACTGGATGTGCTTTAACTTCCGGCAAATTCTTCATCTCAATAATAGTCTGCGACTGCATAGAAGGCCACTCGGACTCTGGCAACGATAAAAACTTAGGTCCATACCACCACATATCACATGCAGCGATCTGTTGTGGGTTCACGCCACGGGATAGCAGGTCAGCTGGGTTGTGTTCTGTAGGAACGTGGTGCCATGAATTTGCGTCAGTCAACTCTCTAATGGCGGCGACTCTGTTGGCAACGAATGCCTTCAAGTTAGAAGAACCGCAGCGCAACCAACTAAGAACTACGCTCGAGTCAGTCCAATAGACATGACGCGATATTTTACGTCGCAAGGCTTTGGTCACAGATGAGCTCATTTCAGCTGCCAGAAGAGCACCTGAAAGCTCCAAACGAGGAATTGTAATAGGGCTGGATGCTGGGGCAACGCGAGATTTCGCACATAAAAGTTGGACATGTATTTGTCCTTCTTTATTTGTAGAGCGAAGGTACAAACATGCACCATAGGCGCGTTGCGATGCATCGCAAAAACAGTGGATTTCAGCAGAGACTGGATATTCTATTGATACCCATCTAGGTATATTTAGTGAAAAAAGGCATTTAAGTCCATCAACAAAAGGTCTCCAGACGTCGACAATATCCTTTGGAGCGGGCTCATCCCAGTCCAATTTGAGAGACCATAAGGTCTGAATTAAAATTTTGGGAACGATAGTGGACAAGGATAGGAGGCCCAAGGGATCGAAGATCTTGAAAGTTGAAGAAAGTATAGTGCGCTTAGTGACGACCTCAGACTGATCCACTGCAATGGGAAAATTAATGCTGTCGGTCGAAGGACTCCAATCTAGGCCCAGCGTATTTGTAGACTGACTCAATGTCAGGTTGCCGGATGACTGGACAACGTCTGAAGGCAGTAAATAAGGTAAGTTGGATCGGTACTTACGTAAATTAAAACCAACCATAGAAAGAGCCACATGTGTTGATTTCTGTATAGACCGTAATTGATCTTCATCATCGCTAGAAGTTAGTAAGTCATCAACATATATGTCCTCCTGTATGACTGCCTTAATAACGTCATCGTCACACTCCTCGCCCACTTGCCAGAGACACCTGGTGGCAAGGAAACTAGCGCTAGCAAATCCGTAGGTGACCGTGTTAAGCCTGAGTGTCTGTAATGGTTTGTCCTCCGCATCACGCCATAAAATCAGCTGTAGGTTTCGGTCAGACTCATCTATTAAAACCTGCCGGTACATTTTTTCAATATCCGCTGACAACACATAACGATATTGCCGGAACCGGATGAGGATATTGAAAAGAGAGTCTTGAACTGTAGGGCCTATCATTTGAATGTCGTTTATAGACAAACCAGATGAAGTGCGAGCTGATGCGTCAAAAACGACGCGTAGACGTGTTGACTCACTGTCTTCACGAATGACAGGATGATGCGGAACAAAATAGGCAAGCTCAGGTCGGTCTACCTCAGATATTGCTAGATGTCCTAGTTTGCGATACTCCTCAATGAAATCAACATAAGCGGACTTAAGTTCCGGTTGCTTGCGAAAGCGACGTTCCAGGTTTAATAATCGCCGCCTGGCCATGAAATAGGAAGTGCCTAGGCAGTCTGGTTTGTCGATCAATGGCAGCTTGACACAAAAACGACCTTCTTCAGTGCGTTTTGTGTGCTGTAAAAAATGTTGTTCGCAAGCTTTCTCTTGGTCTGTAAGAAGGGGCTTTTGTGGCAAGCTTTCAAGCTCCCAAAACCTCTTCAAATCATTGTGAAGCTCAACTAAAGTATTGTTGCTTTCAATACTTACAAAATTACATTTCACTGGGGAATTTAAATTGAGATTGTCATTTTGAAAATGGTGCATGGGACCTGCGATAAGCCATCCTAATTTAGACTCATGTAGAATAGGATTTCCTTTGCCTAAAGAGTGCTGTTTGGTTCCAATAATGGACCAAAATAGGTCAGCACCGATGAGCAGTCCTATGTCAGACGGCTCATAAAAGCTGGGGTCTGCTAATGCAAAGGACTTCAGGTTAAGGTGTGTAATAGACACAAGAGACTTAGGTATCTTACCTGATATTTGGGGTATGACTAAACATGACGTCATAACCCTGAAAGAACCTACCTTTGAATGAATTCGAACATTGCAACGTTCAGCATTAAGCTTGACAATAGTGTTACATATGCCGACCACATTCCTAACATCAGACGTGGAAGAAGTTAAATTTAACTTTGATTTAAGTGCTTCTGTAATAAAGCTAGACTGACTACCGTTGTCTAAGAGAGCTTTAGTGGTAATGTAATTGATTGATTTGGGATTAAAAATATCAACCAAAGCCGTACATAGTAGTGTCTCAGAAGCATAAACAGCTGACATTGAAACTGGCTCAGAGACTGCAACATTAGTGACTGCCACATTGGTATCAGAATCCGTAGGTTTGTGTAAAAAGGTATTGTGACGTTTTTTGCATATTTTGCACGTACCTGGAAGCTTGCATGCGCGCGTATTATGCCCTTTGCGCAAACAGTTGGGACACAACTTTAGCTCGGACACTAATGAAAGTCTATCATCAATAGATTTCGATTGAAATTGTGAGCACTCATAATTACGATGACCTTGACCACAGAAAATACACTTGTGAGAGGCAGTTGATGATGAGTCGCCCTGCTCAGCGCTGACGAATGACTTAGTATGAGAAACGGGATTTTGTTTGACGCCTTGATTGTGATTCGGGTTTGACTTTATATTTTTGTCTTGTTTACTGCGATAAACAGACTCTAAAACTTCAGCGCGGCCCTTAATAAAAGTCATGAAATCATCTAGGCTAGGCATATCCGAAGCATTAACATTAGCTTGAATGTACTCCTCCCATTTAACACGCGTGTTGCTGTCTAATTTCGCTGAGACTATGAATATGATCAGGGTATCCCAATGATCAGTTGGCTGTTTTAAAGTATTTAAAGCACGTAGGTTTTTTGTGACGTGGTCTACTAGAAATCTTAATGACTTGTCAGACTCACGCAACGGCTCAATATTAAACAAAGATTTCAAATGATTATTTATTAATTGACGAATATTATTAAAACGCTCACAAAGAAGACTCCATGCCTCAGGATAATTATTGTTGCAAACTTCTAAATTACATATTACACGAGCAGCTTCACCTTCTAGATAGGAATTTAAATAATGAAATTTGTGTATATTTTTTATTTTTGTATTATTATGTATCAGAGAACTGAACGTATCACGAAATTCCAACCATTTGTTGAACGTACCATCAAACTTATTAATTTTAATGACTGGTATACGAAAGCCGATAACTTCGTGATCATCTTCATCAGCTGTGTAAATACTGCTATGCTGAAGCGACGACTTTTTTGTCGTACTGCTTACGGAGATAATTTCCTGAGCCAATGCGATCGAATTGTGGAAAGCTTGTTCGATAACTTCTCTGGTATCCAATTCTAAGCTTAAATTATTTTCCTCCAATGCTTCAATCTGATTTTGCACGTTATCGAATTCGCCAAATAAAGTCTCAAGTTTAACTAATCGCTGCGATAGCACGCTAACTTCCGTAGGAGTAAGCTTTTTACCTTTTAATTCTTCTAAATGGTTATTAAATTTCGTAACACGGCCTCTAATTGAAGCGCGTTTTAAATGAAGAGTTTTGTACTTTGCCTCCATACTAGCAAAGTTAACGCGCAGACAATCAAAACAACTAGTTATGCGCTGTACTAATCAAATAAATAAGAACTGCATACGATACGCTCCTCGCCTCGTATCCGCTGTGACGGAAACCGGTTCAAAATCAGCAGAAGCGCGGTGAAAGGTGGGATTGATGACGCGCGACGCCCGCGGTCCAGTACCACGACGTGAGCCCGCAGTGCTGGCAGTGACATGGGATGCGATGATAGTCTCGAGCGACCGCTGCACCGTAGCTGAAATTGATTGTTGGAATGCTTTGCAGATATCTACGTACATAACATAATAAAGGGAAGCAAGGTTGATCGTAAATTTAATTGATTTGTGCAAATAATGGTTTAATTAGCGTAATATAGGGCTTAGGGAATGATTATGCTATAGTGATGACTAATTTATTTGCGTGCATAAACAGCTAACACTGAATAGCGAGAAGTGAATTTACTTGCATTGAGAAGTTAAGCTCAAATTTTTGCGTAGCTATGTACATATGTATGCTTACGTTTAAAGAAATAGGTTCAGCTATTTAATTTCTAGTTTAACAGTGTAGTAAAATTAAATGCTAGTGAAGACTTTCAAGTCGTAAAATAGGCGCAATGAATGCAAATTATAGGCGGCTTGAAAAATAGCACTGATTACCTAGCAAATGATGCGGCCAAATAATAGTAAGAAATAATAGACAATTAGCTGTTAGGTAAGCAAATAGGTGTAAATAGGTGATTTTAACTCGTTAGGTATTGGATTAGGATTGGATTTGTAGGTAGGTTTAACTAGGTAATTCTTATAGAATTGTTTTAATAGGTATTTTATTTGGTAGGATTATTGAAGAGGAATAGTTTATTTAGATTAGCAGTTTTATATGCGAAATGGTATAAGATAGACGAGGAATATAAAGGTTGTTGCTTAAGAATAGGTAGGTAGGGTAAGGCAACAAAAAATAGGATTAGATTCCTTGTTTCCCTGTTCACACAAATAGAATTTTTAGGAATAGTGGGACACGAAGGGGTAAATAACAGGAACGGGCTCACTTTTAGTTGGCAAAACCGCTGCTGTGGCGCGTAGACTCCGCTGGACCTCAGCTTGGCCGGTTCTTGATAGCTGCCCTTTGACCTTTCTCCGCTCCAGATGAATGCTCCTTGACTGCGTCGTTGTTCTTAGGAATCGGGATGTGGCTTCCTTTGTACTCGTAGCTCGTAGTACTTGCGTTCGCGACGTTGTAAACGCGGGGTAAGTGCTACGACCTTTGGACCGTATTACGCGGCGGAATCGGAATTTTATTTTAATTTATCACGGTCGCCACTATGATCAATTAGGGAACATGAATAAAATAGGCGACTCACACGATAGGCAAATTGTATATTTAAAAGGAATAAAAAATACAAAATATTTGGTGGCGATCGGGTCGCGAGCTAGCGGCGAGTGCCGGTCTTAGGCGCGGTGGTGAGAAACCCCCACGCACTTAACATACTCCCCGCAAACACCGTCGGTGCTGTCGTAACGGCGCCGACAATTAACAATATATATATATATATATATATATATATATATATATATATATATATATATATATATATATATATATATATATATGGGTTTTAATTATTAGCGCTGAACCCTTATTCTTTTTTAAAATTAAAATAGTCTAAGTTACTCCTTACGCCAGTGAAAACCCCATCAAAATCGGCCCATTTCGGAGATTAGTCAGAAAAGCTTTAAAACAAATTTAATTTTTTTTGTTATAAGTACCGCATATACTTTCATATACATTAACAAAAAGATGTCATTATGATATTACAAACAGATTACCTCAATTTTATTTATTGGTAAGTACGTAAGTACCTATATACAACGTGTCCCAAAATTCAACGATAAGCCAACACCGGAGGATAGACCTGCCCCGGACTAATCGGGGAAAAAAAGAAAAAAAATATATCCCAATTATATTTTAAGTTATATAAAAAAAAATGAAATTCTTCAGAAATTGAGACCGTTTATGGTATTTTGCACTACCATAACCACAATTTTTTAAATATTTTTTCTTTTTTTTTTATAGACAACCTGAATAGTACTGCTATCGACCACAATTCTTAAAAACTCCAGAATAACTCTTGTTTTATCACGAAAATTAATGAAACTTATTTTATTCCCTAAATTTTTTGAAGACTTTTACTTTGTAGCAGCCACGCTAATCAACCCTAAACCATTTAATAAATAAATTAATAACGTTACCCTGCTGCTACCATAACGCAAAAGGTGAAGGTCTGAAGAAAACATTTATTTCCTAATTACCCCCGGCTACCGAGATACTGCGGGCTGCATATCAATGTGAGATAATTTGACGTATATATTTAACGTTCTATATAGAAACAAGAAGCAGCCACAGATATCATCAGCGCCACACCGTCTTCACACGCCGGCTATCTTCAAGCATCCGTCGACCATATTCGAGCCGTTTTTTCAACGCCGCAGCTTGGTTCTTCTTGCTGTTCCGGAGATGTGTCCCTCGCCGCCGCCGCTCGCCGATTACGCGCGCGCTATTTTCTGTGATGTTAGCGCTGTTAACCTATGCGGTTCTTACAGCTTCATCGGACGCAGGGATTCTATTTAAAAGTGGAAAGGCGATAGTTGGGATGAGGATGAGGATGATGATGGTTTATGATTTGGTATTGTTACCAATCATCATGTCCCCTCCGTAGAGGATTGTTTTGAGCTATCTAACCGCTGTCCGAGGGGGGGATCGCGAACCCCAGCCTCTGACTGCTTAGCTCGTATCGGTCGATGTTCTGGGCGGTGAGAACCGCCCAGGCACGCGGGTGTACGGTGTGTACGCGGTGTGAGTTGGAACGCGTCGTGCCCGCCTACGGGTGCGACGCGCCCCATCCGTTGTCCTATTAGTGTTTGTCCCATTTGGTGTGGGTGTAGTGTCTGTGTGTGATGTGCCTGCGACGTTTGGGTCAACGGGATCGAGCGAGCGCGGTTGCTCTATTAATACGTTACGCGGTCTACGGAGAAACGGCGCGACGTTCGGTATCGGGACGTAGTTGGCTGCGTTTACCACTAGGGGGTTCGGATGAGCTTCAGCGCTAATAAAGTAGCGCTGGGACGCCTCTTTAAAGTATTCGGAGATAGAGGGGAGTTGACAATCACTGTGTAAATCAGAGTTCCGTTGATACCACCGTGCTCCAGTGGCTTTACGGATGAATAAGTTTTGAACTTTCTGTAGTTCGTCTAGGTGGGACTTATATGTGTGCGCGAAGGCTACACTTGCGTAAGACATGATAGGTCTAACGCAGGCTTTGTACAGGTGGAGTTTGTGTCTTAGAGACAGCTTACTCTTACTGTTCACAAGAGGGTGGAGACGGCCAATGACTGACTTGGCTTTGTTGCGGACTATACTAATGTGATTCGCGAAACTCATGCTGGCGTTGAACGTGACGCCCAGATATTTGGCCGAATGCTCCCATGGGATGGGGCGGCCATATAGGGTAATTACCTTCAATCGGTTTTTACGGGACTGTGTTAGATTCCGTTGAAAGAGTATTGCTACACTTTTTTCGGGATTCACTTCAATTCTCCATTGGCGGAACCATTCAACTAAGCGATTGGTAGCTTTTTGAAGTTTTGAAGTGAGAATATTCCTATTGTAGTCTGATACAAAGAGAGCCGTATCGTCGGCGAAGAGAGCGGTGTTGACCGCTGGATCTTTTGGGATGTCACTCGTAAAAAGTGTAAACAGAATTGGAGACAGGGCGGAGCCTTGTGGGACACCGGCCTTAAGAAAGCGTTTCGAAGAACGGGTTCCCTCCACTCGATAGCGAAAAGAACGATTTGAAAGGAAGGCTCGGATGATGTGTACGAGCCTGTCAGGCACGTTTAGTTTATACAGCTTGTAGAGCAAGCCGTCGTGCCAGACCTTGTCAAATGCCTTTGCGACATCAAAGAAGAGGGCTCCCGTGCTTTGAGATTTTTTCTTTGTCGGGTGATGATTAAAGCCAGACAGAATATATTCTGTTAGGCGATGGATTTGGTTAGTACACGAATGTTTGGCTCTAAATCCAAACTGTTCATCAGGTAGGAGTCTGTTTGTTTCCGTGAAGTGACGGAGACGCTTAAGAATAGTGTGCTCATATAATTTACCCAAAGTATTGAGTAGGCTGATGGGCCTGTAACTGGTGGGTCGGTTGCGCGGTTTGCCTGGTTTATGGATCCCTATTACGTCTGCTTCTTTCCAGATATCCGGGAAAGAGCAGCTCGAGAGAAGCGCGTTGAAAATTCCTACGAGGAGATAAATTAACGGTGCCGGAAGAGATTTGATCACCTTGTTACTGATGCCGTCTGGCCCAGGGGCTGATCTTATCTTGAGGCTTTTTATGGTTTTGGTGACTTCTTCGAAAGTCACGGGATCGAGTGGATCGCCCGCTGGCGGTAACGCAGCCCTACGTTCGATTTCCGCTTCTACCTCTAGTAGGTGAGCGGGATCTGTTGGTACGCTGGATGGGGTACACTGGCTCTCTAGACTGTCGGCTAGGCATTCAGCTTTTTCGAGATCGTCTAAGGCGAGATCGGGGTGGTCGAGCCTAACTAGAGGCGGCATGGGAGCAATTTGCTCTGCTTTTATGGCTTTAGTCAGCCTCCAAAAGGCATCTTGAGATGGTTCTAATCCCTCTAAGAGGTTATCCCATTTATCATTTCTAAATTCGACAACGCGTTGTTTAATCTCGTTCTGCAGAGAACGTAGCCGGAATTTGTTATCTTCCGTGCGATAACGGTCATATGTTTTTAGCGCGGTGTTTTTCGCTCTAATCAGCCGTCGAACGTCTGCCGGAAGCTTTGTGTACCGATCGCTCGACACACGAACCTTACGGGAGCACTCTTCGACGGCTGAAGTGAGGTGAGTCGATAGGGCGCTAATCGCCCTATTGGCTTCCTCCGGCGAGTCTATCTTGTCCGGTATGGAGTCTAAATGCTGGGAGTTCGTAGACTCAAGTTTGACCTTGAGCTTACGCCAGTCGACGATGGTTTTGGTCTGAGGGACCTCACCAGCCGACCGGCCCAGTTCTAATACGACCGGCCTATGGTCCGAGCATAGTTCGACAAAAGTTTCGATTGAATTAATATTAAGCCGGATGTCTTTTAGTATAACTACGTCAAGGACGTCCGGTTGGTGACTAGTCACAAATGGGTAGTGAGTTGGGCTCTCAGGAGCAATAACGTCGAAGTTAAGTCTCTCCGTGAGGCCGCATAATATGATTCCGTTTGGATTATTTACGTTAGCGTTCCAACTAACGTGTTTACTGTTTAGGTCTCCCGCGATTACTACGCTGGGGCCTAGATTTAGTAGTGCCGAGATGTCGGCTTCTAATAAGAGTTTCTGCGGTGACTGATATGCCGAGGCAATTATGACGGGCGGATGGCCCGTAAGTGCTATTCTACAAACCGATGCTTCTAAGTTAGCAAGCGGTGGGGTGTCTATCGGTATACAGTGCAAGGACCTTTTGTAGTAGATCAAGGTGCCGCCTTTAGGTCCGGTCAGCCTATCATTTCTTACTAAGGTATAATTAGCTATTTTGGGATCGCGCACGCTAGGTTTCAAGAAGGTCTCCTGCACTAGCATGATGTCGACATCATGATCGCGTAAAAAGTACACGATTTCTTCCTTTTGATCTCTGATGCCGTTTGCGTTAAAGAAAGCGACAATCAGTGAGCTAGGTTTAGTTCTACCTGTATGTTGTACTGCCATTTTGATTTAAAGGGTTATAATTTAGGCGCATTGGAATGAACCGATCGCGTCGATGAGATTAATATGCTCAATGGTGGCATTGAGCTTATCTTGACCGGATTTGGCCTCGCGTAGTTTGCGGGCCAGGGAAGTCACTTCGGCAACATTAATATTGCTGATGAAGCTGCAGACTAACGAGAAGTCAGCAGCGAGGTTAGAAGATGCCTGAGGGGCAAGTTTGGGCTTTTGCGCCTGGAGAGAGGGCGCTGGCCGTGAGGCGGCCGCGCTAACCATCGCCGGGGGCTTAACCCATGCGTTCGATACTGGTGCTGAAGGCACCGACGAGCTTACACCTTGCCCGGAAGTCCCCTTAGCGGGGGCGGGTTTGGCGGAAGGCTGAAGGGGCGCGGGTTGAGACACCGAGATCGGTGCGACATAAGGGGCATGTTGCCGAGGACGGGACCTGCTAGCGCTAGCCGTTCGTCCGCGCCGGTTTGCACCTCCGCGCCACTTTCTACGCGGCGCTTTGGTACACCCGCGATAGTTCGCTGGGTGTCCCGCTTCGCCGCACAGAACGCAGCTCGGAGGGCCTTCCGACTCGGGCGTTCGGGTGCACTCAGGTGTGCCGTGGTCTCCTAGACACTTAACGCATCTAGGTTTGGCATAGCAATTTTTGGCCGAGTGGCCATAAAGTTGGCATCGGTGGCATTGACCAACGATGCCCCTATTACGGGGGGCCTCTACCGTAATCCCAGTGAGATTACAGATTCGGCGAATATTGTAGATTTCTTTCCCTTCCGGGGACAGGTCTAAGATAACTAGACAAAGGTCTAGGTATCTTTTTTTGTCGGTGGGGTGGTGCATTCTGTGCACTTCCCTAACCGGGAGATTCTGCGATTTAAGATCGCTTAATATGTGCTCGGTTTCGAGCTCCTTTGGGAGCCCGCGAACGACTACGCGGAGGTTGCGTTCATCCGCAAGGGCGTAGGTATGGAAGCTCAGTTTCTGAGCTTTAAGATGCGCAGTTAAAGCGCGGAAGTCATCCGTCGTTGAGACGTGGATACGAATGCCCTGACCACCATTGTGGACCTTAGGGCAGAAGATTTTTTTGGAGTCAATCCAATGCGAAAGGTTGCTCCATCGGGATTTATCCTGAAGGATGATCGGCGGCGGCGGTTTTTCCTTGCGCACCGCGGCGGGTTCCGGGTTCGCGATCTTGGCAGATTTAGGGCACGCAGAAGGCGCGTTCTTTTTAGCCGGAGTGGCGTTAGGCGACGACGACGGGGACGAAGGGGCCGAGTGAGGCTCGGCGCCCTTATTCGCGGCGGGACGTTTTCGTTTTTTGCCCGAGACTAAGGTGAAGCCTTCATCATCGGGCTTGGCGGGTTTCGCGACGTCGTATTCCATTTCGGAGCCCGTCTCGGCGTCCGAGAACGCCGGGGACGGTCCACGGGTGGAGAGCGCAGAAGGCGCGGGGGATGCTACGTCATATAGCGTATCTACAGACGCGGGAGTCGCGGGTCCGGTACTGGGCGACATAGGGTCGTCCACAAGTACGGTCGGACGTTCAGCAGCGGGCGTTTGGCGTTGGGCTAGGAAGGTCGCCCAAACGTCGGGGCACGCACGACTGAAAAAGTCGGCGAGTTCGGCTATGGTAATAGCCGCCATCTTGTCAGTTTTAACAAAAACACTTGTGTACCAAGCTCCCCCACCTAACGGCGGGGGAGGTGTATGCTTAAACGAACACCTATATACCTAACGCGTTGGTACGTTAGGGTGTGTACCTAGCTGTCGCCTAATGCGACAAGCGAACACAGGGATTAATACAATACAATAGAATAGCCGCCTCTGAGGCGGCACGGCGGTGTGTAATAAACTACTTACAGTTTTTACTGGAAATTGGCAGAGCGTGGGGCACTACACTAATCACTAACACTACAGAACAATGGGCCGGCGGGCTGGTGCAGCCTGACGGCGGCAATGACGCACAACACCACTGAAGCACTTCGAGATAATCCTTTTATTGTCCTTGTTTTTCGCACAATTGCACTGAGTCACTCGGGAGCGCATGGGCTCGACCGAAGAAATACGTCCGCGCGGCTTGAGCGCAGACAACCGAATCCTCTTACGCGCGCGCGCCGGTCTGCACCTCTTTTATAGCCCCGTATAACAACGCAGACACGAGAAGCTATCGACGAGTCTTACGCCGGCAAACGGAGTGCGACATACATATAATAGCTATACTTAATATCTTATTGATTAATGGACAAAATTTATGTATTTTAATTGGCTAATTAAATAAAATATTATTCTATTGGTAAGTTAAGGATGTAGCCGGGCGTATAAATATAGGCAGGGTTAGCTGAATTAAAAACACAATTCGCTTGCACATAGTAAGGCATATCAAGAAGTAGTTTCATTTCTCCGCCACTAGCCCACTCGGAGTCTGTTAATAGTGGACCCATACGCCACTATTACATTTTTTAACCAAATTTCACTTATCGTGGTGTAAAAAAAAGTATGAACACTAGTATGGCAAGTTTTTTTTAAAAATTGACGCAACTAACCAACATTTCAAAATGGTATAATACTCTAGGAAAACAAGTTATAAAAAAAATATGGGCCTATTATTTCTTAACAGGGGCCAAATGACGGTCGGGTGTAATAAAAGTATTAGTTCTTGAAAAATGTATAATATTTCAAAACAAATGGTACAAACAGTTTCACGTGTAATTTATTAAGTTATTAACATTATAGCAAATGTTCGAACTGTTTGCCACCAGCATTAATAAATGCACGACATCGCCTTAAAAATGATCGTTTTATTTGTCTTCCATATCTTCTGCTATTAATCTAATCAGCAGCCTGAGTGATATTTCGACGAAGCTCGTCCAATGTCACAATGGGTTTTGAGTAGACTCTGTTTTTAAGACAACCCCAATAGAAGAAGTCCAGGGGGTTCAAATCGGGTGAACGGGGTGGCCATAAGATAGGACCAAGTCGCCCGATCCAACGCCCTGGATACTCTTGATTTAAATATTCTCGCACAGGACGGGCATAATGTGCTGGGCAACCATCATTTTGGAACCACATGTTTTGAAGATCACTTAAGGGCACATCGTTTAACAGTTTTTGCAAGTCATTTTGTAAAAAGTATAAATAACTATTGCCATCTAAGTTTCCTTGTTTAATATGCCGGTCCATAGGTTAACCTTGAATTGATATTGGGATTTGTCTTGTCTCATCAAGTGTGGATTTTCATTGCTCCAACTATGTAGGTTGTGAAGATTTAAATACCCATCTTTCTTACACGTTGTTTCATCCGACCATAGAATTTTGTCTAGGAAGTGGGGATCTTCACTGTGCCTATGCAGCATTACACGGCAAAATGTGACCCGTAGCGGATAGTCCCGGGGTAATAACGTCTGCACACGCCTGTAGTGATATGGGTGAAGTTTGTGACGTTTTAATATTCGATGTGCAAAACTTTTCGGGATTCCTGTAGCTTCTTCTATGGCACGTACCGAAGTAGTCGAGTCATTTTCTATCTCATTGTGAACTTCTTCATCACGATCCAATCTAGGTCTTCCAGCGCTTCTCCTATTGGATGGTATACGACCCTCCGAAAACGCTTGATGCACATTAATAAACACTCGACAATCAGGATAGTTTTGAGCATTTGTGTATCTTTCTCGATACAGTCTGCTAGCAGCGTTAGCATTACATCGGCATTCTCCATAGATTAAATGCATATTAGCGTATTCCTGTGGTGTGTACGGTTGCGGCATGTTAAACGCCAAACAGTCCAAAATACACCAGAACTCTAAATCACAAAAGACACAATCGTAGTCCAAGATAATGCCAGGTCAGTTCAGTTTGCAGATCACTTCCAGTCCAAATAATGCCAGGTCAGTTAAGTTTGCAGGTCGATTCCAGTCCAAAAAGCAAAGCAAAAAGTCGATAGTATGTACGAGGGCCACGTAAGTTGAATTGGGAACGAAGCGCAGTAAACAAAGGAGCAGAGCGTACTGAACCGACTTGCTGAGAATAATAACAGCTTCTCTACCTGCCCTGTTGTTGTCTCTTTTTAACGTAAATATCTCTATATATCTATCTCTCTCTAACAACTAAGGTATTAATGCCCCATTCGAATTCCTAGAAATTGTAACGGGAACCGATTTTGGACATGTAGTAAAAGTGATTACTGACAATTACAATTTAAGGAATTTGGCCCCTGTTTAGAAATAATAGGCCCATATTTTATATAACTTGTTTTCCTAGAGTATTATACCATTTTGAAAGTTTTGTTAGTTGCGTCAATTTTTAAAAAAACTTGCCATACTAGTGTTCATACTTTTTTTTTACACCACGATAAGTTAAATTTGGTTAAAAGTAAAAGTCTTCAAAAAATTTAGGGAATAAAATAAGTTTCATTAATTTTCGTGATAAAACAAGAGTTATTCTGGAGTTTTTAAGAATTGTGGTAGATAGCAGTACTATTCAGGTTGCCTATAAAAAAAAATTAAAAAATTGTGGTCATGGTAGTGAAAAATATCATAAACGGTCTCAATTTCTGAAGAATTCAATTTTTTTTATATAACTTAAAATATAATTTGGATATATTTTTTTTCCTTTTTTCCCCGATTATTTTGAGTTTATTTATTTATTTATTACATAATTATAACATCATTACAGTTATATTAACCAATGCGATGCTATAACTAAACTATATATAATAAAACTACTGCCTTATAAACAATGGCTATAAAATAATGAATAATGAATAATAATATTAACATGATTATAAAATAAAAAAACTAATTAAAAAAAATTACAAGTTTCAACGCATTTGTATGCTGCAATTGTGAACTTCGTCTGACTACACGTAAATATGTCAATATCCTGTGAGATGATATTAACGTAGTGTATGGCACGTGTCAATGGTGCATTCTGTAGCAACTTCGTCCTAGCAGTGGGCACGAGGAGTAAAGGGGCGCGGCGACGAGAACACACGTAATTATCAGGTACCCGTAGCCTTAGCGCAGCGAGCACATCTGGGTGATGTATCCATCCACGTAATACGTTCCACACATATTTAATAAGCGCGATGTCTCTCCTCACACTCAGGCGGCTGTAACCGACCATGCCCATTACAAATAGACTCGGATACATGAGTGGAAAACTAGGATAGATTCCGTACTGCTTGAAATATAAAAAACGTGTAAATTTATTTTGTAGTTTTTCGATCATGACATTATATTTGCTTTCATGTGGATTCCAAATAATGGCATTCGTTTCAAGTTGACTTCTTACAAGAGCATTATATAAAATTCTAATAGTAAGTACATTACGGAAATCCCTGCACTGCCTTAAGATAAAGCCGAGATTCCTAAAAGCTTTTTTACAAATATTTAAAATATGGTTACGAAAATTAAGTTCCGGGACCATTTCGACGCCTAAGTCTCTAATATGTGTAACTCGAGGGATTACGAGGCCGTTCATTTGGTAAGCATAATTATGAGGGGCTTTTGCACGACCATAACTCATGATACAACATTTATTCACATTTAAGCTCAATTTGTTTTCTATACCCCACTGTGCCACTCTGTCAATGTCTCTTTGCAAACTTTGACAGTCAGAAGCATTGTTTACTTTCAAATAAATTTTAAGATCATCGGCAAATAGCAAACACTGTGCCTCCTCAACGACCGTAGGAAGATCATTAACCATTACCATAAATGATAAAGGACCGAGATTACTCCCTTGACTCACTCCAGAATAAATACAGTACGGTTGCGATTCAAAACCTCCAAAATCCACGTATTGTCTACGCCCACTAAGATAGTTTGCAAAAAAATTTAGTAAGCTAGGTGTAAAACCTAACTCTGCAAACTTTACCAACAAAATATCGTTATCAACGGTATCAAAGGCTTTTTGAAAATCAAAATATGCAGTGTCAACCTGGCTCCCAGCATCTACTACAGGCACCACATAATTCATAAAAGACATTAAATTACTCCCCGTACTTCGACCTGACCGAAAACCATGCTGAGCTTCGGTAAGCTGCGGGTACACTTGATTATAAACATATTTATAAATAATCGACTCGAATACTTTAGCGACTGCAGACAATACGGCTACCGGTCGATATTCATCCACCTTGGAACCTGATCCTCCTTTTAACACAGGAATCACTCGAGTCACTTTCCATATGTCCGGGTAGTAACCTTCTTTTAGACACAGGTTAAAAATATGTAAGAGAGGCAATTCAAACACCGCACAACAGTCTTTTAAAATGAACGGTGGTATCCCATCTGGACCCACGGACTTTTTGGGCTTAAGATGTGTGAGCGCGTCTCGAACATCCCGCGCGATTATCCGCCCGATATGAACGCGTGTTGAGCTCGTCGCGTAGCTTAACGCTTGCGCCGCTACTCGCTCCGCTTCTCTCGGATCTAGCGTGGGCCGCTCCTTACTATATATTGACTGAAAATATGAAGCAAAATACTCTGCACAGTCCGCATCCCTAATCACTTGCCCGTCTTTAGTAATTTGAGTTCTATTAAGTTTTGACTGTTTACTCCTAACGAAATTCCAAAAAGCTTTTGGATCCTCTTTTATATTATTTTGTACCCTACACTGATATGCCTCGTAAGCACATCTTATTTTACTTTTAACTACTGCACGATACCGTGAAAAAGATTCATAATCCGTTCGAGATCCCGTTATTTTAAATAATTTATGATATTTCCATTTGAGCCTTATATCTAATATTAAATCAGTTGTATACCAATCAGGGTAAGTATACTTCGCATTATAATTACTTAATTTACGTTTCTTCCAAGGCACACATTTACTAATCTCATTTTTAACATTATCGTAGAAATGAGACAAGGAGGATTTAGCATCCTCTAACAGATATAACGAACTCCAGTCAATTGAATTTAATAAATGATATAATTCAAAGAAGTCACATTTCCTAAAATTCCAACTAGAGCTTTCAATTAATATATTATTATCATTCTGTTTATCATTTGTCATACTGAAAGAGGATCGCCCACTCCTCGCGTCCACTGCCGTGATTTTTATGGTCAGAGGTGGGTGCTGCTCGTCAATATTAACTAAAGACTCACCAGATAGTGATACCTCCACGTCACTTACTGGCAAAGTTGTTAATACCAAATCTAGAATGCGATTGTTTATATTAAGCACTTCATTTACCTGACGAAATCCACAATATGCTGTAACATACCCAAAATAGTTTTGTGTTTCTAATGTCAAAGAAGGCATGTTAAAATCTCCGATCACTAACACTTTGTCATATTTAATACACTCCATTTCTATCAAATGAAATAAATACATATATTCCTTAACATCACATTTTGGCGGTATATAAATGACACAACAAAAGAATAAAAATTTTTCGCTACGGTGCACCGTTGCACAAACAATCTCAAACAAGGTCGCGTCCACATTAGCTACGGAAACGCGTTTCAAATCCAGTCTGGAAGATGCAGCTAATAGGACGCCTCCCTGTTTGCGTCCATCTGCTCGGTCACATCGCAGTATTGTGTAGTTTGGCGGAAAAAGTTCACCGTTATGTATTGAACTACTGAGACCTGTCTCTGTAATAGCAAACAGATCGCACGAAGAATCCAAAAGACTGGTATAAAAATCTGCTGTTTTTGTTCTCAGTCCCCGTACATTCTGATAATATAGCAGAACGGGTTTAGTTTTGTTATTCCCGACTTGCTGTTGTTTTTTGGGTGTTTCGAAACCACACCCATTCATTGTACTGAGTGTTTATTGGCCAGCAATCAGTACAATTAACTTTCTCAAATTGCGATTCGGGAACTCCTATCATAAAAGACGCGTGATCTCTTTTAGTTTTAGGGATAATTTTTTCAACTTTTATATCCTTTGAACCACAGATGCTCTGCACATGTGAAGCTATAGCTTCTTCAGAAGTGTCTGGGTGAAGTGACCAAACGTGCAAAAATTTCTTTTTCTCAACCGCTTGAAACGACGAAATGAGCGTGTTTCCTCCTTTTTGAAATAATTTAGGCTGAGTTTTTCTTACTTTCTTTTTATTAACGATGGTTTTCCAATCGGTTAAATCTTCATTTAAAGTTTGATTGATATCTGTCTTTGTTTTAAAACAGTCAGTAGATGTATTTAAACGCTCCAGCTTCTGCAATGTAGTCGTACCCTTAGCCCGAGAACGTTCCGTGGCTCGACGTTCACGATCCGATAACGCTGGGCTTTCCGTACATGTTGCTAGCTCTTTCACACTTTGAGTTATTGGCATGGTAGTGATAACTGCATCGCAACTTTTCTCAGCGCTGCCTAACCGTTCGTCGATTTTAGCTGACAATTTTTCAATTACCCGCTTCTGTTCACTAATTACAACAATATTATTTTCGATCAGCTGTTTTTGATCATCTATTTTCTTATTTTGCGTCTCAATTAGCCCGGATTGCGCAGTAATTATTTTTGTTAACTCTGCTATCTTCTTAGACAACTCATTAAAAGCCACTTCCACGTTAAATTTGGACATTATTACCACTGTATGGAATAAAAATACGGACTTCAAATGTTTAAGCTACAGAGCGTGCGTAAACGTATGATTAGTCCGGGGCAGGTCTATCCTCCGGTGTTGGCTTATCGTTGAATTTTGGGACACGTTGTATATATATATATATATATATATATATATATATATATATATATATATATATATATATATATATTTATATATATATACATATAATATATATTTATATATATATATATATATATATATATATTATGTGTGTATATATATATATATTATGTGTATTTAACAAGGAATTTTACGATAACCTAGTTGAGTCGACGTGATAACTGGTTTTAATTCCTTGACTTTTATTGACATCTTTAAAATGAAACAAGTTTTTTTATAGGATAGGGTGACAAACGAGCACACCTGGTGGTAAGTGGTTGCTAACACCCATAGACATCCACAACTATCCTCAATAAGCAATCAAAATTCAGATGCGTTGTTACCCGTGAGGAATAAGATGTAATGCCTCTTTTCCAGTAAAAAGGGTCTCCGGTTCTCCACACTCACGATACGAAACACAGCAATGTTAAGCTGCTATTTTACGCTGGTATTCTGTGAGAGCGTGATCTTTCCCCAGTCAAGCCGACCCATTCGTGCTACAACTATACTACTAACATATTTGACAGCTCTGTGGCGCAGTGGCTTAACAATGACTTGCTGCACGGGTGGGGGGGGGGGTTCGAATACCGCACGGTACAATTATTTGTATGGCTTACAAATAATTGTTCCGGGTCTGGATGTTTGTCCTTTTGCAATTTGTGTCTGTAAACTGCCTCCACGATACAGGAGAAAATCCTAGTGTGGGGGTAACGTTTTTTTTTTAAAAAAATATGTAGTTTCAGCATGGCTCTACCACGTAAAAAAATGTTAGTAAATAGTAAATTTTAAATCTAGCTACAACCTTATGCTGTTAGAATAAATCTACTTTCAAACAGATCTACCCTCTTTGTAAATTTAAGCCGACAAGTTGTGAAAAGTCTACCGACATTTCTACTTATCAATTTTTAAAGAATGTGCAAATAAATGTATGAAGGCTTGAAATGTTAGTATTTTATATTATAACCTACATAACTCCATTTAAAAAAATTAAATAACTACCCGGTAAGATGGTTTATTTTTAAATATTATCTATTACTTGTACAAAAATCGGGTACCTTCATATTTAAGCCAGTTTATTACTTTGATTTTAGCAATAACGATAATGATTTATGAAATATAAATTTAGGGAAGAGAACCGTTCATAATAAAAGCGTTTTTTTTTGTATAAACCAGCAATAAATATTTTATATATGTATAAAACATATTATTATTTCCATATAATAAAAGAAAACATGAGTGAAATAAAACATTGCACCGCCGGTTCGCGTAGT
Organism: Parnassius glacialis; assembly: GCA_033319125.1. NCBI lineage: Eukaryota > Metazoa > Arthropoda > Insecta > Lepidoptera > Papilionidae > Parnassius > Parnassius glacialis. The sequence continues at coordinate 7,396,165 of JAVANC010000007.1, read as the reverse complement.
GTATATTTTCTTTGCCGCCAGAGACCAGTGCTGTCAAATTCCTGCAAAGAGAGCAACAGCTGAAATTCGCCATTTTGACAGATTATACTCTTTAAGGGAATTGGAATGTTATTTTCGAACATAAGTTTCTTTATAGATACTTAACAATATCGAATAATATTTAAGAAAAGATTTAATCGATGTAGACAACATCATCTTCATCTCATGACTTAGGCCTAATCCATTGTGGGAAAGATTTATCTTACTGCTCACGCTTTGCAGGCGAATTGACGCAAGCATAACTGTTCGAGGCACTCACAGCACCGATTGTAGTACATCACTATTTACATGGTACAAACCTATTGTAACCTTTTATATAGCTGTCAATTCGAGATTTCTCTCTCTTCTATTAGCGAGCCGTGTGCAGTACAGACGCAGTTATACATAATTTGTACAGTTTTAAATTATACAATAAAACAATTAAATTAGTTATTCACCACTAATACAAAACCCTAACATTGGTGCAAGAAACCCGGGACTAAGAAAATCCAAGGGATGACAGCGATATTTCCAGATTGAGATTTGACGACGGTGTGACACCCGGTAACCTCCACGTGAACAAGATGGCTGGCGGTGATAGTTTTAATAATGCCATGGAAAGCAAAGTGAATCAAGACGTGACAATCTTAGCCACGTTATCCAAGCTCCGGCATGTACGTGGACAATGCAAGCGGACGATGACAATGGTGGAAAACTTCATACAGTGTGCGACCGCTCCGCGTGCTGCGGAACTGTAGGTGCGCCTACGTGCCATTGACAACGCCTACAACAATTTCACCACGCTGCAGGCGGACAAATCTGCCATCCAGGGCTTCATGGACGACGACGAGGGCTTAGAGGAGCGCTACTTCAACCTCAGCGCTTCTTTATCAACCATGTTTGAGGAGGTGCAGGACGCCAAAGGTGCTGCGCGAGGTTTTCCCTTACGCGCAGAAGATGACGATGCGAAGGCGCCACGTGGCTCCAGATGCGGGACCACGTTGCCGCCCATAGACATCACAGGCTTCAGCTAAGACATCGGTCAGTATCGTCCCTTTATAGATTTATTCAGTGCAGTAATAGGTAGTTATAGGAATATTTTAAATGTACAGCGTTTATTTTACTTAAGGAAGTATTTCAAAGGGGAGGCACTAGCTCTCATAAATAGTTTACCACTTATTAATGAGTCATACACGCATGCGCTTGAGCTGCTTAACAAGCGCTAAGAAAATAAGGTATTGATAGTGAATAATCATATCAACACCTTACTAGATTTGCCTGTAATCAAAGGCTCTGCTCAGCAGTTACGCAGCTTAGTCTCACAAGACAGACAGCAAGTCACCGCGCTCTAAAATTTAAGACAAGCCATGCAGTGGGACACCATACTAGTATGCATTTTTACTAAAAAATTTGACACTTTGACCTCCAGGATTTACCATTCAGAACTCAATTTAGTATCCATGCTTACTTTAAAGGAGTTGCTTAATTTTTTAGAAAAGAGAGCCATCGCTCTAGAAGCTAGTCCCTCCACCACTGAAAGGGCAAGCAAGTCTTTTCATTTAAATGTTACCAAATGTACAGAACCTTTTCATAGAAACAGAAAAAACAACAATTATAGTCTTTGCAGTCAAGACCACAAATTATTCAAATGCTCTAAATTCCAATTTCTTACTGCGGCAGACAGGCTGAAGCATGTAAGTGAAAAGAAGCTATGTGCTATTTGCCTAAATAGTCACCAGAACAAAAAATGTAGGTACAGCTTCTTCTGTTCTATTTGCAAAAGCAAGTCACACAACACCTTTCTGCATGAGGCGCATATAGGGGACCAAGCACTTATGTCTGGCTCCACTGTGTCCATGCACAACATCAATTCGAAGGACAGTGAGTATGAAGTGCTACTGCCCACAGTTAAGGTGAGGATTAGAGACAAAAATAGTCGCAGTGTCATTGTTAGAGCCATGTTAGATTCCGGCAGCCAAACGTCATTTTGTACACAATCATTAGTTGACATGTTAGGTACACCTACATACAACAATTCAAAAAAATTGTTACTATGTGGAATAATTCAAACAAGTTTCAGAAAGGAGTAGATTTGTGTTTGGAGTCTTTCAGAGAAAACTTCAATATCAATGTTTCATGTTCAGTTGTTAAACAAATCACCACTTTGCTACCGCAAAACAAAATTAAACTCAATACATTGTACATTCCTTCCAATATCGTATTGTCAGATAAGGACTTTCAGCTTCCAGGAGAGGTGTCCATACTACTTGCTGCCAACGTGTTCTTCAAGATTATTCAAGATGGTAAGATTGAAGGGGGCCCACTGGATCGAGTGCTGATCAATACGAGACTAGGCTACGTTGTGTCAGTTGATTTCAATCCAGTTACTTTAGTACACACTTCCATAACCAATTCCATGTCCATGTCCAATATGTGCATTGACGAGCAAGTCAAAAAATTCTAGGAGACCGACCAGGTTCCTCAGATATACAATGAATCTTTGCGAGAGCATGAGATCACTGAGGAGGCATTTAATAATACAGTCAATTTGTGCAATATTAGGTTTGCAGTTAGTCTGCCTTTAAAAATTGACATTAATACAATTTCCCCCACCGGCTCATTTTCATTAGCTTTACAAAGCCTCTAAAAAGCTTGGCGTGCTCAGCAGAGCGGGACAGTATTTCATGCCGGCACACCGCCTGCAACTTTACAAGGCGCAGGTTCGGCCTCACATGGAATACTGTTCCCATCTCTGGGCAGGGGCTCCCCAGTGCCAGCTCCTTCCACTTGACCGCATCCAGCGCAGAGCGGCTCGAATCGTCGACGACCGAACTCTTTCCGATCGGCTCGATTCATTGGCATTGCGAAGAGATGTTGCATCCCTTTGCGATTTCTTTCGCATCTACCATGGGGAGTGCTCTGAGGAATTGTTCGGATTAATCCCAGCCGCCAAATTTCACGAACGCACACCGCGGCAGAACTCCCGATACCATCTGGATGATTGGCGGTCCATCACTGTGCGATTTAGAAGATGTTTTCTTCCTCGCACGACTTCCTTGTGGAATCGATTACCATCAGCGATTTTTTCGGACCGATACGACTTAGGGACCTTCAAGAAAAGAGCGTACTCCTTTTTAAAAGGCCGGCAACGCATCTGCAATTCCCTCCCTGGTGTTGAAATTGTTCATGGGCGGCGGTCGTCACTTACCATCAGGTGAGCCGCATGCTCATTTGCCCCCTCTCCTATATAAAAAAAAAACAAAGATTTTATAATTTAGAAAACAATATGTGCATTGACGAGCAAGTCAAAAAGTTCTGGGAGACCGAGCAGGTTCCTCAGTTATACAATGAATCTTTGCAAGAGCATGAGATCAGTGAGGAGGCATTTATTAATACAGGTGAAGGTGACGAGACAAGTGAAGGCTATGCCTTTTTAAAGTTGGCACTATGTAAGGCTAATGTCTTTTAGCTCATAGAGCCAATTTATATTTTGAATGGAATGAATACATTGAATTAATAATATTTCTATCACTTCCCCTTATTCATTACAAAAAAATTACGAAAAAATAATAAGGACATCACAGTTTCAAACAGAAAATAAAATTACATGCACATACATAACATATCACAGTTTTTAAAAAATGTCTACAGCTTTAACATTTATCCTATTTATAAAATGTTTATGCTTCATGGAACTTAACACGTTCATGCGAACAACGTATATGTACGTCACATATTTGTAGATATGATATGGCACAACGTATTATTACGTTCAGCAATAACTCGATTTATTGAGCACAACGTTATGGTACGGTGTCTGGCCATACTAATATTTTAAAGTTGGGTTACTATGCCACAACATATCGAATTCTCAAAATTGTAGTGCCACATCGAACCGATTTTTTTGGCTTCTTAGATGGCGTTCCTCCCCGATACTAAGTACCCACTTTGTTAGTGCACAACGTCACTATACGTCGTTTCGCAAAAGAAGTTTTATTACATCAGTCGACTTGTGCGCGTCGCGGGGTTAGTGCGTGTGCCAATTTTATGTTCACATGGAATATTGACGCTAAACGTTATCTTACTACGATATATAAATTATATAAATATATTTCACTTTATTGTAATAAGTCTGAATATATTCAAAATACATATTTTGTATTTTGTTTTGTTTGTTTGAGATATATAAAAAGAGCCAAAAAAAAGGAATCTTCAATGAAAATCTATGAGCTTTCTTCATCCCAGGAAACCACGCCAGTCCCTTTTCTTAACGATGGAGAGTTTGAATCAGATGCTGATTACGGGCCAATTGGTGATAATGATGACGACAGCTCCTGTGACATTGGCATTTCGCAGTTTGAGCGGGGCAAACAGCGCAAAAAGTCATTATTGCATGTCAAAAAGAGTACTTGTTCCAATTTACGATCTGCTTCTGATGTTAGATCTACATCGGATTCCGCATCAGAAAATTCTTATAGCACCACAGACGATTCAGAGTATTCTAGTTATGAAAGCATTTTTGACTCTCATAAACGAAAATGTAGTGACGTCTTAGGACGTCAGCGCAATATATTTCAATACTAATATTATCAGTTTGTGCACAGTGTCATTAGACGTCGCTTTAGTTTGTATGAAAAAATTATGTGCAATATCACATAGAGCTACTATATTGAAGTGTGTGCATGAACGTGTTAAAGGCTTCGTTAGTATACCTGCCACCATTTCTTGTGTTGGAAAATACTTAACATCAGCAAAATCTGTATTTATTAAGTCTTTTATGTAATGGTATCTTAAATTAATGTTCTTTGTTCGTTTGTGGCAATACTATTTACATTCTAACAGCTTTTGTGCACTCTGATTATCGTTATACACTACAATAGAAGGTGATTTATCAATTATTTGATTTAGAAAAATTTAAACAAAACGCAAGTCTTTAGACACATCACAAATTGCTAAGTATTTAGCCTCTGTGCTTGATAGAGACACACATTTTTGTTTACGGGCTTCCCAATTTATAGTATTATTCCCAAGCTTTATTACAAACCCTGTATATGACTTTCTGTCTACAATATTTTTAGCCCAGTCGGCGTCAGTATATGCAGTTATATTTAAGTTACCAGTCTTATAAAAATATAAGCCATTACTTAAGGTTCCCGCTAAACACCTTAAAACACGTTTAGCCTCAAGCCAATGAGACATATTGAAGCCACAACAGAACTGACTTAGCTGGCTACACACAAAAGCTATGTCAGGACGAGTTTTTTTTTATAGGATAAGGTTCACAAACGAGCACACAGTCCACCTGATGGTAAGTGGTTGCTGCGGCCCATAGACTATATCCTCGTCGACTATATCATAGACTTTATCCTCGTTTGCGAATCAAAATGCAGATGAGTTGTCACCCGTCAGGACTAAGATGGAATGCCTCATTTCCAGTAAAAAGGGCCACCGACCACCTGCACTCACCGAGCGAAACGCAGAGGTAAACCTCTACTTCAGGCTGGTATTCTGTGAGGTCGTGGTACCGAACCGGTTCGAGCCAGCCCATCCGTGCGACAGTGAAAGCTGCCGCGTGGCTCTACCACTAATATATCGAATACATACAGCGAGGTACATTAGACTTCCAATTAACTCCCTATATGGGTATACATTTTCATCTAAATTATCACCATATGGTTTATCTAATTTATTGTTAAGCATCATAGGAGTTAAGACTGGATTACATTTTTCAGATTCCAAAACGCAACAAAAGTTTCTCTATATAACCTTTTTGATTCAGAGTTAAAATACCAATAACAGCGGTAGAGCCACGCGGCAGCTTTTGCTGTCGCACGGATGGGCCGGCTCGAACCGGGGCGGTACCACGACCTCACAGAATACCAGCGTGAAGTAGAGGTTTACCTCTGCGTTTCGCTTGGTGAGTGCAGGTGGCCGGAGGCCCTTTTTACTGGAAATGAGGCATTCCATCTTATTCCTAACGAGTGACAGCGCATCTGCATTTTGATTCGCAAACAAGGATAGATGTAGATGTTTATGGGCCGCAGTAAACACTTACCATCAGGTGGACTGTGTGCTCGTTTGTTACCCTTATCCTATACACACACCTGGTCGTATGGTAGTATTAATATCATTCTGATTAGATTCACTATTATCATTATCATTTAAGCTAATATCACAGTTAATTGCATCATTATTTAAATTAGAATTCTGACTAGATACATCAACAAAGTGATTAGCAATGTTTTTATTTTTACAATAAACACAAGGATTATCATCCGTGTCCTTCAAAAACTTGTGCTCGAGAAATGTCACATTCCTAGCATAAAAATTCGCCTTGGATTTTGTAGATCTGTCAACCTATAGCCTTTAGTTGAATCACTGTAGCCAACAAAAATATATCTCTTAGATTTAGTGTCTAATTTAGAACGTTCTGCTCAGGGATTAATGAGTATGCAATGCAGCCAAAAACTCCAAGGTGACTATGGTCTATATCTGAACCAGTAAACACTTGTTCAGGCATCAGTCTAACAATGGCAACTGTATGCCTTCTATTATTTAAATAGAGGGCCGTCATGACCGCTTCTCTCCAATATTCCCGGCTAAGACCAAATTCCTGCAGCATGCATCTTGCTTTCTCTAACAAAGTCCTATTTAGCCTCTCAGATACTCCGTTCTGCTGAGGGCAATACGGAACGGTTATTTGGTGAATAATTCCTTGAGACTTAAGAAAACATTTGAAACGATCATTACAATATTCACCGCCTCCATCAGTTCGTAGACATTTTATGTTAGCCCCGGAGTAGGCGGTATTTCACCCCCGTGCCTCGGAAAGCACGTACAGCCGTTGTTCCTGCACCTGATCTCTTTCCGGTCGTGTCGGTTTACCGTCCCATCGGGCTATGAGAGTGAGGGAATAGAGAGTGCACCTGTGCTTGCGCATACACTTGGGCACTATAATCCTGTCCTTCGCCGATGGCTAGTCTCCGTTGAGACTGGCCGCCGTGGCTGAAATTCGGTCTTGATTGTTATGTTAGCCCCAGCCTGTTTCTCAACAAGTTTTTTAAAATCTATAAAACGTAACATTACCTGATTTTTTTCTTGTAGAAGATACACCCAACTTTTCCTACTGTAGTCATCTGTCAAGGTCAGCATGTACTTCGCACCGCCCCAACTTTCAACCGGCATTGGTCAACAGATGTCGAAGTCAATGAGCTCGACTAGTGGCCCGTTTGGCTTCATCAGAGGGATAAGCTTTTGAGACTTGCTTGCCCTTCAAACAAGTCACGCACCCAGAGAGCTCGTGTTATTCATCCTGAAACATAAGAGCTTTTTTTTGTCGCAACGTGCACGTACCTCCATAACTCATGTGTCCCAGCCGCTTATGCCAGAGCTCTGCTGACACTAACATTGCACTCTGCTTCTCTTGAACTCTATTCTTCAGGAGACCTGAAGAGGACCCAATTGGCTGTGAAGTATTACCTCCAGGTGTGATGCTATCCAGCTTATAAACACCACTGATATCAGCTGCATGACCATATACCCTACCTGTGACCTTACAGTCCCATCTTTATAAAAGTGACACCCATTCTTGTCAAAAACAAGTACTAACCAGATTTAATTAGCCTACTAACGGCAAGTAAATTAGTAGCTAATTTAGGAACGAGCATAGCTTCTATTTCTATATTAAAACAAGGAATATTAAATTTACCTGATCCTTCACTATCCAGATACGTATTATTAGCATTACAAACATGACTTTTCTTATTATTAAAATTTTGAAACATATTCTTATTTTTTATCATATGACTGCTACACCCACTGTCAACTATGAAGTCGATCTGTAACACTGAATAGGCACAATCAGTCGCAATTGTAGCTTTCTCAGTCTTCTCCTTCTCAGCCTTCTCTTTCTTCTGCTTCCTGAGCTTAAAGCATCTGTTACGAACATGTCTACAAAAACTGCAAATTACTTTCTTTTTGGCAAAATAGGCATTATCTGTTGAAGATGTATGTTCATTGCCATTCTTCCGCATTTATTCTTGCAGTAAGCATGTTCTAACAAGCTCGCTCGAAAGAGATATAGTACTAATACGTGCAGTTTCCAAATTGCTGACGAAAACATCGTATTCGCTTGGAAGACCAGATAGTAAAATCTCCGCTACCTCGTCGTCTTCGATGCTCCGTCCTATATCCGCTAACTGTGACACTAGGGTCATAACAGCATTGATGTATTCTTGCATGTTAGAATAATTTTTGTATTCTATATGGTGAATTTGCCAGAGTAACGGTACTCGCCTGTATAGTCCACGATCCTCAAATACCTTGGCTAAGTTCTTCCAAGCCTCACTAGCAGTTTTGGCGTCGCGAACATACTGGTACAAGGCAGGCTCTACACTAAGACAAACCCTTGCTAATGCTCTCTGTTCACGTTGAGTGTCTGTAGTAGTTGCTGGTTAACCCGTTGATTCCACACAGCTCCAAATATTTTCTAAAGTTAATAGCATTCGCATCGAGAATTTCCAAGACACGTAGTTTAATGAACCACGTAATTTCTCAATTGATATAGGCCCGGCGCCGTTGCCCGGTTGAGGGGCCGGCTGCTCAGCACCAGATGACGATCGGCATTTTGTCAATAGCGTGATTTTTCGCACACTCTCTTCCTCTGCCCTTTGTTCCGATTGTAATCTTCTTGAATAATGTATTCTATATTATATACGAGTACTCACTGGGCACATAACCTATTAAGATTGGTATGGCGTATAAGCTGACAATGGAAGCTCGGGAACGGGCGAGTGTGCAGACCGATGAAAATAAAACGCGCTATGACATATTACGACAATTTACTTTTAGAATAAATGCGAAAATGCTTTACATTTTATAAGATTATTAACAAATTAAAAGATTAGAAATTACACATTTTTCAGCTTCAAGTTAATTGTTAGGAAGGTGACGAGACAAGTGAAGGCTATGCCTTTTTAAACTTGACACTATGTAAGGCTAATGTCTTTTAGCTCATAGAGCCAATTAATATTTTTAATGGAATGAATACATTAAATTCTTTTTTTTTTTTTTTCTTTTTTTTTTTTTTTTAAAAAACGTAACCCCCACACTAGGATTTTCTCCTGTGTCGTGGAGGCAGTTTACAAACATAAATTGCACGAGGACAAACATCCAGACCCGGAACAATTATTTGTAGGCCATACAAATACTTGTTCCGTGCGGGAATCGAACCCGCGGCCCCCAGCGCAACAACCCATTGCTAAGCCACTGCGCCACAGAGCCGTCAATATTTATAATTAAATAAATAATACTTCTATCAATATCTACCATAATTTCATTTGTTCATTTCTAATAATTTAATCCAGCTCTCCCACACTTGAACGCTTTTTCAGGCATATTAATATTTCTAGGTCGCCTAAACCTAGCATCTAGATGTTTAGAACTTGTTATAATGTCCAGAATTTTTAGATGATATAAATTCAACTTGCTAATTGACATTAATTATAATAATACCTCAAATGTCAAAATCAATTCATGAGTATATTATATCAATTATAATAACCATATCAAAAATTCAATGTGTGTATGTTTAAATAACATAATAAATGTTAATATTAAATAATCATCAATATTGTTTAATAGATGTTTAGAACTTGTTATAAAGTCCAGAATTTTTAGATGATAAAAATTCAACTAGCTTATTTACACCAATATAATAAATGTTAATATTAAATAATTATCAATATTTAATATAAATTTCAATTAAAATCAATTCCGCTCTCCCACATATTTACAGCTATTTCCGTTAAATGTTCAGTGCTCAGGTTTTATTGAATAGCTAGACTTCTAGATATTTCAAAGTACTAAGTAAGCTCACTCAATGTATTAATAATTCTTTCAAATTTAAAATGTATAGCTACAAATTGTATTACCTTACTTTCATTGCTATAATTTCATCTATAAAATTGTAGTAACTTCATTTAATTTCAAAAACAACTTGCAATGTATTTAAGCTTAAGGTTACTTTGTTGTAATAACAGTAATAGTTATTTATAAATAACTTAAAACAATCAAAGCAATAATTTTAAAACAATTGTCTAATGAAATCATGTGTAATATATAATAAAATATAAATGTATATATATAAATGTCTCGCGTCTGCCCGCACCTTGTCAAAATGCATAATTTGTAAACAGCTAACAATTAGTCATAAGTTTAGTGATTAGACTGATAAGAATATTTGCTGTGAGTTTTTGGCTAGGCGTGCATATATTTTTACTGTGTTCATTTATATGTCCTTTGAATTGTATTCACTTTTTTGCTGGTTTATTGGCCCCCCGCATGATTTTCGAGACACTCACAGCACCGAATGTAGTACATCACTATTTACATGGTACAAACCTATTGTAACCTTGTATATAGCTGTCAATTCGACATTTCTCTCTCTTTTATTAGCGAGCCGTGTGCAGTACAGTCGCAATTATACATAATTTGTACAGTTTTTAAATTATAAAATAAAACAATTAAATTAGTTGTTCACCACTAATACAAACCCCAACAGATACTTTATACTTGGATCTAAAGAGGTGGTGGTAATCACTGCATATACTTAATTACCTACTTTCTTAATTAAAACTGGTATACGTACAAACATGCGATATAGAGCCGAGGTAGCGGAATAGATTGATACTCGCTCTATTTAATAGTACCTACACGAGAAATTGAGTTCGATCCTCAGCTGTATCAATGAAATTTAAAATTGCAATATTAAGTTCTCACTTACAGCGTGCTCCATAAAAAAACTTCGTAAAGAATTTTCAACGGGTAAATTTCACTCAAGACGCATTGAAGTAGCAAGGCGTACACTTCTATGATTCAAAAGTTTCAAAAATGAGGTCTTCTACCTGTGCCCAAGTGTGGGTCGTGTGCAGACTGTTACATTTAACTCATATACGATATTTAGCAAAAAAATTAGCGAATATAATTGAGGAATAAATAATAACTTCACAAATAAAATAAAGCTGTGGCTATTTATTTTGACATTAATTTAAATGCTACGCAATAATAATTTTCATTTCATCCGATTAATACAATATATAAACGTATCTTAAATTTTAAAAGGTGCTCAATATAAATGAGGACATTCATATGTGAAATCAGAAATGTTTATTTGCTTTAAACATGGTAGTACAAAGATCTTAATATAATGATGTCCTCATGTTTGACTTATGACTGTCATGTAAATTTAAAAGTAGTTACATTTTAATCTACTAAGAGTTAAAAATAAGTTACAGACTAAATTTAAACCAATGGTAAACATGAATCATAGACAGAACATTACATTACATTTATAAATTGTATAATATTTTATGTCAAATCAATAAATTCATAAATAAAATAAACACAGAAAAGCTACAAACACAATTAAAATTCAAAAATCTCTTGGTCATCTAAGTATTCCTGGACTGAATAAAAGCACCTTGTCAAAAGCCAGGAATGTAACTTTCTTTTAAACAATGGTAATGGCAGAGCCTTGAAACTTGGATGAAGCTTATTATAAATTTTGATAGCCGTACAATAACAGCTTCGTCTGTATAGTTGAAATCTTATTCTAGGTTGCATGATCCTTTCTCGATGTCTGGTAAGTTTATATTTTTGTATTCCCCTCTAGTAACAAAATAATGAGTGTTGTTGTAAAAAAAAACATTAGTTTTATATACACACACGGTAGCGGTAGGATTCCAAGATTTTGGAAAAGGGGTTTACAGCTTTCAAGAAAATGTACTCTGCAAATAGCCCTAATACATTTCTTTTGGGCTAAGAAAGTTACACCGGTTTACACCCACTGAATCTCCCCACAATATAGTGCCGTAACTTTATAGTGATGCCACCTAGCCATGGTAGGCCGATAGACTAGTTTCAATGGATGATATATTACTGAGTCGTCGTAGCGCTTATACAAATTTATTTATTCTCATACATAGATTGCTTATATGTGCTTTCCAGTCACAGTGTTTATCTAAAGTAAATCCAAGAAATTAAACGTAATTCACAATTTCAATGGTATTACCGCAGTAATCGACTAGCGCATCCATTGACCTTGCTCTGTGAGTAGTAAAATGGATGGTCTTTGTTTTTGTATGATTATTTTGAGATTTTTTGAATGTAGCCAATTGATTAGTTTGTGTAGAGTCTCATTAATAATGATATTGGATTTTTCTATTTCATCACATCTTATTACCACTGTGGTGTCGTCTGCGAACATGAAACATTTATGTTAAGTTGCATTTGGTAAGTCGTTGATAAATATCAAAATCAACAGGGGTCCCAAGATACTATCCTGTGGAACTCCCCATGGGTTAACACGATATTTTGACCGAAAGGTACACTGTCTTGATTCAACGATTGTTGCTATCTCAATACATTGCTCCCTATTATACAGATAACTTTCTAACCAGTCGTTAGCGTTACCTCTAATACCGTATCTATATAGTTTATCCAGTAATCTTTTATGTAGAACAAAGTCAAAAGCTATGGTCATGTCTAAAAATAAAGCAATAAGTGGTATTTTTTGATTAATACATTTCGTGAAATAATGTACCAGATTGTAGCAGGTCAACGTAGTAGAATGACCTTTGCGAAAACCGTACTGTTCTTCTGCAGTAAATTATTTGAGTTTATAAAGCTATCAATGCGTTTGAAGATGACTTTTTCATAGATTTTAGATAGTATTAGAATAATAGTTATCGGTCTATAGTTATTCATATTACATTTATCGCCCTTCTTGTATATTGGCTTGACAATACATAACTAAAGGATATCTGGGAATGATCCCTGTTCCATTGACAAATTAATAACATGGGCAAGAGGTCGGCTTAAATCAGTCGCACATGCCTTTAGTACACGTGTGTTTATGCCATCATGTGGACATGTCCTTGTATTCTAGCTTACATATTTTTTTTACATTTAACTTAAATCACTATTAATACAGAATTTCTTTTTCTTATGATATAACTAAAAAAACATTGAGCTAAGAAGTATTAAATGTGGATGCATGCTTGATAAAACAAAGAAATATTAATTTAAACTAAAACTAAATATTATATTTAGTTTTAATTTACATTTATACGTGGTAGAGCCCTACTACAGCTATATTAATAGTATAAGTTGTAGCACGAATCGGTCGGCTTGACCGTGGAAGGGCCACGCTCTCACAGAATACCAACGTAAAATAGCAGCTTAATACTGCTGTGTTCTGTACGGTGAGTGTAGACAACAGGAGACCCTTTTTCCTAATCCTCAAGGCTGACAATACGTTTGCTTTTTATTTCGCAAACGAAGATAGATGTCTATGGGCCACAGCAACGACTTACCATCAGCTGGACTTGGTGCTCGTTTGTCACCCTGATTGTATAAAAAAATATTTTAAAATGTATACTACTAATTTTAATAAATATAACATAAGAACGGCTAGATAATTAACATATTTTATTTATTTATTAGCAATTTCTTCCAGACAAGCAATGAATGGACAGGATTGCACGAATATGACAAGGGCAGGGCAAATTGGTGTGTTAGAGAAAAAAAGGGATAAAAAAGAATAAACACACATGTACATATTATACGTACTCATACTATTAATATATATACATAAAAACTATATATATATATATATATATATATATATATATATATATATATATATATATATATATATATATATATATACAACGTGTCTCAAAATTCAACGATAAGCCAACACCGGAGGATAGACCTGCCCCGGACTAATCGGGGAAAAAAAGAAAAAAAAATATATCCAAATTATATTTTAAGTTATATAAAAAAAATTAAATTCTTCAGAAATTGAGACCGTTTATGATATTTTTCACTACCATGACCACAATTTTTTAAATTTTTTTTTATAGGCAACCTGAATAGTAATATATATATATATATATATATTGAATTATTAAATTAATTAAATGAAATTTATATGATACATATAATATAATATTTAATGGCTAGTGTGGAAGTCAAATTAGAATTTAAAGTGCGAGGTACTGATTCTTAAATATTTTTTGTAGGAATGTAATGTAGGAATGGTGCGCGTTTTACTGACAATGGGAGTTTATTCCATAAATGAATGGCCTGCACAGTAAAAGACTTGTTCATAAATTTTCTAGTGTATAGTGGCAAATTCAACTTCAAACTCTCTGCTGACCTGAAGTTACACGAATGGGAATCACAAAGAAACTCAAAACGATTTTTGGGGTAAGAAGGGTAAGAAGGATTAAAGAGAAAACTATAGAGAAGATTAAGTATATGAGCTTTCCGATGAAGTCATATTGCCAACCATTTGAGTTTAGTACGAAAAAGAGATACGTGGTCATATTTGCGCAATCCAAATATAAACCTTATGCAAAAATTCTGAATTCGCTCAAGATTATCGAGGTGAACTTCGGTGAGATCTAGATATCTGACGTCTGCGTAGTTGAACAGAAGGGACTTGGCAAGCATAGTTTTGGTGGAAATGGAAAGAAAGTTACGTAATCTACGCAAGGAGGCTGCCAAGGCATAAACTTTGCGATTAATTTCTTTGATGTGCTGTCCCCACGACAAATTCTTATCTATGTGAATATCTAAGTTCTTTACTAAATCTCTGTAAGGAATAATAGTTTTACCAAATACTAGATGCTGGTAAACTAGGCTCGACTTAGCCAACATTTGCGCGCTGCCCATGATAATGAATTGCGATTTTTCTGGGTTAACGTGAAGGCCGTATACATTACTCCACTCAAGAATTCGATGGAGATATGCATTAACGACATTGATAGCATTGGGGAGATCGTTGGGACAAGCTTTTGTATCATTTGTAGATCATCTGCATAAAGGTGGTAGGAAGAAGTTAAATTATTGGATATTGAGTTTATAAAATCTGCAAAAAGTAAAGGAGATAAAATGCCTCCCTGCGGTACACCAACACGTATGTTACACCAAAATGATAATGTATCGTCGATACGTATACGTTGCTGAAGACCAGACAGGTAACTCTGAAACCAACCGATTGCTGTTGGAGATACGTTAAGAGAGCACATTATGCCGAGTATGACATCATGGTCAACGGTATTAAAAGCATTACTAAAATCTCAACGGTATTAAAAGCATTACTAAAATCTAATAAACAAAAACAGTCACATCACCGTTTTCCATTCCTAATCGGATATCATAGGTGATGCACCAATGCTGTGGTAGTACTGTCATCATCATAATCATTCATCATTACAGCCGTTCACAAGTCCACTGCTGAACATAGGCCTCCCCCAAGGAATGCTACAAAGCACTGTCCTGAGCCACCTGCATCCATCGACTTCCTGCATATCTTACCAGGTCGCCACTCAATCTAGTAGGGGGACGCCATACACTTCGTCCGCCGGTACGAGGCCGCCACTCGAGAACCTTTTTTCCCCAACGGTTGTCGGTTCTTCGAGCTATATGACCGGCCCATTGCCACTTCAGCTTACTAATCCGTTGGGCTATGTCGGTCGCTCTGGTTCTACTGCGGATATCCTCATTTCTAAGTTTATCACGCAGAGAAACTCCGAGCATAGCCCTTTCCATAGCTTGCTGAGCGACCTTGATCTTCCTCATCCGGCCAGCAGTGAAGAACCACGTCTCAGTTTCATATGTCATCACTAGCAACAAGCACTGGTTGTACAGTCTCGTTTTCAAGTTTTGAGGTATACCTGACGAGAAGGTATGCCGTAATTTCCCGAACGCTGCCCAACTGAGTTGAATCCGTCGATTAACCTCTCTATTAAAGTTGGACTTACCTAGTCAGACTATTTGTCCCAGGTAAACATACTCGTCAACAACCTCGAGCTTAGTGCTACCAACAACTACCGGCATAGGTGTGACATTGACATTAAACATGATCTTTGTTTTGTCCATGTTCATCTTAAGACTTATCCGTTGGGAGACACTATTGAGGACATTGGGCATGGTGCTTAGGTCCTCCAGTGATTCTGCTATAAGGACTATATCGTCGGCAAATTAAAGGTGAGTAATGTACTTGCCATTGACGTTGATATCGTATCCTTTCCAGTCCAGTAGCTTGATAACGTTTTCCAATGAAGCGGTCAAGAATTTTGGGGATATAACGTCACCCTATCCTTCACCACTCTGCAGTTGGATAGGTTTCGTACTCTGGTTCTGTACTCGGATAGCCATCGTAGCCCTACTGTACAAACACTTCAACACTTTGATATACCGACAGTCAACTTGGCGCCGCTGAAGGGACTGCAGCACCGCCCAAATTTCGACGGAATCAAAGGCTTTCTCATAGGCCACATACGACAGACATAGTAGCAAAATGTACTTCTCAGACTTCTGTACAATTTGACGAAGGGCATGTATGTGGTCTATTGTGTTAAAGCCTTTTCGGAAACCGGCTTGTTCGGGAGGCTGGAAGTCGTCAAGTCTGCGTGCGAGACGATTCGTAATGACTCTCGAAAACAGAACGTAGACGCGGCTCAGAAGGGAAATCGGTCTGTAGTTCTTCAAGAGAGCGTTGTCACCTTTCTTGAAGAACAAGAACACTGCACTTCAGCTCCACGCCTCCGGTGTAGGGCCACCATGGAGGACGGAATTAAAGAGCTTCTGAAGGAATTCAAGTACCGGTTTTCCACCAGCTTTCAGAAGCTCCACTGTAATTCCATCCTCGCTTGAGGCCTTGCCGTTTTTAAGGTGCTGGAGAGCCATTCTCTATTATATATATATATATATATTAAAAAAATTCTAATCTCGCTCAGACTGACGTCTGGGATATCATCGGAATAGTGTCGGATAAGACTCGCTCTTGGATCGTTTCTCACACCACTTACGTGTGGCTCCAACGATGATGATGATACCAAATTTTTATCTGCATCAGATTGGTCAGTGCCCTTTATTTTATCCTCTATTTCTTGCAATGTCCTATCTTTAGTCTCTGGCAAAATATAGTATAAAATAGCTAAACAAAATATTACTTACAAAGCGTACACAGCATAAGTACCTGAGACACCGATAAATTCTACCATCACAGGCGTTAACTTTAATGTGAGGGCATAAAAAATTGTAAATACTATTCCTGATATACAAGAACATATACCTTTATATTCTAAAGGATAAACTTCTGCAGATATTGCAAACGATACTGGTACTAAACCAATATGAGCCACGAAAGTATGTAATAATATTACAAAAGGGATAAGCCATGAAACTTGAGATAATATATCATATATGGATTTTAAAACTGCCACTAAACTTATAATGAACATTATTGCAGTTGTCAGTGAACCTAAACTAAATTAACAGGAGATCAGATACTATGGAACAGTATATTGCTAGTGATTTACTTCCAGTAATTTCTACTAATATTAGCGTTATATAAGCTATTAGAAAGTACCTGCCACAAGAATCAATACATAAAGTGAGAAGTGCAGATATAATACAAGCTTTTTGCATCTCTTTATTTTTTAATGTTTTTATAAAACTTTCTACAATAGAAATCTTTTCAGTTTTTTTAATAAGTTTCTGTCGCCTCATCTGTGCTTTTATTAAGTCTTTAAGCTCTGTTTTACTCTCAACAGAGTTTCCTTTTAACCAAGTGAAGGTTTTCTCGCATTCCTCGAAACGTCCTTTCATAGCTAGAAAAGACCGGCTCTCCAGCCAGAATAATATAAATACTATAGCTAATGCTGTTGGAATTATACCAAATGCAGCCATTTGTCTCAACGTACAAAAAATTGCAAAAAAATGACAGACCAATGAACCTAAGCCTAATGATATTATCTTAATTGACGTGAAATGGCCTCTTCTACGTGGACTTGCGTATTCACTTATAGTAATCGAACCGATAAATACTCCGCCTATACTTAAGCCTTGGATAGCTCTAGCAAAATATAAGACCGTGATACTGTTTGCAAGGGATAGTGTGAGCCAGCCGACGATCAATGTGACATTCAATCCGATGCCGGTCATCTTCCGCCCGAAGTTTTGAAATATAGGCGAGAAAATTAAGAAACCGAAGATTCCGGAAAAGCCATTAGTCGATGCTGAAAATACAAAAAAAAATGTTATTTTGTTGTTAAATAGCCAGTCCATATATATATATATCTGGAACCAAAGTAAGCATTTACTGAAAATAACATGAGTAAAATTGGTAGGGTTCTAGATGGTGTACACGTAAATTAAAATTTATCGAAACCGTGAATATTTTGTTTCTCTTGTAACAATATTAAACGTTGTTTTAAGGTAGAAGTAATTTATACATACTAATTTTGAGACCTCAGTTACAAAGTATAATTTGTTTGTTGGCAGATCTTGTGCCCCTTAGTGGCATAAAAATAAAACAAGCAACACAATATATAAATATAATACTAAAAATAAATAACATACTACCAGCTTAAGTGCCAGCTAGTTTTTCAGTCTCATTAGCATTATAATAATTACTAATCCATCAAACACACAGGTTATCTACCGTAATATGCACTGTTACTCAATATATGACATGGACATAGTTTGAATCAGTATACTCATAAAAATAATTCATGGGTATGTGTAACTAACCTATCCAGGAAGCTTCGGCAGAAGTAGCTGTGATGTCTGAGCTGTTTGGAGACAGTATCGCCGGATTTAGCACAGCCGGGAAAGCCACCATAAATCCCAAGGCAATCGAGTGTAAACATCCTGGGATCAGTATAAATATCTGCAAACAATATTATTACGTTTTGTAAGAAGTCCTTCATTAGAAATTCATAGAAGAATATCATAGAAGATTTCCGTAGCTTAGCGTTAGCCGTAGCATAGGTGATTAGTGCTCGCTTTGAATTTTCATAAGAGTCGCAATTTTACTACCGGTTAGTGCAGTCGCTTCATAATGACGTGACGGCTCTAATGCCGAACCTACAGTATTTTGTAGCGTAAGCATACCTACTGCGCAAAAATAATTCGAAATGGCGTGTCAAACTAAACGCTCTGAAACCGTCGTTATCCACGAGTTCCTGGCCTTTGTTCAACAAAAATTGGACGTCATGGACCAGGTGTCTCTGGAGCAGTTACTGATGACAAGCTTCACCGAGGACGAGATCGTCCAAGAGAAGAAGGTGTTAGCAGATTCAGCCGTGACCCAAATCCGTCTTATCACACGTCACAGAGATGGACGCGGTAAGAAAGACCTGCAAGACATCTTCAGTCTGCTTAATGATACCGACCCTGATGACATACCAACTTTCGTCACGCGTGACCTCAACAAGCTACCTCCCGTGACGTTCGATCACGTAGACGTCACCAGATTGTTGAAAGACATCACTACGTTGAGAGCCGATGTTACCGACATCCGTTCCAAATTTGAGGAATCGGAACGAGCCGCAACAGAGCTGAAGAACGAAGTCAATATGTTGCGCAACATAATTGCAACATCTGCAAATTCACCGCCATCGCAGAATGTAAAAACGACACGCGGTAACCGTAATAGTAGTCATATTTCACCGATGATTGCGAATCTGTCACTTGATACCGTCTGTCAGCGGGTTGATGACTGAGAAACTAGGGCGACCTCGGTCGTCATTGCATCACCACTTCAACCCTTGACTGAACCCATTTGTACTCCTTCGCCGAAGCCAACCTCAAAACAAGGGAAGACGTTTGCGGATGTTGCCCGAAAATCTTTACAACCGGCACCCTCTTGTGGTCGAAAGCGGAAGAATGTGGAAATAAAATCAGTTTCAGTGGTGAACCAAGACAAGATTTATAAGGACGGGTTTACCCTTGTTGAGAAGAGACGTCGGTCGCGACACGTCTGTAACCAGCGTGGGATCGCCAAGATAAAGGCGAGTACAACTCTGCGTGCTGTGAGGCCAACCATACAACTCTACATTTAAGTTTAAGTTTAAGTTTGGACAAAAGTACATCGGGAGAAGACGTACTGCGTTTCGTGGAAGAACGAAGCCAATGCCGCATTGAGGATCCGATCTCTTTACGTTTGCAGCTTTTGGAGTCTAATAGGTCAACCAACTTCAAATCCTGCGTACTCCAGGTTCCTGCAAAACATAAAAAGACATTCCTCGCTCCCGATTTCTGGCCCTCTGGCGTAGTGTTTCGCCGATACAGGGACGCCCCAAAGAAAAAAGTTTCCTAAATAGTGTTATGTCTATATTTTATATATATTTTTAGGTTAAGGTATATATTGCTATGGGCCAATGTTCTTAATTTTTATGTCCTTGATGCCTGAAATAAAGTTATTGTATTGTATTGTATAACACCCAAGAAAACTGAATTGGACACCGCGAATACCTCAGAAATACTTAACTGAATATTCTGATTTACTCTATACTTTGGGTACTAGAGACGCTTTTTCTGTCTAGAGCTGGTCTGGGTAGGGACCTTTAATTAAACTATTTAAAACCCACCATCACTAATTTTTATTTTTTGTCTTAAAATAATTCAAGAGGTTATCAAATTAAAGCACTTGATTGTGTAGTTGACTAGTTTATTATCCACTAGCTGTTCCCCGCAACTTCGCCCGCGTGGTGTTATTTTTTGCGGAACACTAAAATAAAAGCAGTCCAACTTACTCCTTATAATATCAGCTATCTGCCAGTGTGTATAAATATTAACAAATATTGATATTAATATTTATAGGATACTAACGTCACTCAATTGTTTGGCCTTCCCGGAATCTCTCAACTAACACTTAAATTTTATGGTATGGTATTAAAGTTCAAAATTAGCTATTTAAAATCAAACGAGTCCATTTGTATTTGTATCAAGGTTTATGATATATCCTAACTGCTCATTCGCCGAAAACAAACAAGTCAGTGATGCTTATTATGACTTAAAATGTATCTCATCTGAATATTAATGTTATTTTATGTATTGCAGGAAATAATATATTTTTATTTGTTGATGATACTTTGTTGATTTTGAGACTTATGCCGAAATTGTTCAAACATAGCGAAGTGAACAACGCTATATCAAAGTTGGTACACTTTTTTTTTTTTTTTTTTTTCGTGGGGAAATCCTCATGGATACCTCCGGCTGCGGGGACAACCGGAAGGTTATGCCGGACTCCTACCGGCTAAAACCCCACGGTGCCTCCTCGCACGTGCGCGCGGGGCCGCGGGAATCCAAATTCTTCCGCAGCCCCACACTAGTGCTGGCCTGGTCTGTCCGGGCCTCGTCTCCTGCACGGGGTAGCGAGGTGGTCAGCTACCCCCCTCCACGGCCTCCACCTCTACCTGCGTAACGGACCTCCCCGAGTCCGATACGCGGAGGCCATGGGGCCAGGAAAAACTAGCACTCAGAAGCACCAGCCTTCCTGACCCCAGCGGCGGATCTGGTCTATGGCTCCGTCGCCAACCAAGATTCGGCTGCGGAGGGTAGGGAGAGCGGCGCCTCGCAATACCGGCACTCCTCTCCTCCCGCAGCCCCACCACCACCGCATCAACGGTGCGGCCCCGTTTGAATCGCGGAGGATAGGGCGAGTGGCGCATCGCCATACCAGCACTCCTCTTCCTCCGCGACTCCACCTCGGCTGCAGCGGTAGAGGGTGCGGACTCCCCTCTCACCGCAGCCCCTCGACACACATCCGAAGTGGGCTTCCCAAGCCCACTCGGAGTGGCCACCTCGGGCCGGCCCTACACCACGGGCCAGCCAAGGGATTCCTCTTTGTTCACCACGGTTGACCACGCCACGGCTACTAAGCCCCCCCGCCACGACAAGGCGGGAACCCGTTCGGGGGGGAAAGTTGGTACACTGGTTTAACTTTACCAATTTGCGAATTAAATATATTTAATTGTGAACGCTTAATATTAAACACGTGACGAAGCATCATTATTACTAATAAATAATAATTACTCTCAATATAAAATCGTCTAAAATATCGTATAAGTAATATTTGACAATTAAACTGCAGTAATAAGCATAAAGTTAAAATACACTCATTTCAAACATTAAGTATCATAGTAAAGTTAAGGTTCATAAAAATATCCTTATTGTAAATATAATGTCCTTAAAATTCATGCCATCAAAAACATAACTTGTAAAAAAAGTCCAAAGTCAAATCTAAAACTAGTCAAAATTTCTTAATTTTGTCACTCACTGACTGACCGATCAACAAAACTCTAGGGCACTTCTAGGAGACATAGAAGCTTCAAATTTGAAATACAATCATTGTTTAATATATTAATCAAGGAAAAATTAAAATATTTTCCAATTTCGGTACAGTTTTCGAGATACACCAATTGCATAAATAACTTTGTAATCCCATATAAATATATAGGATTACAAAGTTAAATTTGCATTGAATGAATCAGTGTACCTATATATGTATAATATAATAGAATAATAGGTGTACATAGATACCTAGATATATCTACAAAAATAAATGAGATGCCATCAAAAACATGACTTGTAAAAAAAGCCAAGTCTCGCAAGTCAGTTCTTCAATCAGTCAGTTCCAAGTCGGTTAATTTATTCAGTCCCTACTTAAGGGGGTCCTTCTGTCTTAAATTATTACGTAATTAGCTAACCTAACAAAATCTTCTAGTGACCATATCAATATCAAAAATATTTTATGTTTTAAATATATAGATTGACTTGGCCATCGTTCGAAAACACAATGTATCTCTCACGTAATACATTTTATATTAAATCAGATTGTTTAGTGCGATTGCCAAGTCATTTTATTTATTTAAAACATAAAAGATTTTTGATATTGATATGGTCACTAGAATATTTTGTTAGGTTAGCTAATTACGTAATAATTTAAGACAGAAGGACCCTTAAGTAGGGACTGAATAAATTAACCGACTTGGTATTACATGGATCTCACAACTTTTTACGGTAGAAAAACTGACGTGCGAGACTTGGGTTTTTTTACAAGTCATGTTTTTGATGGCATCTCATTTCTTTTTGTAGATAGTTATATCTTGGTACCTATGTACACCTATTATTCCATTATATTATACATATATAGGTACACTGATTCATTCAATGCAAATTTAACTTTGTAATCCTATATATTTATATGGGATTACAAAGTTATTTATGCAATTGGTGTATCTCGAAAACTGTACCGAAATTGGATAATATTTTAACTTTTTCTTAATTAATATATTAAACAATGATTGTATTTTAAATTTGAAGCTTCTATGTCTCCTAGAAGTGCCCTAGAGTTTTGTTGATCGGTCAGTCAGTGAGTGACTAAATTAAGAAATTTTGACTAGTTTTAGATTTAGAATTTAATGAAACTTAAAATAAACTGAGTTTATACAATGCCTACTTGATTAGTGAAAATGTAGGCTTCTAGTTTTACCCACAACGAAGTTATAGGGATTCGAAAATGGCCTGAAGTGTTTTGAGAAAAGGATGGTACGGCCGTGCCGCTTTTTTGCACGACTTGGCGAGGGCACTGCCGTGCCCCCAGATAAAATTTTCTTATATTATGCTTGAAGTATTCAAAGAGACTTATATAACAAAAATAAAAGACGTTTATATTAAAATAACAAAGATATATAACATTTATAAGTCTTATATTATAATTCGGAAACGGGTGGTAACACTTTTAAGTTAAGGAGCGTGTTCTTGCAATTTTTGAGTCTTATTTTGTTAACATCTAAAAAGCTACTGACCCAAATTTAAATATAATAACTTCCTCTGTTATGATTTAACGTTTTTTGATTGTTTGATTTTTTTTACATTTTATAAGAGATTTGCCGGAGACGTGTGGTCAACCGCAACTGACTACCAAATTACTGTTGCACACTGTAAAAGTTCCATATTAAGGACATATGAAATTAAGGTCTAAGAAACAAAAGCAATAATGTACAATTCTCTTAGATGCATAAGAATTATAATAGCAGAGTTGGGGCTTGAAGTCCCACTTATAAAATAATAATAATAATAATAATGTACGCATAATATTCAAAAAACAGTAGCCGAAAAGATTAGTTAATATAACGAAATGAGCGAAGAAATAAAAAGAATATGGAAATTAAATAAAGTTTTCATCGTTCCAATTGTACTCTCTGCTACAGGATTAATACCAAAATATTTGCATCACTGCCTTAAGTTATTAGATTTATCCTCAAATTTATATATTAAAATGCAAAAAGCAGTTATTTTAAATACATGTCACTTAGTGCGAAAATTTTTACAAATCCCAGAAACTGCTCTGGATAATACATTAATAATACCAGTAAATGATGACTACTTGGCTTAAAGCCCGTATCATCATAATACCCTACATGGAGAAAAAAAAAGAGAAAAGAAAAAAAAAATAATAATAATTTATTGCTTTAAAAGAAGTAGTAAGTTGTTACAATATTGTTGGGTACTCTCTTTTAAGTAAATAGATACCTGTAGTAGAGGGACCCGCTCTTCCGTAGTACAATTATATTACTACATTAAATTAGAATGAAATTAAAAAAAAATCTACACAATTTAAAACATGCAGTAAGGTATAATAATAATATTTGTGTGATTGTGTGCAAGAACGTTTGTGTGTGTGTGTGAGTGAGTGAATGAGTGAGTGAGTGAGTGAGTAAGTGAGTGAGTGAGTGAGTGAGTGAGCGAGCAATCGAGTGTGTGTGTGTGTGTGCGTGTGTGTGAGTGTGTGTGTGTGTGTGTGTGTGTGTGTGTGTATGCGCGTGCGTGCGTGCGTGCGTGCGTGCGTAAGTGCGTGCGTGCGTGCGTGCGTGCGTGCGTGAGTACGTGCGTGAGTGCGTGCGTGCGTGCGTGCGTGCGTGCGTGCGGGCGCGCGCGTGTGCGTGCGTGCGTGCGTGCGTGCGTGCGTGCGTGCATGCGCGTGTGTGTGTGTGTGTGTGTGTGTGTGTGTGTGTGTGTGATTACTACATTAAATTAGAATTAAATAAAATAAAAAATTCTATACAATTTAAAACATGCTGTAAGGTATAATTAATAATATTTGTGTGATTGTGTGCTAGAATGTGTATGTATGGATGACTGTGAGAAGTCTGTCATTGTGAAAATTTATGAGGCACTGTTTTCTAGAAGGGATTCAGTTTCTTCATAAGTAAGTTTTCTTAACCAGTCTGCAATGGTTTTTTTACAGTCATGGTAATTCATAGGGTAAATATTGATTTTTTGGTTTATTTTATTATATAAGTAAATTGAAGTCTTGTATGCCATCAAAAACATAACTTGTAAAAAAAGCCAAGTCTCGCAACTCAGTTCTTCTACCGTAAAAAGTTGTGAGATCCATGTAATACCAAGTCGGTTAATTTATTCAGTCCATAGATTGATAGATAGATTGACTTGGCAATCGCACTAAACAATCTAATTTAATATAACATATATTACTTGTGAGATATATTGTGTTCTTAAATTACTGGTTCAAATTTAATAAAATTTGAAATATACCGAGTTTATACAATGCCTATTTGGTTAGTAAAAATTCAAGCTTTTAGTTTTATTCATAACGACGTTATAGGGTTTCGGAAATGGCCTGAACTGCTTCGAGAAAAGGATGGTACGGCCGTGCCGCTTTTTTGCTCGACTTGGCGGGGGCACTGCCGTGCCCCCAGATACTGTCTTGATACAAACGTAGTCTTAAATGAACCTTCGTAGGGAACTGTATATTTTCTACGTCTAGTCGTTGATGACGGTTGATATTTTAGGGATTTATGAAGTTTTAGAACGGTTGCTAAAATGTAAAGTTTTCTTACCGAAAGTAAATTACTAAATTCATAGAGTTCAGTTGTAGAGAATCTATAGGGCTTTAAGAACATAACTTTAATCAAGCACCGTTGAGTTCTTTCAAGCTCAAGGAACCTGGTTTTTGCTGCACCACCCCATATAGGAATACAGTAGCCTACCGTAGACTGAACCAGAGCTATGTATATTTTATTAAGTAAGGACTTCGTGGAGACATGTCGTAGTGACTTAAATATCCAAATAAGTTTCCTGAGCCGAGTTGCCATTAATTCTAGGTGTGAATACCAAGACAGTCTTTGGTCAACCATTACTCCTAGATACTTTATATTTGAGACTTTATTTATTTGAGAGCAGTTACAACTAGAGCTTTGGACGACAGAGCATTCGTGAATTTTAATTTGAAAATCAGGTGTAGGTTGAGTGCTGTTGTACATGGTAAAGCAAATATATTTAGTTTTGGATATATTCAAAGTGAATAGATTTTGATTGAGCCAATTCACCATCCTAGCAAGACCTAATTCTGCTGTTTTCTTTACAGAGTCCCATGTATCTCCTGTAAATACAATAGGTGTGTCATCTGCATAGACAAAAAATCTGGCCATTATAAAGTTTCATATTACACAGTTCATTAATGTATATCAAAAACAGAGTTGGGCCTATCACACTTCCTTGGGGAACTCCATAGTTGACAGTTACTGTTTTACTTACAATTGTTCCAATTTTTACCGACTGTTTTCTGTTTTTAAGGTAGCTACCAATGAGAGAGAGAGAGAGAGTTTTATCCCTTAAACCAATGTTTTCTAGTCTTTTTAGCATTATGGGCACGGAAACTGTATCAAAAGCTTTTTTTATGTCCAAAAATACTGTTATACATTTTTTATTTTTATCGATTTCCCTTACAATGACTTTAGTAAGATCCCCAACAGCATCTTCAGTGGATAATCCGTGACGAAAACCATACTGTGACTTTTGAAATTAAGTTGAATTTATTAAGATAGCTTATTAGTCTTTTATTTAATATTTTTTCCATAATTTTTGAAATTGACGTTAATACTGATATTGGTCTATAATTTGTTACTTTATCTCTGTTTCCACTCTTATATACGGGTGTGATTATAGATTTTTTAAGGCTTCCGGAAATATACCCTTTTCGAAGCTTAAGTTTATTAAATTACTAATTGCAGTAGCGACAATATTTTTAGACTTCTTAAGAAAATTAGTCGATATGTTATCCCATCCTGTTGCGCTATTTGAATTTAAGGTCAAAAGTGTGCTCTCTACTTCTGCTGGATCTGTATTTAATAAGACAAATGAAGTGACATGAGAGTCAGAAATAACTGAGTTAGTTAAGGTTTGGTTGTTTCCACCATTGATAATAGCTTCGGCGAGAGATTTACCTATTTCCGAAAAGAAGCTATTGACCTGGTTGACTGATTGCAGAGGATTTTGTGTTAGGCTAAGAAGGTTAGAGCTAGGAATTCTAAGGGCTTTAAATTGCGTTATGTCGTTAATTGTGTTCCATAATAATTTTGTGTTAGTCGTAGAAAGAAGTAATTGTTTTTTGTAATAGTCACGTTAAATTTTTTATCAGGTTGTTGCAGAAATTTCTGTAGCTTTTATATGTAATTTTTAAAATTTCATCAAATGGATTGCAACGTAACTTTTTCTGCATTCTATTTTTTACTTGGATGCAGCGTAAAATTCCCTCAGTTACCCACGGTTTGAGTATGCGTTTATTACTAGTAATGGGGGTGATTTTGAGGTTTTCTTTTAGGGCTGTTTGAATCTTTTCAATAAGTATGTTCGCGAAGATATTAGGGTCGCTTTGATTGTCTAGTTCTGAGAGATTTTGTGCAACTAAGCTATGGCAAGCCTTGTCAAAGTTTATGACAGTTTTGCTAAGCTTGTTCTCATTATGATTTCTAGTAGAAGAAATCGATAGAAATATCATGAAGTGATCAGTTAATAAAAGACATGAAAGTAAGGTCAAATAAAGCAAATATGTAGAACATATAATAACGCCCTTTCCACAGAGCAGAGATCACTTCTTTCCACTTGCTACGATCCTTACATACTTGTTTCGCTTCGTCCACTTTCATTATTCTCTTCATACATGCTCTACGGTTTAGGATTCTCTTTTTTCAAGACGTCCCTGAATTGGTCTTGAAATGTACGCCTAGGTCTACCACTTCGAACGCTTTCATTCACACTCGCCTTATATACTTTTTTCGTCAATCGTTATTTATTCATTCTCTAGACATGGCCAAACCATTTCAGCATACCTTTCTCATTTTTGTCACTACATCTTCTTTCAGACCACAACGTTTCCTTATCTCACAATTTCTTATCCTGTCATTCAGTTTAACTCCTATCATACTTCTTAACGCTCTTATCTCAACTGCATTTATTCTACTTCCATGTTTGTTCGACGTCACTTTCACTTCCGTACATGAGTATCGGAACCAACACCCTCTCATACACAGCCAAACGAGCCTTGTTAGACACCTTCCGACTGCTCATAAAGGAGTGCAAAGCTCCATTCACCATGTTTCCTGCATTCACTCTTCTTTCGAAATCACTCTCACACTTTCCACGTTTACAAGAGATGGAAAGTGTGAGAGATATGTAGAAGGTCTCAAATATTATGTAAAATCATTCTTACTAAGTCGTCACTAGATTTTTTTATAGATTGGTATGAATTAACTGTCATGTTTTATAAGCAAACAAACACATATCGCGAGTTTACGGGTAAAACCAGTTAGTTATCTGCAATTTATTATAATTTATATAAAATTGTGATTCTTCAGATGGTGAAGAAAGACCTGACGCGATTTTGTTGTAAGCTAAACGCGATGCTATATTTTAAGTAGTGTAAAAATATATCATATGTCTTCGAACACCCATAAGATTACTTCTATGATGGCACGTTTTCTCGACGAGAGTTCTTATTTATGTTCTTATATAGTTCTTATTTAAATATGCATTATGTTTTGAAAACAGACCTTAGATATCGCTAAGCCTGACTAATAACAGCCTTATTACGTTTGAGTCTCTTTACGGTAGGATAAGTCTGCTTCATTCACGACATTAGCAGTCTGATACTTTAAAAAATACTAGTGTCCCATCTAAGGCTAAGGGTACAATTCCGCCTATCAAACTTATGACATTTTCGGGTGACATTCATCATCATCATCATCATTACAGCCCTTCACAAGTCCACTGCTGAACATAGGCCTCCCCCAAAGAATGCCACAAAGCACGGTCCTGAGCCACCTGCATCCATCGACTTCCTGCATGTCTTACCAGGTCGTCACTCCATCTCGTGGGGGGACGCCCTACACTTCGCCTACCGGTACGAGGCTGCCACTCGAGAACCTTTCTTCCCCATCGGTTGTCGGTTCTTCGAGCTATATGGCCGGCCCTATAAAGGCTAAATTTGAAGCTTCCATGTCTCCTAGAAGTGCCCTAGAGTTTTGTTGATCGGTCAGTCAGTGAGTGACTAAATTAAGAAATTTTGACTAGTTTTAGATTTAGAATTTAATGAAACTTAAAATAAACTGAGTTTATACAATGCCTACTTGATTAGTGAAAATGTAGGCTTCTAGTTTTACCCACAACGAAGTTATAGGGATTCGAAAATGGCCTGAAGTGTTTTGAGAAAAGGATGGTACGGCCGTGCCGCTTTTTTGCACGACTTGGCGAGGGCACTGCCGTGCCCCCAGATAAAATTTTCTTATATTATGCTTGAAGTATTCAAAGAGACTTATATAACAAAAATAAAAGACGTTTATATTAAAATAACAAAGATATATAACATTTATAAGTCTTATATTATAATTCGGAAACGGGTGGTAACACTTTTAAGTTAAGGAGCGTGTTCATGCAATTTTTGAGTCTTATTTTGTTAACATCTAAAAAGCTACTGACCCAAATTTAAATATAATAACTTCCTCTGTTATGATTTAACGTTTTTTGATTGTTTGATTTTTTTTACATTTTATAAGAGATTTGCCGGAGACGTGTGGTCAACCGCAACTGACTACCAAATTACTGTTGCACACTGTAAAAGTTCCATATTAAGGACATATGAAATTAAGGTCTAAGAAACAAAAGCAATAATGTACAATTCTCTTAGATGCATAAGAATTATAATAGCAGAGTTGGGGCTTGAAGTCCCACTTATAAAATAATAATAATAATAATAATGTACGCATAATATTCAAAAAACAGTAGCCGAAAAGATTAGTTAATATAACGAACTGAGCGAAGAAATAAAAAGAATATGGAAATTAAATAAAGTTTTCATCGTTCCAATTGTACTCTCTGCTACAGGATTAATACCAAAATATTTGCATCACTGCCTTAAGTTATTAGATTTACCCTCAAATTTATATATTAAAATGCAAAAAGCAGTTATTTTAAATACATGTCACTTAGTGCGAAAATTTTTACAAATCCCAGAAACTGCTCTGGATAATACATTAATAATACCAGTAAATGATGACTACTTGGCTTAAAGCCCGTATCATCATAATACCCTACATGGAGAAAAAAAAAGAGAAAAGGAAAAAAAAATAATAATAATTTATTGCTTTAAAAGAAGTAGTAAGTTGTTACAATATTGTTGGGTACTCTCTTTTAAGTAAATAGATACCTGTAGTAGAGGGACCCGCTCTTCCGTAGTACAATTATATTACTACATTAAATTAGAATGAAATTAAAAAAAAAATCTACACAATTTAAAACATGCAGTAAGGTATAATTAATAATATTTGTGTGATTGTGTGCAAGAACGTTTGTGTGTGTGTGTGAGTGAGTGAATGAGTGAGTGAGTGAGTGAGTAAGTGAGTGAGTGAGTGAGTGAGTGAGCGAGCGATCGAGTGTGTGTGTGTGTGCGTGTGTGTGAGTGAGTGTGTGTGTGTGTGTGTGTGTGTGTGTGTGTGTATGCGCGTGCGTGCGTGCGTGCGTGCGTGCGTAAGTGCGTGCGTGCGTGCGTGCGTGCGTGCGTGCGTGCGTGAGTGCGTGCGTGCGTGCGTGAGTGCGTGCGTGCGTGCGTGCGTGCGTGCGTGCGTGCGTGCGTGCGTGCGGGCGCGCGCGTGTGCGTGCGTGCGTGCGTGAGTGCGTGCATGCGTGTGTGTGTGTGTGTGTGTGTGTGTTTGTGTGTGTGTGTGTGTGATTACTACATTAAATTAGAATTAAATAAAATAAAAAATTCTACACAATTTAAAACATGCTGTAAGGTATAATTAATAATATTTGTGTGATTGTGTGCTAGAATGTGTATGTATGGATGACTGTGAGAAGTCTGTAATTGTGAAAATTTATGAGGCACTGTTTTCTAGAAGGGATTCAGTTTCTTCATAAGTAAGTTTTCTTAACCAGTCTGCAATGGTTTTTTTACAGTCATGGTAATTCATAGGGTAAATATTGATTTTTTGGTTTATTTTATTATATAAGTAAATTGAAGTCTTGTATGCCATCAAAAACATAACTTGTAAAAAAAGCCAAGTCTCGCAACTCAGTTCTTCTACCGTAAAAAGTTGTGAGATCCATGTAATACCAAGTCGGTTAATTTATTCAGTCCATAGATTGATAGATAGATTGACTTGGCAATCGCACTAAACAATCTAATTTAATATAACATATATTACTTGTGAGATATATTGTGTTCTTAAATTACTGGTTCAAATTTAATAAAATTTGAAATATACCGAGTTTATACAATGCCTATTTGGTTAGTAAAAATTCAAGCTTTTAGTTTTATTCATAACGACGTTATAGGGTTTCGGAAATGGCCTGAACTGCTTCGAGAAAAGGATGGTACGGCCGTGCCGCTTTTTTGCTCGACTTGGCGGGGGCACTGCCGTGGCCCCAGATACTGTCTTGATACAAACGTAGTCTTAAATGAACCTTCGTAGGGAACGGTATATTTTCTACGTCTAGTCGTTGATGACGGTTGATATTTTAGGGATTTATGAAGTTTTAGAACGGTTGCTAAAATGTAAAGTTTTCTTACTGAAAGTAAATTACTAAATTCATAGAGTTCAGTTGTAGAGAATCTATAGGGCTTTAAGAACATAACTTTAATCAAGCACCGTTGAGTTCTTTCAAGCTCAAGGAACCTGGTTTTTGCTGCACCACCCCATATAGGAATACAGTAGCCTACCGTAGACTGAACCAGAGCTATGTATATTTTATTAAGTAAGGACTTCGTGGAGACATGTCGTAGTGACTTAAATATCCAAATAAGTTTCCTGAGCCGAGTTGCCATTAATTCTAGGTGTGAATACCAAGACAGTCTTTGGTCAACCATTACTCCTAGATACTTTATATTTGAGACTTTATTTATTTGAGAGCAGTTACAACTAGAGCTTTGGACGACAGAGCATTCGTGAATTTTAATTTGAAAATCAGGTGTAGGTTGAGTGCTGTTGTACATGGTAAAGCAAATATATTTAGTTTTGGATATATTCAAAGTGAATAGATTTTGATTGAGCCAATTCACCATCCTAGCAAGACCTAATTCTGCTGTTTTCTTTACAGAGTCCCATGTATCTCCTGTAAATACAATAGGTGTGTCATCTGCATAGACAAAAAATCTGGCCATTATAAAGTTTCATATTACACAGTTCATTAATGTATATCAAAAACAGAGTTGGGCCTATCACACTTCCTTGGGGAACTCCATAGTTGACAGTTACTGTTTTACTTACAATTGTTCCAATTTTTACCGACTGTTTTCTGTTTTTAAGGTAGCTACCAAAGAGAGAGAGAGAGAGAGTTTTATCCCTTAAACCAATGTTTTCTAGTCTTTTTAGCATTATGGGCACGGAAACTGTATCAAAAGCTTTTTTTATGTCCAAAAATACTGTTATACATTTTTTATTTTTATCGATTTCCCTTACAATGACTTTAGTAAGATCCCCAACAGCATCTTCAGTGGATAATCCGTGACGAAAACCATACTGTGACTTTGAAATTAAGTTGAATTTATTAAGATAGCTTATTAGTCTTTTATTTAATATTTTTTCCATAATTTTTGAAATTGACGTTAATACTGATATTGGTCTATAATTTGTTACTTTATCTCTGTTTCCACTCTTATATACGGGTGTGATTATAGATTTTTTAAGGCTTCCGGAAATATACCCTTTTCGAAGCTTAAGTTTATTAAATTACTAATTGCAGTAGCGACAATATTTTTAGACTTCTTAAGAAAATTAGTCGATATGTTATCCCATCCTGTTGCGCTATTTGAATTTAAGGTCAAAAGTGTGCTCTCTACTTCTGCTGGATCTGTATTTAATAAGACAAATGAAGTGACATGAGAGTCAGAAATAACTGAGTTAGTTAAGGTTTGGTTGTTTCCACCATTGATAATAGCTTCGGCGAGAGATTTACCTATTTCCGAAAAGAAGCTATTGACCTGGTTGACTGATTGCAGAGGATTTTGTGTTAGGCTAAGAAGGTTAGAGCTAGGAATTCTAAGGGCTTTAAATTGCGTTATGTCGTTAATTGTGTTCCATAATAATTTTGTGTTAGTCGTAGAAAGAAGTAATTGTTTTTTGTAATAGTCACGTTAAATTTTTTATCAGGTTGTTGCAGAAATTTCTGTAGCTTTTATATGTAATTTTTAAAATTTCATCAAATGGATTGCAACGTAACTTTTTCTGCATTCTATTTTTTACTTGGATGCAGCGTAAAATTCCCTCAGTTACCCACGGTTTGAGTATGCGTTTATTACTAGTAATGGGGGTGATTTTGAGGTTTTCTTTTA
Source organism: Parnassius glacialis (assembly GCA_033319125.1). Taxonomy (NCBI): domain Eukaryota; kingdom Metazoa; phylum Arthropoda; class Insecta; order Lepidoptera; family Papilionidae; genus Parnassius; species Parnassius glacialis. Next base: position 7,362,657 of record JAVANC010000007.1, on the reverse strand, counting down.
GGGCTGTTTGAATCTTTTCAATAAGTATGTTCGCGAAGATATTAGGGTCGCTTTGATTGTCTAGTTCTGAGAGATTTTGTGCAACTAAGCTATGGCAAGCCTTGTCAAAGTTTATGACAGTTTTGCTAAGCTTGTTCTCATTATGATTTCTAGTAGAAGAAATCGATAGAAATATCATGAAGTGATCAGTTAATAAAAGACATGAAAGTAAGGTCAAATAAAGCAAATATGTAGAACATATAATAACGCCCTTTCCACAGAGCAGAGATCACTTCTTTCCACTTGCTACGATCCTTACATACTTGTTTCGCTTCGTCCACTTTCATTATTCTCTTCATACATGCTCTACGGTTTAGGATTCTCTTTTTTCAAGACGTCCCTGAATTGGTCTTGAAATGTACGCCTAGGTCTACCACTTCGAACGCTTTCATTCACACTCGCCTTATATACTTTTTTCGTCAATCGTTATTTATTCATTCTCTAGACATGGCCAAACCATTTCAGCATACCTTTCTCATTTTTGTCACTACATCTTCTTTCAGACCACAACGTTTCCTTATCTCACAATTTCTTATCCTGTCATTCAGTTTAACTCCTATCATACTTCTTAACGCTCTTATCTCAACTGCATTTATTCTACTTCCATGTTTGTTCGACGTCACTTTCACTTCCGTACATGAGTATCGGAACCAACACCCTCTCATACACAGCCAAACGAGCCTTGTTAGACACCTTCCGACTGCTCATAAAGGAGTGCAAAGCTCCATTCACCATGTTTCCTGCATTCACTCTTCTTTCGAAATCACTCTCACTTTTTCCACGTTTACAAGAGATGGAAAGTGTGAGAGATATGTAGAAGGTCTCAAATATTATGTAAAATCATTCTTACTAAGTCGTCACTAGATTTTTTTATAGATTGGTATGAATTAACTGTCATGTTTTATAAGCAAACAAACACATATCGCGAGTTTACGGGTAAAACCAGTTAGTTATCTGCAATTTATTATAATTTATATAAAATTGTGATTCTTCAGATGGTGAAGAAAGACCTGACGCGATTTTGTTGTAAGCTAAACGCGATGCTATATTTTAAGTAGTGTAAAAATATATCATATGTCTTCGAACACCCATAAGATTACTTCTATGATGGCACGTTTTCTCGACGAGAGTTCTTATTTATGTTCTTATATAGTTCTTATTTAAATATGCATTATGTTTTGAAAACAGACCTTAGATATCGCTAAGCCTGACTAATAACAGCCTTATTACGTTTGAGTCTCTTTACGGTAGGATAAGTCTGCTTCATTCACGACATTAGCAGTCTGATACTTTAAAAAATACTAGTGTCCCATCTAAGGCTAAGGGTACAATTCCGCCTATCAAACTTATGACATTTTCGGGTGACATTCATCATCATCATCATCATTACAGCCCTTCACAAGTCCACTGCTGAACATAGGCCTCCCCCAAAGAATGCCACAAAGCACGGTCCTGAGCCACCTGCATCCATCGACTTCCTGCATGTCTTACCAGGTCGTCACTCCATCTCGTGGGGGGACGCCCTACACTTCGCCTACCGGTACGAGGCTGCCACTCGAGAACCTTTCTTCCCCATCGGTTGTCGGTTCTTCGAGCTATATGGCCGGCCCTATAAAGGCTAAATTTGAAGCTTCCATGTCTCCTAGAAGTGCCCTAGAGTTTTGTTGATCGGTCAGTCAGTGAGTGACTAAATTAAGAAATTTTGACTAGTTTTAGATTTAGAATTTAATGAAACTTAAAATAAACTGAGTTTATACAATGCCTACTTGATTAGTGAAAATGTAGGCTTCTAGTTTTACCCACAACGAAGTTATAGGGATTCGAAAATGGCCTGAAGTGTTTTGAGAAAAGGATGGTACGGCCGTGCCGCTTTTTTGCACGACTTGGCGAGGGCACTGCCGTGCCCCCAGATAAAATTTTCTTATATTATGCTTGAAGTATTCAAAGAGACTTATATAACAAAAATAAAAGACGTTTATATTAAAATAACAAAGATATATAACATTTATAAGTCTTATATTATAATTCGGAAACGGGTGGTAACACTTTTAAGTTAAGGAGCGTGTTCATGCAATTTTTGAGTCTTATTTTGTTAACATCTAAAAAGCTACTGACCCAAATTTAAATATAATAACTTCCTCTGTTATGATTTAACGTTTTTTGATTGTTTGATTTTTTTTACATTTTATAAGAGATTTGCCGGAGACGTGTGGTCAACCGCAACTGACTACCAAATTACTGTTGCACACTGTAAAAGTTCCATATTAAGGACATATGAAATTAAGGTCTAAGAAACAAAAGCAATAATGTACAATTCTCTTAGATGCATAAGAATTATAATAGCAGAGTTGGGGCTTGAAGTCCCACTTATAAAATAATAATAATAATAATAATGTACGCATAATATTCAAAAAACAGTAGCCGAAAAGATTAGTTAATATAACGAACTGAGCGAAGAAATAAAAAGAATATGGAAATTAAATAAAGTTTTCATCGTTCCAATTGTACTCTCTGCTACAGGATTAATACCAAAATATTTGCATCACTGCCTTAAGTTATTAGATTTACCCTCAAATTTATATATTAAAATGCAAAAAGCAGTTATTTTAAATACATGTCACTTAGTGCGAAAATTTTTACAAATCCCAGAAACTGCTCTGGATAATACATTAATAATACCAGTAAATGATGACTACTTGGCTTAAAGCCCGTATCATCATAATACCCTACATGGAGAAAAAAAAAGAGAAAAGGAAAAAAAAATAATAATAATTTATTGCTTTAAAAGAAGTAGTAAGTTGTTACAATATTGTTGGGTACTCTCTTTTAAGTAAATAGATACCTGTAGTAGAGGGACCCGCTCTTCCGTAGTACAATTATATTACTACATTAAATTAGAATGAAATTAAAAAAAAAATCTACACAATTTAAAACATGCAGTAAGGTATAATTAATAATATTTGTGTGATTGTGTGCAAGAACGTTTGTGTGTGTGTGTGAGTGAGTGAATGAGTGAGTGAGTGAGTGAGTAAGTGAGTGAGTGAGTGAGTGAGTGAGCGAGCGATCGAGTGTGTGTGTGTGTGCGTGTGTGTGAGTGAGTGTGTGTGTGTGTGTGTGTGTGTGTGTGTATGCGCGTGCGTGCGTGCGTGCGTGCGTGCGTAAGTGCGTGCGTGCGTGCGTGCGTGCGTGCGTGCGTGCGTGAGTGCGTGCGTGCGTGCGTGAGTGCGTGCGTGCGTGCGTGCGTGCGTGCGTGCGTGCGTGCGGGCGCGCGCGTGTGCGTGCGTGCGTGCGTGCGTGCGTGAGTGCGTGCATGCGTGTGTGTGTGTGTGTGTGTGTGTGTGTTTGTGTGTGTGTGTGTGTGTGTGTGATTACTACATTAAATTAGAATTAAATAAAATAAAAAATTCTACACAATTTAAAACATGCTGTAAGGTATAATTAATAATATTTGTGTGATTGTGTGCTAGAATGTGTATGTATGGATGACTGTGAGAAGTCTGTAATTGTGAAAATTTATGAGGCACTGTTTTCTAGAAGGGATTCAGTTTCTTCATAAGTAAGTTTTCTTAACCAGTCTGCAATGGTTTTTTTACAGTCATGGTAATTCATAGGGTAAATATTGATTTTTTGGTTTATTTTATTATATAAGTAAATTGAAGTCTTGTATGCCATCAAAAACATAACTTGTAAAAAAAGCCAAGTCTCGCAACTCAGTTCTTCTACCGTAAAAAGTTGTGAGATCCATGTAATACCAAGTCGGTTAATTTATTCAGTCCATAGATTGATAGATAGATTGACTTGGCAATCGCACTAAACAATCTAATTTAATATAACATATATTACTTGTGAGATATATTGTGTTCTTAAATTACTGGTTCAAATTTAATAAAATTTGAAATATACCGAGTTTATACAATGCCTATTTGGTTAGTAAAAATTCAAGCTTTTAGTTTTATTCATAACGACGTTATAGGGTTTCGGAAATGGCCTGAACTGCTTCGAGAAAAGGATGGTACGGCCGTGCCGCTTTTTTGCTCGACTTGGCGGGGGCACTGCCGTGGCCCCAGATACTGTCTTGATACAAACGTAGTCTTAAATGAACCTTCGTAGGGAACTGTATATTTTCTACGTCTAGTCGTTGATGACGGTTGATATTTTAGGGATTTATGAAGTTTTAGAACGGTTGTTAAAATGTAAAGTTTTCTTACCGAAAGTAAATTACTAAATTCATAGAGTTCAGTTGTAGAGAATCTATAGGGCTTTAAGAACATAACTTTAATCAAGCACCGTTGAGTTCTTTCAAGCTCAAGGAACCTGGTTTTTGCTGCACCACCCCATATAGGAATACAGTAGCCTACCGTAGACTGAACCAGAGCTATGTATATTTTATTAAGTAAGGACTTCGTGGAGACATGTCGTAGTGACTTAAATATCCAAATAAGTTTCCTGAGCCGAGTTGCCATTAATTCTAGGTGTGAATACCAAGACAGTCTTTGGTCAACCATTACTCCTAGATACTTTATATTTGAGACTTTATTTATTTGAGAGCAGTTACAACTAGAGCTTTGGACGACAGAGCATTCGTGAATTTTAATTTGAAAATCAGGTGTAGGTTGAGTGCTGTTGTACATGGTAAAGCAAATATATTTAGTTTTGGATATATTCAAAGTGAATAGATTTTGATTGAGCCAATTCACCATCCTAGCAAGACCTAATTCTGCTGTTTTCTTTACAGAGTCCCATGTATCTCCTGTAAATACAATAGGTGTGTCATCTGCATAGACAAAAAATCTGGCCATTATAAAGTTTCATATTACACAGTTCATTAATGTATATCAAAAACAGAGTTGGGCCTATCACACTTCCTTGGGGAACTCCATAGTTGACAGTTACTGTTTTACTTACAATTGTTCCAATTTTTACCGACTGTTTTCTGTTTTTAAGGTAGCTACCAAAGAGAGAGAGAGAGAGAGTTTTATCCCTTAAACCAATGTTTTCTAGTCTTTTTAGCATTATGGGCACGGAAACTGTATCAAAAGCTTTTTTTATGTCCAAAAATACTGTTATACATTTTTTATTTTTATCGATTTCCCTTACAATGACTTTAGTAAGATCCCCAACAGCATCTTCAGTGGATAATCCGTGACGAAAACCATACTGTGACTTTGAAATTAAGTTGAATTTATTAAGATAGCTTATTAGTCTTTTATTTAATATTTTTTCCATAATTTTTGAAATTGACGTTAATACTGATATTGGTCTATAATTTGTTACTTTATCTCTGTTTCCACTCTTATATACGGGTGTGATTATAGATTTTTTAAGGCTTCCGGAAATATACCCTTTTCGAAGCTTAAGTTTATTAAATTACTAATTGCAGTAGCGACAATATTTTTAGACTTCTTAAGAAAATTAGTCGATATGTTATCCCATCCTGTTGCGCTATTTGAATTTAAGGTCAAAAGTGTGCTCTCTACTTCTGCTGGATCTGTATTTAATAAGACAAATGAAGTGACATGAGAGTCAGAAATAACTGAGTTAGTTAAGGTTTGGTTGTTTCCACCATTGATAATAGCTTCGGCGAGAGATTTACCTATTTCCGAAAAGAAGCTATTGACCTGGTTGACTGATTGCAGAGGATTTTGTGTTAGGCTAAGAAGGTTAGAGCTAGGAATTCTAAGGGCTTTAAATTGCGTTATGTCGTTAATTGTGTTCCATAATAATTTTGTGTTAGTCGTAGAAAGAAGTAATTGTTTTTTGTAATAGTCACGTTAAATTTTTTATCAGGTTGTTGCAGAAATTTCTGTAGCTTTTATATGTAATTTTTAAAATTTCATCAAATGGATTGCAACGTAACTTTTTCTGCATTCTATTTTTTACTTGGATGCAGCGTAAAATTCCCTCAGTTACCCACGGTTTGAGTATGCGTTTATTACTAGTAATGGGGGTGATTTTGAGGTTTTCTTTTAGGGCTGTTTGAATCTTTTCAATAAGTATGTTCGCGAAGATATTAGGGTCGCTTTGATTGTCTAGTTCTGAGAGATTTTGTGCAACTAAGCTATGGCAAGCCTTGTCAAAGTTTATGACAGTTTTGCTAAGCTTGTTCTCATTATGATTTCTAGTAGAAGAAATCGATAGAAATATCATGAAGTGATCAGTTAATAAAAGACATGAAAGTAAGGTCAAATAAAGCAAATATGTAGAACATATAATAACGCCCTTTCCACAGAGCAGAGATCACTTCTTTCCACTTGCTACGATCCTTACATACTTGTTTCGCTTCGTCCACTTTCATTATTCTCTTCATACATGCTCTACGGTTTAGGATTCTCTTTTTTCAAGACGTCCCTGAATTGGTCTTGAAATGTACGCCTAGGTCTACCACTTCGAACGCTTTCATTCACACTCGCCTTATATACTTTTTTCGTCAATCGTTATTTATTCATTCTCTAGACATGGCCAAACCATTTCAGCATACCTTTCTCATTTTTGTCACTACATCTTCTTTCAGACCACAACGTTTCCTTATCTCACAATTTCTTATCCTGTCATTCAGTTTAACTCCTATCATACTTCTTAACGCTCTTATCTCAACTGCATTTATTCTACTTCCATGTTTGTTCGACGTCACTTTCACTTCCGTACATGAGTATCGGAACCAACACCCTCTCATACACAGCCAAACGAGCCTTGTTAGACACCTTCCGACTGCTCATAAAGGAGTGCAAAGCTCCATTCACCATGTTTCCTGCATTCACTCTTCTTTCGAAATCACTCTCACTTTTTCCACGTTTACAAGAGATGGAAAGTGTGAGAGATATGTAGAAGGTCTCAAATATTATGTAAAATCATTCTTACTAAGTCGTCACTAGATTTTTTTATAGATTGGTATGAATTAACTGTCATGTTTTATAAGCAAACAAACACATATCGCGAGTTTACGGGTAAAACCAGTTAGTTATCTGCAATTTATTATAATTTATATAAAATTGTGATTCTTCAGATGGTGAAGAAAGACCTGACGCGATTTTGTTGTAAGCTAAACGCGATGCTATATTTTAAGTAGTGTAAAAATATATCATATGTCTTCGAACACCCATAAGATTACTTCTATGATGGCACGTTTTCTCGACGAGAGTTCTTATTTATGTTCTTATATAGTTCTTATTTAAATATGCATTATGTTTTGAAAACAGACCTTAGATATCGCTAAGCCTGACTAATAACAGCCTTATTACGTTTGAGTCTCTTTACGGTAGGATAAGTCTGCTTCATTCACGACATTAGCAGTCTGATACTTTAAAAAATACTAGTGTCCCATCTAAGGCTAAGGGTACAATTCCGCCTATCAAACTTATGACATTTTCGGGTGACATTCATCATCATCATCATCATTACAGCCCTTCACAAGTCCACTGCTGAACATAGGCCTCCCCCAAAGAATGCCACAAAGCACGGTCCTGAGCCACCTGCATCCATCGACTTCCTGCATGTCTTACCAGGTCGTCACTCCATCTCGTGGGGGGACGCCCTACACTTCGCCTACCGGTACGAGGCTGCCACTCGAGAACCTTTCTTCCCCATCGGTTGTCGGTTCTTCGAGCTATATGGCCGGCCCTATAAAGGCTAAATTTGAAGCTTCCATGTCTCCTAGAAGTGCCCTAGAGTTTTGTTGATCGGTCAGTCAGTGAGTGACTAAATTAAGAAATTTTGACTAGTTTTAGATTTAGAATTTAATGAAACTTAAAATAAACTGAGTTTATACAATGCCTACTTGATTAGTGAAAATGTAGGCTTCTAGTTTTACCCACAACGAAGTTATAGGGATTCGAAAATGGCCTGAAGTGTTTTGAGAAAAGGATGGTACGGCCGTGCCGCTTTTTTGCACGACTTGGCGAGGGCACTGCCGTGCCCCCAGATAAAATTTTCTTATATTATGCTTGAAGTATTCAAAGAGACTTATATAACAAAAATAAAAGACGTTTATATTAAAATAACAAAGATATATAACATTTATAAGTCTTATATTATAATTCGGAAACGGGTGGTAACACTTTTAAGTTAAGGAGCGTGTTCATGCAATTTTTGAGTCTTATTTTGTTAACATCTAAAAAGCTACTGACCCAAATTTAAATATAATAACTTCCTCTGTTATGATTTAACGTTTTTTGATTGTTTGATTTTTTTTACATTTTATAAGAGATTTGCCGGAGACGTGTGGTCAACCGCAACTGACTACCAAATTACTGTTGCACACTGTAAAAGTTCCATATTAAGGACATATGAAATTAAGGTCTAAGAAACAAAAGCAATAATGTACAATTCTCTTAGATGCATAAGAATTATAATAGCAGAGTTGGGGCTTGAAGTCCCACTTATAAAATAATAATAATAATAATAATGTACGCATAATATTCAAAAAACAGTAGCCGAAAAGATTAGTTAATATAACGAACTGAGCGAAGAAATAAAAAGAATATGGAAATTAAATAAAGTTTTCATCGTTCCAATTGTACTCTCTGCTACAGGATTAATACCAAAATATTTGCATCACTGCCTTAAGTTATTAGATTTACCCTCAAATTTATATATTAAAATGCAAAAAGCAGTTATTTTAAATACATGTCACTTAGTGCGAAAATTTTTACAAATCCCAGAAACTGCTCTGGATAATACATTAATAATACCAGTAAATGATGACTACTTGGCTTAAAGCCCGTATCATCATAATACCCTACATGGAGAAAAAAAAAGAGAAAAGGAAAAAAAAATAATAATAATTTATTGCTTTAAAAGAAGTAGTAAGTTGTTACAATATTGTTGGGTACTCTCTTTTAAGTAAATAGATACCTGTAGTAGAGGGACCCGCTCTTCCGTAGTACAATTATATTACTACATTAAATTAGAATGAAATTAAAAAAAAAATCTACACAATTTAAAACATGCAGTAAGGTATAATTAATAATATTTGTGTGATTGTGTGCAAGAACGTTTGTGTGTGTGTGTGAGTGAGTGAATGAGTGAGTGAGTGAGTGAGTAAGTGAGTGAGTTAGTGAGTGAGTGAGCGAGCGATCGAGTGTGTGTGTGTGTGCGTGTGTGTGAGTGAGTGTGTGTGTGTGTGTGTGTGTGTGTGTATGCGCGTGCGTGCGTGCGTGCGTGCGTGCGTAAGTGCGTGCGTGCGTGCGTGCGTGCGTGCGTGCGTGCGTGAGTGCGTGCGTGCGTGCGTGAGTGCGTGCGTGCGTGCGTGCGTGCGTGCGTGCGTGCGTGCGTGCGGGCGCGCGCGTGTGCGTGCGTGCGTGCGTGCGTGCGTGAGTGCGTACATGCGTGTGTGTGTGTGTGTGTGTGTGTTTGTGTGTGTGTGTGTGTGATTACTACATTAAATTAGAATTAAATAAAATAAAAAATTCTACACAATTTAAAACATGCTGTAAGGTATAATTAATAATATTTGTGTGATTGTGTGCTAGAATGTGTATGTATGGATGACTGTGAGAAGTCTGTAATTGTGAAAATTTATGAGGCACTGTTTTCTAGAAGGGATTCAGTTTCTTCATAAGTAAGTTTTCTTAACTAGTCTGCAATGGTTTTTTTACAGTCATGGTAATTCATAGGGTAAATATTGATTTTTTGTTTTATTTTATTATATAAGTAAATTGAAGTCTTGTATGCCATCAAAAACATAACTTGTAAAAAAAGCCAAGTCTCGCAACTCAGTTCTTCTACCGTAAAAAGTTGTGAGATCCATGTAATACCAAGTCGGTTAATTTATTCAGTCCATAGATTGATAGATAGATTGACTTGGCAATCGCACTAAACAATCTAATTTAATATAACATATATTACTTGTGAGATATATTGTGTTCTTAAATTACTGGTTCAAATTTAATAAAATTTGAAATATACCGAGTTTATACAATGCCTATTTGGTTAGTAAAAATTCAAGCTTTTAGTTTTATTCATAACGACGTTATAGGGTTTCGGAAATGGCCTGAACTGCTTCGAGAAAAGGATGGTACGGCCGTGCCGTTTTTTTGCTCGACTTGGCGGGGGCACTGCCGTGGCCCCAGATACTGTCTTGATACAAACGTAGTCTTAAATGAACCTTCGTAGGGAACTGTATATTTTCTACGTCTAGTCGTTGATGACGGTTGATATTTTAGGGATTTATGAAGTTTTAGAACGGTTGTTAAAATGTAAAGTTTTCTTACCGAAAGTAAATTACTAAATTCATAGAGTTCAGTTGTAGAGAATCTATAGGGCTTTAAGAACATAACTTTAATCAAGCACCGTTGAGTTCTTTCAAGCTCAAGGAACCTGGTTTTTGCTGCACCACCCCATATAGGAATACAGTAGCCTACCGTAGACTGAACCAGAGCTATGTATATTTTATTAAGTAAGGACTTCGTGGAGACATGTCGTAGTGACTTAAATATCCAAATAAGTTTCCTGAGCCGAGTTGCCATTAATTCTAGGTGTGAATACCAAGACAGTCTTTGGTCAACCATTACTCCTAGATACTTTATATTTGAGACTTTATTTATTTGAGAGCAGTTACAACTAGAGCTTTGGACGACAGAGCATTCGTGAATTTTAATTTGAAAATCAGGTGTAGGTTGAGTGCTGTTGTACATGGTAAAGCAAATATATTTAGTTTTGGATATATTCAAAGTGAATAGATTTTGATTGAGCCAATTCACCATCCTAGCAAGACCTAATTCCGCTGTTTTCTTTACAGAGTCCCATTTATCTCCTGTAAATACAATAGGTGTGTCATCTGCATAGACAAAAAATCTGGCCATTATAAAGTTTCATATTACACAGTTCATTAATGTATATCAAAAACAGAGTTGGGCCTATCACACTTCCTTGGGGAACTCCATAGTTGACAGTTACTGTTTTACTTACAATTGTTCCAATTTTTACCGACTGTTTTCTGTTTTTAAGGTAGCTACCAAAGAGAGAGAGAGAGAGAGTTTTATCCCTTAAACCAATGTTTTCTAGTCTTTTTAGCATTATGGGCACGGAAACTGTATCAAAAGCTTTTTTTATGTCCAAAAATACTGTTATACATTTTTTATTTTTATCGATTTCCCTTACAATGACTTTAGTAAGATCCCCAACAGCATCTTCAGTGGATAATCCGTGACGAAAACCATACTGTGACTTTGAAATTAAGTTGAATTTATTAAGATAGCTTATTAGTCTTTTATTTAATATTTTTTCCATAATTTTTGAAATTGACGTTAATACTGATATTGGTCTATAATTTGTTACTTTATCTCTGTTTCCACTCTTATATACGGGTGTGATTATAGATTTTTTAAGGCTTCCGGAAATATACCCTTTTCGAAGCTTAAGTTTATTAAATTACTAATTGCAGTAGCGACAATATTTTTAGACTTCTTAAGAAAATTAGTCGATATGTTATCCCATCCTGTTGCGCTATTTGAATTTAAGGTCAAAAGTGTGCTCTCTACTTCTGCTGGATCTGTATTTAATAAGACAAATGAAGTGACATGAGAGTCAGAAATAACTGAGTTAGTTAAGGTTTGGTTGTTTCCACCATTGATAATAGCTTCGGCGAGAGATTTACCTATTTCCGAAAAGAAGCTATTGACCTGGTTGACTGATTGCAGAGGATTTTGTGTTAGGCTAAGAAGGTTAGAGCTAGGAATTCTAAGGGCTTTAAATTGCGTTATGTCGTTAATTGTGTTCCATAATAATTTTGTGTTAGTCGTAGAAAGAAGTAATTGTTTTTTGTAATAGTCACGTTAAATTTTTTATCAGGTTGTTGCAGAAATTTCTGTAGCTTTTATATGTAATTTTTAAAATTTCATCAAATGGATTGCAACGTAACTTTTTCTGCATTCTATTTTTTACTTGGATGCAGCGTAAAATTCCCTCAGTTACCCACGGTTTGAGTATGCGTTTATTACTAGTAATGGGGGTGATTTTGAGGTTTTCTTTTAGGGCTGTTTGAATCTTTTCAATAAGTATGTTCGCGAAGATATTAGGGTCGCTTTGATTGTCTAGTTCTGAGAGATTTTGTGCAACTAAGCTATGGCAAGCCTTGTCAAAGTTTATGACAGTTTTGCTAAGCTTGTTCTCATTATGATTTCTAGTAGAAGAAATCGATAGAAATATCATGAAGTGATCAGTTAATAAAAGACATGAAAGTAAGGTCAAATAAAGCAAATATGTAGAACATATAATAACGCCCTTTCCACAGAGCAGAGATCACTTCTTTCCACTTGCTACGATCCTTACATACTTGTTTCGCTTCGTCCACTTTCATTATTCTCTTCATACATGCTCTACGGTTTAGGATTCTCTTTTTTCAAGACGTCCCTGAATTGGTCTTGAAATGTACGCCTAGGTCTACCACTTCGAACGCTTTCATTCACACTCGCCTTATATACTTTTTTCGTCAATCGTTATTCATTCATTCTCTAGACATGGCCAAACCATTTCAGCATACCTTTCTCATTTTTGTCACTACATCTTCTTTCAGACCACAACGTTTCCTTATCTCACAATTTCTTATCCTGTCATTCTGTTTAACTCCTATCATACTTCTTAACGCTCTTATCTCAACTGCATTTATTCTACTTCCATGTTTGTTCGACGTCACTTTCACTTCCGTACATGAGTATCGGAACCAACACCCTCTCATACACAGCCAAACGAGCCTTGTTAGACACCTTCCGACTGCTCATAAAGGAGTGCAAAGCTCCATTCACCATGTTTCCTGCATTCACTCTTCTTTCGAAATCACTCTCACACTTTCCACGTTTACAAGAGATGGAAAGTGTGAGAGATATGTAGAAGGTCTCAAATATTATGTAAAATCATTCTTACTAAGTCGTCACTAGATTTTTTTATAGATTGGTATGAATTAACTGTCATGTTTTATAAGCAAACAAACACATATCGCGAGTTTACGGGTAAAACCAGTTAGTTATCTGCAATTTATTATAATTTATATAAAATTGTGATGAAGAATCACACAAAATTGTGATTCTTTAGATGGTGAAGAAAGACCTGACGCGATTTTGTTGTAAGCTAAACGCGATGCTATATTTTAAGTAGTGTAAAAATATATCATATGTCTTCGAACACCCATAAGATTACTTCTATGATGGCACGTTTTCTCGACGAGAGTTCTTATTTATGTTCTTATATAGTTCTTATTTAAATATGCATTATGTTTTGAAAACAGACCTTAGATATCGCTAAGCCTGACTAATAACAGCCTTATTACGTTTGAGTCTCTTTACGGTAGGATAAGTCTGCTTCATTCACGACATTAGCAGTCTGATACTTTAAAAAATACTAGTGTCCCATCTAAGGCTAAGGTTACAATTCCGCCTATCAAACTTATGACATTTTCGGGTGACATTCATCATCATCATCATCATTACAGCCCTTCACAAGTCCACTGCTGAACATAGGCCTCCCCCAAAGAATGCCACAAAGCACGGTCCTGAGCCACCTGCATCCATCGACTTCCTGCATGTCTTACCAGGTCGTCACTCCATCTCGTGGGGGGACGCCCTACACTTCGCCTACCGGTACGAGGCTGCCACTCGAGAACCTTTCTTCCCCATCGGTTGTCGGTTCTTCGAGCTATATGGCCGGCCCTATAAAGGCTAAATTTGAAGCTTCCATGTCTCCTAGAAGTGCCCTAGAGTTTTGTTGATCGGTCAGTCAGTGAGTGACTAAATTAAGAAATTTTGACTAGTTTTAGATTTAGAATTTAATGAAACTTAAAATAAACTGAGTTTATACAATGCCTACTTGATTAGTGAAAATGTAGGCTTCTAGTTTTACCCACAACGAAGTTATAGGGATTCGAAAATGGCCTGAAGTGTTTTGAGAAAAGGATGGTACGGCCGTGCCGCTTTTTTGCACGACTTGGCGAGGGCACTGCCGTGCCCCCAGATAAAATTTTCTTATATTATGCTTGAAGTATTCAAAGAGACTTATATAACAAAAATAAAAGACGTTTATATTAAAATAACAAAGATATATAACATTTATAAGTCTTATATTATAATTCGGAAACGGGTGGTAACACTTTTAAGTTAAGGAGCATGTTCATGCAATTTTTGAGTCTTATTTTGTTAACATCTAAAAAGCTACTGACCCAAATTTAAATATAATAACTTCCTCTGTTATGATTTAACGTTTTTTGATTGTTTGATTTTTTTTTACATTTTATAAGAGATTTGCCGGAGACGTGTGGTCAACCGCAACTGACTACCAAATTACTGTTGCACACTGTAAAAGTTCCATATTAAGGACATATGAAATTAAGGTCTAAGAAACAAAAGCAATAATGTACAATTCTCTTAGATGCATAAGCATTATAATAGCAGAGTTGGGGCTTGAAGTCCCACTTATAAAATAATAATAATAATAATAATGTACGCATAATATTCAAAAAACAGTAGCCGAAAAGATTAGTTAATATAACGAACTGAGCGAAGAAATAAAAAGAATATGGAAATTAAATAAAGTTTTCATCGTTCCAATTGTACTCTCTGCTACAGGATTAATACCAAAATATTTGCATCACTGCCTTAAGTTATTAGATTTACCCTCAAATTTATATATTAAAATGCAAAAAGCAGTTATTTTAAATACATGTCACTTAGTGCGAAAATTTTTACAAATCCCAGAAACTGCTCTGGATAATACATTAATAATACCAGGAAATGATGACTACTTGGCTTAAAGCCCGTATCATCATAATACCCTACATGGAGAAAAAAAAAGAGAAAAGAAAAAAAAAAAAAAAAATTTATTGCTTTAAAAGAAGTAGTAAGTTGTTACAATATTGTTGGGTACTCTCTTTTAAGTAAATAGATACCTGTAGTAGAGGGACCCGCTCTTCCGTAGTACAATTATATTACTACATTAAATTAGAATGAAATTAAAAAAAAATCTACACAATTTAAAACATGCAGTAAGGTATAATTAATAATATTTGTGTGATTGTGTGCAAGAACGTTTGTGTGTGTGTGTGAGTGAGTGAATGAGTGAGTGAGTGAGTGAGTAAGTGAGTGAGTGAGTGAGTGAGTGAGTGAGCGAGCGATCGAGTGTGTGTGTGTGTGCGTGTGTGTGAGTGAGTGTGTGTGTGTGTGTGTATGCGCGTGCGTGCGTGCGTGCGTGCGTAAGTGCGTGCGTGCGTGCGTGCGTGCGTGCGTGCGTGCGTGAGTGCGTGCGTGCGTGCGTGAGTGTGTGCGTGCGTGCGTGCGTGCGTGCGTGCGTGCGTGCGGGCGCGCGCGTGTGCGTGCGTGCGTGCGTGCGTGCGTGCGTGCGTGCATGCGTGTGTGTGTGTGTGTGTGTGTGTGTGTTTGTGTGTGTGTGTGTGTGTGATTACTACTAAGGTATAATTAATAATATTTGTGTGATTGTGTGCTAGAATGTGTATGTATGGATGACTGTGAGAAGTCTGTAATTGTGAAAATTTATGAGGCACTGTTTTCTAGAAGGGATTCAGTTTCTTCATAAGTAAGTTTTCTTAACCAGTCTGCAATGGTTTTTTTACAGTCATGGTAATTCATAGGGTAAATATTGATTTTTTGGTTTATTTTATTATATAAGTAAATTGAAGTCTTGTATGCCATCAAAAACATTACTTGTAAAAAAAGCCAAGTCTCGCAACTCAGTTCTTCTACCGTAAAAAGTTGTGAGATCCATGTAATACCAAGTCGGTTAATTTATTCAGTCCATAGATTGATAGATAGATTGACTTGGCAATCGCACTAAACAATCTAATTTAATATAACATATATTACTTGTGAGATATATTGTGTTCTTAAATTACTGGTTCAAATTTAATAAAATTTGAAATATACCGAGTTTATACAATGCCTATTTGGTTAGTAAAAATTCAAGCTTTTAGTTTTATTCATAACGACGTTATAGGGTTTCGGAAATGGCCTGAACTGCTTCGAGAAAAGGATGGTACGGCCGTGCCGCTTTTTTGCTCGACTTGGCGGGGGCACTGCCGTGCCCCCAGATACTGTCTTGATACAAACGTAGTCTTAAATGAACCTTCGTAGGGAACTGTATATTTTCTACGTCTAGTCGTTGATGACGGTTGATATTTTAGGGATTTATGAAGTTTTAGAACGGTTGCTAAAATGTAAAGTTTTCTTACCGAAAGTAAATTACTAAATTCATAGAGTTCAGTTGTAGAGAATCTATAGGGCTTTAAGAACATAACTTTAATCAAGCACCGTTGAGTTCTTTCAAGCTCAAGGAACCTGGTTTTTGCTGCACCACCCCATATAGGAATACAGTAGCCTACCGTAGACTGAACCAGAGCTATGTATATTTTATTAAGTAAGGACTTCGTGGAGACATGTCGTAGTGACTTAAATATCCAAATAAGTTTCCTGAGCCGAGTTGCCATTAATTCTAGGTGTGAATACCAAGACAGTCTTTGGTCAACCATTACTCCTAGATACTTTATATTTGAGACTTTATTTATTTGAGAGCAGTTACAACTAGAGCTTTGGACGACAGAGCATTCGTGAATTTTAATTTGAAAATCAGGTGTAGGTTGAGTGCTGTTGTACATGGTAAAGCAAATATATTTAGTTTTGGATATATTCAAAGTGAATAGATTTTGATTGAGCCAATTCACCATCCTAGCAAGACCTAATTCTGCTGTTTTCTTTACAGAGTCCCATGTATCTCCTGTAAATACAATAGGTGTGTCATCTGCATAGACAAAAAATCTGGCCATTATAAAGTTTCATATTACACAGTTCATTAATGTATATCAAAAACAGAGTTGGGCCTATCACACTTCCTTGGGGAACTCCATAGTTGACAGTTACTGTTTTACTTACAATTGTTCCAATTTTTACCGACTGTTTTCTGTTTTTAAGGTAGCTACCAAAGAGAGAGAGAGAGAGAGTTTTATCCCTTAAACCAATGTTTTCTAGTCTTTTTAGCATTATGGGCACGGAAACTGTATCAAAAGCTTTTTTTATGTCCAAAAATACTGTTATACATTTTTTATTTTTATCGATTTCCCTTACAATGACTTTAGTAAGATCCCCAACAGCATCTTCAGTGGATAATCCGTGACGAAAACCATACTGTGACTTTGAAATTAAGTTGAATTTATTAAGATAGCTTATTAGTCTTTTATTTAATATTTTTTCCATAATTTTTGAAATTGACGTTAATACTGATATTGATCTATAATTTGTTACTTTATCTCTGTTTCCACTCTTATATACGGGTGTGATTATAGATTTTTTAAGGCTTCCGGATATATACCCTTTTCGAAGCTTAAGTTTATTAAATTACTAATTGCAGTAGCGACAATATTTTTAGACTTCTTAAGAAAATTAGTCGATATGTTATCCCATCCTGTTGCGCTATTTGAATTTAAGGTCAAAAGTGTGCTCTCTACTTCTGCTGGATCTGTATTTAATAAGACAAATGAAGTGACATGAGAGTCAGAAATAACTGAGTTAGTTAAGGTTTGGTTGTTTCCACCATTGATAATAGCTTCGGCGAGAGATTTACCTATTTCCGAAAAGAAGCTATTGACCTGGTTGACTGATTGCAGAGGATTTTGTGTTAGGCTAAGAAGGTTAGAGCTAGGAATTCTAAGGGCTTTAAATTGCGTTATGTCGTTAATTGTGTTCCATAATAATTTTGTGTTAGTCGTAGAAAGAAGTAATTGTTTTTTGTAATAGTCACGTTAAATTTTTTATCAGGTTGTTGCAGAAATTTCTGTAGCCTTTATATGTAATTTTTAAAATTTCATCAAATGGATTGCAACGTAACTTTTTCTGCATTCTATTTTTTACTTGGATGCAGCGTAAAATTCCCTCAGTTACCCACGGTTTGAGTATGCGTTTATTACTAGTAATGGGGGTGATTTTGAGGTTTTCTTTTAGGGCTGTTTGAATCTTTTCAATAAGTATGTTCGCGAAGATATTAGGGTCGCTTTGATTGTCTAGTTCTGAGAGATTTTGTGCAACTAAGCTATGGCAAGCCTTGTCAAAGTTTATGACAGTTTTGCTAAGCTTGTTCTCATTATGATTTCTAGTAGAAGAAATCGATAGAAATATCATGAAGTGATCAGTTAATAAAAGACATGAAAGTAAGGTCAAATAAAGCAAATATGTAGAACATATAATAACGCCCTTTCCACAGAGCAGAGATCACTTCTTTCCACTTGCTACGATCCTTACATACTTGTTTCGCTTCGTCCACTTTCATTATTCTCTTCATACATGCTCTACGGTTTAGGATTCTCTTTTTTCAAAACGTCCCTGAATTGGTCTTGAAATGTACGCCTAGGTCTACCACTTCGAACGCTTTCATTCACACTCGCCTTATATACTTTTTTCGTCAATCGTTATTCATTCATTCTCTAGACATGACCAAACCATTTCAGCATACCTTTCTCATTTTTGTCACTACATCTTCTTTCAGACCACAACGTTTCCTTATCTCACAATTTCTTATCCTGTCATTCTGTTTAACTCCTATCATACTTCTTAACGCTCTTATCTCAACTGCATTTATTCTACTTCCATGTTTGTTCGACGTCACTTTCACTTCCGTACATGAGTATCGGAACCAACACCCTCTCATACACAGCCAAACGAGCCTTGTTAGACACCTTCCGACTGCTCATAAAGGAGTGCAAAGCTCCATTCACCATGTTTCCTGCATTCACTCTTCTTTCGAAATCACTCTCACACTTTCCACGTTTACAAGAGATGGAAAGTGTGAGAGATATGTAGAAGGTCTCAAATATTATGTAAAATCATTCTTACTAAGTCGTCACTAGATTTTTTTATAGATTGGTATGAATTAACTGTCATGTTTTATAAGCAAACAAACACATATCGCGAGTTTACTGGTAAAACCAGTTAGTTATCTGCAATTTATTATAATTTATATAAAATTGTGATTCTTCAGATGGTGAAGAAAGACCTGACGCGATTTTGTTGTAAGCTAAACGCGATGCTATATTTTAAGTAGTGTAAAAATATATCATATGTCTTCGAACACCCATAAGATTACTTCTATGATGGCACGTTTTCTCGACGAGAGTTCTTATTTATGTTCTTATATAGTTCTTATTTAAATATGCATTATGTTTTGAAAACAGACCTTATATATCGCTAAGCCTGACTAATAACAGCCTTATTACGTTTGAGTCTCTTTACGGTAGGATAAGTCTGCTTCATTCACGACATTAGCAGTCTGATACTATAAAAAATACTAGTGTCCCATCTAAGGCTAAGGTTACAATTCCGCCTATCAAACTTATGACATTTTCGGGTGACATTCATCATCATCATCATCATTACAGCCCTTCACAAGTCCACTGCTGAACATAGGCCTCCCCCAAAGAATGCCACAAAGCACGGTCCTGAGCCACCTGCATCCATCGACTTCCTGCATGTCTTACCAGGTCGTCACTCCATCTCGTGGGGGGACGCCCTACACTTCGCCTACCGGTACGAGGCTGCCACTCGAGAACCTTTCTTCCCCATCGGTTGTCGGTTCTTCGAGCTATATGGCCGGCCCACCGCCACTTCAGCTTACTAATCCGTTGGGCTATGTCGGTTACTCTGGTTCTACTGCGGATATCCTTATTCCTAAGTTTATCACGCAGAGAAACTCCGAGCATAGCCCTCTCCATAGCTCGCTGAGCGACCTTGAGCTTCCTCATACGGCCAGCAGTGAAGGACCACGTCTCAGTTCCATAAGTCATCACTGGCAACACGCACTGGTTGTACAATTTCGTTTTAAGGTTTTGAGGTATCTCTGACGAGAAGATGTGTCGTAGCTTCACGAACGCTGCCCAGCCGAGTTGAATCCGTCGATTGACCTCTCGGTCGAAGTTGAACTTACCTAGTCGGACTATTTGTCCCAGGTAAACATACTCGTCAACAACTTCGAGCTTAGTGCTCCCAACAACTACCGGCATAGGTGTGACATGGACATTAAACATGATCTTTGTTTTGTCCATGTTCGTCTTAAGACCCATCCGTTGGGAAACACTATTGAGGTCATTGAGCATAGTGCTTAGGTCCTCCAGCGATTCTGCCATAAGGACTATATCGTCGGCAAATCGAAGGTGAGTGATGTACTCGCCATTGATGTTAATACCACATCCTTTCCAGTCCAGAAGCTTGAAAACGTCTTCCAATGCAGCGGTGAAGAGTTTCGGGGATATAACATCACCCTGTCTTACACCTCTCTGCAAATGGATGGGTTTCGTACTCTGGTTCTGTACTCGGATAGCCATTGTAGCCCTACTGTACAAACACTTCAGCACTTCGATATACCGACAGTCAACTTGGCACCGCTGAAGGGACTGCAGCACCACCCAAATTTCGACGGAACCCAATTTTCGGGTGACATTCACTCATGGCCTATTCAACTACCGAGATGTGTAAGAAAGGTTGTCGTTATACCCCCAAAACTCTTCATCGCTGCATCGGAAGATAGTTTTCAAGCTGCTGGACTAAGAATGATTCGATATCAACATCAATGGCAAATTCTCTTTGATTTGCCGATAATATAGCCATTATGGCAGAATCACTGGAGGACCTAAACACTATTATCAATGATCTCAATAGTTTTTCTCAACAAACATTGACTTTGTTTTAGTCTGATTACAGTGTGAATTTTTTACAGTAGTGTATATTTAATGAATATGATTCTGATTCTGATTCTACTGCACTGACTACTTAGCAGCACCGTAACCTCACAACCTATTAAAGTCCACTGCTGAACAAAGTCCTCCCACTTAGATTGCTTTACAATGGGGATATTTGCTATAGTTGCCACGCTTGCCACGTTCATTGCTTTTGTTGATTATTGAGCAGTATTTTCCCCTTTTTAATTTTTTGTATAATGCATTATTAATTATTCTTCGATTGAGTGAATATTATATCGTATATGTGAAAAGAAAATGAAATGCGATTAAATTGTTATTTACTGGGTCGTCAGAAGATCCGTGAACTTTCGTTTTAACATGATTACAAATGACTGAAACAATAACCAACTAAGCTTTCTTACCAATGTTAACGTTAACCGACTTAAAAGGCAATTAATAAAATATGATGGAGTAAATAAAACTATATAATTAGTAACCTAAAAATTATGCCAAAATACAAAGATTTTCCAATATCTCTAGAATTAAGCAACATTCATACTTTAATTAACATTGCCGATTTAGTATGTTATTATTTAGACAATAAGCTTATTTTTATCATAAAATTACATTAAGTTAGTTTGTTAGAATATAATATATATAAGAACTTGACATCAATCCCAGATAACTGTCCATTTAGACTAATTTTCGGTGATCTGGATATATGGCATAAACTATACAACAACAAATGGATTTTTGTTCAAACCAAACCCACTAAGTTATCAGTGGAGTGTAGTAACAATTTAACCGAATACACTCTATCAGGGACAGGCACACTCACAATTCCACCTGATTGCGTAGCTTTCCATAAGAATCTGAAATTAGAAACTAAGCTCTACCCTAGTATTAATGTTCCCGGAATATATTCGGATTATAATATAATTAATGATAGTTGTTGTAAGTTAAGTAACCTAAACAATTTTTTAGTTAACCTTACGTCTTCTATAAATGTAAAAACTTTGAATTTAGAAAATTTAAAATCTTACAACACTGATTCCGATCAAACTATCAAACGACTAGACACCCTAGAAAGTCCAAATTTGTATAATGTTAGTTTCTCTATAATAAGTCTTATATCTGTAACACTTTGCATATCTATTATAACCTATATAATTTATAAGAGAGGAAAGTATTTCAGAGAGTATTTTAATTTTAACAAGGAAAATACAGAAGATCATCATCACGCCGATCATCCACAGCTACGCACGTACGTAGAGTAGCCGTAAACTCACTCAAGGGTGAGTTTCCTCTCAACGGGGGGGGGGGGGGTTGTTATAGATTCCCTTTTACTAGGGATCCGCTGACACAAAACACACAGTCAGCTTAGTAGCTTTGGTACTTTCTTATTTCAACACTAGGAATACCGTGCAGTCCGTCATTCACTCTCATCCGAAGTACTCGCCTCTCAATTTCAATTCCAAAATTTTGTCATTCTATAATAAATCCAGTTGTTATTCCTAAATAGTTTTTTTAAAAGACATTTCGTGAAGCCCCGTATAACAGTTCGCATAACTTAATAAAATAACTGAGTAAGTCATAGGCACAACGTTAGCATAACTTAATAAAATAACTGAGTAATTCATAGGCACTACGTTCGCATAACTTAATAAAATAACTAAGTAAGTCATAGGCACAACGTTCGCATAACTTAATAAAATAACTGAGTAAGTCATAGGCACTACGTTCGCATAACTTAACACAAGTGGTAAAATTACGATGTTGTTAAAATTCAATTATTAATAAATACGCATTATTAAGTATTACTCTTAAACTACTGGTCAGATCTTGATCAAATTTTTATGGTATTATATTTTATGGTACTTAAACTAGGCACGACAGAGGCCCGACGTTAGCTTGTCCGCCTTTCATCAAACATTTGAGAAAGAAGCACAACGTTAGCGTATCTCAATATTACTCTTTCAGAAAGGAAGCACTACGTTAGCTATTTCTGTAAAGTGTAACTACTCACCCTTAAAGTAAGCAGCACACACCTCGGGCGTCCACTCGCCGCGCCACGGAACGATGTACTCCGCAGCTGCTTGAGTCGTCTTCCCATAGGAGCCGGCGACGAGTTGGAGCTCGTAGCGTCCGTAGGGCAGGACTTTTACCACGCGATATGCTCCTCGCATACAAGAGTCCAACTCGCCAGTTGCCTGCGCCTGTTTTCTGACAAAAACTAGTGAGTTCAATTCAAAACCACGGGGCGGGTTTCTCCTTTGGTCAACGTAAGTATCTTGTTTGCGTTTGTTTCGTTGAAGTCGTTCCGTAGCCCTTTGATGACTCATTTCACGAAAAGCCTCTCTGTTGGGGCTTGATTCTTCAAGTGCTACGTCACGCACCAGGCTTCGTATTAGTGGTGTCGCAGCATCGATACCAACCAGCAGATTCAAGGCTGAATACTGAGTTGTCGAGTGCTTGGTGATATTTATTACTAACTGTAGCTTCCAAATGACACTTGGCCAACTTTGTTGTCTGAAATTTGATTCGATGCGAATCATATTCAGCACCGTTCGGCAGTAGCGCTCGGCCTGCCCATTATATTGATGCATCTCTGGTGTAATCAGGTGGACCTCACACCCCATAGACTTCACCCAGTTAAGGAACTCCAAGCTTTGAAACATTCGTCCCCTATCGGCTAATATCATCTTGGGTGCCCCAAATAAAGAAATAGCGTTAGTCACATGACGTTTCAGTTCATTAGCATCCTGTCTATACATGGGATAAAGAAGACAGAATTTTGAAAATGCATCTATTACAATAAGGACATATTGATAACCATCTGCCTTGGGAAGGGCCTTAAAGCATCTATATGGATGGTTTCAAAAGGAAATTTTGGTTTTTCCAACGAATAAATTGTTTGTAAAGGAGCGCGTGCAATTTTTTTATGTGAAATGCACACTAGACAATGTGAAATGTACTTTTGAATAAACTTTCGTAATCCCGAGAACCAAAAATGCTTTGTTATTAGGTCGAAAGTTTTGTCACTCCCCAAATGATCATGTTCGTCATGAAACACTCTAAGTAAACTCAATCTATGTCCCTTAGGAATGTAGCATAGAAATCGAGAATGTTCCCCGGTAGGGGAATAATGAACATTCAAACGACCGTTTTTAATTACGTATCGAGAGGGGTCTAACTGTCCGTCAGTTAGTTAGTCTGCGTCTCCTGAAAGTTAAAGTCGTAAGTACGTCGCGTAAAAGATCGAGCCCCTGTTTTATGGTCTTACAATCAAAACGTCGTCAATATACACCAGGATGTCACCAGATTCAATAAATTCACGAAGGGTTTTTGTTATAATGCGTTGATATACAATCGGTGAGTTGGCCAAACCGTAAGGCATCTTTAAATATTCATAGTGCCCCTCGGGCGTGACAAACCCCGTAAGAGGGACCGATTCTTTTTCCAGAGGGATCTGGTGAAATCCCGTTGCCATATCAAGGCTTGTAAAATCCTTTTTTGTCCTAATCGATCGATATGATAATCGATCCTCGGTAACGGGAACCGATCCTTGACGGTAACTTTATTGAGTTTACGGAAATCTACGCACATGCGGTCCGATCCGTCTTTCTTTTTAACAAGAAGGATGGGACTCGCATATTCGGACTCTGACTTTTGGATATTTTTTTTTAACAGATCTTTAATTATGCCCCGAACGCGAAGGATTTCAGCAAAAGCAAGACGGTATGGTCTATAGTTAATGGGAGTATAGTTGCTTAATTTAATTGACATGCTACCGGTTTTTACAGTGGACGTAGCAGTTCCCGATATGAAATACTCTGCAAATTCATTGATGATTACCAGTAACTGCTGCAAATGATTACCAACAAGAGGTGTCTTAACAGGAATAGACGGTTCTGACAGAACAGTCATCACGCTGCTTGATTTACTCGTTTCCCTCACAAGTGACTGAAAATCACGCGTACGAACATATTGAACGCCTTCCCTGTTAAGAACATCTGTGCCCACTATAATCGGAGAATTCATTAACTCTGAGGCCACCACGAAAAAATCTACTTCAAGGGTTAAATCATCAAACTGGATTGGTAAAGTTACGTACGACGTGCTTACGAGTTCCTGACTTCCCAGTCCATTTAACACTCGAAACGCTGGCTTACGTGAACAATCAAAATGTTTCAACAAGGATGACGAAATAAGTGATGTAGTCGACCCGCTGTCAATTAAAATATCTACCGGCACTCCCTGAATAACGGTTACCACAACGTCACTATTGCGGGTATTTTGATTTTCGCGACAAAAGTTAACCTCATTTTTATTACGTAACTCTGACTTATGCATAGCGAAACAAGTTTCAATTTTATGACTGACCTTTTTACAAAAAGAAAATATTTCAGGCTTAGTTGGCACAAAGACAGGCTTTGAACTTTCACTACTGGAGGCATTAGAGTGGCTTTCACCTTTTTCAACTTTAAGTTTTTTATTACAATTAGACTGTCTATGTCCTGATTGGCTACACAAAAAGCACCGTCCTTCGTCAAAACGTCTTTTCCGTGTATTTAAATTTGAGACGGATTCATTTTTGAAAAAGGTTGTATTTTGAGACAATGCAGGCCGAGTATTATTATTTTTACTTATAATTGGTTTTACATAGATAGAGAGAAATTCGACTAGCTGGTCAGGTAAGAGCTTGGCATTAGTAGCGGCTGCTCGTATTTGTGGATCAGTAATCCCGCGTATTACAATTGCAGACACTAACTTATCAAACGTAAACGAAGTAACGAGCGACGAGCATAGTCAGCGTATGTAGGGTAGTTATCAGAATTTGTACTCATTATCTCGTATAAAATATTTGCAATGTCCGGTGATTTCGGACACAACGGAACGAACTCCTTTTTAAAACTACTCCAACTACGGTCGCTCGTTACCCACTCGTTCAACCATGTTTTGGCGTCACCTTTTAAGCAATTACCTATACGTGAGAGGCACTCGTAATCAGACCAATTATTCAAAATTTTAGCGCGATCTACCTCTTTGCACCAAACTTCAATATTGTGAATACTGGGGTCAAAGTTCGAAACGTAGAAGTGTTGACTAGAACTCGCTCCCGTGTTGATATAACGAATTGCATCAACTATCCGATCAGCCACCGTAAACGACGTATTTTCTTCACTCAGGATACGTGCCGACGCGTTTTCCACGTGCCTACTAACATGCGGTTCAATCGGTGCCCGTGTTGGTAGGGGCGGTGTTTCGGAACGCATTATACAGTGTTCACGCGGCGCCGTAGACTGGCTGCGGAGTGGTGACGTCACGCATCTAGCCACAGGAGACGTTGACCGGCGCCGGAATGGCGGCGTTGAATCGCGAGCAGGTTGCGAAGTGTGAGAAGCTAGCAAACTGTTCTCTAAAGCACTTAAACGCGCCAACACAGTACTTATCCCTTTACTCAGATCATCAACCGTAGTATGAGCACGGTATTTACTACGTCGTCGCTCTCGACCATTGTGTCGACTGCGGCGACGTTCACATCCCGACATTCCTTCCTCTTTACAAAAGATTCGCGTAGTTAAGGAATCAAAATGGCGAACGACAAGGAATCGCGTAAGTATTTTAATCCCACTTCTGATCTCATGTAAAACTTATTAGAGGTAATTTTTTAAATAAAGTGGAAAGAATGATAACACAATTTTTTTTTAATTCACACACAAAAAGAAAATTAACAAAACTAATGCTAGGAACAATCTTACATGTATAACGGCCCCACGCAAAAGAAGGGCGAACTGTTTTTAAACCATTAGGGCTTGCAGGGGAAGGGAGTGTTCTATCTTCTACTACAATTCATTAAATTTGCTGTCATATTAACGCCATTATAGTGAGTAAAAGTATGAGCACAAGTTTAAAATAAAATATTTTAAGCCAAACATTAAACCTCATTGCTCGATTTATATTTAAGGTACCCACACGCACTTTATTATTCCTTAACGTACACAAATATTTAAGCAAATGATGAAAGAAATGTAAAAGATACCACACGAGTTATACTCACTCATCACTACAGCCCTTCACAAGTCCACTGCTGAACATAGGCCTCCCCAAAGAATGCCACAAAGCACGGTCCTGAGCCACCTGCATCCATCAACTTCCTGCATGTCTTACCAGGTCGTCACTCCATCTCGTGGGGGGACGCCCTACACTTCGTCTACCGGTACGAGGCTGCCACTCGAGAACCTTTCTTCCCCATCGGTTGTTGGTTCTTCGAGCTATATGGCTGGACCACTGCCACTTCAGTTTACTAATCCGTTGGGCTATGTTGGTTACTCTGGTTCTACTGCGAATATCCTCATTCCTAAGTTTATCACGCAGTGAAACTCCGAGCATAGCCCTCTCCATAGCTCGCTGAGCGTTCTTGAGCTTCCTCATACGGCCAGCAGTGAAGGACCACGTCTCAGTTCCGTAAGTCATCACTGGCAACACGCACTGGTTGTACAATTTCGTTTTAAGGTTTTGAGGTATGTCTGACGAGAACATGTGTCGTAGCTTGCCGAACGCTGCCCAGCCGAGTTGAATCCGTCGATTGACCTCTCGGTCGCAGTTGGACTTACCTAGTCGGACTTTTTGTCCCAGGTAAACATACTCGTCAACAACTTCGAGCTTAGTGCTCCCAACAACTACCGTTATAGGTGTGATATAGGCATTAAACATAAACTTTGTTTTGTCCATGTTCATCTTAAGACCTATCCGTTGGGAGACACTATTGAGGTCATTGAGCATAGTGCTTAGGTCCTCCAGCGATTCTGCCATAAGGACTATATTGTCGGCAAATCGAAGGTGAGTGATGTTCATTGATGTTCATACCGTATCCTTTCCAGTCCAGAAAATTGAAAACGTCTTCCAATGCAGCGGTGAAGAGTTTCGGGGATATTACATAACCCTGTCTTACACCTCTCTGCAATTGGATAGGTTTCGTACTCTGGTTCTGTACTCGGATAGCCATCGTAGCTCTACTGTACAAACATTTCAGCACTTCGATATACCGACAGTCAACATAGCGCCGCTGCAGTCCCTGCAGCACCGCCCAAATTTCGACGGAATCAAAGGCTTTCTCATAGTCCACATACGCCAGACACAGCCCATTAACCTTTCAGCTCGAGTTACAAAACCGTTTTCAGTGCCTAGAAGACTGCAATGAAGTGGACGATATGAATGACAAGCTCGTGGAAACTGTCCATGCGGTCGGAGCTAAATTCTGCAAAACCTGCCGCAGAAGAACACAAAAACTCTCCGATCACACTCTTTATCTCATGGCTGTTAGACGGGAGATGAGGCTACATTCTTCAAGAGATTTGACAGCATACAGGCAACTGAACAGACAGATCTCCAAATGCATGCGGCGGGACTTACGCAACTTCAATACAGCTCGTATTAAAGAAGCAATCGAGCGGAACCAAGGCTCCAAAGTCTTTTCCAGAGATCTGTCTGCCAGAAAGAGCCAACTGTCAAAGCTGAAGATCGAATGTGGCAGCATCGTTTCCGGGGCACCTGAGATTTTGAGTGAGATTGAGAGGTTCTATGGGCAGCTGTACACGTCATCGTTGGAGCCAGACGCAAGTGTAAGTAACGATCCAAGAGCGAGTCTTATCCGACCCTATTCCGAAGATATCCCGGACGTTAGTCTGAGCGAGATTAGAATGGCTCTCCAGCACCTTTTAAACGGCACGGCCCCAGGCGAGGATGGAATTACAGTGGAGCTTCTGAAAGTGGGTGGAAGACTGGTACTTGAAGTCCTTTAGAAGCTCTTTAATTCCATACTCCATGGTGGCATTACACCGGAGACGTGGATCAGAAGTGCAGTGGTCTTGTTCTTCAAGAAAGGCGACAACGCTCTCTTGAAAAACTACAGACCGATTTCCCTTCTAAGCTGCGTCTATGTGCTGTTTTCGAGAGTCATTACGAATCGTCTCGAGCGCAGACTTGACGACTTCTAGCCTCCCGAACAAGCGGGTTTCCAAAAGAGCTTTAGCACCATAGAACACATAAATACCCTTTGGCAAATAGTACAGAAGTCCGAGGAGTACAATTTCCCACTATGTCTCGTGTATGTGGACTATGAGAAAGCCTTTGATTCCGTCGAAATTTGGGCGGTGCTGCAGCCCCTCCAGCGGTGCCAAGTGGACTGTCGGTATATCGAAGTGCTGAAGTGTGTGTACAGTAGAGCTACGATCGCTATCCGAGTACAGAACCAGAGCACAAAACATATACAACTTCAAGGAGGTGTACGACAGGGTGACGTAATATCGTCGAAACTCTTCACCGCTGCATTGGAAGACATTTTCAAGCTACTGGAATGGAATGGTATTAACGTCAATGGCGAGTACATCACTCTTTTTCGATTTTCCGACGATATAGTCCTTATGGCAGAATCGCTGGAGGACCTAAGCACTATGCTCAATGACCCCAACAGTGTATCCCAAGGGATAGTTCTTGAGATGAACATGGATAAAACAAAAATCATGTTTAACGTCCATGTCACACCTATGCTGGTAGTTGTTGGGAGAACTAAGCTCGAAGTTGTTGACGAATATATTTACTTAGCACAAAAAGGTGGAGTCAACTCGGCTGGGCAGCGTTCGGAGAATTACGACACATGTTCTCGTTAGACATACCTCAAAACCTCAAAATTAGATTGTTCAACCAGTGCGTGTTGCCAGTGATGACCTATGGAACTGAGACGTGATCCTTCACTGCTGGCCCTCCATCAATGCAGTGCAGCTCCAACCCATATTAAGTGCATATCGCACACGCCGTTCGCGGCTTTTGTACATTTTTTGTATTATTTTAATATTGGGGAAATAAACCAAAAAAAACTTTGTCGTGAAGCGACAATTACAAAAAAAATAGAACATAACCTAAGAACAACAAAACAACAAAAGTATAACAAGAAAATAATATATTTAAATTTTTGAAAAGGTATTTACAATTTTATAAAAAAAAAGAAATATGATGATGATGATGGATGAAGTGAGAATACAATTAGATTAAAAAAATAAAGATAGGAGAATAGGAGAATATAGTGTTGTAGTGGAGCCTAAAGGTCGAAGTGACACACGCTGCGCTTGGAGTAGTAGTAGGCACACGCGGAGCTTGAAGTTTCCTGGCGGCGACGGCACGCAGCGTCTGGTCTGTGCACACTCAGCGTCCGGAGCCGGCGCACGTAGCGCCTGGAGTAGGTGCGCTCAGTGCCTGGAGCAAGCAGTCGTAGCGCCCAAAGGTAGCGCGGGCAGTAGGTGCACTCAGCGCCTGGAGCAAGCAGTCGTAGTGCCCAAAGGTAGCACGGGCAGTAGGTGCACTCAGCGCCTGGAGCAAGCAGTCGTAGCGCCCGGAGTAGTGTGGCCCCGCGCTTGAAGTAGACTACGCCGGCGACTTCAAATGTAGATGGAGGCTTGCAGGATCCCGGGGCAATGCGGCCCCGGGATAAGGCCTTTAGTAGATGCTTCTCGTTTGAGAACTGAAGCGAGACTGCCTGTATTCTCCGATTGTTCGGCTTTTATACCTTTTTAGAGAGAACGAGAAATTATTTAAATTAAAAGGAAATTTATTGTAAATGACCTAGAGCGAAAGAGTATTTATGTGAAAATATCGAACTAAGAACATCAAACCAGTGACGAATTTGAATAAAAGTTACCATAACAACCATATAAATAATGGTTGTCAAAAATATAAATTTTTGGTTTTAGGTATATAATTGAAAAACAGTTACATTTAAGTAAGAAATGAGATATTATTCATATAGGAAAAACTATAGCGCGGCAGCGCGCACGAAACCTGAAATTGCAGAGTTACGGAGAACTCAATAAAAGATAGAAAAAGGTAAGACTCCACTGACAGCGATTTAAACGGTGCTGATAGCGTGAATATACGAAGTGAAAATGATTTGTTATTATGTAAAAACGTTACAGGATCCTATGGAATAAAGGTGATGCAAAATATAAATGCAGAAAATCAAAAACAGAATGGAAAAATAGTGTCAAATGATATGTAAGTAGCATAACTGATAGCGTGAAAAGTGATGCAAAATATCAAAACAGAATGGAAAAATAGTGTAAAAAAGCGGCCTTCCTAACAAATTTGGTGTCAGAAGTGGGATGTCACAAAGTCTACTCGTATACCGGTAGCGTGGCATACGAATCCTGGGAAACTCTGAAGCAAGATCGACAGTAAGTCTCCACCCCACGAGTGTGAGCCTGCATCATCGGAAACACCAACAAGGTCTCAGCCCCACGACCTTGAGGCATATCATCGTCATCAACCCGAAGTTTATCAAGGCTATCAGTCTCCACCCCATGCGTGTGAGCCTGCCCTGAGCTGCTGCACTCCCACCGCACAATCACGTGATCGCTGCCGTCAAACGACTCCCTGAGTCTCACGGCAACTCGACTCCGCTGCACGTCATCGCAACACGACACCCGCATAGCAACCAATGTTTGCCGTAGTGTTCGTGATATTGTAAGTTAACTTTAATTTAGCGATAATTTTGTATTACTTTGTTCTAATTCTTTACATTTCTGTCATTAGTTCTATACTATATCCTTATTATACCAATTTTGTATTTCCTAACTGCTTAAACTATTTTGCTTATTCCACATGCATAAGACTAAAACTTTAAAGGAAAAATCAGAAGAACTAGAAATGTCCAACAAAATTCCCTTATCCGTCCTTACAAAATTTATTAAACCTTACAATGGCGACAGAGAATCACTTCCAGCATTCTTAACAAATTGTGATAATGCTATTTCACTCGCGAATTCAGAACAGCAATCAGTTCTGTATCGTTATATCATATCCCAGTTAGAGGGAAAAGCACAAATCGCGTGCTTATTAAAAACTTTTAATAGTTGAGATGAATTAAAAATATTTCTAAAAACTACCTTTGGCGAAAAGAAACACTCCACACATCTTTTAATAGAACTCCAAAACTGTGGACAGGGAAATTCAGAAACCGTAATGCAATACTCGCTTAGAATTGAATCTTGTTTAACGCGATTACAATCAAATATACATTATAGTTGCGAGAATAAGTCCGAGCTAGTAGGAAGAATTGCCGCTATGGAGGATTTAGCCCTCAACACTTTTATATTAGGTTTAAATTCTAATTATGGATATATTGTTAGTTGTCGAAACCCGAAAATTTTAAGCGAGGTGATTACGCATGCCATAGAAGAAGAAAAATTATATATTTTAAGCAAAATTTCTAGCAAGTCAAATAAACAATATTCTATATGTCAAAAATTTGGTCATGATTCTTCCAGCTTCTAAAATAATAAGAAAAAACAATCTCGTCGAGCTTATTATGTTATTGCTATTATCCGCAAAATAATAACTATCCTAATTCTCATAACATCTCAAATAAAAACTTTATTAAAATATGTAGCTATTGTAAAAATCCGGGACATATGATAAATGAATGTCGCAAGCCACAATATAACAATAGCATTCGTCGTAATGTGCAACCAGATACTCACCCGATGACTACGTTACCAAGTCCCAGTGTGCACACACCTAATAGAAATAATATGCATTTATGTGACGCAAAACCATCTACCTCTGGTGCCGATATTTGTAACGAAGATTTAAACTAACTCCGATTTCGGAAAAGTGCCTACCGAAATCGAAAATATTCAAAGGCACAAATAACTATTGCTATTTTACTAACCCTTATACTAATTCCTATACTAAGCCTATGTATAATGATAACAAATTTAATTATAATTATCATAAAAAGTGTTCTTATAATACACCCCAGCGACATCAAATGCCGCCGAGGCTTACTAAATCTTGTAATTTTAAAAATACTATTTCTTGTTCTAACTTTACACCTCGGAAACAATATCCGAGTCCATCTTTGACACAAGGTCAAAGTCAAAATACTAATTATTTATTACCTCGGGAAAATCATCCCAGGACATATCTGAATCAATATCAGAGTCTTAAAAATAATTATAATACTAATTCTTGTACTAATTCTTATACCAATTCTATGTCTAATAATGATGCTTATTCTTATACAAAGCCTACATCTCGAAAAGATATTTCGAGTCATAATGACCCTACCTATGATTTACCTAATAATAAAGGCGAAATACCAACGTATATTATGAACATATCAAGTAAGAAAACATCACTACCCCATGTTTATTTTAAGTCTAATTTTTCGGTTCAACCCTTACGATTACTACTCGATACAGGCGCAAGTGTTTCTATTATAAAAAATAGAGTTTAAATGGAAAATTTACGCTCTCCAATGAAATCATAAAACTCAAAGGTATAAACAGCACTCAATCTTGTAACGAAACGTTAGGAACATTACTGTTAGATTTTATTTTAGATAATTTTTCCATAAACTACAAATTTCATGTTACATCAGACTATATTAATATTAATTATGATGGAATTATAAGAAGCGATTTCCTTAGTCATTTTAAAGTGAATATTGATTATCATACTTATTCACTTTGTTTTAAATTCTATATCTGTGCCTATCCTTTTTTCGGAAACTACATACATCATATCGGCGCATAGCGAAACTGTTACAAATAACCCATCCGAGTTGCGTCACCTTAAGGATGCACTCATACTAGATCAAACAGTTTGTAATGGTGTTTATTTAGGGAACTGACCAAATAAAATTGTTAACGTTTCCGTCTTAAGCACAACCGAATCGCAAATTAAAATTAAAAAATTTCAAGGTTAAATTAACGCCGATCGATTTAAATGAATATTCCAAATCTTTTGAATCGTATAATAACATAAATACAATTTCAACAACCCACTCTAATCGTGTTCAACGCGTCTGCGAACAAATTCGTCACTCCCATTTAAACTCTGAGGAGAAAAAACTTTTACTAGATTGTTGTTCACAATATTTAAACATATTTTATCTCGAAGGAGACGACCTCACCTGTACAAACGCGATTTAACACTCGATAAATACAGGGAACACCCCTCCTATTCACGTTAAGTCATATAGTTTCTCTCAATGCCATAAAGACGAAGTAGATTCACAATTAAAAAAAATGTTAAAACAAAATATAATTAAGCCGTCAATATCTCCGTGAGCACCCCAGTGTGGGTCTTGCCTAAGAAAATGGATGCATCTGGCAAAAAGAAGCGGCGCATTGTTATAGATTATAGGCGAATTAATGATGTGACCATAAATGAAGTTTATCCTATTCCATTAATTAGCGATAATTATATTAGATCAATTAGGACATTCTAAATAATTTTCGACACTTGACTTAGTTTCCAGCTTCCATCAAATTCCTCTCAATCCTAATGATGCTGAAAAGACTGGTTTTACAGTAATAAACACAAATGGCATTTCCGGCCATTTTCAATTTAATCGAATACCGTTTGGATTAAAAAATACTCCTAGTACGTTTCAACGTCTCATGAACACCGTCCTTTCTGGTCTCCAAGGTCTCCACTGTTTCGTCTACTTAGATGACTGTGTTATTTACAGCCACGATCTTCAAAGTCATATAGAAAAATTACGTCTTGTTTTTGACAGGTTTCGACATTTCAATTTGAAACTATAACCAGATAAATGCGAGTTTCTTCGACGCAAAGTTTAAGTTAAGTCATGTAATAACTGACAAAGTTGTCTCATATAACTCTGATAAGGTAAAATCAGTATCCAATTATCCTATCCCCAAAAATCCCAAGGAAATTAAATCATTTCTAGATCTAGTAGGCTACTACCGTCGATTTACAGATAACTTTTCAAAAATAAGAAAACCCCTTACGTCATTAGTAAAAAAGAATGTTAATTTTAATTGGACACAAGAACAAACCCAAGCTTTTAATTTGTTAAAAGAAAAATTAACTTCAGCTCCAATATCCCCATTTTTCGCAACCGTTTATTGTCTCCACAGACGCCAGTAACTATGCCGTAGGCGCAATATTATCGCAAGGTCCTATCGGAAAAGACAAACCGATCGCGTATGCCTCAAGAACATTAAATAAACAAGAAGGCAACTATTCAACAACGGAAAAAGAACTTTTAGCTATCCTCTTCGCTGTGAAAACATTTCGTCCCTATATTTATGGTAATAAATTTAAAATAGTCACTGATCACAGACCTTTGGTCTGGCTTTTTAATGTCAAGGATCCAGGAAGTAGATTAATTCGCTGGCGCCTCAAATTAGAGGAATATGATTATGAAATTATATATAAGCAAGGAAAACAAAATTCAAACGCCGATGCTCTTTCGGCCATTCACACCTTAAATTCGAATGTAGTCCTTAATAAACTCAAATATGAATCATATTTTAAAAGCAATTTACTAGTTCCATTTCTACAAATACTGTAATCGAAGAACATTAAGAAGCATTACACCTCTCTAAATTAAATAATATTGTTTGCCCAGTATCCCTCGACTTTGATGAATCTATCCCATATTGTAAAAATATTCTATCACAGTTGCAAAACTCTGAAAGCTTAATAAACTCGGAACGAGAACCTTACACTATCTTTTATATTAAGGAGAATAATAAAACGTTTTATTTCTTATATACAAAAATTCACCATTACGAAAAATTAACATACCGAAATATTTACAATTTATTAATGCAACTACGCGACAATATTATAACAGGAAATAGCCAAATCACTGACTTAGCTATTTCCGATTTTGCTGACCCGTTCTCCAAATTATCCTATACAAAAATATACAATATAATTGCCTACATATTTCACAATACTAATATTAAAATTCATATATACCGAAATCAAATTATTTACCCTACTCCTGCCGAAATTCCAAGAATTCTCAAAGAAAATCACGACTCAACAATTGCTGGTCACCCCGGAATCAAAAGGATGTTAAACCGCTTAAAAGACCTATATTTTTGGAAAAACATGCGCTTTGACATATAACATTATGTAAAAAATTGTAAGTTGTGCCAAGTAAATAAACCACTAAGAACATGTAATAAGGCTCCAATGGTGATAACTTCTACAAGCACAAAACCATTCGAAAGATTAGCTCTAGATATAGTCGGTCCACTACCCGAAGCTGGTTTGCAAAACTTCAAATTCTTATTAACCGATCATGACCTAACCAAATTTTTATGTGTATATCCAATGATAACTTCCAGCAGTGATGAAGTAGCTCGTACATTAGTTCATTTTTTCCTCTTTGTTCGAAATTCCTAAAACGATATTAACAGATCTCGACACATGTTTCACGTCGGAATTATTTAAACAGGTCATTGAAATATTTAAAATATTATCCTTATATGCTACCCCCTATCATCCACAAACAAATGGTACCATAGAACGTAGCCATGCTACACTCAAGGAATATCTTACATCTTTTGTTAACGAAAACCAGAATGACTGGCATTGTTATTTAGCCACTGCAGTATTTTCCTATAATACCACCCCTCATACCACTACTACATATACACCCTATGAATTATTATATGGGCATAAACCAACAATAACTAATCTTTAAATATAAAAATTACGTATCACGTTGTTTGTCCGCGATGAACTCCTAAACTACTGAACTGATTTCAATTAAATTTGCACACTGTGTGCAGTTTGGTCCAACTTGAGAGATAGGATAGCTTTTATCCCTATAACTGACCCTCAATATTTTTTAATTACGAATTTAGGGATTTCTTATAGGATACAGGGTCGTCGAAAAGGGCAGAACAACATCTGCCTGGCCAGCTAGTTCTTTATATAATACGAGTAATGATACAACTTATCATGAATACATCCGCGCATTACAATATCGCATGAATCTTAGTCGACAAAAGGCATTAGAACACATAATCAAAAGTAAAGAAACGTCAAAAAAATATTATGACACAAATAGTAAAAATATATCCTACAAAACAGGTGATATGGTTTACTTAAAATGTCACCATAGACTTCGCAAAGCCTTATCCCCTATATGGAAAGGTCCTTATAAAATTATTAAACTAAATGGCAAAAATAATGTAACTCTTCTCATAGGTCGTAAGCATGTGAAATACCATATTAATAAAATTAAACTTACTCATCCCTAATTTCACTTTATTTCAGGGCCATAAGCCACCAATTCAACGCTGAAACTCAAATTCTACCTATTTACAATTTACAATTTCGATCAAATAACTAAAATTAATTTTTATAACGATTTTTGGAATGTTGTAACGCATATAGACGTAGTTTCACTAAAGCCACATCTAGACAACATACATTCACTTATAATCAAAACTGCAACTCTCTGCAAAAACTTGCAACTCCGTGGTTTCGTTGAATGTAATGATATCATAAGTCCTATTGAAGTAATAATTAATGTTTTTAACTCAACAATATATAAACTAAATATGAATGAAAATAAATTAAATTCTCAAATAAATACTTTAAATATTATGTTATCTCAAATTGTCAAAAACAATTATCAATTATCACATATTTGTAAAATATATGCTTTACTTAATATAAATATATAATAGAAAGATCTTTGGCCACTATTTCTAATTTCTTAGATTAATGTATTAAACTCTATCTTATTTTCTGAAGCAAACATTTTACATCCTAGTGTGATGAGTCCTACAAACTTATTTCGCGAGCTATTAAAACACAGTAACTATATAAATAAACGACTAGATTTTCCAGTACCATTAACATTTGAAAATATACATACACTGATAGATATTTCAAAACTCAAATCTTTTTATTATAATAAAAAAATAATTTTCATATTACGCATACCACTGATCTCTTCTTTAAAGTTCACTTTATACAAATGCATACCCTTACCAACTACTCATAATCCTAGTAATCCTAACTCTTTCGCCCAAATTCAATCCACCAAGCCTTACCTTGGAATAACAGAAGACTTAGTTATAGGTTGTTAGATAATTTAAATGATTGTAATATTATCACAAATGATTATTCTATTTGTCCTTTAATTTCTATATTTTCTACAATAAAGAATACATCTTTTGAAATGAAATTGTTAACTGAAGTAACGTTATCTTTACCATCTCAATGTAACTCTAAACTTGAATATGGACAAATCGATGTATGGTATAAAATAAGTAATAACAAGTTTATCCATGTACAATCTGAAAAATGTAAATTAACTATAAAATTTAATAATATAATACAAGATTTTACTATTTTAGGAACAGGTATCCCAAGTTTAAATGAAAGCTGTATTGCTTTTTCTAAGACAATCCAATTATTACCGTCCACAACTAAAACTATTAAAATTTAAAATAAAAGGAATTTAAACTTTAATATTAAAGAAGACGATTGTTGTAATAAAAAGTTTTAAATAAATGGATTCCCTACTTATCCCCTATATCTTTAACTAGCCTAGACATGGACACTCTAAAATATTCGTATCATTCCTTAAATAATTTAGAAAATGAGATCAATAAGGTTCAAGAACAATCTCACATTATTAAATATGAAGGAAAGAAAGAAAGAAAGAAAAGTTTGTTTGGTACATAAATAAATCGTTTACAAAAATTATTTACAATAAAAAGAAATACAATGTACATGCACCAAATAGGTTTCCACTCAGCATGAGTTCACGGAGTTAGTAAACTTCGTGAATTCGTTGTCAGTGGAACCATAGGAGGATGATAGATGGCGTAACAAACCAGTGATTAATATGTAGCCTCATATAACAAACACAAAAAGCCTCATATAACAAAAACAGAAAGCAAAATAAAACAAAATTAAAAAACAACAAAATACGAGTAGACAACAAATATGGTAATTACTGTTCATCGTTTACATACTTCTTGATTATTTGTTTTATTTTATATGTTTCCTATAGAATGTTTTGTTGCTTTATTAAGAGAAATAACGATTCTTGCTGCTGTATACAAATATTTAACCAGTGCAATACACGGCGGATTATTAAACACGAATCAAAGGTTATTAATTCTATTAAGTTAACTGAAGTCTCATCATCAGACGATGATAAAAAAGATTCTATATCCTTACCTAATATGCCGGTGCAAAATCAAATGAAGAACATTTGGTAAATTAAACTTATTAAATCGAAACTTATGTAATAATTAATTACTATATTACTTGACTATACTTATACCATAAAATTTATGTTACATTATAATTTAAGTTTATATTTCTTTTATTTTTTACACTGTGTCTTAGATATTACAATATTAAATGTTTGTATTTGAAATAAAAAAAAATAGTCTTAGAACTAATTCAACACTGAATATTCTACTATTTCATTATTCACTGAATCTTTTACTATTTTCTTGGTTTTTTTTATAGGATAAGGGTGAGAAACGAGCACACAGTCCACCTGATGGTAAGTGGTTGCTGCGGTCCATAGACATCTACATCTATCCTCTATTACAAATCAAAATGTAGATGCGTTGTCACCCGTGAGGACTAAGATGGAATGCCTCATTTCCAGTAAAAAGGGCCTCCGGCTTTCCTTGTTCATTAAATATTATAAAAATATACTAGTTCAAAATGTCAATAAATAAGTTTAAATAATTTTGTGAAGATATTGTTTCAGAATAGTTTAATTTTACTTTGTCTTTGTATCAACTCAATTTACTTACTTACTTATCGTCACGCACAATCCCTGACGGGGTAGCCAGAGAGAACAGATCGCCAAGTGTCACGATCCTTACATACCTCTTTCGCTTCTTTCAGATTCATTATCTTCTTCATACATGCACGTCTAGGTATCCGAGTACTCTTGACCCTCCCCTCTTCGAGCAGTTTGCTCACATGGTCTTCGAAAGTTAGTCTCGGTCTACCTCGACACCTTTTAATATTAACTTTTGCGCTATATATTTTCTTCACCATTCGGTCTTCACTCATTCTCTCAACGTGCACAAACCATCGAAGCACGCCCTTATCAATTTTTGTGATAAGGTCATCTTTCAAACCTGCCATATTGCGAATCTCTTCGTTTCGCTTCCGGTCGGCCATGGTAACGCCGCACATTTTACGAAGAGATCACATCTCCACTGCATTCAACTTGCTTTTATGCTTCTTCTGGCATATCCAGGTTTCGCTGCCATATAACAAAGTCGGTACCAACACTGCGTTATGTATTGCAAGGCGTGCACTCTTCACTACGCCTTGCCTTTTGACTAACGCAGTCAGGGCACCATTGACTTTGTTCCCGGCAGGGACATGCCTGTCCACATCTAAATCACATCTTCCATCCCGGCTAAAAGCACTCCCCAAGTATACAAATTCATTTACCTGTTCTAGACATTCCTGATTTACCCATATTTCACACTTCGTTCTCTCTTCGTCCCTTTCAAATACCAGAACCTTAGTTTTATTAGCATTCAAGCGGAGACCTTAAATTTCACATTCCTCTTTCATACACGTGACTAACGCCTGCAGTTCTGCCTCTGATGGTGCAATAAGCACTGCATCATCAGCATACAGCAGAAAATTTACTTTATTGTCACCCAATTTCACACCCAAACAGCTTCTGTAAACAGCTGTCGAGATACAGTATGAACAGCCAGGAAGACATGACACAACCCTGTTTTACGCCCGTTTGGACGCTAAACATGGGTGACAGGTCATGCCCTACCCGCACACAGGCTTTACAGTCACAGTAAAGTGACTGCACAGCCCTTAGCAATCGACCATCCACACCATACCCCGGCAACAGTTCGCACATTTTCTTCCTTACAACCTTATCAAATGCTTTCTCAAGATCCACAAAAGCACAGAAAATCCTCTGTTTAACAGCCAGAAGCTTTTCCGTGATCATGCGGAGAGAAAACATTTGATCCGTGCATCCTCTTTCAGGTCTAAATCCGCATTGTGCCTCCCATAGAAATCTTTCCGATTTCTCTTGCATCCTACGTGTCAAAACCTTCGAGTAAACTTTACTTGCTAAACTGGTCAAGCTGATCGCCCGATAGCACCCGCAGTCAAAATGTGAACCTTTACCTTTATATAAAGGCACAATGACTGCGGATCGCCAATCATCCGGGACATCCCCCATCCGCCAGCACAAATTGCACAGCAGATGAAAGCTGTCCCAGACGCGAGGCCTACCATACTTGACCATTTCAGCAGTAACTCTGTCTAGTCCCGCAGCCTTACCACATTTCAAACTTCGAATCGCACGTTCAATCTCTTTCATACTGATGACCTCAGTGTCATCAAGGTCCGGGTCTGGCGTACCAGTCTCGGCGTCATCCCCGGATCTATCACTAAGATCATCACACGCATACATTTCTCTATAAAATTCGCTCCATCGCTGCATGACGTCCGATTTGTCTGAGAGGACGTCATTAGATCTCGAAAGCACTTTGTTCATTCTTAAGGCCGTCGCACCACTTCGGGTCCTTCCAACCTCTTTCCAGAAGAGTTTGGAGTTCTCCTTAAAGTTATGCGACAACCTTTCGTCCGCTTCCATTCTACACCTTTCACGCACTTCCTCAATCAATGCTTTCGTGTGAACTTTTTGCAGCTTATATCTTTCTTCCATCTTCTCTCTCATATCCTTATCATTACTAGAGGCCAAGTAGTCTAACCATGCTTTCTTCTTCTTCTTTACAGCTTCTTTCACTTCATCATTCCACCATGCATCTCTTCTTTCAATTTGATTTAATTATATATATATTTCAATCAACTCAATTTGATTTTATAATAATAATAAATATTAAACAATTCTATTTGACTATTTTATGATTATTTTTCTATTCAAATTATTTCTAATTTTCACTGTATTATTTGTTAGACTCTGCTAATCCCTTATTTAAAAAAGGATGAGCTCCGTCAAAAGGGGGGAGATGTTATGTCCAACCCTAGTTAGTTGAAAGCGCTGACTCGATTATTTTATTAAGTATAAAAGCGTAGTGTTTGAGGCAATTGATGCAGTGCAGCTCCAACCCATATTAAGTGCATATCGCACACGCATTTTAATATTGGGGAAATAAACCAAAAGAACTTCCGGGATTGGTTGTAAAAGTTTTTTTTAAAAACACCTTTAGAGCGGCCCTCCTAACAGTAAGCAAGAGAGCAAGTATAACCTCCGCTCTCACACTTTTATTATTTTTAACAATTCACCTCTAAATATTTTTAAATGTTAATTTGATTTTTTTTAATATAAAAAAGCAATATTTACATAATACTTACTTTTATCAACAATATTAAAAACTATAATAATAATTAAAATAAACTAAAACTAGAAAATTAAATATCATATAGTCCTACTCCCCGCGGTATCGTGCAAAGAACGCTGGCTGCGTTTCCCCGCTGAATGGCTATACTTAGCCTTTGAGTCAGGAAAGAACCAGCCCTCTTATCTCTAGCAGCAACGACCAGCCGCGGATTGAGTTCCTTTAGGAACTTCACCGCACGTGGACCCCACAGACCGATTGTCTCTATAGCAAATGGCACAAATATGTAGTCATCTCTCAGAGACTCATACTTGCGCCACTTACTCAGTTCAGCTACCTCTGATGCCGCCCCGGCTCTAAACGAGGTACCCCTAAGATGAGAGGCCGCCAGAGTGTCTACGCAAGTAGCATCCCACACTAGGGCTTTACCTCTCTCCCAAGGGACCAATGTCATACCGTCGGGTCTCTTGCCATCAACTCCAAATATTCCACAAGGCTCTAAAACCTAGGGAACATTTATAGAGACAAGAGCCCTTCAGATGACATCGTTCAAAGAACTATGTCGTGAAAACCTACCAGCGTTTTTGTTACATGAAAGTCCGTGGAGCCCAAACTTGTCGACGCTGCTACCACAGGGACACTGATGGAGTTGACAAATCGCCGCTCCTAGTCGGATTCCTACGGCAATGCGTAAGCTTTCTCCATCAAGTAATGTGCCTAGATAACTTGATGGTAAAGCGTGTAACCAGTGACTAGATTCCTTAGTCGAAACAACTAGAATGCGTGCCTTATCTTGGTTACTATGGAAATTATGAAACAAATTCTTCTGCACGCCCTGTACCAACGGAATATCCCACTGTTTTTGTTGGTTAACTTCCAGTGGAACATTTTCACCAGGACAGAGCGTTTTCCATTTCTGCCCTGCCTCCGTAGCAAAGCATAGGTCTACTTTATTATTTAAAATTATATTACACAATTCACTGACACTATGCGCGGAAGCAAGGAAAGCAAGCAATGCAACGCTAGAAAGATTTCTCACACCAATGCCACCAAATTTTATAGGTAAAGTAGCTTGAGTCCAGGCTGTTGTATTTAAAGTTAAATTTAGAATTTTTTCTATAGCTATTTTAAGATTATTATCAATATCTTGTAAAATATCCGAACATTTCCAGACTTGACTCGAGCGGAGTAAGTATGTAAATCTAGGTACAAGAAGACAATATTTTAAAA
This sequence comes from Parnassius glacialis, assembly GCA_033319125.1. Classification (NCBI taxonomy): domain Eukaryota; kingdom Metazoa; phylum Arthropoda; class Insecta; order Lepidoptera; family Papilionidae; genus Parnassius; species Parnassius glacialis. The sequence continues at coordinate 7,319,571 of JAVANC010000007.1, read as the reverse complement.
TAGTAAGAGCTATGTGGGGGTTTAATTTATACAATTTATCAACGTGGTTTAAAAACTGATCAATTTTTTTTTAAGACAGGTTTAATACTATCGAAAAACAACGATGCACCTAGCAGGTATAGTGATTCCGTTCTCACAGTTTTTATTCCTGGATAAATAGGATTAAAATTTTTAATTAAAGTGTCTCTATGAGAAGTAGATAAATTATTAGAAAAAAATATTTCACATTTATTGCTATTTGGTTCAAGACCAATATTTTTAAAATTTTGAAAAATATGAGTAAGATCACTGAGGACGTCATCTGCTCTACCTCCCAGTGTACCGTCGTCTAGGTACCAGACACTCAGCTTGGATTTCAAATTTGAAATAATGGGTTGAATTCCCAAACTGGAAAGTGCTGGACCCAGTAGGTCACCCTGCTGAACACCGACAGCAGAATCGATAACATGGTTTTCGTAAAATAAGTTAGTATTTTGACCATAACATTGCCAAACTTAATGATAAATTTCTGGGTTATTGTTAGCCACTTCTTTCAGCAAGGTTACCCTATCTATAGAGTTAAAAGCATTCCTTCGGTCAATCTTCACAAGAACATCTGCATCAGAGTTTGTTAAAATAGTTTAAAAGTACGCACTGAATGTACCGCCGCCACACAGCCACCTCTAGTGCCAAAGCCTAGTTGAGTAGGCTGAAATTTGGTCTTAAGGTTAGAGATTATGTGCCTGCAAGCTAATTTTGAAGTTAAGCGTCGAAATGTGGAACCAACGGCAATAGGACGGATACCGTTATCCTTTTTTCTTTAACAGTGGTAGAGCCACGCGGCGGCTTTTGCTGTCGTACGGATCGGCCGGCTCGAACCGGGGTGGTACCACGACCTCACAGAAAACCAGCGTGAAGTAGAGGTTTGCCTCTGCGTTTCGCTTCGTGAGTGCAGGTGGCCAGAGGCACTTTTTACTGGAAATGAGGCACTCCATCTTAGTCCTCACGGGTGAAAACGCATCTGCATTTTGATTTGTAATAAAGGATGGATGTAGATGTCTATGGGCCGCAGCAGCCACTTACCATCAGGTGGACTTTGTGCTCGTTTGTCACCCTCATCCTATAAAAAAAACCAAAAAAAGGCACATAATCTTGCCCCATATAAGAATGGAATGAAATTTGGATTAACATTACCAGAAAGCATAAAGTTACATAATTTTGTAATGTCTTTAAGAAGTACTCCGCCAGCGTCACCGGCAGAAGCGCTTACAACATCTTTAAGATGTTGAGGCGTAATTCCGCCAATGCCGCCAGCAGAGCCATTCGAAAATGACATAATTACTTCTAAAGTGTCTTTTTCAGAAATTTGTAAAGGTTGCATAGAAGTCTTGGGAGGCAGTGACGAAGAGAGAGACGAAGGCTCTCAAGTGTTTCGACATTACGAGGAGCCAGGATGTCGTCTGAGAATAAAATACGGGATGCATTTTTTAAATCGCCATTCATTACTTTGGACTCAACCACTTTTTTTAAATCAAATTTTGGACGTGGTCGAGATAAAAGAGTATTAATTAGGTAATCTAAATTTTGAAAAGATGTCTCTTTTAGTTGAGACGTAATTGATTTATTTATTGTTTTATCAAAATGAAAATGGGAATACGCGAAAGTAAATAATTTTTGCCAACTATTTTCACTATTAGTGAAACAATTTTGAATAGTGCATGACAATGCTTTAGCAAGCTGCATCCTCGCATCTCTAGGAATTCTTTTAACCACTGGTACATTACAATAATAATTGTAAATTTTCTCCGAAAAAAGGGAAAAATTTGTGTCATTAGAGGAATTGCTAATAGAGTTATGAATTTCTACGGCAGGCTGTGAAGCCGAAATACTTTTACTGTGGCATTGTTTAATATGTATATTTTAACCCCTTTTACCTTTAAACAGCCTACCGTCAGCACAATTTTGACACTGTAGGAAATCTGGCTGTGAGTGTAGCGGAGCAGAGATATTCATTAAAAAATCTAAACAGATCTCTATGACACTCATAAGTCTTTATATTACATATTCATATTAACTTGAAATGTGCTGTACCCCGCATCTTTCCCTGAAACAATCATTTACGGCCTAAATAAAAGTACTATACTCTATAAATAAAATATTATCACATTACTTCCCTGGATTTATTCCATATTGCATAAAATTGTAGGTAGTCGTTACGCTATGACAGTTGTCAACGGCGCAGCAGAAATATTTTCCTTTATTAATTAGTATAAGTCTCAAATCAAAAAATTATTATTATAACAACTCTCTTATATATTTTCTGATCTTTTTGTTGAAATTTGTAAGCCAGAATTGGCCTCCAAATAACAAAATAAAATAAGATAAATATACGTATCTTTTGACAGTGAAACATTTTTTCACTTTAAAAATAATTCCTCTAGAATAATTTAATACTTGTTTATAGGCAAACATTGAAATTTTTGTAGGATTTTATTATAAACATAAGTTCATAAATTAATTACTAATTCTGTGGAGCTTATTTTTGTTCCTAGTTTTTAAATATGTATGAACATTTTATGTTACATATTCATAAATATAATATTGCGAAGTTAATAATTGTTTGTTAAGTTAATATGTTTATTGCTTATAAGCATTCTCTGAGAGAATTTTCACAATTTACTTTTAATGTAAGATATTAATTTACCGTACGACTCTCTTTTGCAAAACAAATATTATGTCTAAAATGCCAGTAGCGTTATCAAATAGCAAAATCCCATAAGACATTATGTCATAATGTAACTAAAATAAACTAATCAAGCTGCGTCTCCATCTATGATACTTTTAATCTTTCTTACAGCATATGCTGCAGAACTTAGTTTGCTTGCTAATTTAGATATATTGGAGCCACACTAAAGCTTCGCGTCAATAGTATTTACAAGAAAAACTGTGGTATCCACAAGATTCAACTCCTCCCCATTAAAGAGCACATTGGTATGTTTAAAATAAGGTAATGTAAATTTAATACATTTTATCTTATTTTCGTTTAAAAGCAAATTGTTGACATTAAACTAATGTACCAATTTCAATAGAGCATTATTTACGTCTTTATAATTAATTACCTCCCGTTTGAGTTTGAAAATCAAAGAGGTATAATCAGCAAATAATACTATATTATGATTGTCCCCTACTAGAAAAACTAAGTCGTTGTGTATTCACAAGATACTTTAGGTGTTGCTTGTGAACTTTGTAACTATTCTGCTAGGCATTAAAAATATATTTTATAAGCTCAACACCGGCGTTAATCTTCGAGCGACCCCTTGTAAAACCAAATTGATTTTATGTAGTAATTTTATTGTAATGTTTTTACAATTGATCAGAAATTTTCTTTCATATATTTTACTGAAATTTATGTACTTAACTACGTCCATATTAGCGGGGTTCAATGTACTACCAGATTTTAACAAAAGTATTACTTTACTATGTTACATCAAATACGGAAACATCTGATTCGATACTACTATTTAAAATAATAGCAAGATGAACATTAATTAAATCTATTATGGACGCAATAACGATAAAGGCAATTCCCCTAAGTCTTAGGTTTTTTTTACCTTACTCGTGGGTTTTGAAATCTAAATTATTTAAAACAGGTATTAAAATTTTGTTTGAGTTATGACGCGGCGACAGTTGGACAAGTATTCAATGACTCTGTCGTCAAGATATAAGAATATCAGTAAGTGAAATATCATCAATTGTGTTTTCGATTATCATCACTAATTGGTGCTGTTTTTGTTCCATACAAATTGTAATTAATGTAACGCGATCGAACACGTAAGAAAACTCCCACTAGGCACGCAGTTCCTTCTTGAAAGGTCAAAATTACCACTCGCGTATGCAAAATACTTGAAACAACCAATCACGAGCGTTACCGTTCTACTATACTAGTCAATATTCGATGGTCGATAACGATGACATAATAAACTCGCAATAACGAATTGTATTTCTATGTTGGCGCTGGTCATATTCCCTACAAATCGTAGTGATAATACAATAAAATATTAACGCGATCAAATACGGATAAAAGCTCACACTAGGTACGCAGCTATTAGACGAATAGAGTCCGACACGATTTTTTAATCAAGCGTACGGTCAAACTTCCAAGGAAACCGTACGTCCGTACAAAATATTGTGCTACTAGAGAAAATTTTCTTTGTCGGGCCAGCCGCGCGTGGGACATGTATTCTAGAATTGTGAGCCTATCAATTGTTAAACTGAAGAAAGTTACTTGCTTTTTTATAGCAGCAAATGTGACACGGGCAAAGCTATCGCTCGTACAAAATTCATATGCTATGCTCGCTCCAGTAAAAAGAGTATCTGGTTCTCGTCAACGGTATGCTACTATTTAACACTAGTATTTCATACGAGTGAATCCCTTCCCCGGCAAAGACTCATTCGTGTTGCAGACATATACTAATGGATGGGTTTACTACGAAAATTTCGTCATGCTTACAAAATGTTTCGTAAGCATAAACCATTACAAATTTATTGTTATTTACCTAAATAATGCTAAACAATAGTATGTCCGCATTAATATAAATGATTTTCTACCTTTTTACTTACGTAATAAAAAAAAAGACTGAACTAACATGTTCTAATAGTATATATATACTCGTTTTAATTTAATCGGAATTGCAAATTTTACCCGACATTAACTATAACTGGTTTACGCATAAGCGTTGAATTGGAAATCGTCCTTGTTGACAAATATATTGCAAAGATATTATGTTATGCGCAAACGCGAATAAAATCTCTCAATCATTGTCGAAGTCCTTGTTTGGAATTATCATCATCATCATCTTCACAGCCCTTCATAAGTCCACTGCTCAATATAGGCCTCCCACAAGGAATGTCACAATGCATCGACTTGTTTAATTGATGTTCGAATTGAAAATCTTTATTATGTATATTTTACAGATAATTATGAAAAGGAACAAGAAACAAGGAGGAATGAAACAAGAAATCCATATATTTTGGCATTCAATTCCATCATTTACGTCATCATTAAATCTTTTCACTGCTTAACATACGATTCCACGGTTAATTTCATATTTGCCATAGTTTCACGCTTGGCAGCCGGTTTGTCAAACCACTTTTCTTTTTTTATATAGGATAGGGTGACAAACGAGCACACAGTCCACTTGATGGCAAGTGGTTCCTGTGACCCATAGACATCTACATCTATCCTCAATACAGAATTAAAATGCAGATGCGTTGTCACCCGTGAGGACTAAGATGGAATGCCTCTTTTCCAGTAAAAAGGGTCTCCGGGCCTTTACACTCACCATACGAAACACAGCAGTGTTAAGCTGCTATTTTACGCTGGTATTATGTGAGAGCGTGGTCCTTCCCCGGTCGAGCCAACCCATTCCTGCTACAACTACACTACTAATATAGCTGCAGCATGGCTCTACCACGTTTAAAACTTACTTAATATTTATCTCCTATTCTTCTCTAACGGCAGGACAACCGTGGGATAACATAGGGTAGTGGATTTTCTTATGCGGTCACTTTACAACGAAGCATACAATTTAAATCATATGAATTTGTTGTTGCTTGTTGTAAAAGAAATATCGGGTCGCAAAAAAGTATTTCAAAGTGTTTTCAAAAGAAATGTACATAATGACAGCAGCAATAATAGACGTCATAGATTTTTTTTAATTAGCCGATCATTACGTATTTTAAATGGTGTTAGGTCGGGGAAAAAGTTTCTTCGTATATTGTTTGTTTAAAATTGAAGAATAATATCATTGGTTGTACTGTTTGTATCCGGTTGAACTGTTTATATCTGGCTGCTTTTAATATTATTACATATAGATCATTAAGAAAATAAAAATAAAAATTAAGAAACACTTTGCCGCCATTTTTCAAATGTATTTCTGTCATCCAAAATGAGTGAATCTAACGAAGAAATTCGATACATTCTGAAGTTTTATTACAAAAAAAAAAAGGAAAAATGGAACTCAAGCCGCGACAAAAATGTATAACGTTTATGAACCTAATGCAGTGTCAGTAAGAGTAGCACAAAGTTGCTTCAAGCGTTTTCAGTTCGGGAATTTTGATGTCAAAGATGTCACTCGCTGTGGTCGCCCTCATATGGATAAAATCGATGGCATTTTTGAAAAAGTGGAGCAAGATCGGCAAGTCAGTAGTTACGACAAAGGCGATGAATTGAGGATTGACCACAAAATAGTTTTCACCCATTTGAAAAAGTCTAGTACAAAAAAGCTCTATATTTGAGTTCCAAACGAGCTCACTAAAAAAAAACCTTATGAATCGTGTTCTCATTTGCGATTCTTTACTGAAACGCAATGAAACCGAACCATTTTTTAAAAATATTGATCACTAGTGATAAAAAGTGAATAGCCTATGACAACATTGTGTGAAAAGGGCCATGGTCAAGGGATAGTTGAACTCCACAGACTGTAGTAAAACGCGGATTAACACGCAATAAGGTGATGCTGTATGTATGGTAGGATTGGGAGGACATCGTTTATTATGAGATTTTACCGCCGAACAAAACTATCGACTCGGATCTCTAATTCCAACACCTAATGAGACTCAAGCAAGAAATTTAGAAAAAACGGCCTGAATTGATCAACAGAATGGGAGTGGCCTTAGATCATAATAACGACAGGCCATACACATCTGGTGCCACTTAGCAAAAATTGTAAGAGCTTGGTTGGGAAGTGGTGATACATCCACCATATAGTACTGACTTTGCCCCTTCAGATTTCACCTGTTTTGGTCTCTTCAGAATTCTTTGGTTAGTGTTAAGTTAACGTCAAGTGAGGACTGCCAAAACTACAATTTGCATTTTTTTGATCAAAATTCCAAGATTTATACAGCAACGGCATTATGTCACCATCTACAAGATGTCAACAAGTTTTTGAAGAAAATAGCATATATATATATATATATATATATATATATATATATATTATAATTGAATGTAATTAAAAATTAAAACCTATTACCTAAATAAACTTAAATATAAACAAAAAAACAAACAAAATTATACCTTGATATTTATAAAATATATACCTATTATAACAGAAATAGGGACAGCTGTGTGCACCCTTATAGGTGACACAGCATTCCCCCCCGAACGGGTTCCCGCCTTGTCGTGGCGGGGGGGCTTAGTAGCCGTGGTTTGGTCAACCGCGGTGAACAAAGAGGAACCCCTTGGCTGGCCCGTGGTGTAGGGCCGGCCCGAGGTGGCCACTCCGAGTGGGCTTGGTGAGCCCACTTCGGATGTGTGTCGGTGGGCTGCTGCGAGAGGGGTGTCCTCCCCACCCTTACCTCTGCAGCCGAGGTGGAGTCGCGGAAGAAGAGGAGTGTTGGTATAGCGATGCGCCACTCGCCCTATCCTCCACGACTCTGACGGGGCCGCACCGTTAATGATGCGGTGGTGGTGGGGCTGCGGGGGGAGAGGAGTGTCGGTATTGCGAGGCGCCGCTCTCCCTACCCTCCGCAGCCGAATCGTGGTTGGCGGCGGAGCCATAGACCAGATTCGCCGCTGGGGCCAGGAAGGCCAGTGCTTCAGAGTGCTGGTTTTTCCTGGCCCCATGGCCTTCGCGCATCGGACACGGGGGCGTCTGTTGTGCATTGGAAACTGGAGGCCGAGAAGGAGGGCGCGCCATGTGTTCTGGTGCGCCTTACTTGAGAAGGAGATGGGGGAGGAGTGGTCCTCTCCCGAGGAGGGGCCGCCATGGGGTGGCCAGCGCAGGTAGGGCCGCGGAAGTGTGCGAAAGCGTTCCCGTGGCCCTGCCGATATGCGACGAGGATGGAACACCATGGGGTTTTAGTCGGTGCGAGTCCGACATAACCCGTCCTTGCCCCCGCGAGGCGTGTATGCGTAAAATTTAAAATAAAAACTGTATAAATTTTATAACCTTTAAGTCGTTCCTTTTTAATTGTTGCGATTGAAGAGCACTATGATTAGCAAAAAGACAAAAAATCAGCTCTTAAAAATTTTGCAATTTGTTGGAAAAGTATAACAACGCGTTCATCATCCTACATCAATCATGGGTTGGTAAGGGATATCCTAAAAAGGATATCCCCGTGTAGTGGCGGGTAAGAATACTCGATACCCCATATCTTCCCGCGGGTGTCGTAAAAGGCGACATAGGGAAACTGAGGCAGAGGATGGACAGTAGCATCTTTCTGATAACAGCAAAACAACAATAAAAAAACTGCGGTTGCCAACCCGCTCGCCAAGCGTGGCAACTATGGCAATATACCTCCCATGAAAGTAACGAAGAGACGGCCCCCAGTTCCCGGCGGCCCCGCTATTCCTGGCTACGGTGGCGACCATGGTAACGGCGGGGCAGGCGGTGCTAAGAATCTCCGGTGGAGGTTCGGTTACCACCTACGGTGACTCGACCTGGCAACATATAACGCACGCACCCTGAGGACTGACGAGAAGATTCTGGAGCTGGAAGAAGAGATAGACAAGTTGCGCTGGAATGTCATAGGATTATCCGAAGTCCGAAAAGAGGGGGCATACACGGTAATCCTCAAATCAGGCAACTTGTTCTATCACCGGGAGGGCGACCATCTCTCCCAAGGAGGTGTCGGATTTATCGTCCACAAGTCTCTCGTTAACAACGTTGTAAAGATTGGGTGTGTGTCGACGAGGGTTGCGTACCTTATACTCAGAATCACCAAACGGATTTCGCTGAAGGTCATACAGGATTACGCACCAACCTCGGCACCTCCCGATTAGGAGGTGAAAGAAATGTATGAGGATATCTCTAGAGCCATGCAATATTCCAAAACCCACTATACGGTGTTAATGGGAGACTTCAATGCAAAACTAGGCACAAGAGAGAACGGTGAGCTGAAAGTAGGGAATTTCGGAATAGGGCAACGGAAACCAAGCGGCCATCAGCTGGCCGACTTCATGGAGAAATAGGGACTCTTTATGATGAACTCTTTCTTCCAGAAAAGGCCCCACATAAAGTGGACCTGGTCGAGCCCCGACAGTTCGACAAAAAATGAGATTGACTTCATTATGACGACCAAACGACAACGTCTCAGTGATCGCAAGGGTGAAAACCGGCAGCGATCACCGAATGTTAAAAAGCACACTGAACCTAAACGTTTAGTTGGAGAGGTCACGTCTAACGAAGTCAACGCTCCGTCCCCCTCGTGCTCAAATCCAAAGTCCCGAAACCTTTCAGCTCGAGCTACAAAACCGTTTTCAGTGCCTAGAAGATTGCAATGCAGTGGACGATATGAATGACAAGCTCGTGGAAACTGTCCATGCGGTCGGAGCTAAGTTTTGCAAGACCCGCCGCAGAAGAACACAAAAACTCTCCGATCACACTTTTAATCTCATGGCTGTTAGACAGGATATGGAGATGCAGTCTCCAGAAGATTTAACAGCATACAGGAAACTGAACAGACAGATCTCCAAATGCATGCGGCGGGACTTACGCAACTTTAATACTGCTCGTATTGAAGAAGCGATCAAGCGGAACCAGGGTTCCAAATTCTTTGCTAGAGATCTTTCTGCCAGAAAGAGCCAACTGTCAAAGCTGAAGACCGAGTGTGGCAGCATCGTTTCCGGGCCTGCACCTGCACCTTGCACCTGAGATTTTGAGTAAGATTGAGAGGTTCTATGGGCAGCTGTACACATCATCGTTGGAGTCACACGTAAGTGTGAGTAACGATCCAAGAGCGAGTCTTAATCAATATTATTCCCATGATATCCCGGACGTCAGTCTGAGCGAGATTAGAATGACTCTTCAGCACCTTAAAAACGGCAAGGTCCCAGGCGAGGATGGAATTACAGCGGAGCTTCTGAAAGCGGGTGGGAAACTGGTACTTGAAGTCCTTCAGAAGCTCTTTAATTCCGTCCTCCATGGTGGCACTACACCGGAGGCCTGGAGCAGAAGTGCTGTGGTCTTATTCTTCAAGAAAAGTGACAACGCTCTCTTGAAGAACTGCAGACCGATTTCCCTTCTGAGCCGCGTCTACACATCTTTTTATTATAATAAAAGAATAATTTTCATATTACGCATACCACTGATCTCTTCTTTAAAGTTCACTTTATACAAATGCATACCCTTACCAACTACTCATAATCCTAGTAATCCTAACTCTTTCGCCCAAATTCAACCCACCAAGCCTTACCTTGGAATAACAGAAGACTTAGTTATAGTTTGTTAGATAATTTAAATGATTGTAATATTATCACAAATGATTATTCTATATGTCCTTTAATTTCTATATTTTCTACAATAAAGAATACATCTTGTGAAATGAAATTGTTAACTGAAGTAACGTTATCTTTACCATCTCAATGTAACTCTAAACTTTAATATGGACAAATCGATGTATGGTATAAAATAAGTAATAACAAGTTTATCCATGTACAATCTGAAAAATGTAAATTAACTATAAAACGTAATAATATAATACAAGATTTTACTATTTTAGAAACAGGTATCCTAAGTTTAAATGAAAGCTGTATTGCTTTTTCTAAGACAATCCAATTATTACCGTCTACAACTAAAACTATTAAAATTGAAAATAAAATGAATTTAAACTTTAATATTACAGGAGACGATTGTTGTAATAAAAAAGTTTTAAATAAATCGATTCCCTACTTATCCCCTATATCTTTAACTAGCCTAGACATGGACACTCTAAAATATTCGTATCATTCCTTAAATAATTTAGAAAACGAGATCAATAAGGTTCAAGAACAATCTTACATTATTAAATATGGTAATTACTATTCATCGTTTACATACTTCTTGATTATTTGTTTTATTTTATGTTACCTATAGAATGTTTTGTTGCTTTATTAAGAGAAATAACGATTCTTGCTGCTGTATACAAATATTTAACCAGTGCAATACACGGCGGATTATTAAACACGAATCAAAGGTTAGTAATTCTATTGAGTTAACTGAAGTTTCATAATCAGACGATGATAAAAAAGATTCTATATCCTTACCCAATATCCGGTGCAAAATCAAATGAAAAGAACATTTGGTAAATTCAACTTATCCAATCGAAACTTATGTAATAATTAATTACTATATTACTTGACTATACTTATACCATAAATTTTATGTTACATTATAATTTAAGTTTATATTTCTTTTATTTTTTACACTGTGTCTTAGATATTACAATATTAAATGTTTGTATTTGAAATAAAAAAATTAAATAAATAAGCCTTAGAACTAATTCAACACTGATTATTCTACTATTTCATTATTCACTGAATCTTTTACTATTTCCTTGTTCATTAAATATTATAAAAATATACTAGTTCATAATGTCAATAAATAAGTTTTAATAATTTTGTGAAGATAATGTTTAAGAATAGTTTAATTTTACTTTGTCTTTGTATCAAATCAATTTGATTTTATAATAATAATAAATATTTGAACCAATTCTATTTGACTATTTTATGATTATTTTTCTATTCAAATTATTTCTAATTTTCACTGTATTGTTTGTAAGACTCTGCTCATCCCTTATTTAAAAAAGGATGAGCTCCGTCAAAAGGGGGGAGATGTTATGTCCAACCCTAGTTAGTTGAAAGCGCTGACTCGATTATTTTATTCAGTATAAAAGCGTAGTGTTTGAGGTAATCGATGCAGTGCAGCTCCAACCCATATTAAGTGCATATCGCACACGCATTTTAATATTGGGGAAATAAACCAAAAGAACTTCCGGGATTGGGTGTAAAAGTTTTTTTTTTTAAAAACACCTTCAGAGCGGCCCTCCTAACAGTAAGCAAGAGAGCAAGTATAACATCCGCTCTTAACACTTTTATTATTTTTAACAATTCACCTCTAAATTTTGTTTAAAATGTTAATTTGATTTTTTTAAATTTAAAAAAGTTATATTTACATAATACTTATTTTTATCAACAATATTAAAAACTATAATAATAATTAAAAAAAACTAAAACTAGAAACTTAAATATCATATAGTCCTACTCCCCGCGGTATCGTGCCAAGAACGCTGGCTGCGTTTCCCCGCTGAATGGCTATACTTAGCCTTTGAGCGAGGAAAGAACCAGCCCTCTGATCTCCAGCAGCAACGACCAGCCGCGGATTGAGTTCCTTTAGGAACTTCACCGCACGTGGACCCAACAGAGCGATTGTCTCTACAGCAAATGGCACAAATATGTAGTCATCTCTCAGAGACTCATACTTGCGCCACTTACTCAGTTCAGCTACCTCTGATGCCACCCCGGCTCTAAACGAGGTACCCCTAAGATGAGAGGCCGCCAGAGTGTCTACGCAAGTAGCATCCCACACTAGGGCTTTACCTCTCTCCCAAGGGACCAATGTCATACCGTCGGGTCTCTTGCCATCATCTCTAAATATTCCACAAGGCTCTAAAACCTAGGGTACATTTATAGAGACAAGAGCCCTTCGGATGACATCGTTCAAAGAACTGTGCCGTGAAAACCTGCCAGCGCTTTTCTTACATGAAAGTCCGTGGAGCCCAAACTTGTCGACGCTGCTACCACAGGGACACTGATGGAGTTGACAAGTCGCCGCTCCTAGTCGGATTCCTACGGCAATGCGTAAGCTTTCTCCATTAAGTAATGTGCCTAGATTACTTGATGGTAAAGCGTGTAACCAGTGACAAGATTCCTTAGTCGAAACAGCTAGAAGGCGTGCCTTATCTTGGTCACTATGGAAATTATGAAACAAATCCTTCTGCACGCCCTGTACCAACGGAAAATCCCACTGTTTTTGTTGGTTAACTTCCAGTGAAACATTTTCACCAGGACAGAGCGTTTTCCATTTCTGCCCTGCCTCCGTAGCAAAGCATAGGTCTACTTTATTATTTAAAATTATATTACACAAATCACTGACACTATGTACGGAAGCAAGGAAAACAGGCAATGCAACGCTAGAAAGATTTCTCACACCAATGCCACCAAATTTTATAGGTAAAGTAGCTTGAGTCCAGGCTGTTGTATTTAAAGTTAAATTTAGAATGTTTTCTATAGCTATTTTAAGATTATTATCAATATCTTATAAAATATCCGAACATTTCCAGACTTGACTCGAGCGGAGTAAGTATGTAAATCTAGGTACAAGAAGACAATATTTTAAAATAGTAAGAGCTATGTGGGGGTTTAATTTATACAATTTATCAACGTGGTTTAAAAACTGATCATTTTTTTAAAAACAGGTTTAATACTATCGAAAAACAACGGGGCACCTAGCAGGTATAGTGATTCCGTACTCACAGTTTTTATTCCTGGACAAATAGGATTAAAAATTTTAATTAAAGTGTCTCTATGAGAAGAAGTAGATAAATTATTGGAAAAAAATATCTCACATTTATTGCTATTTGGTTCAAGACCAATATTTTTAAAATTTTGAAAAATATGAGTAAGATCACTGAGGACGTCATCTGCGCTACCTCCCAGTGTACCGTCGTCTAGGTACCAGACACTCAGCTTGGATTTCAAATTTGAAATAATGGGTTGAATTCCCAAACTGGAAAGTGCTGGACCCAGTGGGTCACCCTGCTGAACACCGACAGTAGAATCGTTAACATGGTTTTCGTAAAACAAGTTAGTATTTTGACCATAACATTGCCAAACGTAATGATAAATTTCGGGGTTATTGTTAGCCACTTCTTTCAGCAAGGTTACCCTATCTATAGAGTTAAAAGCATTCCTTCGGTCAATCTTCACAAGAACATCTGCATCAGAGTTTGTTAAAAAAGTACGCACTGAATGTACCGCCGCCTCACAGCCAACTCTAGTGCTAAAGCCTAGTTGAGTAGGCTGAAATTTGGTCTTAAGTTTAGAATTTATGTGCCTGCAAGCTAATTTTGAAGTTAAGCGTCGAAATTATTTTTTTATAGGATAAGGGTGACAAACGAGCACACAGTCCACCTGATGGTAAGTGGTTGCTGCGGCCCATAGACATCTACATCTATCCTCTATTACAATTCAAAATGTAGATGCGTTGTCACCCGTGAGGACTAAGATGGAATGCCTCATTTCCAGTAAAAAGGGCCTCCGGCCACCTGCACTCACCAAGCGAAACGCAGAGGTAAACCTCTACTTCACGCTGGTATTCTGTGAGGTCCTGGTACCACCCCGGTTCGAGCCGGCCCATCCGTGCGACAGCAAAAGCTGCCACGTGGCTCTACCACTGTTAAAAAAATGTGGAACCAACGGCAATAGGACGGATACCGTTATCCTTTTTTTTAACAGTGGTAGAGCCACGCGGCGGCTTTTGCTGTCGTACGGATGGGCCGGCTCGAACCGGGGTGGTACCACGACCTCACAGAAAACCAGCGTGAAGTAGAGGTTTGCCTCTGCGTTTCACTTCGTGAGTGCAGGTGGCCAGAGGCCCTTTTTACTGGAAATGAGGCATTCCATCTTAGTCCTCACGGGTGACAACGCATCTGCATTTTGATTTGTAATAAAGGATGGATATAGATGTCTATGGGCCGCAGCAGCCACTTACCATAAGGTGGACTGTATCCTCGTTTGTCACCCTCATCCTATAAAAAAAAAAAAACAAAAAAAAAGGCACATAATCTTGCCTCATATAAGAATGGAATGAAATTTGGATTAACATTACCAGAAAGCATAAAGTTACATAATTTTGTAATGTCTTTAAGAAGTACTCCGCCGGCGTCACCGGCAGAAGCGCTTACAACATCTTTAAGATGTTGAGGCGTAATTCCGCCAATGCCGCCTGCAGAGCCATTCGAAAATGACATAATTGCTTCTAAAGTGTCTTTTTCAGAAATTTGTAAAGGTTGCATAGAAGTCTTGGGAGGCAGCGGTAAACCCTGAGAAGGTTTGACCGAAGGATGCTTTTGACGAAGGCTCTCAAGTGTTTCGACATTACGAGGAGCCAGGATGTCGTCTGAGAATAAAATACGCGATGCATTTTTTAAGTCGCCATCCATTACTTTGGACTCAACTACTTTTTTTAAATCAAATTTTGGACGTGGTCGAGATAAAAGAGTATTAATTAGGTAATCTAAATTTTGAAAAGATGTCTCTTTTAGTTAAGACGTAATTGATTTATTTATTGTTTTATCAAAATGAAAATGGGAATACGCGAAAGTAAATAATTTTTGCCAACTATTTTCACTATTAGTGAAACAATTTTGAACAGTGCATGACAATGCTTTAGCAAGCTGCATCCTCGCATCTCTAGGAATTATTTTAACCACTGGTACATTACGATAATAATTGTAAATTTGCTCCGAAAAAAGGGAAAAATTTGTGTCATTAGAGGAATTGCTAATAGAGTTATGAATTTCTACGGCAGACTGTGAAGCCGAAATACTTTTACTGTGGCATTGTTTAATATGTATATTTAAACCCCTTTTACCTTTAAACAGCCTACCGTCAGCACAATTTTGACACTGTAGGAAATCTGGCTGTGAGTGTAGCGGAGCAGAGATATTCATTAAAAAATCTAAACAGATCTCTATGACACTCAAAAGTCTTTATATTACATATTCATATTAACTTGAAATGTGCTGTACCCCGCATCTTTCCCTGAAACAATCATTTACGGCCTAAATAAAAGTACTTTACTCTATAAATGAAATATTATCACATTACTTCCCTGGATTTATTCCATATTGCATAAATTGTATGTAGTCGTTACGCTATGATTGTCAACGGCGCAGCAGAAATATTTTCCTTTATTAATTAGTATAAGTCTCAAATCAAAAAATTATTATTATAACAACTCTCTTATATATTTTCTGATCTTTTTGTTGAAATTTGTAAGCCAGAATTGGCCTCCAAATAACAAAATAAAATAAGATAAATATACGTAGCTTTTGACAGTGAAACATTTTTTCACTGTCAAAATAATTCCTCTAGAATAATTTAATACTTGTTTATAGGCAAACATTGAAATTTTTGTAGGATTTTATTATAAATTAATTACTTATTCTGTGGAGCTTATTTTTGTTCCTAGTTTTTAAATATGTATGAACATTTTATGTTACATATTCATAAATATAATATTGCGAAGTTAATAATTGTTTGTTAAGTTAATATGTTTATTGCTTATAAGCATTCTCTGAGAGAATTTTCACAATTTACTTTTAATGTAAGATATTAATTTACCGTACGACTCTCTTTTGCAAAACAAATATTATGTCTAAAATGCCAGTAGCGTTATCAAATAGCAAAATCCCATAAGACATTATGTCATAATGTAACTAAAATAAACTAATCAAGCTGCGTCTCCATCTATGATACTTTTAATCTTTCTTACAGCATATGCTGCAGAACTTAGTTTGCTTGCTAATTTAGATATATTGGAGCCACACTAAAGCTTCGCGTCAATAGTATTTACAAGAAAAACTGTGGTATCCACAAGATTCAACTCCTCCCCATTAAAGAGCACATTGGTATGTTTAAAATAAGGTAATGTAAATTTAATACATTTTATCTTATTTTCGTTTAAAAGCAAATTGTTGACATTAAACTAATGTACCAATTTCAATAGAGCATTATTTACGTCTTTATAATTAATTACCTCCCGTTTGAGTTTGAAAATCAAAGAGGTATAATCAGCAAATAATACTATATTATGATTGTCCCCTACTAGAAAAACTAAGTCGTTGTGTATTCACAAGATACTTTAGGTGTTGCTTGTGAACTTTGTAACTATTCTGCTAGGCATTAAAAATATATTTTATAAGCTCAACACCGGCGTTAATCTTCGAGCGACCCCTTGTAAAACCAAATTGATTTTATGTAGTAATTTTATTGTAATGTTTTTACAATTGATCAGAAATTTTCTTTCATATATTTTACTGAAATTTATGTACTTAACTACGTCCATATTAGCGGGGTTCAATGTACTACCAGATTTTAACAAAAGTATTACTTTACTATGTTACATCAAATACGGAAACATCTGATTCGATACTACTATTTAAAATAATAGCAAGATGAACATTAATTAAATCTATTATGGACGCAATAACGATAAAGGCAATTCCCCTAAGTCTTAGGTTTTTTTTACCTTACTCGTGGGTTTTGAAATCTAAATTATTTAAAACAGGTATTAAAATTTTGTTTGAGTTATGACGCGGCGACAGTTGGACAAGTATTCAATGACTCTGTCGTCAAGATATAAGAATATCAGTAAGTGAAATATCATCAATTGTGTTTTCGATTATCATCACTAATTGGTGCTGTTTTTGTTCCATACAAATTGTAATTAATGTAACGCGATCGAACACGTAAGAAAACTCCCACTAGGCACGCAGTTCCTTCTTGAAAGGTCAAAATTACCACTCGCATATGCAAAATACTTGAAACAACCAATCACGAGCGTTACCGTTCTACTATACTAGTCAATATTCGATGGTCGATAACGATGACATAATAAACTCGCAATAACGAATTGTATTTCTATGTTGGCGCTGGTCATATTCCCTACAAATCGTAGTGATAATACAATAAAATATTAACGCGATCAAATACGGATAAAAGCTCACACTAGGTACGCAGCTATTAGACGAATAGAGTCCGACACGATTTTTTAATCAAGCGTACGGTCAAACTTCCAAGGAAACCGTACGTCCGTACAAAATATTGTGCTACTAGAGAAAATTTTCTTTGTCGGGCCAGCCGCGCGTGGGACATGTATTCTAGAATTGTGAGCCTATCAATTGTTAAACTGAAGAAAGTTACTTGCTTTTTTATAGCAGCAAATGTGACACGGGCAAAGCTATCGCTCGTACAAAATTCATATGCTATGCTCGCTCCAGTAAAAAGAGTATCTGGTTCTCGTCAACGGTATGCTACTATTTAACACTAGTATTTCATACGAGTGAATCCCTTCCCCGGCAAAGACTCATTCGTGTTGCAGACATATACTAATGGATGGGTTTACTACGAAAATTTCGTCATGCTTACAAAATGTTTCGTAAGCATAAACCATTACAAATTTATTGTTATTTACCTAAATAATGCTAAACAATAGTATGTCCGCATTAATATAAATGATTTTCTACCTTTTTACTTACGTAATAAAAAAAAAGACTGAACTAACATGTTCTAATAGTATATATATACTCGTTTTAATTTAATCGGAATTGCAAATTTTACCCGACATTAACTATAACTGGTTTACGCATAAGCGTTGAATTGGAAATCGTCCTTGTTGACAAATATATTGCAAAGATATTATGTTATGCGCAAACGCGAATAAAATCTCTCAATCATTGTCGAAGTCCTTGTTTGGAATTATCATCATCATCATCTTCACAGCCCTTCATAAGTCCACTGCTCAATATAGGCCTCCCACAAGGAATGTCACAATGCATCGACTTGTTTAATTGATGTTCGAATTGAAAATCTTTATTATGTATATTTTACAGATAATTATGAAAAGGAACAAGAAACAAGGAGGAATGAAACAAGAAATCCATATATTTTGGCATTCAATTCCATCATTTACGTCATCATTAAATCTTTTCACTGCTTAACATACGATTCCACGGTTAATTTCATATTTGCCATAGTTTCACGCTTGGCAGCCGGTTTGTCAAACCACTTTTCTTTTTTTATATAGGATAGGGTGACAAACGAGCACACAGTCCACTTGATGGCAAGTGGTTCCTGTGACCCATAGACATCTACATCTATCCTCAATACAGAATTAAAATGAAGATGCGTTGTCACCCGTGAGGACTAAGATGGAATGCCTCTTTTCCAGTAAAAAGGGTCTCCGGGCCTTTACACTCACCATACGAAACACAGCAGTGTTAAGCTGCTATTTTACGCTGGTATTATGTGAGAGCGTGGTCCTTCCCCGGTCGAGCCAACCCATTCGTGCTACAACTACACTACTAATATAGCTGCAGCATGGCTCTACCACGTTTAAAACTTACTTAATATTTATCTCCTATTCTTCTCTAACGGCAGGACAACCGTGGGATAACATAGGGTAGTGGATTTTCTTATGCGGTCACTTTACAACGAAGCATACAATTTAAATCATATGAATTTGTTGTTGCTTGTTGTAAAAGAAATATCGGGTCGCAAAAAAGTATTTCAAAGTGTTTTCAAAAGAAATGTACATAATGACAGCAGCAATAATAGACGTCATAGATTTTTTTAAATTAGCCGATCATTACGTATTTTAAATGGTGTTAGGTCGGGGAAAAAGTTTCTTCGTATATTGTTTGTTTAAAATTGAAGAATAATATCATTGGTTGTACTGTTTGTATCCGGTTGAACTGTTTATATCTGGCTGCTTTTAATATTATTACATATAGATCATTAAGAAAATAAAAATAAAAATTAAGAAACACTTTGCCGCCATTTTTCAAATGTATTTCTGTCATCCAAAATGAGTGAATCTAACGAAGAAATTCGATACATTCTGAAGTTTTATTACAAAAAAAAGGGAAAAATGGAACTCAAGCCGCGACAAAAATGTATGACGTTTATGAACCTAATGCAGTGTCAGTAAGAGTAGCACAAAGTTGCTTCAAGCGTTTTCAGTTCGGGAATTTTGATGTCAAAGATGTCTCGCCCTCATATGGATAAAATCGATGGCATTTTTGAAAAAGTGGAGCAAGATCGGCAAGTCAGTAGTTACGACAAAGGCGATGAAATGAGAATTGACCACAAAATAGTTTTCACCCATTTGAAAAAGTCTAGTACAAAAAAGCTCTATATTTGTGTACCAAACGAGCTCACTAAAAAAAACCTTATGCATCGTGTTCTCATTTGCGATTCTTTACTGAAACGTAAAGAAACCGAACCATTTTTTTAAAATATTGATCACTAGTGATAAAAAGTGAATCGCCTATGACAACAATGTGTGAAAAGGGCCATGGTCAAGGGATAGTTGAACTCCACAGACTGTAGTAAAACGCGGATTAACACGCAATAAGGTTATGCTGTATGTATGGTAGGATTGGGAGGACATCGTTTATTATGAGATTTTACCGCCGAACAAAACTATCGACTCGGATCTCTAATTCCAACACCTAATGAGACTCAAGCAAGACATTTAGAAAAAACGGCCTGAATTGATCAACAGAATGGGAGTGGCCTTAGATCATTATAACGACAGGCCATACACATCTGGTGCCACTTAGCAAAAATTGTGAGAGCTTGGTTGGGAAGTGGTGATACATCCACCATATAGTACTGACTTTGCCCCTTCAGATTTCACCTGTTTTGGTCTCTTCAGAATTCTTTGGTTAGTGTTAAGTTAACGTCAAGTGAGGACTGCCAAAACTACAATTAGCATTTTTTTGATCAAAATTCCAAGATTTATACAGCAACGGCATTATGTCACCATCTACAAGATGTCAACAAGTTTTTGAAGAAAATAGCATATATATATATATATATATATATATAAGTATATATATATATATATATATATATATATATATATATATATTATAATTGAATGTAATTAAACTTTAAAAAAAATGTATTCAATTTGTATAAAAAATACGAAGAAACTATTCCCCCGGCCTGTTAAAAATTAAAACCTATTACCTAAATAAACTTAAATATAAACAAAAAAACAAACAAAATTATACCTTAATATTTATAAAATATATACCTATTATAACAGAAAATAACAAATAATAAGATTGTAATTTATATATAAAAAATATGTAATTTGTTCATTTAATGGGAATATTTCTTATGGAATAGTTTCTTCATTACTAGAATTGTCTATTAGAAGCAAATAAAATGAATGAAAAATATTTGAATAATACTTAATAAACAATACCTAAACTCTAACAGTGGTAGAGCCACGCGGCAGCTTTTGCTGTCGCACGGATGGGACGGCTCGAACCGGGGTGGTACCACGACCTCACAGAAAACCAGCGTGAAGTAGAGGTTTACCTCTGCGTTTCGCTTGGTGAGTGCAGGTGGCCGGAGGCCCTTTTTACTGGAAATGAGGCATTCCATCTTAGTCCTCACGGGTGACAACGCACCTACATTTTGATTTGTAGTAGAGGATAGATGTAGATGTCTATGGGTCGCAGCAACCACTTACCATCAGGTGGACTGTGTGCTCGTTTGTCACCCTTATCCTATAAAAAAAAAAAAAAAAAAAACACACACCTGGTTAAACTTTTGTTGTATTGTTGACTTAATCGTGGCTGGAATTAGATGTAGCCGGTTGTCGATACGTTAAAATGTTATATAATATCGCGTTATATTCGGCTAAAGGTAAAAAATAAAAATTGACATTATGTTGAACATAAGCCTACGAACAAAACTAAATCTAAGTTTTGCCGGCTAATCTAGAATTTATTTAAATATTGATATTAGACGTAGCCTAGCATTTATAAAACGCCTCATTGATACAAAGTAAAATACAACTGTGAGGGGGAATGCTTTTTCTTAAGAAAAATCATTCGGCATAGCGCAACCCATCAGTAACCTGAAGTGAAAATTAGCTGGTCACATATTTCTAAGGAGTAATAACCGATTAGTAAGAAAGATTCTCGAGTGGTAGTCTCTAAAAGTGTATTTATTTATTTATACATAGGACACCAACAGTGCACACATTTTTACATTTTATTGAACGTGGGCTTAACCTAGGGACAGCTGTGTGCACCCTTATAGGTGACACAGCATTACCTCTCCATTGTATCACTCCACTATTACTAATCGGTAACAAAATTTAAACTTTAAAATAAAAACTGTATAAATTTTATAACCTTTAAGTCGTTCCTTTTTAATTGTTGTGATTGAAGAGCACTATGATTAGCAAAAAGACAAAAAGTCAGCTCTTAAAAATTTTGCAATTTGTTGGAAAAGTATAACAACGCGTTCATCATCCTACATCAATCATGGATTGGTAAGGGATATCCTAAAAAGGATATCTCCGTGTAGTGGCGGGTAAGAATACTCGATACCCCATATCTTCCCGCGGGTGTCGTAAAAGGCGACATAGACTGAACTGAGGCAGAGGATGGACAGCAGCATCTTTCTGATAACAGCAAAACAACAATAAAAAAACTGCGGTTGCCAACCCGCTCGCCAAGCGTGGCAACTATGGCAATATACCTCCCATGAAAGTAACGAAGAGACGGCCCCCAGTCCCCGGCGGCCCCGCTATTCCTGGCTACGGTGGCGACCATGGTAACGGCGGGGCATGCGGTGCTAAGAATCTCCGGTGTAGGTTCGGTTACCACCTACGGTGACTCGACCTGGCAACATATAACGCACGCACCCTGAGGACTGACGAGAAGATTCTGGAGCTGGAAGAAGAGATAGACAAGTTGCGCTGGAATGTCATAGAATTATCCGAAGTCCGAAGAGAGGGGGCATACACGGTAATCCTCAAATCAGGCAACTTGTTCTATCACCGGGAGGGCGACCATCTGTCCCAAGGAGGTGTCGGATTTATCGTCCACGAGTATCTCGTTAACAACGTTGTAAAGATTGGGTGTGTGTCGACGAGGGTTGCGTACCTTATACTCAGAATCACCAAACGGATTTCGCTGAAGGTCATGCAGGTTTACGCACCATACTCGGCACCTCCCGATTAGGAGGTGGAAGAAATGTATGAGGATATCTCTAGAGCCATGCAATATTCCAAAACCCACTATACGGTGTTAATGGGAGACTTCAATGCAAAACTAGGCACAAGAGAGAACGGTGAGCTGAAAGTAGGGAATTTCGGAATAGGGCAACGGAAACCAAGCGGCCATCAGCTGGCCGACTTCATGGAGAAATAGGAACTCTTTATGATGAACTCTTTCTTCCAGAAAAGGCCCCACATGAAGTGGACCTGGTCGAGCCCCGACGAAACTAACGAAGTCAACGCTCCGTCCCCCTCATGCTCTAATCCAAAGTCCCGAAACCTTTCAGCTCGAGCTACAAAACCGTTTTCAGTGCCTAGAAGATTGCAATGCAGTGGACGATATGAATGACAAGCTCGTGGAAACTGTCCATGCGGTCGGAGCTAAGTTTTGCAAGACCCGCCGCAGAAGAACACAAAAACTCTCCGATCACACTTTTAATCTCATGGCTGTTAGACAGGATATGAAGATGCAGTCTCCAGAAGATTTAACAGCATACAGGAAACTGAACAGGCAGATCTTCAAATGCATGCGGCGGGACTTACGCAATTTTAATACTGCTCGTATTGAAGAAGCAATCAAGCGGAACCAGGGCTCCAAAGTCTTTGCTAGAGATCTTTCTGCCAGAAAGAGCCAACTGTCAAAGCTGAAGACAGAGTGTGGCAGCATCGTTTCCGGGGCACCTGAGATTTTGAGTAAGATTGAGAGGTTCTATGGGCAGCTGTACACATCATCGTTGGAGTCACACGTAAGTGTGAGTAACGATCCAAGAGCGAGTCTTAATCAAAACTATTCCCATTATATCCCGGATGTCAGTCTGAGCGAGATTAGAATGACTCTTCAGCACCTTAAAAACGGCAAGGCCCCAGGCGAGGATGGAATTACAGCGGAGCTTCTGAATGCGGGTGGGAAACTGGTACTTGAAGTCCTTCAGAAGCTCTTTAATTTCGTCCTCCATGGTGGCACTACACCGGAGGCCTGGAGCAGAAGTGCGGTGGTCTTATTCTTCAAGAAAAGTAACAACGCTCTCTTGAAGAACTGCAGACCGATTTCCCTTCTGAGCCGCGTCTACGTGCTGTTTTCAAGAGTCATTACGAATCGTCTCGCGCGCAGACTCGACGACTTCCAGCCTCCTGAACAAGCCGGTTTCCGAAAGGGCTTTAGCACCATAGAACACATACATACCCTTTGGTAAATTGTACAGAAGTTCGAGGAGTACAATTTCCCACTATGTCTGGTGTATGTGGACTATGAGAAAGCCTTTGATTCCGTCAAAATTTGGAGGTGGTGCAGTCCCTTCAGCGATGCCAAGTTGACTGTCGATATATCAAAGTGCTGAAGTGCTTGTACAGTAGAGCTACGATGGCTATCCGAGTACAGAACCAGAGTAAGAAACCTTTCCAATTGCAGAGAGGTGTAAGCAGGGTGACGTGATATCCCCGAAACTCTTCACCGCTGCATTGGAAGACGTTTTCAAGCTTCTGGACTGAAAAGGATACGGTATTAACATCAATGGCGAGTACATCACTCACCTTCGATTTGCCGACGTTAAAGTCCTTTTGGTAGAATCGCTGGAGGACCTAAGCACTATGCTCAATGACCTCAATAGTGTCTCCCAACGGATAGGTCTTAAGGTGAACATGGACAAAACAAAGATTATGTTTAATGTCCATGTCACACCTATGCCGGTAGTTGTTGGAAGCACTAAGCTCGAAGTTTTTGACGAGTATGTTTACCTGGGACAAATAGTCCGACTAAGTAAGTCCAACTTTTGTAACAGTGGTAGAGCCACGCGGCAGCTTTTGCTGTCACACGAATGGGCCGGCTCGAACCGGGGTGGTACCACGACCTCACAGAATACCAGCGTGAAGTATAGGTTTACCTCTGCGTTTCGCTTGGTGAGTGCAGGTGGCTGGAGGCCCTTTTTACTGGAAATTAGGCATTCCATCTTAGTCCTAACGGGTGGCAACGCATCTGCATTTTGATTCGCAAACGAGGATAGATGTAGATGTCTATGGGCCGCAGCAACCACTTACCATCAGGTGGACTGTGTGCTCGTTTGTCATATATCCTATAAAAAAAAAACTTTGACCGAGAAGTCAATCGGCGGATTCAACTCGGTTGGGCAGCGTTCGGGAAATTACGGCACATCTTCTCAGCAGGTATACCTCAAAACTTTAAAACAAGACTGTACAAACAGTGCGTGTTGCCAGTGATGACCTATGGTACTGAGACGTGGTCCTTCACTGGTGGCCGGATGAGGAAGCTCAAGCTCGCTCAGCGAGCTACGGTGAGGGCTATGCTCGGAGTTTCTCTGCGTGATAAATTTAGAAATGAGAATATCCGCAGTAGAACCAGAGTAACCGACATAGCCCAACGGGTTAGTAAACTGAAGTGGCGATGGGCCGGCCATATAGCTCGAAGAACCGACAACCGTTGGGGAAAAAAGGTTCTCAAGTGGCGGCCTCGTAGCGGCGGACGAAGTGTAGGGCGTCCCCCCACTAGATGGAGTGACGACCTGGTGAGATATGCAGGAAGTCGATGGATGCACGTTACTCAGGACCGTGCTTTGTGGCATTCCTTGGGGGAGGCCTATGTTCAGCAGTGGACTTGTGAAGGGCTGTAATGATGATAATGATCCTAAAAAGAAATCACGAAGCTTCATTTTTGTGATAGGAGTAAAGAATTTGGCCAAGGTTAATTAAGACATTATCTTGGATCGTAAAACTTACCAGTGATACACTTTTCATTAAATAACGGGGACCTTTAATGCTATTTGTAACGAGAAAGAAAAAACTCAATCCTGTAATAATATTACACAGTTAAGAGCACTTGCACTCGTACATTCTAGATATTAACCCGTGAGATTACAAATTGTAGTCAATACAGGCCCTGACTTAAACGCTACTCTGACATTGAATTAGTGACTAAATTCTTAATAAAGACAGTACATCAATACATGGATTTATATAATATGGATGTCAATGCCAAATATGACTTAACTTTTAATAAAGTTTTTGACTAATCGCTTAGACTTCGATATTTATTTATGTCAAGCCGATCAATCAAAAAACACTCTTTAGTACTGCTTTTGTTAATTTGCCAGTATAGTATAACATTAAAGACAAATCTTCCATACTTCCATTCCATGGGAGAAACCCATGTTCAGCAGTTGAATTTAAAGGCTCATAAAAAGAAATAAATATTAAAATTAAAAAGTAAACTCAGAACGTATGTCTGTGTATTTGTAACTAAGCATTTTTCAAAATCACTAATTAAAGCTACTCAGTCTCAAGCATTGAAAGCATTTAGTAATCAATAAAATTACAGAGGATATTTGACGTTTCAACGCTTATGTGAAATATAGCCTGAGTTATAAACTTACGAGAGCTACTGCAGAGTTAGATCAAAATAAAAGGCGTTTCTGTGTCACTGCGTAGTGTTTATCAAAATTTGCGTCAAATTAAGTGTCTATTAATAATCTTATTGTACTGAAATTTGATCGCTTAATTCTATTGGAATAAATTTATTCAAATTTAATAAAAAATAATAAAATAAATCAAACTCTTTGCGTCTTTCGTTAACGGAAGGAATTTAATATAAACATAAATTATTCATCAATTGAATTCTACAGACAGTTTGATAAATAGACGACAACTTTACTAATGTTTAAGCCCACTAGATCCTGATTTATAATAATAGCAATTTCATTATTGTTTTTTTCCTTCTTAAAGTAGTTGACCATGGGCTACAGGAGCCTCTTACAATCGGGTGGACTGTTAGCTTGTTTGGAACTACTCTAAATATATATATATATATATATATATATATATATATATATATATATATTTAACACGAAATTTTACATATATTTTTATATTTTATCCTTTTCTTATAATCGCCACTGACTTGTAAAAGTCAAATGCCGGATATCAGCCACTCCCATCTTAGGGAAGATTTTACGTATGACGTTACAGAAACAGTGATCAAACTTTTCTAAATTGGTTCTGTTTCATTACTTTTCAATAGATAATTGCAACATTTTTTTTTCAGAAATTAAAAAAAAATTTAAAAATGGCATCGACTTTATCTCCGTATGAAGGTGACCAGAGCGAGCTGCATCTTTGACATCAATATTCCCGGACTGAAACTCTTGAACCAACTTTGTGCTACTCTTACTGACTCTGGATTAGGTCCATAAACGTCTCAAATTTTTTTCGCGGCTTGAGTCGCATTTTTTCCTTTTTCATAATAAGATTTCAGAATGTATTGAATTCCTGCATTAGATTCACTCATTTTGGTGGACTGAAAATAATTGATAAATGGCGGGAAAGTGTTTTTTCTTAATGTTCTATATGTATTTATCTTAAGACCAGCCAGATAGAAACAGATTTTTCTTCAATTTTATACAAACAAAATACGAAGAAACTTTCCCCCGACCTATTATAATTCTTCTGTACGTGTGTTGTCGCTAAACTCCTCCTAAGCGGCTGAACTGATTTTGATAAAACTATTTGTGTGTATTTGGGGGGGGGGGGGGTCTCTGAAGGGCTTCAGTTCACAATTAAACCCGGTGAGTGGCGCTGTTGCCGAAATCTATAAATCATCCAAGCAAATCCAGGGTGAATCTTTACGCAATTATTCAATTATAAACATTAAAAATAACTATTCAATCACTTATTAGATAGGTAGGTCACTTCACTTATAGGTGAGTTATATATCTACCACATTAAAAATAATAAATTATAGTCAAGTTACTATTTACCTAGTGGAGTCTTTGGGATAATTATACAAATTATATATTTTTATTTCTTCTATTATTGTTCATACAAACTGGAAACTATTCCACTTCTGATGTTAGAAATTATTCTCAAAAGTATTTAAATAAAAGAACACTACTCAGTAACAAATATACTTACATTTATATTTCTTTACAATGATTGGACCCTGGTAAGTGGTGCTGATGTCGAGATCAATAAATCACTCACACGAAGTCGGGACGGATCGCTACCATCACATACAAGCTATTCTTAATTCATTAAGCTATTCTCCGCGACTTCGTCCGTGTGAAATTCATTACCATTGGATTTCATTTGGTTTTATTATTAGCACGGAACCCTTATACTTTTTTAAAATTATGATAGCCTAAGTTACTCCTTATGCTAGTGAAAGCCCCTTCAGAATCGGTCCAGCCATTTCGGTGATTAGTCGAAACTAACATACAGACAGACAGACAAATATATTAAAAATTGTTTTTATTATAAGTACCGTTATATACAAATGCATTTAATAAAAAGATGTTACTTTGACATAAGAAACAGATTACCTCAATTTTATTTATTTGTATAGATTTTAACTTGTGACATAATCGTTCCTTAAAATCTTGAAGAAATTGCCATTAATGTCACACTTTTTCCATGCAAGTACGTAAGTACCTATATATATATATATATATATATATATATATATATATATATATATATATATATATATATATATATATATATATATATATAAATATATATATGTGTGTGTGTATTTAAGAAGGAATTTTACATGAAACATGTTAGTAAATCATCATCATCATTACAGCTACAAGTCCACTGCTCAACATAGGTCTCCCCCAAAGAATGCCACAAAGCACGGTCCTGAGCCACCTGCATTCATTGACTTCCTGCATGTCTTGCCAGGTCGTCACTCCATCTCGTGGGGGGTCGCCTTACACTTCGCCTACTGGTATAAGGTTGCCACACAACTGTTGTAAAAAAAGGTTAGTAAATAGTAACTTTTAAATCTAACTGCAACCCTATTCTCATAGATTAATGATAAATCATCGAGCGCGCGATGACTTATCATTAATCTATGCCTATTCTGCTGTTGAAATAAATCTATTTTCAAATAAATCTACAAATACATGTATGAAGGCTTGAAATGTTAGTAATTTATATTATATCCTACATAATCCCCGTTTAAAAAAAATAAACAACAACCCGGAAAGATGGTTTATTTTTTTTATATTACCTATAATTTGTACGAAAATTGGTTACCTTCATATTTAAGCCAATTTATTACTTTGATTTTAGCACTATTGATAATGATTTATGAAATATAAATTTAGGGGAGAAAAATCTTCATAATAAAAAGGTTTTTCTTGTATATATCAACAATAAATATTTTATTGCATAAACCATGTCATTATTTCCATATAATAAAAGAAAACACGAGTGAAAACATTGCACCGCCGAAAACCAGTGCTGTCAAATTCCTGCAAAGGGAGCAACAGCTGACATTCGCCATTTTGACAGATTAGAATCTTTAAGGGAATTCGAATGTAATTTTCGGACATAAGTTTCTTTATAGATGCTTAACAATCTCAAATAAAATTTAAGTAAAGTTTAAAATCTATGTAGACAACATCATCTTCATCTCATGACTTAGGCCTAATCCATTGTAGGGAAGATTTATCTTATTATTCACACTTTGCAGGCGAACAATAAATTTTAACAGTGGTAGAGCCACGCGGCAGCATTTGCTGTCGCATGGATGGGCCGGCTCGAACCGGGGTGGTACCACGACCTCACAGAAAACCAGCGTGAAGTAGAGGTTTACCTCTGCGTTTCGCTTGGTGAGTGCAGGTGGCCGGAGGCCCTTTTTGCTGGAAATGAGGCATTCTATCTTAGTCCTCACGGGTGTCACCCGTGAGGACTAAGATAGACGCATCAACATTTTAATTTGTAATAGAGGATAGATGTAGATGTCTATGTGCCGCAGCAACCACTTACCATCAGGTGGACTGTGTGCTCGTTTGTCACCCTTATCCTATATAAAAATTGTCGCAAGCATTAACAGGCGTCACCTGGGACGCTGCCTTCTATCGCTTATCGGGATACTTTATACTTGGCTCTAAAGAGATGGTGGTAATCACTGTATATAGTATTAATTACCTTCTTTATTAATTAAAACTGGTATACGTACACACACATGCGATATACAGCCGAGGTAGCGGAATAGATTGACAATCGCTCTATTTAATAGTACGCGAGAAGTTAGGTTTGATCCTCCGCTGAGTCAACTAAATTGTAAATAGCAATATTAAGTACTGATTTACAGCGAAAATAGAAAAAAAAAACAGCTCAAGAAAAACGTCGTAAAGTGTTTTCAACGGGTAAATTTCACTCAAGACGCATTGAAGTAGCAAGGCGTACTCCATGATGTAAAAGTTTCAGAAATGAGAGGAGACCTGTGCCCACGTGTGGGTCGTATGCAGACTGTGTCATTTAACTCATATGCGTTATTTAGCAAAAAAATTAGCGAATATAATTGAGGAAAAAATAATAACTTCACAAAAAAAAAAAAAAAAATATAGCTGTGGCTGTTTATTTTGACATTCATTTAAATACAAGTACTGCGCAATACTAATTTTAATTTCACACGTATCAATACGAAATAAAAACTAATCTGAAATTTTAAAAGGTGCTACAATACAAAATATAATATAAAATCGAAAATTGACTTGAAAGAAACCTATGTAATAATTCATATATCCACTGAGATGTTTTTTTCAGGTAACAATTTTTTTATCTGCATCATATTGGTCAGTGCCCTTTATTTCATCCTCTATCTCTTGCAATGTCCTATCCTTCGTTTCTGGCACAATAAAGTATAAAATAGCTAAACAAAATATTACTAGCAAAGCGTACACAGCATAAGTACCCGAAACACCGAGAAATTCTATCATCATAGGTGTTAACTGTAATGTGAGGGCATAAAAAATTGTAAATACTATTCCTGATATACAAGAACATATACCTTTATATTCCAAAGGATAAACTTGTGCAGATATTGCGTAAGATACTGGTACTAAACCAATATGAGCCACAAAATTATGTAATAATATTACGAAAGGGATTAACCATGACACTTGAGATAATATATCATATTTGGATTTTAAAACTGCCACTAAACTTATAATGAGCATTATTGCAGTTGTCAGTGAACCTAAACTAAATAAAAGCTTACGTCTTTTAAATTTCCGTATTATAATACATGATATACATAAACCGAAAATTAACAAGAGATCAGATAATATGGAACAGTATATTGCTATTGATTTACTGCCAGTAATTTCTACTAATATCTGCGTTATATAAGCTATTAGAAAGTATCTGCCACTAGAATCAATGCATAAAGTGAGAAGTGCAGATATGATGCAAGCTTTTTGCATCTCCTTATTTTTTAATGTTTTTATAAAACTCTCTACTATAAAAATCTTTTCAGTTTTTTTAATCAGTTCCTGTCGCCTCATCTGTGCTTTTATTAAGTCTTTAAGCTCTGTTTTACTCTCAACAGAGTTTCCATTTAACCAAGTGAAGGCTTTCTCGCATTCCTCGAAACGTCCTTTCATAGCTAAAAAAGACGGGCTCTCCGGCCAGAATAGTATAAATATTACAGCTAACGCTGTTGGAATTATACAAAATGCAGCTATTTGTCTCCACGTACAAAAAATTGCAAAAGAATGACAGCCCAATGAACCTACGCCTACTGATATTATCTTAATTGTCGTGAAATAGCCTCTTCTACGTGAACTTGCATATTCACATATGGTAATCGAACCGATAAATACTCCGCCTACACTTAAGCCTTGGATAGCTCTAGCAAAAACTAAGACCGTGATACTGTTAGCAAGGGTTAGTGTAAGCCAGCCGACGATCAATGTGACATTCAATCCGATGCCGGTCATCTTCCGTCCGAAGCTTTGAAATACAAGTGGGAAAATGAAGAAACCGAAGACTCCGGAAATGCCGTTAGTTGATGCTGAAAATACAAAAAATATTATGTTAAAACCAAAGCAAGCAGTTACTGAAAATAACATGACTAAAACTGGGTAGTTCACAGTAATGTTGACATTTGTAAAATAATTATAGAGGTTAGATTAGGGTTCTAGATGGTGTACATATAAGTTAAAGTATATCGACACCGTGAATATTTTGTTTCTTTTGTAATAATATTAAACGTTGTTTTAAAGTACTTATAATTTATACATACAAATTTTGAGTCCTCAGTTATAAAGTATAATTTGTTTGTTGGCAGATCTTGTGCCTTTTAGTGACAAAAAAATAAAACAAGCAACAAAATATATAAATATATAAAATAAAAATAAATAACATACTACTACCTAGATATTCGGTCTCATTAGCATCATAATTATTACTAATCCATCAAACACACAGGTTGGCTACCATAATATGCACTGTTACTCAAATACACGACATTAACATTGTTTGAATCGGTATACTCATTTAAATAATTCTTAGGTATGTGTAACTAACCTATCCAGGAAGCTTGGGCAGAAGTAGCTGTGATGTCTGTGCTGTTTGGAGATAGTATCGCCGGATTTAGCACAGCCGGGAAAGCCACCATGAATCCCATGGCAAACGAGTGAAGACATCCTGGGATCAGTATAAATATCTGCAAACAATATTATAACATTATGAAAGAAGTCCTTGAAAAATTACGTCGTTTAGAAATTCATAGAAGAATATCATAGAAGATTTCCGTAGCTCAAAGGCGATTAGTGCTTAAATTTTCATAACAACCGAGAAAACAGAATTGAATACCGCGAACACCTCTGAAATACTTAATTAAATATTCTGATTTACCTCATGCTTTGAGTACTAGGGATGCATTTTCTGTTTAGAGCCGGTCTGGGTAGGGACCTTTAATTAAACTACTTAAACCCAACATCATTCGTTTTTATTATTAATTTTTATTTACCACTGGTTCGGAAAATACCTCTGTCCTGGGAAGAACCAGCAAGAAACCCAGCTGGACTTTTTTTTTAACATAATTTCACTTAATAATTTTGTTTATACAATTTTAAATAAATTTTCATAGAATCAGCATAGTGGCGATCTCCTTATTCCCAGGAGTTATTTTCATTCATGTATACCTTGATATTATAATAACCCTTTTTGTACAGTTTTTCTTTAATAAAACTTTTAAACTTGTTTATTGACAAACTTTGAATATGTTCTGGGATTTTGTTGTAAAAGCGTATACCCCATAAATGAATGACTAATTCTGTGGAGTCTAGTAAGTGACATTACAAGCTTATGTTTGTTCCTAGTGTTTAAGGTATGAACACCCTTATTCTTATTAAAGCTATTTATTTTTTTTATATACATACATTACATTTTCATAAATATATTGCGATGCCAAAGTTATTATGTTTATTTCTTTAATTTTTTCTCTGAGGGACTCTTTACAATTTAGATTATAAATCGGCCGTACGGCTCTCTTTTGCAAAACTAATATAGCTTCAATATCAGTCGAATTACCCCATAGCAAAATTCCATAAGACATTACGCTATGAAAGTAACTAAAATACACTAACCTAGCTGTCTCAACATCTGTGAGACTTCTAATATTTCTTAAAATTGAAGCGTTTACCAAAATAAAGCACTTGATTGTATAGTTCACTTGTTTATTTGCCATTATTAATGTGTCGAGCGACTAATTAAGCGTTTCATTCAAGTGTGTAGGCAGAAAAAGTGGTGCCCGAAAAAAATGAAATGTAGAAATTTTATCACTTGTGTTCTCAGTATGACTCTGTAAGGGCCGTTCAATGTATTTACGGTATTAATGTGATTTGCTAATAATGTAGGTAATTTATAAAATCATTAACTAACAACAGTACCTGAGGATATAAATATAAAATTTCATCTTGATAACTTCATTACATCTTTTTTTGAAAAAAAAAATCATACACCATGCGGTGATTGAACTCCTCACTAAACAAGGAAAAACTCAAAAAAATAAATGAGAACGAAATGTAAGAAATGGTGGCCGTTTACCGAGACTCTGCGCCTTCAATGTCAATAATGTGATCAAGTGAATTGAAAAGAAATAGGGAAAACACCGAATATTACCTCCGTCCGGGTGAGCCATTCACAGCTATTACAGAAGAAAATGTGAAAATTATTGTAAAACTTGTATTAGAATATCCTATCCGTTGGTACCATACACACTACATTGCATGACTATCTCAACCTCTCAAAAGTCAGTGCAATATGGGTGCCGCGAATGCTCACCGCGCTTCAAAAGCAGGCGCGAATTGATTGTTGTAGGGAGTTTTAAGAGCTGTGTGGTGACAACCCAACAAGTGCTTTTGATAGGATAGATACAGAATATGAAACGCGACTTCATCACTATGAATCTTAGAGTAAACAGGAGTCTATGCAGTGGCAAAAAAAAATCAGACCCCCAAGGAGTTCAGAGTCATTCCATCGGGCGGTAAAATCATGGCGACAGTGTTTTGGGATTACAAAGGAATACTATTGATCGAGTAAACAAAAAAAGGTGAAACCATCAACGCAGACAAATACTCAGGCACATTACGCCGTTTAAGAAAAGCAATAAAAGAGAAAAAAAGAAGAAATCTGACCAAGGGAGTGCTGCTTTTTAATGACATGACCGGTTCACACGGCGTGGCTCTCCAAGGCTGCTGCAAGAGACTGCGGTTTTGAGGAAATTAACCACCCACAATACAGCCCAGATCTAGCCCCTAGTGACTACTTTTTATTCGCAAAGTTAAAAAAGAACTTCGGTGAAAGCGATTTGCTGACGATAACGAGCTCAAGTCATAGTCAAGTGTAAATGAGCATTTTTAGGCCGAAGACGAAGAAATTTTAAGACGAAGAATATTATTGCAAGGAAATAGAAAAGCTTTCTTCAAGAACAAGTAAATATATTCATGTCATGGGACACTATATTGAAAAATAAAGAATATTTTTACAATTTTATCTTTTTTCTAACATACCCATACCGAGAATAAATTGAATGACCCTCGTTAGTGTAGTTGTCAGATGTTGCTTTCTTGGACAGTTTTGTTTGATTATTGTGTTAATTGTGAACACTATGGCTGGTTCACGAAATCATATAGACATGGAAACCGGAGCTAGAGCAGTTGATCTGCTTCAAGAGGGAGAATCTCAGAGATCTGTAGCAGTACGTGTCAGTGTATCGCGAAGAGCTATCCGAAACGTTTGAGAGCGCTACCAGGAGACCGGGAGTGTGGCTAGGAGACCTGGATCAGAAAAAGCTAGAGCTGCAACAGCTCGTGAAGACCGATTTATCAGATTAAATGCATGTAGGGAGCGTACCGTAACCGAGTGGGTCTCACAAGCCCGACTGCGGCAATCTACTGCTACCGTGCTAGTTATCCGACTTAATTTCATTTCGTTTTCACAAAGACAAGGTGCTGGTTTTATGTTAATGCAAGATAATGCTCGTCCACATACAGACCGTATCACACGAAAAGCTCTTTCTGATGCTACATACAGTTTTGCTATGGCCTGCCATGAGTCCCAACCTCATTGAAAATTTATGGGATGAACTGAAAAGAAGCCTAACAGTTAACTACAGTCAGGTGAATAGTCGACAGGAACCCATAAACGTGCTAAAAGTCTGTTGGGAACGAATACCGGAAGAAAATGTTACCCATTTCATCGAAAGTGTACCAGATAGGCTCATGGAGTGCATACGATATAGAGGTGGCCCCACTCGCTACTAAAAATAACATTGCTCAAACAATAATTACAAAAAAATAGTGATGGTTAAGTTTTTGGAAAAAAAACCTAAAGCGTGTTTTAAACCATTAAATATTTTTTTAAATTGATTATATTTAAAGATATTCTTAATCTCGAGCCTAAACACATATGTCAAAAAATAAAAGACTGTTAAACATAAAAACTTTTTGATGACGGCCTAAAAACGTGGTGGACCCTATTTTGTTTTGAGTAGTAAGTATATTTTTGGTGTCAAAGCAGTAGTTGCACTACTGAATTCCACCCTGAAGTGAATAGAGAGCCAGTATAGTAACAGGCTATGAGAAATTTCGTTTTAGCCCACAAAAGTGACAACGCATCTTTAGTTTTCTTAATTTGAAGTTGGTTTTAGGTCGATCAACTGTAGCTGTACTGTAGCAACCACTTACCATCAGGTGGATTGTAAATTCATTTGTCACTTCGATTTTATTAAAAAAAACATACCCGTATTTAGTAGAAAATATTTAAAGGAACACTTTCAATTCTTAGAAATTAAAAAAAGAACATCTCCGGAACCTATTATGAGGTTCGCCGACATACAATGGGCGTTACTATATTTAAAAATTTTAATGTCAAAAATGACTATTTATTCATTAAAATATATTATCATTATAATAATAACAGCTTATAAGCTAAGATTTAATGCCTCGTTACCAGAAGGCTATTTTAATAAACAAAAAGTTTATTCAAATCAAAGTTAGAAAATACCGTTTTGTCTTGTATATTTTGAGACAAAAAACGTTTGTATTTAAATGTCAACGGTCAATTCCAAATCCGTCGAACAAATGTACATTATACTGGACTAGCAACTAACAAACATCAAACGGATTACACAATTAAATTGGTATTTTGATTACAAATACAAATTGTTTATTAATTAAGTCCTTTGTTTTAAAAAGCCCTATTTTATCATGCTTATGTTCAGCAATGCAATTTGATAGGCTCATATGATAATGATGATGAATCTGAAATCTTAGAACTGTTCGCAGACTGACTGGTACAGCTGATATTTAATTTAATGATTTTTATCGCGAATATACATAAGTAAATTATTGGCTTTTTAGTGCTTGGATACTAAAAGTGGTCGCCCTGTGGCTTATTGCGTCTTTTTTTCTGTATATTAATATTCAACTCTCAATAAATTCCGTTTCCTTATTTTATTATCAGTTCCTTTGTACAGTACATGATTTGAATTCGGAATAAATTTTGCGATAGAATTCATTAAATGCCAGTAAAATTTAAGTTCTTACGATTAAAATCATAATAAAATTAATCATTTTATTAGCTATGGAAAAATCGAACGCGTCCATTTGTATTCGTATCACGGTTTGTGATGTATCGTAATTGCTTATTCGCCGAATCCAAATAGGTCAGTGAAGCTTATTATGACTTAAAATGTATCTCATCTTGAATATATTTTTATAATACTTTTCTTCTTTCACTGCTAATAACCAAAGTAAATTTAATTAAACCTGAGAAGAAAATCAATTAATGTTTGCAGTAAGCAATCAATACACATATGTAAATAGGTACATATAGAAGCGGGCCACAGCATCCGCTTACCATCAGGTGAACTACGTGCTCGTTTGTTACCCTTAATTAAATCCGCCCTTTGTAATGGTTTTAAAATAAATGTAGAGAAATAAATAATTGAAACTTGGTGATTCAACTCTCATATTTATGTAATAGAATGCGAACAGATGGTTTCAAAAGCAGTGGTTTTTCCGGGTCGTTTGTATCTATGACTGTGCCCAAGGGATCAACGCCTTGCCTCATTCTGTTTTTTTTATCTAAATTAATGATAACTTATGTATTGCAGGAAATAATATATTTTTAATTGTTGATGATACTTCGTTGATTTTGAGACTTATGCGGCAATTGTTCAACTATAGCGAAGTGAACAACGCTATATCAAAGTTGGTACACAGGTTTAACACTTTAACAATTTGCGAATTAAATGTATTTAATTGTGAACGCTCAATATTAAACACGTGACGACGCATCATTATAAGTCATAAATAATAATTAGTTTCAATACAAATTCGTCTATAATATCGTATAAGTAATATTTTGACAATTAAACTGCAGTAATAAGCATAAAGTTAAAATACACTCATTTCAAACATTAAGTAATCATAGTAAAGTAAAGGTTCATAAAAAACCTTATTGTAAATATCCTTACAATTCATAAAATTTTCTTAAATTATGCTTGAAGTATTCAAAAAGACTTATATAATAAAAATAACAGACGTTTATATTAAAATAACAAAGATAAATAACATTTATAAGTGTTATACAGGTGGGCCATAAGTCCCTTGAAATGTAAAAAAATAATTTAAAAAAACTAATGACATTATGAAAAAGGTTTTTATTTTGTCATAATCCTAATAAAATGGGAATTATTTTTTGAAAATTACATCATCTAAATGTAATCCGTTACGATCGCGGCACTCCTGTAAGCGACGTTTAAAATTATCCATCACTGCGCGGCAAGTAAGCTCTGTAATGTTTGCCATTTCTCTTTGGATATTTTCTTTCAGGACGTCAATTGTCCGCGGGTTGGTTTCGTACACTTTAGTCTTAAGATAACCCCATAAGAAAAAGTCCATTGGGGTCAGATCTGAACTACGTGGTGGCCAAGGAATATCTCCTCTTCGAGAGATCACTTTATTAGGGAAAAGTTGACGGACCACCGGCATAGCGACGTAAGAGGTATGGGCAGTTGCTCCATCTTGTTGAAACCAGCTCCGCGTATTGAAGCCTGGAAAATTCTGCAAATCTGGTGTAATAAAGTCCTGGATCATAACTACATACCGTTGTGAAGTAACAGTAAGCGCGCGGCCTCTGTCGTCCTCAAAAAAGTAAGGGCCTATAATGCCATGCGCTGACATAGCCGCCCAAACTGTCACTTTAGGGCTATGTAAGGGCTTTTGATGTTTGCGATTTGGATTTTCGCAACTCCAGTAGCGACAATTTTGCTTATTGACATGGCCGTTGATGTGAAAGTGAGCCTCATTAGAGAATAACCGTTATTAAACGAAGTAAAGCGGTTCAACATTTCATTTGCGAAATTTAGTCTGTGGATAGTGTCAGTATCTTTTAATTCCTGTACTTACTGAATCTTGTATGGGTGAAGATGTAAATCTTTCTTTAAAATTCGCTGTAACGATGTTCTGGGTAAGTTTAATGCACTGGAACGCTTACGAGTAGACTGGGTAGGATTTTCACGAATTGAGTGTTTCACTACATCGATGTTTTCTTCCGTCCGTGATGTCCTTGGTCGACCTGACCGTTGTTTACCCAACGTCGAACCACTCTCTTCGAACTTAATAACCCAGTTCTTAATCGTTTGAACACTTGGAATGTCTTTAAAGTTGCGTAAATTCTGATATTCTCGAAATTTACGCCGCGCAATGGTAGCCGAATCATTGTTTCGATAAAACTCGCGCACACAAAATGCACGGTCCGCACCGGTGAAACGCTCCATGGCGACTGAATTCCCAGAAACCGTCGGTACTCCTCCCGCACCGCGCGCGCCACTCATGCGCGCCTTTTGTATTTTATTCGAAATTTACATTTCTAACGACTTATGGGGCCACCTTGTATTATAATTCGGAAATGGGTGGTAACATTTTTAAGTTAAGGAGCGTGTTCATGCAATTCTTGAGTCTTATTTTGTTAACATCTAAAAACCTACTGCTCCAAATTTAAAAATAATAACTTCCTGTGTAATGATCCCTAAGTGATGTGTAAGGATCCCTGCGTCCCTGATTTGGTCTTGAAATGTCCGCCTAGGTCTACCACTTCCAATACTTTCATTCACACTCGCTTTATACACTTTTTTCGTCAATCGTTCTTCTTTCATTCTCTCGACATGGCCAAACCATTTCAGGATACTTTTCTCAATTTTTGTGACTACATCTTTTTCAGACCACAATGTTTCCTTATCTCACAATTTCTTATCCTGTCACTCAGTGTAACTCCTATCATACTTCTTAACGCTCTTATTTCAACTGCATTTATTCTGCTTTCATGTTTCTTCTGCCATACCCAAATTTCACTTCCGTACATGAGTGTCGGAACCAACACCTCATGCATAGTCAAACGAGCCTTGTAAGACACCTTCCGACTAATCATAAAGGAGTGCAAAGTTCCATTCACCATGTTTCCTGCATTCACTCTTCTTTCGATAGCACTCTCACACTTTCCACGTTTGCAAGAGATGGAAAGTGTGAGAGATATGTGAAAGGTCTCATATGTAAAATTATTCTTACTAAGTCGTCACTAGATTTTTTTATAGATTGGTATGAATTAACTGTCATGTTTTATAAGCAAACAAACACATATCGTGAGTTTACTGGTAAAACCAGTTAGTTATCTGCAATTTATTATAATTTATATATAAAAGTGATTCTTCAGATGATGAAGAAAGACCTAACGCCAAGTTTATTTTATTGTTAGCTAAACGCGATGCTATATTTGAAGTAGTGCAAAAAATATATGATATGTCTTCGAACACCCATGAGAATACTTCTATGATGAAACGTTTTCTTGACGAGAGTTCTTATATTAACACGTTCACTGTCCGGTTTCCAGACACAATAGTAAGACAATAGCAATGACCTGTATGTAGTGCACGGGACAGCGAAAGGGTTAAGTAATGCATTACTTATTGAATTTAAACAGACCTTAGATAACTATAATTCGCATTTATTAAAAATAAATCCTATCGCTAAGCCTGACTAATAACAGCCTTCTTACGTTTGAGTCTCTTTACGGTAGGATAAGTCGGCTTTATTCACAATATTCGCAGTATGACAATTTAAAAAATACTAGTGTCCCATCTAAGGCCAAGGTTACATTTCCACCTATCAAACTTATGACATTGTCGGTTGACATTCGCTCATGGCCTATTCAACTACCGAGATGTGTAAGCCAGGTTGTCGTTAATCCCCCCCAAAACTCTACATCACTGCATCGGAAGATCGTTTTCAAGCTACTGGACTAAGAATGATTCGATATCAACATCAATGGCAAACTCTCTTTGATTTGCTGATAATATAGCCATTATGGCAGAATCGCTGGAGGACCTAAACACTATTATCAATGATCCCAATAGTTTTTCTCAACAAACATTGACTTTGTTTTAGTCTGATTACAGTTAGTGTATATTTTATGATTATGATTCTGATTCTGATTCTACTGGACTGACTATTTAGCAGTACTGTAACGTTACAACCTATTAAAGTCCACTGCTGAACAAAAGCCTCCCACTTAGATTGCTTTACAGGCGGGATATTTGCTATAGTTGCCACGCTTTTTTTATAGAAGAGGAGGCAAACGAGCATGCGGCTCACTTGATGGTGACTACCGCCGCCCATGAACAACCGCAACACCAGGGGAATTGCAGATGCGTTGCCAGCCTTTTAGAAAGGTGTAAGCTCTTTTCTTGAAGGTTCCTAAGTCGTATCGGTCCGGAAAATTCGCTAGTGGTTATTGATTCCACAAGGAAGTTGTGCGAGGGAGAAAACTTCATCTAAATCGCACAGTGGTGGACCGCCAATCATCCAGATGGTATGGATAGTAACGCGAGTTTTGTCGCGATGTGCAATGGTGAAATTGGGCGGCTGGAATTAGTCCTAACAATTCCTCAGAGCACTCCTCGTGATAAATGCGATAAAATACGCAAAGAGATGCAACATCTCTACAGAGTGCTAATGTATCGAGCCGATCAGAAAGAACTAGGTCGAACGCGTGCCACGTTCATTGCTTATGTGGTTTATTGAGCAGTATTTTCCCGTTTTAAATTTTTTGTATAATTTATTATTAATTATTCTTCGATTGAGTGACTGTTTTATTGTATATGTGAAAAGAAAATGAAATGCGATTAAATTATTATTTACTGGGTCGTCAGAAGATCCGTGAATATTCGTTTTAACGTGATTGCAAATGACTGAAGCAATTAATCAACTAAGCTATCTTACTATTACCAATGTTAACGTTAACTGACTTAAGAGTCAATTAATAAAATATGATGGAGTAAATAAAACTATATCAAAAGTAGCAGGAACACTGGTTTAACGTCAATAATTGGCTTTTTACGGTAATAAAACGAAATTTATTAAATTTACAACACTAAATGTTAAACATGTGAAAACCAGTGTGCTTTTAAATGGAAAGGACCTGAGTCTTGCCGAATCCACTGTTTTTCTCGGAATTACAGTTGACGTGACGTCATAGTATATCTAAAATAGCTAGCAAAGTTAGTTCTGCGGCATATACTGTAAAAAGATTAGAGGCCTTACATGTGTTGAAACAGCTAGATTGGTTTGTTTTTGTTATTTTTATAGCGTAATGTAATATGAAATCTTGTTATGGGATAATGCGACTGACAATGAAACTATCTTCGTTTTGCAGAAGAGAGCTATGCGATTATTTTATAACCTAGGTCAGAAAGAATTCCTTAGAGAAAAAAATTAAAGAAATAAATGAATTACCTTTGGTATTCCAGTATATTTACTAAAATTTAATGAATGTTCTCAAAAACGAAAATAGTTTTATAAAAAAGGGACAAAAATTCTGTAAATACTATAAACAACTACAAGTTAATTATACTAGTTACTCGACTCCAAGGAGACAGTAATTCCTTAATGGGGTAATGTATACGCTTTTACAACAAAATCCAAGAAAATAGCCTTATCTATCAAAAACTTTAAACATTTTATTAAAAATCAATGACAATGAGGTGATCGCTATTATGCTGTTTTTAATATCTTCAAACTAATTGTATAAAATAATATATTGCAAATTGATTTAATTTAAAAAAAGTCCCGCTAGTGCTGGTGCTTGATCTTGCCAGGACATAAGTTTTTCCGAACCAGTGGTAAAAGTAAAAATTTATTTAATAAGAATTCTTGTAATCTAGGTGTATTAAATAAAATGGTTCTATTATATTCTATTCTAATCAAACGCTTCCATTCTTACTATACAGGGTTATTTTACAATAACCGATCAAATTTGCAGAGAAGGTTCAGAAACAGAAACAGAAACAGAAACTTTTTTATTCAATATAGATTATAAATAATACTTATTGAAAGTCACTCTTTTGTATAATTACCACTGGTTCGAAAAAAAAACCTCTGTCCTGGGAAGAACCAGCAAGAAACCCAGCGGGACTTTTATAAATAACAGCTTACAATCATGTATGTAACACAAATTAACAACACAACAAATTAGAAATAGCTTGGTAGCGATCACCTCATTTCCAGAGGTTATTATCATCTATAAATTCTTTAATACTATAATAACCCTTTTTATACAAACTTAGTTAAATAAAGTTTTTGAACATTGAGCAGGTCAAATTTTGTATATTTTCTGGAATTTTGTTGTAAAAGCGTATACATCGCCCCAAGAATGAATTACTGACTCGATGGAGTCGAGTAACTGGTACTACTAGCTTGTGTCAGTCCTAATATTTACAGAATGAATATCACTTATTTTTGTAAAACTACTTTTATTTTTGTGTACGTACATTACATTTTCATAAATGTATTGAGAGGCCAAAGTTAATATGTTAATTTCCTTAAATTTTTGTCGCAGCGACTCTTTAGGCTTTAAATCATAAATTGCTCTTATGGCCTTCTTCTGTAAAACAAATATAATTTCAGTGTCAGCTGCGTGTCTTCATAGCAAAATACCATACGACATATACAAAATAAGTAATATAGGCAAATCGTGAAGAAAAATTAATAAATTATGATTTAGAAACTATTTTTGTTTTACAGAAGAGGACCAGCTATTTACAACCTAAAACCGAGAGATTATAGAGAGAGAGAGAGAGAGAGATTTAAATAAATAAATATATTAAGTTTGTCCTCTCAGTTTATTTACGAAAATTTAATTTATGGTCACAAAAACAAAGGTAGTTTTAGTAAAAATGTGATATACATTCTGTAAACACTAGGAACAAACACAAGCTAGTGATACCAGTTTCTCGACCCCACAGAGTCAGTAATTCATTCTTGGGGCAATGTATACGCTATTACAATAAACGTAGCAAGCTAACAGCATAGCAAAGTGGCGAAGCAATCAGCTTTGTAGCGGTTTCTAACGGTTGCCGTTGAGCAATCAGTTTCAAAATAGGAGGTTTAGATGCCTGTGTGATCAGTAATCGATTGCTGAAAACAGAATTTGAAAATACGAAACCGTTCTCGAGATAATCGTGGGACAGACGGACAGACATCGTGAAATCAATAAGTGTCTTCGCAAGCTTCGCCACTTAATAAGAATTAGACATGTGATCCATATTGAATAAAAAAATATTGTATTATATTCTATTGTAATAAAAAAAATCTCAATAATTCTGTCCTTTTTATCTTTTACATTCAAAATGTGTGGTAATATATTATTTTAACTATATTTACTGCGCATCCACACATCCGTAAGGGTCAATCAGTAGGCAAAAATGTTGTTGCCCATAAACCACATTAATTTTGCCATCATTTAAAATAAAATTAGAAGTCTTATTTATTCGTATATTCAAAGATTTCTTAACGGTATATCATTATTTTTATATTTAAACTGAAGTTTCAAATTTGGATACTCTTTGAAAAATAACCCTGTGTACTTATTAAAACCGATGTTTGCTTCCGAAACGTTCCACTTTATAATTTACATCTATTTGTTACATATTTTAATGTAATAAAATAATAATAATAATAAATTAACGTTATATTTTTTAATCTTACCTTTGTTTATAAACTCAAATTTCTAATAAAATACACAGATAACTTTTTATTCCTTTCTAATTACTTGGCACTCGCAGATACCATGAATCGAATTTTGGACATAAAGTTTCCGTACCTGTCTCCAAAAGAAAATGTCAGCACTGCACATGTCTGGATTGTATACAAGAGATCACTGAGTGCGAAGTGTGGATGGGCGTTTATTTTAACTAAATGACAGTTTTAATTTTCAAACTGGTTTAACTGATGCTGATATATATAATGTATTCCTTTTTTAAGAGCGCGCCACCACTTCGTTCAATTTAATTGTTTCAATTATATTAGGTGACCCTAAAAACTTTTGAAAATGCGTCAGTTCGAAAATCTTCCAGTTACCCAAGATAGCTTACGCTGGAAGGCAAGAGAGATCGCAAGTATTTGCTCAGCTTTTAAATATTTTTAAAATGTTTTTATTACACCATCATCAAGTAGCGAACCCAGTCTCATCATGTTTCTTGAGTACTCTAGTACGGTCATTATCCCGCATACATCACGTATTACTCGGGAAGTAGTTGTTTTGGTTTCATACCCCGATAGCTTGTCATTGCCTACTTCAGAATGTAAGGAATTTCCTCGTTACATTCACTAATTTTGGCGGACAGACAAACGATTAATAAATGGCGGGAAAGTGTTTTAAAATTTTTGAGGTTTGCAGTTTTCTCTTTGTTTTATATTTGCAAGTACGCGTATACATTTTTTTTGTAAAATAAAAAAAACGTTTGATTCTAAACTACCCCCACAGTATGACGCCGTAGTTTAGCCAAGCTTGAGCGTAGGCGTGATAGGCTGTCACTGCCGTTTTTTAAATTTGTAGATTTTTTTAATTCTCTTAAAGCATATGTAAATTGTGATAATTTTA
Source organism: Parnassius glacialis (assembly GCA_033319125.1). Classification (NCBI taxonomy): domain Eukaryota; kingdom Metazoa; phylum Arthropoda; class Insecta; order Lepidoptera; family Papilionidae; genus Parnassius; species Parnassius glacialis. The sequence continues at coordinate 7,274,719 of JAVANC010000007.1, read as the reverse complement.
ACTTATTTTTGAATATGTGATTTAAAATCAACATTCGAATCTATATTTTATACCCAGCAAAGAAGAATTTTGAACACATTTTAATTTTGTTTGATTATAATCAAACAAAATTAGAATGTGTTCAAAATTTTCAAAAGTTTGTTGTATAATTTATGTGTAGTTCAAGTTTTTGTCGTGGTCTAAATTGTATTAATTTAGTTTTTTTGAAATTGACTACGCTTAACCATTCTTTTACTTTGTTTATAATAATGTCGATTCTTTCATTAAGTTTGGTACCATTAATATAAGGGAACACAAAGGAAAAATCGTCGGCAAACATCACACAAAGCTCATCAATAATCTTGGGGAGGTCATTGATGTAAATAAGGAAAAGGACACATCCGTACTCGGAACCCTGAAGGATAGAGTCCCGCACCGGCTGGGCCCTCGACCTGACACATGTTATGGTTTTTGAATCTTGATCTACATTTTCTATTTCAACGTTCTGTGAACAATTGCTGACAAAGGAAGCAAACCACTTATGAGCTCTAACACGGATACCAATGTCATAAAGTTAATTTAAGAGAATGTCATATTTCATTTTTTCATATGCTTTTGTCATGTCAAATAAAATTCCCACTGCGTATTTCTGATCGTTTAATATATTTAAGACTTTATTAAAATATTTAAATGTGGCCAGGGTTGTCGAGCGGTTTTTTCTAAAACCATTTTGGGCGTCGTCGAAAATATTGTACGTTTCACAAAATGAGTAAAATTGTTTGGACATAGTTCTTCCAAAATTTTTGAAATTACGGGTAGGAGTTCAATTGGTCGGTAGTTATTGGGGTCCGTTATTTTGCCTTTTTTATGTATTGGCTTTATAATAGCAATTTTTAGTAGGTCAGGAAATACTTCAGAAAAGGATTGATATATAAGAAGCTAGATTTTAATTTTAGTTGTCACACCAATAACAATACCTCTTGTTCATCCACTGGGGTTAAGAACATCGAGTGCAGGGAGGAATGCATAAACAAGCGGCCGCGTGGCGCGGGCGCACTGCCTGCCGCGCCGCTCCCGACTCACGCGAACAGCTCGTTAAAGACATAAAAAACCTCATGCGGGTCCGATATTGGTTTATCGTTGATATGCAATTTAATATTTTCATAATATTTCTTTTTACCTTAACATGCTTTGTTTTTTCATTTATTTTTGCCCCATACATTTAATTTTATTAGTTGCTTTATTTATTCTTTTAATTGATTGTAATTGTATTGATTTTATTATAAACTTTTTAAATATTTTTCATATTGTTTGTAATAATTTTGTAAAATTTTATTTTTCGAATTTATTACATGAATTTTTAGTAATATTTTATGTTTACAAGATTTTTTAATACCGTATGTTAGCCATGATTTATATAGTTGTTTATTATACATTTTTAATCGTTTATATGGAATACAATATTCTAGTGCATCGTGTAAAATTTTATTTAGTGAATTGTAATTTTCGTCAACAGTTTTATTATTTGAAATGAACTCTTGCCAGTTTGTATTTTGTAAATATTGTTTGAATTTATTTCTATTATTTTCATTGTATATTCTTTTACATGTATAAAAATAAGGATTTTTATTTTGTTCTGATGGAACATTTGATATGGTTGAACTGATTTTGGTAAAATTATTTGTATGTATTGGAGGGGGATCTCTGAAAGGCTTCAGTTCACAATTAAACACGGTATGTAGCGCTGTTGCCAAGATCTAGAAATCATCCGAATAATGACAGGTGAATCTCTAGTATATATATGTAAGAAACTTATTAAATTTATATTCTCAAAAGAATTTAAATAAAATAACACTACTCAGTAACAAACCCTGCTTACTATCAAGAACCCAATTGCATGATAACACCAAAGTATACAAACCAACAGCATCACCAACCATCTCAATGTAACACAGGGTAGCCCTCTCAGCAACACTACCTTCGATCAACAATACCAACTAGATATCGGGTCGGCGCAAAAAATACGGCGAAGTAAATAACAGCGCACTGGAGTCGTGAGTTCTTATTTCGTTTTGGTTGACTTGAAACACAGCCAATGTAAAGACGTTTCACAATGTATATTTAAAAGTTGCAAGAATAATGCTCGAAAAAGCAATTTAACAGCCGGAGTGTCTTACTTTCGGTAAGTACATGTAGATTAAGTTATATTTTAAGCTCTAAAGTAACAACTATTATCATATTTGAAACAAAATTACCGATTTTAAAGCACCCCTACAAATGTTTTGCCAAGGTTAGCCAATACACGTGTAAACATTTGTAAAACAGAACAGTAGAGTACATGGAGTAGATTTGTATTGTAATCATTTTTTAGTAATTTGTTACCAGAACTTTAAATAATGGTAATTGTTAATTTTGTCTCTGCTTGTGTAATTTCATTAGATACTTAGCTTTATTATTTTTATTTTAGCAATCCGTAAGTTGAAAAATTTATTGACGTAAGGTTACATTATATAAATCAAAAAAAGAAAAATCTTTAATGTTGAATCATTGTAAATATTTTGATTTTTGATTTATTGATTGCACTGAAATTTACTTCTATTATAAATATTTTAAAGATATATATATATATATATATATATATATATATATATATATATATATATATATATATATATAATACATATACTACATACTATATTATATTTAATGGCTAGTGTGGAAAGTATGTATACTAACAAACAAATGCCCAAAATGTAAATAATTATAACTAAACTGATGATCATATCATAAATTATTTTAGTGTTCACCGCGACTCCATAACTTTTGTAGCTAAATTCGAAGAAGCAAACAGAAACGAAACAAAACGACGTAGTTTGCAAAATAATAACAGGAAAAAATACTTAATTTGTTATAATTTAACACGTTAATTGCCAATCACGCGACGTCGCGTGTTCCCAGTACTCTTCAATTTGGCCCTTCGCGCGACGTCGCGTGAAGTGTCCGACGAGTTTTGTATGAATCGTGTCGCCTGGGCCGGAGCGTTATCGCAACGGTGTTTTTTATGGGCCGCTATAGAAAGGACTGAGCTATCGTAAAGTGGGCGTGGCCATCCGAATCATGCCATAGTTTTAGTGCTACGTAATTGGTTATTCCGCTTAGCGTCGGCGTTCGAGCCGGACGACTTTCTTCTTTGTTTTTAATTAGTTGTGAACAAATAATACGTATTTTTTGTAGTATAAAGTGATAATAGTTATAATAAAACAAAATTTATAATGAGTAATCATCAACCTGGTATCTCTAGGGGTACGAAACGATCAAACGAGATACCTTTGCGAGCGCAATCAAAACGTATTCGAATCATTGCACGAATCGGATATTCTTGAAGCTTTTGGAAACTCTGATGAGGATGATTTTGTGGGAAGTGATGAAGACGAAGATTTTTTATTGGGTGATGATGATGGAGACAGCTCAACCCTGAAGTCGGAAGAAGATGAAGAAGGAGTTATATCACCGCTACCACCTAGTAAAATTCGATTTTCACCTGCAGAAAGGGAAGAGTTGAATGAAACGATTGAAGAGTAAGCTATGCCACATTAGTCTCCTGAACCTGCCACCGAAGGATCAACCTGGATCAACCACACTGGAGTACTTCTTGCTCGTCTATGAAAAAAATACCATTCGTTCGGAAGTCAAAGCTGAATGTAGAACCGCCATCACATCCAATAGATTATTTTTGTTTATTTTCCAATGAAAAATATTTTTTAATGATCGTGAAGTGCACAAACAGATACGCCGAACGTATGAAAAGCTCCAGTGAGCATCGTCATGCACTTATTTCAAGATGGAAAGAGTTGACCGTTGAAGAGATCAAAACATTTCTGGGCCTTCTGTTACATACTGGCACTGCAAAAATAAACCGATTGACAGATTATTGGAAGGGTCACTGGTAATATAAATAATGCTTTTCGAAATACATGTCAAGAAACATTTTTTTTATTATTTTACGTATACATTTTACTCTCCCTGATGAAGACGAAGACGCCACTGCTAGGCGTCTAAATAAATGTCAAAAAATAGTCGACAATTTCAATAATACAGTGAATAATATATATCTACATTATAATTGTAGACTTAGGTGTCTAAAATATTTCATCATTCATCATCATCATTACAGCCCTTCACAAGTCCACTGCTGAACATAGGCCTCCCCCAAGGAATGCCACAAAGCACGGTCCCGAGCCACCTGCATCCTTCGACTTCCTGCATGTCTTACCAGGTCGTCACTCCATCTTGTGGGGGGACGCCCTACACTTCGCCTACCGGTACGAGGCTGCCACTCGAGAACCTTTCTTCCCCATAGGTTGTCGGTTCTTCGAGCTATATGGCCGGCCCACTGCCACTTCAGCTTACTAATCCGTTGGGCTATGTCGGTTACTCTGGTTCTACTGCGGATATCCTCATTCCTAAGTTTATCACGCAGAGAAACTCCGAGCATAGCCCTCTCCATAGCTCGCTGAGCGACCTTGAGCTTCCTCATTCGGCCAGCAGTGAAGGACCACGTCTCAGTTCCTTAAGTCATCACTGGCAACACGCACTGGTTGTACAATTTTGTTTTAAGGTTTTGAGGTATTTCTGACGAGAAGATGTGTCGTAGCTTCCCGAACGCTGCCCAGCCGAGTTGAATCCGTCGATTGACCTCTCGGTCGAAGTTGGACTTACCTAGTCGGACTATTTGTCCCAGGTAAACAAACTCGTCAACAACTTCGAGCTTAGTGCTCCCGACAACTACCGGCATAGGTGTGACATGGACATTAAACATAATCTTTGTTTTGTCCATGTTCATCTTAAGACCAATCCGATGGGAGACACTATTGAGGTCATTGAGCATAGTGCTTAGTTCCTCCAGCGATTCTGCCATGAGGACTATATCGTCGGCAAATCGAAGGTGAGTGATGTACTCGCCATTGATGTTAATTCCGTATCCTTTCCAGTCCAGAAGCTTGAAAACGTCTTCCAATGCAGCGGTGAAGAGTTTCGGGGATATAACGTCACCCTGTTTTACACCTCTCTGCAATTGGATAGGTTTCGTACTCTGGTTCTGTACTCGGATAGCCATCGTAGCTCTACTGTACAAACACTTCAGCACTTCGATATACCGACAGTCAACTTGGCACCGCTGAAGGGACTGCAGCACCGCCCAAATTTCGACGGAATTAAAGGCTTTCTCATAGTCCACATACGCCAGACATAGTGGCAAATTGTACTTTTCGGACTTCTGTACAATTTGCCGTAGGGTATGTATGTGGTCTATGGTGCTAAAGCCCTTTCGGAAACCGGCTTGTTCGGGAGGCTGGAAGTCGTCAAGTCTGCGCACGAGACGATTCGTAATGACTCTCGAAAACAGCACGTAGACGCGGCTCAGAAGGGAAATCGGTCTGTAGTTCTTCAAGAGAGCGTTGTCACCTTTCTTGAAAAACAAGACCACCGCACTTCTGCTCCACGCCTCCGGTGTAATGCCACCATGGAGGACGTAATTAAAGAGCTTCTGAAGGACTTCAAGTACACCGGTACTTCTTCTACAGCGGAGCTTCTGAAAGCGGGTGGAAGACCGCTTCCACCCGCTTTCAGAAGCTCCGCTGTAATTCCATCCTCGCCTGGGGCCTTGCCGTTTTTAAGGTGCTGGAGAGCCATTCTAATCTCGCTCAGACTGACGTCCGGGATTTTTTCGGAATAGTGTCGAATAAGACTCGCTCTTGGATCGTTACTCACACTTGCGTGTGGTTCCAACGATGACGTGTACAGCTGCCCATAGAACCTCTCAATCTCACTCAAAATCTCAGGTGCCCCGGAAACGATGCTTCCACATTCGGTCTTCAGCTTTGACAGTTGGCACTTTCTGGCAGACAGATCTCTGGCAAAGTTTTTGGAGCCTTGGTTTCGCTCGATCGCTTCTTCAATACGAGCTGTATTGAAGTTGCGTAAGTCTCGCCGCATGCATTTGGAGATCTGTCTGTTCAGTTGCCTGTATGCTGTCAAATCTGTTGAAGAATGTAGCCTCATCTCCCGTCTAACAGCCATGAGATTAAGAGTGTGATCGGAGAGTTTTTGTGTTCTTCTGCGGCGGGTCTTGCAGAACTTAGCTCCGACCGCATGGACAGTTTCCACGAGCTTGTCATTCATATCGTCCACTTCATTGCAGTCTTCTAGGCACTGAAAACGGTTTTGTAACTCGAGCTGAAAGGTTTCGGGACTTTGGATTAGAGCACGAGGGGGACGGGGCGTTGACTTCATCAGACAAGACCTCTCCAACTTAACATTTAGGTTCAGTGTGCCTCTAACCATTCGGTGATCGCTGCCGGTTTTCACCCTCGTGATCACTGAGACATCACTGAACAGTTGTCGTCTGGTCGTCATAATGAAGTCAATCTCTTTTTGTCGAACCGTCGGGGCTCGACCATGTACACTTCCTGTGGGGCCGCTTCTTGAAGAAAGAGTTCATCATAAAGAGTCCCTCTCTCTCCATGAAGTCGGCCAGCTGCTGGCCCCTTGGGTTCCGTGGCACATTCCAAATTTCCCTACTTTCAGCTCACCGTTCTCTCTTGTGCCTAGTTTTGCATTGAAGTCTCCCATTAACACCTTATATTGGGTTTTGGAGGAATGCATGGCTCTAGAGATATCCTCATACATTTTCTCCACCTCCTCATCGGGGTGTGCCGAGGTTGGTGCGTAAACCTGTATGACCTTCAGCGAATACCGTTTGGTGATTCTGAGTATAAGGTACGCAACCCTCGTCGACACACTCCCGATCTTTACAACGTTGTTAACGAGAGACTTGTGGACGATAAATCCGACACCTACTTGGGACAGATGGTCGCCCTCCCGGTGATAGAGCAAGTTGCCGGATTCGAGGATTACCGTGTCCTCCCCCTCTCTTCGGACTTCGGATAATCCTATAATATGCCAGCGCAACTTGTCTATCTCTTCTTCCAGCTCCACGATTTTCTCGTCAGTCCTCAGGGTGCGTGCGTTGTACGTTGCCAGGTCGAGTCGTCGTAGGTGGTAACCGAACCTCCACCGGAGATTCTTAGCACCCCCTGCCCCGCCGTTACCATGGTCGCCACCGTAGCCAGGAATAGCGGGGCCGCCGGGGACTGGGGGCCGTCTGTGTGTTGTTTTGATCATTGGGGGGTATTTGCCATAGTTGCCACGCTTGGCGAGCGGGTTGGCAACCGCAGAAATCTAGTTGGTATTGTTGATCGAAGAACACTACCTTCCTTGCTTACACTAGTACAATACTTCAACGTGCATAGTAACGAGACTCTTAAAATTACAAACTGATCCCTCTTAGTCGACTGCGAGATACTAGATATTGCTAACACAAGTGGGAGATTACAATTCTACCCTCAATTCTTTTTATTTTCTTTTATTATTTTACTCTCATTATTAACAATATATATATTTATAAATGGGTTTTAATTATTAGCGCTGAATCCTTATTCTTTTTTAAAATGAAAATAGTCTAAGTTACTCCTTACGAAAAGCTTTAAAACAAATTTAATTTTTTTTGTTATAAGTACCGCATATACTTTCATATGCATTAACAAAAAGATGTTATTATGATATTACAAACAGATTACCTCAATTTTATTTATTGGTAAGTACGTAAGTACCTATATGTATATATATATATATATATATATATATATATATATATATATATATATATATATATATATTATGTGTATTTAACAAGGAATTTTACGATAACCTAGTTGAGTCGACGTGATAACTGGTTTTAATTCCTTGACTTTTATTGACATCTTTAAAATGAAACAAGTTTTTTAATAGGATAGGGTGACACACGAGCACACCTGGTGGTAAGTGGTTGCTAACACCCATAGACATCCACAACTATCCTCAATAAACAATCAAAATTCAGAGGCGTTGTTACCCGTGAGGAATAAGATGTAATGCCGCTTTTCCAGTAAAAAGGGTCTCCGGTTCTCCACACTCACGATACGAAACACAGCAATGTTAAGCTGCTATTTTACGCTGGTATTCTGTGAGAGCGTGATCTTTCCCCAGTCGAGCCAACCCATTCGTGCTACAACTATACTACTAATATATTTGACAGCTCTGTGGCGGAGTGGCTTAACAATGACTTGCTGCACGGGTGGGGGGGGGGGTTCGAATACCGCACGGTACAATTATTTGTATGGCTTACAAATAATTGTTCCGGGTCTGGATGTTTGTCCTTGTGCAATTTGTGTCTGTAAACTGCCTCCACGATACAGGAGAAAATCCTAGTGTGGGGGTAACGTTTTTTTTTTAAAAATATGTAGTTTCAGCGTGGCTCTACCACGTAAAAAAATGTTAGTAAATAGTAAATTTTAAATCTAGCTACAACCTTATGCTGTTAGAATAAATCTACTTTCAAACAGATCTACCCTCTTTGTAAATTTAAGCCGACAAGTTGTGAAAAGTCTACCGACATTATTTCTACTTATCAATTTTTAAAGACTGTGCAAATAAATGTATGAAGGCTTGAAATGTTAGTATTGCATACCTTAAGCGGAAGCGCAAGGTGTGTTCTACTATCGCCTAAAAATTAAGATTCCAACATTTTATCGAATAAAATCGTATCTAGCAATCATATTATACATATAAATGATATAAAAAGCACATTGTTAGAAAGATAAATGATTGTTGAACTTATTAATATTTTTTTTAAATCGATTAATTGCTATTTTTAAATAAAAAAAAGGGTTTTAGTGGCTTATGGTGTGGATTTATCATGTCCCTGTGGCTTGTAAACACAATAACTTTTGAAAATATTAATTGTTTAACTCAATCTATTTTTTAATCTCTTCATCTATCATGTGGGAAGCCACTGAATGTAAATGGCAGTGTAGTTTTGTTTTGTTTAGCTATAATTAATTTTTTTCGGCTCCAAAATGGCGAAATTTTCGTTGATTTGTTAGCCTCGTATACAAAAATATTTCTCTAAATGGTTGTTGTTGTTGTTTTTATTATTCGCTCGAGAGTGCAGGCAAAGGAACTATGCCATACAGCCTTGTTTTCATGTATAATTTTCCTTCATATTTCACTGCTTCACAATATGTTGATGCGTCACATTGTGCAGCCTTGGGAGATTTTGACGGTAACTTGAGCCAGCAGGCAGCTGACAGTTGGCGATGGTATCTAAAGGCGCCTATGCAAACAAACAGCTTATCTTGAGATTCCATCACCATCAGAGCACTTGTTTCACAGTTTCCATTAATAGTTCACATGCGCAGACACTTAATACACAAAATCGCACTACTTTTACATATCAAAGTCCACTTCAAACCATTATTTAAACAATAATACAGGAGCAGCAAGCCGCCGCCGGTCGAGTTCCCGCCAAAACTCTTTCTCTAAATGGGAAGCTACAGCCACAGAGTAGTAATGAGTAGTTTAGTTTGGCTCACAGAGTACATTATATATAGGGAATAATGTAAAATAAATAAATTATACTAAAAATTTAATTACAAATTTGTTTTGTAACAAAATAGTAAGTTAGAAAGGTTCGATTGTATTTTAAACTATTCATTAATTTGTTTGATTCTTAATTGGCCAAGCATGGCTAAATTTAAAAAAGCGACATCTACTGCAACATGGACAAACTGTCATGACATAATAATACCTCTAAGAAAAATTATAGTATGGACTGTATGCCACTGGTTTGGTAGTGTTTCTATATAGTTTGTGCTGGTTTTTTGTTTTTTTTTTTCTGTGTTTTGGCTTCAGTCGCCTTCGTGAGTGGACATTGTTTCGGTTGTTTGCAGCGGCTCAAAAAGATCGCTGTACAAATACACAATATTCTAATAACCAAATTTCTTAAATATTTAATTATAATAATAATAAGACATTTTTTTATTACAATATTTAAAAGCACAGAATAAATAATAGTAGTACGTACTAAAAGCAAGTAGTATAATTTTTTTTGTCATGGGTGACATTTTCATGGTTTTCGAGTGTTGAAGCCGATAGTGCTGTCGAAATGTAAATCCAAGATGGCGGCCGAAGTAGGTACCAATTTTTTCATCATGGGTGTCATTTTCATGGTTTTCGAGAGTGTTGAAGCTGATAGTGCTGTCGAAATGTAAATACAAGATGGCGGCTGAATTAGGTACCAATTTTTTCATCATGGGTGTCATTTTCATGGTTTCCGAGGGTGTTGAAGCCGATAGTGTTGTCGAAATGTAAATCCAAGATGGCGGCTGCAAAATATATCAATTTTTTCATCTTGGGTGTCATTTTCATGGTTTTCGAGGGTGTTGAAGCCGATAGTGCTGTCGAAATGTAAATCCAAGATGGCGGCTGCAACAGGTATCAATTTTTTCATCATGGGTGTCATTTTCATGGTTTTCGAGGGTGTTGAAGCCGATAGTGCTGTCGAAATGTAAATCCAAGTTGGCGGCTGCAATAGATATAAATTTTTTCATCTTGGGTGTCATTTTCATGGTTTTCGATAGAGTTGAAGCCGATAGTGCTGTCTAAATGTAAATCCAAGATGGCGGCTGCAATAGGTATCAATTTTTTCATCATGGGTGTCATTTTCATGGTTTTCGAGAGAATTGAAGCCGATAGGGTTGTCGAAATGTAAATCTAAGGTGGCGGCTGCAATGGGTATTAATTTTTTCATTATGGGTGTCATTTTCATGAGTTTCGAGGATGTTGAAGCCGATAGTGCTGTCGAAATGTAAATCCAAGATGGCAGCTGAAGTAGGTACCAATTTTTTCATCTTGGGTGTCATTTTCATGGTTTTCGAGAGTGTTGAAGCCGATAGTGCTGTCGAAATGTAAATCCAAGATGGCGGCTGAAGTAGGTACCAATTTTTTCATCTTGGGTGTCATTTTCATGGTTTTCGAGAGAGTTGAAGCCGATAGTGCTGTCGAAATGTAAATCCAAGATGGCGGCTGCAATAGGTATCAATTTTTTCATCATGGGTGTCAATTTCATAGTTTTCGAGAGAGTTGACTCCGATAGGGTTGTCGAAATGTAAATCCAAGATGGCGGCTGAAGTGGGTGCCAATTTTTTCATCTTGGGTGTCATTTTCATGGTTTTCGAGAGTGTTGAAGCCGATAGTGCTGTCGAAATGTAAATCCAAGATGGCGGCTGAAGTAGGTACCAATTTTTTCATCTTGGGTGTCATATTCATGGTTTTCGAGAGAGTTGAAGCCGATAGTGCTGTCGAAATGTAAATCCAAGATGGCGGCTGCAATAGGTATCAATTTTTTCATCATGGGTGTCAATTTCATAGTTTTCGAGAGAGTTGACTCCGATAGGGTTGTCGAAATGTAAATCTAAGGTGGCGGCTGCAATGGGTATTAATTTTTTCATTATGGGTGTCATTTTCATGAGTTTCGAGGATGTTGAAGCCGATAGTGCTGTCGAAATGTAAATCCAAGATGGCAGCTGAAGTAGGTGCCAATTTTTTCATCTTGGGTGTCATTTTCATGGTTTTCGAGAGAGTTGAAGCCGATAGTGCTGTCGAAATGTAAATCCAAGATGGCGGCTGCAATAGGTATCAATTTTTTCATCATGGGTGTCATTTTCATTGTTTTCGAGAGAGTTGAAGCCGATAGTGCTGTTGAAATGTAAATCCAAGATGGCGGCTGCAATAGGTATCAATTTTTTCATCACGGGTGTCATTTTCATGGTTTTCGAGGATGTTGAAGCCGATAGTGCTGTCGAAATGTATTTAAACTACTTTAAAAATTCCGTATAATCATGTTATACGTAGTTTTTTTAATGCGCTTAAGGTATGCCCAATTGGATTTACCAATATATTTTATATTATAACCATGGACGTATAAATAAGGCGGACTGAATCTCGCTATACAACTCAGCGAAGTACCCATAATAAGTCAGCTCGCGTGTACGTACAAGGGGTCACGCTTACATTCACACTAATAATAAGTCTATCGCCCGCCATTACGCAACAAACGTCGTCCGAGAAAAGTAGTTGGCGTAAGTAAAAACAAAAATCAATCTGCCGTCTTGTGTCGTTAAATTTTGTAAAAATCATAGTGGTTTTATCAAAAAACATCAAGGAATCACCTTTCATAGGTGACTCAGTAATTATAATCACTTATTTGAGAATTTTATGTCTTAAATTAAAATGCTATTTTTGGAACACAAAACACGAGTCACGTGATCAGTGTTGTTAATTATATTTATTGGGAAAATTACCCGAAATTTGGGAAATTTCTATTTTTACCCACGTCGGCACGGATACGGTATATATGTGTGCCCAAAAACTTCTTAAGGTTGTTTTATGTGTACTTTTTTGTTATAATTTTTCTGAAAAATTACCCGATCGATTATAATGCAGTTATATGCATTTTGTAGTAAGTTAATAATAGGATATATGACGGGTAGCATTGGTCAAAACCCTTTTTGTACAGTTTTTCTTTAATAAAACTTTTAAACTTGTTTATTGATAAACTTTGAATATGTTCTGGGATTTTGTTGTAAAAGCGTATACATTGCCCCATAAATGAATTACTGATTCTGTGGAGTCTAGTAACTGGTATTACAAGTTTATGTTTGTTCCTAGTGTTTAAAGTATGCACATCCTTATTCTTATTAAAGCTATTTATGTTTTTATGTACATACATTAGATTTTCATAAATATATTGCGATGCCAAAGTTAATATGTTTATTTCTTTAAATTTTTGTCTGAGGGACTCTTTACAATTTAGGTTATAAATCGCCCGAACGGCTCTCTTTTGCAAAACAAATATAGCTTCAATATCAGTCGCATTACCCCATAGCAAAATTCCATAAGACATTACGCTATGAAAGTAACTAAAATACACTAATCTAGCTGTCTCAACATCTGTGAGACTTCTAATCTTTCTTACAGCATATGCTGCAGAACTAAGTCTGCTTGCTAATTTAGATATATGGGGGCCCCATTGAAGTTTCGCGTCAATAGTAATACCGAGAAAAACAGTGGTATCTTGTGTCGTTAAATTTTGTAAAAATCATAGTGGTTTTATCAAAGAACATCAAGGAATCACCTTTCATAGGTGACTCAGTAATTATAATGACTTATTTGAGAATTTTATGTCTTAAATTAAAATGCTATTTTTGGAACACAAAACACGAGTCACGTGATCAGTGTTGTTAATTATATTTATAGGGAAAATTACCCGAAATTTGGGAAATTTCTATTTTTACCCACGTCGGCACGGATACGGTATATATGTGTGCCCAAAAACTTCTTAAGGTTGTTTTATGTGTACTTTTTTGTTATAATTTTTCTGAAAAATTACCCGATCGATTATAATGCAGTAATATGCATTTTGTAGTAAGTTAATAATAGGATATATGCCGGGCAGCATTGGTCATTATGCAACAAAAGAAAAACTAAATGCCAAAAATGCACCGCATTTCTTTCATAAATTAATAAATTTGAAAACTTTTTTTTTATCTTCTTTTTTTTTTGTTTTCCATCTAACGATTTATTTATTATTTGTTGTACTTGCGAAATGGTTGTACGAAAGATTAAGGAAAACATTACAATGTACAATGGAAGACAACAAAAGTATATACTTACAAAAATATTAGAAAAGTTTATTGCCAATAGATGGCTCCGTGGCGTAGTGGCTTAGCAATGAGTTGCAACGGTTGGGGCCGTGGGTTCGAATCCCGCACGGAACAAGTATTTGTATGGCCTACAAATAATTTTTCCGGGTCTGGATGTTTGTCCTTGTGCAACATATGTTTGTAAATAGCCTCCACGATACAGGAGAAAATCCTAGAGCGGGGGTACGTTTTAAAAAAAAATGACAGGGTTTTTGTAAGCTTGGAATTTGAGCACACATTTGCAGGGATAGAGCACAAGATAAGAGTTATTAAATATAGATCTGAAAAATATTTGGCGATTTGATTTCACCATATTTCTAAATTAGATGGGATTTCAAGAACCTTCGAAAATAAAAGACATTCTTTTAGAAAAATTATTCAACCAAAAGGTTTTTAACGATGTTGTTTGTCATGAATGTGATAAATTATGGTAATTATTTATGACTTATTGTCATAAATAATAACAAAGTTGGTAAAAAAATTACCTCGCGTACATTTGCTCGATAAAATAAAATGATGTGTCTTACCTAGTTTGAAGAGCACCTCCCTCCCTCTCTCAATTACGTGCACTATCCCCGTCACCACTAATCCCAGCACCACTACTCCCAACACCACTAAATTAGAAAAGACACACCACTAACGACGATACGACACGTGTTTCGCTTCTACACAAGGCATCTTCAGGTGATGTAGACTCTGCGGTGGCTGACCGCTTCGAAGTGATGTGTCTTTCCTATTGTGGTGGTGTTGGGAGTAGTGGTGCTAGGATTAGTGGTGACGGGAACAGTGCACGCAATTGAGGGATGGCGGGAGGTGCTCTTCAAACTAGGTAAGACACATCATTTTATTTTATCGAGCGGATGTAAGCGAGATAATTTTTTACCAAATTTAATATGATGGATTTCCGCAAAGTAATGCCTGATTCTATTAATTATCATAAATAATAACCATAATTTACACTTGCAGAAAAATTAAATGAATAAATATATTAACTTTGGCCTCTCAGTATATTTACGGAAATTTATTGTATGTATTTGAATTTAGTGATGTATATTCTGTAAATACTAGGAACAAGCACAAGTTAGTTATACTAGTTAATCGACTCAAAAGAATCAGTAATTCCTTCATGTATACGCTTCCATAACAAAGTCCCAGAAAATATGCAGGCCTTATCTATCAAAGTTTAAAATTTTTAGCAAGCAAAAATTGTTTAGTAAGGATTATTAGGGTATACTACTAAAGAGTACATGACTAATAGTAACCCCTGAGAATGAGGTGATCGCTACCATGCTGTTTCTAAATGTTTTCATACTAATTATAAAATAATATATTTTAAATTAATTTTATATTAAATAATAGAACAATTTTTTATTCAATATCGATTATTACATAATTCTTATTGAAAGTCATTTTTTATTTACCACTGGTTCGGAAAATACCTCTGTCCTGGGAAGAACCAGCAAGAAACCCAGCGGGACTTTTTTTTTCAAACATATTTCACTTAACAATAATTTCATTTATACAATTTTTAAATGATTTTTAATAGAACCAGCATGGTGGCGATCACCTTATTCCCAGGGGTTATTTTCATTCATGTATTCCTTGATATTATAATAACCCTTTTTGTACAGTTTTTCTTTAATAAAACTTTCAAACTTGTTTATTGATAAACTTTGAATATGTTCTGGGATTTTGTTGTAAAAGCGTATACATTGCCCCATAAATGAATTACTGATTCTGTGGAGTCTAGTAACTGGTATTACAAGTTTATGTTTGTTCCTAGTGTTTAAAGTATGCACATCCTTATTCTTATTAAAGCTATTTATGTTTTTATGTACATACATTAGATTTTCATAAATATATTGCGATGCCAAAGTTAATATGTTTATTTCTTTAAATTTTTGTCTGAGGGACTCTTTACAATTTACGTTATAAATCGCCCGAACGGCTCTCTTTTGCAAAACAAATATAGCTTCAATATCAGTCGCATTACCCCATAGCAAAATTCCATAAGACATTACGCTATGAAAGTAACTAAAATACACTAATTTAGCTGTCTCAACATCTGTGAGACTTCTAATCTTTCTTACAGCATATGCTGCAGAACTAAGTCTGCTTGCTAATTTAGATATATGGGGGCCCCATTGAAGTTTCGCGTCAATAGTAATACCGAGAAAAACAGTGGTATCCACAAGACTCAACTCCTCCCCATTTAATAGCACATTGGTACTCGAATGTTTTACATTAGGTATTGTAAATTTAATACAATTAGTCTTATTGCCGTTTAAGAGCATATTGTTGGCGTTAAACCAATGTACTAATTTCGATAGAGCATTATTTACATCGTCATAATTAATTAACTGCCGTTTGAGTTTGAAAATTAAAGAGGTATCGTCAGCAAATAATACTATATCGTGATTGTCCCCTACAAGATAAGGTAAGTCATTAATATAGATTAAAAACAGGAATGGGCCAAGAATCGAGCCCTGAGGAACGCCCATTGATACTACCGATCCGGAGGAACCTTTACCATTTATCACGACTTTTTGAGTAAATTTTTTGGTTCTCTATAATATGTTTATTTGTTATATATTTCGTTAAAAATATTTATAATATATTTCGTTATAATAACATAACACAATTTTTGTATAATATAATGTTTGCAATAAAATAATTTAAATGGAAATTGATTGACATAGAATAATTCGATTTCAATCAAAATCTAAATTTAAAATTCTTAGTTTTTTTTTAATATTCTAATGTATTATTTTTATTAGTTACGTAATAATAAATTAGTATGACATCAAAGTTGTGTTATATTTTGACAGATTGTTTTATAAAAAAATAGGAAAATTTTGTTTTACATGACAACCCTATATAACACGCAAACATGCTTGCACCCACTTGCATCGCCGCCATTACAGTGCATCAGTCCTTTCTTAACAAAATTCTGTCCGCCTTATTTATACGTCCATGATTATAACCTACATAATCCCCATTTAAAAAAATTAAATAACAACCCGGTAAGATGGTTTATTTTTAAATATTATCTATTACTTGTACAAAAATCGGGTACCTTCATATTTAAGCCAGTTTATTACTTTGATTTTAGCAATAACGATAATGATTTATGAAATATAAATTTAGGGGAGAGAACCGTTTATAATTAAAACGTTTTTTTTTTTTGTATAAACCAACAATAAATATTTTATATATGTATAAAACATATTATTATTTCCATATAATAAAAGAAAACATGAGTGCTACAAGATGGCTGGCGGTGATAATTTTAATAATGCCATGGAAAGCAAGGTGAATCAAGACGCGACAATCTTAGCCACGTTATCCAAGCTCCGGCATGTACGTGGACAATGCAAGCGGACGATGACAATGGTGGAAAACTTCATACAGTGTGCGACCGCTCCGCGTGCTGCGGAACTGTAGGTGCGCCTACGTGCCATTGACAACGCCTACAACAATTTCACCACGCTGCAGGCGGACAAAGCTGCCATCCAGGGCTTCATGGACGACGACGAGGGCTTAGAGGAGCGCTACTTCAACCTCAGCGCTTCTTTATCAACCATGTTTGAGGAGGTGCAGGACGCCAAAGGTGCTGCGCGAGGTTTTCCCTTACGCGCAGAAGATGACGATGCAAAGGCGCCACGCGGCTCCAGATGCGGGACCACGTTGCCGCCCATAGACATCACAGGCTTCAGCGGAGACATCGGTCAGTATCGTCCCTTTATAGATTTATTCAATGCAGTAATAGGTAGTTATAGGAATCTTTTAAATGTACAGCGTTTATTTTACTTAAGGAAGTATTTAAAATGGGAGGCACTAGCTCTCATAAATAGTTTACCACTTATTAATGAGTCATACACGCATGCGCTTGAGCTGCTTAACAAGCGCTAAGAAAATAAGGTATTGATAGTGAATAATCATATCAACACCTTACTAGATTTGCCTGTAATCAAAGGCTCTGCTCAGCATTTACGCAGCTTAGTCTCACAAGACAGACAGCAAGTCACCGCGCTCTAAAATTTAAGACAAGCCATGTAGTGGGACACCATACTAGTATGCATTTTTACTAAAAAATTAGACACTTTGACCTCCAGGATTTACCATTCAGAACGCAATTTAGTATCCATGCTTACTTTAAAGGAGTTTCTTAATTTTTTAGAAAAGAGAGCCATCGCTCTAGAAGCCAGTCCCTCCACCACTGAAAGGGCAAGCAAGTCTTTTCATTTAAATGTTACCAAATGTACAGAACATTTTCATAGGAACAGAAAAAACAACAATTGTAGTCTTTGCAGTCAAGACCACAAATTATTCAAATGCTCTAAGTTCCAACTTCTTACTGTGGCAGACAGGCTGAAGCATGTAAGTGAAAAGAAGCTATGTGCTATTTGCCTAAATAATCACCAGAACAAAAAATGTAGGTACAGCTTCTTCTGTTCTATTTGCAAAAGCAAGTCACACAACTCCTTTCTGCATGAGGCGCATATAGGGGACCAAGCACTTATGTCTGGCTCCACTGTGTCCATGCACAACACCAATTCGAAGGACAGTGAGTATGAAGTGCTACTGCCCACAGGGCAGGCACAAGGTGAGGATTAGAGACAAAAATAGTCGCAGTGTCATTGTTAGAGCCATGTTAGATTCCGGCAGCCAAACGTCATTTTGTACACAATCATTAGTTGACATGTTAGGTACACCTACATACAACAATTCAAAAAAATTGTTACTATGTGGAATAATTCAAACAAGTTTCAGAAAGGAGTAGATTTGTGTTTGGAGTCTCTCACAGAAAACTTCAATATCAATGTTTCATGTTCAGTTGTTAAACAAATCACCACACCGCAAAACAAAATTAAACTCAATACATTGTACATTCCTTCCAATATCGTATTGTCAGATAAGGACTTTCAACTTCCAGGAGAGGTGTCCATACTACTTGCTGCCAACGTGTTCTTCAAGATTATTCAAGATGGTAAGATTGAAGGGGACCCACTGGATCCAGTGCTGATCAATACGAGACTAGGCTACGTTGTGTCAGTTGATTTCAATCCAGTTACTTTAGTACACACTTCCATAACCAATTCCATGTCCATGTCCAATATGTGCATTGACGAGCAAGTCAAAAAATTCTAGGACACCGACCAGGTTCCTCAGATATACAATGAATCTTTGCGAGAGCATGAGATCAGTGAGGAGGCATTTAATAATACAGTCAATTTGTGCAATAATAGGTTTGCAGTTAGTCTGCCTATAAAAATTGACATTAATATAATTTCCCCCACCGGCTCATTTTCATTAGCTTTACAAAGCCTCTAAAAAGCTTGGCGTGCTCAGCAGAGCGGGACAGTATTTCATGCCGGCACACCGCCTGCAACTTTACAAGGCGCAGGTTCGGCCTCACATGGAATACTGTTCCCATCTCTGGGCAGGGGCTCCCAAGTGCTAGCTCCTTCTACTTGACCGCATCCAGCGCAGAGCGGCTCGAATCGTCGACGACCGAGCTCTTTCCGATCGGCTCGATTCATTGGCATTGCGAAGAGATGTTGCATCCCTTTGCGTTTTCTTTCGCATCTATGGGGGGTGCTTGGGGAGTGCTCTGAGGAATTGTTCGGATTAATCCCAGCCGCCAAATTTCACGAACGCACATCGCGGCAGAACTCCCGATACCGTCCACACCATCTGGATGATTTGCGGTCCATCACTGTGCGATTTAGAAGATGTTTTTTCCTCGCACGACTTCCTTGTGGAATCGATTACCATCAGCGATTTTTTCGGACCGATACGACTTAGGGACCTTCAAGAAAAGAGCGTACTCCTTTTTAAAAGGCCGGCAACGCATCTGCAATTCCCTCCCTGGTGTTGCAATTGTTCATGGGCGGCGGTCGTCACTTACCATCAGGTGAGCCGCATGCTCGTTTGCCCCCTCTTCTATATAAAAAAAACAAAGATTTTATAATCTAGAAAACAATATGTGCATTGACGAGCAAGTGAAAAAGTTCTGGGAGACCGAGCTGGTTCCTCAGTTATACAATGAATCTTTGCAAGAGCATGATATCAGTGAGAAGGCATTTAATAATACAGT